>HG992153.1:17713214-19161547 GCA_905220505.1 Laothoe populi | reverse complement strand
AGTACTATTTCATAAAATCTAAAGTGATGTCTATTAAGTTGTATAAATACACATGATTTTTATTCATTATAGTTCATATATACGATTCATATGTACTGCCTGTTTTCTATAGATTGCTTACACACACACACACACACATAATAATTAATCTTAAGCTAAATTTAAGGAACTCTTTTATATATTCATATGCTCTAGAAGCAGATTTCGGCGGACCTTACCTATAATCTAAGACCAATGTATGTACCCGATGTCATGAATAAACATTTTGAATTTTGAATCAAAATTGCTTCCTTAAAATCTTTAAACTAAATGACGAGTTCATGAGATTTTATTAAGTGAGATGTACAGAATCTGCGCCACTATCTGTCTGCAGTTAATAATTTTCGCGTCATGGTTCACCTCAGCAACCTCAGTCGCTCTGCACCTAAAATGTAAAACAAGTTTTTAGTATACATTAAGGGTTCATTTAACCTTGTAGTTGCGTAGCTTTATTATTATGATTGAGCTGTTGCTCGTGCCTGCGCCCGCGTGGAGGTCATGTTTGGGAGAAAAAGTGTACAATACAAAATACAAATTTTCATGAATTTAACTTAAAAAATTACGGATTCTCATACAAACTTTCATCCCCTATTTTACCCTTTTGTGGGTGGTATTTCCAAAAACCCTTCCTTATTGGATGCCTACGTAATAAAAGGTACCTACTGTCAAAATTTCAAGTCTTTGACCCCAGACGTTTTAGCTGTGCGTTGATCGATCAGTCAGTCAGTTTCTTCTTTTATATAAGTATACAGAGTACAGATAGAGAACATATTGCTATAGATCTTAGTTTTTACTATCGCCCAGAAAGTTTAAACTTGATTTTTATCTGGTATGTAGTTTTGTATGATTTTACTCTATATTTGTTGCTACATTAGTGGGTGTTTGTGGTCGTTGGTGAAAATTTACAATTATGTCAAATTTAGTGGAAATAAGTTTTCAGAAGCCTTTTCTTATAGTTTTGCTATAGCAATATTAAAAAGTATATTTGTTAATAAAAGAAATAATATCGCATGTCAAAATGCTTTAGAGGAAATTCTTACAAGACTTAGTTTTCAAGAGAACTAAGATTCAAAATATTGGCCTTACGTTCATAAACTTGTATTCATAATTAGTAATAAGTCCTTCTATGCGAGAAAATGGCTGCCTGTACAAAATACACGATTGACTTGATTTGATGTATTGGTTCCGTGTATTATTAACACTACAGGCAAGTCTTGATGTCGTGATAACTAACAATACATGTATTAGTTTAGTCTTCAATAATAATGCGATAATAGTTGATTGAAGTAAGTATAGTTTACACCATAAGTAAACGTTTTTTAATTCATAAAAAGTACACCGACTTCAACAAAAAACAAATTATGCGTCACTATAAAATTTGTTTTTCTTTGATTTTTCTGAGATCCCATCATCAGATCCTGAGTTGGTGCTAATGGGACCACCTGGGAAGTATACCCTTTTAAACACAAAAATAATTTCTCGAATCGGTCCAGGCGTCTTCGAGTAATCGGGTAACATACATAAAAAAAAAGATTCCGACGAATTTTCCTTTTTGAAGTCGGTTAAAAAGAGCTTACAGTGTCTCGAGGTCTGACAGTTGGTCTTTTGGGATTTAATTAAATCTATAATTGGATTTCAGGCCTGCTTACAACCATCTGCTCTATTGAAATTTGGGTGTATTTTAATTCGCGAATCATCCTAGGAAAAAATTTGCTAGGATTTGAGGTTTGTCAAATCTAAGATAATATTTGGAGCCTTCCTCTGAATGTTCAGCAACTGCGGACTTTGGACTACAATAAATAAAACTTAATATATCTATGTTGAAGCTTATCTAAACACGCGGCAGCGTGTCAAGCCAAGTTCAAGCTAACAGAATGGCGAGCGGTACCGTGTGTAATATTACACAAACCATTTGGAGCCACTTTTGACCCCCCATAAATCAAAAACTATTTCACATAAACATGTCAAATTTGGTTCATATATTGAGACTTGTGAGATACATATGTGCTCCAAATTTCATAAACACACCTCAAACAGTTATTTAGATATTAACGTACAAAAAATGTCATTTTTATCACTGACTTGACTGACTGATCAAAACTTTCACCCAGTTCCCGATGACCTAGAAAGTTCAAATTTGGCATTCAGATAGGTTAGTTAGGTGAATACAAAGGAATAAATCAGAAACTAGTAAATTATTATCATCTTATTATAATTTTTCAATTAATTGATTCTATTAGGAACACTTATAGTGCCTGTAATGTAAGAATCAGCAATCAAAATTGATGACAGCCGGTCTTACTATGGATTTTAAGATCTTCACGTGAATATATATGTACAAAAAGTAATGACCTCCCATCAAAACATAAATGTGAAATGAGAGCCGAGTTCAATATTATGATACCTTTATGCCTTGGTTGTTGACTTCAACGACAAAAGAACTGAGGTCTAAATGAGTGCCAAGTTCAATGGTTAGTCCTGAAATTTATTTAAATACTAACATAAAATATTTTATAATAACGTAAAATAGTATTTCTTCTTAAAACTTAGGATAATATATTGAAGCCTAAGGTCTGACTTGGCCAGTTTTCATATCGGAATCCGAAAATTTGGCTTGCTGGTAGAAACTAGCCGTCGAACTCGGTTCTTCTCTGACTTTTTTAGTAGGTACTTAATAATAATTCGTATATTCGAACTAGCAAGCAAGAACTAAAAAGCAGCGATAGCCTAGTTGGTTGCGGTACGGACTGTCAAGACGAAAGTCGTAGGTTCGAAACCCAAGTGGCATACACCTCTGACTTTTCTAAAGTTATGTGTGTATTAAAATGTTAATTATCGCTTGCTTTAACGGTGAAGGAAAACATCGTGAGGAAACCTGCATATCTGAGAGTTTTTCGAAGGTATGAGAAGTCTGCCAACCCGCATTAGGCCAGCGTGGTGGACTAAGGCCTAACCCTTCTCATTAGTAGAGGAGGCCCGTGCCCAGCAGTGGGACAATGTTTAATACAGGGCTAGTATTATTATATTATATTATTATATTCGAACTAGCCAAGCCAGACATTAATATATTTATTTTTAATATATTAGGCTTTAATATATTATCCTAAGTTATAAGAAGAAATTATATTTTAAGTTGTTATAAAATATTGTATTAAAATATTATAAAATGTTATTATTTAAATAAATTTCAGGGCTGACCATTGAACTTGGCACCCATTTAGATCTCAGTTCTTTTGTCCTTGAAGTCAACAACCAAGGCATATAGGTATCATATTATTGAACTTGGCTCTCACTTCACATTTATGTTTTGATGGGATACTATCTTTAAACCTTACAGTATCTTATCGTGGCGATATACAACTCGTAGTGACAAAAAAGTAAAAATAAATCGCTATAAAATCCGTAAAATTTATTTAAACAACTATAATTTCTTTATTATTAAAAATAAAATATAAGCCCGCAACAGCAGATCCCTGCTAAAGCAGGGTTATACCAAACAAATGATAATACTTTAAAACAATACTAATGATTAACTTAAAAAAATGACTTACAAACTTCTACATTACTTACTACTTATAAATCTACATTCAACACATTTTTGCGCTATTGTTGAACAATGTTGAGCAATCGTATAGCGCGTGTCGAGGGAGAAAATTTTATAAAGTTCATCCTCGATGGGTCCTCGAACATCTCAATCGGCGAATTGGGACAAGTACCTACGCATCTAAGATATTATAAAAGGATTAATATATAGTGACAGTCTCCGTGGCGCAGTTGGCGAGTAGCCGGCTGTGAAATGAGAGGCCGAAGGCTCGATTCCCACACCGGGACAACTTATTAAGACTTTATAATTTTCAGGGTACGTTGGAACTGACGTACCATTGTTGGGTAAAAGGTCCGAAAAAAAGAGAAAAAAAACATACTGCCATTGTTATTATAGGCGAAGGCTGTATGCAACCTGTATATAAATAATATAAAAATAATTGATACATATAATCAAGTATACTTAATCAGTATAAATTTAGGATTAAAACCTATTGGAAGGTTGAAGAACAAAGTATTATATTAAATGTGTGATAAAACGGAGTGACGATAAGTATGAGAACTCGTAGGCAAGGTAAAATGAAAATGATCGTTTAAATGCAAGAAGGTGCCACAAAATTACTTGTTTTATCTGTATTTGCCTTGGAATGGAATGTATGCATGAACACTAACCTCTTATTGATAAACATTTCTTTCTAGAATATTACCTATTCAATGATATGTCGTTTTTGATTAAAGTTAAAATTTTAGTAATAAAAACCCATTATAGTCAATATCAATTAAAGTTTATGAATAATAATTTTACTTGCCCTGCATTAAACATTGTCCCACTGCTTGGCATGGCCTGTACTAATGAGAGGGGTTAGGCTTTAGTCATCTAAACTTAATGCGCATTGATAGACTTTACACTGTATGAATACGACCCTGATATCTTATATATTCACATATGTATCCCCTATATGTATAAATTACTCAAGCTAAACGGGTCAAGGTTCGAAACTAAAAGAATAAAAACACCGACGTGTTTCCCCTTTCCCTTTACCACGAGTCGTTGAACTCACTGCATCAGATTCACATGCAGCTTTTCAACCACTATAGGTGGATAATGAGTCAATAATCATTTCACGAGGTGCACAAACATGCCCAGTATATATCAAGCTCCCCACCCCCGCGAAGTGCGTCAGTTTGTTACCACAATGGGGAAGTACATGTGCTTACAGAGGTCTACTTAAACTGGACAGTTTCGAGATCCTGCGCTAACGCAGTTTCGCAAGTCGATGCAGTGTTGTTAAAATCGTTGTATGAACTGTACGTGGTTGTTGTTCAAGTGGTTTTGCGCAAGTGATGTGTCGGTAGTGCGACCGTGTAACAATCAAAGGATTATTTAGGTAAGTATCATTACTGTTGTCTTACTGTTTTTATATATGATATTATTTATATTACCCGCGTTGTATTTGTAAACACTGGCTTGAAATTATTTATCTGTGGATTTGTAGTGTAGATTTACGTTTTAATATATTTTTTTAACAAAAAATATTTACTTTAAATTAACGAAATTATTATAAAAAATTATTAGAATTTTCATATACTGAAAATAATAATGAGCTACAGTAAATAATAAGAATTGTAAATTAAAAAAGAAGCTATTTTATCTACTGACACAAGGGCATGTCGTGATGGTGCCAATTATATACATCCACATACCATTGCTAATACATAACATTATATACCAATTATCTTGAGAATACGACAAAAACATTTACATATTAGTAAAACAGAATAAATTGACATACTAATTTTCATATTGCATATCCGTGAAACAAAAGAGAAAATTCCAATGAAATAAAATATTCAAATATTAATTCTAAATATACAACACAATAAACTGAAATAATTCTACATTGATAATAACAGCTTAATTATAATTCTGCGGGCAAAATATAACAATGAAATGTTATTAATTAAATTAATTTCTGACATTAAAGAATGGTTTCTCATACATCGAATGACGTGATTGCAATTCATTAATCTTAAACTTCTTTGAGTTAACTCTATATCTTGAACTTTTATATTCTTTGGTGGTGTTGCGGCCTCGTGAGTACTCTGACACTAGACCCTCGACCCCTTCTTCACCTTCTTGCCCATGGCGTAGTGTGAAGAAGCTGGCCGGCATGAGTGTGTTGAGTAGCGGGGATAGATCGTCTCTCGCTACTCAGTACTCTATTTGGACCGCACTGCGCTTACCATCAGGTGCAGTGCGGTCACTTTGCCGGGCCAGGAAAAAAAAAAAAAAAAAAAAAAAAGACCCCCGAGAAAAACCGGATGTACACTGGCTGATCCCGGAACGCGAAACACTTGCGTGTGCCACTATGGCGGGTTTTACACCCTGTGTACGGTGGTCGCTATCCGGGTGGATAAGAATATCCTACCACCAGCAAATATATAATATATATGGTGTATCGATATGAGAACACCCATGTTGGACAATAATTATAACCCAAAACATGTTTTCCACAAAGTTATATCTATATACGAGTATTATTATACTTAATTAGAAAATACAAATAAGTAACGTAAATAAAAATAGAAAATTTGCAAAATGTGAAATTTACGAGTCTTTGAGGATATTGTGAATCAGCCTTTTGTATAAAATTAGATTATTAATAAATAGGTAAATAGTAGGATTATCTTTGATTTTTTCATTTGATTATTTGCATTGGATCTAGGTGATGATGATTATGTCCTCCTCGACGTATCCGTCGACGGCGAACCTTGCACTTTTGGATCCAATTATTTTCTTTTCGCCAATGTGAGTGAATGTGACTAGCTAGCCCTAACTTTGTTTTAAAAGTCCTGTCACAAGACTCATAAAACAGTTGTCCAGAAGAGTTGAGGGTGTATGTGTAAACAGTTTTTGGTCTTAACTTTAGTAGTTCACGCTGGGCGTCAAGGCGTTGGATGTGTTGTGGTACCGAAAGTATAAATTTCTTATTCTTACGACAAATTGTTATTGTAGTAGTTACATAATATATTCTCCACAACATTTTTGTAGCAGAAAACCGTGTAATGAGCAACTTATGTTATTGCAACAACCGGTCAATACTGAGAATTAATGAGAGGAGATTTATTTCTTTAATCACTGGTCACTGATCTTTACGAAATGTAACAACAGAATCGCTACTTTACGTTAGTTTTTTTTTTATATGGTATACTAGCTGTTGCTCGTAGCTCCGCCTGCGTGATAGTTATTTTTGAAAGAAAAGGTATACAATTTATGGAGTCATCAAGTTATTACAGTTTTCTATGTTTTACTATTTCGATAGGAACCATGGATTCCGAGATAAAGCCTATGTCATTCTCCGATCCCTAAACGAGCTCTATGCAAAAAATCATGTCGATCTCTTGCTTTGTAAAAAACTATAGTACCCCACAGGAACTGTAATTTTTTTTGGGGTAAATAGTAGCATATGTGCTATTCCAGACTATAATCTATCTCTGGGCCAATTTTAACCAGATCCGTCCAGCCATTGTAGCGTGATTGAGTAACAAACATCCATCCATTAATAATAGGATTAGTAAGAAGAAAGATAATGTTAGTAAGATTATCATGTGCAAGCTGGCCCATTCCCAAAATGGCTATAATGTAGCTCTACCACTATTTTTATTAATTCCGTGACTGGATTAACGGGTTGGCTGCACCTGATAGTAAACGCTACGTGGTATCATTACCAGAATCTTGATATACAAAGTACTGCATCCAACACTCATTACCCTGGGATAAGTTAAATCTCATATGCCCAATAATTTTACTGGCTACGATGTCGTTCTCGGAATGCTTCGGTAGCGCAGTTGTAATTACGTTCGCGGTACGA
Source organism: Laothoe populi (assembly GCA_905220505.1). Classification (NCBI taxonomy): domain Eukaryota; kingdom Metazoa; phylum Arthropoda; class Insecta; order Lepidoptera; family Sphingidae; genus Laothoe; species Laothoe populi. Next base: position 19,154,093 of record HG992153.1, on the reverse strand, counting down.
CTGCTGTGTCGATCTCGGGTCGGGTAAAGTGATATTGAGTTTTGCTAACACGAAATATTCCGTTTCAGCCCGATGTCTGGAATTGTGCCCGGTATAGCGATAGGCTCCCCCCAATACATCGCGGGACGGTAAACTCGGCGAAACGTCGGTGTGCTGATTATACTTTTCCCTGGATTACAAGCGTGACTGTACTATGTCGTTCTAACCACTTCTGCCACATTGCTGCTTGACTGCAAAAGTATACCGGGAGGTGATGCCGACCCAAATAGATTCTTGCACACGAGTACCACTTAGTGACTTATAGCTGTGTTTCCCTCGCTCACTGCGCTTACCATCAGGTGCAGTGTGGTCACCTTGCCGTGCCAGGATACAAGGAAACTAATGTTACAAGATTGATTCATGCTGTTTAGAAGGATCAATCACGTGCTGTTTCGTCATGTTAACGTCGCGGAAACGTTGTTTTCCTTCCTTACATTGTTTTCGTCATTGGATTTCAACAATTGTCCGAGACCTTTTTATACATAAGTGAGCTAAAACATTAAGAATCATATTCTGTTTTAAAAATATAATTTACAATAACTGACCGACTACCTCGGTGGTGCAGTTGTAATTGCGCATGCGTACCGATTGTTGTGCTGAGGTCTCGGTTTCGATATCCGGGTCGGGTAAAGTGATATCGGGTTTTTCTATTTATAAAATTGTGCACGGTATGGCGATAGGCGAGCCCATCAAATTATGGGACTGTAATAGATCCGGCGAAAGTGGGTGTACTGGTTACACCTCTGCCTACTCTTCGGGGATTACAGGCGTGAGTGTAAATGTATGTATGTAATTTACAATAATTGTTTGAATATTTATGACTCTTCTAGTGTTTTTATCTATATTTATTTTGGTGTTTTTAAACATAGAGATTCATTAACTTCATTATACAGTACAAGCACATTTATATTATAGTGTTCGATTGTTTAGCTTTCAGATCAAGAACATTCTAAGTGACATACCTTTAGGTATTGTATATTGTGACCCAGAAGCTAAGGTCGAATGTGGCATGCATTTAAATTGACGTCGAACATCGCGGCTCAGCAAATTAAAGAATAACTTTATCCTTACCTTACAACCAGTTAAAACAGATAAGAAGAGTTATGTCAAAAGTGTCTATAAGTGACAGGTCTTGATATAGTTTTTTATTCGAGTGGGTAGTGACATGTGTGGGAAATCCCGTAATAGAGGTCCGTAATAGCATTCCAAAGTCCCACGGTATACATATTTTAGGCCATATTTCTGACAATAGTCCGGAGGTAATAATATAAGGGTAGTTGACAGGATATTTCGTATTATTTAAATAAAAAATACATTAAATCATTTTAGATAGCAGCGATAGCCTAGTTGGTTGCGGTACGGACTGTCAAGACGAAAGTCGTATGTTCGAAACCCAAGTGGCATACACTTCTGACTTTTCTAAAGTTATGTGTGTATTTAAATGTTAATTATCGCTTGCTTTAACGGTGAAGGAAAACATCTTGAGGAAATCTGCATATCTGAGAATTCTCAAAAGAATTTCGAAGGTATGAGAAGTCTGCCAACCCGCATTAGGCCAGCGTGGTGGACTAAGGCCTAACCCCTCTCATTAGTAGAGGAGGCCCGTGCCCAGCAGTGGGACAATGTTTAATACAGGGCTAGTATTATTATTTATAAAATTCTTTCGTAAAATACTTTATATTTTAGGAAAGAATTTTATAAATTCGCTTAAAAATGTGTAATATAGAAGCTATTCAAAGTGCAAGTAATTGATGATTAATGACGTCACCGTCCGAAATAGCTTTTACGATACAGTCGTGCGAGGGAGATAGTACTACGCACCCACATTGCTCACAATGTTTCAGATAATAATTACGGTTTCAATTTTTAAAAATGATTTCATTTCCGCAAGAGTTTTCTTTTCGTATTATTTTTGTTGCATGTTAAAGTACAAAATGAAACAGCCTCAGCAGCTGTGCAACGAGAGGCCGAGGGTTCGATTCCTGCACCGAGACAAATGTTTCTGTGACAGACAGATATTTGTTTCTGTTGTTGATCTGAGTGTTATGGGACCGTGGTTCTTAATACCCAGGATACATATTTTACCTAGTATGGGGTCAGAACTATGTGTGTGACAGTTTGGTGTGTTTATAATTATACACAGGATCCTGGTTTCGTTAGTTGGCATTCACCTTGGACCACACTGTACTTTGATCAACCAATGCACAGAAACTTTTAATTTGTTGGGGGTCTAGAGTTGGGGTACAATGTTTGGCCGTTTTGCGACCTTCTGAGTACTCTGTCACTAGACCCACGACCGCTTCTTCGCTTTCTTACCCATGGCGTAGTGTGAAGCAGCAGGCCGGCATGATTGTGTTGAGTAGCGGGGATAGATTGTCTCTCGCTACTTGATACTCTAATTGAACTACACTACGCTTACCATCAGGTGCAGTGTGGTCTCATAGCCGTGCAAGAATAAAAAAAAATACACATCGGTCCTGAAAGCTTAACATATGTAATGTTGGTACAGGTTATGGACATCAATAATTGCAACTAAATCTATCGCTTGTTTCATGGTGAGCACGTGGGCAATCACGCCTTAGTTTAACAAACTGGAATCTAATTTATGCAATGTTATCAGCATATCAGATTGTTTATAAAATTCAAAATTGTAAAATATGTAAATAATATATGATTTACATATTTTACAATTACGTTTGATTGTAACTCATCCCATGTGGGACTCTTTTTGTGAGTTAAAAAGTAGTTTTAGAAGAATGTTTACAAAGAGTTATGCTTAAATGTTAAAACCTGCATTTTAATAATTTCAGCAGATATTATGTGAAGGGAGATAATTGAGTGTTTTAATATATATTAATGTGAGATTTAATTTGGGATTTAAGTTACGAAAAATTAAGTGTATCTATTATCTTCCTCGATTCGATTGATTTGAATTTTACGTAGTAGAGAGAAATATAGAGTTTGGAATTAAACCTCGGGTTATTTCAATGACCACATGAAAAACAACAGCAAAGCCATTTCCTTCTCGACGATTTTCTATAAAATATTGGCACATCTTGCTCTAATTGGCCCGTTCATGCTAGATAAAATTTCTTACAGCATAGTTCTGCCATTTGTACTTCAATGGCTCTATGCCCGGTTTCTCATTATCCCCATTATCATGTTATACAGATGTTCATCATTATTTTAATATGTTTCCCAAAACAGTATGTCAGTAAAAGGTATTTTTATACCAACTACAATATTGGGTACGACTGCTTTCACGTACTTAGTTCTTTCGTAATTTAAGACTGAATCATTTCCAATGACATTTGATTGTACATTCAACAAGGAAATTTAATTCCGTGACCAAAATAAAGCAAGTTTGAATGAATCATAAGGAAAGTCCATAAATAATTTTAATTTAGACCTTAAGATATTCGCTTAAGTAAGAAAAAAAACCACTTCTTGTCTTAGTCGGCTCATGAATACTTGAGACAATAAATACTACATTTTTCTACATTTTAGCAGCAATATAGCAACAATAGCCTAGTTGGACTGTTAAAACGAAAGTCGTATGTTCGAAACCCAAATGGCATACACCTCTAACTTTCCTAAAGTTACGTGTGTTAACATTTAGTTAATTATCGCTTGCTTTAACAGTGAAGGAAAACTTCGTAAGGAAACCTGCATACCTGAGAATTCTCATAAGAATTTCGAAGGTATGTGAAGTCTACCAATCCGCATTAGGCCAGCGTGGTGGACTAAGGCCTAAGCCCTCTCATTAGTAGTGGAGGCCCGTGCCAATATTTAATATTGGGCTAGTATTATTATTATATATATTTAGTAGTTGCTCATAATATAAGATAAGATACCATCCATTAAAACCACATTCGCAAAAAGATTTACACATACAATAATGTATCATCTAAATGCTCTCTTAAGGACTGCACCATCTTCACAGCTAAACCTAAACTGACTAACTTTCTGTTAGGCCTGGATCACACCACATTAGACAAGTAATTTAGAAAAATGTATCCTGTACGCGTCAAGTTCTATTGTTGTCATTTGTAGATATTATGGCAGCCCAAGATACAAGCGCAGCTTAGTTGGGGTGCCACTAGCAAACACTGTAAAATTATTGTACATGAACTTTACTTGAATAAATTACTTGAAATTAAATTATATTGAACTGCATCAAAAAGTTGACGCAATATTATATATTCCTTTTGCCTTATGGCAAAACAGCGGTTTTTTGTTTGCGTCAAAATTCCTCGAACGCGACAACATGCATCGAATACGTTATGAGATTGACGTTTGCGTAAAAAAGGGGAAATTCTTGTACCTGCATTCGGCATGTAATCTCTTATAAGGATGTATATCCGAACACGCAGAAAGGAATATTAACTAAAAATATATTTTTATTTTTTATAGTATAGTCCGACAAACGAGCCACTGGGTCACATGATGTTAAGTGATCTCCACCGCCCATGAACATCCACAATACCGAAAGTATCATGTATGCGCTGTCGGCCTTAAAGGACAGGAATAGGGATTAGGGAAGCGAAGGGGGAATCTGGGCCTCCGGCTATAGCATATGCTAGAAACAGATTATAAAAAACATAATATGAGTTTTAATAATAAATTTGGGATAAATATAACCAAGGAAAATTTAGTCCAATTTAAATAATAAATGAAATTTATATAAAATAAATGAAATTAAAAACCGGACTATTGAAAAACCACGCTCTAAAAAATATAAAACAAGAATGTAATAAATATTTTATTCTATTTCATTCATATTCATAGTGATGTTCAGAGGACTACCGTCGTCGTGCTGACAATGACTGACTGAAATGTATTGTTTTGTTACGGTAGGTGGCATGCGACCCTTCCCAACCCTCAATTTTGCATTGCCGTAGTCGGGTAATAATGTTTATTTGGTCTCCTTTATATTGTCTTGTGCATATAACACTTGTACTCTATACTACAAACTAAATACTCTCCATAGATGACGAAGGAACTATTCAAAATGGTGCCTCCATCACCATTTTATCATCACACTACCCGACACCGCAACAGAGTTCATCCATACCACCTGGCATTGATTCCGTCTAGCACGGTTCGTTTCCAGCGTTCATTCTTACCACGTACGTGCAAGCTCTGGAATGTACTCCCTGCTGCGATGTTCGCTGAGCGCTATGGTCCTTCTTTAAACGAGGCTTAAGAAGAGTAGTCCTTAAACGGTAGGCAGCGGCTCTGCTGTGCTCTGTGGCATTGCAGAAGTCTATGGGCGGCGGTGACTACTTACCATCAGATGGCCCGTCTGCTCGTCTGCCTATCAAGGCATACATACATATACATACATATACACTCACGCCTGTAATCCCCGAAGGTGTAGGCAGAGGCGTAACCAGTACACCCACTTTTCGCCGAATTTCGGTCCCGTAATGTGATAGGGGGCGAGCCTATCGCCACACCGGGCACCATTCCAGACTCCGGGTTAATACTGAGTATTTCTAGGTAGAAAAACACAATATCACTTTACCCGACCCGGGGATCGAACCCGAGACCTCAGCACAGCAATCGTAACGCATGCGCAATTACAACTGCGCCACCGAGGCAGTCTATCAAGGCACTAAAAGTTTAGGTATTGAATATAAGGAAATAATTCAATATTATTTCGTGACTGATAAAATGCACCTTCAGTGACTTAAACGTTTTGAATCGTCGAGGTCATAATTTGTAACCTTTTACAAGTCGAAGGAATACAGTGTTATGTTTTTATACTTGTTAGGTATAATTAGATAAGTAAGCACCATTTTTATACCCAACATAAATATCTAATTTTGTAGCCCAGTGGTTGAAATTCGACCGTTTTTAACAGTTTTTTAATCCTACTAATATTATAAATGTTTGGATGGATGTTTGTTACTCCATCACGCTACAACGGCTGGATGGATCTGGTTGAAATTTGGCATAGAGATAGATTATAGTCTGTAATTGCACATAGGCTACTTTTTGTCCCGGAAAAATGTACAGTTCCCGTGGGACAGTTTAGTTTTTTACAGAACAAGGGATCGACATGATTTTTTGCATAGTGGTAGTTTAGGGATCAGAAAATGACATAGGCACTTTTTGTTCCGGAAATATGCACGCATCCTATGCAATAGCAAAATAGAGAAAGGTGTGACATCTTAAGATGGCTTCATGAATTGTATACCTTTCCTTCCAAAAATATCCTCCATGTGGGCGGAGCCGCGAGCAACATCTAGTGTAATATACGTCCATTATCACTGCATACAATTTTCAGAATTTTGTTCCATTACTCCAGCAAGCGTGTACAAATATTATTCACTGGTGGTCCCGGGCAGACGTTGTCCTGCCATAAGCCGCCTTCTATGTGAACCGAATTTTCATTAAAAAAACTGACGTCTACAACTGCGCCACCTATCGGACCTAAAACTATCCTTTCTTTTAAGTTGGACCCAACCACACACATACACAACATTTTATTGAAATCGGTTGAGAGGTTTCAAAGTCTACGCACATACGTAGAAACAATTTTTGTATTTTATAATATTACTAGCGGGCCCGGCAGACGTCGTACTGCCCGTAAAAGCAACGCCACACCGACTGCAGCGCCGATTTGTGAATCTAAACCATCCAGGGCGCCACCCAAACGCATACAAAAATATTCATTAAAATCGGTCAAGCCGTTTAGGAAGAGTTCAGTAACATACACACGTACAGTAGAATTATATATATAAAGATATATAAATTAGTGTGTGTTGTTTTTACATCGGTATTTTAAAAAATAAATATACATTGTAGCTTCTACATTCCTTCTCCATATAAACTTAAATCTCAGACACATCCATGCAAGCCACATGCTGTAAAAAGAGTAACAAAGTTTTCAACTATTAATATATAGATATTTTATGCTCCTATAACATGAATAGATGATCACTGAAGTGAACTCTATTCATTTTGTTTCTACTATTTTATCAGTACACCCACTTTTCGCCGAACTTTAGATTCCAATCAAAGATTCCAGACTCCGGGCTAAGAATTTCTAAATAGAAATCCCCAATATCACTCTATCCGACCCGGGGATCGGACCTTAGACCTCAGTACAGCAGTCGTAACCCATGCGAAATTACAGCTGCGCCACTGCACCGAGGCAGGCAGATTCTGTTTCTATTCTTTTATTTTGACGAGTATTCGCTGATAGAGTGCAAAACAATTCTAACGTTTCTCCCGCTTTTTAAGTGCTCATGTATATAATTCTATAATGGAAAACTGCAACATTAAATATTGCTCAATATATAATGCCAAGAGACAAATAAAATCTTGGTTATTGCAATTATTATATGACGAGAGTGAACTTATAATGAAAATAATTTCTTAAGTAAATCCAACACACACACGTGCACACACACATACACACACACCCACACATCCACACACACCCACACACACCCAAACACACCACACACAATACAACACAGAATACACAATACATATTATTTTTATTCCTTTTCTTTACTTTTTATTATAATATTCTTACATTACACCCTAACTACTTTGATATTTGGTAATTGTAAATAGTATAGGGTGCTCACGATGCAGGCTGTGCCTAGTGTGAGGACCACCAGTAATTAATTTTTATTGTCATTTACTAATTGTCAGTAACCCCACCCCATGCTTGGAGCCAAAATGTAAATTTTATTGACACATTATGTACATATTTTTTTGGAAATAAAATTATTATTTTTATTATATTATTATCTCTCTCATTAGTAAAGACCCATGCTTAGCAGAAATAGTGTGTAATACAAAGCTGACAAAAACAAAAACTTAAAATGTACAGAATTACATATCTGGCCAATGTAAATAAAGGTAGAACAATACGCTACAACCGAACACCGCATGTTAACTATTGACATTTCCATCAAGGTCTGATTAGTACTGTATGAGGCCTTGTTATTTCAACTTTAGTAAAGTTATGACTATTGTTAAAGTATTTTGACAGCCTCCGTGGCGAGCGAGTAGCCGGCTGTGAAACGGCATATCTTTATATATATAATTCTACTGTACGTCTGTATGTCACTGAACTCCTCCTAAACGGCTGGACCGATTAGAATGATTTATTTGTATGCGTTTGGGTGGCGCCCTTGATGATTTAGATTCACAAATCAGCCCGGTAGATGGCGCTGCAGTAGGTGTCGCGCTGTTTTTACGGGTAGGACGACGTCTGCACGGTCCACTAGTAATATATAATACAGGGCTGGTTATCAAGTCGATTTTAATATAGCAATGGGTTTTAACGGAATACGCATTTTGGATCACCTAAAACGTTACGGTCTTCTGAACCTTGCAAGACATATGACGCACACGTTTTCCGATCGTGACGGCGTTTATATGACTCAAGATACATAATGATCTCTCAGTTCGCAAGTAACGTTGTGAGTGTTTTTCGTAAAAATATCGTCATCGCATAGTTCCAGCTATTTGTTTTAAATAGAATAACCAAGTCTGACTGTTGATTGATGATCAAATATCCAACTCGGTGGCGTAGTTGTAATTGCGCATGCGTTACGATTGCTGTGCTGAGGTCTCGGGTTCGATCCCCGGGTCGGGTAAAGTGATATTGGGTTTTTCTAACTAGAAATACTCAGTATTAACCCGGAGTCTGGAATGGTGCCCGGTGTGGCGATAGGCTCGCCCCCTATCACATTATGGGACCGAAATTCGGCGAAAAGTGGGTGTACTGGTTACACCTCTGCCTACCCCTTCGGGGATTACAGGCGTGAGTGTATATGTATATCCAACTAATTTATTAATAAAACAAATAATAAATACACCCAACAGTCACACACATAGTTCTGACCCCACACCAGGTCAAACCTGTATCGCGGTATCATGAACAACGAGAGACTACGGTCCCACAACACCCAGACCCAAAACATATGTCTGTCACACAAACATTTGTCTTGGTGCAGGAATTGAACCCACGGCCTCTCGTTTCACAGTTGGCTACCCGCCCACTGCCCCACGGAGGCTGTCAATTGTTTTGAAACTAGAAGAAGAAGAAAAGAAAGAAAGAAAGAAAGAAAAGATTTTTTATTGTTGGTACCTGCGTAAAGAACTAACACATATTAAAAACATATACAATTAATAATATTCGCACCAACAATGGATATATATATATATATATATATATATATATATTGTATGCGCGTATCTACTTACTTAAACAATGTTATAATATCTTAAAACATTTTAAAATACAATATATACATAATTATGATGATGATACATATTCAAAGTTCTTTAAAAAACACTGCATCTAATGCGCCGGAACATTTTGCATCAGCCACTGTTGTAATGGGCGATTAGCACTAAAATCAAGGAAATGTCGGCTACGTCTAGCTTAAGAAATAGAATATAAACGTAACATTTAGTAATCCAATGTACAGAATAACACACACATACACTCACACCTGTAATCCCCGAAGGGGTAGGTGGAGGTGTAACCAGTACACCTGCTTTTCGCCGAATTTCGGTCCCATAACGTGATAGGGGCGAGCCTATCGCCATCCCGGGCACAGGTTGCAGACTCCGGGCTAATACTGAGAATTTCAAGATAGAACAACCCAATTTCACTTAACCCGACCCGGGGAACGAACCCGAGACCTCAGTACAGCAGTCGTAACACATGCGTAATTACAACTGCGCCACGGAGGCAGTGTACAGAATAAATTCGTTAAATAATTCAGTACAGCCAACTTTATTCTGGATAACCTACTGACATTAAACTAAACTATGGTAATATTAACATCCAGTAGACCAACTTGAGTCAGTCCGAAAACCTTCATCAGAAGTGAAGGGAGGCCTCGACTTAAACTGTAGGTATTCACAAACACTTATGAAATCAGGCCACAAGGAATGTTATACGATAATTATCAACAGTTTATTGTCGTTGACCGATAAAATACACACGGCTTAACAATTAAGAAATTCATGACAAAATTAAATCGATTCACGAGTACTTAAATTTCGAGAGCATGACGGTCTTTACAATGACAGCCTCCGTGGCGCAGTTGGCGAGCCGGCTGTGAAACGAGGGGTCGGGTTCGATTCCCGCACCGGGACAAATGTTTGTGTGACAGACAGATATTTGTGTCCGGGGTCTCGTTGATGTTTTTTTTAGTGCCTGGATAGGCAGAGGAGCAGACGGGCCACCTGATGGTAAGTAGTCACCGCCGCCCATAGACTTCTGCAATCCCAGAGCACAGTAGAGCCGCTGCCTACCGTTGTGAGACCGAAAGTCTCTCGTAGTCCCTGATACCCACAACACAAGACTCGTATCTTAGTGTGGGGTCGGGGCTATTTGTATAACTGTTGGGTGTTGTTTATTATTTATAATGGCAGGGATTTGTAATGGGGTGGTCAACACGATATTTTTTATTATACTATATATTATTATACTATTATATGTTTTTTTACCTGGATTGCGTTGCAATGCCAGGTAAAGTAAATATGATTATTTGTGATCGGTTGAACGGTATTGAAGTTGATGTTCTGCAGCTCCATCTAGCGAGTTTTTATTTATTTTTTGGGGCCAGGAACCATCGCGGGCGTATGAAGAACAGCACAACAAAGTTTCATCATAACCGGATGAATAGTTTAGGAGTTCTTAAAGGACAAACATATTTACATTGATTTTTATTTCTATAGATTAATCAATAAGGTCGATTCCTGAAACTTATTATAGAATGTTATAAATTTGTAAGTTAAATAATATGGGAAAATAAACACAAGATATGAGTATGTCTTTGCTTGAGCAAATATAATAATCTTAAAAAAATAAAAAAAATCTCTCCGGCGGGGAATCGAACCCCGGTCTCCCGCGTGACAGGCGGGGATACTGACCACTATACTACCGAAGACTTAGTGCAGATGACAAAATTTACTACCAATTGGTGCTCACAAAGTCACACAAAGGTACGACAATAAAAGATTTACAAGCTGATAATTTTTTTTTTCAATAATATATGTTTACAATCTTATGCGTGTTATTGCTTTAATTAGTCATGTCTTCAAGAGGGTAAATCGATAATTCATTACATACACAACTAAATTTAAATAATCCAAACTAATTTTTTATATCGATGGACGAAGGAATCCATCGGACGAGGATTAGGGATCTTGTAATAATCCGAAGAAACAATTTAATCTTTTTTCTGTCTAGTGTGAACTGATTTTGATTTTACTATTTGATAGAGTATATATCTGCAAGTAAGTCCTATATAATACAGTTCAAGGTAAACACGAATTGCAATTGGTTATACTATATTAGATTTTTCATACGAACACCGTATCAAATACTCAAATTTACAAAATATTAGCTAATGTATTAATGTAATATAAAGATACAGTTAATTATTGAACGTATGTAGGCTAAGTAGTATATCTAAACAAACCTTGAAATACTTTTATTTATCTCTATTTACTATAGTAAAATGCAATTTTACTATCGATGTGGGTCGAATGATGAAATGCTCCACATTTTGGTAATATAGGTATCAAGAAGGCACTAACAGCCCCTGTGGTGCAGTGGATTAGTAGCTGACTGTGCAATGACGGGCCGTGGGTTCTATCCCCAAAGAAATAAATGTTTTTGTGGTCCAGAATTATGTTTTGGGTCCAGGATAGTTACTCTTGACACACGATTCCATTTTAAAATTCGGATTGGGTTCAAAAAATGTACAATTGGCACTCTTGAACACCACACCAGCGCACGATTTAACTAAATACGTCGGAATTTTTAGTAACGGAATGAAATAGAGTATCTACGATCGCTAGTTCTGTTAATATTCTATATTATGTAGTTGAGTAAGTTAGAGTTACAATATCTTCTAGATTGGAATTGAAATTGTATCGAGTGCGAGATTGGAATTGATTTCAAGAGTAGGCCTACAGGTGTTGTAGGATCACATCATAGTCATACATCGTAGTCCCTAAGACCAACTAAGAATGCACAACACGGTTATTTTCATATATTTGCGTATTCTGCCAACGAGGACTATAAAACTATATTACAATAAAATATATACAAGTGACAGATGTCGAAAAGCTGGCAACCTTGGATGTTAATGTTCTAATTCCGATTAGTTGACGATTAATGATTATTGTTTAATTGCATTTATTAATGTCACGGAAGTGATTAACATTCTTGATGGGAGACAGTATGATTCCGTATTTTGGAATGCTACAAATAATAATGGGTACTAAGCGTTTTTCGAATCTAAAGAATTAAAATAAAGAAGTAAAATCACTGATAAAAATGAAATAAGCAAACAACCTACAGACAATAAAACTAATTCATGTTTAAAACAATCAAAATATTTATTTATTCCATAAAATATATTTAGATTTAATCATTATTTTTTACTCTACCGCCAGATTGGAATGCAGCAGAAAAACGGATAAGGAAGCGTTGTTGTTTTCGAAAACTGGTTACAATATTTGGCTGAATATAAATACAAACAATTTAAATTGAATTACATTACATCAGAGCAGCTCAAATGGTAGTTAGGTTACCTTATTAAAACATTTTGAAAAAAAAAGGTATTTGCTGAACCTATTGCCACGTACGATCAAAACCAGGAGACGTTAAAGTTTCCAGGAGGCCACCCTGCTCGCCTCGTTCGCAACCGAACAGGTGGTGGGCAGGATTCGGCGACTGGGCCTTAAGGTGGCCCTGAACAAAACCGAGGCCCTTTACTTTCACGGTCCTCGGATTCGGCCACCTTTAATGCCCCACATCAATGTGGAGGGGGTGCGGATTCCCATCGGCTGTACAATGAAGTACTTGGGGTTGATTCTGGACAGCCGGTGGGATTTCCGTGCCCATTTCAAGGAGTTGTCGCCGAAATTGGTGCGGGCGGCGGGCGCGCTCGGACGCCTGCTGCCGAACCTGGAGGGACCTAATAGCCCTTGCCGAAGTTTATACGCTGGAGTCGTGCGGTCAATGGCCCTGTACGGATGTCCCGTATGGGCCGAGTCCCTGAAAGCCCGCTGCGTCGCCTTGCTGCGCAAACCGCAGCGTTTGTTGGCGCAGCGAATAGTAAGGGGCTACCGCACGGTCTCCCACGAGGCGGCCTGCGTATTGGCCGGCACCCTCCCTTGGGAGTTGGACGCAAAACTCCTCTCGTCCGCGTTCTTCTGGCGGGAGGAGGCGTCCAGTCGCCGTCAGGTGAGACTGGCCCCGAGGGAGATTGCAGCCCGGTTTCGCAGAACCGCTGTGGAGGAGTGGCATACCAGGCTGGAAAGCCCAAGTGCGGGCTTGAGGACAGTCGCGGCAGTGCGTCCTGTCCTAAAGAGATGGCTAGACAGGCGCCACGGTGCGCCAACTTTCCGGCTGACGCAGGTACTGACGGACCACGGGTGTTTCGGTTCGTTCCTGTGTCGGATCGGAAAGGAGGTGTCTGCCGTGTGCCACCATTGTGGCAACTGCCGCGAGGACACGGCCCAACACACGTTGGAGGAGTGCCCAGCCTGGGACGAAGAGCGCAGCGCTCTCAGAGCAGTCGTCGGAGGAGACCTCTCTCTGCTGGCCGTGGTGTCGTCCATGGTCGCCAGCCGGAGGTCCTGGCGTGCGGTGGCCCACTTCTGCGAGAGCGTCATCTCGCAGAAGGAGAGTGCCGAGAGGGATCGGGAACGAAATGATCCCTCCCGCCGCCAGAGAAGACGTAGGAGGCGCCGGGTGGACGACTGACCGGCGTCTCCCGCCCTGTGGAACGGGGGCGTTTGAATTCCACCACGGTAACCCCTGCCTGTCGTACGAGGCGACTAATTGGGGCCATCGGGGGTCGCGGGCTCGCAGCGGGGGGCTGTCAGCCCGAATCGATGCACTCCCAGTTTCGGAGCATCGTGCGACCCCGAGATGGACGGCAGCGCGTGTGGTAAGGCCTCGTTCGCTGTCGTTGTTCGGTGCGCGGGGGCTCCTAAGCCCTCCCATGGAGATGGGCTGCTACGCAGCACCGCGCAGGGGCGGTTCCGGCAGCAATTCTAGCACTCCTTAGAATACCCCGGGATCGCTCCGTAAGCGCCGATGAAGGCCACCGCGGGGTTTTAGCTGGTAGTGTCGGGTGGGGTGTACATAGGGGGTAGGGACTCGGCCCAGCGGCTGCCCGGATAGCCATCATCCGGGCGAGGGGGATGCTGGGTCGTAAGACCGGCTAGTCCAGCATAACCGTTTTATTCTTATTCCGCTTCCCCCCGAAGCGGGCGGTAGTAATAAAACGCTTTCCCCGCGACAACAAAAAAAAAAAAAAAGGAGACGTTAAAGTTTAAAATTCATAATCTTAACAAAATCCGCATTTGAAATTCGACTTGTCGTGCTTTTGATGAGTTTGACAGTTTCCATTCTCCCTTATACCTCGGCATCAGAATATGACACATTTACACGGACCGACTCTGGATATTATTTCATTAATTTAATTATTTATATAACTTTAATTATAACCCTGAATACTAGTAATTCTACATCTAGCGAAGATATCGCCTACAAAAATTTATAAATACAGATTGGTGATGATACTTAAAAAATTTACATACAGTTTTCAATTAAATTTATGCAATATATAGATAAGAAGAGATTTATTACTGTTTCTTAATATAAATAATAGCATCTGCTAGACAATATTAATAAGATTGTCTACATCAAGAATGTATCGGCTAGTACCAATAGCTCACAGAAAATTGGCGTCGGTGGCAACTTAGTATTGTATTTAAGGTAGTGAGTGGCATTTCCAAACACCAAAATTAAAGAGAGGGAGTTTTTAATCGCCATTCTTTTGGTCAGCTACTACTAATTACTATAGTATTGTTTATAGATTTGCCAATTTGTAGTGATCATTGATTTTTGCCGCACCATCAAGCTGTGGAACAGTTTGCCAGCTATCGTGTTCCCTCCTATGATCCTGGGTCATTTAGGCGTAGTGTAAAGAAAATACACAGCAGGCCGGCAAGATTGTGTTGAGTAGCGAGGGATAGATTGTCTCTCGTTACTTGATACTCTAACTGGACTGCACTGCGTTCACCGTTAGGTGCAGTGTGGTCACTATGCCGTGCCAGGATAAAAAAAGATGTAATCATCTGTCATGAGGTGACACACTACTTTGTATAGTTCGACTTTTAAATTTACTGTACTCCAAGTTTCAAATGTAGTACTATCCAATAGCATCGCTAATGCCATTAGATCAATATTCCAAATAGATATGAATGCGTCGTTATACCAGACAATCAACTGAATAACAACTGCACTGTGACGTCACATCGATGAAATGTCATAACTGTCCCAAACTCACAGCACCGTTACCTTGCAATAGCTATGCGGACTTGCATGATGTTATCACGCGCCATGTCCGGCAATGTTACGTGTTCTGTGTCCGATTGGAGAGGTGAGTGTATGATGACGAGCAAAGTACGAACGTTGTAAATGATTTTATATATTATATACATATACAATAGATTTTGGAACTGTCGCTATGTATGGACCTGAATGTTGAGCAATGTAAGGATTGAGGATGGGAGGAGAGTGCATGCTACTGATACATGCTACATGCGGATGTTAAGATGTCCATCTTGTGGAGTAACAAAGTTAGATAGGATAAGAATAAGTATGTAGTGGGAAGCCTGAAAGTAGCACCAATTGTAAAAGATGAGGAGTGCTAGATTAGCTAGGTATGGGCAGGTGATGAGGAGGGATGAACGGCATGAGACAAGACTGGTTATCAATATCAATGTGGATGGACGAAAGAGTCGTGGGAGACCTAAAAACAGATGGATGGATTGCGTGAATGAGGATATGCGCATGAAAGGAGTGAATGCAGATTTGACGGATGATGGGCTGCGTGGAGAGTTAAATCAATTTGTGCCGATCCCAGTTAGTGTGGGATAAGGGCGCGTAGAAGATGAGAATAGAGTTTAGTTTACTAACTCTACTCTTAAGATTATCTGTTTTTAAACGAACATTTACTGGACTTAGTGAAACTTTATACCTAGTCAGGTCATAAATTCTGTCACATGTTTAATATGAAATAATTGAAACAAGTTTATTCATTATGTAACCATTTATATACCAAAATGAACTTAACAAAACATAGATTCTTATGACACTAAAGTTTATTCAAAATGACCTCCGTGATTTTGAATACAGGCCTTCAATCTGCGCGGCCAGTTGTCTATCGCAGCACGAACGAGGTCCATGTCAATATCGGCGGCTGCCTTAATCAAGGATGTCTTGAGTGACTCCAAATTGGGATGAGGCTTTGAGCACGCCTTTTCCTCCAAGTGTTGCCATATCTTGTAATCTAACGGATTCAAATCTGGACTGGAGGAGGGCCAGTCTTCGTGCCGGATGAAGTCGATTTCACGCGCCGCCAGCCAGTCTTATGTGCTCTTCGCTCTATGAGCTGGCGCCGAATCTTGTTGGAATACCCAGTGCCTGTTATTGAACATGGTATGAGAAACAGGTTCCACAAGGTTCGTCAGGACTGTATTTTGATACACAACTGCATTCGTTTTTACACCTTTCTCACAAAAATGTACCTCTGTTAAGCCCCAATAAGAAACTCCCAACCATACCATGAGCGAGGATGGAAAATTACCTCGTTGGACACGCGGAATACGGTTGCTCGCTTCTTCACTACTGTGTGCGTACACCTTATCATTTTGTTTGTTGTAGCTCTCTTCTACGGTAAAAAATTTTTCATCTGTAAAAAGAATTTCCCGATATTTTTTTCCCGCGTACCGCTTCAACAAAGCGCGGCATCTCTTCAGTCTCAGGTCCATTAGACGAGCATTCAAACGATGTCCTGTTTTTCTTCGATATGCCCGAAGCCCTAAGTCTTCATTTAATACCCTTTTCACCGTGGTTCTGCTTAACCCCATCTGAAGGGCCAACAGTTTCTGCTTACGTTTGGGATTTCTTTGAATTCGCGCCTTCACAGATTTTATCACTGCTGGAGTCCTAACAGACCTAGGGCGACCACTTCTTGACCTGTCATCTACACTAGAGTCTTCATTGTATTGTATCGTTTGATGGTACGATAAACGAATCTTTTGGTTATATTCAAATTTTTCAGTATGTCAAAAATTTGAATTGGCGCGTAACCGCAACGATGCAACGCAATTACTGCAACACGGTCTTCTTTAAGCGTCCACTCCATATTTAAAAATGAGTAAAATTCTAAAAAGTATACATTTTTATTTTCATGAACAATTTGAAATTCGAATTCAATAAACTTTTTTGTGGCCAGCATTCTAAAATAAAAGTTTTTACTGTGTGACAATACTTATGACCTGACTGTGTATATTTTGAGTGACTGGTATAAAATAAGTGAAAAAGCATATAAACCTAGAACTTATATATAAAATAAATAATAATAGAAAATATCCAATAGGTTCATGTATTAGTATGATAAATCTAGTAACAAGTGATCTCGAGGTGATCACTGTAGATAATATTGAAAACACTACTTTGAAATATTTATGCCTTAAATAATTGTGACTGAAAATTTATTATCACTCGTGTTTTCTGTGTAAATCAAGTGATAATTTTCGTAAGAAAATGTTTCTATAGGATAATTCAGTTCAGAAAACTGTGCTATGATAACGTTTATCAGGTTATTTATATTTATTTAAAAAGTAGATTTACGATATCAGTTTATTGAACCTGAAAACAAGTTAATTTTAATGACTATGAAGATAGTGATGTTCTTGAAAGTTACCGTGGTAGCATTAAATATATTTTTTTTTCGCTTTTGGCTGAAAAATGTTTCTCATTCTAACTTTATATTTAGTAGGTCGTCTAATTAAATTAATACCAGATGCTCATGACAATATTTTTATACGCTTTATATTAGCTCCATTTATTTGCATGTTTTTTTTTGCTAGGTTTATCTTTATTTTTATTCAAACACTTGCTTGTAACGCTGTTTCAATTAGCTGAATCATATGTGATTCTGCTATAATAAACTAACATTTAATCTGAAACAAAAACAGAACCTTGAAAAATGTACTCTGAAGTAAGATAAATTTAGAGATATTTTTGTTTAATGAGGTGTACAAGAGAATCGGCACCATCCTTTGTTAACAGATCGTCTTTGACATAATATAGACATAAAAAGATGTTTATTTTAGTGTTGGAACAATACTTAGCATCTATCAATAAATTTACATATTGCAATACGGCTTAAACGTAGCATATCTTCACAGATATATACAAGGACCAAAATTGAAAGTTAATCATACAATATTTATTTGTTATACTACCTTGTTTAAATTGGCATCAAATTAAATTCTTCATCGGCGTATTTTATCAGAATGCTGATAAAATAATTCACACTCCAGTTATTTTACACGCCAATTTGCATCTGCGAATCAACTCAATTATATCTCCAGGATGCAGCGATAAAATCTTCCATTCATCGAACAAATTTAACAGAAACTAGTTCTAATCCAATTAAGTGTCAGGAACGACACGATAGTCAGTTAACCGAACCGCTTCCCTTTCCTTGTAAACGACCTAGGGATCGGGCGAAACATCTTGTAATACGTCCTGGTTACCTGGCTATGTATCAGAAAGAAAAAACATTTACTATTAAACTCACGTATTATCGATCTGCGTCAAATTACCTTTTTCGTATATGAAATATAGGAATGGCCAGCCTATTATGTTTTTTTGCTACACGTATATCCAACAGTATGAAATATGATTGGGATATGAAGAATTTAGGTTATTAAGATGCAATAGTTAAGGTTTTCCTTAAGTATATGTTTCATATCTTTTTATTTCTTCATTTATATTTTAGCTTTCTATTTTCCCTATTTCCGTGTTTTAAACAAACCTAACACAATTAACTGCGACATTTTAAGAATTGCTTATTTTAAAACTGTGTCACCGCATTTCAGAAATCTTAATTATCAGTGTTGATCTTGTTATTAATATCATAATTGCTTTTTAGATAAGGAAAATGGATAGTCTTTGTCTGTGTGGGGAATTTACTGACATATATTGGTCGTTGGTCTTCCGAGAAATTTCAGCAGTTGCACCATTAGGAGACAATATGTTGAAAGTGGCATAGAAAATAATGAGTTGAATTCCGCAAATGTAAATAGACGGAAATATTTCGATGAGTTTGAAAACTGAGAGTGTTATATTGTACTCTAACGTTACAAGAATAGTTGTGAGATGAGATCCATTTTTGTAGACTTTATAAGATATTTTATGGCATGATCAGATTTTCTTTATTTATTTGGTTGACGATTTACTGTAGTAACGTTAACGCAGATTTAATCAATTGCTCATGATTATATTACGTTTAAATCAAAAATAATTATAAGTACCTATTTTATTTTGGAATTGCATTTTTTGCAGCGACTATTTAAGTTGAACAGTTTTTCAAACGAACAACGTATTGTGAGATCACTGATGGTGACTCACTTGCGCGATTTACGGCTTCAGCTATAAAAATGAATGAATTCTGATTGTTGCTAACATTTACTTATTCGATACATTCAGGTCTCGCTCTATGCAACTTTTGTCACAGTTAATCGATCTAGCGTGAAGAACTTTTAGCAAAGACAAACTCATAGAGAATAAAAACAACAAAATAGATTTTTCTTGTTAGTTTACATCTAATTTATAGAGTAAAATAAAAATAAAAATGAAAAATTATATTTCTGAAATGATTACTCATAAATTTTTCTCAAACGAAGATTCAATTTGTAAAACCAATTATCACTTGCAAAGGTTTACTAGCCGCATGGTACAAAAAATCTTCAATGACACAAATAACAAACATGTTGATGCTGATTTTTCCGACAAAAAGTTGAATGTACCTAACCTAGTTAAATAACAAAAGGTTGTTTCCAAAGACGTTTTTAACACTTAACTGCAAATTTCTGCATTCTTACAAAACTTAACTGCTGAGCAATCAGAATATACACTTCTATCCTAACCACTTTAGTAACTAACGTTGAGTAATTTACTGTACACTGACTGCAATAAATTGGAGATGTTTCTCATAGCTTTAGGCAAATAATAAAGGTATACTATTAATGTACAACATTCGTGAATGAGTAATTAACGAGTTCTCCGCAACACAAATTGTAGATTTCAACTAACTTAATTCATCCAAAATAGCTTGGAATTGCTTTTTACTCAGACTCATGACTAATTCCATTTACAAATAAAATTACGTTTAATTATAAGTTACGCATTGCCATTGAATGTATTTCCAGTATACTAAGGGTAAAATTATGTCTTTCTAGAAAATTAGATGCATCAGGAAAAAATTACAAAGCGTTCTCTTCACTTTGCAATCATAAATCTATGTCAACGTGAAGTAACTGTATGTACACGGACTGACCCTGGCATACTACTCCCAGAACAAGCCATTATGGTTTTCATCATGTTTATGGTGGTCTCTATAGATATGTATCTGGAACCCTCTCGCCAGCAGAATCATAAAGCCATTAAATCAAATTCGCAGTATCAATTTCATTATTAATATTTTCTATTATTGATCGTCAGCAGTCAATCGTAGCATTGATTACGTCAAACGATGCTGTTCCGGTTTTTTTATTGTATCGATCGTCATGCATTTTATGAATTAAAAATCAACCCAATTCCAAATGGTAGAATAGAAAGCTAGTAACTAGTATTCTAGTATTAGTAGCAGCGATAGCCTAGTTGGTTGCGGTACGGACTGTCAAGACGAAAGTCGTAGGTTCGAAACCCAAGTGGCATACACCTCTGACTTTTCTAAAGTTATGTGTGTATTAAAATGTTAATTATCGCTTGCTTTAACGGTGAAGGAAAACATCGTGAGGAAACCTGTATATCTGAGAATTTTTCGAAGGTATGAGAAGTCTGCCAACCCGCATTAAGCCAGCGTGGTGGACTAAGGCCTAACCCCTCTCATAAGAAGAGGAGGCCCGTGCCCAGCAGTGGGACAATGTTTAATACAGGGCTAGTATTATTAACTAGTATTCATATCCATCAACTGCATAGGATCATACAAATAATTTGAATAGCACTAGGTTGATAGAGTTGCCAACCGTCCTGTTTTCCCAGGTAATGATCTGGTTTTTAGAGTATCCTGGATAGTTTTTAAGTTATATCCTTGGACTTTAAAGTGCCCTGATTAGGTCCTATATTTTAAAATTAGCACGCCAAATCCTAGTTTTTGCAATACGGGGTTGGGAACCCTACGTTGATATAAAAAAAATATTAAGTGGCTATCGTACGTGATATCGTAAGCAGCGATAGCCTAGATGGTTGCGGTACGGACTGTCAAGACGAAAGTCGTATGTGCGAAACCCAAGTGGCATACACCTCTGCCTTTTCTATTATTATCGTATTTATTAGTATCGTATTATATTAGTATTATTATTATCGTAAGTGAACAGTTATAACACCAGTAGGCTGTAGAGATGTTGATTTATCTACAGTATAAGAGGGCTCGACTAAGGTGGTACTACTGCTTCACAATAAACTATTGTGATGACGCTGTAGCGTTATATCGGATATTATGAGACATTTCTGAAGATCCAAATTCTCCAAATAAATACCAAACAATGATTTCTTCATTATTTTCTTATAAAGTCAGTAAGTAACGCATCCATAATTCAGAATTATGGTCCGTATGGGCATGGGTAGTGAGAACTACTTACCAGAAGTACTTAATTGAATTGGTCAGCTTCCGTGGCGCATCGGGCGAGTAGCCAGCTGTGGGTTCGATTCCCGCACCGATACAATTTTTTATGTGATTGACAGATATTTATTTTGGGCCTGGTTGTTCTGAACTATGCGTGTGATTTGTATTTACTATTATGTAATTGCTTGCCTCTGTTAAAAGAATAGGGTGCAAAGCACAGACTTGTTGGGAATTTTATGTAAAGTATGAAAATACTAGTTTGACAGGGTGCTTGGACTGTCTCACAGAAAAGCGTTGTTAATGGATTGAAATCTTAATTAATGGACATTAGAATATAATTAATCAAGTCACTGATTTTTAAAGATTTCAAATATCACAAGCTTGCTGATTATACAATCTAATAGTGCATTGACATTTAAGTTTTTCATATAATCACTATCGCAGATTTCATTGTTTATCCTACTTCCTCTATAATCCTACTAATATTATAAATGCGAATGTTTGGATGGATGGATGTTTGTTACTCAATCACGCTACAAAGGCTTGACGGTTCTGGTTGATATTTGGCACAGAGATAGATTATAGTCTGGAATAACACATAGGCTACCTTTTATTCCGGAAAAATGTACAGTCCCCGTGGGATACTATAGTTTTTCAAAGGGCAAGGGATGGACTTGATTTTTTGCATAGTGGCAGTTTATCAGAAAATGACATAGGCTATTTTTTATCCCGAAAAAATGCACGCTTCCTATGGGATAGCAAAACATAGAAGGTGTAATAGCTTAAGATGCCTCCATGGATTGTATACCCTTCTTCCAAAAATAACCTACACTCGGGCGGAGCCGCGAGCCACATTTAGTGTTGTATATTTGTTAAATTAAATTTTACTGTTATATTATATTTTATTATTACATTATGTTATCTCATATTTATTACTACCAAGTGACTCTATTCCTAATATTTATTATATAATTTATTTATTAAAGATTTAGTGGAAGTGTAAGTTTCTTTGCATGTTATTTAAATAGTTAGTCGTTTTTCAGGAAATAAATGTCTAAAATCAAACATATGTCAAAGCTCGTTTACATTATAGAGTAGTGCTAGCCCAAGTCACTGGATAAGTTGAATGTGCCTAAACTTGCGGAAAAATATTTATTTACTTCGACTTGTCGATGAATACAAAAGTCAAGGCACGTGTACCTGACCTTAGAGACGGGATTTCCCTGTACTAGAAGATGATATCCAACATACATTTATTTAGAGTCATAAATAACTAAACCCGGAACCCTTATACACAATACGCGTGATATACATATGGAATATTTTCCTTAACCCGTGAGACTGCCTCGGTGGTGCAGTATTCATTTGCGTACGCGGTATGACTGTTCTGAGGTTTCGGGTTCGATCTACGGGACAGGTAAAAGTGACATTGGGTTTTTTTTTATCACGGAGTACTTTCAGTTCTAATTTCAGTATTCAGAGTACTGAATACTGAAATTTAAAGCAACGAAATGGTGTACCGGCTACACCTCTGCCTACCCTTTTGAAGATCACAGGCGTTTGTGCGTCTGTGAAGCACAGAATCAATGAAGTTTATCAGAACTAAGTATATTCCATTGGCAGGCAGTATTGGTTGAATTACGTGCCGATTCAGCCGAGGTCGTATCAGAAAACCGATGTGATGTAGCAGCTTACTGCTGTTTTTTTTATGGACGCCTAATTTGAATGACAGGGGACGGGAACTCCGTATCCTATTTCGTCTTTTTCACATCAGGAAAGTACCCACGACCTTTTGAACTGAAAAATTACGACTTGATGACAGGTTTTTACCGTATGGTCACTGTCTTCGTCATCTGTTCATAAAAAATAATGCATCGCTTACGTATTGAGTTTACTGCGGTTTATTTCGATATTAACGCCACCGCCACCAAATATAGAAACTTTAGTATGACGATAAAGGATTTTTACGTCACTTGTTTTAAAATTTATAATAATGGGTGTATTACACCATACACATATTTGAATCGTATTTTAATTTTTTAACCATATATTGTTATCTAGTTCGAAAAGAGCAACGAGTTTCAAAGAGTTTCTTGCTCGTTCTTTTCTAGCGAAGCTGCATTCTGAACTGACGGTAGAGTAAAAAATTAACTGAATTTAAATAATGTATAACATTTCACGGATTCAATAAATATTTTATTTAGATTTTGATTTTTAAAAAAGTATTGTGAATTCACTGGCATGTTTCCTTACGATGTTTTCTTTCACCATTAAATCAAGCGATAATTTATCATGAATACATACGTAACTTTAGAAAAGTCACAGAAGGTGTAGCTGGTTTCTAACCTGCGAGTTTCTTCTCGATAGTCTATACTGCTCTATCTGCTATCACTGTTTTAAATTTTTAAATGGATGTACAAATAACAATTTTCCAGTCCATGAGTAAAGCAATTTAAATTACAATACTAATAATATTTTTTATACCACGATGGTGCAAACAAGCTTCAGGTTAAACTGTGAATATCATTGTGTATTAATATATTTTGGTTGTCAAGTGTGTTGGCAATTTTAAACGGACCGTTACTTGTATCCCAAGTTTTTACGACTGAACAAACATGTTTTTACAAGTACAGATATAAAAATACTTACTTTATTTATTTTGCTGCTAAATAATGATATTTATGAACTTATTTATTCGTGTTTACAATTTCAAAAATCAATATTATTGTTATATACGCCAGTCATCCTATAGTTTTTCGTATTGCCATTTTTATCGTTTGCGTAGCTTTTTCGATTGTATGATAAAAACAAGTGGAATGTTAGGTACAATTTTTTATTCTAACTTAGATGTTTTTGTGGATGATTCATTATGACGAATTCATATTCATTTCGTCGAATTTGACGCCATTTTCAAGAATATAGAGAACCTTCCCTTGCCTTCCTTTCCCTTTTCCTATAATCAAGTGATAGTTTATGAATGATTTACTCAACATTTAATATCACTAAGAGAACCTACAGAAGCGAAATAAATAGACATGATAAATTAATAATTAAAGTAAGGTAAAGTCTCGTGAAAATTTGAATGTAAATTGAACACTAACCGTTGTAATAAAAATACATGTTTAAGGACGTATTTTTAAAATTACAGTATTACAAGTTAGTGGTTAAATTTAAACACCCTCATGTGTCAACAGTAACGCGCAAATTTTTTTTTTTTTATTCTGGCGCGGCAAAATGTCCACACTGCACCTGATGGTAAGCGCAGTGCCGTCCAGATAGAGTATCAAGTAGCGAGAGACAGTCTATCCACCGCTACTCAACACAATCATGCCGGCCTGCTGTTTAGCTTCTTCACATTACGCCTAAAGGACCCAGGATCATAGGAGGGAGGGAACACGGTAGCTGGCAAACTGTTCCACAGCTTGATGGTGCGGCAAAAATACGAATTTGCGAACCTCTTGGTTCGGGCCGGGGTAGTAGACACCACGAAGCTGTGGCTCCGCAAGCCAGTACGCGTGGTTCTGGTATGGAAGGGAGAGGAATTTGTGAATAGTTTATTTTTATTAATATTTGTTAAGTGTATCAATAGAAAGACTGCCTCGGTGGCGCAGTTGTAATTGCGCATGCGTTACGACTGCTGTGCTGAGGTCTCGGGTTCGATCCCCGGGTCGGGTAAAGTGATATTGGGTTTTTCTATCTAGAAATGCCTCAGTATTAGCAGGGAGTCTGGAAAATGTGCCCGGTATGGCGATAGGCTCGCCCCCTATCACATTATGGGACCGAAGTTCGGCGAAAAGTGGGTGTACTAGTTACACCTCTGCCTACCCCTTCGGGGATTACAGGCGTGAGTGTATGTGTGTGTGTGTGTGTGTGTGTGTGTGTATCAATAGAAAAGTGTTTAGGTATATTTTCAATGTTACTCACTGTGTCAAATTTTATGAAATAAAAAATAACCAAGGTTTTGAATAATATTGAAAATTCAAAACACTGGTTAGCTAAACTCGTATTAGAACTTTGGTTATTCTTTATTTTATATTAATATCGTTAATCTTTAAAATAATACTGGTTTAAATATTTCTGATATTTTTATTACAATCGAACATCGTCGAATGTTGAAATAGAATCGCTTCAAAACGACCGCTACTTTGTTAGATATTAGATTGCCCTTGTTCACGACCCGGAACAAATATAATCCATTTGAATCGACGTATCTAACGTATCATAAGTTGTTGACGCCTTCAGTTTTTGTTTCTACATTACTTACATGTCTGAAATGTATTTCCTTATCCATATTGAGTATCAAATACTCGTGAGATTTTATATCTTTGGCACGATAGTCCTGTTGTCAAGACATTCTATTGTTTATAGTCTTTTTATAATTATATACTCTGCCTTTAGCCGTCCACTATTGGAAGTAGGCCTCCCCAAGTGTACGCCAACCATTCCGGTCTTGGGTATCCGCATCCAACACTATCCACCTCTTTCTTCAAGTCGTCAGTCCAACGTGCAGGAGGGCGTCCCACACTACGTTTGCCTGAACGCGGTCTCCACTCCAACACATGTTTGCTCCATCGGCCATCTCTCCGTCTGCACACATGACCAGCCCACTTGCACTTTAGCGTGCTAATATTGCGAGCAATATCGATGACTTTGGTTCTCTGGCGGATTACTTCGTTTCAAACCCTATCTACCAGAGAAATGCTAAGCAATGCCAGCTACATCGCACGCTGAGCGACTTTAAACTTATGGACCAGTCCATTGGTGAGTGTCCACGTTTCAGCACCTATTACTGGTAGGACGCACCGGTTAAAAGCTCATTTTTTATGTATTGAGGGATCAACGACTCGAACAGTATTCGTAGCTTACCGAATTCTTCGATCTGCCTCTTCCTCGGAAGTCGTGATTGCCCAGTTATATTATTTGGCCCAAGTATACGTCTTTGCATAACTTCGATAGTGGCATCACCCACGACTACAGGCTTCGGAAGGACGTGACCGTTAAACATGACTTTCGTATCAAGGTTCATCCCGGGACCTATCCGTTTTGACGAATGGTTAAGACTGTTCAGCATTTATTCCAAGACCTGCAGAGTTTTAGCCATGGTCACTATATCATCGGCGAATCGCAAGTAAAAGACGTACTGCCCCGTCCTTTCCAATCAAGCGTCTTTATAGCGTCCTCCAGCGCGTTGGTAAACACTTTTGTAAAAATTACATTGTCTACGGCTTTAGATTTCCAGATCCACGCTGGCGATGCAATTTGAGGGAGTAAAAAGTGCAAAAATCATCCTCGCGAGCAAAGCTGCGTGTATAGACTTCAAACAACAATATTTACAGCAGAATAACATTAACGTTATGTAAGAGTGCATTGACATATTCATTTTGTTATTAATGGTCTATATTTATCGCTTATTCAAAATAGTAGTAGTACAACATAAAAACGGCTACCAAAAAAAATTTGCTTTTAAATTCGACATTAATTATTATACTGTCATGTTTTCTACGCGTAATAATATGTGGTTTTTAAGCCATATAGTACTAGCCCTCTATTAAACACTATCGCACTGCTGGGCATAGGCCTCCTCTACCACTGAAAGGGGTTAGGCCTTAGTCCACCACGCTGGCCTAATGCGGGTTGGTAGACTTCACATACCTTTGAAATTCTTATGAAAATTCTCAGATATGCAGGTTTCCTCACGATGTTTTGCTTCACCGTTTAAAGCAAGCGATAATTAACATTTAATACACACGTAAATTTAGAAAAGTCAGAGGTGTATGCTATTTTGGGTTTCGAACATACGAATTTCGTCTTGACAGTCCGTACAGCAACCAACTAGGCTATCGCTGCTATCTTTTTCTAAACTATATTCCTTTTAAAATCAATAGTATCATTAAAAGGATGTTCTTAATTAAATAGATAAATAAATACACCCAATAGTTACCCCACACTAGGTCAAACATGAGCCGTGGGTACCAAGAACTACGAAGGACTACTGTTCCATAACACCCGAAACAAATTTTAGTGGATAAACATTTGCCTTGGTGCGTTCTTGAATTAGTTTATGTGATTCCGAAGGCTATATATGTCAATCAGAAAATTATTAACGTATGTGGGAAAGCCATTGGATATCTTCTCGGATGTTGGCAGCATAAAAAGCGAAAATGGGGTTCAGTGTCAAGCGATTCTCTTTCTCTTTCTAATGTCATTTCTAAGAACGCTCAAGAGCTGGTCCGACGCCAACGAAAAATGACACACAGAACATTTAGCATGTGATGTTCTATCGCTCTTTTGTCTATTGACCTGTGTTAAAACAGCCAGTGTAAAATTAAATACGCTTATTAGTAGCAAAATTGATGGTTAAAGTGAAGGCTAATAAAATCGTCTTTTTAAGTGGACTGACAGGACAGAATATATCATCTTATTAAGATATACTGACCAATAGGGGGTTGCAAAACGTAATCATATTTTGATGTCTAGCTAGGTAATATGGTAGAGCTGCAAAAGATTATAAAACGTGACTTTTTTTATTTAATCTTATATTAATGAGCTTGTGCTATGCCGTATATAATGCTTATGCCGCTCCATAAATCCACAGCTTCTATGTCACCTACTCAATGTTAATATTATACAATTAAAATATTTTTCAATTAAAGTTCCGGCCCTAAGGTGACTTTAACTAAAGCTACTGACCGTCATAATACTGAAATGTGTGTTCTAAATTTGAAAATATTGTAATTATTATTGTATTAATTTGATTTGTATGCCTTTCAATGACAGAAAGAAAACCATTCTTACAAACGATTTGACTTGACCTTTTTATAAATTCTATATTTATTTCGATTTCGATATTAAAAGTATTTTCTGAAAACAAAATAGACAATTGTTCCTAAATAAGGCGTGGAATTTAAACCAGAGCAAGTATCAGAACCTTCAGAGCTCAGTAAGTTTACGTTGGATTACCAGAGTAACGACTCAAAGGACTGTTTATGAAGAAGCCGAGGTGCTTCTTTCCTCTTTATCCTTGGGCTGTCGCTAGTTTGCTACTACAGGATTTTGGTCGGAATGCAGTGTTAAATTTGAATAGGGGTATAAGCGATACGATGGTGAAAATATTTGACTAAATATTTCATTGGAAATAATATATGTTATGTTATAAGCTTGCAACTTGTTCAACAACAATGCTCTTTATGTATAAATTCACATATTTTTGGAATTTAAAGCTTTTTAACTTATTACCCCAAAAATGATTACATTTTTGCATTTGTTTGGCTATGGCCTTTTCGTAAAATATGATTACTTTGTATTGTGGGTATCAGGTACTAAAAATGTGTTGTTAACCCCATGACAAATATTTAGAGATCTCACAAATTCACACATAGGCTCCACAGCATAGGCTAATTTACAAGATTTAGGGATTTTAGTTGGGAAACCCGTCTATATAATAAGGCAATAATATTCTAAATCTGTGAAATAATTATCTAAATCCAGTATTTTTTACTTTTTTTAAGCACATTTAAATTCTACACCGGCCGTATTATAAGGATTTTTGTACACTTAATATATACAACTACTTCACAATTAGCTATGAGATAAAACCCCTAATAACCCTGAATAATAAGATCATTTTGTTCGTCACATCCTTGATATAATCATGACAAATGACTGTTGCATGCAAATCACTGACATTTAGAAAATTGTATGTTATAGTATGCGGGTTATTAAGGCCGTCCGTCGCGTAAATTATAAAAATTGCGTCGAGTTACTGGACCAATCGCTATATATATTAAATATGGACTCATTATGAACCATTGTGATTTAATTAAATTTCTAATTGTGCTTTTTGATAGAGTAAAAAAATTTGAAACTGTAGATGATTTTCAATGTCTGGAAAACTACGAAGTCTATAAAAAATAGGTGCTGCGACATCCTAAAAATGGGTCTAGCTCCATCTTGAATTGTCAATTGCAATAAAGAATTGTAATTGCAATAAAGACCGCGCATCTCAAACACCCAAAACTTCAGCTGTTTGTAAAGGGTGGTCGGCATTCAAATTGCCAAATTTATTAGCATAGGATACAGTCTTAAGCATATTATGTTCACCATGTCCAGTATTAATCTATGTACCTGCAATAGGCTAGTTGATTGTTTTTGGAAAACCATTTTCTTTTATTCTTCATGGTCTATATTATCATTAATAAACATAAAATATAAGTTCCCAAATTTCATTTTTACAAACCAACTTTATTTTTCCCACCAAAACACTACCAACTGTCATGGCCTCTCATGTGACGTGACCGTCCGCAAAACTAATAGACGTCTGGCTCAGTGTTTTAGATGTTTCGGTGACGGTGACGTCATAAATGACCGATGGGTGTATGTCACGTGACAAAATGCTTTATTTTTGCATATTTGTTTCTTGAAAATATTAAAACATTACATATAAAATAAGAAATTGTTTTAATTATCGATATTATTAGAATAAAATCTTATATAAAAAACAAAAATCTATCAGGTATTCACTTACTCGCAACTACCCTATTGGTCGATTTTCTCCTCATATTTTTAATAACTCTCAACCTCCTTCAGGTTGTTACTCCATCTATAACACAGAAAAGATTCTCCAAAATAAGCTTAATGCGATGTGTGTTTTCTAGTTTGATGAGCCTATATTCAACTGTTTGTTTTTATAATAGCATGGACATCAAGAACATCCATAGTATCTCACATACATCCACATTTAAAAAATAATTGGTGTTACTGACATATTTCTACTAATATCATAAATGCGAAAGTTTGGATGGACGGATGGATGGATGTTTGTTAATCAATCACGCTACAACGGCTGGACAAAGAATTTGGCACAGAGATAGATTATAATCTGGAATAACACAAAGGCTTTTTTTATCCCGAAAAATGTACAGTTCCCGTGGGATAGTTCAGTTTTCACAGAGCAAGGGATCGACATGATTTTGCATAGTGGCACTTTTTATGCCGGAAAAATGCTCGCAGTATAGGATAGCAAAATATAGAAATGTGTAATAGCTTAAGATGCCTCCATGGATTATATACCTTTTCTTCCAAAAATAACCTCCACACGGGCGGACCCACTGCCAACATCTAGTAATAAATTAATGATTGCGAAGGGAATTATTGTTGATTTATGAGTTTCTTTAGTTCAAATATTGCAAGGTGAATTCCAATAATTTCTTCTTGAATTTGAGAGCTGAACTTTTGAGACATGATTAAATAACAATTATGACAAACATCGATAATTCATGAATTGGTTTTATTACCATCCTTTGAAGAACTGCTGATTTGTTTGCATCAGCTTTGTTTATCTCATTAACTTTATTAGAAGCATCAGGTTGTTGTTCATAACTGATTTCTGTGGGGCTTAGGCTAGACCGGTCGAGTCAGTATTCTTATTAACCTAGTAGAAGTTTATCGTGAGTCGGAAAATCCTATGCTGGAATTTTTTATTAAATTAGGTTTAATAAACATGTTTTGGAGGACTTGGCTAAGCTTATTATTACCGAAATAATACATCAAAGTTATAACAACAGACGTAACATTCATCATGTTCAACGCCAGCTTATCTTGCGTTAATGATATTATTATGCTTTCACCCGGATAACTAGCCGTATTTCCGGAAATCTATTTTAGTGTGTCAAACAGATTAAATGCTTGATACATACATACATACATATACACTCACGCCTGTAATCCCCGAAGGGGTGGGCAGCGGTGTAACTAGTACACCCACTTTTCGCCAAATTTCGGTCCCATGATGTGATAGGGGGCGAGCCTATCGCCATACCGGGCACAGATTTCAGACTCCGGGCTAATACTGGGAATTTCTGGATAGAAAAACCCAACATCACTTTACCCGACCCGGGGATCGAACCAGAGACCTCAGCATATCAGTCGTAAACGCATGCGCAATTACAACTGCACCGCCGAGGCAGTCTAAGTGCTTGATGAAATTCCTTAAATAAAAGAAATTATGCTAGAGGAATATTTTATAAAATATTTATATATGGTTACAGATAATGGATACGTCTAATTTCCGATTGCACTAAAGTTAATTCAGAGCTAACCTAAGAATTCGTAAACAAAGTCTCAACTTCATATCTTTATATATATAATTCTACAGTACGTGTGTATGTCACTGAACTCCTCCTAAACGGCTGGACCGATTTGAATGTTTTTTTTTGTATGCGTTTGGGTGGCGCCGCCGTGGATGGTTTATATTCACAAATCAGCCCTGCAGATGGCGCTGCAGTCGGTGTGGCGCTGCTTTTACGGACAGGACGACGTCTGCCGGGTCCGCTAGTTAACTATATATCCTAAGCATCAAGCAGCCGCTTTTGGTCAATATAATACAGATTTATGGTTAACTGTGTCCTAGAGAGTACGGCCATCTTATTTAAACCATAGTCAATTTGAATATTAAAGCTAGTTTTCTTAGACAAACGGATCATCGCATTGTTTCAGCAATAATCGGATTGATCTTGATTGTTCTCTATTTTGATTACAAATAGTCACAATAGTCAAGTAGCAATATACAGAGTCCATTTTTCATGTGGGCCTCTGTGGCCAAATCGGAAACTATGAGAAAAAAGTTAAGTAGTCTCGGGCCTGATTTTTATGAAAACTAAAACTTATCTTTGGATTTTTGAAAAATCAATATTTCTAGCCAGGAATCGAACTCGTTGATTTTGAAAAAAAAACACACACTGTATTATTTACCCCATTTGATACTGTCGCTAATAAGGAAATAATTCTGGGAAGTAACGACATACGGCAAACTTTAGGAAAGAGCACATTTTATTTAACAAAAATACTTTTTATAATGGTTCCTTATGTTTACGCGAACATTACAATATTAAAATAAAAGATTTTTCGAATCATCTCACGGTTTATTTTACTTGTTTGTTTGTTGTCAACCCGTCGTTTCGAAGGCTGAAGGCTATACAGTCTGGTCACGGGGTGGACTGAGTTCTCACTAAAATACTTTTTTATTTTTCTTACGTTACCTACCTATATAGTGACACACAATTGTTCAAAATGATGGCCATTGATGGTCTTGTGCTGTGGCCGGCGAGGTCACCGGATCTTACCCCCATAAATTATTTTCTCAGGGGATATATAAAAAACTAAGTATACTATTATAATGCAATTGATGACTTGGAACAATCTTTGAAAAATATTCCAATAATATTGTAATGCTGAATGCAGAACAAGAAGAGACGTCGACTCCAGCTATGTATTGTTCCTTTTTGATAAATTTTTTATCTGAATCGAACATCATCAGTACATACATAAATACGTATATACTCACGCCTGTAATCCTCTAAGGGGTCGGAGGAGGTGCAACCAATACACCCACTTTTCGCCGAATTTATTTTGGTCTCACAATGTGGTAGGGGGCGAGCCTATCGCCATGCCAGGCACAAATTCCTGACTGAACACTGACACTGACAGAGAATTTTCTAGATAGAAAAACCCAATATCACTTTACCAGACCCGGGGATCGAACCCAAGACCTCAGCACAGCAGTCGTAACGCATTACAACTGCGCCACCGAGGCAGTAATATTAAAAAAAATTGTAAATGTATTCACTTTATAAACTCACGTTTTATAATGTTGTTTAATGTTAATAGTATTATAAGAATTATTCAATATTTCATTTGATAGCTTTAAATAATTATGTTGCTGTATTGACTTATTGGAAAGTAAAATGAATGATGGGGCACCGTCATTGAATTGTATAAAAAGTGAGCACTAGTCGACTCTCGTGTCATTACCTTTTCAACAGAGTAAGAGATAAAAGCAATAATATTTATACAATCAAGAATCAGTTATACGACTTTTTTCACATATACGACACTGCTCACTATCAGGTCACTTTACTGTCCCAGAATCAAAAACTACTGTGCCAACTATTCTACATACAGAATTATCCTTTAATTCTAACAAAATTCGCGTTTAGAGTCTCTCTCTTACCTTATTATTATCAAAATCTAGAAGTACAAAAAATAAGTTTTGATTATTAATTATTAAACTAGTCAATTAGGGTACATTTCCTTATATCTATTCGTCCAGTTAATCTTTGATAATAAAATCAATTACAGTTTAATGTTTTGCACTTGATCTTTTCCATCATGTTAAAAAGGTTTTGAACATTAAATTGTAATTAAATTAATGATATATTTTAATTGTAATATATTATTTCGTTTTATGTCTTTTTAAGAGTAATTTTTTTTAAGTTGTACATTTATTGCGAATCACTAAGAAATCTTATTACTCAAAGCTTTTTCACCGACTGTAATAAAGTCATGATTAGCCGTCGGAATTTAATCTCCATTAAAATTGTCAGACATCTTTATTAAACCTAGAACATTTAAATTAAATAATAGATAAAGGACGCCAGTCAGATGTTGGAAGGAGCTGCAGAATAGAAGTTTTTCATCTACTGGAAGACATACGGAAAGTGTCTTAAGTATATTTACACAGAAACTACGCGAAATCGTTGCACTGTAATATTCAAAATTGAACGAGGGAAGCGTTTTAATAAGAAGGTTCAAATTCATTTAAATAAATCGAAATTTAGGAATTTGATCGCAGTATTTTTTTTTATTTTTTTTATTCACCCAATAATCACACACATAGTTCTGACCCCATACTAGGTAAAATCTCTATCATAGGTATCAAGAACTACTAAATGTAGTATAATAATAATACTAAAATGACAGACAAAATTTAACTGCCTCGGTGGCGCACTTGTAAATTTTCATAGTACGACTACTGTGCTGACGGCTCGGTTTTGATCGCCGCACGGGTAAATTAATATTGGCTTTTCTACTATAATATGCTAAGTATCAGCCCTGAGTCTGTAGTTCTGCCCGGTATGGCGATGGGCTCGTCTATCACATCATAGGACAGGGTTACACCTCTGCCTACCCTTCGAAGATTACAGGCGTGACTACGTAACTATAATTACAGGTAGGTTTTATATAGTAATCACATGGCGTTAAATTGAAATGACAATGAACGACGACTAGAGTTATTATGGACTACAATCTGTATATATAAAAGAAGAAACTGACTTTTTTTATATAGTCCGACAAACGAGCTAGTGGGTCACCTGATGTTAAGTGATCTCCACCACCCATGAACATCCACAATACCGAAAGTATCATGTATGCGCTGTCAGCCTTAAAGGACAGGAATAGGAATTAGGGAAGGGAAGGGGGAATCTGGGCCTCCGGATATCTCACTTACCATACGAAACGCGACAGTGAACTGTCACTTTACGTTGGTTTTCTGTGAGACAGTGGTTCTACCCCGGTCGAGCCGGCCCATTCATGCTATAGACAAATATGTCTACAGCGTGGCTCTACCACTTTCCAACTTTTGATTGACTGATCGATCAACGCACAGCCAAAACGGCTGGGGTTAGAGACTTGAAATTTTGACAGTACGTACCTTTTATGATGTAGGCCTACTAAGAAAGGGTTTTTAGAAATACCACCCCTAAAAGGGTGAAATATGGGATGAAAGTTTGTATGAAAATCCGTCATTTTTGAAGTTAAATTCATAAAAAATTGTATTTTGTATTGTACCTATACTTTTTCTCCCAAACCTTGACCATGACCTTCACGCGGGCGGAGCCGCGAGCAACAGCTAGTCATTTATATGTAGCAACTATTTAGAACTCCATTTACTCAGATCCGTCTAAAAGAATCTGAATTCAATAAAAAGTGACCAACTTCCGACGTCATTACGCTTCTCTAGAAACAACACAATGTACGCAATGCTTTGTCTTATAATTTTTCTCACGCCACTAATTATTTATAGTCACATCGAATAGGTTAATATAAATTGTATATTTTTTTATTTATTTAGTTCACATACAGACAACAGTATATTATCATACAACGTTAAGTTAAAAAGATATCATTTGTAACCTCACCGAGACAAATGTTTGTGTGACAGACAGATATTTCATTCAGGTCTGGGTGTTGTGGGACCGTAGTCCCTCTTAATTCTTGATACCCAAGATACAGGTTTCACCTAGTGTGGGGTCAGAACTTTGTGTGTGACTATTGGGTGTATTTATTTACTTCATTACAAAATTTACTGTCTCAAAATAATTGCTCTATATTTTCTCAAATAATGTAGAAAAAATCTGCAATCAAATGACCGGCTTTTAATGCAAATGTTTTTAAAACTACTTAGTCTGTTCACGCATATCTTATACTAAGAGAAATGTTGTGATATCGTTAAAACGAGTATAGCAATATTTTCAACGTTAAAAAAAATAACGAAAACACTGCATGTTGAATGCCGGCAACCTGATAGAATCGATGTACTCCTAAGCTGGATTCCAACAAAACAATTAATTATAAAGTAAAAACATCGAGGCTCGAAACCTCAGATAAAATCGATATCCTTTAAGCCAAGCTTCTTGATTGCGCATCAAATGTTTATTCTGTTATGTTTATTTATGTCTATGATTTATTAACTGCATCCTTATACTTACTGCAAGATTCAGATTTTTAAATAGAATACAACAAATCCTGCCAGGTATATAATATTGATGGATGTTGGAGGTAGTACAACACTACATTTACAATGTTTTTATGAGGATACTAGATGTGGCTCGCGGCTCCGCCTGCGTGGAGGTTATATTCGGGATCGACAACGGCACGCATTGACACAGAGTAATGGAACTCGGTGGGTCTCTGGGAATGCTTAACTTTCTTTTATCCCGCAACGAAATTAATGAAATAGAAATTTTACGAGAAGTTGGAAATGTTAATTTCATTAGGAATGTCGAAAATGTTCCTAGACCAGGTTAGCATGCATAGCAGATTTACAGACAATTTACGTTTTAGATCAGTGGCATCTACTATAAGATTTATTTTTAAGAAATTTTATGGAGACAAGAAATTTCAAGATGAAGCCATATTTAACAGCTATTGGACCAGTACACTTATCAGGAACTTTTGATTTTCAAGATTTAAGCGAAGTATCTTAATTACAATAAATATTGTGAAACGGTGCAGACATTAATTTTCCACCGCCTAATTCCAACACGGGGCATAGACCTTTAAATAGAACAAATCCTGTTACGGCCTAGTCGGCAGCTTTGTGTTTCACAATGCTTTCAAGTCAGACAGTTTTGTGATAGTAGAGTATATTACCTTCATTTGTAGTTTATGTTCCATAAAATACAATTTCTGCCTCTTGTGACTGCCTCGGTGGCGCAGTTGTAAATGCGTATGTAATTACGAGTGCTCGGCGGAGGACTCGGGTTCGATCCCCGTAAAGCGATAATGAGATTTTCAATTTAGAAATACCCAGTATCTGCCCGGAGTCTGGAATTTTCTCCCCGTATGGCGATAGGCTCGCCCCCTATCACATTATGGGACCGTAATAAATTCGGCGAAAATTGGGTGTACACCTCTGCCTATCCCTTCGAGGATGGTGTGAGTGTATATACATATATGTATTTAAAATACAATTTCTTTACAATTACTTCTTTTCATACTCCTTGAACTAGGATCAGTCCCAGGATGGTTTGCTTATTTGGTTACTTAATTCTGTTTATTCAACTCGCATTTAATATAATCTGAAATAGATTTTTTGTCATAGTCATGCAAGCGATCCTCGATATACCTCTTGTGCCGAAAACCATGCGCGGGTCT
Source organism: Laothoe populi (assembly GCA_905220505.1). NCBI lineage: Eukaryota > Metazoa > Arthropoda > Insecta > Lepidoptera > Sphingidae > Laothoe > Laothoe populi. The sequence continues at coordinate 19,116,624 of HG992153.1, read as the reverse complement.
AACGTCATGCGTTTATGCTATGAATAATATCATTGAGTCGTAGAAACTCCATAATGAGCACTTTTGTATACAGAATAAATAAATACAACAGTTACATCCATAGTCCTGATCGCAGTAGGTCAAAGCTATATCATAGGGTAACTGCGAGGGATTACGGTCGCACAACACCACAGTACAAACATTTGTATCAATGCGGAAATCGAATCCGCGTCCTCTCCTTTCACAATCGGCTTCTTGCCCGCTGCGCCACGGCGACGGTCTACGCAAACCTCTAAGCAACTAAAGTTCAAAATGCAACATCACTTTGGTAATTTATTCTGGCCACTTCCCGAATATCTCTATCTGTATATATAAAAGAAGAAACTGACTGACTGACTGACTGATCGATCAACGCACAGCCTAAACGGCTGGGGTTAGAGACTTGAATTTTTGACAGTAGGTACCTATTATGACGTAGGCATCCACTTAGGAAGGGTTTTTGGAAATACCAACCCTAAGGGGGTAAAATAAGGGATGACAGTTTGTATGAAAATCCGTCATTTTTAAGTTAAATGCATTAAAATTGGTATTTGGTATTACTGAATCCTACTGAAACTAAATTGGTATTTGTGTAAACTTTTTCTCCAAAACATGACCTCCACTCGGGCGGAGCCGCGAGCAACAGCTAGTCTCAATATATATACTCTTCTCCAAAGGTAGGCAGCGGCTTTGCTGTGTCCCGGCATTGCAGAAGTCTATGGGCGGCGGTGACTACTTACCATCAGGTGGCACTAAAAAAAACTTGTGTTTGTCACCTCACTCCTCCTCAACGCCTGGACCGATTTCGATGAAATTTAAATAAATAACACCCAACAGTCACACACATAGCCCCGACCCCCGACCTCTTGTGTTGTGGGTATGAGGGACTACGAAAGATTTTAGGTCTCACAACACCCAGACTCCGGACACATATATCTGTCTGTCACACAAACATTTGTCCCGGTGTGGGAATCGAACCCACGGCCTCTCGTTTCACAGCCGGCTACTCGCCAACTGTGCCACGGAGGCTGTCGTGTGTGTATATTACAATGCGTTCCTAGAATGTTTGAAAACACAATAGGACCCGGTAGGTGGCACTGTTGTCGGTGTGGCGCTACTTAAATTAACGGCATTATAATTCTTGAATACCGCTATAAAACACGATACTTAATTTATAGTTGTTAGACCAGCCCCGAGGCTATTCAGTTCAGTTAAATAATTTGCATGCAAATATTTTTTATTGTTAAAATAAGATTTTATAACTAATTCATGCACCAGAATCGAAAACCCGATTTAATAGTCTGTCAAGTCTTAATTTATTATTGATTGATTGGATCTAAAAAATGTGTGTCGATTTTAAATTAAATATTTAATATTTTAAATTTCAACATTCTGATTTTAAATTAGAAAGAGAGTTGCATCAAGCGTCAAATCTGAGCGTCAACGCTGCGAAATCTAAGTATTGTTCTAAAACTAATACTTTTTTTTTACCACGTTGGTGGCAAACAAGCTTACGGCCCGCCTGATGGTAAACGGTCACCGTAGCCTATGGAGGCCTGCAACACCAGGAGTATCACATGCGCGTTGCCGACCCTTCAAAAACCTATTTACTCCCTTCTTGAAGAACCCCATACTAACTCTGTATTAAACATTGTCCCGCTGCTGGGCACGGGCCTCTTCTACTAATGAGAGTGGGATCAGGCCTTGGTCCACCACGGGTTGCTAGACTTCACATACCTTCGAAATTCTTATGAGAATTCTCTGGCTCCTCACAATATTTTCCTTGACCGTTAAAGCAAGCGATAATAATTAACATTAAATACACGCGTTACTTTAGAAAAGCGTACCTCTGACGCCTCTGTATGTTACGTAGTATGTTCGAAACCCAAATAGCATGTATGCCATTTGGGTTTCGAACATACGACTTTCGTCTTGACAGCCCGTACCGCAACCAATATCGCTGCTTTGTTTTCTCGTCTGTGTTATTATTCTAAGCAATGTAAATATAAGAGACCTTTAGCTATCTTCTCACACCAGTTATAACTCTTAAAAATTAATAATGAACCGTTGAGGTGCATAAAATCAAACGCTAAAACATACATTTTACAGGAAAGGCAAAAATGCGCGTTGAACTTTGAGTACAATATTGGACAGGATGTTCAAAAGTTATGCAATGAAATAATCATGCGTATCGTAGGTTTAATACTTCACACCGTTATGGACAACTTGGTTTTATGATTTAATTGATGCTAAAAACAAGATTTTAAAATAATGGATTTATTGATTTTTCTAAGACTAAGTGAAGAATTGCACAATTTGTGTTAAATAAAAAAAAACAATAGTCACACACATAGTTCTGACCCCACACAAGGTCAAACCTATCTGGTTATCTAGAACTACACACGTTCATTCAAATCGTTCATTGGCGGCTACTCACAAATATTATATAACTAGCTTTTGCTCGCGGCTTCGCCCGCGTGGATGTTATTTTTGGAAGAAAAGGTATAAAATCCATGGAGACATCTTAATTAGCTATTATGCGATCCCATAGCAACCGAGCATTTTCCGGGATAAAGAGTAGCATACGTCATTCTCAGACCCCCCAAACTAACACTATGCAAAAAATCATGTCGATCCCTTGCTTTGTGTAAAAGAAAAACAAAACTATCACACGGGATCCGTACATTTTTCCGGGATAAAAAGTGGCTTATGTGCTATTCCAGACTATAATCTATCTCTGTGCCAAATTTTAACCAGATCAGCCAAGCCGTTCTGGCGTGATTGAGTAACAAACATCCATCCATCCATCCAAATATTTGCATTTATAATAGTTGTAAGATAAATACTGTTAACACCAACGACCAAAATACTCAGAAAAATATCGACTGATGCTTTTTTTTAAATCTCTTTTTAATGACTTAAAAAGATTATTCATGTAATGCATCTTACAATGCTCACATAACACAATCATTCGGGTACATTACTTTTCATTTTTAAGGCTTAAAACGTAGCCTCAAGCACACGACACAAAGCATTATGGTGAGAGAATATTTGGTTCTTTGTCATTGATAAATAAATGAGACGTACGATATATGACTAGAATTCTAGAGAAAAAGTACTTTCAGTGTAACTCTTATTTGGATTATTATGAGCATTTTAAAAGCCATGCCGATCCAGCCGTTCTCAAGGGATTTACTTGCTGAAAAATGCATTTTTATGTATACAGATAAAATGTCCTTTGAATTATTTTTTTTCATTTTAAAGAATTGATGCAAAAAAGACCTTTATTTAAAGTTTCAGTTCAGTGAAATTCGTAGATTCTCATAGATAGCCCCTGGCTGAAGGTTGTGAGAAACGCTGGAATGGGTAGATTTCTTTCTAAAGTGTTTTAGACGACGAGTTTACTGTCATTTTATTGCAGATAGATGACACCTGTTGTGTTTAACCTCTCATGAACAAGGACATCGGTGTTCGGAAAAAGGTAATAAGTAGTGAGTAATAAAACAAGCCAAAATCAACTTTATTTCTATAACATTAACGTTACAAATACTCTTAATACGTACGTCAATAAGGGCGAGTACTTACTGCCAGTTTTAGAGCGGCCAAATATGGCCAGATGATAGTGGTCAACTAAGAACTTATGTCAAGGTTATCTGGGCTTATACGAAAAAATCATATTTTTTGCCTATGTCAAGTTCATGACTATCACTAGTTTTTCCCCACCACTTCGCATGCATAATTACATATTATGTAATAGAGTCAATTCCGATAGAAAAGTTCTTTCAGTCCGATTTTCCCAATTTGCCAGCCTCCGTGGCGCAGTAGGCGAGTAGCCGGCTGTTAAACGAGAGGCCGTGGGTTCGATTCCCACACCGGGACAAATGTTTGTGTGACAGACAGATATTTGTGTCCGGGGTCTGGGTGTTGTGAGACCGAAAGTCTCTCGTAGTCCCTGATACCCACAACACAAGACTCGTATCTTAGTGTGGGGTCGGGGCTGGGTGTGATCGTTGGGTGTTATTTATTATTATAATTTCCCGAGCAACGTTTCCAACTTTCTTTCCCTAAAACCTTATTCGATCTATTATGAAGATAAAAAAATGTAGATCCCGCTGTTCTTAAGTTGATTGCTAATTGAAGATGCGTTTACCAAAGAATAGTATTTTTTTATTTTGTTCAATTCACCCTTTTTTATAAACAAAGAAGAGGCCAAGGTTTTCCACCATGCAGACTGGTTTGTCGTTGTTTTTTCAAAGCTCGGCTCAAATCGAAACGTCTGACAGTGAAAACTATTAAAAGGCCAAAGCCATGACTTCAGTTTTCTCAATTTAAAAGGAAAAATCTATGTCAGATATTTTTCCATTCGAAAGATCGATGCCATGTCTAAAATAGTCACAATTTAAAAAAAAAATATTTATTTATAATTATTTTATCAGAATTGTCCTGGCCGGAATTACTCCTGTGCACGTCTCACCGGAACGAGCTATTATATATATAATTATTTGGCTTTATCATACATAAATTCTATAGTTAACATAAGTACATTGCACGAAAGTAGGTTTTGGAAAGTGTCGATTGAAAAACAGCTCGGTATACGCCAGGTCATTATCGACGGTCGTGTGTTCGTATCTGGTAACTTCCTTTTACGGAGGCCCGGGTTCGCTTTCCGCGCCGCGCATTGATTACTTTGGCACATTTATGATGGTTTCTGAATGCGGGGTCTGACCGAGTTGAATGTACTACGGTAGGCAGCGGCTTTGATTGGCTCTGGTATTGCAGAAGTCTATGGGCGGCGGTGAATACCATCAGATGACCCGTCTGCTCGTCTGCTTATTCAGGCATTAAAAAAGAACTCGTAATGAAAATAATAATAAATAACACCCAGCCCCGAACCCACACTAAAATACGAGTCTTGTGTCAGTGACTACGAGTGACTTTCGGTCTCAGAACACCCAGACCCGGACACAAATATCTGTCTGTCACACAAACATTTGTCCCGGTGTGGGAATCGAACCCACAACCTCCCGTTTCACAGCCGGCTACTCGCCAACTGCGCCGCGGAGGCTGTCGAAAATACGAACCAACAACAGAACTTTATGTTTACAATAACAAGAGAACTGTGACCTGCATTGTATAATAGCAATAATTAATCTTAAATGTATAAATTGCAAGAAACATTACGGCTGTGTGTGGTGTTGATCTGCATTTTCAGAACGAAAATACAACAAATATTATAAAATTAGAGAACGGGTCTCTTTTAACGGGTATTGTAATAATAAGTATAGAAATCGCGATAGTCTAAAAACATTTACAAATGTCCAAGTCAACTTTTTTCGCCTGTCGAATTTGACAAATAATAGATATGAGATTGCCTACGTGCCTATAAAGACACCATTGTTCCCGTGCCAATAATGCATAGGTAACATAACAATAATATCAACCCTGTATTTATACACTATAAATAAAAAAAAATACACCCAACAGTCACACACATAGTTCTGACCCCACACTAGATTTAACCTGATTTATCGTGGGTATCAAGAACTACGGGGGATCCAAAACACCCAGATCCGAAAAATCATCTGATAACCAAACATTTTTCTCGGTGCGGGAATCGAGCCCACGACCTCCCGTTTCACAAGCGACTGCCGCGCCACTGAGGCTGTTTACCCTGTATTATAATTATACTCCCTCAGTAGCGCGGTTTTAACTGCGTATCGTGATTAGGTCGTACGTTCAATCCCCGGGTCGGGTAAAGCGATATTGAGATTTTCTATCACAAAATATTCAGTATCAGCCCGGAGTCTTGAAATGTGCCCAGTATGGCGATATGCTCCTATCACATCATGGGACGGCAAGAAGCTCGGTGAAATGTGGGTGTACTAGTTACACGTCTAGCCCCTTGGGGCATTTTAGGCGTGAGTGCATAGTTAATGATAAGTATTTTTAAACGACTTACAAAAGGAGGAGGTTCTCAATTCGTCGGAATCTTTTTTTATGTATGTTCCCCGATTACTCGAAAACGCCTGGGCCGATTCGAGGAATTCATGTTTGTTTAAAAGGGTATACTCCCCAAGTGGTCCCATTGGCACCAAGTCAGGATCCGATGATGGGATCTCAGAAAAATTTAGGGCAACCCTCAAATTTTATAGGTATGAATAAATTGTTTGTTATCGAAGTCGGTGTACTTTTTAAGAATTATTTTTTTGTTAAATTTCATATAACAATCATACAGGTCGCATCAAACAAATAAATAATAATAATAAATAACACCCAACAGTCACACACATAGACCCGACCCCACACTAAGATACGAGTCTTGTGTTGTGGGTATCAGGGACTACGAGAGACTTTCGGTCTCAGAACACCCAGACCCGGACACACATATCTGTCTGTCACACAAACATTTGTCCCGGTATGGGAATCGAGCCCACGGCCTCTCGTTTCACAGCCCGCTACTCGCCGACTACGCCATGTAGGCTGTCAAATCAATTGTTCAATGGTATTATACACCGATTATATTATAAGGTATGACATAATAACTGCAACGTGAGAATATACTTTAATTCCTACATGAGTTCTGAGAATAAATTTCCATTAGCATCCACGTTGTTTATTTTATTACACAGATGCAATGTTATTTATCGTTTATATCCGCATTTTTGTATCGAGATACTGTGCCAAGATCGCGAGTGACAGTTTCTGTGGTTACTTTACTCAAGAATTACTTAAAGTGATCTATTGGGATTTTTGATTCTTCTTTGCATCCCTTCAAAAGAGCTTAACCACAATATAGTCGAAAAATTATCATCAAAATCAACTAAGACAATATGTAAAATAAAGTAATAATTAAAAAACATCTTCTCCTTTATTATAGTTGGATATTAGGGATTTTTTTTTTTTCTTATACTAGCACGGCAAAGTGACCGCACTGCACCTGATGATAAGCGCAGTGCGGTCCAATTAGAATATCGAGTACCGAGAGACGATCTATCCCCCGCTACTCAACACAATCATGCCGGCCTGTTCCTTCACACTACGCCATGGGCAAGAAGGTGAAGAAGCGGTCGAGGGTCTATTGTCAGAGTACTCAGAAGGCCGCAAAATGGCCAAACGTTGTACCCCAAATCTAGACCCCCGAGAAAAGCCGGATGTACACTGGCTGATCCCGGAACGCGACACACTTGCGTGTGCCACTATGGCGGGTTTTACACCCTGTGTACGGTGGTCGCTATCCGGGCGGATATGAATATCCTACCACCAGCGCATATTGCGTCCTTTGACAAAATATAATAATAAATAACACCCAACAGCCACACATGGCCCCGACCCAACACTAAGATACGAGTCTTGTGTTGTGGGTATCAGGGACTACGAGATACTTTCGGTCTCACCACACTCAGACCCTGGACACAAATATCTGTCTGTCACACAAACATTTGTCACGGTGTGGGAATCGAAGTCACGGCCTCTCGTTTCACAGCCGGCTACTCGCCAACTGCGCCACGGAGGCTGTAAAGACAAATACAATAAGCCAAATATAACAATAAATACAATACAAGCCAAAATCTATTTCATTTCCATAATATTAACGTTAAACATCGCAAATACGCACGTCAAGAAGGGCGAGTATTGCCAGTTTTTGACTGGACGCCGGTGTCCGAATGATCCGTGAGTGGTTAAGATCGGCAACGCACCCGACTCTTCTGGTTTGAAAGTACTCATTGGTTTTGGCGATCATTTACCAGGTGACCCACTTACTTGTTTGTCGGCCTTTGCTATAAAAACAATAGTGTCTCAAGATTTTGCATAGCCCAAGGAAACTAATTTCATCAACATACAAACAACTCGACTTTTATGTAGATAATATTTATTACATACCGTTTCACTTTATTACCCAATATTTTTACCAAACCTTCGGACAAGGTAAATTTATTTTTAAGATAAGCTTTCCATATATGAATGCAATTCAGTGACATGTAATTATAAAAATAATTTAAAGCTATTTTTTATTTTAGTATAAATGTAGGACATTTAAAACTTAAAATTACAACAGACATGACATTTAAATTGCCGTCGAGAGATATCAGTAAAAAACAGTAATTACAGTTACAAAATGTTGTTTTTTATAAACACACATATGCTTATAAAATGATTGTGTCAAGTAACGAGGTATATAGTTGTGTGGTCAAATGCAGTGTTGTTGTCAGTTTGCCGTGCCAATATAAAAAAATCTAATGTTACTGTATTTCGAAATTATTTGATATTTTATATTTTTTCTGCCTCTCATTATCTGGTTTTATATAAAATAATATACTAAATTATTATATTTTAACTATGGTGTGCTTACCGTCATATTAAACTCTTTTATTGAGTCGTAAAAATGTTAAATAAAGATAGTAAGAAAGGTTTATTTTAACGTTTGAAGAAGTAGAATATTTTAGATTTTAAGATGCAGTTTAGAATAAAATAATACCGGCCCTGTATTAAATATTATCCCACTGCTGGGCACGGGCCTCCTCTACTAATGAGAGGGGTTAGGCCTTAGTCCACCACGCTAGCCAAATGCGGGTTGGTAGACTGCACATACCTTCGAAATTCTTATGAGAATTCTCAAGTATGCTGGTTTCCTCACAATGTTTAGCCGCCGCCTTTACCGTTAAAGCAAGCGATAATTAACATTTAAGACACACATAACTTCAGAGGCCCTGTATTAAATATTATCCCACTGCTGGGCACGGGCCTCCTCTACTAATGAGAGAAATTAGGCCTTAGTCCACCACGCTAGCCAAATGCGGGTTGGTAGACTGCACAGACCTTCGAAATTCTTATGAGAATTCTCAAGTATGCTGGTTTCCTCACAATGTTTAGCCGCCGCCTTTGCCGTTAAAGCAAGCGATAATTAACATTTAAGACACACATAACTTTAGAGGCCCTGTATTAAATATTATCCCACTGCTGGGCACGGGCCTCCTCTACTAATGAGAGAAATTAGGCCTTAGTCCACCACGCTAGCCAAATGCGGGTTGGTAGACTGCACAGACCTTCGAAATTCTTATGAGAATTCTCAAGTATGCTGGTTTCCTCACAATGTTTAGCCGCCGCCTTTGCCGTTAAAGCAAGCGATAATTAACATTTAAGACACACATAACTTTAGAGGCCCTGTATTAAATATTATCCCACTGCTGGGCACGGGCCTCCTCTACTAATGAGAGAAATTAGGCCTTAGTCCACCACGCTAGCCAAATGCGGGTTGGTAGACTGCACATACCTTCGAAATTCTTATGAGAATTCTCAAGTATGCTGGTTTCCCCACAATGTTTAGCCGCCGCCTTTGCCGTTAAAGCAAGCGATAATTAACATTTAAGACACACATAACTTTAGAAAAGTCAGAGGTGTATGCCATTTGGGCTGGTTTCGAACATACGACTTTCATCTTGACAGTCCGTATCGCAACCAATTGGGCTACCGCCGCTTTTTCAGAACAACAATACAATATTTAAACCACCATATACGTGTTTAATAATCGATTGTCGATGTACCATTTAGAAATTTGATGCACTATACCATCCACACAGCGTACAAATGGACCCATTAAAGGTCACAGGTATATAACTTATCGAAGTAATTAAAATATTATGTACTAGCTTCGCCCGCAGCGGGATTACATCTATCGGTAACGTAAAAGTCTCAAATCCCATAGAAAAAGGCATATAAAATTTTCGAGAATTTTCCAATTTTTTTTTTGTATCCTGTCACGAATTAGAGTATCGAGTAGCAAGAGACAATTTATTCCCCGCTACTCAACATGGTCATCCCGGTCTGCTTTTTCACACTACGCCATGGACAAGAAGGTAAAAAAGGGGTCGAGGGTCTAGTGTCAGAGTACTCAGCGGTGGGCCATCCGCATTGTCGGCGGGCCATCCGCATTGTGAATGATGCAGACGTGAGATCGGAATCCTGAACAGGGTGCGGCGGGTTTTCACGCCCGGTCAGCTCTACCGCTTATATAAAGCGTAGGTGCAGCCGGGAATGGAATACAGCTCGCACCTCTGGGACGGTTCCGCGAAATACCTTCTCGATGCCTTGGATGGGTTGCAGCGGCGGGCCATCCGCATTGTGAATGATGCAGACGTGAGTAACAGCCTGGAGCCGCTACAGTTGAGTAGGGATATTTCCTCGCAGCACTGTTCTTACCATCAGGTGCAGTGTGGTCATTTTGCCGTGCCAGGATAAAAAAAGAAGACCACAAAACGGCCAAACATCGTAAGTAGGTACCCCAACTCTAAAATTTCAAAGAATTAGTCTTTGCCTAAAAATCTTATATGGACTTTAACCAAGCTGCCATCTGTTCCCAAATGCATTTACAAACGAATAACATTTAAAATTAATTTATGGACAGGAATCATGAATACCTATTAGTACATAATAGTAGTTTTAACCAGATGAATAGAGGACTTAATTGCATAATAACTGGAAACGAGTAGGTATGTACATGAAACGCATTGAATGCCTTGACACAATGGTATTCAGAGAACGGTCTTATATTTACTTATATACAAGTATATTACGTTTAATATGTATCCGTGGATTTATCTTTAGTAAAACGGATAATTATAATATAATTTGCTAGTAAACACTAGTTCGTAATAGCCATGTTTACAAAACATTTTAATAGTACATGAGGTAATATTCTTACCCTTTGTACATAAATAAAGAAATACACCCAACAGTCACACAGTTCTGACCTCACACTAGGTTTAACCTGTATCGTGGATATCAAGAACTACGAGGGATTCGGTCCCACAACACCCAGACCCGTAACAAATATCTGTCTGTCACACAAACTTTTGTCTTGGTGTTGGAATCGAACCCATGGCCTCTAGTTTCACAGCCGGCTTCTCACCCACTGCGCTCCGGAGGCTGTCAATATTTTGTCAACATAGTGTCATTAACTATAGGTTTTCTCTAAGGGTTTTCTACGTTTTTAAACGCAAAGAAAAGCGGTTGGTTCATACTTAGACGTCCGAAAGGTTAAAATCATATTTATTACGCTTTGTTATTGACAAACGATAATAAGATTGGCATAAGCAACAATTTATACTCAATGCCAAATTAATAGGTTTCTGACGTCATTGTATATTAAGAAGACTAACATAAATTGAGACATAAGCTCACGTTTGCATTCCCGAAGGGATACACAGAAGCACTGCTAGGGCACCCATGATTTTCTTAGCACATTTCTATATTTCCTATATAATTTAAGGCAACAAGTATTTTTGAGAACAATTTACCACCAAAATAATTTACTACAAATTATGGCCAATCGACTCATTTCTTCCAGGACCCTCAGGTTCCTCACTTTAGTAATAAGGTAATAAAGAATATAAACACCATCGATCACAAAAGTATTAGAGGCTATTCCCCATAGTGCAATAGTGGTAGAGCCAGGCTGTAGACATATTTGTCTACATCATGAATAGGCCGGCTCGACCGGGGTAGTACCACTGTCTCACAGAAAACCAACGTAAAGTGATAGTTTACTTTCGCGTTTCGTATGGTAAGTGAGATATCCGGAGGCCCAGATTCCCCCTTCCCTTCCCTTATCCCTACACCTGTCTTTTAAGGCCGACAGCGTATACATGTTACTTTCGGTATTGTGGATATTCATGGGCGGTGGAGATCACTTAACATCTGGTGACCCACAGGCTCGTTTGTCGGACTGTGCTATAAAAAAAAGTGCAGCAATGTGCTGGACAAATATTTTCTTTTATTTTATTTGATAGCCTCCGTGGCTTAATAGGTGAGCCACCAAGACAAATGTTTGTGAAATCCACTAATATTTGTTTCGGGTTTGAATGTTATGAGATGAGACCGAAAGTCTCCCGTAGTTCCTGATCAAGTCTATGTGTGTTTTGAGTATTTATTTATTTATGTACACGTAGTTGCATGTTTGAATAAAAATGAACTTCATTTGAATATAAACGTACGTGCAAGCTCTGGAATGAACTCCCTGCTGCGGTGTTCCCTGAGCGCTATGACATGTCCTTCTTTAAACGAGGCTTAAAAAGAGTAGTCCTTCAACGGTAGGCAGCGGCTTTGCTGTGCCCTGGCATTGCAGAAGTCTATTGGCGGCGGTGACTACTTACCATCAGGTGGCCCGTCTGCTCGTCTGCCTATCAAGGCACTAGAAAAAAATTTAAAATATATATATATATAAATCGTACAAACATATTCAAATTAGCCTCATCTAGAAGTGTACTTTTTCAATGCTAAGTGTGTTGCCAGTAATACATTATGGAAAACGTCGTAATAATACGTTGTGGCTTATGTTATTTTACAAGTATATTTATACAATTTTATATTACGCCATGGAATATATGGTAATTTCAAGTCATGTTTACTAATTTTACGGCCATTTTGTGCCCTTTAACAACATTCAAATATGGCATGCCAGAATTCACGGACGCTTAATTGCTAAGCGTAAAGTAAACGTGTGTCGAGGCAACAGAAATCGTGGTGATGTGATGTGATTACTAATGATGAACATGTTATAATTTATCCATTTAAAACCCTTGTTAAATCTAATACTAGGTAAAAACCCGTTTATGCTTTCCTAATTGGAGTAAAGCCATGCTGTATACAGTTTTATTTACAGGATTAATTATAGAGAAGTGAGATTTCCGAAAGCCCAAATCCTCCTTAACAATCCTCATTCCTGTCCTATTAGACCAGATTTTTCTGATTTTCTGGGTGTTAATGGGCGGTGGACACATACCATCCAATGACCTACTTGTCCAATCAGTTAAACAAATAGTCCTTACCCCACACTATGTCAAACCTGTATCAAAGACTGACATAGTGTGGGGTAAGGGCTGTACTGTAACAAGGACTACGGTCCCACAACACCTAGACCCGAAACAAATATCTATCTTAGTCCGGGAATCGAACCCATGGCCTCTCGTTTCACAGCCGGCTACTCGCCCGATGCGCCATGGAGTCTGTCGGTCTATTGTATATAAATATGAAGTGAATTCGAGAATGGCTATGGTATTAGTGTTTCCAGTAGTCTGTGTTCTTATAAAATGTGTTATTTGCTTACAAAACCAATGTGAACAATAATGCCAGCACTGTTTTATACACTGTCCGTATTTTTTTCCGGGATAAAAGTAGCCTATGTGTCCAGACTATAATCTAATTCTGTGCCAAATTTCAACCAGTCCCGTCCAGCCGTTGTAGCATGATTGAGTAACAAACATCCATCCATCCAAACATTCGTATTTATAATATTAGTAGGATTAAGTGTATTACTTATTTGTCTATTCATAGTGAGCTGAGGATTGTTCAATAGTTACTAAGATCTCTATAGATTTTCCAGAAACGTCGATATAATGATGCGAACACAAATTAAATATTTGTTTGTGTAATTCTGTTTACAGCAAAACATAATTGCTTTAGAATTACAATGTAAACATTTATGACAATACATACTTATATAACCTGATGCTTGTTCTGAAGTGGTAAGCAAAGAGCAACTGGTGCACCTACGTTGAGTTTTTTTTATACCACGATGGTGGCAAAGAAGCTTACGGCCCGCCTGATGGTGAGCGGTTACCGTAGCCTTGCTAAAGCTAGCTTGCAAAAGCGTCCATAGGAGCATCACATGCGCGTTGCCGACCCTTCAAAAACCTATTTAATCAATTTTTGAAGTACCTCATACTGTATTTTTGACCAAATGTCACAACCGATACATGAGCATAAATACCTATACTGAGGCACTTGAGTGTATTATTGGAAATCAATTGCTCAATACTCAATATTACCTACACCATTTAAAAAACATCCAAACTTAGTGCTGCATTTTTTTTTATCCTGGCACGGCAAAGTGACCGCACTGCACCTGATGGTAAGCGCAGTGCGGTCCAATTAGAGTATCGAGTAGCGAGAGACGATCCATCCCCCGCTACTCAACACAATCATGCCGTCCTTGCTTCTTCACACTACGCCATGGGCAAGAAGGTGAAGAAGCGGTCGAGGGTCTAATGTCAGAGTACTTAGAAGGCCGCGTAACGGCCAAGCGGTAACAAAATAATAAAAGCAATTATAATAGATAAACTTCGTTAAAACATTGAGCTTAATTAAAGAATTCTCGCGCATTCGCTACTGTTTTAAAAGTAGAATTAAATATGCTTTACATTTTCTCGAACTTTCTCTAGTTCGTCATCAGCGTGCTTTAATTTCGGTAACAGTGTATCAGTAGTAAAATAAATTGTGTTATTAATGGTTGTTACAATAGAGCTATAATAGTCGAATAATTTATACATTTCACTGAAGAGCTAGATAACCTAGTTGGTTGCGGTACAGACTGTCAATACCATTCGTATGATCGAAAACCAAATGGCATATACCTCTGACTTTTCTAAAGTTACGTGTGTATTAAATGTTAATTATCGCTTGCTTTAACGGTGAAGGAAAACATCGTGAGCAAACCTGCATACCTGAGAATTCTCATAAGAATTTCGAAGGTATGTGAAGTCTACCAACCCTATCTCACAGAAGGAGAGGGCCGGGAGGGATCGGGAACGATCCGATCCCTCCCGCCGCCAGTCGAGACGGAGGAGGCGCCGGGTTGACGACTGACCGGCGTCTCCCGCCCTGTGGTTTGGGGGCGTTTGGAGAATCCCACCACGGTATCCCCTGCCTGTCGTAAGAGGCGACTAATAGGGGTAATCGGGGGTCGCGGGCGCGCAGCGGGGGGCTGTCGTAGTGCCCTTTCCGGTGTGTCAAAATTTGTTAGTACATAGTTTTATTTTGTATATACTTCGTCGGCACACCGGGCGACCCCGGGATGAACGGCAGCACGGGTGGTTGGCCTCGTTGCTGCCGTAGACGCCGAGGGCGTCCTTTGGTGCGCGGGGGCTTCTGAGCCCCCCCAGTTGGAGACGGGCCGCAAGGCGGCACCGCGCAGGGGCGGTTCCGGTCGATAATGGGGCGCTTCTCGCCCCGTAAGCCCGGGACCGTCTCTTATGCGCCGAAGAGGGCCACCGCGGGGTTTTTAGTTGGTATTGCCGGTGTAGGGAATTTGTTAGGGACTCGGCCCAGCGGCCGTCCGGATGTCAACATCTCTCCCGGACGGCTTAACGCTGGGTCGTAAGGCCGGCGAGCCCAACATAACCGTCCCGCCACCCCCCCCCGGCGGAGCGGTAGTGATAAATCGCTTTTCCCCGCGAAAAAAAAAAGTCTACCAACCCGCACTAGGCAAGCGTGGTGGACTAAGGCCTAACCCCTGTCATTAGTAGAGGAGGCCCGTGGCCAGCACTGGGACAATGTTTAATACAGGGCTAGTATCATTATTATTATTTACATTTAACTGACCGTATCGGTGGCGCAGTTGTAATTTCGCATGCGTTACGACTGCTGTACTGAGGTCTCGGACTCGATCTCCGGGTCAGATAAGGTGATATTGGGTTTTCCTATTTAGAAATACTCAGTAACAACCCAGAGTCTGGAATTGAGCCCGGTTTTGCAATAGGCTCGCCCCATACATTAAGGGACCGCAATAAGTTCGGCTAAAAGTGGGTGTACTGGTCACACCTCTGCCTACACCTTCGGGGAGTACAGGCGTGAGTGTATATGTATACATTCAAAACTAAAACAAATAATGTTTTGAATAAACAACTAGATATTAACAACTTTGTAGTTAACGGTAAAAATAATACGTGCTATTACCACATAAAATATATCACCAGATGAAAACAACCGACATTACATGCATAATAACAAAGAATGTAATGTGGTAGAATCAGAAGTCAGTATGTAAACAATGTTGTTAATTTATTTAGAAAAGTATGAAGTAAGAATGTAATACAATAAATAAGTAACACTCAACAATCACACACATAGCCCCGATCCCACACTAAGATACGAGTCTTGTGTTGTAGGTATCAGGGACTATGAGAGACTTTCGGTCTCACAACACCCAGACCCCGGACACAAATATCTGTCTATCACACAAACATTTGTCCCGGTGTGAGAATCGAACCCAGGACCTCTCGTTTCACAGCCGGCTACTCGCCTACTGCGCCACGGAGGCTGTCAAATCTATCTGTCTATTGTTTATTCTTTTGGCAGAAAAAGTTCACACACACACACACACATACATACACTCACGCCTGTAATCCCCGAAGGGGTAGGCAGAGGTGTAACGGGCTAATACTGAGGAATTTCTAGATAGAAAAACCCAATATCACTTTATCCGACCCGGGGATCGAACCCGAGACCTCAGCACAGCAGTCGCAACGCATGCGCAATTACAACTGCGCCACCGAGGCAGAAAAAGTTCAAGAATAATAAATAAGCAACTCTTTGTTACAGACCAACGGCCGCCATGGGGCAGGACGAGAAAAAAGGGACTATTGTCCTGGAGAATTTCAATTCGACGTGAGTAAATTTTTAATTTATCAATTAACATAGTTATTCTAAAAACATACCAAGCGTAGTTTTGTTAAAATTAATGGAAAATTTAATTGAAATATCAAAGCATTTTATAACAATTCGTAAAACGTAGGATTTGAAAATGTTCCATTTTGAATGTTTGTCACGTACTCTTTATTTTCTCGCTTTAATTCAACATTTAAAACAAGGCCTGGTTTAGAGTTGTACAAATATTAATAACGTACTTATGTATTACGGAATAAAAGTTTCGCGTAGTTTCTGATGTTTGCGACCCAGTGGTCTGACCCAGACGACTGTTAAAGCAATTCTAATTAAAAATGAATACACATATAACTGCAAAAAGCAAGTATATGCCTATTACAAAATTAGAGAATGGGTCTTATAATGGCAAATGAAGATTATATAATAATAAATAATACCAATTAAATTCCCAAATTTTACAGCCTCCGTGGCGCAGCGGGCGAGAAGCCGGTTGTGAAACGGGAGGCCGTGGGTTAGATTCCCGCACCGAGACAAATGTTTGTGTGACAGACAGATATTTGTTTCGGGTCTGGGTGTTGTGGGGCCGTAGTTCCTCGTAGTTCTGGATACCCACCATACAGGTTTTACCTAGAGTGGGATCAGAACTATGTGTGTGACTGTTGGGTATATTTATTTATGTATTTAAATTATATAAATAAAATATTGTGCGACTAAGACCCGTTCTCTAATTTTATAATATGTATAGATATCGAGAAAGTCTAAAATCATTAAGTGTATGCCATTTGAGCTGGGTTCGAACCTACGACTTTCGCCTCTGTACCACTCCCAACTGTGTTTTTGCTGCCTATTTAACCGATTTCAAAAAAGGAGGAGGTTCTCAATTCATCGGAGTCTTTTTTATGTACGATTACTCAAAGACGGCTGGACAGATTCGAAAAATTATTTTTTTTTAAAGGGTATTCCTCCCAGGTGGTCCCATACGCACCAAGTCAGGATCTGATGATGGGATCTCAGAAAAATCAACTAAAAACAAATTTTATAGTGACGCATAATTTGTTTTTTATTGAAGTCGGTGTACTTTTTATGAATTAAAAAACTTTTACTTATTGGTGTAATAAACATATCTCTACATATACTAGCAAATATTTTTATACTATATACAAAAGGGGCTTACGTTAGCCATGAACCTAAATGTATTTACGGTAACATAGAACTGTGTCAAGTCGTAGTTATCTTATTAGCCTCGTCCCTAAGGGCTTAACAAGGAAAAACCACTCGTAATACCTCAAGATCAGCATATTGATCGGCAAGTTAAGTACCTACTTTATATATAACACTCATCATAAAAAACTATATTGTAAAAAACAAAAACTCGACTGTGTAAAAAAAATTAAAAAGAAACTCAATTATACTGAATACAATGGCGGTAGGTACAGTATAATTCAAAATTAATGTCGACTGTCTAAGTTTTCTATTTTTATTTTTGTTTGTTAGCACATTATGCGTCCCTATAAAATTTGAGGGTTGCCCTCGATTTTTTTGAGACCCCATCATCAGATCCTGACTTGTTGCCAACGGGACCACCTGGAAAGTATATCCTTTTAAACAAAAAAAGTATTTCTCGAATGGGTCCAGGCGTCTTCGAGCTGGGAACCTCCTCCTTTTTTTGAAGTCGGTTAAAAAGAGGCTCGTGATAATAGTGGATCTGATACAGGGCTGAAATTATAACAATGAATGTGCATCGATTATTATTATGGTATACAAAAAAACATGGAAACATCAACCCAAATTACAATTAACTTTCCTATATATTGAGATAGTCGTAAAAGACTAAGGAATTCTCAAAGCCTCTTACTGAGCTTGGTAGAAAAGAAACAGATTCAATAATACTTTATAACTATAATTTGAAATATTTTCACGTTCTAAATTCAAACAAATCTTTTAACGAACTTTCATTTATTTCCAGCGCAAATTTGGCATCAAATCCCGGATTTCAATCAACACTGAGTCTCGGCTCAAAAGAAGTTATCAATGAGAAGGCTTACGATCCTTTTGAAAATCGGAAAGTGGCGCATCCTAATTCGTAAGTGAATTCTGATTGTTTTATTTTATATTTTAAATATTATTGCCCGTCTGGATTAAATTGACGACCTCTGAGTAGATAAAACTTTAGGATGCATTTAGTCATAAATATGTTGTGTTAACACAGTACAGAGCTATAAGCTACACAGCAGACCGGCATGATTGTGTTGAGTAGCGGGGAATTGATTGTCTCGCGCTTCTTGATACTCTTACTCGACGGCACTGCGCTTACCCTCAGGTGCAGTGTGGTCACTTTGTCGTGCCAGAATCAAAAAAATCTGCTAACTAAATACTCAGGATATATAGATATATATAAACTTGACATTAAGAATAGATTTTGTTTACGCATTTCTAAGGCATTCATATTTTTTTATATCTAAAACTTCGAATATTTTTAATCGGACTTGTTTATAAGTGTAGCCGATATTTCAGTGTTTTACAGTTCTTTAAAATTATTGTATTTGATGTATATTTTATAAATTGCTTTATCTCGAAATCAAATTTGTCTTAACTTTCAATGTCTTTAGTAAAAAAATGACTCATATTAATTTAACAATGAAAGCTAGGTCTATTCAGAAATATTGTTCACTTCTTCACTACATCTATCGTAGAAGAAAATCACGTCTGCAGATATAATTTGATTGGAATGCTTTTACTTCTAATTTGCTCCTGAAAGGAGTGAAAAAGTTAGGTATATGATTTAATTTTATTTACAATGTAATTTCTAAATTTTCTATATCTGATGAAATTAGTCTGTGAGATATATATATATATATATGTTTTACCGACCTGTACTTAATTTTAACTGACCTCTAACGCCTAACTTAAGAGGTGCAACATCAAACCATTTTTACGTTGCATTGGCAGATTTAATTGATTAAGCAAAGATCGGTTAAAATCGGAAAGTGATTTAGTTGGAGACTCGCCGAGAATTCTACTCTCGTTGTCATTCTTGATGCATACAGAAAGTGGATTAATAAAATCTCAGGAAGGAATGAAATATTGTTAACTAATAGCTTAGTCTAGTAATGCAGTTGGGAAAGTAACAGCATTTTTTATTTAAATACGACAAATTGAACACTGCATCTGGAGTTAACGTTTAAGTGTAATGCCAACCAACGAAAGAAGTTTGCCTTCGGTTTCTTGGGCTAAGTCCTTGGAATTATACCAGCCTACTTGATTGTATCTTATGCGTTCGTTGCGTAGTAGATGAGTAGTTGTGAAAGGAGAGGCCGCGGGTTCGGTCCAAGCAACTGTAAATGTATTCATAAATATTTGACTAAGGTCTAGGTGTTGTGATACCGAAAGTCTATCGTCGTTTCTGATATTCACGACACAAGATTCTTAACTTATTGTGGTTTCAGAATTTGTGGGACACTGGGTTCTATTTATGATATCTTTACGTCCCTCTTCTTGCGCATGCGTTACGACTACTGTGCTGCTGAGGTCTCGGGTTCGATCCCCGGGTCGGGTAAAGTGATATTGGATTTTTCTATCTAGAAATTCTCAGCGTTATTCCGGAGTCTGGAATATGTGCTCGGTAAGGCGATAGGCTCGCCCCCTATCACATTATGGGACCAAATCAGGCGAAAGCAGGCGAAAAGATTACACCTCTGCTCACCCTTTCGGGGGTTACAGGCGTGAGTGTATCTAGGTCCTTCTTAAAATTTCACTGAACATTTTACATCATGTTATATTAATTTATGCTATACATTACGGGTCTAAGTTAAAAATCTAACGTTCTTTGCAGGAGTATAGGCTCATTAGTGCATCTACTGAAGTCTTCCCTCGGATCTGGAATTCTGGCGATGCCAGCAGCTTTCAAGAACGCAGGTCTTGCGGCGGGAGCTATAGGGACTCTTGTCGTTGGATTTATTTGCACGCACTGCGTTTATATATTGGTAAGAATTTACATAAATAGGGAAGGGAGTAAATGGGTTTTTGAAGGTTCGGCAACGCGCATGTGATAATACTGGTGTTGCAAGCGTCCCTAGGCTACGGTGACCGTTTACCAGGCGGGCCGTAAGCTTCTTTGCCACCATCTTGGTATAAATTAGACAAATATAGTTCTGACCCCATATTAACACACAAACCACTATTGGTTACCATATGGAAAGAAAACCCAATGTAGAGAAATTACTTTACCGTTGTGTATCATGATGAGTTTTCGGAGGCATCGATTCCCTTCTCAGTATCCATTTCTTTCTCTGAGGCCGACAAGGCACCCACATATTTTAGTTGTTAATAGGTGGGGAAATCACTTATTAGCGGACTTACCCGCTGTTGCTATGAAAAAATAAAAACAATGATTATATTTTGCACCTGCTTAAAAATTATTGGCAAAGAGTTTTATCGTCAAGTACCTATGCAATGTTTTTTAGCCAAGGCAGTAGTAATTAACCAATGAAATATGATATAGATCAAGTGAAATAAAAATACGGAATAATATTAGTTTATGATAAAAAGTTTTAAATAAACAAATCAACGGATGACTGTCATAGGGACAGACAGGTATATATTTACATAGTTTGTGTGACAGAATACATTTATCTTAGGAAAATATCATTAGTTTTCTATCAGGCACATACATGATATTCGATCCATTTATAACAACCTCTAAAGTAGCATTAATTTAGCAAAGTCTCCATCAAACTAAGAAAATAGGTAAAGTCTTTTCACCACACTACCTAAATTTAATATCCTTTTGAATTTCCTGTATGAAAGGCTTCTAAAGAAAATAATTAAAAATATTTCTATGTAATATTTTCTAGAAATACGAATCAACTTCCATATTAAATGTTCCTTGTAATAAAAACGTTATTTCTTCATTCAGGTGAAAACTTCTCAAGAAGTCTGCATTGAAGCCAAAAGACCTTCAATGGGTTTTGCGGAAACTTGTGGCGCTGCACTGGAATTTGGTCCGAAGAGATTACGACCGTGGGCGAACTTTGCTAAGTAAGTTTTATAAGGAACTTCAAAAAGGACTAATAGAATATAATATTTTTTGTCTAATACGCAATATCTTCACTGAATATAGGCTGATTTGGATTACTAACCGACTTCAAAAAAATTAGGAGGTTCTCAATTCGTCGGGATCTTTTTTATGTATGTTCCGCGATTACTCGAAGACGGCTGGACCGATTCGAGAAATTATTTTTTTGTTTAACCCTAGAAAGATAATCTGCGTAAAATTGACGCATGCGTGTTTTAAATATTGTTGTCACGTTCTAAATATTGTAAATTAGTTGCTGTGCCTTTAGGACATTTCACTGGTCACTAAGACTCTTCGTGAGGCACACTCATCATGACATGATTATATTTGAAGTGACTTTAACAATTTAAGCTTATATGAATATTCGTGTAATTTTTTGATTTTTTACTTACATAAAAATAATAATACTAGCCCTGTATTAAACATTGTCCTACTGCTGGGCACGGGCCTCCTCTACTAATGAGAGGGGTTAGGCCTTAGTCCACCACGCTGGCCTAATGCAGGTTGGCAGTCTTCTCATACCTTCGAAAAATTCTCAGATATGCAGGTTTCCTCACGATTTTTTACTTATAATGTAATTATTATATTGTTAAAGATATCTTGAATCAACAATATTATAATGGATAGTCGAAATACCAAAAGCCTTCGATATCTTCATACCTTGACTCTCTTTCAGAGAGTGATACATTGATAGTATGTTTGAAAACCACGAAAGTAAAGATGGTGTGCAGATTAGCATATTGTCATCTTGTGAAGAAAAATTTTGAATTTTGCTATTCTAAACGAAACTACGGAAAAACCTGAAATGATTACATAATCATTGTATCATCAGTGCACATGCACTGCTCAACAAAGTCTACGGAACAAGGGAATGATCGTGTTTATTTTAAATTCAATATAACACATCAATAGAAGCGTAATTTAATATTCATTTTAATTTTGCAATTTAATAAGGGGCTTGTTGATGAAAAAATAAAAAAAAATACAAAAAACTAACATAGTGCCAGAACAAAAAAAAAACAAAATAAAAAAAAACTAAAGCATAAGTAAAATTTAATTAAAAAGAATATTCCTAGCACCTTTTCAATAATCTGTTGGACCCCCTAAGACATTAGCGACGGCTCTACATCGGCATGGCATACTGAGAATGAGGTTATCAATTGTCGCCTGTGGCAAAAGGCTCCATACTCTGGAAAGGTGTGAAAAAAGTTCTTCTTCCGTGTTCAAATGTTGGGGAAAATTACTTCTCCAGAGCAAATCCCACGCATGCTCAATGGGATTGAGATCGGTGGACTGACCAGGCGACTCTAATACGGCGATATTGTACTCGCGTAACACATTCATCACTAGCCTCTCGGTGTGTGCGCGTGCATTATCATGCATGAACATGAAATTTTAGCCGAGTTGCTGTTGATTAGGGATGACCGTAGAGTGCACAATCTCATCACGATATTGCTCCGCATTTAAATTGCCTCGGATCCAAACGAGATCTGTTCTGCCACCTAGCCGAATTCCAGCCCACACCATTGTTATTCCGCCTTGCTAAAAATGAACTACCTGAGGATTCCGAATCGAGACTCATCCGAAAACAGAACATGTGCCCACTGATTGTCGGTCCATCGCAATAAACGTCGCCCTCGATTTCCACGTCGAAGGGCTGGAACTGTTAGCGATCTGCGAGCATGAAGATTGACTTCATGTAACCTTCTTCTGGCACTTTGGTCACTGAGAGTCACTTGGTGCTGGGACTGGAGTCTTCCTACCAACTGGCGAGCTGTAATCTGGGGCTGCCTCCTTCCAGCGTTTTGCACTAAACGGTCTTGTCTCTTGGTAGTGACCCTGTATCTTCTTCGGTGACGTTCCGCTACATCTCCTCTAGCCCTGTGGCGTGCCCATAATCGGCAAATTAAGGTTGGTTGCGCGTTAACGACCTCCGCGATTTCACGTTGACTGCGCCCCGCTTCCAACATACCCACAGCCAAAAGCATTTCTTCCCGTGTTAAATGACGACGTGACATAACGCTCAAGAGGCACAAAAATAAAAAGAAGTCGCGATATTTGTTCTTCTCAAGAAAAAACATCGAAAACTTACAATAATCTCTCAACTTTTAACGTAAGAAAATCCCGTACTCTGCTACCAAGTTAAGTTTTCCCTCCATATTTCGAAAAGATTTGCCTTTTGGATATTAATTTTTTTTATTTCTAACATGTATTTAAGACTTTTAACTTACATTTTAAAATTTTAGTGTCAGTACTTTTTTAAAGAGGGTTCATAAATAAATTGATATACTTGGCTTGTTCCTTATACGTTGTTGAGCAGTGTATTATAATCAAACTATGGGTGAAGCCGACATAATTGATCAAATGTCCTTTTTGGTGTCCAATGACAGGAAAGCGAATAGGTGGCGTTATTCTATATATTTATAATCGTTACATGTATTCATGATTATATTATCGTTATAAATAGGTATAATTCTACTGTACGTGTGTATGTCACTCAGCTCCTCCGAAACGGCTGGACCGATTTCAATGATTTTTTTGTATGTGTTTGGGTGGCGCCCTGGATGGTTTAGATACACAAATCAGCCCGGCAGATGGCGCTGCAGTCGGTGTGGCGCTGCTTTTATGGGCAGGACGACGTCTGCCGGGCCCGCTAGTATCATTATATATTGCCACAATGTTGTCAGCAGAAGATATAAGACTTTTAGTCGCAAAAAAAATATTAAAACTCTAAGCATGGCCCTAAAATTGCTGTTTATGAGCAAGCGAGTAGAAACCCGTATTTTGAGTAAATATTTGCTGAATAATATCTCTAATATGCTACTAAAATATGTCTAATTCCACAGAAGATAATATAGAAGTGTCCATATTAAAAAAAATAATGTAAGAGGCAAATACATAGCTCAATAAACACAAAAAAGTTCGTCGCGGACACCATAATATTGATATGTGTCAAAGCTGTATTTGACTGACTTATAAATAATTTTGTGTTTCTATATAATATATATTATCTAAGTTACTTATTATATGCGTAAAAATGACAGATGGTAAGTAGGAAACAATAAATTATAATCAAGGGAACATTGTTTAAAAATAATGTTTTTTTCTTTTTGATATAGTAAATAAATATAAATACATAATTTGTAGTATTAATAAATTTATTACTGTGTATAGAATACAGATATATTTATGGTATAATTACCCTTTATTTTTGGAATATGCATACCCGAGAATTCTCCATAAGAATTTGAATGTGAAGTCAACCAATCTTTATTCGGCAGCATGGTATGGACTGAATGAACCCAAGTGTATGAACCCTGAGCCAGCAGAGGCAAAGTGTTAATACAGGGCTAATATCATTACTGCTTCACGTGAATTGAATAATTTTTACTAAAATTACAAATAGAATGAAAATTTAATCCACAAGCCCTTTTACTGATTATATTCAAGAAAATCCCACTCAACTCCCTTAAATATTGTTTTAGGCAAATTTTATTATTTTACAATTATTATGCCTAACGTTTGAACCGTTTTAATTTTCAGAACGTTAGTAGATTACACGATGACAGCCACTTATTTAGCAGCTCTTTGCGTGTACATTGTTTTCATTGCGGAGAATTTCAAAGAGGTAAGTAATTTGGATTACGCGTTTTGGGATTTCATAACCTTTGGAGTGCCGAATAAAGTGTGATAAAATTAGGAGAAAAACCTTTTTAAGGTCAGTTGTTATATTAAAACCGTCAATTACAATGAATTCTATTATTCTAAGGTCATTTGCTCTGCGTACATAGTACATCAAAATCAATAGATTTCGGATTTCGATAAACACTTAGCAATACAGTAAACTAATTTATTTACTCCTACATATTCTATGTGCAATAATACCTGTCATAAAAGTATTTTTATATCCGTACATAATTTATATTTTACAATACGGTAAAAGGTACCCCAATGCCTAACTAGGCCATACACATTTAACCACAACTGAATATTTACAGTCTTCTTGCAAAAACGTACAATTTTAAATTAAGCCTTCGGCAGCAAGTTATTTTTAGATGGCCATTGCTACCCATGTTCAATGGCGAGCCTTGGGGGAGGCCTATGTCTAGCAGTGGACTGCGATAGGCTGATGACGATGACGATTGCTACCAACCAGTTCAAATAAATCCAGTCTAGCCTTAGACTAGGTATTATAAACATTTTAATTATTATTATTATTTCATGGTGCAGTCGATGAATAACTAGCTATCAAACCAACAGTCACGAGTTAGATTCACGTTTGTTTGTGTCATCTATGATTATTTGTATCGAGTTTGGATGCATTGTGGCTAAAAAGTCTCCTGTAGGTGTGTTATCTACGACAAAACATAGTTGTATCTTTCTGTATGATCGAAGTAGTGTTTGACTGTTGTGTGTTGTTAGTAATTCCTAGTTTTTAGTATTCCATTTTACATTGCAGGTACTGGATGTCTATATACCAGAATATCAACTATCAGTCGAAGCTTACTGCGCCTTAACCTTGGTTCCTTTAGTACTGATCTGCCAGATACGGAATCTGAAGTACCTAGTGCCATTCTCCGCTATCGCCAACGTCTTCTTGGTGATCTGCTTTAGTATCACCATGTACTATATCTTCAATGATCTGCCGAACCCTAAAGAAAGGCAAATGGTTGCTGGTGTGACGCAATGGCCTTTGTTCATCAGGTGAGTGCAGTGACATCATATAATTAAAGGAATCATTTTCCCTTAGTATTGTTTTCTGTAACACTCTTTATTCCCTTGAAAATACTTGACAAACATATTAAACATGTCTTTTCGTATCCTAATTTAATAACAGATCTAAAGTATTTCATATAGATGTAAGAAGTATTCTAACTCTATCGGGGGCATTATATGCGTATTTCTTCAGCTAAGATAAGACAATTCGCGGGCTTTTGTACAATCTAAAAAAAAACTTTGACTGACAGCGTTAATTGGGTTGATAGAACTTTAAAACTTTTATACCAAGTTAGGCTAATTCACAAAGAACTCTTTGCTTGATCAGATACTTTGTCAAGGTCGCGACCCAATTTGCGGCTGCATTCTTCGCGTACGTGGCTTGATTTAATTTGGAAATTAGTATTCGGGTGTTGTTGTGCATTAGTCAAAGGCACTGTTGTAAAATGACCTTGTAGACATATGACCGTTGTAGGTTGCATTTTCTATGTTTATTGCTTACAAATGTCGTTGATGCATTTAATTTAGATAAGAATTGGAGAGCTTCTTAGATTCTATCTTTATTGATAATAATTATTAGTATTCTAAAGTGGATTGAAATTTGAAGTCTATAATTTTGCTCTATGATCGATATTACAATCAACACTTTTTATATAACCCGGGTTATTATTAGGATATAGTACAAAGCACCCCACGGTTTTTTTTATAATTAAATTGAACGAATTATTTTCTACTTTCTGGTCCAACTAGTTATTGAAACGTGTTTTATTTTAAACTACAATTTTTAACGCTTTATATTAGCTTTATCTCTTTATCTGTGTCTATGTATGTATGTATGTTTTTATGTAACGAAATTTTTCAACCTAATTTTCACGATGTAGGTTTGATCTAGTATGAGATAACTAAGTGAGTGACTGTTGACAGTAATATTATATTGTAATTCTTTTACAGCACAGTGATATTTGCAATGGAAGGTATCGGCGTGGTAATGCCGGTTGAGAACGAGATGGCCAAACCGCAGCAGTTCCTCGGTTGTCCAGGAGTTCTCAATATCGCGATGACTATTGTCATATCGTTGTATGGAATCGTTGGATTCTTCGGATACATCAAATATGGAGATGATGTCAGAGGCAGTGTCACCTTAAATTTACCGACTGATGAATGGTAAGTTTTACTTATTATTTTAATGTTTTGTAATTCTAATTCTTAACTAAAGAATTTCTCAGAATCTTTTAAATGCTTAGTTTAAACTACTGTTCCCCGCAATTAATTTCAGCGATATAAGGAATTAATGACTCTTACAGTGCTTTCAATGTAAAATTCAGTCACCCTACTGCACTAAGCTTTCATTTAAATTTTTTGCTTATTACTAATACCCTATCTCCAATTACCTGAAATTCGGGTAATTCCTCATCTATTTACAGGACGTATTCTGAAACTCACGCTATTTAATCGCTTGTCCTTTCTGTTGTGAGTCCCTTTCATATCTTATCTCTTTGTCCATTACCGCTAACACCCTGGAGGTGAGTAGGAGTTGCGCCAGAGCTTTAATTATACCTCGAAAGGCATTACTAGCTACATAGATAAACAGTTTTACAGCCATCATATCTTGTTACTTTCAAGCATATATTTCAAATCGTAAAGACGAATTTGTTCTCAATATTTAAATAAAACGAATATCACGGATTATATCGCGGTTTATTTTACTTTTTCAACCCGACGTTTCGAAGACTTTACAGCCTTCGTGGTCACGGGGCAGACTAGAAAGAAGACTATTTTTTTTTATCCCGACACGGCAAAGTGACCGCGGATGTACAATGATGACAATGCGGATTGTACCTGATGGTAAGCGCAGTGCGGTCCAAATAGAGTTCTGAGTAGCGAGAGACGATCTATCCCCGCTACTCAACACACCCATGCCTGCTTCTTCACACTACGCCATGGGCAAGAAGGTGAAGAAGCGGTCGAGGATCTAGTGTCAGAGTACTAAGAAGGCCGCAAAATGGCCATGGTACCCCAAGTCCAGACCCCCGACAAAAACCGGATGTACACTGGCTGATCCCGGAACGCGATACACTTGCGTGTGCCACTATGGCGGGTTTTTCGCCCTGTGTACGGTGGTCGCTATCCGGGCGGATATGAATATCCTACCACCAGCAAAAGGACTAGAAAGTACAAAAGGACAAAAGTAAAATAAACCGCGATATAATCCGTGAAATTTATTCTCAATACTCTATAAATTAGTCCTGGTTAGCAAATTTGTCCTTACACAAATGAATAAATATCGAAAATCGATAAAATTTAATGTCGGCAGGAAGGGTGTTACTGAAAGTTAATCAAACGGTAATGAATTTCTATTAACCCTTAATTAATGCCGTCAAAACCATTTTAAAACATATAAACGGGTTTCAACAGTTAGTATAGCAATATTTTTTATTTTTATTGCCTGGGTCCTTTAGACGTAGTGTGAAGCTACACAGCAGATAGGCAATTGTATCGAGTACCGAAGGATAGATTGTCTTTCCCTACTTGACACTCTAATTGCACAGCACTGCGCATCAGGGGCAGTAAGGACACATTTCCGTGCCAAAAAAAAATTATATTACTTCCATAAAAAACATAAATGACACAAAATATTTAATATGTCTCCTTTTGCATCTCTTTTGTCTCTCTCAGGCTCTCACAAAGTGCGAAGATCCTGATGGCATTGGCGATCCTCTTCACGTACAGTTTGCAGTTCTACGTGCCCATGGAGATGATATGGCGCCAGCTCCACAACAAGATCTCCGTGCGGTATCACAACTTGTCACAGATCACTATCAGAACTGGTGCTGTTGTGGGTTCAGGTACTATTCTGTCTATTCCGATTTTAGTCTATATTTATTATTTATATGTTTATATTTATATTTTTACCTGCTGGTACCCGTACACAGGGTGTAAAACCCGCCACAGTAGCACACGCAAATGTGTCGCGTTCCGGGGTCAGCTAGTGTACATCCGGTTTTTATCGAGGGCCTAGAGTTGGGATACGATGTTTGGCCGTTTTGCGGCCTTCTGAGTACTCTGACAATAGACCCCCGACCGCTTCTTCACCTTCTTACCCATGGCGTAATGTGAAGAAGCATGTCTTGTGTTGTCTATTCAATTGGATTATTTTTGAGAATGGATAGGGGAAATAATAATTCTCTTTCGATCGAAAGTTCCAGAATGAATCTATATTTTTCTTTAAGTATAGGACATGGTTAAATAAAACTAGTCGTTTTAAAAGATAATTTGCATAAAAAATGGTAACATCTGCTTTTTTGAGATTTGGCTACGGTGTTTGACAAGAATTACTTATTCTATTAAGACTTAAATTTTTATACTGAAGCAATATTATCTATCATAATTTGTATACAGTAATTTTGGGTCAGAAGATTTCTCAGATAATTTAAAATATAATGCCATTTTACGATTTAGCCTGTATTACAATGTTTTTTTTGTCTAATTTTAATTCCATTAACAAAAGTCCTTCTGAATTTTACGTAACTAATTCCAACGTCATGAACTATTTAAATACAAAGAGGGTTTTCTTGTTCCAAATTGTTCACTGGTCATTAAAAATTAATAATAACTTTATTCTCTTTCCAGTTGCCATCGCCGCCGCATTCCCAGATCTGGAACTGTTCATCAACTTAAGTGGAGCTATTTTCCTCTCCAGTCTTGGTCTTTTAACTCCGGCTGTCATTGACACTATCCACAAGTGGGATCGAGGACTTGGCCGCTTCAACTGGATCCTTTGGAAGAACGTATTCATTGCTCTCATATCTCTCACAGCTTTATTTACGGGTTCATTCACTTCCATCAGAAGTATGCT
This sequence comes from Laothoe populi, assembly GCA_905220505.1. NCBI lineage: Eukaryota > Metazoa > Arthropoda > Insecta > Lepidoptera > Sphingidae > Laothoe > Laothoe populi. The sequence goes on along the minus strand of HG992153.1, from coordinate 19,086,523 downwards.
CCAAAAATATGGAGGTGGACATATAGAAACGGCATTGAACGGCACTATTATGTTTAATGAGACGATGGTTGTTTGAGATGTTCATAACAAAAAGCAACCGAATTTTGTAAGGTATTTTAAGGACAAGCTGTTTGTAAACTGATTTAACATAACCCTTTTTATTACGGAGATACATTTGTCATTTGTGTTGTTTTCTGTACTCATTTATTATGTTTGGCAAAAGCAATACATTATAAGCACAGATATAGATATAAATATAAAGGTATTTCTTCATGTGAGATAAATCATGCGATCTGCGAGCATGTAAACTGATTTAGTCTGCATTAAATGGTTAAGCACTAAGACGTTTGCAGAGTACATGAAATATACCATTTTGTCGCGTATTGTAAAATCTCTTTTTGAAGTATTTCAAACTGCTTCTTTTCACTGAATTACTCTTCGAATGTTATCGCAGATACTACGTACGAAATGTTTGATTTCCTACAATTTCAAGAACTTATTATTTCTATTTTGATCTATTTCTGTGGATGTGAGCCAAAGCCTAAAATAATAATACTGTGGGTTTACAAATGTATGAGCATACAAAGTCGACTGTATTTAATACTTGATTTAAAACTGAATTATCGGAAAAAATTTCCTGACAACCTTCTTTGAAATATATTAAAAACGACAGAAAAATATAACATAGTTTATTATATATTTCATTTTGATCGTCTCCAGAAAATTGTATTCCTTCTTTGCTTGTTGGTCAATATTTATGACATTTAATAATTTATGGTTGTTAAGTCATTTTGACTATAAACTTGGCAATTTGGTTGTGATTTTTTTAATGTATTATATTTACATTTTTTTATACGTATTGTACAATGTGAGTGTGCTCCGTGAATTAAGACCCCTTGGAGACAATTCCGGGAATACGTTTTACCGCATTTTTGGATTTATTTCATGAAATGTGAAAATTTTATAACATTCGTGACAGAGCGCGTTGCAATTCTTTTGGGAGTAATTTTATTTTAAATTATGGATACTTGTTATTTTCTAACGAACCTATGCTGTTAGCCTAGAAGTGCTTTTACAAGTTCAGCTGACAATATGACGTTCTAGCTTGAAAAATAATATTTGGCAACGATTTAAGTTCAAAAGCACCCTTTAAATGGTGTTGACTTCAATTTGAACTGTTGTTTAGAATATTGTATACATATATCGACGTGTTGATACACTGAGGTTCTATTGAGATTATTCATTTGTAAGCGCCATGCTTTCCCACAAACAATGGCAACTTTTGACACTCACGTGTGCCCCCGCACTGCGGTCGCACCTCGAGGCAAAAGATTTAAAGTCTCAAAGCCCAATTATTCAATTACTTAATTCACAATTAAGATTGTAATTTCTTATAAAGTTATTATTAAGATATTTGTATTTATTATTATGACGTGCCTTTTATATGTGAAGCTATGAATATTCGATACCTAGGATAAGGTTTTTTTATGAAAAAATACGGTTTCATTATTATTATTTTCTAATAGACATTTATATATTGCAACTATAACATAATATCATAAATGTCAGCAGAATTATTGATATTTTATGTAATTTAATTAAGTTATTCTAACTATTTAAATTTTAAAATAATGTGATAAGTGGATGCAACCGTCTATATTTGGACAATATTTCTTGATTTTATTGTATTTTATATGCAACCGGAGACAGTTGTTTTGTATTGACTTAGTTTCTTATTGTAAACGACATAACATATTTTTTTCGTTTTAAATGCATTACTATTTTTTTTAGTGCCTCGATGGCAGACGAGCAAGCGGGCCACCTTATGGTAAGTAGTCACCGCCGCCCATAGACTTCTGCAATGCCAGGGCACAGCAAAACCGCTGCCTACCGTTACTAGGTTTCCTTTTCTAATGATTTGCTATAAATATCCAAAACATTATAAGAACATCCAGAACCTAATACGAAATTGATGCCATTTCTGAAACAAGGTAGCTAAGAATTTCAAAACGTATTTTCGCTCGAATAACCGTATTTATACAATTATTATGCCGTTGTTTCTTGTTTAAGCGAATATAACACATTGAAATAAAACTAATTTTACGCGGTTTATTTCACTTTTTGATCCTGACGTTTCGAAAACTTTACAGCTTTCATGCTCTTTGACATGGCAGGCTGATCGCCCAATGACCGAAAAAAAATCGTAAAATTAGTTTAATTTCAAAAGTATGTCATTGACTTCCCCATCCAAACTACTCTTTAAGGTATACACAAATGAAAGGTAATTAAATTTGGTGCCATATTGTAATCTAAACCCCTTGCCTTAGAGTTTGTAATAATAGTAACATCAGCTCCTTATTACATTTAACCCTTGTTAAAACGTGCTTCTTCTACCAATGAGAAAGGTCCCTTCGTCCACCAAGCTGGTTTAATGTGGGTTACACGTACAGAAACCGTACTTCATTATATTAAGTTTTATTTTATTACATCAACGAATCATTTGTGACTTAAACACGTCTCACGACGCGTTCACGTGAATTCCCCAAATAGTGAACAAAAACAGTATTTTAATATGTTAATGAATTTAATCTATTTATGATAATTTACATCGAAAATCGGAACGTGAAATATATACGAAGTAAAAAGTGCTATCTGCAAAACAGTCTTATCTGAAACTAATTCACGAGTAATTTTATTCGAATATGTCTGGATTAAAGTACGTGATTAAACACTATGGTCTATCATTTAGGCTTTACGTAGGATAATTCCCTTATATCGATTTTCGGGATTATAAAGTTTTATGTTCTTTATTAAAGGGACGTGAATTAAGTTCAAAGACTCGGCTTAGGTTTCAAAATACATAAAGGTATTTTTTTAGTAAAAGAAATAACTAGAACAAATAGGAAAGAGTAAACGTTCCACCTTTAGTATAACATACCCTTAAATTATTTTGTATCAGCTCTATTAGAATTGTTTTTTTTGTTAATGGATTACCTAAAACTTAAGTATATTTTAAAAGGCTCATTTTGGACGAGATAGTGGAGATGCAAGACATTTTTTTATATCACCAAATTTTAGTATGGTATCTACAGAAGTTATATTTCCCGAAAATTATAATCTGGGTATCTTTAAGTCAAGAGTGAATAGGTATCTTCTAGGCAAGCGTGCTCCACCGTAGACCACATCATCACTTTCAGGCGAGATAGTGGTCAAACGCAAGCCTATTTAGGTAAAAAAAAAGTTAAAACGTAATCAAAATCACGCAGACAAAAAAACTTTAACCAAATAAATTAATTATTCTATTTAAAAAGAAATTTCAGCACTTAATAAGCCTAGCTGTTGCACTTACATAAGACTAGATATTGAAGTTATTTTGGGAATACAAAAAATTTCTGGGGTAAAACATTATTATGCGTTAATCCAGCTAATAAACTATCTGTGTGCCTAATTTCATCCAAATCCGTATAGCCGTTTTGCGTGATTGGGTAACAAACATTCAAACTTTAAGATTTATAATATTAGTAGAATTACTCGATATATTTGGAATATGTACCAGTAAGTACAATGTTGCTATGTCAACCAATTAGCTGTAAGTGGGCAGAATTGAATGTGATATGTAATTTTAAAGTCTTAATTATACGAATAAATAAACTAATGATTATTTTATGTGTGCGTGTATTTCTTAAAAAACCCATTAATGCCGATATTAAAAGCCACCTTCCTTTTACCCAAAACCGATACGGGTGTGTGTTTATGTAATTATGATATAACTAGCTTTTGCCCGCCACTTCATCCGCGTTTAATGAGTTTGTCGCTATCCAGTGAGATCGAAACAATAATTACTCCTGCCCAAGAAAATATAATCTTTTGTGAGTATGCACCTACCATGCTTATCTCTGCACCACCTTAAAGTTGGCTGGGGGAGAATACCCTTAGCATTAAGTCCATATATATAATTTATATAAAGTGTGTAAATAAAATATGACACAAAATTACCGAAAAGCCAAAAAAACTATTAATCCGATTGCTAACAAACTTCACAGGATCACCCACTGGGCTAATCTGAAGATTGCCTGAAAATTCATCGAAATCCCTCAGTCCGTTTTGGAGTTCATAGGGAATATGAACAATATGGTATACACACATCGATTTTTATATATATAAAAGAAGATTAAAAACACATTTTACTTAATAATATTTATCAAATAATATATTAATTTCAGTATAATCCACTCAACAATTTTTTTATGTGATTTTTTCCCAAAAAATCTTAAAATTCTCCTGATTTTTTCGAAGATGTCGCATAAGTCAAATAGTCTATGGTCGATATGAAAATACAATAAATGAAGACTTCATACGTTAGATTGTTTTTACACAATTGGAATATTTGTCTCATGTTTGACACTAACAATATTTGCATTTAGGAATTTCTGAAGGTTGTTTTTTAAGTGCCGGCAAGGTCGCAATGCAATTCTATTCTAGTCGGTTTACAGATTATGATCTTGACCGGATTTATCAAACAGGTTTTTTGATCACAATTAGCAGTACATGGTACGAGGTAACAGCCGTTGATGAAGTATCCGCTTTTGATTTCTACGTACCTATACTTTTTAGTTGTAGAACAGGTAACAGTCGCTAATGAAGAATCAGCTACTGCTTGCGACTTTACTTTTTAAATGGGGAAAGCTGTGTTGTAATTTTTTGTACAGCATAAATAATCTACGGAGATAGTCGGATGCTCTGTAGCGTTGTGGCTACTAAGCTAGAGCCTTCCTACTTTTCGGTGACCTAACCGCCATAATCATAGGGTCTGTACCTACGATAAATCTATCTGCAGCGCCCCAAAATTATGTGCAGCTCCTCCCCTTATGAGTTCATTCCTTACCAGCCAGCTTTGACAGCCTCCGTGGCACAGCGGGTGAGGAGCCGGTTGTGATACGAGAGGCCGTGGGTATTTGTGTGCCAGACAGATATTTGTTTCAGGTCTGGGTGTTGTGAGACCGTAAATAGTCCGTATTTCCTGATACCCATGATACAGTTTTGACCTGTGTGGTCAGGACTATGTGTGTGACTGTGGGTGTATTATAATTAAGGCCGGTAATCCATTATTTTACAGGTATTATGGGTAGATCCATTGCTATGTGACCCATTTCCTTGTCTGCCAACATCTACTACAAAAATTCTAGCGAATGTAACAAAACTCTCATTACAATCATTTGGCGGTTACATAAACAACTCGTAACAGATTGCGTAAGACGAAAGTGTGATGCTTCATATATTTTTATGACTCATAATATTACATTTGCATTGTCCAATGCCGCTTCCGGATGCGTTAGATTTTAAATTCAAATTTTTGTATCAGAATGCAGCATTGTTTGACGTTTGTGCTGTTTCTTTTTATCTGTCTTCTGGTAGAGGTAAATGAGCAATTAAGTCATTTGATGGAGTTGAGTTGTAGCCACCATAAACAGTCAAAATACCAGAATATTCATGAATGCATTGTCATATTAAAGGAAATAGGGATCTCAATTGACGTACAAAACCCTAGTGCAAGCTATTTCTGTCAGTTTATTGTGAGTGGAGAAAGCCATGTGGTCATTCATGATGTAGACAAAACTGTCTACAGAGTGGTTCACTAAAAATGAATTGAAATTAAATAATTGGGGTATTCTGATATCCTTATCGTTACTTGTAGTCACTTTTGGTTGATAAGTATATTTTTATTTATGTTTAACCGGTGGGCCTATGACTAACTGGCCAAATTATTTGGCACATAAGCTCATGATTCAATTATTAACATGCACTCAACAAAATGCATACAATATGAACTTGATATTTAGGAATATAGCTTAGATCTGAATTAGCTTTAGTGCAGACAGGCCTATAGTTGATAAAATAATATTGAAATCACTTTCCTTTACCTGCATAGTTGGCTCGGTAAGTACCTACTATCGGCAAGCATCGACCTTAATTCTATGAGGGTGGAGGCTCGAGACTAACGCTCTCAAGATGGTACTCGTAAAGGGTCAATTTCATAGAGATTACCTACGTAAACAATACCCTAATATGAATGTTTTCCCATACTAACACAACACAGACGTGATAATTAAGGTTTTATTGAATTTTATTAGGAAATATTGGGCTATGCCAAAAGGAACCGTACTTTTATAACATAAGGTTCAAAATCCATTAAACTGTTAAATACATTCTCATGAATGATACCATAAATGATAATTAGATAAATGTGTTCCGTATGCGCATTTTTATATGGAATACTTTGAGAATTCGATTTTGCTTATTCTTGTAATAGTATAGAATAAATAGGTAAGTAATGCATGCGATAGCTTAGTTGGAGAGGCACGAACTATTGAGACGAAAGTCATAAGTTCGAAATCAGCCCAAATGACATACACCTCTTTTTTAAAGTTTCTTACTGTTTGGATGGATGAATGAAAGAAAGAAAAAAAAAATAATAAAAAAAATTTATTTGGTCAAACAACAACACTTTAGATGACATACAAATTAAAAACACACGGAGTAATACAACAAACACACAATTATAGACCCTAAGTACCCGCTACTCCTCAATTTAGAACACCTGTGTCTAAACTATGACCGAAAAGGCCATAGGCTCAGCATTTGCCAGGTAGTAACGTACTTCTGGCAGGAGGAGGCGTCCAGCCGCCGTCAGAAGAGACTGGCCCCGAGGGAGATTGCAGTCAGGGAGATGGAATACTAGGCTGGAGAGCCCGACTGCGGGCTTGAGGACTGTCGCGGCATTGCGTCCTGTCCTAAAGAGATGGCTAGACAGGCGCCACGGGGCGCCAACTTTCCGGCTGACGCAGGTATTAACAGATCACGGGTGTTTCGGTTCGTTCCCGTGTCGGATCGGAAAGGAGGTGTCCGCCGTGTGCCACCAATGTGGCAACTGCCGCGAAGACACGGCCCAACATACGTTGGAGGAGTGCCCAACCTGAGACGAAGAGCGCAGCGCTCTCAGAGCACTCGTCGGAGGAGACCTCTCGCTGCCGGCCGTGGTGTCGTCCATGGTCGCCAGCCGGAGGTCCTGGCGTGCGGTGGCCCACTTCTGCGAGAACGACATCTCGCAGAAGGAGAGTGCTGAGAGGGATCGGGAACGAAATGATCCCTCCCGCCGCCAGAGACGTAGGAGGCGCCAGGTGGACGACTGACCGGCTTCTCCCGCCCTGTGGAATGGGGGCGTTTGAATTCCACCACGGTAACCCCTGCCTGTCGAACGAGGCGACTAATAGGGGCCATCGGGGGTCGCGGGCGCGCAGCGGAGGGCTGTCAGCCCGTATCGATGCACTCCCAAATTCGGAGCATCGTGCGACCCCGAGATGGACGGCAGCGCGGGTGGTAAGGCCTCGTTCGCTGTCGTTGTTCGGTGCGCGGGGGCTCCTTAGCCCTCCATGGAGATGGGTTGCTACGCAGCACCGCGCAGGGGCGATTCCGGCTGCAATTCTAGCACTCCTTAGAATACCCCGGGATCGCTCCGTAAGCGTATTCTGCATAGGCCTTGATGAATACTACAACTTATGGCAATTAAATTTTTCTATTAATATAGAAAAATGTAATTGCTTAAGATGTCTCCAAGGATTTTATATATTTTCTTTCAAAAATAACTTCCACACGGGCGAAGCCGCGGGTAAAAGCTAGTATCAGTATAAATCTAACAGTCATGCAAGGTCTTTGTTGAAGGCTTATCGAAAGGGAATCAAATTAATGCACGCAGTGTTGCCCTTCTACGGGTATAACTTAGTAAACACACGTTTTATAGCATGCTTTGTTTACGTTAAAACTGTATTTTATGTACGTCTGTAGATTTTTACGCGACAGATTCAGAAGGCGAATACTATTTATCAAGTGTATGTATGTTTATTTGTTTGGTTTTGTAGCCTTAATAGCTGTAGCACCACCAAAATAAAAGATTCTATAATATGTAGGGACGTTGGGTTAGTCTTACGCCTTATTTTGATTATTGTTAGTATTTTTTTATAGTGCCTCGACAAGACTGCCTCAGTGGCGTAGTTGTAATTGCGCATGCGTTACGACTGCTGTCCTGTGGTCTCAGGTTCGATCCCTGGGTCGCGTAAAGCGTTCTATTTACAAATACTCAGTATTAGCCCGGAGTCTGGAATTGTGCCCGGTATGGCGATAGGCTCGCCACCATTACATTATGGTGCCGTAATAAATTGCGCTAAAAGTGGGTGTACCTCTGCCTACCCCTTCGGGGATTACAGGCGTGAGTATACATGTATGTATGTATGTTTTTCATAGTCAAATTGACAATAGATTTTTTATGTCAGGATTCATTAAGGTAGATATAAAATCTCTGCCTAAACTTACGGGCTACAAGCGTAATGTATTATCAGATTTATCGCGATATCGGATGAGGAACTGGGACATTCTTTGATCAGCAAACATCCTGATAAAGGTCAACGAAATTGAACACACAAACCCGCCCCTTGTTTTATACTTTGATCGTTGACAAACATTTGATAATCGCAGAGCTGTCGCATCATTGATGTAGTGCCAACGTATAAGGGCCTAAGCAACCAGCGAGCTCCTCGGTTCAATTCCCAGGATGAACAATGACAATTTGTGTTCGAGTTATTGATTCGGCAAATATTTTTCCCGTGACTGGAATGTGTGCCCGAAGTGGCAATGTGGATCGTGAATCGGGTTTTATGCGTTGTAAACCATGTGTGTACTAATTGCTTCTCTGCCTATCCATTCGGGGATACAGGTGTCAACTCATATAATCCCAGATTATGTAACTAATGGGAAATGAGAGAAAGTTTTTACTTCTTTATTACTTTGACTGCCTCGGTGGCGCCGTTGTAATTGCGCATGCGTTACGACTGCTGTGCTGAGGTTTCGGGTTCGATCCCCGGGTCGGGTAAAGTGATATTGTGTTTTTGTATCTATAAATTCTCAGTATTAGCCCGGAGTCTAGAATTTGTGCCCGGTATGGCGATAGGCTAGCCTATCACATTATGGGACCGAAATTCGGCGAAAAGTGGGTGTACTGGTGAGTGTATATGTATGTGGGTATGTATGAATTTGAAAATATAGGTGGTACATAGTCAGGTCATAAGTATTGTCACACAGTAAAAACTTTTATTTTAGAATGCTGGCCACAAAAAAGTTTATTGAATTCGAATTTCAAATTGTTCATGAAAATAAAAATGTATACTTTTTAGAATTTTACTCATTTTTAAATATGGAGTGGACGCTTAAAGAAGACCGTGTTGCAGTAATTGCGTTGCATCGTTGCGGTTACGCGCCAATTAAAATTTTTGACATATAGCGGTAGAGCCACGCTGAATATAGTGGTAGAGCCACGCTGAAGGCATATTTGTCTACAGCATGAAAGGGCCGGCTCGAACGGGGTAGTACCACTGTCTCACAGAAAACCAACGTAAAGTGACAGTTTACTGTCGCGTTTCGTATAGTAAGTGAGATATCCGGAGGCCCAGATTCCCCCTTCCCTTCCCTAATCCCTATTCCTGTCCTTTAAGGCCGACAGCGCATTCATGATACTTTTGATATTGTGGATGTTCAAAGGCGGTGGAGATCACTTAACATCAGGTGACCCACTGGCTCGTTTGTCGGACTATGCTTTATAAAAAAATACTGAAAAATTTGAATATAACCAAAAGATTCGTTTATCGTACCATCAAACGATACAATGAAGACTCTAGTGTAGATGACAGGTCAAGAAGTGGTCGCCCTCGGTCTGTTAGGACTCCAGCAGTGATAAAAGCTGTGAAGGCGCGAATTCAAAGAAATCCCAAACGTAAGCAGAAACTGTTGGCCCTTCAGATGGGGTTAAGCAGAACCACGGTGAAAAGGGTGTTAAATGAAGACTTAGGGCTTCGGGCATATCGAAGAAAACAGGACATCGTTTGAATGCTTGTCTAATGGACCTGAGACTGAAGAGATGCCGCGCTTTGTTGAAGCGGTACGCGGGAAAAAAATATCGGGAAATTCTTTTTTCAGATGAAAAAATTTTTACCGTAGAAGAGAGCTACAACAAACAAAATGATAAGGTGTACGCACACAGTAGTGAAGAAGCGAGCAACCGTATTCCTTGTGTCCAACGAGGTCATTTTCCATCCTCGCTCATGGTATGGTTGGGAGTTTCTTATTGGGGCTTAACAGAGGTACATTTTTGTGAGAAAGGTGTAAAAACGAATGCAGTTGTGTATCAAAATACAGTCCTGACGAACCTTGTGGAACCTGTTTCTCATACCATGTTCAATAACAGGCACTGGGTATTCCAACAAGATTCGGCGCCAGCTCATAGAGCGAAGAGCACACAAGACTGGCTGGCGGCGCGTGAAATCGACTTCATCCGGCACGAAGATTGGCCCTCCTCCAGTCCAGATTTGAATCCGTTAGATTACAAGATATGGCAACACTTGGAGGAAAAGGCGTGCTCAAAGCCTCATCCCAATTTGGAGTCACTCAAGACATCCTTGATTAAGGCAGCCGCCGATATTGACATGGACCTCGTTCGTGCTGCGATAGACAACTGGCCGCGCAGATTGAAGGCCTGTATTCAAAATCACGGAGGTCATTTTGAATAAACTTTAGTGTCATAAGAATCTATGTTTTGTTAAGTTCATTTTGGTATATAAATGGTTACATCATGAATAAACTTGTTTCAATTATTTTATATTAAACATGTGACAGAATTTATGACCTGACTAGGTATAGTCGAGGCATATTATTATTTCTAGAACAACTTGAAATCATGGGATCAAAAATAGGTCAAGCTGAAAATCAGCGCTGTAGTAAATGCTGCAGCATTAAGCTAAGCTTGATCCTTTTTGGTTTTTCACTGTAATGTGCATTTTCTTTTATGTATTTTTTTTGTTTTGTTTTTATTGAAAAGCCAAATAAACTCTTTCTTTCTTTTCTTTATATTAATTAATATAAAGATTGCGATTTACAATGAGTGAATTATAAATAACAACTGAAACGTCTGAGATAATTTATTTATACCGTGGCTGTGGAAAATGTATAAATCTATCAAGTTTAATAATCCTACAAAAAAATCAGTTTACATTGCCACCCGAAAAAAAAAAAAGGTTTGGAGCGGTAAAAAAATAGTTATAAAAATTTATCATTCTGTTGTTTTTAGTTTTTTGGGATTCAATTTGGCGGCCTCTGTGGCGCAGCGGGCGAGTAGCTGTATGTGAAACGGGAGGCCGTGGGTTCGATTCCCGCACTGAGACAAATGTTTGTGTGACATGTTTGTTTCGGGTCTGGGTGTTGTGGGACCGTAGTCTCTCTTAGTTCTTGATACCCACGATACAAGTCTGACCTGGTGTGAGGTCAGATCTGTGTGTGTGACTGTTATAAAAAAAATTAAGCTCAGTAGTTATTAGGAATACTACAAAAAATAATACTAAACGCTCTGAAGTATTTTCTCATATCATTTAAACTATGTGATAATGGCTGATTTAGTGAAGTATAACTCGAGAAGCCTTATCAATGAAGATTTTATTATCACCTTATCAAACTAAACAAATATAGTCTAATCATACTCGTAGTTCAATAAGCTGTACTAAGATGTAAAAAAAAAACCTAATAAAAATAAACATGGTTGCATATTTTATCGCTTTCGTGGTTAAAGTGTTGGGACGTGTACAGATGCGAACACCTCGCCGAACCAAATACTGGCACGGCAAAGTGTCCACACTTCACCTGATGGTAAGCGCAGTGCGGTCCAATTAGAGTGTCGAGTAGCGAGACAAAATCTTATCCCCCGCTACTCAACACAATCATGCCGGCCTGCTTCTTCACACTACGCCATGGGATAGATGAAGAAGCGGTCGAGGGTCTAGTGTGTAGTCTAGGGCTGCCTCAGTGGCGCAGTTGTAATTGCGCATGCTTTACATCTGCTGCGCTGAGGTCTCGGGTTCGATCCCCGGGTCGGGTAAAGTGATATTGGGTTTTTCTATCTAGAAATTCTCAGTATCAGTCCGGAGACTGGAAACTGTGCCCGGTATGGCGATAGGCTCGCCCTAGAGGGCGTGATAGATCACATTATGGGACCGAAATTCGGCGAAAAGTGGGTGTACTAGTGTTCACCTTTGCCTACCCCCTACCCCTTCGGGGATTACAGGCGTGAGCCTAGTTGGCATTTCTACAGATTGCCAAAATAAAATTCGGAGATTCAAAACCAGCCCAAATGTCACACGTGATGTACATACACAAAGTTACTTGTGTATTCTTAATTATTTATTGCTTATGATTTAAAGCATGAAATGGAAATAAAACAAAGCGCATACATTGTTGCAAAAATGCGCCATGTATTTATTACCTTTGTTTTTATTCATGGCTTCGTTTTGGTATTTTATATTAAAAATAATGTTTTCAGTATTTTTTTTGATGTTACGTTTTCTTACATCGTATCTTGGCCCCCGGGCCGTTGGGTGTCACGTCGGACGATGAACGCGCCCTTGTAATCGCTACCTCAAGCATGTAATGAAATTCTTCGACAAGTTATTTCATAAACATAAAATAATTTTATATCGCTACAATGGCTACTAACCATACTTTATTGATCTAGTGGTTTCAATTTCAATTAGGTCGTAGGTTCGATTTCGGAATGAGTATTGTGAGATTTTCTTTTCGAGAATATAGCATAATTTTAAAATTGAATAGAACAACAAAAATTAATACTAATTCTTATTTACTTTTAATTTCTTGTTCCATTGCATCTTATTGCATTTCCTATGAATATTCATTATAATATACTCACGCCTGTATTTCCAAAATTATAGGCAGTTTTCCACCTACCATGATATGTGGCGAAGCCTCCGTATATATTTCAATAACCGGATAACGCATGATTTTTCCAATCGAAAACCTCCAACATACATTATAATGATAAATACTACACAAATACTGTAAACCACAAGACAAATGAGGCGAGGGTTAACGTTTTTAAAAAATAATAAGACCTAATGAAAACATTATAAACAAATATAATGGAAACTACTTTATTTATATTTGTCTACAGTATTCGCTGGTGGTAGGATATTCATATCCGCCCGGATAGCGACCACCGTACACAGGGTGAAAAACCCACCATAGTGGCACACGCAAGTGTGTCGCGTTCCGGGATCAGCCAGTGTACATCCGGTTTTTGGGGGTCTAGAGTTGGGGTACAATGTTTGGCCATTTTGCGGCCTTCTGAGTACTCTTACAATAGACCCTCGACCGCTTCTTCACCTTCTTGCCCATGGCGTAGTGTGAAGGAGCAGGCCGGCATGATTGTGTTGAGTAGCAGGGGATAGATCGTCTCTCGCTACTCAATACTATAATTAGACCGTACTGCGCTTACCATCAGGTGAAGTGCGGTCACTTTGCCGTGCTAGGATAAAAAAATAAAAAAAAAAGTATGAATGGGCCGGCTCGACCGGGGTAGTACCACTGTCTCACAGAAAACCAACGTAAAGTGACAGTTCACTGTCGCGTTTCGTATGGTAAGTGAGATATCCGGAGGCCCAGATTCCCCCTTCCCTTCCCTAATCCCTATTCCTGTCCTTTAAGGCCAACAGCGCATACGTGATACTTTCTGTATTGTGGATGTTCATGGGCGGTGGAGATCACTTAAGATCAGGTGACCCACTGGCTCGTTTGTCAGACTGTGATATAAAAAATAAAAAAACGACTTATGACTTGGCACCATGGTCTCTGACCATAGCCGGTTCCTTATGAAGCGAATAAAAAAATGGAAACTTCAGCTTGACAGCATAGAAAATCGGTGCTTAACGAAGCGTATAAACGTTGTTTATATCTTACTCATAGCGCATTATTTTATACAATGTTTAAAATAAATTATAGTTTAAATATTTAAAAAACACACACACATTAATATAAAGAAGCGTGGGGCTAATATCAGGATATAATAAAAAGCACCCCACGCTGTCTTTGCAATCAAATTAATCGAATTAGTTTCTACTCTTTAGTTATGCTAACTATTAAATCGTGTTTTTTTAGTTTATTTCATTGACTTATATTCTATAGACACGAACTGTCGAGCAAAAAAGATGATCCGAAAACCTTGTCCGCCCACTAATGCCATCTATCATTTTACTACTACATTTGTCACTGTCTCTCGAACGGGACTTTCCGCGCGCTAAAACGGGACAAACTATATAATGCATTTGTTGTGAAATATAGACTTCCCGTATTTAGAATTGAAATTAATTAATATTTATTGATATTACGTTCTAAACGTTATGAAATTATGTTATTTACCTTATATACTATTAACAGTTTCACTGTAAATCAATTTAAGGCAGATTTATTCGGTTTGTGATGTACCTTTGCATGATATGGTCTCCTGTCATTGAGGAAGCACAAATCATAGAATGCATCAGCACAGTGATTAAACATGTAAAGTGTATTCTTTGTTGGAAATCCAAATAAAATATAATAAAATGACCATATAATCTAAAGATCAAATTGTAAATTCACCTAAAATCTAGATCTGTATTAAATTGTACATCATTTACATAATTGTACATATATTTATGTTTTCCAATAACGGTAGAGGTCATAAGATATTTATTTAGTTTACAATTTTCATTATATGTTTATTAATAAAATGGTTAATATTTTTATAACGTCATGAGAAGACTTGTATACTTTAATAAGAGGAAAAAAAATATTTATCTTCAGATCACCTCAACTTAGTTTTGTATGAGGGGAAAAAATTATTGCTATCGTACCGCAGGATTTAATTGAGGTTCAATTGCCTGGTCCGGTAAACATAACTTATATTCGTTTTTTTTTGTTGTCGCGGGGAAAGCGTTTTATTACTATAAAAGTATAAAACGGTTATGATGGACTAGCCGGTCTTACGTCTTTGTAGTGTGGTGTACAAGGTATGTTGTAATTAATATTAAGTTAGTCCTAATAAATCACTCAAAACGTACAGACGTATTTCGTTGACTGTCTTTCCGTAACCTGCACACACTTCACCCAGCACCCCCTTGCCCGAATGATGGCTATCCGTGCTGCCGCTGGACCGAGTCCCTACCCCCTATGTACACCCCACCCGACACTACCAGCTAAAACCCCGCGGTGGCCTTCTTCGGCGCTTACGGAGCGATCCCGGGGTAGAGATTGGAATTCGTGCCTGATATGCCGATGGGCCATTACATAATTGTACCAAAGTAACCTCTGTGAACAGAGGACTTTTGCCTGTACCTTCGAGGATACATGAGCTTATTGAAGTGAGCACTTCTTTAGGCACGTTGGACACTTTTGGGATGGGTAAAAGCACTGAACTAGCGAGACCATCCCGCTCAGATTATTTTACTGTTGACGTAAGCACGCCTCTGAAGTGGTATAATTATTGACAAGCAATCATAAATAAAAACGTTAGTACTTCATGGATGATGTTTTTAAAAAGAAAACAGTTACTCCAAGGTTTTAAGTTTTCACTTGTGTCTGTAGTCCCCATGACAGCCTATTTTTTTGTTCTTGAAGGAGGCTAGACGGTTATATCTCTTAGAATTTTCAATTCATCATAGACATCATACGCTGGCCTTCTTTTGAACTTAGGCCCTAACACGAACTTCCCTATGGTAGGATATTAGCTACAACACCATGGTCATCTTTGGTATAAAGGTTCGCACAAACTGTAAAAATTGCGTTGAATTCCAAGCTATTTTCTGTATAGTCCGCTGAACCAATCAGCATATAAATTTTTTTCTTCACGATGAGTTACCCTAAAATAAATTTTAAAAATAAAGTACAAAAAATCTTAATAGTATGTATTACCGATTTTAACGCAATTTGTCTGGAAAATACTACGTCTATACACGTATATACTATTTTTAAAAAAGCCGCTACGATATTATAAAACAGATATATCTATATTCTCACCTTTTGTAAACATAAAATAATATTTTAAAATTTTTGGAGCCTGAAACAATTTTTATGATTCGACGAACGACCTAAAGGACGGGTCCTACGCAAAGCCCCAAAACTGCAAGACGTATGGGATTTCACGGAAACCTTACATTCCGCCTCGTCTTGTAAAAATATAATTCATATTAAAATATTAATCTAGAATCCAAACTTTTAAGATCAGAGCAAATGTGTAAATGTAATTTTTACAAAGTAAATATTTATTATTTGCAAAGCCTTTGACGAAATGTCAAACCTCGAGTATCAAGGCTCGATATCGCAAAGCAACAAACAATGGAGCTCGCGATTCGTAGCTCAATGTATCGCGCGTTGTTAGCGTGTGCGCACGCGCTTCAAACCATAAACAAATTTACGCGAATTATGAACTTGGTCTTTAAACATATGGTGCTTAGTGTTGTGTTTTAATTGGATTTTAAAAAGTAAGTTACTTCATTCTGGAATTATTCTTAAATATGAATTTAATTTTCGAAAAAAATTATAATTATTTTTTCTGTTCATAAAACTATTATCGTTACAAATAAACTAGTTATAAATAAAATTAATTTTGTGTTAGAATAAAAATATTTTTTTATTACAGGTTAGTTCATAAAATGGTTAATACTTTTTATACAATATCGCAGCAATGAATAATAAAATATATATTTTGAATGCAAGACCTCGAAATATATAATAAAAATATTTTAATTGTACAGCTGACACGGCCCGTAGCGAATTTATAATTGTCTAAGATTTAGATACGGCCTGATATCAATGTCTGCATTTCATGCCAAGCTAACGTTGTCATTTTATTTTAAAGGTGACTTGAGAAGTTACGGCGTTGTATTAACAATTAGTAAGCAGTAAACTAATAATCATTTTATGAAAAATAATACAAAAATAAGGTTATGAAGAAATGAATTAAAAGTATAAAATATATTTAAAAATACAGCATATGCGTAGTGCGGATGTAATTGCGTAGGCGATAAAACTGCTATACCGAGTTCTCGAATTCGATCCTCGGGTTGGGTAAATGTGATATTGGGTTTTTCTATCACGAAATCCTCAGTATCAGCCTGGTGTCAGAAATTGTGACTAGTATGCCGATAGGCTCGCCCCCTGTCACATTATGGAATGATAGTAAGCTCGGCGAAATGTGGGTACTGGATACACCTCTGTATTCGGAGATTACAGGTGTGGGTGCGTGGTGCTTAAATACAGTGTAAATAAAACAAAAATGCAAAATTATTTTTTATTTGTTTTAGTTTATATTGTTTTAAAATATACTGTTTATAATTATATTTAAAACAATAGTTAAGAAACGAATTTATATATACTCAGCACTTAAATACATTGAAACAATCATTAACAGTATTTTTGAAGTTATACTTCTTTAGGCGCGTTATGAAAAAAATATGAGAGTGAAATTTTAAGATGCGCGAGACACATAAGTAACACTCTAAAGTTGCCCTAAGTACCAGGCTGGCATGAAATGTAAAGAGATTTGATACCGTTTCATTTCTAGTGACTTCTAGGTAGATAAACCTTGAATTTTTATTGAAGTTATACTTCTTTAGGCGCATTATGAACAATTTAAATTGAATATTATTTACTATTCGTAAATGTTACTGAAAAAATTGTGTGTATAAAAAGTATATAAACTTTTTAATATAATTGAGGTTAACTATCCGTATGTATTATTTATTGATATAAATTAAAATATTATTAATATTAATTATTAATATTTGCATGGAATTAAAAACTATTTTTTAATGATGCCAAAGAAGTATAACTTCCCACGCGCGTACATAAGTACAGGCACCCATTTTTTTTATTCTGGCATAAACGATTCCTTGCCTATCATATATGATAATCCTTTTTATGGATAAATTCATATTTACAATCGCTTTGCCTTTCTACCACAAGTAGTGTGTTTAAACAATTAAAAAGGCGGGAAAGGTTTTACTTCTTTTTTTTTTTAAATGTCATATTTTTACATAACCTGCCATATACAAATTTTCCAAAGCGTCGGATTACAACGTACATTCAAAAAGTATGAGTATCTCTGACCTTATTCATATATCTCGGGGTTGATAAACGCAGTGGAGTGCCTGAAATACTTAGTAAGTTCCAAGTGTTCTCGGTAATGTTTGTTAAGCGAGCTATATGTACAAATGATGTACATATGTATTTAAACAAAAAAGTATAGCATAAAGAATGATTTATTTTTATAGCATTCATGCTATTATGAAACCCAAAGTAGAAAAATACATTTTTTCGTGATTTATACTGATTGTTATTGGCAGTAAAATATGCACAAGCAGATTAACAGGCTCAGTATACCGCCTGTATCCATAGGGGTAGACCGAGACTATAGATATCTACCTACATATACACTCACGCCTGTAATCCCCGAAGGGGTAGGCAGATGTGTAACCAGAACTCTATTCGCCGAATTTATTACGGTCCAATAATGTGATAGGGGGCGAGCTTAACGCCATACCGGGCTCAATTCTAGACTCCGAGCTGGGATGGGGATGGAACCAGAGACCTCAGCACAGCATTCGTAACGCATGCGCAATTACAACTGCGCCACCGAGGCAGTCTATGGATATCTACTTTATTCGATACTGATATACCACTTTTCCATCTTCTACTCTCATTAATTTCTTCATACAGCAATTACATGTTATAATTACGCCCTTTTTACATAATTAACCGTACCGTAAAAGTTAAATTAACATTGACTTACAAACTTAAATAACTATAAAATACGAGTCAAAGCATGTTTCCGTTTGAACCAGTTTTTAAATGTTATATTAAGTCGTTATAAATTCAAATATAAAGGTATAAAATATATTTCCGTTAAAATAGCATAACCGCCATGGTTTTTACAAACGGTTACATTTATTTACCATACCGACGGTTAGCGGCAGTTATTAATGGGTTTAAGCGTCAATTTTTAAAAGTTATATTTTTGTTTATAGCATTGTCCGACAAACGAGCCAGTGGGTCACCCGATGTTAAGTGGTCTCCACCGCCCATGAACATCCATAATACCAAAAGTGTCATGTATGCGCTGTCGGCCTTAAAAGGACAGGAATAGGGATTAGGGAAGGGAAGGGGGAATTTGGGCCTCCGGATATCTCACTTGCCATACGAAACGCGACATTAAACTGTCACTTTACGGGTCCTCCCAGTCGAGCCGGCCCATTCATGCTGTAGACAAATATGTCTACAGCGTGGCTCTACCACTTATAAAGTTACAGGTATAGTTTTTTGTTTTTAGGAAAATATTCACAACAGAAACTATACCGTGGATTTTAGTAGAATGAATTTAGTACTTATGTTCGCACTTATTACATCTTAATGACTTATTTTCCTGCATTTATGAGCATAGTTTTCTAAAATAAATGTGCCCTGAAAAAAATGAGCCCTGTTTTACTAGTTGGTTTGAGTGCCAAAAAAGTGCACACAAAATTGAAACTAGGCTCAAAAGATGCAGAAAAAAAGGCTTATTCCGAATTTAATTTAATTTTAATTTTCGTTGTATTTACGTCATTAAAAAAAATATGATTTTGGACAGTAAAATTATTATTTTATTGTGCTAAAAGTGCGTGGTTTTCAACAATTTCAATTCGATTTTCGTACCTAAGGCGGCGATCAAAATGTTATATACTACGTGTAACGGTAATAACGCACATTCTCAGACACCCCAATTTAAAAATATTATGACAATCATAATTCATGTATTGAAATTAGACTGCGATGAATATAAATATTGTTTTTTATGAAATTAGTCGTACTAATTTTCGACATAAAGTTGATAATTTTAATTATTTGATTTTTTAAAGTGTTCCTTTATTATTGCATTTAGAAAAGACTTTATCAGATCGAGTTATATTTCAGTGTCGTTTGTCTTGAACGTTAAATTAAATGGTGACTATTATTTACCCGAGTATTAAATATTTTTGGAAAAAAAATCAAAAATCAATAAAAAATTGTTGATATCGATATCGCTTATTCTGAACAAACTACTTTCAGAGTGTGCATTTATCATGTTACATGTTGTATAAAGGCTTACATTAAATTTAAAGGAAACGAGTTGGGCTAAGAGAGCTGGTCTTTAGCGGGTTTTCAGTCACTGTAGCCACCTTCATATCAGCAACTGAATCCCAGGTAAGGCAATGACCTCGGTTACATTTTTTATTCGAAAAATCACACCGGGATACAAATGTGTAATCTATACGCTCGTCGTCGTATGTTCCGCTGATCAGTGCATTAACAAAACCCCTGCCTACCCCTTCAGATACAGACGTGAGCTTATGTTATAAGCCATGTCACAGGAATAACGCACACCCTGATTTAAACATAACATTTTAACATAAACGGTAGGCAGCGGCTCTGCTATGCCCTGGCATTGCAGAAGTCTATGGGCGGCGGTGACTACTTGCCATCAGGTGGCCCGTCTGCTCAATTGCGTATTCAGGCATTAAAAAACATTACAATATATATAGGTACATCAGGTACAATACCTGATCAACTTAAGTATTATTTGTACCTTTATTTCGCTTTACATAAAGTTCGTTTCATTTGATTTCGTTTAATGTTGAATTTAAAATTTATGTTTCCTTTGTTTTGCGAATGGTCACTATTCTTCTTCCTCATTCCCTCAACGCTGAGGATCGCGACCACATGTCACTCTCCATTGTGTGCGGTGTTGAGCCGTGTGGACCGCCCGTAGCATACTATATATGGTGACTATTAATCAGAACTAATTATTAAAAAAAAAATTGCATATTTAATAAAATTCTGAAACCGATTTAGTGGTCTATTCTGAACAAACAACTTTCAGTATACGCGTTTAATAAGTTACTAGCTGTTGCCTGCGGTTCCGCCCGCGTGTAAGTTATCTTATACTATTTATACAATCATTTCATCTCTCACAACTACTCTTTGCATAATACAGATATTTGTTCAAACAGGTATAACTTTTGATTGAATGTACCGATTTACGTGAAACAAAGATTAAAGGTTACGATGAGATACACTCTATGGTTTTATTGTCGATTCTTTTGTCGTAAAACGGTACTTTGGACGTGACAGCAGACAGTAAGACAATAATTACAAAAACAATTGTTTTGGGTTCTATATCGATAATATAACATGTTACAATAAAATTTTTGCAGAAATATTTAATGTAAATGCAAAGTGCTTTTTCAGCT
The DNA here is from genome assembly GCA_905220505.1 of Laothoe populi. Taxonomy (NCBI): domain Eukaryota; kingdom Metazoa; phylum Arthropoda; class Insecta; order Lepidoptera; family Sphingidae; genus Laothoe; species Laothoe populi. The sequence goes on along the minus strand of HG992153.1, from coordinate 19,065,341 downwards.
TTATTATACTATAGATAGATATGCATAATATTGGTCCATACCAATACTATAAATGCGAAAATAGCGCTGTTTGTTTGTTTGTTACATTTTCACGACTAAACGGTTGGCCGGATTGTGATGAAATTTGGCAAGGAGATAGATTATTTCCTGGAGAAGGACAGGAAACAATCTTGAAAGGGGTCAAATAGGAGTTAAAAATTTGTATGGGAAATCCATAATTCCTCGACTTACGGATCTGGAAATTCATATTTAGGCTTTTGGTAGGAAATAAAAAAAGGTGTTTCAACGTTTTTAAAAATCATACCTAAAAGGGGCAAAGTGACTCAACACCTGAGAGGCTGGACACTCGCTGCAGGTGCCTTAGTGCAGAAGACAACTCCTTGGATTGTGTACTTCTGCTCCCGAAAATAACCTCCACGCGGGCGGAGCCGCAAGCAACAGCTAGTATTAAATAACAAACACATAGCGGTGAGCGAACTTTTCACGGATAAGTCTTAATCAATGCTAATAATGTGTGAATTTGTTGTATGGAACACTCTCTAGACTATCGGAGAAATTTACTTTCTTTGAAAGAAAATTGACGAGCAGTCATACACTATCCGTATCAGTAGGATGCACGTACATTAGTACATATTTTTGAAAAATAGATGTATTTTAGAATAAAATGTATTTACAGCGTATATTCAAAACTTTCTTTTTGAAGTCGGTTTAAAATAAAACCAATAATGATATTGATCCATAGAGACATGACCCAATGGTCTCATTATAGATGAAGCTCAAGATCGGACGAAGTTACGTCTAATAGAGACCGTCTAGACCGAGATAACGCCAGGTAGAACATGAAGGACAAATTAAAATATGAAATTGATCCTCAACTAAAGAACTCAAACTTTTAAATTAGAGTACGGGTCTTAATCGCGTAATATTTAAAAGAATAAACCAGATAAGTTACTCGTATACTTAAGATATATTTTGTAAGGTTCTCATTCCCTAATTTAATTGTATGTGTGCAAATCGCAAACGTCTAAAAACATTGACCATAACCTTATAAAAAATCCTCTTTTTACGTTGCAAATTAAAAAGTTTGTAATATGTATTTTATTTTCTTTTAATACTGCAATTAATCACAGTGCGTAGACGTGTACATCAGTAATCTGACCTCACTTAGTACAACAAGGTGACTGCAAAGGAGCTGATGCGGAAAATGGCTTCAATGAAGCCTCTTGATACGATCAAGGTTATAAACTTTGTGTAGATATAATATTGCTGATTTTATGTTGTTTGCCGAATAAGACGAGATAATTTTGGGGCTGTTTTTCTCCATATACATAAAACACAAAAATTGATTCTACCCATGTGCGTTATAGACTTTGAAACCACAAGCGATTTCAATAAAATTTTGTGTATGGGTGTGGTTGGGTTCAACTAAAAAAACTATCCTATAGTTTTAGATCCCATAGGGGGCGCTGTTCTCTATTCTGAAATTTCTTATTTTTTCAACGAAAATCCACAGAGAAGGCGGTCTATGGCAGGGCAACTACTGCCTGGCACCACTAGTTTTAAGATAAGATTCATAAGATGATTTTGAAAAATATGCAATAATAATCACTTACTATTTATTATACAAGTTGAGTTTATTTTCGTGTCATGATAGAGGGCGAGTATCACCATATCCGGTTCAAATTTAATTCAACCTTTCCGTTAGAACTAACATAAATCTAAATACCCGAGACCAGGAGAATCATCAAAAATATTTTCATTTAAAACAGTCTGTATATCTGAACGCCACTACTTTTACCGATCTTCTTTGCGAATGGTTGTATAGTGGCCGGGGGTCTTTATAAATTTGTCACTTGATAAACAAAAAGTTAAGTAAACAACCTTTAGGACTACGGCACAGTTGAAAATCCACTCAATCTGTCAACGCATCGATTCATCTTTAAGCCAGCGCTTAAAGATGGCGCGTACCAATTCTAGAATTGTAGTTATAAAAATATTACATCTTATACTGCACGATTGACTCATTTCGCAATGGAGGCTTCGTCATATAAGCCCAGAATCCCGGTTTTTAATTTATTTCAGAAATAGTTATTATTATATTTTTTACCCTATATTATTGTAACGAGGTATATGGTAAAGCGAACAGCCGCGTGCCCATTGCATGCGGTTTTTAAATTACATCGAATCATCCGTATTTACAAAAATATATATGCAAACCCGTACAGTGTCTTGTGGATCGTATCGATAATCTATTAACTTCATACGGATGACATAATATTATTGACATATTACTGATAATGTTACCGGAAAAACCCACTCTAGGAGCACACAAAATAGAACCCTTATTAGAATCTCCACAAAAATATACATTATTTTTTATTGATAGCACTAAAGCTTGTCAATAGCTAATAAATAAATACTAACAAAGGAGTACAAAAATGTACTGAAATGTTTTGTATTTACCAATTTATATAAAGACTAGCTGTTGCTCGCGGCTCCGCCCGCGTGGAGGTCATGTTTGGGAGAAAAAGTATACAATACAAAATACCAATATTAATGCGTTTAACTTAAAAATTACGGATTTTCATACAAACTTTCATTCCCTATTTTACCCCCTTAGGGGCGGAATTTCCAAAAATCCTGAAACATATAATTTTTATTTTTAACTAAAATGCCAAATACAAATTTTCATGAATTTAACTTCAAAAATGACGGATTTCATACAAACTTTCATCCCCTATTTTACCCCCTTAGGGGTGGTATTTCCAAAATCCCTTCCTTAGTGGATGCCTACGTGATATAAGGTACCTACTGTCAAAATTTCAAGTCTCTAACCCCAGCCGTTTAGGCTGTGCGTTGATCGATCAGTCAGTCAGTCAGTCAATCAGTCAGTCAGTCAGTCAGTTTCTTCTTTTATATATACAGATTAGTAGTTCAAATCTATTTACACTTTAATATAGCCATCAACTCCATAGCTCACCACCTACTCCAGAGAGTTCTTTACAATCTGTATTATTTTTAAACTGTGATTTCGGTGTCGTAATACGCTATTAACGTTGAGCATTCGGTGAACCTTCAAGGATGAAGAAGTTCAAGGTATGACCTTAGATTAATGAACTAATTTAGTTGGCTTACTTGAGTCAAGTTTTTTGCGTACATGTATGTGAATTACTTTTCGTCTGTTTTTATAGAGTAGAGATAGATTTCGCTAGTTTTAAATTACTGTTTTTACTTACTTCACATTTATTTCGCAATTTTTAATGATCAAAGATATAGAATATGGAATAATTCCAAATCAAAATGTCAAGGATCAACTATTTGCATATACATGTATTTCTTTTTAATGTCAGCCTGTTTGACAGCCTCCGTGGCGTAGTAGGCGATAGCCGGCTGTGAAACGAGGTGCTGTGGGTTCGATTCGTACACCGGGGTGTGTCCGGGGTCTGGGTGATGTGATACCGAAAGTCTCTCGTAGTCCCTGATACACATGACAAAAGACTCGTATCTTAAAGTGGGATCGGGGCTATGTGTGTGATTGTTGGATGTAATAAAAAAATGTTTTCACGTTTCTCCTCCTATCATGCTTTTTATAATAGAAGACGGAACATTTTTAAGTACGTCAATTAAGGTAAATAGGCTATATTAAGCACGAATATGAACAATACCAATGAATTAAATCTATCCGTCGTGCAAATTGTAAAGTATACAAGGATTTTCAACGTAGCATAAAATTATAAAAACAATAAAAACGCTTCGTGGTGCCCTAAACCTCAGCTTCCGATGTTTGTGGGGCTTATGATTCCAAATTGTAAAGGTTAGAGAGGAAACTTTTTAGCCAACGTAAATTTTTCTCGTCAAATGCCAAACAAAAAATGTTGGGATTGGTGTTTTTTATTTAGATAAAAAAGTAACACAATATGCAGTGAAATATTGTACTTAAATTAGCTTAACAAACAATACGGCACGTCTATTATGTAGCTTTTCTATAAACCGATGTGGCAACTACACCACATACTAATAAAGAGTTCAATAAGTAAAAGATTTTTAACTCATTAAAAGTACACTTCAATAAAAAACAAATTATGCGCCACTATAAAATTTGTAGGTTTTTCCTGAGATCCCATCATCTGATCCTGACTTGGTGCCAATGGGACCACCTAGGAAGTATACCCTTTTAAACAAAAAAATAATTTCTCGAATCGGCCCAGGCGTCTTCGAGTAATCGGGGAACATACATAAAAAAAAAGATTCCGACGAATTGTTAACCTCCTCCTTTTTTTGAAGTCGGTTAAAAAGAGTAACACAATATGTAGAGAAACATTGTACTTTAATTACTTTTACAAACAACACGGCACGTCTATAATGCAGTTTATACATACACAGATGTGCAAACTACACCACAGACTATATAAATTTCAAAAACAATATTCATATAGAATGTTGTTTTTGTTATCATATCTTTACCGAACCAAGAGGTTCGCAAATTCGTATTTTTGTCGCACCATCAAGCTGTGGAACAGTTTGCCAGCTTCCGTGTTCCCTCCTTCCTATGATCCTGGGTCCTTAAGGCGTAGATTGAAGAAGCTATACAGCAGGCCAGCATGATTGTGTTAAGTACCGGGGGATAGGTTGTATCTTGCTACTTGATACTCTAACTGGATGGCACTGCGCTTACCATCAGGTGTAGTGTGGTTACTTTGCCGTGCCAGAATAAAAAAAATATTAGTACTGTGTATCTAAATTGTTCTCCCAAAAATCATATTTCATACCACTTTTCTCTATACTCTCCGAGCTATCCACGTTGTAATAAAACTGCTCATAACATAGTTATATCATTACACACCTACACACGTACATTTAAGTGTCACAGTTTTCTTGTTACAAGAACCTGTCTAAGACGCTCTCGTATCTTATTGCGAATTACAGCTCAACGTGCTCCCGCAGGAATGGCTCTTGACATTATATATACAAGGGTATTCTTTATTTAGAATTTACCGTTACTAACACCTTCCCACTAACTTAGTAATCGGCGGTAGTTGGTAAGATGATGGCAGACTGCGTACTGTCCATTTTTTTTTATTTTGGCACAGCAAAGTGACCACCTGTGGTAAGCGCAGTGCCGTCCAGTTAGAGTATGAAGTAGCAATAGACAATCTATCCCTCGCTACTCAACACGATCATGCTGGCCTGCTGTTTAGCTTCTTCACACCGCGCCTACAAGACCCAGCTTCATGGTGCGGAATAAATACGAATTTGCGAACCTCTTGGTTTGGGACAGTAGACACCTAACGCTGTGGCTCCGCAAGCCAGTGCTCGTGGTTCTGGTGTGGAAAGGAGGGGATGGGATGAGATGAAATTCTTCAGAGCATGATACAGACGGTAGAACACGCTAAGTGAGGAAATATCCCATCGCAGCTGTAGAGGTTCCAGGCTGTTGGTCACGTCTGCATCAAACATGAACAAAAAAGTATACCAAATGTGTGAATTTTTCGAATCACACAGAGTTTTTACTTTGGAATAGCTATACTGTAGAGAATTTATAGTAGCCATTTATAGTAGAAACGGCTTGGCTCGATCTCGGTTATGACTACTGTCTCACAGAAAACCGTGAGTAGCTTACTATTGCGTTTCGTACAGATAGTGAGATGTCCCGAGGCCCAAATGCTTTTATTGAACCTTTTCACTTTCTTGAAGGGCAGCAACGTGCTCAAATTTCTTCTAGTATTCGCCCGGCGGTAAAGATCACTAAGCATCAGGCGATCCATTTGCTCGTAGATCGGCCTTTGCTACAAAAAAATCAGGTCTTGGAAATAATACCTGATATAATGCAAGCATTTTATAAAGAGCTCATAAAACGGAATACATTTATTGCAAATATTTTCACATAAAATAACATTGACATTTCTAAATTCAAATATCTATCCACCGAGGCTCCATAAACAAATAATTGGCAGTACCGTTTAAGTATAAATACTGTTTGGATAAATTCAAGTCGGGCGACAACTAGATTTATGCAACCTCAGCCCACATCTCTCCTCTCCTCTCCTCTCCCCTCCTCTCCTCTCCCCTCCTCTCCTCTCCGCCCCTCTCCTCTCCCCTCCTCTCCTCTCCGCCCCTCTCCTCTCCTCTCCGCCCCTCTCCTCTCCGCCCCTCTCCCCTCCGCCCCTCTTTCAACTCCCTCTCCTCTGCACTGCCTCCGCCTCAGCTCTCCTCTGGCTACTCTCCATCTCTACTTGTATCTTGTATCTCTCTATGTCCCTCTTTCCAATTGCTTGTCCAAAATATTGCACGTTACAGTCGGCCATCCTGAAACAATTGCACCGCAATTGGCGCAAAACACTATATTAGCATCAATCAAATTATCTCTCGTTAAAATTTCTGCGTCATGCTTCTATCACTATAATTAGGATCACCGTAACAAAGCCTTAGTGAGATTCGTAAGGGTTTAGCAGTTATAGTGAATTGAGCCACATACAAATACATATACACTCACGCCCGTAATCCCCGAAGGGGTAGGCAGGGTAACCCGTACACCACCCACTTTTTGCCGATTTTATTACGTGATATCCCATAATGTGATATGATGTGGGACTGAGCCTATCGCCATACCGGGCACAATTCCAGACTCCGGGCTAATACTGAGTATTTGTAAATAGAAAAACCCAATATCATTTTATCCGACCCGGGGTTCGAACCTGGGACCTGCAGTCGTAACGCATCACGCATGCGCAATTACAACTGCGCCACATACTTACGAAAATAGCTACATACCTCTAAAAATTGACTTAATTCGTGCACATTGGAGGGAATTTGAAGTTGGCAACAGCTTCAACTTTATAGTTACCTGGCCTAATACAGTCACTACTTATCTTATGACCTAGAAACGATACCTCTGATTTTAGAAACGACCATTTTTTAAGATTCAGACCAGCCTTTCGTAACTGAGTTAAAACTTTGTGTAATAATCGCAACCCATCATTTACTTTAGGAGGTAAACAATAGAATGACAATAGAAATCCATGAAGGACACCGGCTAATCACTCTGTACAATTTTAACTAATTTCTAAATTACTCACATAAAAACTGACGGCGCATTGGCCAAACCAAATGGTAAGTAAGTAATAAAGTACACCCAACAATCACACACAATTCTGAGCACATACTAGGTAAAACCTGTATCGTGGGTATCAAGAACTACGAGGGACTACGGTCCCACAACACCCAGACCCGATACAAATATCTGTCTGTCACACAAACATTTGTCTCGGAGCGGGAATCGAACCCACTGACTCGTTTCACAGCCGGCTACTCGCCCGCTGCGCCACCGCGCGGAGGCTGGTAAGATATTGACAGGGCTGTTTTGTATTACTGTCAAGGATGTTGTAATGACCGCCTGGAGTGACAAAGGCGACTGCCTTATTTACTGAGTCATCACTAACTTTTGAATTCGATAACCTGCAAATAAGTCTAAACTCGTAAACACCTATCCCCCGTTAATTTAGATAACTGATCAATATAAAGCAAAGGCAACCTCTCTTTTCCTGTGACGGCATTAAATGCCATATAATCGACACACATACGATAATCTCCGTTTTTTTTTACGAACTAATATTATAGGCACTGCGTATTCAGAATTAGAGTCTCTTATTATATTACTCTCTTAATACGATTAAATTAAATTAATTAAATCTTAATACGATTTTAATAGTTCTATTTACCTGCATTTTTGGCCTTGATCAACATCTCCTACATCAATTTCATTTAATGTTATACATCCTACACGATAACCACATTGCGTATATAAATTATGTCCTGTTAAAATGAATAAGTTCGCACTCACCGCAGTTATCACTTCACACGGCTCAGCTCTGGTGACAGTATCACCTGTCGTCCACTGCAGTTGTACCTCGCCGATGTTGCAGACTCTCAGGAAACCCGAGCCCTCGTAGAGAATTGAGCTGGCAACTGCGTAGTTTGTTGTCCCGATGCTGTGTTGGCGTGGTTTCGTACAGTGCCTTCCTGGCGGCGCTACTCTCACCACCACTTTCACAAAGCTGTCCCCAACTCATACTTAATTCAGCCCCAGCTCTTGTCACGGCGAATCTAACGTTTTCATCATTGATAATGGGTTGGTCAATAATCAATATGACGTCCCCCAAATCCATGGTTGTTGTGACTGGTGTAGTGTATATCTTTACGTGGTCTACGTAAAAGAATTCCGCAATACCTTCTTTGTTTGACTTGCATTGGTTGCTCGTGATGATGTGCAGGAACTAGCTACGTGTCAAAATTTTCCACACCTAAAATATCTGCGCCTATCCGGTAGAGTACAATCAGGCGCCACATGACCGGGCTGATTACATTGGATAGCAAATTTGTGTTTTCCGCATATCATTATCCGTTTTGACAGCATCACTCATACTCTCGTATAACGTCGTTGTAGTAGCTCTCGCATAACTTGTTCTAGATAGCTGCGCTGTTGTCCGATAATTGTCAAATGCTGATAGGTAACCTTTGTATAATTCATCTGGATTGGCGCACTGGAAAGCCTGCGCGTTTGCCTGCAGTTCGTCTGGCAAACCTCGTATGATACAAGAAACAGCCACCTGGCCGCTAAGTTGACATCTGTAGCTCATAACTAGCTTTTTCTGTTAATATTTCGTCATAGTTTCGATAGCCAATTTCTTACCAGACATTAATTCATCTTCATTTACTTCTCAATTCGAATTATTACGGGTGTTTGTGTCGCTATCACCCTTTTTCTGCAACTTTATAGATTTTACATAATGCCCTGGGACGTTTCGCTTCATTTTCAGGTCCTTTAATCGCACTTCTGACTATAAAGAGCTCATAAAACGGAATACATTTATTGCAAATATTTTCACATAAAATAACATTGACATTTCTAAATTCAAATATCTATCCACCGAGGCTCCATAAACAAATAATTGCCAGTACCGTTTAAGTATAAATACTGTTTGGATAAATTCAAGTCGGGCGACAACTAGATTTATGCAACCTCAGCCCACATCTCTCCTCTCCTCTCCTCTCCCCTCCTCTCCTCTCCCCTCCTCTCCTCTCCGCCCCTCTCCTCTCCCCTCCTCTCCTCTCCGCCCCTCTCCTCTCCGCCCCTCTCCCCTCCGCCCCTCTTTCAACTCCCTCTCCTCTGCACTGCCTCCGCCTCAGCTCTCCTCTGGCTACTCTCCATCTCTACTTGTATCTTGTATCTCTCTATGTCCCTCTTTCCAATTGCTTGTCCAAAATATTGCACGTTACAATTTATTTAATAAATCAACAATATCCATAAATTACATTAAATTATTATTTAACACATTATAAGTAAATTGGGTGAGCATGACAGTCGAAATAAATTTATATTGGACTACAGATGGGATTAAATTATTAAAAAAAACTGTTATTAAATTATGATTCAAAATAGTCCTTAATGACATTGATTATTCATCATGAGATGATTAGGTTGTACTTAGGATATGAACATTAAGAGTTACTTACGCTGATGTAATGATGTCGATTCCTCATTTACAAGTTGCACCTCTGCCCACCCCTTCCATGACTCATCCCTCCTTCTTATGATCATGGGTCCTTTAGGGGTAGTGAAGAAGCCACACAGCAGGCCGGCATGATTTTGTTGAGTAGCGGGGGATAGGTTGTCTCTCGTTACTTGATATTCAGGACAGAACTGCGCTTACCGTCAGATGCAGTATGGTCACTTTGCCGTGCTAGAATAAAAAAAATCACAGGTATTACGGTACTAAAACATAATTTGATATTCGCTTACCAACTTTCACGTTTGCTCTCTTTCGTAGAGAAATAAGTTGAATGGCCAAAAACTCTAATGTAATCGCATAGTTATACAAACATAATGACTGCCCTCCTTACGCAATGGACTGAAGATAAATCCGATGGAACCTTGGTCTAGTTTATGCAAATTTATAAAGATCCCTTCACTATATTACTAGTGTTATGCAAAAGATTGTAATTTTTAACTATTCTACTTTCTAATTTGTTGCAGTGTGATATTTTGTTACCAAAAGGTTAATAAATTTACTAATATTTAAATGTTTATCTCAATAAACCAAATGGTATATTAATATTTATTCAATGAATATATTAATTGCTGCTGGTGGTAGGATATTCATATCCGCCCGGATAGCAACCACCGTACACAGGGTGAAAAACCCGCCATAGTGGCACACGCAAGTATGTCGCGTTCCGGGATCAGCCAGTGTACATCCGGTTTTTTGGGGGTCTAGAGTTGGGGTACAATGTTTGGCCATTTTGCGGCCTTCTGAGTACTCTGACAATAGACCCTCGACCGCTTCTTCACCTTCTTGCCCATGGCGTAGTGTGAAGGAGCAGGCCGGCATGATTGTGTTGAGTAGCGGGGGATAGATCGTCTCTCGCTACTCGATACTCTAATTGGACCGTACTGCGCTTACCATCAGGTGAAGTGCGGTCACTTTGCCGTGCTAGGATAAAAAAAAAAAAAAAAAAAAAATAATTTATCGCGCCGTGGCTGTTTTTTTTTTAGTGCCTCGATAGGCAGACGAGCAGACGGGCCACCTGATGGTAAGTAGTCACCGCCGCCCATAGACTTCTGCAATACCAGGGCACAGCAAAGCCGCTGCCTACCGTTGAAGGACTACTCTCTTTAAGCCTCGTTTAAAGAAGGACATGTCATAGCGCTCAGGGAACACCGCAGCAGGGAGTTCATTCCAGAGCTTGCACGTACGTGGTAAAAAAGAACGCCGGAAACGAACCGTGCTAGACGGAATCGTTTCCAGGTGGAATGGATGAACTCTGTTGCGGTGTCGGGTGGTGCGATGATAAAATGGTGATGTGGTGATGAATTCCAAAAATTACACTTTTGGTGGATTTGTCACGTTTTGAGAAAATGTAAAGAGTACGTTAGCACGTTTGCCACATCGTACTAGGGTTGTGATCCCGAGGTCAGCCCTAATCCACTTGACGTATTTGATAAAAACATGAAAGCAAATGGTATCACTATGGAGTTCTTAATTTGAAATTTGAAATTGAACATACATATACACTCACGCCTGTAGTCCCCGAAGGGGTAGGCAGAGTTGTAATATCACTTTTCCAGACTCGGGGAACAAACCAAAGACCTCAGCACAGCAGTCGTAACGTACGCGCAATTACAACTGCGCCACCCAGGCAGTCATCAATAGCGCAAGTGTTTAAAGTATGGAACGACACAAGCGTTAAAAGTATGGCTCATAGGCCATTCCGCAAACGCATGGTGATTCGAGAAGTACACGTCACATTCGCAGTGTTTTGCAGATTTTCTCTATTTTTTTTTAAGTTTGGTATACAACTAATACCGAACATATTTTGTTTTGTTTTTTACTATTGTTTGTTTGTTACAATTTTAATATGTTTGTTATCTAGATGTGCTAACTATATTGACATAATGTAAGTCAAATAGTATATTCTTACGTATTGTAAAATATATAATTATAAGTATAACCTATGCTAGAACTCGAAATACTTTATGTTCATATGTTTATAAAGACAAATCGTTGTCTATAAAAAATATTTGTAAAGTACGTTGATAATGTTAATTTAACAATTTATGTATTCATCATGTATAAATAAAGATAATAATTAAAAAAAGTTGTTGAAACTATGAAATAAATTTTTACGCTAAAATGACTACTATTGTGGGTAAGAATAGCGATTATTATTAAACAAGTGACCAGCTAGTTAGTATTGTTCTTCACGTGACTAAAAAAATAAACATATTAAATACAAATGAGTACTAAAAATAATTACAAGGAATATAAGTTTCCACAAGAAAATACCAAGCTGACGTCATACAACTGCTAACTAAGTTTGTAACATAATCCTCACAAAAAAAAACGCATGTTTTCCTCGTTAAGGGAATACTCTACACATTTTTACTTTAAGGTAAAGCCCCAGAGGTTATGCGAGGGAAGTTACATAACGGTATAAGTGACTTATAAGTTTGACTATCTTTCAAAATAACCCAACTGCCTAATTGACATTGCGTCATATATTTTTAAGGAGAAAAATATATCAAGTACATTTTACAAAGTGTTTAATAAATCCTATGGGAGAATGGTATGGGCTGTAAACACAGAAGTAGCAGGTTCGAAACTATGTTCATATCACCCACTAACTTTTTTATGTTATGTGTATTAATAGTTAATTATGCCCGTGCCGATATAAATGTTTGTGAGAACCTTCAATATTTGTTGTGTTGTGGGGTCGTACCTCGTAGTTTCTGATACACATATAACTATCAATTATTGTGCCATAATAAATATTTACTTTATCACCAGCAGGGTTAATCTTGACACTCGATTCCAATTTAAAATTGGGATTGGGACTCTTGAATGCAACAGCGCACGATTTAACGGAATACGGTGGAATGTTTAGTAAGTAAATGAAATAGACACCGCAATCCAATAAAAAAACTATTGTGTCGAGAGTATCTTCTAGACTGGAATTGAAACTGTATCGAGTTTGAGATTGGAATTGATTTCAATAGTACTTTTTACTGTATCTTATAATATCCCGCGATTTTTTAAAATCAATTATTCTCTACTTTTTAGTTCAGCTAGCTAATTTATTTTCTTGTTTTTAGTCTCAAAACAACTTCAAAAGCACTTATAATTAAAAGACTCGATATCAAATCAAGACCAAATCATAAAAAAATCTATCTAAATCATAAAATAATCGATCTAAACTTTTTATATTATTTTTATATATTTAATTGTCATTGATCCTTAATACGTGTACAAACTTTCAAGTAAATAGGACGTCTGAAAGGTGGTGAAAATTACGTTGAAAGATTCCGTTACATACAAACATACATAGATACAGGTGAAGCTAATATAAAGCGTGTAAAAGGAAGACATCAAGGAAAGTTGGTGAAGACGTTACAAAAAACTCCTGTTTCGGTAATTCCCTAAAAATATTATTATCATTGAAATATTGGCAGCCTTCGTGGCGCAGTGAGCTGTGAAATTAGAAACAGCGGGTTCTATGTATGTAAAATATAGATACAATACACAATTTGTACATTCATGTGACAAAGAGGAAGGCAAACCATGTAAAAATACGTTTTATTATGTTAATAGGCCAGGCATAGTAGTATCATACTGTAGTTCAGTGGTTCCCAACCTTTTATTGACCAGGGCCACTTTTTTGTCAGCGGGGACCACGATGTACAAGAAATCAATCCGAAAATAAACTTTAATTCAAAACTCAATAGTAGCATGCATTAACAATATGTTTTTAATAGAAAATATAACATTTTAGTAGAAAGCGAAATAGGTGAATTGTGAATCAATGTGATTTTCAAGCTTGCATAAGTTCCGCAATCCTGGGACTAATATTATTGTACAAAGCTAGACGCTAATCATCAATTACTTTGCGATGGTGATGCATCGCTCGCAAAAATTTAAATTGTTCGCGGACCAAATTTTTACTCTTGCCAAAATTTGGTTCACTAAGGGTTTCACTAAGGGGATTTTCAGAATTAAAAGAAGTTTATGGAGAATCTTGAATTGGGGTTATTCTAAAGCATTTCTTAGTGAGTAGTCATATATTGAGATAAGCGTGTCATTGATGACGTACATTTGTGTTTCCTTTTTCATGTATCATTCAGTAGCCCGGCTATCTGACTAAAACTGGCAATACTCGCACGTCAGTGCATATTAAGCGTATTTTTTACGTTAACATTATAAAGGTAAAGTTGATTTTTGCTTGTATTTTTACTCACCCACTTTTCGCCACATTTATTACGGTCTCATAATGTGATAGGGGGCGAGCCTATCACCATACCGGGCACAATTCCAGACTCCGATCTGATACGGAGTATTTCTAAATAGAAAAACCCAATATCACTTTACCCAACCCGGGGATCGATCCCGAGACCTCAGCACAGCAGTCGTAACGCATGCGCAATTACAACTGGACCACCGAGGCAGTCAGTCAACTGGTTACGCCTCTACCTACCCCTTCGGAGATTACAAGCGTGAGTGTATGTGTGTGTATTTTTACTCACTACTTACCTACTTAGCTTTTCCGACCACCGGTGTCCTTGTAATACATGAGAAGTTAATTGCCTGCAACAAAATCTTACAACAGTGAAAATGCGTTTCATTGTAATGTAATATCATCGCTAAGGATAGTATAGCTAATTTAGCAAGAATAACTTATAAAAAGTTTTCCATATCAATGTGAAAAAATATGTAAAAATTATATCAAATATTGACGTTTTCGATTTTAATGTATGTTCGAAAGTTATTCGTGCTCGGTACCCTGAGATCCAAATACGTGCAGATGACAACTAACAAACTGGAATTATTTTTACAATACATCCATCGTCTCAATGCTTTCATAATTGTGCTAGCGTACCTACTTAAGCTGAAAAAAACCATTTCAATTTCTATGTTGACAAATTGTGTTATTATTTTTCATTTAGATAATCATACATCACTTGCCAGGAATTGGTTACTGCGGCCGATCTAACCTACCTATCGCATGAAACTGAAAAAAGCTAGACGCATGATTATACTCTGATTTTTAATTAGATAGACTAAAATGACAGCTGCGATCGACTTTTTCTATTTTTAATGCTGCAAGATTAGAGCATAGTGCTGTAGTATGGCCGATTATGAATGATTCGTCGACCTGTTGTGACATGACCTTTCTATTTAATTTTACTCCTGGTGTTATTAAACGTTTAATAAAAATAAAAGTAATAAAAATTACATTAACTTTACTTGTAATAAATAAGGAATCAACAATGAAATAAATGCGATCGATAGAATTTAATTCATTCCTCGATAACTAGGATAAAACACTACTTTTACTTTACGATAAAGTGGCAACCCACCAAATGTCATTTTAGTCTATCTAATTAAAAATCAGAGTATAGTTGCATCTTTGGCTACCAAATGTAGAGAATTTACCTCCTTAATAATGGCCTTAGGATGTTACATTTTCAACTGGTATGGTAAAAACGCATCATTAATCTAAAAGATATAAACAAGGTCGGCCACGAAGGCTCCCATATTCGTATAGTGCGCTAAAAATAAATTTTAACAAGAACCATGTCGTGACGCTACGTGAAATTATACCCGTGTTGTTATTACGACAAGGTCGTTGATGCCGTGCATTTCGGGGTCGCATGATGTAAAACATTGTGGAAAGGACGCTAGCTGCCCACTAGCCGGCATTAAAGAATTCCGCCACAGTATCTTCTGCCTGTCGTGAGAGGCGACTAAAGATGACATCAGTAACTCCTATTTAGCCGGGATCGACAATGGCGAAATTTGTCTAATAGAAATATAGGGAGGAGGTGGAAATAAAAAAAAATCCAGTTCCCTCCATAGCAAAGCGGGAGACAAATAATGAACTAAGGAGGTACTAACCTCCAATAAAGGACATTAAGCCCCACGAAAGTTACTGAACGGAAAGGAATACTGTAGTAGGATAATCTAAACGTGTCTAACTAACAGGAGGGGAGATAGTAGTCAGTTGTAACCCAAGCAGCTTCTCTAGTGTCGAGAGGAAAGGTATGGATCCTTATCTCTCTCGATACTCTCCTTATGCAAGATAAATCCTTGCTGAAAGCCACTGCACGCCAGAACATCGGGCTGGCTGTAACTGCAAGAAGTATTTTTCAACGCTATGAGAGTGCTATGATCAACGTCCCAGGTAGGGCGTTCTTATAACATTGTTTCTCTTACCGACAATTGGCAATGCTGACTTACGTCTGGTTCTTCCTTGCTACGAGAAATAAAATTACTGGTTATTTGTAGTTTGCTATTATTAGACTAAACTGCCTTTTAACTGGTGCTGGTGGTAGGATATTCATATCCGTCCGGATAGCGACCACCGTACACAGGGTGAAAAACCCGCCATAGTGGCACACGCAAGTGTGTCGCGTTCCGGGATCAGCCAGTGTACATCCGGTTTTTTGGGGGTCTAGAGTTGGGGTACAATGTTGGCCATTTTGCGGCCTTCTAAGTACTCTGACAATAGACCCTCGACCGCTTCTTCACCTTCTTGCCCATGGCGTAGTGTGAAGGAGCAGGCCGGCATGATTGTGTTGAGTAGCGGGAGATAGATCGTCTCTCGCTACTCGATACTCTAATTGGACCGTACTGCGCTTACCATCAGGTGAAGTGCGGTCACTTTGCCGTGCTAGGATAAAAAAAATAAAAAAAAAAAAAAACTCTAAGTAGACTTTTGATCTTGAAAACAGCGCCATCTATCGAATCCAAAACTGTCCAATCTTTTAAGCTGGCGGCACACATATACATTTAAAAGAAATATTGTAACCGGTTGGGTGGTTTCGGAGATAAGCGGGTAGCAACATGAACGTGAATTTTATATTTAATATACGAGAACCGATTAGTAATACATTTGCACAATTTTCCTTGAAATAAATTCTTAAATTATTAGCGATCAAAATTACTCTTGCTAATCATCAATAAATCAATCAATACAATAATTTCGAAATCCAATCCCGCTGTTGCAATTATTACAGGCCGAGGTCATATGTTATTTGAATTTACACCCATTTGTTATAATTGTATGCGGGCAGGCCTTCAGTGTAAACTTTCAAGCATTCAGTATTTTTTACATAGCATTTAAACAAAAATATTAATAGTAAAAAGATCCATAACATGTGATTTGCCAGCTACCGTGTTCCCTCCTTCCTATGATCCTGGGTCCTTTAGGCGTAGTGTGTAGAAGCTAAACAGCAGGCCGGCATGATTGTGTTGAGTAGCGAGGGATAGACTGTCTCTTGCTACTTGATACGCTATCAGGTGCAGTGTGGTCAATTTGCGCGCCAGAATAAAAAAAGATAAACTAGCAAAGTCTAAATCCAATTTGTGTGTTTTTGGGTACACTCTTTACTCATTAATATTCATTGTATGACCAAATATTGTTAACCAGTGTTCTAAAAGAGCAACGCTAGAGTATCTTGCCCGTTCTTCCTAGCGAAATGTATTGCGAACTGGCGATAGAGTAAAGCCGATTGACTGAATCTAAATAACTTATAGCATTTCATGGATTCAATAAATAATTGATTTTGATTTATTTTGATTATAAAAAACCATTATTTGAATTTCCATGTTCACCTCAAGGTCTCTGTACAATATTATCTTACCATCAATTTCCTTGTTTCAAAACTTGATTGAGCGATCTCATCTCCTTGCGTTATAAATAAACATTTTATTGCAGAAATGGCAATTATGTTCACAAATTAACAGCGGACTTTCCGAAGCTTTCTTTTTTAGTCCGATAACGGTAATGTTATCCTCTTAACGAAGTAAGAATTTCACTGTTGTTTTTATTGGTTTTTATACGAAAGGCCGTGAGTTCGATCCGTACAGTGAGAGATAAGTTTGATAAATTTATACAAACATTGGTTTCGAGTTTGGGTTTTTTGGGACAAGTTCCCTGCAGTTTTAGGGACTTAAAGAGAGATATGTCTTATGGACACCCTGTTGGAACGAAGTTCCTTTTGCTATATCTTTTTTGTGTTTGTATTAAGTAACTAGCTTTTGCTCGCGGCTCCGCCCGCGTGGAGGTTGCTTTCGGGAGCAGAAATATATAATCCAACTCATAAGTTAACCACTCACTTCGCCCCTTTTAGGGATGATTTGTTAAAAACGTTGAAATACGTATTTTTTTATTTCTTACCAAAAGCCTAAATATGAATTTTCAGATCCCTAAGTTGAGGTATTACGGATTGCCCATACAAACTTTCAACCGTTATTTCACCCCCTTCAAGATAATTTTTACCTTACCTTAAAGATAACCTATGTTCTTCCCCAGGATACAGTCTATCCCTCTGCTGAATTTTATTAGGATACGTTCACCCGTTTAGTCATGGTAAATGTAACAAACCAACATACAAACAACAATATTAATTTTGCTGTGGAGATATTTTAAAACTGTTATATCTCCTAAGATATTCGATGAAATCAAATGATGTAAGAGCAACTTTGTTCAAATTAAATACTTGTGATAAATAAAGTATTTATTTGGATAAGAATTAATACCATGTTTATAAAAACCCTCCCCAAATCATGCATTGTTTCAGAACAAATTCGATAACCATTAAAAAGGTTATAGTGAGTCAACCATAAAATATAGACATTTGCTGTCGTGGATATTTTTATATAATTTTAAGGAGAACATTTCCGTCATACATGATTTCTGTGTAGCTTTAACTATTAAGGCTGCACACGCGACGGAAGCTTAAAAAATGGAGTAAGTTCTCCTGTTTTCCCAACATTTCCCTTCACTGCTCTGCTCCTATTGATCGTAGCGTGATGAAAAGTATACTATAACCTGCCCAGGAGTATGAAGAACAATTGTACCAAGTTTTGTTGAAATCCGTCGAGTGGTTTTTGTTTCTATAACGAACATACAGACAGACAGACAGACAGACAGACAAAAATTTTACTGATTGCATTTTTGGCGTCAGTATCGATCACTAATCACCCGCTGATAGTTATTTTGGAAATATATTTCATGTACAGAATTGACCTCTCTACAGATTTATTATAAGTATAGATGATTAAATAAAATTATAAATATCTTAGTATTTTCTCAAAATTGACGGCAAGATGAATCGATTGAAATGTTTTAGTTTCCAAGGTGATCGGGAAGTGGCTAAAAAAAAATGGCGGATTTGGTGCCGTTTTTCATTGTTACACTTTTTTCGATCTAGCCCCTCAGTTCGCAAACAAATCAGAACAACAACGTGCGATAAGAAACTCTGTTCCAAGTAATTTTGCTAGCGTTTGGTCAAGACTATATTTTATGTGTGATCGTTGGGAGTATTTATTTTTAAATAATAAGCCGATAAAGACAGACAATATCAGCCCTGCATTATTCTCAAGCCTCCTCCACCAATGAGAGGTATTAGTCCACCACGCTGGTCTAATGCGGGTTGGCAGACTTTTCACATTCCTTTGAAATATTTGTTTAGAATTCGTGCATAAGTGGGCTTGCTCGTGATTTCTTACTTCATTGTCAAGACAAACGATAATTAGCAATGAATAAACTAAACATTTTGTAAGTCAACGGTGTATGCCATTTGGCAGCCTCCGTGATCGGATGAGTAGCCAGCTGTGAAACAAGAGGCCGTGGATTCGATTCCCACACCAAACAAATGTTTGTGTGATAGATTTGTGACGGGTCTGTTGTGAGACCGAAAGTCTCACGTAGTCCCTGATACCCACGACACAAGACTCGTATCTTAGTGTGGTCTCGGGGCTATGTGTGTGACTGTTGGGTGTCATTTATTATTTGGGCCGGTGCCGAACCTTGTAACTTACGTCTCAATTCGTGCCACTTCCAACTAGGCTATCGCTTTTATTTTGTAAATACATTAATTACATTATTTAATACAGGGCTAGTATTATTATTATTTACTAATTATGGAGAAATTAAACAAAACCCGGATTGTTTACGTTCTAAAGAATTCTTACACAGAACGAAGATTCCAATCAAAAAGTCATCGATACTAAATCGTTCAAAGTATAACAATTACTTTGATACAAATATTTATCAGTCTGCCAAACATTGTCCCACTGCTGGGCACGGGCCTCCTCTACTAATGAGAGGGGTTACCTTAGTCCACCACGCTGGCCGAATGCGGGATGGTAGACTTCACATACCTTCGAAATTCTTATGAGAATTCTCAGATCTGCAGGTTTCCTCACGATGTTTTCCTTCACTGTTAAAGCAAATATTTAGATATACAAAATTTGTTTGCAGTATCAACGTCAAAACTCTGTATCTAACATTTTGACGCTCAAAAAGTAATAAAATAAGTTAAGTAAAAAAACTAAATAGTTACTTTCTGTTACATAGATATTGTTACATATTATATAATTTTACTTAATATTTTTTTATTCATTAATAAACTTTAATAATTGTTGTGTCGTGCATAAAATACCAAATCAAGTGCACTTTTTATTATTTCTGCGTGAATAGTAAATATGTGCGAAAAATTATATAACACGGATTGCATCATTTATTTTATTAGCATGATATTATGCATTTAGTTGCGTTCTATATTTAAATATACTAAGTAGTATATAACTTGTATATTCTTCCGTATATACAAGTTTTTAAGACCTGTTTCTTTTTTTATTGGATACAAAGATAAAAAACTGCTTGCCAAATCATAAACAAGAATTTTTGTTACATACTAATTCTATTAGATCATGGTTTTAGTAATTTAAATACATAAAACAAGCCTAGCTGGGAGTAGTACGTACTGCCAAGACGAAAGGTGTAGGTTCGAAATCAGCCCAAATAACATACACTATACCATACATCACTGACTTCTAAATTTAAACTCTTAACAAATATTAGTCTGTCAAACATTTGCGGCGATCTTGAAATTCGAACCCACGGACTCTCGTTTCACGGCTGCTAATCCCCCTCTGCGCCAGAAAGGCTGTCAATATATATTTTTTCCTGCACGGCAAAGTGACCTGGCACGGCAGTGACCACACTGCACCTGATGGTAAGCGCAGTGCCGTCCAATTAGAGTATCGAGCAGCGCGAGACAATCATCCCCCGCTACTCGACACAATCATTCCGGCCGGCTTCTTCACACTACGCTACGGTCAAGAAGGTGAAGAAGTGGTCGAGGGTCTAGTGTCAGAGTATTCAGAAGACAGCAAAACGGCCAAACATCGTACCTAACTCTAGACCCCCGACAAAAAATATGTATGTATGACAATAATGTTCGTTTAAAATATGTTTTTAAATGTAATTTAGTGCGCTTTTATATGTATGTACCTTGCACTAACAAATACATAGACTTAGGTATAATTCCTTTACCACTACTTCTTTACTATGTTGATTTATCATTGTTTTGTGGAGTGACGGTAATGACATGCAAATCATGTCAGCAAACCACAGCATGAAATCCCCGCATTGACGTTATATGGTGATGATTTGAATTATTAGAATTAAAGTCATGACTCTGTTTTGTTTCTACATACATTATCCTTGAGTTATCCATTTGTTATCTTTATTTTATTCGAAAACCCAATATATATTTATTGAAAGTTGATTTTGAATACTTTTGAAACCTTAAAATATTAAAAAAAACATCGTTCAATAAGCCGATACGAGCAGACATCACATTTTAAATACTTATGATGAATTCTGAGGTATGCAGATTTCCTCTCGATGTTTTCCTTCGCCGTTAAAGTAGGTAATAAATAACGCCCAAATACTGGAACAGTACATAACTGACACCCGTATAACGGTTACTTATTTTGTAATTAAATAAATTCGCCATACAATTATGACAAATAAAAGAGTCTCAAATGATTAACACTATATTAAATGCTTGAGTTTCGTTTGAGTATGTGGACGTTAGTCTGTTTTTTAGCAGCTGTTTTCTACATATAACTTTAGAAATGACTTCCAAGAGTACGTAATATATACTTGACATTGGCTACATGTTCAAGAAGTGCGAAACCATAAAAGAAAAAAAAGTGTACGTAAGCAAGAGTATTTACCATCTAAGTAACCGTCGTGTTTTGACATCGAATGCTATCTCAATAAAAACGCGTTTTAATTTAATAACAATTTTATTGGGTCTGGTTTAATTATGTGTTTGCATGGTGGTAGGATATCATCATATCCGCCCGGATAGCGACCACCGTACACAGGGCGAAAAACCCGCCATAGTGGCACACGCAAGTGTGTCGCGTTCCGGGATCAGCCAGTGTACATCCGGTTTTTGTCGGGGGTCTGGAGTTGGGGTACAATGGCCATTTTGCGGCCTTCTTAGTACTCTGACACTAGACCCTCAACCCCTTCTTCACCTTCTTGCCCATGGCGTAGTGTGAAGAAGCAGGCCGGCATGAGTGTGTTGAGTAGCGGGGATAGATCGTCTCTCGCTACTCAGTACTCTATTTGGACCGCACTGCGCTTACCATCAGGTACAGTGCGGTCACTTTCCGTGCCAGGATAAAAAAAAAAGTGTCGTTGTAGTTTAGTGGCGTACATAACTCCGTTGATATTTATAGTACACATAACCTACAGGTCATTCAGAGCAAAGTAGTCGTGGATTCCTTCTCAGGTAATGAAATAAAAATTTTAATGACTCGTCAATTTTTTATCAAGAATGATAATTCTGTGTGTTTTTTATTTATGTTTAATATGTGGATGTATCCTTATGATATCATGGTTCGCAACTATGTTATAGCTCATTGCTTTACAGGTAAAAACAATATAAAACTTTTAATATAATCATTTCATAAACGTTAATAAATTTGCTGTTCTATAGTTTTGTACATTTTGTCAGTATTATTAAGAGCAGTAATAATAAACCTATTTTTCATTGTCTTATTAAAAAATTGGACATAAATGGAACTGATGACAAGAAATAATATTAATATATGTTTAAAATAAAGGAATAAAAAAGCATTTTAACGCCTCGCTAGACAGAGAGCGCACTATATGACGTCACTTGTAGGTGGATCATTCTCATTTTTGGATATTTTATTTGTGCATTTGTATCAAAAAATGAAATACTCGTATTATTTGTAGAGTTCCCATCCACAATTTATAGTAGAACATTATATTAATAGAATTGTCATTTAAATTTACACAATGTAAACATTTTTTTTATTTATCGGTAAGAAAGTGACTAAAACGTCACCTCCATGTCGTGTGCAACATCAATTTCTGACACTACAGACAAAAATAAAGCAAATATATCAATAGCAAATAAATAAAATTATATTATTATACGACAAAACATAGAATAAACTTTCTAAAAACACCAAATAAATATAAACATGAGTAAACTAATATATTGTAAATATTTTACAACCTTTGTGCATGGAAGAATTGTCACCTCCATGGATTAACTTAATAAACGCAACCAAAATTCTATAAATAATAAAAATCAGCTTCTGAACGAGTAAAGGCAACAAACACAACGCCATCTTGAAAAAAAATTACAGTTTGCAATTGCTCGGATAATCGTTTTGGAGTAAAGACCTATAAGGTAAGATTTTTTACTAATTAGTATGCTATTTCGGTCACTTTTGTGGATTACATATCAAAAAGTATTTATTTTAATCTAGATCTCCGGATATCGTAAAATGATGGGCCATTGTAACCGTTATCTTGCTATTTCGCCATTTTCTGTAATGAGCATTTGAGGTTATGAAAAAATAGTATGTTTGTTTAAAATGTCACCTCCATGGATGTCACCCACGTGGATTACAGTTATCCACGGAGGTGATTTAATGTCCCTGGATGTGACAATACTATGAGTCTTTAGTAATTTAAAAATAATAATTAGTGTAATTATAATATGTGAATATTTCTTGAGTCAGGGATATTATGGCACCCACCAAAAAAAAGAGGAGGAGATCTTTTGGATGAAGGTTGAAGATAATTGCATGTATTTAAGACGACTTAGCTACGCAAAATGTAAGAGACATTGTTCTCATTATGCAATAGGAAAGCATATTTATACACGAAGTGTAATCGATAAAGAATGTCTTCCTAGCTCGAGTCATGATATCCCACATAGTGTACCTGAAAATACTGTGATAGTAACTGAAGAACCCAATCAACCTGATAAATCTCAAATAACAGCTGTAACTTCTAACCGGGAATTGATCGAAGGCAAAGGGGCTATCATTAAGTTTGTCTGCAAAAAGACAGAAGTATTTTATATTGGTCAAATTATCACCGTACTGGCTTCTAAGTATATGATCAGGTTTTTGAGAAAAAGGGTGATGATGAGTACACGGAGTTTGTTTGGCCACAGTGTGAAGATGTTTCGGAGATCAGTGGCGAAGATATTGTTACTTTACCAGAACCACATCGAGGTCGAAGATATTTTATATATATCAAATAATTTGTTATGTTCATTCTCCCATCTTCGCTAAACTTATTCTAATGAATAAGAATGTGTACTGCGTCTGCCTTTTGTTGTTCGTATTTTTTATTAGTTCATCGTTTCTCATTTATAATAATTTTAAAGGTTTCAGTTACTTTATTACGTAAGAGTTTTGCAAACTGAATAATGTTGATTAATACTAATTTAATTACTGCTTAAAGCATGCCTATGTGACCTGATAGAACGGAATAAAAGACTCTTAACCGACCTATATTCCTATAAAAATTATTAATGATATATAATGTATAATTACCATAATATTAATATTACATATGCTTAATACATACTTTAAAAAGACTGAAAATTTATAAATACCAAACTGACTAGATAAATAAAGAATTTAGTAAAATAAAAACTTTTATTCGTCAGTAAATCATTTATAATTTTTTTAAATTGTACAAACATGTCACTACCGTGGAGCTGTGTCACTTCCGTGGAGAAGAGTTTTTTTTTATATTTTTTTGGGAAAACTAGAGGGAAAATAGTTAGGCTTTTATGTACTTCATAATGTAAGATAATATACCTGTAATGTGAGACTATTTTGTATCACTTAAAAATTTTAAGAATTTTATGTCCATTTTTGAGAATGGCCCAGGTACGCTAAATTCCGTACTCACTGCTGCTTTGCGGGATAGGGAGAGAGCATATTTTACTAATCCGACCAAAAAACAAGCGTTTATAGAAATTTCCAAATTAGATAATTTATTCGTATACATTAAGAACACCTGTCCGGCAGCTTATTAACACCAAATAAGCTGAAGAAGAGGAGGAAATTACATTCATACATAATCACATACCGGTCAAAAACATAACCCTCCCTTTTGCCATGTCATATCATGCCAGTCATGGAGACTACCGACAGAAGTGAAAACCTAAAGCTTCGAAATGACTGTGTTCTTTTTTGAAACAGCTCATGAAGTAGTAACTTTAATTATGATTGCTTTTCAATAATTATAAAACTTCAAAGGCGTGCTTATGTCAAAAGTAAAGTAATCTAAGCGTGATGGTCGCGTGAGTTCAGTGCTTTTTCCCTATCCCAAAAGTGTATAAAATGCCTAAAGAAGTTTTCACTTCAAAATTTCTGAAATACAAACGCTGACGTGATTATTAGATCATCTTTGAGGAAAACATCTTTACACACGTACGACTGTGGTGAAGTGATTATTATATGTCATGATCGAAGAGAATGGATGATGAATGAAAGGCTTTCAAGCACTTATTGAAACGGATACAATCACAGGAAAATCATCAGGAAATCTGCTTTCAAAATCATACAAAAGGTCACAAGGGAAAATCTTATAATAATAACACTAGCCCTGTATTAAACATTGTCCCATTTCACTGGAGTCCTCTACTAATGAGAGGGGTTACGACTTAGTCCACCACGCTGGCCTTATGCAGGTTGGTAGACTTCACATACCTTCGAAATTTTTATAAGAATTCCCAGGATGCAGGTTTCCTCACGATGTTTTCCTTTTTAACAGTTAAATCAAGCGATATTAAACAATGAATATACACGTAACTGTAGAAAAATCAGAGTATGCCATTGGGAAAATTGGGAAAAACCGAAAATCTTAACAAGACAAAAAATATTGTGAGTGAAAAATTTTATTTTACACAAAGTTACGTAATTTTAAGCAGCCTCCAAGGAGTCGGCTTTTGTACAAGGCCAATCGCAGTCTAAGGAAAATTACTTTTCTGACGAAGCATATGAAATGCGTCTGTCATCAGGCCACCATCAGGTCTTAAGTTCTTGTCGGTTTGGACTTAATTTGCATTCTACTTTATGCAGGGCATCACTTTATCCCTGAAGGGGTCGGTAGAAGTTCAATTAATGTACGTATTGATAAACTTATCAATGATACGTCAAGATTAACAAGGGGAGTAGACATATTGGGCACAAATTTCTCTTACATTATGGTTTTTGAATACAAAAATGCACGCTAATTTCACTAAGTTTACAATATACCCGTATATTTTGTTTATATTGACTTTGATTAAAAATCTTTTGTTCGTTTATTTACCTTTGTAAAGTGCTCAAACCTCGAGCGATAAGAGATAACTGATTGCTTGATAAACCTGTTCACATTTCAAATAATAATTATTAAACTTAATGTATTTATAAATGTTTTGTTTATAATTTTCCCATTGAAATTTGATCAAGATGATTTTACAAAGTACTAAGATTATTTATTTGACTTGTTTATAACACAATTTAATAAATAAAAGTTATCACTTCTAAAGTCGTACAGCAAAATTAATAGAACATATCAAGGTTTATAAATGTTATTCTCATATTGCGCATAATAATTTTTAATAAAATTCATTAGATGTGATTTTAAATTGAGCAAAACGAAAAAAGTTACAATTTGTTTTTTTTTATTTGAAAATTAAATTGATTCATTATATCCAATTTCAAATTAAGTTATTATTTAAAACACAATAGCTTAAGCAATTAAATGTAAGCTTAAAAAAATATTTTATCTCTAGGGACAAATATCTTACTGCCTCGGTGGTGCAGTTGTAATTGCGCATGCGTTACGATTGCTGTGCTGAGGTCTTGGGTTCGATGTTGGGTAGTGATATTGGGTTTTTCTATTTAGAAATACTCAGTATCAGCCCGTCTGGAATTATGCCCGGTATGGCAATAGGTTCGCCCCCTATCACATTGTGGGACAATAGTGAGTGTACTGGTTACACCTCTGCCTACCCTTCGGGGATTACAGAAGTGAGTGTATATGTATATTTACGTACAAATATCTTATTTTGATATAGATTTATAGCCAGGTTAATTACTTTTCAATGAAAATCGAATCCAGGTCTCTTTAAATCCAGTGCACACACCTCCGCGCTCTATTCTTGATAAATTACAAAGCGTGATAAGTTTAAAACAATGATATTTATTTTTGAAATTCTTTACACTGAAAATTGTTGCAATGTCTGTGGGCAGAGATAACATTAACTCTAAAGATTAATACAGCTAAATATTTTACTTAAACTATAGATAATATATTTTACGTTGGCTTTAAAAATGTAAGGCATGAGCTGTTATTCGTTAAGGAGATTCATTTGAATTTGTGCTTCAACAAATCTTTATTAAAATATGGGACTAAATGGCATATTAAATACTGTCGAAAATCAATAATTATCTGATCAAAAAGATTAATTATTTATACATATATAAAGTATTTTAAATACGCGTTGATCGTAGGTATTTTTTTATATGTCTGCAGTCTACTCATGTGAAGCGATAATGCGATCATTTGAAATCACTCGAATGATCCTAGTAATATTATAAATGCGGAAGTGTGTGTTTGGATATTTGTCCCTGAATTGCGCAAAAACGACAGAAATGATTTGCATGAAATTTGGCACACAGATAGATCATTAGTTGGATTAACACATAGAATATGTTTATCTCAGAAAAATATTAGGTTCACTATAAATTCACTATGCAGATGCGCTAGGCATATACAGAATAATTGAATAGCTTAAGATGCCTCCGTAGATTTTATACCTTTCTTCAAAACGGCCGGAGCCACGGCCAAAAGCTAGTTAAAAAAATATTACTAATAAATTATATACTACGTGGCAGCGATAGCCTAGTTGGTTGCGATACGGACTGCCAAGACGAAAGTCGTATGTTCGAAACCCAAATGGCATTCACCTCTGACTTTTCTAAAGTTATGTGTGTATTAAATGTTTATTATCGCTTGCTTTAACGTTGAAGGAAAACATCGTGAGGAAACCTACATACTTGAGAATTCTTATAAGAATTTCGAAGGTATGTGAAGTCTGCCAACCCGCATTAGGCCAGCGTGGTGGACAAAAGCCTAACCCCTCTCATTAGTAGAGGAGGCCCGTGCCCAGCAGTGGGGCAATGTTTAATACAGGGCTAGTATTATTATTATTATTATTATTATACTACGTGTAAAAAACGCAATATTTAAAGGAAAACAATAATTGCTTGCCGCGTGATTGTGAATGATTTAAAAATATTGTATTGTTCTAAAATTCAATTATAAATATAGTACGTAATACCGAGTATTCAAAAATATTAAGATATATTGCCTGTCATTTGGTAGTTCTGTGAAAACATAGATAAATGGTTCATGAATATTCATATATTCAAAAATATTCAAGATCATTGTTTATAGACTTTAAGTTTAACGCAACGACCTACAGGTGGCAAGCTTAGTGGCAAGGTTAGTTAATCGCTTAGATGACTCACCTATTCATATTAAAGTAATAAATAATACCCAACAGTGATATAGTCACGATTCAAAAAAAAAATAGAATTATCTTGTGTCGTGATATTTGTTTCGGTACAGAAATCAAACCCGCAGTCTATAGTCTATTACAATTTGATTTTTTTATTCTGGCGCGTCAATGTGGCCACTCTGCACCTGATGGTAGTTTGTAGCTGTTTAGCTTCTTCACATTACGCCTAAAGGACCCAGGATCATAGGAGGGAGGGAACACGGTAGCTGAACGGTATCAAAAACTACTAGGGACTACAGTCCCACAACACCCAGACCCGACACAAATATCTGTCTGTAACACAAACATTTGTCTACGTGTGGGAATCGAACCCACGGTCTCTGGTTTCACAGCCGGCTACTTGCAAGCTGCGCCACGGAGGTTGTCGTTGGTGATGCCGGCATTTTCTAACCCTAATGAGAAATTCCAAAATAAATTCACAGGTTATTGTCTCATGTCCAAACATAGATCGTTCAGTTTTATAGGAATATAATGTAGAGCAGTTTACAGAACGGTCTTTTGTGAAAATTAGATACTGACAATTTGCTTTTTGTTTCAGAAAAATTAAGAAAGGTGATGCTCACGTGGGGAACTAAAAACATCTAAACTTTAAGAAATCAAGAGCTTTAACAAATTCTAAATATGGAGAAAGAAAAACCATCTGCGCCCCAGATTCGTACTGTTATGGACAATTACAGTTCCAAGTAAGTACATACTCTTTAACGGTAGGCAGCGGCTTTGCTGTGCCCAGGTATTGCGGAAGTCTATGGGCGGCGGTGACTACTTACCATCAGGTGGCCCGTCTGCTCGTCTGCCTATCAAGGCAATAAAAAAAAAGAAAAAAAATTAAGTATGAAAATAGAATTATAACATTACTACATTCCAATTTTTTTACTAATGCGACTTACATTGGACATTGTTTAAAAATTAATAAATCCATGTGTTAAAAGTCGAATATATTACACAAACAACGACCACTTCAATGATTGCGTGTAGCGCATACATGCCATAATTTAAGGTGGAAACATTTTGTCAACAGAATGACAATTTGACGGTGATTGATGGTGGGAAATGTCTGCAATTTAAGCCAGAATATTGCTGGTCATAATTGATATTCTTAAATTTTAGTGTGTTTTGAATTTTGTTCTATTGAAAGATGGTGTGAATTTAAATAGTAATATACCAGCTCTGTTTTATACACTATCCCACGGCTGGACAAACTATTAATATATATAACTACACGCCCATTTAACCCCGACTCCACACTAGCTAGCAAACCTATATCGTGGGTATGAAAAACTACCAGGATTTACGGTCCCACAATAGCCAGGTACAAAAGAAATATCAGTGGTTCACACAAAAAAATCTCACTGCCGGCATCGAACCCGCGGTCACTTGTTTCACAGCCGTCTACTGGCCCGCTGCGCCATGGAGGCGGTCGATATAATTTCCATATTGGAATACATAGGTTATGTCTGTCTAAAATGCAATCATTGAAAGTTTCATTTTTTTTAGTCCTATAAGTTTATTAAAAAAATGCCGTTTGATATTTTCATTATATACGTCTGTTTTTATAGTTCACGGCTTCATCATTTGAGTTATTCGAACATAGGAACGTAAAATAAAGTCAAAAGTTGGCTGGCGTCGCGGATCTCTTCTGATCTCTAGCACCTCAGTTTTTCTATAGAATAATGTTGACCTCATATATTTTAAAACATTTGAAACTGGTTTGGATCATATATTTCGCAGAAATAGCGAATAATATATTAATTCTGAGATAACTCTGATCTAAATATAGACAGACATACGGAAATATGGTTCATTATAAAGCACATTAGTAATAAATGTTTTTTTTATCCTGGCACGGCAAAGTGACCACACTGCACCTGATGGTAAGCGCAGTGCCGTCCAATTAGAATATCGGGTAGCGAGAGAGAATCTATCCCCTGCTACTCAATATAATGCCGGCCTGTTTCTTCACACTACGCCATGGGCAAGAAGGCGAAGAAGTGGTCGAGGGTTTAGTGTCAAAATACTCAGAAGGCCGCAAAACAGCCAAACATCGTACCCCAATCTAGACTCCCGACAAAAACCGGATGTACCATCGTGGTTCAATTCCCAAACTAGACAAATGTTTGTCCAACAGACATATTGTTTCAGTATTGGAGACCGTAGTCTATCGTAGTTCTGATACCCACGATACTGGTTTGACCCAGTTTGGGGCTGAAAGTATGTGTGCGACTATTAGGTGCATTTATTAAATAATGTCTTCTATCAACCTTTGATTTATTTTTATTTAATTTTAACACAACTTACGATAAGCGTTGTAAGCTAATTGTAACATTCCTGAAGCCAAGACGGATCGGAAAGATATTATTAAAATTACCCTGCAGATACGTTTAGACTCGCCTTCCATGGTCATGTCAACCGCAGACGCGAGCGCCAGTACCTCTTTGTGTGACTCTACCATTTTATACCTTGGTTTTATCTAGTGTATTGTACAAATAGACGCGGCGTCATTGATGCTCTAACTTTGTCGTTCGGTTCTGAACCTTAACTATCGGAAGTCTACCTTTTGTGAATGATGTTGGTAGCGCTTAGGCAGCGGCTTTGTCCTGGCATTGCAGAAGTCTATGGGTGACTACTTACCATCAGGTGGCCCGTCTGCCTATCCAGGCACTAAAAAAAATCGACTCTACTCTACCTTATAAAATAAAATGCCAAACCAAAAAATAAATTTTAATCTTACCGTAATCTGCATAAACCGGAAAGGTCCTTTTCGACTTGAGCGGTTATAACCAGTTATACCAGTTTAGAATTTAATGCTTTGGGGTTTCAACTGACTAAAACCATAACCACACAGTTGCCAAAGCACATCAAAACAATGAAACATTTCGATGAAATTTAATAAACACAAACTGGTGAGAGCGTAATGAAATCGGTCATTGTTATCAATTTCGAGTGCTTTGTGGTATTTTGGTTTACACATCACAGCAATTTATTCTCAAAGATATTTACTAAATATCTTTAAGAGTAAATTGCTGTGATTAGTTTTTCATACCTGACTAAATAACATTCCACGTATTTAACATCTAAATTTAATTGCTATTTTGTATTATTTCAACATTTCTATGATTTTCTAGACATCCATAATTTATTATTTAAGGTGGTCAATGGCTTCGTAATCTAACCGGCTTAACATACACCCTTCGATAAAATTTTGTCGACATATTCTCAGTAAATTACCGTTATCTGGGTGTGTATATGTCGAGTGAAGCAAACATGGTTGTAGTTAACTTCAATGTTTAATATTCGCGTAAACATTTAAAACTAACTTGTCAGTCATAATGAACTAAAAAATAAGTCATTTTGAATGAGGAAAACACCTTGAAGTCAAACATTTCTCTATTGAGTTATTATTAAACCAAATGTGCTGGGAATTCAGAAAACAAATATTTAATAATACTAGCCCTGTATTAAACATTGTCCCACTGCTGGGCACGGGCCTCCTCTACTAATGAGAGGGGTTAGGCCTTAGTCCACCACGCTGGCCTAATGCGGGTTGGTAGACTTCACATACCTTCGAAATTCTTACTAGAATTCTCAGGTATGCAGGTTTCCTCACGATGTTTTCCTTCACCGTTAAAGCAAGCGCTAATTAACATTTAATACACACGTAACTTTAGAAAAGTCAGAGGTGTATGCCACTTGGGTTTCGAACATACGACTTTCGTCTTGACGGTCCGTACCGCAACCAACTAGGCTATCGCTGCTTACAAACAAACAAATATAATTATGATGATGAATGATAACAAATATACTTTTATATAAAACTAGCTTTTGACCGCGGCTCCGTCTGCGTGTTTGTTACTTTTGGGAGCTAACTTGGTAGTTTATCCTTATTACTTAATATCTCCAGGCCTTATCGCCGTAATACAGCTATTGTGAACTACAAATACTTTTTTGATTTTATTGAAATAAAGACTAAATGTTAAATCGATATATGTATATGCTCTATAGCTTAATTGCTGACTCTTTTGTAAAAACATAGAACTTTAGACATGATGCCTTGACAGACAGACAGATATATCGATGTTATGACGTAACAACATCAAAATTAAGAAAGGAATACAAAGGAAATCTATACAATCCATGGAGGGATCTTAAATTACACCTTTCTATATTTTGCTATCTCTAAGGATGCGTGCATTTTCCGGGATAAGAAGTGGCATATGTCATTTTGTGATCCCTAAACTACCATTATGCAAAAAATCATGTCGATCTCTTGCTCTGTGAAAAATAAACTATCCCACGGGAACTATACATTTTTCCGATATAAAAAGTAGCCCATGTGCTATTCTAGACTATAATCTATCTCTGTGCCAAATTTTAACCAGATCCGTCCAGCCGTTGTAGCGTGAAAGAGTAACAAACATCCATCCATCCATACTTACATACTTTTGCGTTTATAATATTCATAGGATAGATTCGGCAATTGAGCAAATTGATTACCTGGTTACTGATCTCTACTGTCCATAAACACACACGATACCACAAGAATTATGGGTACGTTCCAGGCTTTAAACTTTTGACAGCATCCGTGGCGTAGAAGGCGAAGGCTATGAAACGAGTGACCGTGGATTCGATTCCTGCAACGAGATAAATGTTTGAGAGACAGACAGATATTTGTATATGAAAATTGTTATATCTTAAATTAATTAAATGCAATAATACGGGATCCAATGTCATGCTATTATTGTAACGAATCTCACTAATATTATAAATGTGAATGTTTGTATGGATGGATGTTTGTTACTCAATCTACAACGGCTGGACGGATCTGGTTGAAATTTGGCACAGAGATAGATTATAGTCTGCAATAGCACATAGGCTATCCCGGAAAAATGCACAGTTCTTGTGGGATAGTTTAGTTTTTCACAGAGCAAGGGATCGCTATGATTTTATTCGATTCGCGTAGTGGTAGTTTAGGGATCAGAAAATGACATAGGCTAATTTTTATCCCGGAAAAAAGCACGCTTTTTAATGAATAGCATAATATAGAAAGGAGTAATAGCTTAAAATGCCTCCATTGACTGTATATCTTTTCTTCCAAAAATAACCTAAACGCGGGCGCAGCCGCGAGCACCATCTAGTATATTATAAAAACACTTTTTAATATGCTTGACTATGAAAAAAAGACAATGCTTTTGACATTTAAATTTTCTAAAATTAATTTCGTCTGGGTATTTGGAAAAGATAACAACGTAGATACATACTTTAAGCCACTTAAGATATAAAATTTGATCAACGTTTTATCAACTGTAATAATTGCAGAGTCGGGGATTTAAATTCGAATCGCATGCTATAAACTTTCTTTCTTTTTATTCCACAACAGGTTCTGCAAGGATATTTGTAGCGCCTGCCGTTTTGGAAATTGGCCTACATAAATAATGGTTTTAAAATTTACTTCAACATCTTGGTGATACGAGCGTAGGTAATTGCGAAAAGTATAAAAATAAATATAAATTCTATTCTACTAATATTATAAATGCGAATGTTTGGATGGATGGATGTTTGTTACTCAATAATGCTACAACGGCTGGACAGATCTGGTTGTAATTTGGAACAGAGATAAACTATAGTCTGGAATAGCACATAGGCTGCTTTTTATCCTGGAAAATTTGCAGTTCCCATGGGATAGTTTAGCTTTTCACAGAGCAAGGGATCGGCATGATTTTTTGCATAGTGGCAGTTTAGGGATCAGAAAATGACATAGGTTACCTTTTTTTCCAAACATTACCTCCACGCGGGCAGAGCCGCGGGCAACATCTAGTTGAAATATAAATCACAAAAAATCACGTTCTTTTAAAAATGTTGAATGATCCAGAATGACAAGATAAGCAATTAACTTTGGATTATTGTTTGCCCTTGGATATTATGATTTATTTAGATACCTTTAAAATGCAGCGAAGAATTCTAGTGTAGGAGTTTGTGTGGGAAGCATTGTAATAAATATGAAGTCATCATTTAAAAATCAGTCTAATAAAGGTCTAGATGGCATTGACAACTAAAATTTATTTAAAGTTTAGTTTTTCTTTCTGTCATTTTAGTATAATAGTCATATGTCTGTCTATAAAATGTCATGTCTATAAAACAACATCTTACTTTTATGAAAGTTAGTTATGGTTTTGAGAAATCTCTCATTAATCGCATTAGACCAATTGCCGATTTTTAAACACCAGACAGCAATTTTTAATTATTATTTTTTTGGTTAGATTGGATAGATTTACTATTATCAAGCCAAAATCCAAATGCAGGCGCTAAACCTCTTCTTTCTTCCTCATTCGAAATTAAAATGAGATCATTATTTAGGTGAACTATATTATTTTTTTTCCTATAGCTTGATATCGTACTTTTTGCTGTTCATCAGACTAATAAATTCAATCTCGCCGTAGTCTTGAATCTGTGACTCATTATGAAAATATGTTGTCTGTAATCTTTAAAGCTGCAAATATCTGGCATCATCTCGTGTCACGTTCCAACGAGAGTATGATTAGGAGTTTGTGCACGTGAATTTGATAATGTTCAGGAAAGTGTATCTTAAGCCACTTAATAGTTTTTTTATATGCTATTAATAACAATACATTAAGAAGTTATATCAAAGGATGTGATAGGGGGCGATCTATACCGGGCACAATTCAAGACTCGGGGCTGATACTGAATATTTCATAATAGAAGACTGCCTCGGTGGTGCAGTTGTAATTGCGCATGCTTTACTACTGCTGTGCTGAGGTCTCGAGTTCGATCCCCGGGTCGGGTAAAGTGATATTGGGTTTTTCTATCTAGAAATTCCTCAGTATCAGCTCGGAGTCGGAAATTGTGCCCGGTAGGGCGATAGGCTTGCCCCCTATCACATTATGGGACCGAAATTCGGCGAAAAGTGGGTGTACTGGTTAGACCTCTACCTACCCCTTCGGGGATAACAGGCGTGAGTGTATGTGTGTATGAGAAGATACACAATAACACTTTACCTGACCCAGGGGTTGAACTGAATCCTCAGTTCAGCAGACGTACCGTGTACGTAATTACAACTGTTTACTATTGAGTGTTGATTTTTTTAATAATTCTGCTTTCTTCTTTCAACATTTTTAAAGTCATTAATCAATTCAAGATGAGATTTTTGACTGTAGGTCTATTTAAATATTAATTACTTCAATACAACGAAATTTTTGAATAGGGTGAATTTTCTTTAAGAGAAATTCCAGATTCTCTTGCTAGTTCCCATAATTTCTGAAAGGAAATGTTACAATTAATGTTAGACTTATCTGGTATAAATTTGTTTGCCCCAACTTTAATCACATTACATAAAAATATGAAAGTCTATTCTACGTTGTATTATGAGGCCAAGACCACAAACAACTTACAAATCCACGAAACTATAATGCACATCTCCACGGTAAGGTTTACGAGTTTGTAATCTTACAATCTCGGTAAACCTCGTTTGTAGTAATAAGCATCACGATGTACTATTTTGATGCCACACTTGCAAAACTCATTGTAATACAGGTTGTAGCAATGACAATTAGATAAGACAAAGATAATTTGAGAAAATCTACTGATCTCAGAGTGGTTGTAGTAAAGTAATTCAATATTGTTATGTCACTGGTTATACGACAACTATGTTAAGATTATGCAATTGTATTATAATTGACGCTCATCTCGCCTGTAAATCACAATTCTGGAGAATTAGACCCTTGCTATTCCTAGTATGAACGCTGTCAGAGAGAAATTTGGGTCTTGAGCGAATAAAAACCTTAAAAGCATATTTTACTTTATTTGGGATAAATAATTGGATAATCTTTCTTCATAAATAATATATGAATAATACTAGCCCTACATTAAGCACTGTTCCACTGCTGGGCACGGGCCTCCTCTAGTAATGAGAGGGGTTAGGCCTTAGTTCACCACGCTGGCCTAATGCGGGTTGGTAGACTTTACATACCTTAAAAATTCTTAAGAGAATTCTCAAGTATGCAGGTTTGCTCACGATGTTTTCCTTCACCGTTAAAGCAAGCGATAATTAACAATGAATACACACGTAACTTTAGAAAAGTCTTACCGGTAGGTATTTATTAGTTGATATTTGTTGACGCCATAAATATTCTCCTAAAACAAGATTGTTCCGAAAATATAACATAGACGTTGTTCAGCGTTTAAACAGTCACATATCAATTGCATGCCGGCATGCACACAGTACTGGTAACACTCGCCGTTCTTACATGCTATTTTTAATTTCAATATTATGGAAATAAAAT
Source organism: Laothoe populi (assembly GCA_905220505.1). NCBI lineage: Eukaryota > Metazoa > Arthropoda > Insecta > Lepidoptera > Sphingidae > Laothoe > Laothoe populi. The sequence goes on along the minus strand of HG992153.1, from coordinate 19,028,777 downwards.
TGATGTTGGACAGACTCTACTTATTACCTTTTAGAACTCCGGTGCACTTGTGATTCGAGAGTGATTAATAAATGAACTGAAAATAAAATAATTTTATTAGAAAGCAAATAGCATCAGCTGGTTTCCACCTCTTTACCTGATAGATACAATTATTGATTTTCATGGTAATAGCAACTTTAGATTGGCATTAAATTAGCATAACCAAATCATCGTCACGTCATCACAATATAAAAGAATGCTTACGCTCAGCTCAGGCATATAAAGGTTTATTACGATGATTTTAATACAATTGCAGATTCATGTACAAATTGTGATAGCGCAGAGTTATACCGTGACAACGATGAAATTCACGACTTATGATATCTTCCAGTCAACGCATCTCAGATTTTTGAAGTTATACTTCTTTAGGCGCGTTATGAAAAAAATATGAGAGTGAAATTTTAAGATGCGCGTGACACAAAAGTAACACTCTGATGTTGCCCTAAGTACCAGGCTGGCATGAAATGTAAGGAGATTCGAAACCGTTTCAAATGCAAGGTTTGTTTGTTTTTTTGAATCCTGGCACGGAAAATTGACCACACTGCACCCGACGGTAAGTGCCATCCAATTAGAGTATCAAGTAGCTAGAGACAATGCCCCGCAACTCAACACAATTACGCAAGAATGCTTCTTCACACTACGCCATGAGCAATAAGGTGAAGAAGCGGTCGAGGGTCTAGTATCAGAGTACTCAGAAGGCCGCAAAACGGCCAAAATTCGTTCCCCAACTCCAGACCCCCGACAAAACCGGATGTACAGTGGCTGATCCCGTAACGCGACACTCTTGCATGTGCCACTATGGTGGGTTTTACACCGTGTTTATGGTGATCGCTATCCGGGTGCATATGAATATCCTACCACCAGCAAAACGAGCAACTTAACCAATTTGGTCATGACGATTATTGCTATTAGTCTAATCATAGTATCTATATGCATTTTACAACATATGTAGTCACAATGCAGAAACACGTTCGTCAAGCAATTATAAAACACGTAGATCTGAAACCTGACAATCACATTTACAACTAAATTATCCTTTTATCAGAATCCATTGTTTTCTCAAACAATAGATGATAACTAATACCAATTATAAATAGCAACGAAGATGACATAACTCATAAGTGAGAAGTCATTTCTGTCTTATAGTTTAAAAACAATATTGAAGATGTTTCATAGGTGTAGTTAGCAGTGCACTTGTACTGAGAATTTGATGATGTCCCAAATCACACTACCTATACGAAACAACGCCTGGGTTGGCACTTACGTTCAAAACGGTAGCTTTGCCTGTCTAACAACAAAGGAGCAGTGTTCAAGCAAAGTTCTGGGTGGCACTGCATCTGCTTACAATTTACAAGTAGCGTAGCAGTTACTATTACGTATGGAACCTTAGTTAATGGTTTATAGACCCACTGTTCATCTCGTCGTTTATTAACAGTCTCCGTAGCGCAGTGGCCAAATAACCACCTATGAAACGATAGGCCGTGGATGTGATCCTTGCAACGAAACAATAATTTGTGTTGGAACAAATATTTGGCGTGCTAGTGGTAGGATGTTCCTATCCGCCACCGTAAACAGGGTGTAAAACCCGCCATAGTGGCACACGCAAGTGTGTCGCGTTCCGGGATCAGCCAGTGTACATATGGTTTTCTCGGGGGTCTAGAGTTGAGGTACTGCTGAGTACTATAACACTAGACCCCCAACGACTTCTTCACCTTCTTGCCCATGGCGTAGTGTGAAGAAACAGGCCAGCACGATTGTGTTTAGCAGCGGGGGAAAGATTGTATCTCGCTACTCGATACGCTAATTGGACGGCACTGCGCTTACCATCAGGTGCAGTGTGTTAACTTTGCCGTGCCAGGAAAAAAAATTGTTTCAGGTTTGAATGTGTGGGACCGTAGGCGCTCTAAGTTATTGATATCAATGCTTTGACCTAGTCTGAGGCAGGACTATATGTGTCTGTTGGGTGGCCGTATATTTATAATTCAATTGTATAAAACGATGTTTAAATCAGTAAATTCATCATGACAAGCCTGACAAATACATTTAAATCGTTTGATAACCTCTCAAGTTATGTGTGCATTTTAATTAAAAACCAATTGTAAATCGATTACTGTGGTAATTTTCAACATCACTTCAAACAAAAATCAATGTTGTCTTGGTGATGTCGTACACATGTTTTTAACAACAAATTGTTGTTTTTATTTTTGCATAAGGTTTCTAACAAACACAGCCATAACAACAGTGGTATGATAAATATTGGATTATCGTTGTCTTCGAGAGGATTAGTCCTTGCTTAAGTAAATATAATCTTGGCTACATCCTCCTTATTACACTACAGACCTTTCTTAATTTGTATAGTTAATTTTATTGAACACTAAGAGAAATGTGTTCAGTTCAGTATTATTAATAAACAAGTAATACATATAATATGTCTATACATATTATATGTATTACTTATAAGAATAGAGATATACCTATTTATATCTCTATTCTTTTGCAAACGATAACTTAGCTCAAACAAAACTCAGCCAATAAAAATGATACATTAATTATGTAGATCTTTATATAGCATGGATAGGCCGACTCGACGGGTTTGTATCATTCACAGAAAACCGATGTGAAGTTGTATCTTGCGTTTCGTACGGTAAGGTTTTTAGAGGTCCCAATCACCTTCCCTTGCTAGGCCTCTTTTCTTTAAAGTTAATACACTAATGATTCTTCTGGTATTGTTAGCATAGGCAGTGGAGATCAGATTTCTGATACGCTTATCTGCCTCAATAACATCAAAACTGACCCTGATAAATTTATTATTTTCTATGGCATATGGGCCTTCGAAGTAGATTTAATTACGTAAGTGTCACGTGTATGTATTATTGTATATCTGTTATTGTAATTGTGTTGAATGATGCAATGATAAACAAAGATTTCATCGGCACATGGCTTATTGTTCTTAGATTGGGGTTAATTCAATATCGATTCGTCAAAGCTCGCGATGTCGTGGTTGACACTCACGCACAATATGCAGAGGTACTGCAGCCATCAAAACATTTTAATGTATAGTAAGATTTGTCCTCATTGGTCTACAGTGTATACAGAGAAATTGGTGAGGTCCTAATACAAATTCCAGATTGGTCAATCAAATTTTGTGTTGATTTTTACAAAATTTAAAAATTAATTCTCGGCTCTCCTGTGAGATTAAAGGACACAAATAAGCCCAAACTTCGAGGGTGTATTCGAAAAAGGGTTAAAGATGTACCTCTGTCCAAAGTTTGAGGATATAGACGTGGGCTTATGTTTACAATCATATTGATTGTATTCGATATAAGGATTTACCATTATTCATCACCGGCTAGACAACTAACATTCAAGACAAATGACAGACAAATACAAAAATATGCGTCACTAATTTTATGCTGAATTTTTTATGCAGCCGGCGGATTATCTAGAATCTTCAAAATATGGACTTCCTGTGAACTTTACTAAGTCTGTTCATGAATTTTATCTATTAAATCAAATGTTTCGACGCATTAGATTTATCGATAGTATCTTGAATGTAATGAACGTGGAATTCATCTGAAAAATTATCTAATGCATAATCAAATAAACCACAAAAATCTGCCAATAAGTTTATTTAATTCATAACTTTATGAGTTGTTATTTTGTAACTAGGTACAATGGGATTGCCATATCCCTTTGCAAAAATAAAATAAATAAATATTAAATAATGTAGAAAAAATAATCAAGAAACCACTAGAAGAAACTTCTTTGGTTACTGTTGGCTATATGAGAATTCCAAGAAATATTATGGATCAAGAGTTATACTGAACTCTACTTCCCGCGGGACTTATGTCTCCCGCCATAAGGGAATTCACTCCATAGTGCTACATTATGATTGGCTATATAAGCCTACTGGCTTCAGAATTGCTCCAATTGTCTTCCCGTGGACTTGAAGAGTGAAACGTTGTGATTTTATGGAATGCAAATGGAATCTAGTGTGTTTATCAGTGTTGGAAGTTGAAATGTGGTTGAAGTAATTTAAATCTAATTATTACGGAAAAACCTTATTTTGTAACCATCTTTGTCAGCTCTGTTGTTTTGTGATTTTAATATTAAATGGTATATGTCATTTAGCAAATATTATTTCTACACAATATTAAAAAATATATTTCCAAAATAAAATATTTCTGGCACAAACTTTTTAAGTCTTCCCTCAGTTTTGCATCACACCAACTGGAAAACCCATATGTACACAAATAACGTACGCCGCACAAAGAGTGCTTTTACCAATGTCATAATTTTGTTTCCAGAATCGAACTAGCATACAATGGATCAAGGGAAGATTTAGAGCCATACATTCCAGCTGAACACAGGCCGTCAGAATCAAATACATCGTAAGTACCGAATATGGATTGATTAATTAAACTTAACTAATGGCCTTGGGGGCGTAGTTGTAATTGCGCATGCGTTACGACTGCTGTGCTGGGGTTCGATCCCCGGGTCGGATAAAGTGATATTGGGTTATTCTATCCCAAAATGTTCAGTATCACTTCGGAGTCTGAAATTGTGCCCGGTATGGCGATGTCCCCCTATCACACCATGGGACCAAATCTGCCTACCCCTTCGGGGATTACAGGCGTGAGTGTATATGTATTTAATTATTTACAGGGGATAGTATAATATTATATATTTTACTTTCGAGGGATTTACAGTTATATATTCACTTTCGACAGTGAAAGGTGGTTAAGTAATTTAAATGTCTCAATTAAAACAATTATGGCTTACATCATTACATAAACGCTATAGATTAAAGAATTCAAAAATAAGAAACCTTTTTGTTTTAAATAATAGTCACATTTACAAAAAAATATAAATCCGATTAATATTATAAATTCGAATGTTTGGATGGATGGATGTTTGTTACTCAATCATGCTATACTGCAACGGCTGGATGGATCTGGTTGAAATTTGGCACAGAGATAGATTACAGTCTAGAATAACACATAGGCAACTTTTTATCCCGATAAAATATACAGTTCCTGTGGGATAGTTTAGTTTTTCACAGAGCGAGGGATCGACATGATTTTTGCATAGTGGCGGTGTAGAGATCAGAAATGATATAGGCTACTTTTTACTGTAGAAAAATCCACACTTCCTATGTGATAGCAAAATATAGAAAGGTGTAATAGCTTAAGATGCCTCCATGGATTGTATTCCTTTTCTTCCAAACATAAGAAACAACAACGCGGCCAATATCTAGTATAAAATATACAAGAAATGGATGTCTGATGTAGGTCGATGGATATACAGCTCTTTGTTTCTATTATAAATAGTCTATTTGTATCATTTAAAACCGCGCTGTGTTATGAATACATGAATAAATTATCATTTATAAACAAATACTTATGTACATGTATAATCATACAGTACGTTGAGGATTACGTACAATTTATCAAAATAAATATATTACTACACTTCATTATTAGGCCTAAATTTTACTCGTGTTTCCGCTTCTGTCACACTTTTTTTCTGAATAGAACACGTGGCATTCTTAGCATACACTTTACCCTAAAAGTAGTTCATTAGGAACGGACCATAAAATGGATTTCAGTGATAGTTTTTTTAATAATTAGGACTATTTAAATAAACAACACCATCGTAGACAATGCAAACGAAATTGAAACATAAGTCCACGTGATAAAGCATTTTTTACATTCAACATTGTAAACGAAATCCGTTATTAAATAATTGATTTTATGCCAAGTAATATACGTAAACAATACCTAAGTTGATCACGTATAATTACAGTGTTATATATTACTATTGTAACTTTACTTTTTCAATTGGGGTGCCTGAGAGTATGCTTAATTCCTGTGACATGCTCATAAGCTATTTATAGCCTATATGCTCTCTAGAGGCTATTAAGAAACCAACAATATGTTTACTTCCTCAGTTAAAGCCAGGGCAAAAGTCGCCACAATCTCCTGATGCCTTCATGTCCATGGTTTTATTTTTTATTTAAAAAAGAAAATAGAAAAAAATGAAATGATGAAATGTTTTAGAAAAATTTATAAGAAATGTAGCTTAGTCTTAGTCTTGGGATTGCTAGTGGTAGGATATTCACATCCGCACAGGTAGCAACCACAGCAGACAGGGTGTAAAACGCGCCATACTGGCTCACGCAAGTGTGTTGCGTTCCGGGATCAGCCAGTATACATCTGGTATTTGTCGGGGTCTGGAGTTGGGGTACGTTTGGTCGTTTTGCGGCCTTTTGAGTACTCTGACACTAGACCCTCGACCGCTTCTACACCTTCTTGCCCATGGCGTAGTGTGAAGAAGCAGGCCAGCATGATTGTGTTGAGTAGCGAGGGATAGACTGTCTCTCGCAACTTGATACTCTAATTGGATATAACTGATAAAAAAAAACAATAAATATATCGATTTTCAGGAGTTTCGGTGCTCTTGCCCATCTGCTGAAGGCATCTCTTGGGTCTGGTGTGCTGGCTATGCCCTTAGCGTTTAAAAACGCTGGTCTCCTGGTCGGATGTTTCGGGACCGTCCTCATTGGACTCATATGTGGACATGTCATTCATGTTTTGGTAAGTTTTTTTAGCCACAAACTAAGGATTTTAGTCTGTGGAATTGTCTAAAATTTTTATGGAAAAGGTGATCGTATGATCATGTTGGTTACTAGATTTGTGATTCGTTGAAAATATATTCAAGGGTTGCCTAATGTGCCCAAGGTTGTCTAATATTCCCAAGGTGGTCTAATATGCCCAAGGTTTTCTAATATCCAGCAGTATAGCGTTGGGTAAAGAGAAGCTAATTATTATTTATTTATAAAATCAACAATCTCATATTTAATCTAAATGTAATAAAAACTTTACAAAATTATAAATGAAAACTTTATTGCACAGATATTTGTTCTATCTAACACCGACTTCCATTTAACATTCCCCACTGGCCTTCAGTAATCTCAAACGTTATTAGGTAATCTTTGCTATAACTAACACAAAAAACTGTAGCTCCAGCTAATAAAATAATACCAGATAATTTCTTAAAGTTCAATGAATGGGTATATATAAACTCATTTTCGAAAGACTACTCTAGATTATAGAAACTAGAGGTAGATTTACAAGTCTTATGCGAACTATTTACTTCACCATTTGCGGCGCCGCTTGCGTATGTCAACTGATCTGTGCATTTGGTTGGTTATAAGCTTTGTCATTTAACCGACTTTAAAAAAGGAGGAGGTTAACAATTCGTCGGAATCTTTTTTTTATGTATGTTACCCGATTACTCGAAGACGCCTGGACCGATTCGAGAAATTCTTTTTTTGTTTAAAAGGGTATACTTCCCAGGTGGTCCCATTGGCACCAAGTCAGGATCTGATTGATGATGGGATCACAGAAAAATCAAGGAAAAACAAATTTTATAGTGACGCATAATTTGTTTTTTATTGAAGTCGGTGTACTTTTTTTACCGTTTCAACATCGCAAGCTGCACGTAAGATTGGACCTTTGTTAGTTTGTTTATGCCTTTCATTTTCATTTAGAGAATAATTATGCAAGTTAGTCGTTAGTAGTGCATAATTTATCATAGGTATCTATGCGGCCACTGTATCGCTCTTTTGAGTATTATAGAATAATACATTTGGTCATTTCGAAACAAGGCCTCAGCAGGCCGGCATAATTATGTCGGGCAGTGATGTATAGTTGTGTCTCGTGACCTGATACTCTAACTGGATGGCACTGTGCTTACCATGAGATGCAGTACGAGCACTTTCCGTGCCAGGATAAAAAAATAAAGTCTTTCTCTTTCTCACTTTCTTATTATGTAATTTAATAAACTGTCAACAGGAACAATAGAAATAATTTAGATCTTTCCATAAAGTTTTATAATATAATCTTTTTGTCTGATTGGGTAATGATATCAAGTGTAAATCCAAGATGAAAACTATAGTAAAAAGTAACTTGACGCTATAAAATTGCTAGCGTTTTTTGTATTAAAAATTAAAGAAGAATAAGCAAAGTACATAGGCAGTTATAGGGACTACCGACAGAAGTAAAACTTAAAACTTTGGAATTACCGTGTTCTTTTTTGAAACGGCGTCCAAGAAGTAGCAACTTTTTTGTATATTGCTATTATTGTATATTGCTTTTTTATATTATAAAACTACATAGGCGTGATTATGTCAAAAGTAAAGTCTGAGCGTGACGGTCACACGAGTTCAGTGCTTTTCCCCATCGCAAAAGTGCCCAACGTGCCTAAAGAAAATTTCACTTCAACAGTGCCAAATAGCTACAACCTCACAAATTTTATTACTACGGGTCATTAAATTCATAGAACGTGTCAAAACGCCATAATACCTACCAAATAAGAAAGTGTCATTGCATTGCATCATGCACCAGTGCGATCACTTTCATGCGCCTTTGTTTTATTTATGACAGCACAATTTTGATCCGCTTTGTCATACTTTATTGAAGCAACGCGACGCGATTTGACTGAATGCTTGGCTATAATGTTATAGGTTACCTTGTTATATTACTGATGTGCATTAGCTAGGCCGTTGTACTTCAACCACAGTCAAGTCACGACTATTCTTAAAGTTTTTTTTCACACATTTAGTCAAATATCTAATATTTTTTTATAGTTGGATGCCTCATCGTATGAATCCTGCTGTAACCACGCATAGCTATTGTAACTGACAAAAAATGAGAACTATCGTGTCTAATTATTATTGAAACAACGCGATGATCTTATTTTGGCTATAAAAAAGACTAACTCCAGTTTAGACTTGACCAATGTTAACAAAATAGGAAGTCTAGTATAAGAGATTATAAGTTGTAAACGGAAATTTATTGTGTGATTTTAAACTCTGGTTGCTGTCTCATAATTTAACTAACACGAACGAGGTATGAATCCCTAAAAGTGACGTCAGACAAGCAGATTGTTGCAAAAACGAAGCCAATTTTTCAACACCTATAAAATATACTGCAGCGAATTAACATTGAAGTGAGCTAGAGGCAGAATTAATTTAAACAAAATTGGAATGATCACTGATGAGAAATACAATTCAATGCATTTAAACAACGCACCATCATCATTACAATTTGATGCATATACCTCTGAAAGGACAGGTGAAAGTGCAGCTAGTTCATCATAGTTTACTAAGCTTATTTTCATTCTATGATGTGACAAGTAGCCAGCGCCTTAGTAGGCACAAATTACAACCCTAGGCAATGTATAATTTTTCGAATCCGAAATTCAAATATAAGTTGTCCATCTAATATTTCTTGTCATGGAATTTGAACTAAAAACTTAATACGTTTATATTAATGATATTCATAAACGCACTATTGGTTTTAGTATAGTCACTGTGCAAAATAATTTATCAGTGAATTCCATCCTACCCTATTGCCATAGCCTATCTTTTCTCAGTAGGGCAACATGAAGTACATTGTTTACCCATGGCTTTCTAATTTGGCAACGCAACGGCATGGCATTTAGAGTTGCGTGCACAAAAACTGTTACATAAAATAGAGCCCTTCGTAACCAACCAGTTTTTACTTAGATCTTGTACATTTGGACAGCTTTCGTAGTACAGCGGGCGAGTAGTCGATTGTGAAACGATAGATCACAGATTCGGTTCTGGCATAAAAACAAATGTTTGTGTAGTCCACGAATATTTGTTTTAGGTCTGGATGTTGTGGGATCAGTTTACGTTTGCGGTAGTAGGTCTAACCAAATGTAGGTTTTGGAAGTGGTAGAGCCACGCTGTAGACATATTTGTCTACAGCATGAATGGGCTGGCTCGACCGGGGTAGTACCACTGTCTCACAGAAAACCAACGAAAAGTGACAGTTTACTGTCGCGTTTCGTATGGTAAGTGAGATATCCGGAGGCCCAGATTCCCCCTTCCCTTCCCTAATCCCTATTCCTGGTCCTTTAAGGCCAACAGCGCATACATGACTCTTTCGGTGTTGTGGATGTTCATGGGCGGTGGAGATCATTTAACATCAGGTGACCCACTGGCTCGTTTTTCGGACTATACTATAAAAAAAAACCTAGTATGAGGTCAGGAATATGCGTGTAACTGTTGGGTGTATTTATTTATATTTTTCATAATGGTTTCTTTCATTTTCTCGTTCAGCGAAGGCCTTCATAAACGTGACCTATCGAAATTGAATATTCTATTGTATGTTGCAATTTAAATCTCAATGTGTTTCATGCATAGGCAAATAATGTGTTTAATTTTTTTTGTTATTTTTTTATTTCTTAACGTGTTTTTTTTTAATAACACCATCCTGACTATCTCTTCTCTTTTATATAAGTCTCAATCCATTGATGTGGCATGAACTTAGCTCCATGTCACACACAAATTATATGTATAGTGGACATATAATTTTTGTACGATACGCTATGGACGGTTTTGTCCACATCATGAATTGGCCGGCTTGCCCGGAATAGTGCTACTGTTCCACAAACACCGCCATGAAGTAGCAACTTCCGTTTTCGGACAAAGAGTGATATATTTCCGGAGACCCAAATCATAGGTAATATGTTAAAGGAAGGAATAGAATGGGGATAGGGAAAGTAAAATTATCCATAACATCATTCTAATGATTTCGATGTTAGTGTTAGTGGTTGAAATTAAAAAGAAAACAATTGAACCACCAATCGAAAAAAGGAAAAAACAAATGTGACTTGCCCATGATACAAAATGTAGCTCTCAAAACGTGCTAAATCAAGTTCCGTGTTAAATCAAGGAACACGTTCGCTAAATCTGTCCGTCCCTCTTTTAATGATGATAAGGAAATTCCGAAACTCGTATTCCTCAGTCCCAAATGTTTACTAAAGTGCAATCACCTTCAACTTCAGGTACGGACATCACAACAGCTGTGCGTGGAGGTGAAAAAACCGGCTTTAGGTTACGCAGAGACATGCGACCTCGTATTCCAAAATGGACCGAAACCGCTGCGGAAGTTCGCGACGTTTGCAAGGTAAGGTTAAGTGATGCTACATATTATATATTTATAAAAATGGATGTTTGCGTATTTGCGTTTTTTTTTCAGGCACGACAAAGTGACCACACTGCACCTGATGGTAAGCGCAGTGCCGTTCAATTAGAGTATCGAGTAGCGAGAGATAATCTATCCCCCGCTACTCAACATAATCTTCCGGCCTGATTCACACTCTACGCCATGGGCAAGAAGGTGACGAAGCAGTCGAGGGTCTAGTGTCAGAGTAGAATACTTTGACACTAGACCAAAACGGCCAAACATAGTATCTCAACTCTAGACCCCCGAGAAAAACCGGATGTACACTGGCTGATCCCGGAACGCGACACACTTACGTGTGCCACTATGGCGGGTTTTTCACCCTTTGTACGGTGTTCGCTATCCGGGCGGATATGGATATCCTACCACCAGCAGTTTGTTGATTTGATAAGATTTATTTATGTTTCATACATAATAAATAACATTAATTCCAGATTATATTTCATTCTTAGCATCAGGTGAAATTTAATCAATGTTTTTATCTTTTAAACAATAGGCATTGCTCTGTTTGACTTAGTTCAAACAAGGCAATGTTGTTTTATTTTAATTTAATTTTGGGAGTGTTTAGATACTTCTCAAGGTGTTACTTCAACGCAGACATTTATAATAGTTATTTAAGCCTTCAAGTGTCTTTATAATTGAAAGTCAGCGCAACAAAAGACAATAATTTGATCTGTGACAAAGTGCTACTTTAAATTTTCCAGTACATTTATTGGCAGTCCAAAAAGTTACAGATGTTGCTCGTCTAACTGTTTATTGAAGAACATAATTTCACACTTTTATTACATACTGCATGACAATGCATATATTTCATTTTCTGTATGATAATATATCCTAAATTATTGCTTCATTATATATCTTTCTGTCAATCTAATTTCTTTCTTTTCTTAAATAAACCGTTTACGCTAGACTTTAATGCAAATTGTTTTTGAAATTCTATTTACATGTCTATGTCTAAAAGAAGTGGCCTGACATCCTAAAAACGGTAGGCAGCGGCTCTGCTGTGCTCTGGCTTTGCAGAAGTCTATTGGCGGCGGTGACTACTTACCATCAGGTGGCCCGTCTGCTCGTCTACCTATCCAGGCACTAAAAAAAAACGAGTTTACATTTTTTTTTTAATGTATTATCAAAAAAAAATATTATGTATAGCATAGCATCTCGGCACTTCAGCCGCTTTTGTATAGAGCTAGTTCAAGCCCTAAGCACTCCACTCGAGACGGATGAACTTTCTTAAGTATAAGACGTTGAACATACAATTTAAATTCAAAGATATTCCTTCCGCAAGATATTTAGCTATTAAGGATTCTTTGCTCTTTCCCATTCCCGGGCAATTAAGTATCTCAACTGTGGAATTCAGTGGCAAGAAATCTCGGGAAGTTGGGAACGAATTGGTAAACGAACTAAGTAGAAAGTTCAATCATTACAGTACGCTGCGTATCTATGTATACTTGTATGGAAATGTTAAAAGAGAATAAAACAGGAGAAAATAATATCGATGAAATAGGAGATATTTAAAGAAATATGAATGTGAATAATTATTTATAGGGACATAAAATGTTTCCATAAATAGCAATTCAATCAATTGTACAGATTTAAAACTTTTTCAGATTTTTCTTAATATTTATCTGATAAATTTGATCGAACCTGATAATGGGATTAAACTTTAATAACATTCCATTTTTATAATTTCAGAGAACTGGTAGATTGGGCATTAGCGGTGACGCATATAGGAGCTTGTTGCGTCTACGTTGTGGTTATAGCTGAATCTTTTAGACAAGTGAGTAAATCCTTAAAACACGATCTCCCATTGTACATTACATGGATATTCTTCCTTAGGCAACTTTTTTTTTTTATATATCATAGTCCGACAAACGAGCCAGTGGGTCACCTGATGTTAAGTGATCTCCACCGTCCATGAACATCCACAATACCGAAAGTGTCATGAATGCGCTGTCGGCCTTAAAGGACAGGAATAGGGATTAGGGAAGGGAAGGGGGAATCTGGGCCTCCGGATATGTCACTTACCATACGAAACGCCACAGTAAACTGTCACTTTACGTTGGTTTTCTGTGAGACAGTGGTACTACCCCGGTCGAGCCGGCCCATTCATGCTGTAGACAAATATGTCTTCAGCGTGGCTCCACCACTTCTATAAAACATAAAAAAACTTGACATAAATTACTGGATCAAAAGGAGAACAAAACCTATTAAAAATGTGCAACCGCGGAGTTTTTGTTTCGTATTCTGGACACATTAGGTAAAACCTGTATCGTGGGTATCAAATACGTTCTTACAACACTCATACCCAAAACAAATATATCTGTCTCACAAACATTTGTCTCGGTGCGGGAATCAAACCCACGGCCTGTCGTTTCACAGCCGGCTACTCGCCCGCTGCGCCACTGGGGCTGTCAGTTGAATGTTAGCTGTGTATTCTACATAGTTCTACTGCTGGACACGGGCTTTCTCTACCAATGAGCGGGGTTTACTTAACTTTGAAATTCTTCTATTTTAAATACAAGTAGCGACATCTAGTTCATATTTAAATAATCTAAGAAGAAAAAGTTGCCTATAATGTATTTAATTTCCTTGTTTACCATCAACATGAACACTTCGAAACGTTAATATTAAGTTTCATGAAATATGATAAATTTTACATTGTAAACGCAAAATAATCTAGATGAGCAATGTCGGATTCCTAAAAAGTGGTCTTTTTTCTTTTTTTTTTAAATATTATTTTACTTATGTTATTTCTTTTATCTATGAAATCAGTAATATTATGAGTAACTCCTATTTTGTACTAATCTATCAGTACCAAATTCCAGGCAGTCTAGCTACTACAATGAGCGATTTAGAACCGGCGATCAGTTCTCATCGCTCTACCGACCACAAATTAATTAATCTTACATTCTCCATTCCCGAAACATTAAGGTCCGTTGGTGGTTTAACTAAACTTACACAGGACAGTTTTGGAAACCCTATTTCCACTAATAGCCTGGAGTTGCTGAACTTTGGATAATAAAGCTGGTAGCCGAAAATACTCGCCAGTAAAATCTCACCCAATGTCAATATAATTTTACGATCGAACGAATATCCGAACTCACCTTTTGTAGAGAAGTTGACTCGTAACTTTTGATATTCCAAAGTAGTACGTACCTACCTGACAACAATTTTAGCTTTCTTCACTGTTGCATTAATTCTACGTACTTGCGTGGCGTCATTTTCTAATACTTATTGTTAGTTATTAAAGTAATTTTTTATTCAATACCAAGTAATTTCTCTCGAAAATTTACAATAGCAGTCATTATTTTTAACCACCAATTTAGGCCTATTATACAAAATTCTTACAGTAAAATAAATTCATGACAAATTGCGATACATTTCTGCATAAAAATTTTAATGGTCGGGTATACTGTCCTTATTCCAATGAATTTTTAATCTATAAAAAGTCTTCAGAATGAAAAAAATACGTACACGAAAAAATTCCTCAGTTCTAAGAACCTTCTCCTTGTAATAAATGGTTTCAAAACGAACTATTATTAAATTACATTTCGATGTTTCAGGTTTCAATAGTGTACGGAGGTCCAAGCTGGTCAGTCACCGCATACTGCGCTCTGACTTTAATTGTCATAGTACCATTAACTCAAATAACAAAGTTGAAATACCTCGTGCCTTTCTCAGCGGTTGCAAACTTTGTTTGGCTTGCGTCTATCTGCATTTCCATCTACTACTGCCTGAGAGACACACCGGAAATTTCTGAGAGGAACTTAGCCACTTCTATTTCTGGAATACCTACGTTTATCAGGTTGGTATTATACAAAATATTTAATAACAATAATTTTACGAATACCATAATGACTTGGTTAGTCTTGTTGGGCAGTATTAAATGTTTGTGGTATAATTTTGGTCTAAATTGATACACTTGGTAATTTGGGTGCAGTTTAAAGAAACAATTGCAAAACTCTTGCATGTTTCAAATGGCTTCATAACAATGAATTTAAAGATCTGCTATACTCTTATCAACAACATGTAATTATACCTTTATAGTTCTATCAAAAGCATTCTCTGTTACATCGTTAACTACAATCTTTATTCATCTAATGTAATGAATCTTTAGGTTTTCTCCTCTTCCCGTACCTTTAAATTCTTTTCTCTTTTGTTTGTGATGACAGTATCATTTCGCATAACTACAATAGTGGCTAATGTTTCTTTTTTTAGTACAAGTTTATTTGCAATGGAAGGCATCGGCGTGGTCATGCCAATCGAGAACGAGATGGTCAAACCACAGCAGTTCCTTGGTTGCCCAGGAGTACTGAACATTGCTATGACAGCTGTGGTGATGCTGTATGCCTTTGTAGGCTTCACAGGGTATCTTCAATTTGGTGAGGGAGTTAGAGGCAGCCTGACGTTGAACTTGCCTCAGGATGAAATGTGAGTTATATTTTTATAATTGAAGCAAAGGAACAAGGACATCTAATAGAAAATGATCGTCACTTGCTATAACCATATCAGTAGATTCGTTTACGCATTTTCAATCTTTAAGGAAGAAAGGAGTTCGGAAGATTCCTATATTTATTCTGTTTGCCTTCTTTTGCCCACATAAATTTAAAAATTAAAGGTTTTCAGTCCTCTTAAGAGTATTATTTCTAGTTTCCATTTCTTTTCTTAACATTTCTAATCTGTTCTAAGTAAAATTGAAAATTATTTGTTTTAGATTGGCACAAACAGCGAAGCTTCTTGTGGCATGCGTTATGTTACTATCCTTCGCGCTGATATTTTACGTCCCGGTAGATATTGTCTGGAGAAGGATACACGAGAAAATTCCAGCCAGAGGGCAAAGATGGGCGCTAGCTGGCGTGAGATTAATCGGGACACTGTTTACAGGTAAAGTTTCAACCAGTAAAATATTACTGATAAGTTAAATGAGTTTAATAATGTTGCTTTATGCGTGCAGTCGACCTATAAATTAAAAGTTACTTAAATGTACAATCGTCAAAAGATTTTGATGGTTTTATAAAAAAAAACCTTGAATCAACCTTGAGACGTGATGTACATTTTTATTTTATTTTTAATAAGTTGATAATCGTTTTGGATGGAGGCTAACCATAAGAGGTAAAAAAGATACGGATTTTTACCGGCTAAGGACCCAAGGATTTGTCGATCAACAAAAATACTAAACTACCAAGAAAAAAACGGCGGTGCATTTGCTTAAGGATTTGGCAAATGTGCGATCACAGTACACTGTAAATCTCTATTACAAAAACTTATAAAACCAAAAAACGTTGGATAGGGCTTACGTTTTTAAACTAATAAAACAGATACGACCGCCTCGGTGGCGCAGTTGTAATTGCGCATGCGTTACGACTGCTGTGCTGAGGTCTCGGGTTCGATCCCCGGGTCGGGTAAAGTGATATCGGAGTCGAAGTTCGGAGCCGAAATTCGGCGAAATGTGGGTGTACTAGTTACACCTCTGCCTGCTCCTTTGGGTAATACAGGCGTGAGTGTATATGTAGTCAAAAAGATAACAGACTAAATATACGCAAATTAATTTACACTAGGAATTGGTCTAACATTTACGAAAATGGAACATCGACAATTGATAAAAAAAAGAATCTGACGCTGAAACATAATATTTTATACTGTAGAAAGACATTGTACTTCGTAAGAAAAAGTCGTAAACACAAAATGGCTGATTAGGCAGGCAATTACCATCTGAAATTTGTTCACAATGCGAATGTAAGTAGATTCATAAAGTTCTTACGTTTCTTTTTATTAAAATTCGGATTTATGCGTGCATTCATTTGGCGGACATAAATTTTATTAAATGAAACTTTGTACATAAAGTTTGAGAGCTCAATCATTTGTGTGAAAAATTGGAGTATTTTTATATTAATTCAAACAATAAATATGAACTGTTCTAAATAATTTGCCACTGCACTCTAAAACTTTAAGATTTATGGCCCAACTTTAGAAGTGCATCGTAAAGTCTTTTAACCAACTTCCAAAAAGGAGGAGGTTCTCAATTCATCGGTATAATTTTTTGAATAAAATCAACTATTTAGATATAAGTACTTCATCCACCATTTTGACAACTACTCAAATTAACTAATATCCAGTCATGACACATAGGCTTGTCGGCGCGCGGTGCGGATGTGCGTTCAAATACTGGCCAGTTTCGCCATTCTTACATGCTATAAAATAGCTAACTTTAATCTTAAGGAATCTTAAAAATGATTTTGGCTTGTATTTTACTCCCTACTTTTTTTATATCCTTACTAGACACGAGTGAATATTAGGATATTATAGTACAGTAATTTTGTGACCATAATTTTTCATCGTCATATACTACTATGGTTAATCAAATTATACTGTACGGTACGGTAAATATATAATTATATATTTACCTTTAAAAGTTTTTTAATTCATAAAAAGTAGAAAAGAATAATAAAAAACAAATTATGCGTGACTATAAAATATGAGGGTTGTCCTTGATATTTCTGAGATCCCGTCATCAGATCCTGACTTGGTGCCAATGGGACCACCTGGGAAGTATACCCTTTTAAACAAAAAAGAGTTTCTCGAATCGGTTCAGTCTTCGAGTAATCGGGGAACATACATAAAAAAAAAGATTCCGACGAATAAAATTGTTAACCTCCTCCTTTTTTTGAAGTCTGTCAAAAAGAGGATGGCAAAACTTTACTTTTCACTATTTTGTTTTACATTAATAAACAATAAAACAAAGTCGTTATCCGAGTCTGCCTGTTTGTCCGCTTAGATCTTTTAAATTACGCAACCGATTTTGATATGGCTTATAGGCATATATTCGTCAGCCTCCGTGGCGCAAAGGACTACACGGTATACCGGCTGTGAAACGAGAGTCCGTGGGTTCAATTCCCACCAGACAAATATTTGTGTGACAGATATCTGTTTCCGGTATGGGTATTGTAGGACCGTATTCTTTAGTGTGGGGTCACTATGTGTGTGATTGATGGTAATCTTTATATATTCTTTTTCATTAATATTTGTTTTCTTGTTCCAGTTGGCTTAGCATGCGCAATACCAAGACTGGAGTTATTTATGGAGCTAGTAGGCGCTGTCTGTCTCTCCGTTCTTGGCCTTCTTCTACCTTCCATGACTGAGACAGTCTGGCGATTAGGCCGTGATATCGGGCCATGCCATTGGGTTGTGTGGAAAAACGTCATCTTGGGCATTTTCTCCCTAGTCGCCATGGTATCAGGGGTGGCATATGCCATTATTGCTATGATAGATACTCTGTGATATGTGAAGTATTAATGTTTATTGAATTAGTTACCCGTTGTAAATGTGTTTGTTTTAAGAGTAGACTAACAACTAACGCTGTGAAAAGTGCAGGAACTGTTCCCGTGGAATCGTCGAATTTTAAAAATGAAAATATTTATATCCCTGACTAAACAAAACGCAATATGAAAGCATTAGTTTTAAGCTGTGGTACTACAACAGACCAAGATTTAAATAGACGTCGTATATACCTATTACACCTGCAGACAAATACTTGGACACATGCTCTATGCGTGGACAGTATTAAAAGTCTTAAAACTAAAGTTGTAACGTGTGATGTAAAGAAATTATCTGTAAAACTTTATTATTATTTCTTTGTAAACGCTGTATAATCTTGTGTACTGTTGACAGTACCGTAATGGCATATCGTGTCAGTAAAAATATTCACGCATGGTTTTTTGAAGTACTTACGTGGTCTATTTAGGTCTATGTCTGTGTACCCCGGACGAGCTGTCACATTTGGTACAATATATTCTACAGTGTCAATATAATTTATAAAAGATAACAGTTGTCTTGTCGGGGGTCTAGAGTTGGGGTACAATGTTTGGCCGTGTTGCGGCCTTCTGAGTACTCTGACACTAAACCCTCGACCGTTTCTTCACCTCCTTGCCCCATAGCGTAGTGTGAAGAAGGTACACAGCAGGCCGGCATGGTTGTGTTGAGTGATAAATTGTCTCTTGCTACTTCTATCTGGACGGCACTGCGCTTACCAGGTGCAGTGTGGTCACTTTGCCGGGCCAGGATAAAAAGGTTGCACATTTTAACTGCCATTTTCATTTTGTGATATGTAGGTAATATAATTGAATATACATAGTTTTATATACTTCGCTGATTTAAAACGAAATACATTGTTAGAATGCGACCAATTGTAAATTATTATTATAAAATAAATCTTGACAAATGAATGAACTTAATCGTCCCCAGATCCTAATTAAATATAATAATAATATACAAGTATTTTTTATACGTGACTTCAAAACCCGACTCGTTTCATAGCATATTCACCTACGATACGAAAGTTAAAACAAAAAGGCTGAGAAATGTTCAAATCATAATTCGTTCTTGCCAGACTCTTAGTTCATTATACAAAAATCCAGTGAAAATCTACCCTTAGTTAATAAGTTTAGAAAAGATAATTAGGCTTAATATAATTAGATTTCCTTTGAGATTACAGCTACGGCCTTGAGTATTCTCAAATGGCATACCGAGATACCTTGTACTAAATAATATAATGAACATGTTAAGGTAGACTTCGAGGCATGCGATCAAAACAGGAAAACGAGACGCTGCGTATGGAACTGTCGCGACGGATTTAAATTACATACGTTAAAATGGACTTATATTATTAAAAAAAAAAGGCTGTCGCTATCGCCAGGTGTCGTGCTCTCCTGTCTTGGTCGCATACCTCAAAACTTACTTATAAATGGAAATGTTTAAAAGTTGCTCCTACTATGTATAGATTTGATAAAAATTCTTCGCTCTGCATTCTGATTCTTTTGTTTCTATGTTATGCATTATAAGTACTGTTATGTTTTATAATGCATAACAGTGGAAATAAAACTCAAATGTGACGACGCACTTATTTAGATAGCAACTTGTTTGATCTTATCCCATCCTCTCCCTTCCATACCAGAACCACGCGTACTGGCTTGCGGAGCCACAGCTTCGTGGTGTCTACTACCCCGGCCCGAACCAAGAGGTTCGCAAACTCGTATTTTGCCGCACCATCAAGCTGTGGAACAGTTTGCCAGCTACCGTGTTCCCTCCTTCCTATGATCCTGGGTCCTTTAGGCGTAATGTGAAGAAGCTAAACAGCAGGCCGGCATGATTGTGTTGAGTAGCGGGGGATAGACTGTCTCTCGCTACTTGATACTCTATCTGGACGGCACTGCGCTTACCATCAGGTGCAATGTGGTCACTTTGCCGCGCCAGAATAAAAAAAAAAAAAAAAAAACTTACCCAGTTGCAATGAAATGTTACGTATTGTAGATAATATATTATTGTTTTAAATGTAGGAGCACTGATTTTACAAATTTTATCAAGTCTAATTATTCGCCAGTGATTGTAAAAATTTGATAAAATAATATTTGTGACTATAAATAAACTTAATAAAATTTAAATTCTATTAAAACTTATAATTATAAACAGTGAGTTTCTTTCGACCATGGAAACGATGACGATAAAATATTTCAGTTTTCATAAGCATTTCTAAGACAGGTTGTAGCAACTATGAGGTATTGATATACAATCAAAGCATCAGTGCTATCGACCTCAGTATTAATGCTGTGAAATACCTCTAACTGGAGACTATTTATCCATAGCTTCACCTTCAATATGGCATCGACAGACAATGTCACTGGTGCTAGGATATTCATATCCGCCCGGATAGCGAACACCGTATACAGTGTGTAAAACCCGCCATAGTGGCACTCGTAAGTGTGTCGCGTTCATCAGCCAGTGTACATCCGGTTTTTGTCGGGTAGTTAGGTAGTTGCGGTACGATTTTTTGCCGTGTTCCGGCCTTCTGAGTACTCTGACACTAGACCCTCGACCGCTTTTTCACCTTCTTGCCCATGGCGTAGTGTGAAGAAGCAGGCCGGCATGATTGAGTTGAGTAGCGGGGGATAGATTCTTTCTCGCTTGTCAATACTCTAATTGGACGGCACTGCGCTTCCCAGGTGCAGTGGGGTCACTTTGCCGTGCCAGGATAAAAATGTCATAGTCTGTCACGTCAGACGCGACCATCGGAAGTTTTACTTTAATGAGCAAATACGATATTAGTCAATTTTTCATTTGATAAGATTTTAATTATTTGTACGTCTAATATTTATCCATAAACTATTAAAATCTAGTCTGAATGGGATTCCTAAGAACTTTCTGATATGCTGACCATACTATTAGATTGGCTTTACGCGAATATATATTAGTATATTCAATTGAAATAAATACGCTTACCGAGCAAATTATGCATTGGGGAACTTATATGTGTTTTTATATACATTATTTGTTAATTACCTACATACATACCCACTCACGTTTATAATCCCCGAAGGGGTAGACAGAGGTGTCACTAGTACACCTACATTTCGCTGAGCTTTTTACCGGCCCATGATGTGACACGGACTCAATTATAAACTCCGCGCTGATATCCGTATTTTGAAATAGAAAAATCTAATATCACTACACCCGCCCCGGGAATCGAACCCGAGATCTCAATACGTCCCTAAGTAATTACAACTGCACCACCGAAGCTGTAGGTATATAAATACAATACAAAATTATTTATTCCGCAAGGCACACAACAACAACAAAATTACAAAATACCTACAATGAGCGGTCCTATCACTTCAAGCTATCTCTTCTATGTAATGATTTATACATAATTATTAAGACTGTAATGGTGTATCAGACATACCCACTGAGACACACCGAAACTTAACAGAATTATTTTATTAGGCCATTAGTCTTTTATTGACAGCCTCCGCGGCGCAGTGGCGAGTAGCCGGCTGTGAAACGAGAGGCCGTGGGTTCGATTCCCACATCGGGACGAATGTTTATGTGAGAGAGAGATATTTGTGTCGGGTATGGGTGTTGTGGGACCGAAAGTCTCTCGTAGTTTCTGATGGGCTCTGGGGTCGGGACTATGTGTGTGACTGTTGGGTGTTATTTATTTATTTTGCACTTGTTAACTTTTTATTTTATCGAAGCATAAACACTTTATAATTGACATAGCTTACTCACCTAACAATCTCGCTAATGGAAAAACAACCCTTGAACCCCTTCGTTTCAATCAATGTGTACTGAAGTCTATTCAATATTATTTTGTGATAGAAAGCAATTAATGTATAGGCCTTTGGAAGACGTAGGCTCAAACCAGTACACAAAACGATTACTATGTGAGTGTATATTATTTTACGATATAGAACGATATTGAAGTGATTTTTGGAGTCAGCATTCTCCCTCTGAGGACATAATTTCTCTCAATTCGAAATTGGAATGCAGAAATTTCCAACTGAAATTAACAAAAGTATTTATTTATGTCCTTAATTGTGAATATAATTTTGTCTGGTAAACCTTGTTTATAATGCAGTTTATTTATTACGTAATTATGTGTGCGTGATGTTTTTATATAGATACATTGATTCTGCATAGCTCACGCAAGCATACAATTTTTGTCGGGGGTCTAGAGTTGAGGTATGATGTTTGGCCGTTTTACGGCCTTCTGAGTACTCCGACACTAGACCCTCGACCCCTTCTTCACCCTTTTGCCTATGGCGTAGTGTGAAGGAGTAGGCCGGCATAATTGTGTTAAGTAGCGGATGATAAATTGACTCTCGCTACTCGATACTCTAATTGGACGGCACTGCGCTTACCATCAGGTGCAGCGTGGTCACTTTTCCGTACCAGCATAAAAAAGATTGGAGATCGAACTCGAGACCTCAGCACAACAATCGAACTCAATTAAAACTACATCACCGAGGCAGTCAATTCAGGAAACAAGTAATAAAAAAGTTGTATGTACACGTATATTATTTGGACACTGTAAAGCAGAAAAGATCCAAATGACGTTTTTATACTTTTGAGTAAATGCAATTTAAAGTTTGACAGCGAATTTAAAAGTGGGACACCTGATGTTAAGTGATCTCCACCGCCCATGAACATCGACAATACCGAAAGTATCATGTATGCGTTGTCGGCCTTAAAGGGCAGGAATAGGGATTAGGGAAGGGAAGGGGGAATCTGGGCCTCCGGATATCTCACTTTCCATACGAAACGCGACAGTAAACTGTCACTTTACGTTGTTTTTTTGTGAGACAGTGGTACTACCCCGGTCGAGCCGGCCCATTCATGGTGTAGACAAATATGTCTACAGCGTGGCTCTACCACTTAAATGCACTATGCAGCACTATAAGTTATTGAAAATTTGTTGGGTAATACAAAATGACAAGTTTTTTTAGGTAAATGTCATCAAACTGCCTGTATCTTTTGTGCACATATGAAACTTGATTAGGACATTATGGCTATGTATATAACTCGATTTCATAAAAAAATGGTTGGGTCTTTTCTGCTTCACAGGGTCCAATAAATTAAGTAATAAATATAGGGACAGGTGGACGCTCAAGAACTTAAGTAATAGGCACACGCATTTGATAAAGTTGTCCAAACTTTAACAGCGTAATAAAACTACTTTCGGCTTTGTAATTAACAAATTCTTTAACATTTTACTACTTATAAGTTATTTCTTACATAACAAATAATTATTTACGAATATCGATAAAACATCGAATTCTTAGACATTGCTGGAGCTACAGTGGGTCTATGATACAAAATTATTATGTGACATCGCGTTTCGCTTCTTGTGTGAATATTGGTAAAAAGTAGAATAACTTAACTAGGTTGTTTTGAATAAAAGATTCAACATTTCTAGGAAAGAGGCGGCCTTCTGAGTACTCTGACACTAGACCCTCGACCGCTTCTTCACCTGTTCACGTGAAGATGCTGCCCGGCATGATTGTGTTGAGAAGCAGGTGATAGAATGTCTCTCGATAATCTAATTGGACGGCTTCCATTGGGTGCAGTGTGGTCACTTTGCCGTGACAGGATAAAAAAAACATTCTTGGATTAGTCCAACATTAGTGTTGTTGTTTATCCAAAATGGAAGGAAGACTGAAGTAGTGTATTGTAATGTGAAAAATGTTACACAAATTTTAGCTAAATAGGCCCTACGTCATAATTTAATGAAAATTTTATCACTTTAGCTGCACCATTAAACAGTGTATATCTTTTTTATAAAATGTGTTGAAACGTATCTTAATATTTGGAAACAGCATATTTAGGCGAGCTGCCTTAAATGGTAAGACAATCTCAACCCAACGACACAAAGTTAGTTAAATTTACGCTCCAAAGCATTTAGGTTTTTTTTTTTTTATTTTCGTGGCTCGGCAAAGTGACCACACTGCACCTGATGGTAAGTGCAGTGCCGTCCAGTTATAGTATCAAGTAGCGAGTGATCTATCCCTCGCTACTCAATACAATCATGCCGGCCTGCTGTGTAGCTTCTTCACACTACGCCTAAAGGACCCAGGATCATAGGAAGGAGGGAACAAGGTAGCTGGCAAACTGTTCCACAGCTTGATGGTTCGGCAAAAGTACGAGTTTGCGAACCTCTTAGTTCGGGCCGGGGTAGTAGACACCACAAAGCTGTGGCTTCGCAATCCAGTACGCGTGGTTCTGGTATGGAAGGGATAAGATCAAACAATTCTTCAGAGCATTCGCCATGATACAGACGGTAGAACACGCTAAGCGAGGAAATATCCCTAAGCAACTGTAGCGGCTCCAGGCTGTTACTCACGTCTGCATCATTCACAATGCGGATGGCCCGCCGCTGCAACCCGTCCGAGGCATCGAGGAGGTATTTTGCGGAACCGTCCCAGAGGTGCGAGCAGTTTTCCATTCCCGGTCGCACCTGTGCTTTATATAAGCGGTAGAGCTGACCGGGCGTGAAAAACCGCCGCACCCTGTTCAGGATTCCGACCCTGCGGGAAGTGGCGGATATTACGCCCTCGATGTGACTCCTTGGATTAAGATCGCAGCGGATATCCATACCTAGGACACTAAGGTCATTCCGCATTGCGAGTGGAACACCCTGAAGAACGGGGATTGGAGAAAACGGAGACTTCTTGCACGAGAACGCGCACACCTGGGTTTTCTTGGCATTAAACTCAACCCGATTCCTGGTACCCCATGATGATATGAGATCCAAGGCCTGGTTGAGCTCCATGACAAGATCCCCGCGTCTCCTCTCAGTATCCGCCCGGCAACCAGGAGGCTTGCTGCAATAACGCCCATGAACCGTGCTGTCGTCTGCATAGCAATGAATGTTGCCAAGCGACAACATATCATTAATATGCAGAAGAAACAAGGTGGGCAAAATCACAGAATCTTGTGGTACTCCGGCATTTACTGACATGAGCTGCGAAGCGTGTCCATCAACGAGGACACGCATTCTACGCTCATGCAGAAAGCCGGAAATCCACTTGCACAGGTTGTCGGGCAGACCGTATGCCGGGAGCTTGGAGAGAAGGCCACGGTGCCAGACCCTATCAAACGCCTCGGCTATGTCGAGACTCACAGCCAGAGCCTCGCTATGCCTGTCAATCGCCTCGCCCGAGTGATGCAATACAAACGCTAGAAGATCACCCGTTGATCGGTTATGGCGGAAACCATACTGTCTGTCACTGATCAACGAGTGATCCTCCAGGTAACGAACTAATTGGCTGTTAATTAGTCGCTCCATGACTTTACAGATAACTGAGGTGATGGCGATTGGGCGGTAATTGTTAGGGTCTGACCGATCACCCTTTTTGGGGATCGACTGCACATTGGCCTCCCTCCAAGATTCAGGCACAGCACCTGAGAGGTAGGACGATCGGTATAGGCGCGTCAGTGCAGGAGACAACTCCGCTGCACACTTTTTGAGAACAAACGCTGGGATACCATCCGGACCACTGGCCTTCCGGACGTCGAGAGACTGCAGCTCACGCCGCACATCACAATGCCTCATACGGATATGAGGCATTGTGTGACCGCAACCGGGCAGCGTAGGTGGTAAATGAGCATTGCAGTCCTCGAGTCTCGAATTAGCCGCGAAGAGGTTTGCCAGTAAATCGGCCTTCTCTTGCGAGCTATGGGTCAGTGTTCCATTACGACATCTCAGCGGTGGCAGCGAAGGGCGACAGAAATTAGATTGGACCGCCTTAGCCAAGCTAGCCAATAAGCACGACTGCTTGTCGGGTGATCGGCCAAAGCACATCCAATCTTGAAGACGCGCTGGGCATCCGCTCTAACATACTCCATCTTGCAAGCCTTGGCAGCACGGTTGTAGGCTGCTTTAAGGGACTTGAGATTGGGTACCTTCTTAGCGCGACCCCTGATCCAAGCGCGATACGCCGTCTGTTTTTTACCAACAGCATCGGCGCATGCACGATTGAACCAGGAGCGTCCTCGGCCGTTGCCCGCGATCTCAGAGGAAGGAATGTAATATTCCATTCCTAGTCGGATCTCGCAGGCAACGGCGTCGGCACTCGCAGAAGGATCCTTTCCCTCAAAGCAGCGCTGCTGCCAAGGGATGGATGCGAAATAATCCCGCATACCATCCCAATCTGCCGACGAGTAGTGCCAGACCCTGCGCTTGACCTTCACAGGACGTGGAGGCAAAGCGCGAGGTACTGACGTCCCAACCAGACAGTGATCGGAGGTCCCCAGAGGAGCACCAACCGACACTGTATACCCGGTCGGGTGACTCGTCAACAGAAGGTCCAGCAGAGAGGGCGCATGACTCGCCACATCTGGGATCCTGGTAGGCTGGTTCACCAGCTGTGTCAAACCATGAGTCAAGGCGAATGCATGAGCAGTTCTGCCAGCATGGTCAGTTCTGGAGGAGCCCAACCCCAACTCATTGTGTGCGTTAAATCCCCCAGAACAACCAATTCCGCTGTTGGGAACTGCTCCTGCGCGTCGTCTGTCGCCTGGCTAATGTAATCAAATAGCCGAGTTGTCTCCACGTCCCCGTAGTGTGACCTGTAAAGGCACACGTAAACCCGACTTTGAGAGCCGAGGTCGACGTGTACCCACAGGGTGGAGAAGGAGGGGTCCCCTATGCAGCGCAGACGGCGACAGCAGACGTCCGACCGAACATACAGACATACCCCGGCCCTCGGCCTGAAGCTTTCTTCAAGTGAGTAGCCGGGGTTAAGCAAGTATGTGGTATCGGTCGGACTACAAATCTGCGTCTCCGTCAGGAAGAGAAGAGCAGGCCGGGCCGTCTCAAGATGGTGGTGGACGGCATTAAGGTTCGAATGGAGTCCGCGGATGTTAGCGAACTCCATTGTGAAAGCGGTGGTGGGGTTACGCACCGCTGTAGGTCCTGTTCTCTTTATAGGCACTGTCATGGAGTTATGGGGGGAGGAGGTGAAGAAGCGGTCGAGGGTCTAGTGTCAGAGTAATCAGAAGGCCGCAACAAGCGCCAGTCCACTAAAAGAGTCAAGAGGAGGTGAGCTGATCCGCCGGACGGAAGGGCCCCCGTACCCTTCCGGGATAGGCCGCCGGGACCCCACATCCGGTCACCAACCGGCACGACGGACCCACCCAAGATTATGCGCGGCATGGTGGGGCATCCTCTCGTGGTGGTTAGCCACGATTGGGCCCCTGTACTGTACCGCGGGCGGCCAGCGGTACAACCGTTTCTACAGGTCTCCCTGGCCGACGGATCAACACGCCTCCAACCGACTGTGAACCGGCTAATACCGGCACGGCCAAACATCGTACCCCAACTCTAGCCCCCCGACGATAACCGGAAATACACTGGCTGATCCCGGAACGCGACACACTTGCGTGTGCCACTATGGCGGGTTTTTCGCCGTGTGTACGGTGGTCGCTATCCGGGCGGATACGAATATCCTACCACCAGGATTGGCGCTGTAAGAACAAAAACTACTTATGTCTTAAACATTGTCGTTTAATACAGGGCTAATATTATTATTTTTATAAAACCACAGAATACTTGAGAGTATTATAAAGTAATAGACCTTTTAGACCATTTTTTATCTTTAACTTAATGGCTCTTCAGCATTCCCAATAAAAACAAAACTTGTATGGGCTACGTGTTATGGTTGCGAATTTCACTATAGCAATGCAGCCTCCTCTGACGTCGAATGATACCTAATGGCGTGTCAGAGAACGTCAAGTTTCTTATGTGTGTCGACTAGGGTAACCATAAATTTAATAAAAAAAGGTTATTGTACAACGTCACTCACATGCTGATTATCAAACATTTGAGACTTTTCACATTATAAATAGAGCTTTAATTATTTGAGGTTGAAGTGCAGAGCCAAGTATAAGTTTAACTCCACTATCTCGTTAATAATGAATCTATCCATAGACATATCTATCTATAGACTAATAATAATACCAGTCCTGTTTTAAACATTGTCCCAAGCTGGGACGGATCTCCACTAAGGATACTACGCTGGCCTAATACGGTTTGGTAGACTTCATACCTCGAAAAATAAAATAAAAAATAAATCAATAATAAAATAAGAAATAAAATAAAATAAGAAATAATCCACTATGAATACACACAGAGGTTTATGCCATTCTAGCTGGTTTCGAATCTGGAATCCAGCTCGAATAAGACCTTTATAATATTTTATAATTACTTACTAGTAGTAAGTAGTTTGGGTGTTCATGTCCTCATCACATGAACACCCAAAATGTCAATTGTAATTGCGCATGCGTTACGACTGCTGTGTTGAGGTCTTGTGTTCGATTCCCGAGTCGGATAAAGTGATATTGGGTTTTTCTATTTATAAATACTCGGTATCAGCCCGGAGATTGGAACTGTGCCCGGTATGGCGATAGGCTCGCCCCCGTCACACTGTCGAACCGTAATGAACTCGGTGAAATGTGGGTGTACTGGTTACACCTTTGAATGAGTGTATTACATATGTAACACATTTTTTTTTATTCTGGCGCGGCAATGTGACCACACTGCATCTGATGTTAAGCGCAGTGCCGTCCAGATAGAGTATCAAGTAGCGCGAGACAGTCTATCCCCCCCTACTCAACACAATCATGCCGGCCTGCTGTTTAGCTTCTTCACATTACGCCTAAAGGACCCAGGATCATTGGAGGGAGGGAACACGGTAGCTGGCAAACTGTTCCACAGCTTGACGGTGCGGCAAAAATACGAATTTGCGAACCTCTTGGTTCGGGCCGGGATAGTAGACACCACGAAGCTGTGGCTCCGCAAGCCAGTACGCGTTGTTCTGGTATGGAAGGGAGAGGAGAGGAGCATTCGCCATGATACAGACGGTAGAACACGCTAAGCGAGGAAATATCCCTACGCAGCTGTAGCGGCTCCAGGCTGTTACTCACGTCTGCATCATTCACAATGCGGATGGCCCGCCGCTACAACCCATCCAAGGCATCGAGAACACATGACGTCATTTTTTAAGTGAGAGTAGAAATGTTTAACCATTACGTATCTATCAGATCTACTACAATTTCGGCCGCAATGCATTACATTAGACTCTACTTAGTTTATAGTTATTTTTGTTTACTTTTAAGCTATGTTTAATTGTGTATGCATTGTTGCCTAAATAAACTTTTCATCTATCTATCTTCATTATATTTTATCACACGCTGCATATCATGATTACGAATCACCGCTCATTAGCGTGCACGCATAAAATACAATACGCATCTGTGCTCACTCTTCATACTAGTAAATGCGAAAGTTGTACGTTTTTCATGATTTAATGGCTCAATGAATTTAAATTAAATACGGAATGGAGATTGGCCATTTAGTAACCGCAGATGTGAATTCCCACGCTGAAGAAAATATTTTTATGGACGACAATATTCGGTGTATTTATTCAATAAGGTTTATCCTTATAAGGCCCACTTGCGCGATCATGGGTTAACGTATTTAACTCGGTGTTAACAGCTAACACAGGGTTAAATAAATAATTTGTCTTTCGCCATCAACTTTTTCGAGCAAACCTAGAGTTTAACATCTAAATATTTAACCCACCGATTTGGGAAGGTTAAGTCGCTAACTCTGCGGTTAGTCTTTTTGTTGTTAGGTATTGTGTAATCTATTTTGTGGTTTTTAGATAAAATATCACTACAATGATCATGAATTGTTATTCTCTGACGATGAAGATGAAGTCATTGAATATATAAGCTCAAATTTTTATGACAAAAGGGTTACAAAACGGTCAGAATATTATAATAGACATAAAGGGGCAATGTTTGAATTTTTCAACTATTTACATAAAAGCATATTATCATTTATCGTGAAATAGGGAGCACATAATCGAGGTTTCTTCTTCATTGCACTGACTTTCTGAATTCAACAAATAAATAAAACACCACAAAAAAACAAATAACACGAATTTTACAAATCTTAAAACAAACAAATTAAAAAGTTATCAACCGTCATAGAATGAAGGACACACAAATACGCATCTCTATATAGTGTGCTGTAGTGTAAAAGAGACAGAAATATTTTTTCGTTTTTATGTATATTAATTCATCCTTGGACGGAATACAACAGATGTGCATCGACATTTCAGTGTTCCCAGCTAAAATAAAAGAAATGTCGGGTTAGCTAACCCAGCGTCAGTTTTTAGTGGTGCAAGGTGAAATGAGAGTTAACATTTTAACATTGTAACCTGGGTTAATAAACTCTAAATTTATTTATTTAACCCTAATTTGCGTGCAAGTGGGCCTAATGCCGATAAACGCAAGCATACAGTCGCAGCGAGTAAAAGGTAAATAAATATAACAGGTTTTCGTTTATAAAAAGGTTTTTTTTAATGCCTGGGTCCAATGAGCAGACGGGCCACTTGATGGTAAGTAGTCAACGCCGCCCATAGACTTCGTGCAATGCCAGGGCACAGCAAAACCGTTGCCTGTTATTGTAGTTCGTGTTGTTATAAAAAGTTTTAAAACGATATAGACAAAGATTTTTGTTGGTTAAATTGCTGCAATTATATTATAAGTAGACTTAAATAGTATTCAATCATATCTCTAATAGACGTAGATACAAATAAATAAAGATTACAGGTGTGTTTCTTCGCATACAAGACAAAGTGCAAATATTAAAATCTAGTGCAATTTCAGAGAGGCAATAGGATATTTAATAAAATATTTTTTTATACTGGCACGGCAAAGTGACCACACTGCACCTGATTGTAAGCGCAGTGCCGTTCAATTAAAGTATCGAGTAGCGAGAGACGATCTATCCCCCGCTACTCAATACAATCTTGCCGGCCTGCTTCTTCACACTACGCTATAGGCAAGAAGGTGAAGAAGCGGTCGAGGGTCTATTGTCAGAATACACAGAAGGCCGCAAAACGGCCAAATATCCTACCTCAACTCTAGATCCCTGACAAAAACTAGATGTATAGCTACTAGCTGATCCCGGAACGCGACACACTTGCATGTGCCACTATGGCGGGTTTTACACTCTGTGGTGGACTTTCAAGGTCCTTTTTACACTGGCACGACAATAGTCGTGCAGTGCACGCAGTGCCGTCCAGTTAGAGTATCAAGTAGCAAAAGAAATATACCTCGCTTGACACAATCATGCTGGTCTCCTGAGTAGGTTCTTCTCACTACGCCTAAAGGATCTAGGATTATAGGAAGAAGGGAACACGGTAGTTGGCAAACCGTTCCATAGCTTGATGGTGCGCAAAAATAACGAATTTGCGAACCTCTTGGTTCGGGCCGGGGTAGTAGACACCACGAATATGTGGTTCCGCAAGCTAGTACGCGTGGTCCTGGTGTGGTGTTATTTGAGGGACATCTAATTAAATCTACGTCTTTGTTGTTCATGATATTTAAAGGTCAATGAATCGTATTTCCTCTAAGTTATTTAAATTAGATGCTCCATTGAACTTCTCTTCAAGGATAAACTTTATTAGCCTTGTCAAATCAATTTGGCTTAACCCGGCGCCAATGACGTGAAAATTATTTATGAGGACTGTGACACCGGGTCATATTGACCCGAATTTTATTAATAATTTTACACAAAATTTAGGGAGATTCTAAATTTTAATTGCTGTTTATTTAAAAAGTATTGTTTGGGTAGATAGTAAAATGAAAATAATACTTATATATTCTATGTATAAACTATTATTGTCTTTCTCAATAATACATACAAAACCAACCATGAAATGAAACTGCTCAATTTTTTTTAATTTTTGGTAAACTTAGGAATAATAGTAATCAATAATTTTATGTGGTAAAATAGAGATCAAATAATCGTTTGTCATAAAAATAATAAGAAATCAGTGTTCTTCTTTTTGACTGACTTCAGTCAGTGTCAAATTGAAATGAAATGTGAAATTACTGCAATGATTGCAGTATAGAATCAAATGGTATGGGAATATGTAAATAAATAATAAATAACACCCAACAGTCACACACATAGCACTGACCCACACTAAGATACGAGTCTTGTGTTGTGGGTATCGGGGACTACGAGAGACTTTCGGTCTCACAGCACCCAGATCTCGGACACAAATATCTGTCTATAACACAAACACACATCCCGGTGTGCGAATCAAACCCACGGCCCCTCGTTTCACAGCCGGCTACTCGCCAACTTCGCCACGGAGGCTATCAAATGCGACATGTATGACACGTGTGATACGTTTTCTCGTCTTTTTTGGACGGACATATTCGACATCTCTTGCGAGTGCGAGAGTTTGTCAGATGGAGAGAGTTGCGATGTCCGAAACAGCCCGAGAGTCTTTATTGTAGGAATCAGACTCTTCTAACCACACCAAAATTCTCTCATGATCCTTTGTCAGACATTTTCTTAAAATATCTTAAAAATAATAAAGTAAATTAACATTAAACACAAACTAAACGAATTAAATTATGTCACAAAATTACCACGCCAGCCATGATCCTGGGTCATATTTGCCCGTTTTGACTTGACGCACGTGTATCTCGCTGCATAAGTGTGGCAATCAATCAATGACGAGATGGGTAGAAGGAGCATGTATCTTCAGCTACACAAACGTTGTAAACAAAAAACATACATATACACTCACGCCTGTAATCCCCGAAGGGGCAGGCAGAGGTGTTACCAATACATCCACTTTTCGCCGAATTTCGGTCCATAATGTGATAGGGGGCGAGCCTATCGCCATACCGGGCACAGGTTCCAGACTTCGAGCTGAAACTGAGAATTTCTAAGTAGAAAAACCCAATATCACTTTACCCGACCCGAGGATCAAACCCGAGACCTCAGCACAGCAGTCGTAACGCATGCGCAATTGCAAAAACTAAATATACCCGTTTAAAATTGCCTCGGGTCAATATGACCCAGCGTCATTATCTCCGGGTTAAGTATTAAGTAGAATTATTTTTCAAGTTTGATACAATATTAAAACAAAAAAGTTAATACAACGCTTGAAGAAAAGTTGAGATTTATTATGATTAGTTATTGGAAATTACATTTTCTTACTACAAACTTGCAATTCTTTACCTCAACAAGTTTATGTTGAAGTTAATTTGATGTATGGATCAAGAATATCCAATCTTAAGTTTAATAAGCTATTTTCATTTTATATTAAAAGAGATTGCATTACAAAAAATAAATCAAAAGCAGCGACAAAGAGATATATATATATATATATAGATATTAAGAGGATAGTCGTAGGTTCGAAGCCAACTAAAAGCCTTTGAATATTCGAGGTTACATGTGACTTTATTATTAACTAGATGTTGCCGGCGGCTCCCCCCACGTGGATGTTATTTTTGGAAGAAATGATATACAATCCATGGAGGGATTTTAAATTACACCTTTCTATATTTTTCTATCCCATAGAAAGCGTGCATTTATCCGGGATGAAAAGTAGCCTATGTCATTTACTGATCCCTAAACTGCCACTATGCAAAAAACCATATCCATCCCTTGATCTATGAAAACTAAACTTACCCACGGGAACTGTACATTTTCCGGGATAAAGATAGCCTATGTGCTATTCCAGACTATAGTCTATCTCTGTGCCAAATTTCAACCAGATCCGTCCAGCAGTTGTAGCGTGATTGAGTAACAAACATCCATACATCCAAACATTCGCATTTATAATATTAGTAGGATAGTAGGATTATCGACTGGTTTATGTGAAGAAAAATGCCATGAGGACCTGTATGTATGTGTATGTAGCTGTATACTTGAGAATTCTCTATGAGAATTAATAAGTTTGTGAAGCCTACCATACCGTAATTATCTAGCATGGTGGAATAGACTTAATACGGGTTCACTACATAAACACGAAAAACATTATTCCGAAAGTCACGAATACGAATTTCAAAAACACCAATTTTCATAATTCCGAATAATAATAATAATAACACCCAACAGTCACACACACACATAGCCCCGATCCCACAGTAAGATACAAGTCTTGTGTTGTGGGTATCAGGGACTATGAGAGACTTTCGGTCTCACAACACCAGACCCCGGACATAAATGTCTGTCCGTCACACAAGTCCCGGTAGGGGAATCGAACCCACGGACTCTCGTTTCACAGCCAGCTACTCGCCTACTGCGCCACGGAGGTTGTCAATGGTTCAAAATTCCTAATATGACAACTCTAATTTATCATTCATCCTGTTGTTATAATTCCTAAATTTCAATATTCCTAACGTTTATAATTCCTTTTCTCAAAATACCGAGTTTCAATAGATCGAATAATTATTTTGATTGTTACCAAAAAAAATAGAGGGGATCTGGCGCTCGGCGGCCGCTGCCGCGACACCCTCGCTTTGCTCGCTCGCCTTCGCGCTTTAATGGTCACTGTTCTACCATAACCTAACTCAAAGGATTCAATAACAATAGGTGTTGTTTTTTTTATTATATTTCCCATAAACTTGTTGTTTTTTCTGATTTTCGGGATCCATCGAGCATTTGATTCTTCGGACATATGAAAATCGGATTTACGCTTTTCGGTGAAATAAGTTTCGTAATTTTTAGTAACAGACATTATAAGTCTTAGGTATTGTGAAATTTGGACTTTTGAAAATAGGAATATCGAAATTCGGAATAAAATATTTCGGAGGTTTTGGGTTTTCCATCTAATACATTTCATTAAATGCCCTTGCCCATGGGATATTGTATAATACAAGGCTGACAAATTTCAACTAAGAAACACTTACATCGGAACAAACTTGCAAATTCCTGTTCCTATTGCAGTCTTGATGAGACATACTATTTCAGCATAATTTCAAACAAATCATTTGCAACAGCTATAAGGTAAATACAGATTATAATAATATTATATAGTGTTGGAGGGAAAACACATAATAATATATCATCTTGTGGCATTACTTATTATTCCTATTATATCTGTATTATATCTGATCGTCGTCGCGGGAATTTATGTTATATTATAAAGCCCAAAAATATAAGTCCTAGAAAATGATAAAAATCCTTCGTATTGGAAGTGGTAGAGCCACGCTGTAGACATATTTGTCTACAGCATGAATGGGCCGGCTTGACCGGGGTAGTACCACTGTCTCACAGAAAACCAACGTAAAGTGACAGTTTACTGTCGCGTTTCGTATGGTAAGTGAGATAACCGGAGGCCCAGATTCCCCCTTCCCTTCCCTAATCCCTATTCCTGTCCTTTAAGGCCGACAACGCATACATGATACTTTCGGTATTGTGGATGTTCATGGGCGGTGGAGATCACTTAACATCAGGTGACCCACTGGCTCGTTTGTCGGACTATACTATAAAAAAAAGTATAAATTAGCCTTATCTCAAAATATTGCGGGCGTCGAAGTCATAGGATAAGTAAAAAACTGATTTCAAAGGTTCAAGCTGCAACCATACCAGATTTCATCAAAATAAGCCCAACAACTTCGTTATAAAAGCAACACAAACAGACACTCAAAGTTTCTACCAAAATATATTTAAAATATTCGTTTGGTTTTACCTATTCCCTACGAGGAAAAATATTCTATTATAATTTTGTTTATCAGTACAGTAACTTCATTGGCGTATGAATTTATCCCGCACTTCATGGTCACCCTACACTATAATGAAGATTTAGCCTGTCTGAGATAACAGCCATTCACCGCCTCATTTCGTTACCGAGTGGAACGTTTCGAGTTATAAAATGATTTAAAATAAACATTGTGAAGTGTGTGAAGACTGAAAATGACGGCAAAACATAGGTATTGTTATTTATCTGAGTTATTACTCTAATAATAGCGTTTGATATGAGTATTCGTACAAAGTATTTATCTATTTTAGTACTTAAACTATATAAACATATTAAAATTATTAATCATGAATAGCATTGTTTATTATACACGACTTTACAATTACAGACGGTTTGAAATCATACATGATTCATCTGTAAAATTAATATTAGAAATTTAATATTATGTATTATTTATTGTATGACGGATAAATCTAAATAAAGTACGAAAACAATCATATAAGATATACAATTAATTTATTAATAAGCAAAAAATATTGCTTAAAACACGTAACATGTATAATTGTTTATTTTTAGAACGTTGAAATTGTTTTAAAGTTTACGAATATAGCAAAGTTTTAAAATTAAGTTAAAATGAATGTCATCATCTCTTATTTCATAATAGTCACACATAGCCTCGATCGCACAAAGATATAATTAAGTATATTATAGTTACATATATATACACGCACGCCTGTAATCCCCGAAGGAGTAAGCAGAGGTGTAACCATTATACCCACTTTTTGCCGAAAAAGACATCTACTGTTAATGAATCATTTGGGTTAGATTATAGTAGAATTGATCATTAAAGCGCGAAGGCGAGCGTGGCACGTCACCGGCCGCCTAGCGCCAGATCCCCTCTATTTTTTTTGGTAACAATAAAAATAATTATTCGATCTATTGAAACTCGGTATTTTGAGAACAGTAATTATAAACGTTAGGAATATTGAAATTTAGGAATTATAACAACAGGATGAATGATAATTGGACTTGTCATATTAGGAAATTTAAACCATTCGGAATTATGAAGGTATTTTGAAATTGTATTCAGGACTTTCGGAATAAAGTTTTTCGTAGTGAACCCGTATTAGGTCTAGTCCACCATGCTAGATAATTACGGTATGGTAGGCTTCACAAAATTATTAATTCTTATGGAGAACTAGCTGTTGCTCGCGGCTCCGCCCGCGTGGAGGTCATGTTTGGGGGAAAAAGTATACAATACAAAATACCGATATTCATGCGTTTAACTGCAAAAATGACAGATTTTCATACAAACTTTCTTCCCCTATTTTACCCCCTTCTGGGTGGAATTTCCAGAAATCCTGAAATATATATTTTTTATTTTTGACTAAAAGGCCAAATACTAATTTTCATAAACTTAACTTCAAAAATGACGGATTTTCATACAAACTATCATCCCCTATTTTACCCCCTTAGGGGTGGTATTTTCAAAAACCCTTCCTTAGTGGATGCCTACGTTATAAAAGGTACCTACTGTCAAAATTTCAAGTTTCTAACCCCAGCCGTTTTGGCTGTGCGTTGATCGATCAGTCAGTCAGTCAGTCAGCTTCTTCTTTTATATATACAGATTCTCAGGTATACAGCTACATACACATACATACAGGTCCTCATGGCATTTTTTTCACATAAACCAGTCAATAATCCTACTATCCTACTAATATTATAAATGCGAATGTTTGGATGGATGTTTGTTACTCAATCATGCAACTGCTGGACAGATATGGCATGGTTGAAATTTGACACAGTGATAGACTATAGTCTGGAATAGCACATAGGCTTCTTTTTATCTCGGAAAGATGTACATTTCCCGTGAGATAGTTTAGTTTTAATCCCCCGCTACTCAACACAATCATGTCGACCTGATTCTTCACACTACGCCGTGGGCAAGAAGGTGAAGAAGCGGTCGAGGGTCTAGTGTCAAAGTACTCAGAATGCCGCAAAACGGCCAAACATCGTACCCCAACTCTAGACCCCCGACAAAAGTCTCAAGTTACAATTAATCTTGTTGACAAAAGTCAGACGCTGATGGGTTCAAATGACGTCATGCAGTAGCCCTGACGCCCACTAAACAAATACTTAGAAAGTGACCTAGATAAATAGATGATGCAATTCTTGATATATTAAAAAGGAAATTTAAATACGACTTAATAGTAATATTAACCTTGATTGTATTTTTTTGTCTATACATAAAGATAAATAACAGACGTATCAGGGACTAGGAGGGACTACGGTCTTAGCACAAGACCCGGATATACCCAGATACTTTTTTTTATTCTAGCATGGCAAAGTGACCACACTGCACCTGATATTTGATGCAAGAATCAGAATGTGCATAGCATGTTTATTGATGTTTCAATGAATCCTATAATCTTTATTTACGCTCTTAACACTAGGTTTACTTATCTTTAATTGTATTTTGTAAATAATAAAAATTACTATAGGTAGTACGGAGATGATATTTGAATGTCGTTGTAGATTTATATCACTTTGCATTCTACTGCCTCGATGGCGCAGTTGTAATTGCGCATGCGTTACGCCTGCTGTGCTGAGGTCTCGGGTACGACCCGGGTCGGGTAAGAGTTTTTCTATGTAGGAATTCTCAGTATTAGCCTGGAGTCTGGAATCCGTGCCCGATATGGCGACAGGCTCGCCGCCTATCACATCATGGGACCGAAATGTGGGTGTACTGGTTACACCTCTGCTTACCCCTTCGGCGATTATAGGTGTGAGTGAGTATATCAAAATCAAATATTTATCAAATCCATGAAATGTTATTACACATCATTTAGATTCAGACAATTTTTTACTCTACCACCAGTTCTGAGTGCAGTTTCGCTAGAGAAGAACGGGCAAGAGACTCTAGCGTTGCTCTTTTCACACCGGTTAACAATAATTGGTCATACAATTAATATACGATTTCAGTTTAATTACATTAGATTAGAGCAGCTCAATGTTTGTTCAGTTGCCTTATTGCAATATTGCGAAATAAAAATCATTACAAGACCTAGTGCCGCACATGACCATCGTGCACAGGTAACCATGTAGGATTATTCAGGGCTGTATGAGGCCAAGGCTATCATTTTGTAATATAAGGCGAGACCCGAGCCATGTCATCTCAAACGTAACTATTTAGACCCTCATATTCTTGCCTTATTTCCTTTACTACTCTTGAAGGAATGCCCCTTGTGTTTGATAAGCATTTTTCAAATCAAGTTGAGCCGACGCGAGACCCCAATTATGTTGATTTAAGGTGGGATCGGATGTGAACGACCTTGAACAATTCAGCTCTGACCGACATATGTAATATAATATAATAATAATACTAGCCCTGTATTAAATACGGTCCCACTGCTGGGCACGGGCCTCCTCTACGAATGAGAAGGGTTAGGCATTAGTCCACCACGCTGGCCTAATGCGGGTTGGTAGACTTCACATATCTTCGAAATTCTTATGAGAATTCTCAGGTATGCAGGTTTCCTCACGATGTTTTCCTTCACCGTTAAAGCAAACGATAATTAACATTTAATACACACGTATCTTTAGAAAAGTCCGAGGTGTATGCCACTTGGGTTTCGAACATACGACTTTCGTCATCACAGTCCGTACCGCACCGAATTAGGCTATCGCTGGTTTATGTAATATATTTAATAGAGCAACTTTTTTGCGTAGGTTCAGCGCTCTGATACAAATTCTATTCTGATAGAAAAACGCCAAATTACACTTTGCTCGCAACGTCGCTCCGTGGCCGCCTTTGCTTCGCTCCCATGATCGCATCCATATAAGATGTTAGATGGTATAGACTATAGGCCTTTCCTAATAAATGCACTGTATAATTAAAAAATATATTTCACATCTTAGTCGTAGTTTCAGACATTAGCACGTTCAAATAACAAATTAATATCTTCAGCTTCATACCTTGGTATGTACATATACACTCACGCCTGTAATCCCCATAAGCATAGGTAACCAGTACACCCACATTTCGCCGAGCTATTACCGTCCCATGATGTGATAGGCAAGCCTATCGCTATACCGGAGACAATTCCAGACTCCAGGCTCATACTATGAGTATTTTGTGGTAGAAAATGGTATATAAATTTACTCGATCCAGGAATCAAACCCGAAATCTCAGCGCAGCAGTCGTAACATGATCGCAATTACAACCGCGCCACCGAGGCATATACAGTGACTGGGTCGGAAATTTCTCAGGACTTTAACCCACATCATTATTGCGGTTTAGCCTATGTTTTAGATTTAAATGATAAAAGAAGCCAAAGTTGACCTCAAACATAATATTTAAAGATACGTAAAAACCGTTTGTTTTTATGTTGAGCCGGTTGGTTGATTTTGTCCGTAGTGAACTTGACACGAATTGTAACGAACTCACCGTACTAGGCGAAACTAGGTTTTGATAGCTCTAGGTGTAAGTTTATTATTTAAACAAGAACTGTAAACCCAACATTTACACACATAGTCATGACCCCACAATAGGTCAAGTGTCCGAGTATCAAGGACTATGGTCTAATAATCCCCAGATCCGAAACGATTTGTGAATCACACATTTGTCTCAGTGCAGGGTTCAAACCGCGGCCTCAAGTAACCTAAAGCCTAAAGTAACCTAAAGCCTAAAGATTTACTTTAAGCTATTCTCTGTGCCTAGGTGCAGTGAGTAGCCATATCGTAAATTCCTAGGTCTATGGTTTGTCCCTGTCTGCGATAAATTATAACATTACTAGATGTTACTCGCGGCTCCGCCCGCGTTGTGGTTATTTTTGGAAGGAAAGGTATACAATCCATGGAGGCATCTTAAGCTATTCACACCTTACTATATTTTGCTATCCTATAGTATGTGTGCATTTTTCCGGGATAAAAAGTGACAAATGACATTTTCTGATTCCTAAACTACCACTATGCAAAAAATCATGTCGATCCCTTGCTCTGTGAAAAACTAAACTATCCCACGGGAACTGTTCATTTTTCCGGGATAAAAAGTAGCCTATGTGCTATTCCAGACCATAATCTATCTCTGTGCCAAATTTCAACCAGATCCGTCCAGCCGTTGTAGCGTGATTGAGTAACAAACATCCATCCATCCATCTAAACTTTCGCATTTATAATATTAGTAGGATTAAATTTTGGGGTTTATAGCTTCTTTATCTAAAACCTATATTTTAAATTACAAGTTTTTAGTTTAGTTGTTGTCTTAGTCTATTTCAATTAAGTGTATTTTGAATTTACAAAGCTAATACAATACAACAACTCTTTATTGTATAACCATAAAAGATAATAACATAGCATACATAATAAAGACTTAATTACTAAATGGTCCTACAGTGGGCGGTCTTATCGCTAAAAGCGATCTCTACCAGACAACCTTTGGATGGACAGAAATTGAAGTAGAAGAAGTAGACGGTGGTGTACATAAAGAGAGCAAAATGTAGAAAGAAAAATTAAACAATTACAAAACAAAATAATACGAAATACTAATACTTATATAGTTAAACATATACATACAAACACTCATACACATACAAATATACATACACATACATAAATATATATACACTTGGAGAGTTTGAGAGGAGCAAAGGGACCGGGAATGCGTAGAGTGTAGAAATTCAAAACGTTCTTTGAGATATAAAGGAGTAGTGGGGTTAAAAAGAATATTGTGCAAGAGAGTTAGGATGTGCACATTCCGGCGAAAACGGATGGGTAATCATTTCAGCTTTCTTCGGTATTCCGTAATATGATCGTATTTGCGAAAACCAAAGATAAATCTAATGCAGAAATTTTGGAGACGTTCAAGTTTATTAAGCTGTTCTTCGGTTAAATCTGCGTATGAGGCGTCAGCATAGTCTAAGGTTGGGAGTAAAAGAGACTCTGCAAGTACAGTTGTGGTGGAAGTCGGCAGAAAATTACGTAGTCTTTTTAAAGAATACGCTGAAGCGTACAGTTTTCGGCTCGTTTCTGCTGCCTGTGGGACCCAAGTCATCTTTCTGTTCAGAGTTATTCGAAGATTCTTGACGGTATCACTAATTGGAATACATGTTCCGTCGAACATAATTTGAGGCAAGTAAAACCAGTCAATTTTGGATATCATCCGTGAACTACCTATAATAATGGTTTGTGTTTTTAAGGGATTAACCCAGAGACCATACGATTTACTCCATCCAGCAAAGCTAAATATTTATTTTTTCACTGAAATCTTTACAATATAAAAAAAAATTATATATTTCACGATAGAATCCCTAAACCCAGTTTAAAGTATGTTTATGAATGTAATAAAGATTATAAACGGTCTATGGGTGATTTACTAGATGACAGGCAGTCTACTAAATAATAGCTTGGATGAACATTACACTAGTGCCGGGTCATCTACCGGTAAGAGTCATTAGGATGTCTCTTTGCTGGGCAGTTAGTTTGAACAGCTGATCATATTATATTAAATCATAGGCCATCATAATTAATAATACTTAATAAAGTGGTAATACTTAAAATGGTAGAGCCTCGGTGTAGACATTTTGTCTACAGATTGAATAAGTCAGCTCGACTGACAAAGTAGACAGGGGATGTAAGTGGGCGCCAACGACCTACTGCCCTTATTGTCAACCCCACCTGCCAGCGGTGCATCCTGCTGAACAACGGACGGGGCTCTGGCGACCGACAGATGGCGGTATAACCATCCCAACGATCCTGGCTCAAATAGCCCTGACTGGCTACGGGCAGCAGCGTAGCTGGTGCGAAAGGCCAGGCACTGCGATCGCCAACCCGCCTGCCAAGCGTGGTGATTACGGCAAAACCCCCCCAATGAAACGAAACACAAAAATGCAACGGCCCCCAGTTCCCGGCAGCCTTACTATCCCTGGCCACGGTAGCGGCCACGGTAACGGTAAGGCAGGGGGTGCTAAGAATCCCCGGGCTACGGACCGCTACCACCACCAACTGACTTTGGCGACGTATAACGGACGTACGATGCGGCTGGACGAACACCTCGAGGAGCTCGAAGTAGAACTGAGCAAAATAAGATGGCACGTTCTTGGGCTGTGCGAAGTCCGAAGAGAGGGGGAGGACACCATGACCCTCGAATCGGGCCATCTGTTCTACTATCGAGAAGGAGACCAATCCTCGCAAGGTGGAGTGGGATTCCTCGTCAACAAGGCCCTCACTGACAACATTGTTGAGATATCTAGTGTGTCGGCGCGGGTTGCATACCTCATCATCAGGCTTACTGAGAGGTACTCCCTCAAAGTGGTACAAGTGTATGCACCTACGTCGACACACACAGATGACGAAGCGGAAATTGTGTACGACGACATACACAAGGCTCTGCACAATACCACTAAGACTCATTACAGTGTTGTCATGGGGGACTTCAACGCCAAAGTGGGAGTACAAAGCTGCAGCGAATCGGCAATCGGATCGCATGGCTACGGATGTAGGAACCACAGGGGGCAAATGCTGGTCAACTTCCTGGAACGGGAGGGGTTGTTCTTAATGAATTCTTTCTATAAGAAACAGCCCCAAAGGAAGTGGACCTGGCAAAGCCCCGATACTGTGACGAGGAACGAGATAGACTTCATCATTACGGACAAGAAGTATATATTCAGGGTCGTCTCTGTGGTCAACAGGGTGAACACCGGCAGCGACCACCGACTAGTAAGAGGCACTCTGAATATAGACTTCAAGCTTGAACGCAGACGGCTGATGAAGTCTATACTCCGACCGAACTTACTTCAAGTGGCGAGCGATTCCGATAAGTTCCAGTTGGAACTGCGGAACCGATTTGCTGCTTTGGAAACCACTGTGGATATTGACGAGGATCTAGACAGCGTAGTCCGTATAATCAGGGAAGAAGGGAGGAAATTCTGTGCGAGGAAGCAGAATGGGCGGGCATCGAGACTCTCCGCCGAGACACTCCGGCTTATGGATGATAGACGGCAAAACACGAACGCCACAGCATCCGAAAAGAGGGCCCTCGACAAGAAAATCAGGACGATGGTAAGACGTGACCTCCGACGCGCCAACGCGCAAAAGATACAAGAAGCGATCGAGCAGAATCGGGGGTCAAAAGTCTTTACACAGCGTCTTGGGAGGAGCCGTCTTACCAGGATCACTACCACAAATGGCAACGCTGTCACCTCTAAGCCGGAGATCATCAAGGAAGTGGAGGGTTTCTATGGTCGTCTATATGCTTCAAGCGATCCACAGCCATCACCCTCACCTACAGATCCCAGAGCTGCGCTGTCCCGCCACTACACCGACGAGCTGCCGGAAGTCAGCCTCGACGAAATCGAGACGGCTCTCAAACAAATTAGCAATGGAAAAGCCCCAGGGGAGGACGGGGTGACGTCGGAGCTGCTGAAAGCAGGAGGTATCCCTGTAATCAAACAGCTCCAACGTATCTTTAACACCGTCATTTTCTCTGGGAGAACTCCGAAAGAGTGGAGCA
Organism: Laothoe populi; assembly: GCA_905220505.1. Classification (NCBI taxonomy): domain Eukaryota; kingdom Metazoa; phylum Arthropoda; class Insecta; order Lepidoptera; family Sphingidae; genus Laothoe; species Laothoe populi. The sequence continues at coordinate 18,984,324 of HG992153.1, read as the reverse complement.
AGAGCTTAGTTGTCCTATTCTTTAAGAAAGGGGACAAAACACTTCTGAGAAACTACCGTCCCATCTCGCTCTTGAGCCACTTATATAAGTTGTTTTCGAGAGTCGTCACGAATCGTCTGGCAAAACGACTTGACGACTTTCAACCACCGGAGCAGGCCGGGTTCCGTAGAGGATTTGGCACCATAGACCACATCCACACTATGCGGCAGATTATACAGAAGACCGAGGAGTATAATCGGCCGCTGTGTCTTGCTTTCGTGGACTATGAGAAGGCCTTTGACTCTATCGAAACCTGGGCTGTTCTGGAATCCTTGCAGCGATGCCAAGTTGACTGGCGATATATAGAAGCGCTGAGATGTCTGTACGACGTTGCATCAATGACCGTCCAAGTACAGGAAGACCAGACAAGACCAATCCCATTGCGTAGAGGTGTAAGACAGGGGGATGTAATATCCCCGAAACTGTTTACTTCCGCATTGGAGGACGTCTTCAAGACTCTGGACTGGAAAGGACGGGGCATTAATGTCAATGGCGAGTACATCTCCCACTTGCGCTTTGCTGACGATATCGTCATCATGGCGGAATCGCTGCAGGAGCTACAACAAATGCTGCACAGCCTTAATACTGCATCCCGACGGGTTGGTCTCGGAATGAACTTGGACAAAACCAAGATCATGTTCAACGATCACGTTGATCCGAGACCAATCAATGTCGATGGCTCACCCCTTGAAGTTGTTCACAAATATGTTTACCTCGGACAATGTCTGCAGTTGGGACGAAACAACTTCGAGAGGGAGGTAGCTAGAAGGATCCAGTTGGGCTGGGCAGCATTTGGAAAGCTTCGTCAAGTCTTTTCGTCGCCCATACCGCAAAGTTTGAAGACAAAAGTCTTCAATCAGTGCGTCCTACCCGTGATGACCTACGGAGCCGAAACGTGGACACTCACAGTGCGACTGGTCCATCAGCTTAAAGTCGCTCAGCGTAGCATGGAGAGGGCTATGCTCGGAATTTCGCTGAGAGACCGAATAAGGAATGAGGCTATTCGCGCGAAAACCAAAGTCGTCGACATAGCCCAAAGACTAAGCAAGCTGAAGTGGCAATGGGCCGGTCACATTTGTCGTAGAACCGATGACCGCTGGGGTAGTAAGGTTCTTGAGTGGAGACCGCGTACAGGTAAACGGAGTGTGGGACGCCCTCCTGCTAGATGGAGCGACGATCTGCGCAAGGCTGCAGGTAGACATTGGATGCATAGAACCGAAGATCGGGTTCAATGGCGAATCTTGGGGGAGGCCTATGTCCAGCAGTGGACTGCGATAGGCTGATGATGATGATGATGACTGACAAAGTACCACTATCATAAAACCGCCTGAGATGCTTGTTTCACATGTTGATTGGAATTTTGGGAGGGCCAAATTCCATTTCAATATTAAAATATTCGTTGAACGCATAAAATGACATATATTAGATTCCATCTATCTCTATTCTATCACCAATTCAGAGTGCAATTTCGCTAAAGAAGAAGGGGCAAAAAACTCTAACGTTGCTCTTTTCAAAACTGACACAAAATATTTGGACTAAATTAAATAAAACACAACTTAAAATGTATCAGATAAGTCAGTCTCAATGTACATACGTTGATTTTGTTTCATTATTGTATTTGTAAACTATCCAAGATGGGGTTTGCCGACAAAAGTGAAAACTTAAAACTGTGTAATTCCTGTGTTCATTTATTGAAACAGCGTCCATGAAGTATCTTTTTTTGTTTATGATTGCTTGTCAATAATTATAGAACTTCATAGGCGTGCTTGTGTCAAAAGTAAAATAAACGGTTGGACGAAGTATAGCATGTCAGTGATGTGAACCAATAAGTTTTCCCCCTAAGAAATATGCTCAATGCGGCTAAAGAAGTTTTCACTTAATAAAAGTTTTTTAATTCATAAAAGGTACACCGACTTCAATAATAAACAAATTATGCGTCACTATAAAATTTGAGGGTTGCCCTTTATTTTTCTGAGATCCCATCATCAGATCCTAACTTGGTGCCAATGGGACCACCTGGGAAGTATACCCTTTTAAACAAAAAAAATAATTTCTCGATTCGGTCCAGGCGTCTTCGAGTAATCGGGTAACATACATAAAAAAAAGATTCCGACGAATTGTTAACCTCCTCCTTTTTTGAAGTCGGTTAAAAAAAAGATTCTGACGAATTGTTAACCTCCTCCTTTTTTAAAGTTGGTTAAAAATACAAAACACTCCTCCCTAACATATTTCTTTTACGGTCGAAACGATGATTCTCATGGCATTGTGGATGTTCTTGGACGTGTTTTGCCATTTAACATCAGACGAGCCACTTGTTCTATTGTTCGCTTATGTTCTATTATGCCTTCTCAAAAAAAATTGGCTAAATTCGCTGCAAATTATAGTCGAGAATATAAGATATATTATGTTGCTCATTTTATTTTATTGTTAAAGAGATTATTTATTCTAGTCAATAAAATGTCAAACACAATAAAACCTTTAAAACTGAATAAAAATCCTACTGAAAAGTGAACGTGCAAAAAATTATTTTATAATCACTTCTATAAAACACGATACGAACGGATGAGTCCGTAATAATTAATATTGTTAGTTTGGAGATTCTCGTTATTCCCACACGCATGTTGTCACACTTGGCTGGTCATGAGTAGGTTTACCATAACTTTGTAGACTGACACCGGATAATAGCGTCAAACCCTGAATATATCATATAAAATATTAATGCTGCTTTTGTATTAAATACAACGTTTTTATTACATATTTTGACATACTTTATAATTTAATCTATTATTCATTAAATGCACATTACAATTAATCACACAACAAAATGTAATAAACTTATAACAAGACTACATTCCGAAGTTAGTCCCGTAACTATCTACTATACATTTCAATTATTATAACTTACTGTACTAGTCAATCTTGATAATTGTACAATAAAAAAGAAATATAACATACAGCATATCAGCTTATGTATACATAACATACATAGCATTATCAATTAACTAGCATTTTTTTATATGTAATTTATAATGTAATTACTCTTTTATTTTTATATTATTCTATCGCCTATGATCCCACACAAATTAATTTACCATTGTATATTCACGGCTTATTTTACGTTTCGTACTCCGTGAATTAGGAGCTATTATTGTAATCTAAAATACTTGCATTAAGTTCAAAGTGCCGCTATAAAGGTATTTGCAATTTCTTCTTCGCCAAGATTTAGTCAAGCGAATAGTTTGAAGGTATTGAATTCAAGCTATACACTCGAGTTAGCCGCCGCCAATAATCCAGTCCAGGTACAACTTCTTGAGAAACTTGAGATTCAAACCACAAACCTATTGATTTCACTGTAATTGGAACCGAAAACGGCACATTTCAAAGCGTATTTCCACTGCCATGTGAAAGTAAAAATGCTATTCACCGACCGCGTGCTAAGGGTTCTGTTAGGTTTTGTGTACATAAATATGTAAGGGTTTTCGGTGGCGCTGTGAAGGGATGATATAATTCTATAGGTTGATATTGATATTAGCCCTGTATTAAACGTTGTTCCACAGCTGAGCATGGGCCTCCTCTACTAATGAGAGGAGTCAGGCCTTAGTTCACCACGCTGGCCTAATGCGGGTTGGTAGAGTTCACATACCTTCGAAATTCTTATGAGAATTCTCAGGTATGCAGGTTTCCTCACGATGTTTTTCCTCGGTGTTAAAGCAAGCGATACTTAACAATTAATATACACGTAAACCAACTTGGCTATCGCTGCATATTCTATAGGTTATTTCTAATTTATTTAAACTGACGTGAAGAGACAAAGGTACATTATGATGAATGCTAGCTACCGTAATAATGCACTGGCGCTTTCAATAAAACATTTGACAAGATGTAAATCGGAAAGTACAGTCTTCTCTATAAAAAGAAATACATAATATCACACCGTAATTTTACACAGTGCACGCTAAAAGCGCTCAATTGAAAGGATATTGACGCCGCGTCACTGACATTCGCGTCTGACGCTGTACGAAAGAAAACAACAAAAATAAAACTAAAATAAACTGAAAAATAAAACGTATTGTTAATATGTAAAACAATTAAGCACGACGCGTCAAAAATAATTGGCGACGATGTGGCTGATACGTTTTTATGCAATCTGTAGCTGAAAGTTGAATTTTTGTCAAGTAAATTTGCTAGCGACAACGTAAAATATTTATATGACAAAAATATATGCACAGCAGAGCCGCTGCCTACCTTTTATATGACAAACGGTAGGCAGCGGCTCTGCTGTGCTCTGGCAATGCAGAAGCATATGGGTGGCGGTGACTACTTACCATCAGATGGCCCGTCTGCTCATCTACAGTACAGCGCATCTACTGGTAACGTGAGAAACTAAATTAGTACTAAAATAACTAAACATTCTATACATAAAAAACAACGCTGCAACGCTTCGTATATCTATCGTAACTTTTGACATAAACTCATGGTTGAGCCACAGGTTTTACTTCACCCAACTGCGAGGGAATTATATTTAACCGACTTCAATAAAAGAAGGAGGTTCTCAATTCGTCGGAATCTTTTTTTATGTATGATCCCCGATTACTCGAAGACGCCTGGACCGATTCGAGAAATTCTTTTTTTGTTTAAAAGGATATACTTCCCAGTTGGTCCCATTGGCACCAAGTCAGGATTTGATGATGAAATCTTAGAAAAATTGAGGGCAACCCTCAAATTATATAGGGACGCATAATGTGTTTTTTTTAAGTCGGTGTACTTTTTGAGGGTGTCATAATGGTGCATACTATTTTTAACCGACTTCAAAAAAAGGAGGAGGTTCTCAATTCGACTGTATGTTGCTTTTTTTTTTTTTTTTTTTTTTTTTTATGTTTGTTACCTCGTTTCTCTGTACTGTGTGAACCGATTTCGACCATTCTTTCTTTGATTGAAAGCTGGTGCTTGTCATTTGGTCCCATAAAAATATGGTGAAGATCTGATGAATATCTTCGGAGCTGGAGAGGGTAACTCCTTAAAATTAAGTAGTATTCCAGTGGTTCTTTTTGCATTACGTTCATTATAAAAGTTAAGTTTCAGTTTCAGAGTGAGAGTGAGAGAGGGTGAGGGAGGGGGGTGATAAAATTAAAATACACGTAAATTCTAATATCTTCAGAAGCTTTTAACCGATTTTAGTGATTTCTTTTTCATTGGAAAGAACGTATTGACAGGTTGATCCCAGGAACACAACATGAAGATCTGATGATCATAATCGGACCTGGAGTGTAGAACTCTTCAAAAAATATGAAATATTGTAAAATTTGAGATGAAACTATTGGTTTTAGGCTAAAAGATGATTATATTTGTACCACTAAAAAGCAAAAAATAAATTATTAGTTTTTAAATAAAAATAAAACCGTCTTCAAAAAAACCCAGACACAACTAAAAAGTTAAAAATAATTGGTTACATTTACATCAATTAATTACATACAATTGAAATCAATTATTTGGAGTCGGTGCCAGCCAAAACATGGAAAAAAACAGAATAATCTTGGTTTTTATGAATCTAAAAGTAAAGAAAACAACACCGGCACCGACTCCAAAAATAATTGATTTAAATTGTATGTAATTAATTGATGTAAATGTAACCAATTATTTTTAACTTTTTAGTTGTGTCTGGGTTTTTTTTCTACGGTCTGTTATTGCAGCGTGGCGGATAGCCGGGATAATGTGAATTCTACAACACATTCAACGATCACTCTTGATAGGAAAGAAGTCGAAGAGCCTGAGGAGTACGATCCATTTGAGCATCGGAACATCGCGCATCCGACTTCGTAAGTGGCCATTTAAACTTTTATTTTTTTATTGCCTGGATAGGCAGACGAGCCGACGGGCCAACTGATGGTAAGTAGTGACCGCAATACCGCTCTGCTGTGGCAATGCCAGAGCACAGCAGAGCCGCTGCCTACCGTTTAATGTAGTGTAGCCTATTGTACTTTGCGATTTGAATGCTGTCGGTCAGCAAAGGCTGAAGGGAATGTTCCAGGCACTCGAAGCATTTTATGGTTTTTTATTTTGCTAGGAAACATTTAAATATAGATAGACCTGTAGGATGTCATTTTTTTGTTACCAAAGTGTCCACACTGCACCTGATAGTAAGCACAGTGCCGACCAGTTAGATTATCAAGTAGCGAGAGACAATCTATCCCTCGCTACTCAACACAATCATGCCGGACTGCTGTGTAGCTTCTCCACACTACGTCATGGGGCAAGGAGGTGAAGAAACGGTTAAAAGTTTAGTGGCAAAGTACTCAAAAGGTCGCAACACGGCCAATCATCGTACCCCAACTCTAGACCCCCGACAAAAACCGGATACACTGGCGGACCCCGGAACGCGACACACTTGCGTGTGCCACTATTCATAAGCTCTTTTAGGATACAAGTGAATAGACATCGTAGTTATCCAGACAATTTGCATAAATATTGGTGCCATCTACTTTTCAGATTTTTTGTACACATCTCAGAACCCGTATAGGAATTTCGTTGAGACAGAAGGTTTCGTAATGATTATATACATAACATATATTTTATATATCGATTAATTCAGCAGATTTCTTTGCAATTTCTTGGACCTCGACTAAATTTTTATGATTTTCGAAAAGGTCGAGTGTAGTGTTAGTATAAATAGCTGTAGAAATCTTGACATCTAAGGTGACGTCACCCTTTAGGTTTGATTCGTTCTGCGTGTTCATCTGAACAGTGACCTATGTGTCACCTGCATAATAATCTTAATCAATTAAATAAATACGCATTATGCAATTTAAAGAAAGAATACGATGCAGTAACTGAAAATGTTAACCCCAATAAACTTTAGTGATATTCTTTGAAACATAATATACGCGTTTCTAGCTACTAATTCCACGATTAAGCTATTTATTTAAATTTAAATTGTACTACAATAGTCGTGGCTACAAATTACTTTTAAGTCTACATCTATAATTTCACTTTGACTCTGTGTGTTTATAATATTCTTTGGAAATGTTTTATATTAATTATTTTCCTTTGCTAATGTTATACGTGCTAAGACTATTATTTATCTCTAATTTCTATAACAAATATTAGTTTGTCTGGATTATGTCGGATAGGGTTCAAAATACTAGCATTTATTATATTTCACTAGTTTCATATTAACGTCCATAGCTAAGTACGGGCTGCTCAGCTGAGGATAATTTAGGATCTACCAATTTAAGTGACAATCGTGGGTTTTATGATACATGTGGTTGGCTAGTTTGGCTCCCTTGTTACCCGACTGCCAAGGAAGGGTTATGTTTTTTCGACAATCTTGTTATTCGATAAATACAATGTAGTAAATAACTTTAAATGCAATGTATATCTTTTATGGCAATTTAACAATTACTGTATTAAATAGAATTGTTTTTAATTTAACCTCGCATATATTTTATACCTTTTGCCCACATTTAATTTATTGTTTACAGGACATTGGGGGCGTTCTTCCATCTTCTGAAATCATCACTTGGATCAGGCTTCCTAGCCATGCCAGCTGCATTCAAAAACACAGGATTGATTCCAGGATGCATAGGAACTGCATTGGTAGCGGTTATAGCTACGCACTGTGTGCACATTTTGGTAACAAATTTATTAAATACACAATTTGAATGTCGCAATTGGGTCGTATTTTTTACCTGGCACGGCCATTTGACTACACTGCATCTGATGGTAAGCGCAGTGCAGTCCAATTAGAGTATTAATTTGTGGGAGACAATCTATCCCTCGCTACTATGTTAGTCGCTTGCTCGCTCGACCGCTTTTCACCTTCTTGCCCATGACGTAGTGTGAAGAAGCAGGCCGGCATGATTGTGTTGAGTAGCGGAGGATAGATCGTCTCCACTACTTGATACTCTAAGTGGACGGCACTGCGCTTACCATCAGGTGCAGTGTGGTCACTTTTTATTATTGGAGTTAACAATTTTATTATTCACTGATAAAACTAAATAAGAGTTTGATTTATAAATAATTACTGTCTGTCCACTGTTAGCCTAAATTAAGAAACTACAAACGGAAACTTTTTCTATAATTTCTAGCGTTTCTACATTACACTATCCTTTCGTGACAACATACAACTAAGCCCGCCCCGCGACTACGAAGACTGTAATTTTATCGAAACGTCGGGACTTATGAGAAAAAGTGTCACGAAAAATTGTGGGCACCAAAAATACACCGACTTCAATAAAAAGCGCATATGCGTTCCTATAAAATTTGAGGGTTGTCCTCGATTTTTCTAAGATCCCATCATTAGATCTTGACTTGGTGCCATGAGACCACCTGGGAAGTATATCCTTTTAAACAAAAAAAGAATTTCTTGAATCGGTCCAGGCGTCTTCGAGTAATAGGGGAACATACATAAAAAAAGATTCCGACGAATTGTGAACCTCCTCCTTTGTTTGAAGTCGGTTAAAACAAACAGCGATCCATTCCGTAAAGTTAGTTTTATTTCAGTGTGTAATATTTGTTAGAAACCATTGTGAATGTTTTTATTAACACCGTTATGATTATGTTATGATAACATTGCCTAGAGTAACCATTCAGCATGTTATGTATGCTGAGTGGTTACTCTAGGCAATGTCCATATTTACATTCAAGTCAACTTTGCCTACAACAGAAGCCCATTACATTACTTATACGTCATAATCCACGACGCCGACACTTAAAGAGGATTCATTTCACGTACATTTGCACTAATATCGGTGGAGTATTGATACGTGTTACGAATGGTAATACAAAAACGAACCATCTGTGTGAACTTATATCAAGTTTAGAACTGTATGGAGTAAATAAATATTTATAATGGACAGTTATAAGAGGCAGACCACCAGCTAGATGATCTGATGACATCAGGAAGGCGGCCGGTACATGGTGGACGAGGTTAGCACAGGACCGGAACGAATGGCGTGAAAGAGGAGAAGCCTATACCTAACAGTGGGTCGATACAGGCTGAACGAAGAAGAAAAAGTTATAAGAAGGCATTTATGACAGATCAAATAGAGAAGGAGAATCGACATAAAGATGGATGGTTGTTGGAACGAGAACTTAATAATAACTGTATTGCGGTATTGCGAAGAGGAAACCCTAGGAAAAGGGGATAATAGAAGATTCTTATAAAATAAAAAATGGCCATTCATTCAACCTGTTCTGTACTGCAGGCGTGGTCGATTATTAAATTATTTCCTTCTAAAAGAAAGGATGCCTTGATAACGGAATAAAAATAAAGGAAAATAACGCTACACCAATAAGATCTTCATGGATCTGCTGTCTTTTTCAAAATTTGAGTCCAGTAAACGACGAAGTAGTCACCTAGTTGTAAAAATACCCAACACCTAAATACCAGAATAATCACGGGGACGTTACCACAAAAATAAAGAATGAGATTTAAAAAATTTCATTTGGAGCTGTTAAAATTTTTTAACGCCTGAAACGCAACAACCGGCTACCAATTTTTGTCGGTTATCTATGAGACAGTACCTCGAGTCAGCCTATTAGTGTTGTAGACAATATTGCCTACAGCGTGGCACTGACGAGCAATTATTTATACATACATATACACTCACCTTTAATCCCCGAAGGGGTCGGCAGAGGTGACTCAGTACACTTCCTTTTCGCAGAATTTATTACTGTCTCATAATGTGATAGAGGACGAGCCTATCGCCATACCGGCCACAATTCCACTCCGGGCTGATACTGAGTATTTCTAAATAGAAAAACCGAATTCATTTATGTCGTAGGATAAATTTATTAGGTCTTGTTCTTTCAGGTATCGACGTCCAGGGAAGTTTGCAAGGAGGCAAGGACAGCCTCAATGAGCTACACTGACACCTGTGAGTGGGTGTTCAAATTAGGTCCTCAGAGATTGAGAAAATATTCCACACATGTTAGGTAATATATACACTAGACTTTAACCTCTAATTTTTGATACTATTCTGTCGGGTGCAGTGTGGTCACTTTGCCGTGCCAGATTATAAAAAAAACTTACAATAAGGCACTGCACACCAGTCTACAGTGCTCGTCAATACAAGACATGAAGCGTTAAGTGTCATAATGACAACAATTTTATTGGAAATATACTTTAACTAGCAGAAGTATACAATCCAAGGAGTTGTCCTCTGCACTGAGGCACCTGTAGCGATTGTCCAGTCGCTCAGTTGTTGTGCCTGAATCTTGAGATTGCATCTAAAGAATACCCCATAAGTTTAACCTCACTTTGCCCCTTTTAGGGATGATTTTTCAAAAACGTTGAAAACTTATTTCTTTATTTCCTACCAAAAGCCTACATATGAATTTACAGACCCCCTAATAAATTATGGATTTCCCACACAAATTTTGAACTCCTATTTGACCCCTTTCAAGGTTGTTTTTGGAGAAAAAAGATAGCATATGTCCTTCTCCAGGATATAATCTATCCCCTTACCAAATTTCATTACAATCCGTTCAGCCGTTTAGTCGTGAAGAGGTAACAAACAAACAAACAGAGTTACTTTCGCATTTATAGTATTAGTATGGATGTACCTTGAACTAGAAAATCAATGCAATAAGAATAGGCAAAGCATTGTATCCAGACAAATTGTTACAATCATGAAACCGGTGCTACATTTATCGTTCCAAAGTCATTCCCTCCAGACTTCCGAGTCGCCCCCTTCTTTTGTTTAAAGTCGGCAATACACCCATGATTATAGTTCTATTGAAACACTCGCAGTCATATTATAGCCTATGCCGTCACAGTATTGAATTTTTTTTAGTGCCTAGATAGGCAGACGAGCAAACGGGCCACCTGATAGTAAGTAGTCACCGCCGCCCATAGACTTCTGCAATACCAGAGCACAGCAAAGCCACTGCCTGCCGTGAATTTCTGAATTAGTTAGTTAATCTAAATCATACATAACCTTCTTTTTTATCCTGGCACGGCAAAGTGACCACACTGCACCTAATGGTAAGCACAGTGCCGTCCAATTAGAGTATCGAGTATCGAGAGACGATCTATTTCATGCTACTCATGCCGGCCCGCTTCTTCAAATTACGCCATGGGCAAGAAGGTGAAGAAGCGGTCGAGGGTCTAGTGTCAGTGTACTCAGAAGGCCGCAAAACGACCAAACATCGTACCTCAACTCTAGACCCCCGACAAAACCGCATGTACACTGGCTGACCCTGGAACGTGACACACTTACGTATGTCAGTATGGCAGGATTTACACAGGGTGTGGTCGCTATCCGGCTATGAATATCCTACCACCACCAGCAGCCGCTTAAGCGTGTATCGGTAGGTACCCATATTGTAGAGGTGGAGTGAACTCAGTCGCAGTTCACCAAAGTAATTTATCCCCTTTCAACAAAATTAAATCAAATGAAAAAAACTGTTTTTTTTTTAAAACGACAGACAGTAAAAATTTTGATGAAAATTTAATTTCCAATCGAGGTGCATTCACACTTACTATTAGACGCTGTCTGAACATTTCTAGCAATTTACTGATAATGTGATTGAATAGCTGAAGTGTAATGTCTAGTCTAGACGCTTAAACTAAGTTTCAATCAACCCTCCACTGAATCATGACTGCTGTTAATCGTTTCCTATCAATCATACACGACTTTTGTCTTATGATCTTTTACGAATTCTTAAGCAACGTTGCATTAAATTTTGCTAGAAAATCAATTTTCCTTCGACATGACTTGAATAATTTAATGACCTCCTAATTCCTCGCCCAATAGACGGCGTGTTAGAATTCTAAGACACTTATGATCTGATAGAGTTAGTTGTAGAAGTCCAGTTGAAATAAGTCAATACTAGACTCCATGCCTTAAGATTATTAATCATTAGCAGCATTATGTAATTCTTGTTGCTTTTTGATATTCATTTTAGACATACATTAAATTGATAATCAGTACTAAATAACACAGTTTAAATAAGATTATTGCTAAAATATGACACTGTATTAGTAGTAATGTAACTTTGAACACCATTTTAATTGGTAGAATGTATCAGGATCATTATAATTTTGCTCTAGTATCATTCGTTATTCTAGCAAATAAATTATTTGAATTTAACTTGTTCATAAATTATTTGTCTTGTTTCTTCTAATGTAACGTAAATATAGATCAAAGAAAAATTAGAAACAGTGAAACAGATGTATACAGAGATAAAACGATGAATCTCATCTGATAAGATGTACTAATAATAAAGAAACGTATGACCTTTGTGGTGATGCTGGTGGTAATGATTATAATAGTGAACATTATAATGATGTTTTTCTTGCAGACATTTTGTGGACTCGGCAATGGCTGGCGTATGCCTCGGCGGGACAAGTGTCTATGTTATATTTATTGCCTCATCACTTAAAGATGTGAGTATTCTGGTTTTTATGGCAAATTTGTAACTATTTGATGTTTTCATTAGTGTAGTTTAAAATGTATTTCGATCAAAGTCAAGCGAATCCGCAAGGTTGAAATCTTAAAGAACCCTTGAAAATATTATTACTTCGTAATGCAACCTGTGAACGATATTTTTTTATTTTTTTTATTTATTTGTTTATTTGTGTTGTATACAATAATGGGTATTACATGCTGGTTTCTTATGTTTACGCGAATATTATACATTGAAATGAAACAAATTTTACGGATTCTACCGCGATAGAATCCGTAAAATTTAAATTTACATGCATTAAAAACCACTGAGGTTTGTAGTGATGCTATATAAGATTAAAAAATTCACATCATTATGTAAGTGTACAATTGCTCTGTGTTAAATACTGTAAGTCTGCCACTAAATAAGTTAAACAACGCTTTAATCATCGTTGGGCATTTTCAATTCCTTAACACGTGTCTACTAAAAGAGTCTAAAACGCTAACTAAGATACAGGTAGACAGTACAGACCCTTAAACAGGTTACTTTCAAGGCGAGTTTAAGGTCAGGTAAAATTTTTTGCCATCCAAAAGCCACTACCGGAATTAGAGAACCGCTTTGAAAATAGCTATCATTGGTGTAGGAGTAATTTTTTTTCTCAAACGTTGCTGTAGCAATCAATACTATTTTTGTAATGATAAACTAGACAAATGTCAGAAATTATTGTTGCATAAAACATCAGAAATTAAAACAAGAAATTATACCTACTAAATTTTGCAAGACCAATCAAAAATACAATTAAACTTTTATAAAATGTTGAACGAAATCTCTAATGAATAGTGTCCCAAAAATCCAATTATCACTCTGTGTACATTTCTTAAGTCATGTCCGAATCAAATTCATTTGTAGTTTCAGTAAACTTATTCCGTTTTGTAAAATTTAAGTAGATGAAAGAAAAGCGAAGTAAACTATAGGGTTTTTTTCAAGTTCATTGTGTCATTATTTAGGAATATAATCATAAGATTACCATGTTGAAACAGTTATTTTGTTGTTTACTTTTTGCGAGGTCGTATCATAAATAGCGATGTTTGGCGATGAAAATGTTGTTAAACTTAATAACGCTATTTGCCAAAACTACTATTTTTGCTATGAGAAATACAAGTATTAAATATAATATAAAGTCCTGCAAAAGTATATATGAATAATAAATAACTGATAAGATTCGAGGACATCTAAATGTTCCTATTTAATCTTATTGGCTACCAGCAGCAATTTGGCCCCAGTGAATTTTAAATAGGCATTAAGACTATAAAAGGTCTAATAGCTAGATGATATTATCAGCAAGAACATAATCCAAAGTAAACGATCACTTCATAAGTATATTATACACACTTTTAGGTTTTCTCTTTATAACATCAAATTGCTGGAAATTTTCTAATCAAGGAGTATTGTTCATCATTCCCACATTTGATTATTAATTTTACGTATTATAATTTCCACCTCTCTGGTGTTCTGAATAAATGCAATTGAAAAGAGAGCTATCATAGTAAATCTATCTTTGTAGAGTGGTAAAACCATGTTATACACTGTTATAGCGAAATAATTGCCGGCTTGACTAAGTAAGTACTCTACTTCATAGAAAGGCCAAGTCAAGCAAAATCGCAACACCAAGGATTACATACTTTGAGTGAGAATTCCATACCCGGAATACACTTCCCTAAAACCACTATCTTCTAGTATTGTAAGTTTCATGGATGATGGAAACCATTTACTATTAGGTGATCCACTAGCTGGATTTTGTCAATTAATAATAATGTTGTTTCTAATAATATACTCTCCAAAGAGTATCGGTCAGGATTATCTATAGCTTGAGTAATTATTATTTGTTTGCAGATTTTCGATCACTTCATCCCTGAGCATAAGCTAGCTGTGCAGGCATACTGCGGTATTCTCCTTCTTCCTTTGATATTAATTACTCAGATACGGTACCTCAAGTTCCTCGTGCCATTTTCCATTTTCGCCAATGTGTGCTTGGTGTTGACATTTGGCATTACTTGTTACTACACGTTTCAAGACATCCCTTGGCCGAATGAAGCTGCGTTGGTGACCGGAGTAACACGATGGCCTTTATTTTTAAGGTACGTTCTTTAACAATCATCCATAATTTGAAAGATTTTTTATATTTAATGAAATTCTAGCAATTGTACAAAGACGACACTAAAACAAAGATTACACTAAATTGTTCTTTCTAAAATATTGATTAAAATGATTTTATATATATTAGTAAGACAAAAAGGGGCGATCACTTACGGAGAGGGGAATGGATTGTCTAGACACCCTTCGGCGTATATACCTCTGATTTTTCGGAGTATAATCCGATTTAATAAGAACTCCATAAGAATTTCTCAGGTATGTGACGTTTAAAAACCCGAACTAAGCCAGCACAATGACTTAACTCCTCTACGTAGCAAAGACCGTTTTTGTTGCATTTCTTTAATTATCATAAATCAAAGTCACTATTTCTCAGCTAAACCTTGAAAAATAAACATAAATACATCCAAATAAAAAAATATATCAGACCTCAAATGCGTCACATCTCTCCTTGCTAAGTATTACAGCCAATTTTTCTTGCAGCACAGCAATATTCGCAATGGAGGGCATAAATGTAGTGATGCCCATAGAAAACGAAATGGCAAAACCGAAGTACTTCCTCGGCTGTCCCGGAGTCCTGAATAGTACAATGGTGTTTGTGGCTATTGTGTATGGAGTGGTTGGGATATTCGGGTACCTGAAGTATGGAAATACAGTATTAGGAAGTGTGACGTTGAATCTACCTCAAGATGAAATGTGAGTTATAAATAATGTATAATACAATCTCTTACTAATTTAAATAAATAATAAATACACCCGACAGTCACACACTTAGGTCCTGACCACACCTACCTTTAACATCATGCTATTTTAATAAGTTCGGTGAAATGTGGGTGTACTAGTTCCACCTCTGCCTACCACTTCGGAATTTACAAACATGAGCGCGTATGGATTTACCTAACTACCTATATTTGAAGTGGAGATATCGATCCTAGTGTTGAACTTCTGAATCTAATATATTGTCTACTTATTGCATTGCATACCAGCTACTTTTTTAAAAACTACATCAAAAATCCATTCACCATGTCTCAATAAATAATAATTTCTTGAGTAAACAAAATCAAATTTAAACACCGCGATTCAGTATGCAAAGTAAATAAAAAATTAATTTTCCAGACGGAAAGTGGCTAGACTAGGAAATTCAATTTATATTTCTCGGAACTGATTTATCCTATATCATCCTCATTTGGAAAATGCCATTTATTTTTTAAGGTTTGCTTTAAGAATTATATTTTTAAAAGATTAAAATTTTCCTTATTTTGAATATTAATCTATAGACATATCCAAAATCTTCAAGAAGTTCAGTTCAAGAATCGTTTTGATAATTGACTTAAATTTAAAACAACGTCTATCTAGGAACTTAATAACTGTAGTGTACTGTGTAATGCTGGGTATAGGCATTATCGGTTGCATGATAACTAATAATCTAAATGCTAAATTAATAAAACATACAATCCACTAAGAACCTAGCTTAATACACTTTGCGGGTTTGTCAAATTGAAACGCAACTGCTTTTAGTCAAAATAATGTTTGTCAGAAACTAACCCCAGATGACCTTTTAGTGGTTGACAAAGATTAAAGCCATTAAGCCTTGATAATCAAAGTAATGAGAGAACAGAACTTGATAGTCAATATTAAATTCATGTCTAAAGACAAAGGTGCTGATCCAAGAGAAGCACGGTTTGCCTTCGTCATGTAGTAAAATAGAAGTAACCTAGTAATAATTTACCAAAGCATATGAGGAAAGCATGGTAAAATAACGCCTAATCCCTCTCATTACCAATCGACCCAAGCTAAGTATTGGGATACACAGACACATGGCTCATTAAAAATATTTATAATCTTAAAGAAACATAGACTCAAATTCTCAAACTTGTTAATTTATGAAATTACCAAAAGTTAACAAATTACCAAGGCCAACGGCATCCTTAACCTAAAATGCGTTATTTAAGCGTTGTATTAAATTCTGAATTAATGAATGCTATTAATATCTGTAATGTTTTGAAACGTATTTTGTTATCAAACAAAACATAAAGTCTAATAGAAGTTCTGCAACTTCTAAGTACCTAGTAACAACTTTGAAATTATTATTTAGGAAAGATAAATTAAATGTACGTCGGCTGAATTTAATTAAACGTTACTTTTATCGTAACTGTATCCAGGCAAAACATTTTAATTACTACCTATACTACATTAAATTACCTTTATATCGCCTCTTTGGTCTAGTGAACTATATTGAAAGTTTCTGGAGCTGGCTGGCCACTTGAAAAAAATGATTCCTACTTTTGAAAATGGAACTTTTTGGCTGTGGGTCTGATATGCTAATAGACTACCATACCATACACAATATTTATTATCTGACCATGAATAGAACCGATCGCCGAATACAATAATTATTATTTATTCAAAATCAATATATGTATTCCGATTTATATAATATTTTTGTAGTATGCGTATTACATTTATTTATGTTTTTCATAGAAGATTGTTATAACAAATCTAACACCGAGAGCGTTGTTTTAAGAAGGATAAAATTCCATGAATACCTTTTCTGTTTAAAAAAATGCGTTTGTTGACGATAAAAAGTTTCCTTAATAAATGCAGCGTTCTGATTTGAATGCATATTCGAAACATATACATGAATCATTTTTAATTTGTTCATTCGCAGCACCTTGCGTGTGCATAATACCTATATTGTATCGTCTAATAGATAAATACTGATATATTAGCTCGAATAAATGATCTCTAATTTATTGACAGCACCGCCGTAAATTCAAGTGATTTTATTCCTCTCCATGCATGGTCATCTGGAAGAGATCGCTCTTAGCGATAAGACCGCCAATTTGTAACACCTAAATAAGTTGACACAACCTGTTTTTGTATGTTGTGGTGTAACAATAAAGTGTTATATTATTATAATCTCTTTTCAGATTGGCGCTTATAGCAAAGGTACTAGTAGCCATAGCAGTATTCTTCACGTATTGTCTACAAATGTACGCGCCGATGGACATCATATGGACGCGTTTGCGAGGCAGTATAAGCAGAGGTTATCATAATATTAGTCAAATTGTGATGCGGACTCTTAGCGTGACTCTAACTGGTAAGTGACTTGAAACTACAGATATTTTCACAAATCCAGATATACCTATGTATGATTGGTCAAATAAACTAATGTATAGACAGAGCAAGACCCACAGTAGTTTACTGGTGGTAGGATATTCATAGCCGACAGGATAGCGACCACCGTACACAGGGTGTATATCTCACCATAGTGGCATACGCAAGTGCGTTGCCTTCTGGGATCAGCCAGGGTACATCCGGTTTTTGTCAGGTATCTAGAGTTGAGGTACGATATTTGGCCATTTTACGGCTTTCTGAATACTCTGACCCACGACTGCTTCTTCACCTTCTTGTCCATGGCGTAGTGTGAAGAAGTAGGCCGGTATGATTGTGTTGAGTAGCGGATGATAGATTGTTTTTCGCTACTCGATACTCTAATTGGACGGCACTGCGCTTACCATCACGAAGGAGAAGTTTGAAGTATATTCCACGATTGCTCTCCAAGTGGTAATAGCTTCTAAAGTCCAAATGTTGGCAATCCATGACAAAAAATTACACATAGCTTCTAAGATCCAAATCGTCAGATTTGGATGCAAATCATGATAAAAAAACACACATAGTAAGAATGAATCTTAGGATCCCTTCGATCAAACCCAGTAAGAGGCTGTCATCTAATCAAGAAATATAATACCATTGTTCTTTCCAGTTGTGCTGGCAGCAGCAGTACCTGATTTAGAACTCCTCATCGGTCTTGTAGGAGCCATCTTCTTTTCTACATTGGGTCTACTCATCCCAGTAGTGGTGGAAACGGTCCACAAATGGCACAGAGGCCTGGGACCCTGCGGCTACATACTATGGAAGAACTTTTTGTTACTGTTATTTTATTTTATTGTATTGTTGTCTGGATGTTATTCCGCCATTAGTGAAATTGTTACCAAATATACTAGATAAATAGTTTTTTGGTTATTTTGCCTAGCTTGCTGCTGTCCTTGTTGCGTATTTACTGCTTCAAAACTATTGATAAAGTGTTGTTTATCTAATATCGTAATAGATAATTCGTAATCTTCTTATGTGTAGATATTAATATATTCTTCCAACGTAGAATTTTATTTAAGCACCTACCTTCTTGTATCTCTGCACTACCTCATGTTGACTCAATAATCAAAATCAAATATTTATTAAATCCATGAAATGTTATACATTATTCCGATTCAGTAAAGTTTTTTACTCTACCGCCAGTTTGGAATACAGTTTCGCTAGAGAAGAACGGGCAAGAAACTCTAGCATTGCCCTTTTCGAACATCGGTTAACAATATTTGGTAATACAATTATAATAACATTTTAGTTTAATTATATTAGATTAGAGCAGCTCACAGTATGTTAAGTTGCTTTATTGTGAAATAAAACTCATTACAAGACCTAGTGCCGCACATTACCGTCGTGAGAGTGATGAAAATCTCGACTGGCAGCGAATGCTCCCGGTATTAAGTCCGCCTATACTTAAATGTTAAAGTGTGTTAAATAAATAAGTCATTGACCTTCATCATGAAACTATTACACTGGAAGATTTTCTTGAGCAACAAATATATTTAAGACTAACCTGCCTATAGCTTCACATGGATGTTTATAGCTACTGAAGGAGGTCAAAGAACTGAGCCCTATATAATAAACTAGTACCTACATCCAACATTTTCCTTGATGAAAATATTTTCCCGAAATGAACCTGGCACGGAGATAAATAGCCTGTGTGTTAAGTCAGGATATACAACATGTAGCATGATTAATGCACACTCTGAAAGTAGTTTGTTCAGAATAAGCGACTGAATCGATATCAATAATTTTTTAATAGATTTTTTTTTTCCAAAAATTATTTAGACTCAGGTAAATAATAGTCACCCTTTAATTTAACGTTCAAAACAATCGAAACTGAAACATAACTCGATGCGATAAAGTCTTTTCTAAATGCAATAATATCCGAACACTTTAAAAAATTAAATAATTAAAATTACGAACTTTATGTCGAAAATTACTACAACAAATTTCATAAAAAACAATATTTATATTAATCGCAGTCTAATTTCAATACATGAATTATAATATAATAATACAAGCCCTGTATTAAACATTATCCCACTGCTGGGCACGGGCCTCCTCTACTAATGAGAGGGGTTAGGCCTTACATGAATTATCATGAACATGAATTATGATTGTAATATTTTTAAATTGGGGTGTCTGAGGATGTGCGCTATTCCCGTTACATGTAGTATATAGGCTATATACATACGTTTCACGCCAATCCGTTGAGCCGGTACATCATAAAAAATGCACATAATTACAAACTTTTGCATTTATATTAGTGTAATTGTGTTTATAGCTTATGATAAAATAATCATCAATTATGTATCAGGGAAGAAATAATTAGAAATTTAGGCTGAATTATAACTAAGCGTCCGTAATCTGCCGTTTCACTTCGATTTTATGTCACCTGTCTTCTTAGAGTACCTAAGCCTGTGTTACATAAATCGTAATGACTGGATGTCAATCCATTCCAACTTGCCCATTCATAGGTACTGCATAATATTTACAACGTGGCCACTTATTATCATAAATATTTACTGTACTAGATAACATAGCGATTAAAACATGTAAACTTGCAAATTACCGCATCAGTACTTATATCCATATTCGTTTTATGGATCTAAATGTAACGTGAAATGTCATATACCACTATGCTTTTTGGTACGCTTCCCAGGTAAAAGTCAGGGGTTGTATTTAGGTAATATATGGCCTTTTCAACCAACTAATCTTTACTGATTGACCTATTACTTTCAACAAACATCGAAGACATGCAATAAACTCATATTACAAAAGAAATTAATTTGTTTTCATATTTTTTTAAATGCAATTATGTGACTTTTTAAACAATAACAATACTAGCCGGCCTGGCAGACGCAATCCTGCCCGGAAAAGTAGCGCCATTAAATATTATATCTTAAAGATCTTTACAATTCCCAGCAAATTTGGTAACATACCGACAGCAGCCCCATCTACCGGACCCAACTGTGTTTTCAAGCCATCCATTTGAATATATACACAAAATGTCATCCAAATCGGTCCAGCCGTTTAGGAGGAGTTAGATGACAAAAACATGTACAGGGGATTTATATATATTTAGTTACTGCATTTTTTAAAAGTAAAAACTTTATAGCAGCGTTAGCCTAGTTGGTTGCGGTGCGGACTGTCAAGACGAAAGTCGTATGTTCGAAACCCAAATGACATACCTACACCTCTCGACTTTTATAAAGTAACGTGTGTATTAAATGTTAATCATCGCTTGTTTAAACGGTGAAGGAAAACATCGTGAGGAAACCGGCATACATGAGAATTGTCTTACGAATTTCGAAGGTATGTGAAGTCTACCAACCCGCATTAGGCCAGCGTGACTAAGGCCTAACCCCTGATTAGTAGAGGAGGCCCGTGCCCAGCAGTAAATATGTTTAATACATGTCTAGTATTATATAAACTTTTTTGTGTAGTTTCAGAGTTCATGGTCTGCAAATACGGCTCTGTTGTAACCTGCTTGTACAACAACAAAAACGGCATTTGCACTAGTGCCTCTAAATCATACATCTAAAGTGCCACTAAAACCTTTATATTCCGGCGTAAAATGCACGTATACAACTTTTACTACGTTTATCAACTAACAAAATGGTGGACATAAATTCAGTTTATGCCATACTTTTGTTAGGCACATATCTAACCTGAGAATCTATACATAGTTGGTATAAAAGGATGTCGGCCTCCGCGTCTGTCTGTCTGTTTAATTGCTAACTTTTTCTAACCCACGCAACGGATTTAGAAGCAGTTTTCACTATCATGTAATTTTTTTCCTTAGATTATCTATAGTAAATCCTAATTAATTTATGATATGTAAATAATAAACGTATTTACTTTGATGGCTTATGTATGAAAATGTTATTTTTAAATTTATCAAATAAATATTTTCTTCCTATTAATAGTATATTTCCTATTATTAGAAGTACCGAAGGTATATCAAAGTTATTTAGAAGAGTAGTTGCGGGTACATTAATAATGACAAACCTAAGTGAGGAGTAGTAAATGTTTAGCATAAAACGGAATGCCTTCCGCGCTTCGGGGTTCAGTTGAGATGTGAAGAAGACTATATTATTATTATGTGAAGATATTCTTGATTCGTTCGCGGGGCAGTAAGCGTAAAAGTGCGTGAACAGTTCAATGACCGCGTAGTTCAGCTGGTAATGCTGGTAGATTAATTACAAAGAGAAGCCATAAGTAAATCCTGACATGCGGTTGTGTTAATATTAAGCACTGAGATGTGTAACAGTGTTATGTAAAGCAATCAATAAAATATTAAACATTGTATTTTGCCTTCTTAAATATCCATCTTCCATAGTTTTGTTGATGTTGCTAACACTATTAAGCAGTTCGCAATTTTTTCAATCTAATTTGCCTACGCGGCCGCAACCGGGTCGTACCCTAGTACTAAATAATAATTTTAAAGGTACCTACGTGAAATATACTAAACTGTGATTAGTGTGGAAGTGCATAATCCTTCTCGTCAGTAGAGGAGGCCCAGCAGAACCGTGTATAAAGGTTAGTATTATTATTGATACACATAGAATATACACCCAATAATATTAGCTAATATATTTTCACAAGGTATAAGCAGCTATAGCCTAGTTGGAACTACGGACTGCCAAGACGAGAGCCGCCAGTTCGAAACCAATCCAAATGGCATGCACTGACTTTTCGAAATTACGTGTGTATTCACTGTTATTATCGCTTCCTTAATAGCAGAAGAATTATGAAAGCCATGAAGGCATTAAACGTAACAAATAGCGATTAGCGCTAAACTCAAGGCGCGATGTACTCCTTTTCATTGTTGGGTTATAAATCGAGATCTTTGAAAATAACTTAAGACTATACCCTATTCATTGATAATTTAAACGTTGCCCGCTCCACATAAACACTGGTTGAAGTAAAAGTTTGGGCTCCCAAGATGTAGCTTTGTTATGGTTTTTATTAGTTTACTAGATGTTGCTCGCGACTCCGCCCGCGTGGGGGTTATTTTTGGAAGAAAAGGTATACAATCGATTGAGGCATCTTAAGCTATTACACCTTTCTATATTTTACTATCCCATAGGATGCGTGCATTTTCCGGGATAAAAAGTGGCATATGTCATTTTCTGAACCATAAACTACCACTATGCAAAAAATCATGTCGAACCCTTGCTCCGTGAAAAACTAAACTGTCCCACGGAAACTGTTCATTTATCCAGGATAAAAAGTAGCCTATGTGCTATTCCAGACTAAGTAGGATTTCATACTATTTATGTAGATAGATCCGTTTTTTAAGAGGTCATAAGCTGTAAGCAGAAGTGAATAGACTTCTTAATTTGCCAGAATAGATGCATTAAAATTTGTACCATCAAATTTTTCTCATTATCGCAGAACTTATATAATTATATTCTGAAATTTCTGACTTTCATAATGAAGCCATATTTTGCATATATTTTTATATAGTGATCGATTATATTAATAGCTAAATGAAGTATATATAGGTAAGTATACTGCTTATATATCTAATTTGAAAATAACCTTGTATGAAACAATATCATAGCTAACACAGCTGTCCGCTACTTGGCCAATTTTCCCTATTCCCAAGGCTTAATAATTCGATTGGAGGAATAGTAATTATTCCAGTAGTCATTATGATTCCCAATTAAAGGGACTTCGCACGTTCTTGTTTAATGTAAAAAGTTATTCATATCTGCAGACGGATCGGTGAAACGTTATTTAATACCGGGTTTAACTAGTAGGTACCTACTTGTGTAATAGATTATAAACGCCAACTACTAAGTGACGATTAATCTTATAAAATATTAACAAAATTCTAAATAATAATAATTTATTTATTTTCAATATAAAATGCTTACAAATATATAATATGTGCATCTGTGTCTGAACTGGATTAAGAATCTTTATTTCAGACATCAGCGCTCCTCAAATAAAAATAAAAACAGTAAAAGAAAGACAAATATAACTTAAAGAACCATCACTTCAGGTAATTTATACTAGATATAGGAATTACTGTAATAACATCTTAAAAAAGGTCAAAAGAACATTTAAAAGAAACTTAATATATAAAGCAAGGATAATAAAAAAAATTGGGAGGCAATAAAAAACATTACTAGCACATCTAGAAAAATATATAACGCATCACAGTTATTAGATATATCTTGCCCCAAAAAATCTGTAGGAACTGTGAATGAGTTTTTTATAAATGTAGGCAAAACTTTAGCGGTTAAGGCTCTTTCTTCTGTTACTTCACCAACCATCAGCGAAACTTGCAACCTGCCGAATGAGCTGGCCCATTCATGCTGTAGACAAATATGTCTACGGCATGGCTCTACCACTATCTTACTTAACGGCTTAACGTTGGGTCGTAAGGCCGGCAAGCCCAACATAACCGTCCTGTAATTTATTTGTGATCATTATCGACAAGTTTGTGTATTTAACGTTATTTAATTTACGTCATCTAGTGGGCGTTTGTGGAACTATTAGCGTTCCTTACTTTCTTGCTTTACCCAAATTTTTATGTGCGGAATAAAGATTTTTGGTGGTAGGATTTTCATATGCGCCCGAATAGCGGTAGTGGCACACGCAAGTACCTATGTCGCGTTCCGGGATCAGCCAGTGTACATCCGGTTTTTGTTGGGGGTATAGAGTTGGAGTACGTTGTTTGGCTGTTCTGCGGCGTTCTGAATACTCTGACACTAGACCCTCGACCACTTCTTCAGCTTCTTGCCCATGGCGTAGTGTGAAGAAACGGGCCGGCATGATTGTGTTGAGTAGCGGGGAATAAATTCTCTCGCTATTCGCTAGTCTAATTGGACGGCACTTACCATCAGGTGCAGTGTGGTCACTTTGCCGTGCCAGGATAAAAAAAAAGATCAAAACACGACGCAGTGTACAGCGTCAATATAATCAAGAAATAATTTAATGTTTATAACTAATTATGGGAGCCTGAATCAATAAATAAGAAATTGTTAGCAATTTTGTCACAAATTTATTGTTCCATCCAGATTTGCATCAACATTGAAATACAATATATTTTCATTTTTTTTAAATATATACCGTTAATTCTATGGATACAATAAAACAAACGTGTGGTTGAGCTAAAAATATGAAACGAAAAATGACAACAATATAAATATATATTATATTAATAAGAAAATTAAATAATTCGGCCATCAGCGTACCATGGTGTGTGCATTCAAACAATATTAAATAAATTACATTTCTTAAATAATCATAATGTCTTAATAAAAAAATGCATTTTAATGTCTCATTCTTATTCCCTAACGTGAATTTTAAATAGTAAGTACAAAGTTTATTTATAGAAGAACATCATTTTATTATGACTTCCTTACGCTATCTCATCAAACAGAAATATAGGTTAGGTTGGGTTAGGATTTGATAAATTTAACACATTTCGGAATTAACAATACATCTAAACAGGCTAGTATAAGGCGTAAATCTTGGGTATTACATACATACATATACACTCACGCCTGTAATCCCCGAAGGGGTAAGCAGAGGTGTAACCAGTACACCCACTTTTAGCCGAAATTCGGTCCCATAATGTGATAGGGGGCGAGCCAATCGCCATACCGGGCATAGATTTCAGACTCCGGGCTAATAATGAGAATTTCTAGATAGAAAAACTTAATATCACTTTACCCGACCCGGGGATCGAACCCGAGACCTCAGCACAGCAGCAGTCGTAACGCATGCGCAATTACAACTGCGCCACCGAGGCAGCCAGGCAGGTATTACAATTTTATAATATATTAAAGAAAAAAATTATAAGCTTGTTTTTTTTATCTTATTGGAAATGAAAGGTTGTAAGTCTTAAGCGATAGATAGATACATAAAACTTTGTAATTCCTGGTCCTTTATTATTTTATGTTAACACTAATAGAAATGTGAATGGTTTGTACATTGGTAGCAGATACAGACTTAGATGAATTATAATTAAACAGTAAACATTATAGTCAAGAATCAATACAACAATTTCTTTACAATGTTATAACTAAATTTATTTATATATTATAACTATTTTTATTTTACTAAAGTGTTTCCTCACACCTAAAAGACACTTCAAATATGAGTATGTGCAAATCGCTTTATCTCTGGTCAGTTTTAAATTTGAATATATGTTATTCAGGTCAATTCTCGTGATTACAAATGTTCAAAATAGCATTTTAGTTCCCGCCTCAGTCATGCAACAGTGGTACAAAAGATGACATTGAAATTAAATTGAAATAAGATCGAAAATTAACAAAAAAATAAAACTCATTTTAAAAACGAATATCAATTTTAGTATTAATTACAATGTTCGGTCAAAGTTCAGACGCAGTCTCAATTAAATACGAGAAATTGGCCCTCATATTTGATGTATTCACGCACTGATTTTAATATAAACGTAGGATATTATTATAATATTTTAAAATGTATTGTTCCTTAACTTATATAAATACAATTTATACATCAACTGTATTATAATAATTATAGCTTGCCTTTTTATATAAATTAAATTAACCTAATATACTTTATTTAATTAATATCATTTCACATAAAATATACTGACACTGAAGAAAAATAATATTTCAAAATTAAACAATATTTAATTTTACCTTTTATGTGAATTATTTCTGTATTAAAGGTAGTTTTATTTATAAAGTTTGCCATTTAAACAGTAGACAAAAGGAGCACTTGACGAAATTTCCTGCGCATTTTCTTGTGAAATATGGTGAGATCTTTGGTGAAAGTTGAATCGAAGCAAGTTTCTGCAAACTACAGTATCTATGAAACTTTAATCGGCCCAAAATCTGATACTAAGTACATAAATGCAACTAAATTTTAAATTTTTATGAAATTCCACATCACTTACCGACTTAAAATACACACATCTTCTAATTATGTAATCCATCTGCTTTTCTTAAAAAAAAATGTCATATATCGATGGCTTTATTATCAAACTTAGTTACTCAATTTATAATATCTAAAAATAATCAAACAATTTATTCTCTTTTTCCGAAATGGTTACGAAGTTTGTTAATTAAGCCATCGGTATATGATTTGGTGTGTTACCTAACCACCGATATGTTACTTAATCTATGGATAATAAACATAGAAATATGTGATATATTATACACTTTAAAATCTATTATATCCTATATTATTGTGAAAATATTGCTGATACCAGTGGTACGATATTTTCTATAATATAAATATATTTAGCTGCCTTAGTTGCTTATTTATTAAAGCCTTAATTAAGTAAAAACTGCAATGAATATATAATAATTAAATTAAATATAGTTGTACGGTGCGACAAGCTTGAAAAATAAACGTTTTAATAAATAAACATATGCATAATACATAAAAAATTCAAAGAGATCCTGCTCGAAGGACCAAAATGCATTTCATTGTTTAAATAACTAAGTTGATGTTCTACCGTTAAGTATTTATAATACATTGATAATAACTTTATGACAAGACGTTAATTTTCACCAAATAGTTGAGAAATATCGAAAATTATGAGAAAACTGTCGCTTAGACCTTTTTTCAGAACTTCCATTGGAATATTTGTTTTGATACTACATAGGTTTAGATATGCTATAAACGTCGCTTTAATATATACGCATAATTTTTATGTAAATAATAGTTCTAAATGTGATATGTTATTTGTTAAGATACGCATTATTATTCAACTGAAGAATGCAATGAATTATTATTCAAATACGCCATTTTTTTTACTCCATAACATAGTGTTATTTTTACCAATTTAAGGTTGACTATATTATATAATATATACGTATTTTCAAGTATTTAGTATCTCACAATAGTTTTTTGGTCATCTGAAGTTCTAAGCTTTACATTTACTAAATTTAAAAAAATACTAAAATTACTGACTAGTATGTTATATGACTTTAATTCAGAAATTAATAAATTGAGAGAAGACTACATTTGAAATTATTTAAGAAACATATTTCAAATTTATTTTAATATAAGTAATTTTTTGACTGACCTATAATTTGATAAAAAAAAACAAATTTATTTTAAAATAAGTAAATTTTTGACTAGTTTTAGGAATACGATGATAATTATGAGATCAAATACGACTAGCTTACAACATCATTTGATGTAAATATTTATTTATAATATATTTCACGGAAGCAAAAGCGTGATAGTGTTTCACCTCTAAACTATCACAAGGACACGGTGTTCGGAAAAACGTAATAAGTAGTGAGTAAAATACAAGCCAAAATCAATTTTATTTCTATAACATTAAAGTTACAAATACGCTTAATACGCACGTCCATAAAGTCGAGTATTGCCTGTTTTTGTCCGGACACCGGTGTCCGAATGATACGTGACAGGTTAAATTAGCTACAATATATAAATATTATTAATACGAATATTTAGAAGTACATATACATGTTTAGCAATATATAATTATTACTTTTTAAATAAAAATTAAACCGCCTTCAAAAAAACCCAGACACAACTAAAAAGCAAAAAATAATTGCTTACATTTAAATCAATTAGTTATATGCAATTTAAATCAATTATTTTTGGAGTCGGTGCCGGTGTTGTTTTCTTTATTTACTTTTAGATTTATAAAAACCAAGTCTGGATCTATTTTATATTTTTTTGTATGCCTGATTATTCTGTTTTTTCCATGTTTTGGCTGGCACCGACTCCAAATAATTGATTTAAATTGCATATAACTAATTGATTTAAATGTAAGCAATTATTTTTTGCTTTTTAGTTGTGTCTGGGTTTTTTTGAAGGCGGTTTAATTTTTATTTAAAAAGTAATAATTTATTTTTTGCTTTTTAGTGGTACATTATATAAAATCGGTTAAAAGCTGCTGAAGATATTAGAATTTACGTGTATTTTAATTTTATCACCCCCCTCCCTCACCCCCACCCCTTTTACCCTCTCTCACTGAAACTTAACTTTTATAATGAACGTAATGCAAAAAGAACCACTGGAATACTACTTAATTTTAAGGAGTTACCCTCTCCAGCTCCGAAGATATTCATCAGATCTTCACCATATTTTTATGGGACCAAATGACAAGCACCAGCTTTCAATCAAAGAAAGAATGGTCGAAATCGGTTCACACAGTACAGAGAAACGAGGTAACAAACATAAAAAAAAAAAAAAAAAAAAGCAACATACAGTCGAATTGAGAACCTCCTCCTTTTTTTGAAGTCGGTTAAAAATGGTATAGAATTTAAGCATCCAATAAATCTAAGATATAGCTCAGTTATTTTTAGTGTAATAATTCCTATTTAGATAAATAAATAATAATAATAAATTGTGTGCCAAACAGTGTGACAGTACATACCTAGTTCTTACACCACACTAGGGTTAAACCTGTATCGTGGGTGTCAGGAGCTATGAGGGACTACGGTCCCACGACACACAGACCCGAAACAAATATGTATACAAATTACAAAAGACCTGCGGCTGGGTTTCTTGGTGCTTCTTCTCAGACCAGTGGGCATTTCCGAAGCACCGGTAGACTTTAACATTATTATGACATGTAAAAAGTGCCCCTAGTGGCCTAATTTACTAAATAAATGATTTGATATGTCACACAAACATTTTTATGCGGGAATCGAACGCACAGCCTCTCGTTTCACAGCCCACTGCGCCACAGAGGTCAATTGCTGTCTGTCAATCTATGATGAGACACAGATCTATTTCTTGTTTGTGTCTCTCTCACACGGTTTTGAAGTAAACTAAAGTAAGTTATTGTTGTAATATGAGTCAGATATCTGGGGGCCTAATTCTCTGGTCCTGACCAATCTTATTTCTTTCCTTAAGGTCAATAATGAATATGGTTATTTTGATATTGTAATTTATAAACCCTAAAAACTTCACTTCACGCCATACCTGTATGCATATATTTTTATTTTCATTCACTTATTATTTATATATATTTATTTGTTTCCCACGTCATACCAGATACCATGGCAGCAGCCCAATCATCCAATACTCTGCAGTGAATGCTTGAACTGAAGCAACTTGCTCAGGTTGTTGTACACCAAGTCTTGAGGACTAGATATGATGAAGTAGACTAGACCGAGGATTGAAAGCACCGCGCGCCATATTGAAAAATGCGTCCACGTGTGATAGAATGTTGGTATTGGTGGCTGAAAAGTTACATATTATATTAATTTCACAATATCATTCGAGATTAAATAAATAACACCCAACAGTCACACACATAGCCCCGACCCCACACTAACTATACTATACTAATATATAACTATACGAGTCTTGTGTTGTGGGTATCAGGGACTACGAGAGACTTTCGGACTCACAACACCCGGAACCCTGACACAAATGGGAATCGAACCCACGGCCTCTCGTTTCACAGCCGGCTACTCGCCTACTGCGTCACGGAGGCTGTCAAAAAGATTGTTATATTATGTATCAATAAAACATAAAAATACTATATGACCCGTGCGAATACTCCGCACTGATACTAATTAACAAAACAATGAATTAGTTTATTATACTGTCAACAGATGGCACTGTTGTACATTTTATTCTTCTTGACGAAACCTATAATTTGAATTATTAGTCTATTTTTCGTCAATAACGGCAAACATAAGCTTTTAAATGGTGTTTAAATCGTTAAATTTGATGAAGAATTATGGAAGTTATCCGACAAAAATCACCATTGGGAAATAATATGTATAGATTTTTTTATATATGTTACTCAATTCAGTTACTATCAAATTAAATTAATATTACATACGGCATGAATATGCCGCGAATTAAACCGGTTTATTACCACTTTCTCAGAACACGAATAAACATTTAATAAACAATACTTATAATAATAATAATAGTAACTAACTAACTAAACCCTGTATTAAACATTGTCCCACTGCTGGGCACGGGCCTCCTCCACTAGAACTACTGAAAGGGGTTAGGCCTCTGTCCACCACAATGGCCTAATTCTGGTTGGTAGACAAAACACTTACAGTAGTATAATTCCCAGTGACATTGAAGACCAGAGGAGTATACTGGTAGACCATCAGCTCGTCGTACATGCGAGCAGCTGTACACACTAACAGACAAGCCATGTACAGTATCACAAGGACTATCGGCTGGAAGTAAGGCTGGAAACCGCGTGTTAAGTCTAGACTCGTTACATCCAGTCTGGAATAAGATAACAATATCCATCATACACAATTATTACAATAACATAAGTTAGCTAACTATTACATAAGACATGCACGCACGCATGCACGCACGTTCCCACGTTAGCACGTATGCACGAACGCACACACAGCAAGTCCATTTAATTTATTTTTTATTTTAGTGCCTCGATAGGCAGACGGGCAGACGGGCAGACGGGCCACCTGATGGTAAGTAGTCACTGCCGCCCATAGACTTCTGCAATGCCAGGACACAGCAAAGCCGCTGCCTACCGTTCAAATTTAAATATAAATAATAATAAATAACACCCAACAGTCACACACATAGCCCCGATTCCACACTAAAATACGAGTCTTGTGTCGTGGGTATCAGGGACCTAGAGAGACGCACGGTCTCCCAACACCCAGACCCGGGACACAAATGTCTGTCTGTCACACAAACATTTGTCCCGGTGTGGCAATCGAACCCACGGACTCTCGTTTCACAGCTGGCTACTCGCCTACTGCACCACGGAGACTGTCTATAAATATATTATTTTAGACATTTCATAAAAGCTTTAACTCGGTAAACATGTCAAAGTAACCAAAGTATTATATCTGGAGGGCGGACTTGATACATATTTATAACTAACTGTATAATGATTCTGATATCTATGCAGAAACACCATACATAGAGACAGACAGTAATTATTAAAGAAACCTAATTTAATGTGTAAATATTGTGACACATTAACAACGTTTTTAATTTATTGTGATTATTTTTATTTGTTTTTTTCTTTCTTTAAGTTTAGTTTTAATATCTAATAAATTAACTATTGAAAACATCTATAAAAAATTCAATTAAAGACACATTATTCAATATTTAAGTGTAGTTTTATACTATAACTAGCTGTTGCTCGCGGCTCCGCCCCCGTGGAGGTTATTTTCGGGAGCAGAAGTATCAATGCAAGGAGTTGTCTTCTGCACTGAGACACCTATAGCGATCGTCCTGAATCTCAGGTGTTGTGACTGTCTAGATGGCTAGACAGGCACAACTCCTAACTTAAACTTCTAGCACTCCTTATAACACCCCGGGATCACTCCGTAAGTGTCGAAGAAGGCCACCGCGGGGTTTTAGCTGGTAGTGTCTGGTTGGGTGTACATAAGATTACATAGCCATCATCCGGGCGAGGGGGTGCTGGGTCGTAAGACCGGCTAGTCCAGCATAACCGTTTTATTCTCATTCCGCTTCCCCCCGAAGCGGACGGCAGTAATAAAATGCTTTCCCCGCGACAAAAAAAAGTGTTGTGCCTGAAGCTTGAGATTACATTTAAAGAATACCTCATAAGTTAACTCGTCACTTCGCTCTTTAAGGGATTATTTGGTAACAACGTTGAAACACGTATTTCTTTATTCTTTACCAAAAGCCTAAATATGAATTTTCAGATCCCTAAGTTGAAGTAATACGGATTGCCCATACAAACTTTTAACCTCTATTTCACCCCTTTCAAGATATTTTTTTGAGACAAAAGATACCCTATGTCCTTCCCTAGGATATAATCTATACCTCTACTGAATTTCATTAGGCTTCGTTCACCCGTTTAGTCATGAAAAGGTAAGAAACAGACATACAAACAACAATATTAATTTTGCTGCGGAGATATTTTAAAACTGTTATATCTCCTAAGATATTCATTGAAATCAAATGACGTAAAGGGCAACTTTGTTCATAATTAAATACTTGTGAGGAATAAAGTATTTATTTGGATAAGGATTAATACCGTGTTTATAAAAACCCCTTTCCAAATAATGCTTTGTTTCAGAACAAATTCGATAACCATTAAAAAGGTTATAGTGAGCCAACCGAAATAGATAGACATATGCTATCGCGGACTTTTTTTAGAACTTTTTAAGAGGAACAATTTCGTCGTACATGATTGTTATGTAACTTTAACCGTTAACGCAGCGTACGCCACGGAAGCTCTCAAAAGGAATCAATTTCCCCCGTTTTTGCAACATTTTTCATTGCTACTCCGCTCCTAATGGTCATAGCGTGATGTTATATAGCCTATAGCGCTCCTCGATAAATGGGCTATCCAAAACTAAAAGATTTTTTCAATTCGAACCAGTAGTTCCTGAGATTAGCCCGTTCAAATAAACAAACAAACAAACTCTTCAGCTTTATATAATAGGATAGATGTATAACATTTGAAACTGTAATTTTCGCTGGCTGTGTCTCCTTAAATTTAAGATAAAAGGATCATTTATTTCTGTACGATTTGTTATAGATTTAAAATGTGTTATGTTTGTTGGAGAACTTTAATAAATAAAAACACAACTTACCTATCTAAAACAGATAGCAAGCACATGATGCAGAAGAAATAATAAGCTGCCACATAAGGCATGGTGACCAATGCATGGAAAGATAGATGACCAGCATCCAGACCATCGGAGTAACTGATCAGTAGGAGGTGCATGAGAGATAGACCTCCAAGGATCCCATGACAAGCTGGCGCGCAGCAACGCCAAGACTTTTGTAAGGTTAGAGCCACATCTAATGGTGTGAAGTCACCTAACCTGAAAATGTTTAAAGCAAATTTTATTATCATGTTGTTCATTAACTCTGAAGGGGCATAAGAATTGCAAAGGTATGAGAAGTCTACAAATTCGCATAAGGCCCATGACCAGTAGTGGAACAGTGTCGAATAGGAAATTCTAAGTATCTAAAGTTAACATTAACATACACATAAAAATTTGTAGATGATAGAAAAAAAATTACTTTTAAAAAATAGGCATTATATGAACAAGTTAAAAATATCAGAAATATTCTGACTGCCTCAGTGGCGCAGTTGTAATTACACATGCGTTAAAACTGCTGTTCTAAGGTCTCTGGTTCGTTCCCCGGGTCAGGTAAAGTGATAGGTATTGGGTTTTTCTATTTAGAAATACTAAGTATCAGCATGGAGTCTGGAATTAAACCCAGTATGGCGATATGCCTCCCTATCACATTATAGGACCGTAACAAATTAGGCGAAAAGTGGGTGTATTTGTACAACTCTGCCTACCCATTCGGGGTTTACAGGCGTAAGTTTATATGTATAAGAAATATTAACTACATAAAAATTCTGATTTTAAAAGAAAGATACGATTTATTTTGAATGGTTCACCTTAAATATTTATCCCCGTCTCTGCTCTGCTGAGACTCCAATATCCTATCTCTGGACACTGCAGTAAAAGTTCCACCACCCTGTAAGTAGATTTTCTCTGGTCTTCGTCCACCGAATGGGTCAAGTCGTTCATCATTTGGTGATGTTAGAGGCGAGGGTGATGAGAATGGATTGTCAATATACTGGTCATGGTATGGCCTGCTCGACTCCAAGCTTTCCAGCATTGCGGAGAGATCTGATGGTCGGGCTGAAAAAACATTTTACAGCTACATCACAATCATGCCGTCCTGCTTCTTCACACTACGCCATGGGGCAAGAAGGCGAAGAAGCAGTCAAGGGTCGATATTATGTCTCATGTGTATTTTGGTTACATGTCATGGATCCATCCTTTATTTGTAGCCTGTATTGCGATTAGTGAATCAACTTAAGGATATTTTCTCTGACAATACTTTGAATTGACCCCACATCCTTACCTCATTGCAATAAGTATTTTAGATATTATATAGAGCAGCCCTATTAACAATATCACCAATTGTAATTCTTACTAAAACAATACTAGGTCCCCAATACATAATGTAATCAATTAGAAATAAGTAGTAAATGTAAATATTGATTAATTTTAAATATTTTATCTACTAAAATAGTATAGAAATTAGTCTTATACATCAATATGGTATTATATTGGCGCTTCCTAAAATCGTCTTTGCACATAAACGTTAATTAACAATAGAACAAATTAGTTAACTATACTGTCAACAGATGGCACTGATAAATTTTAATTTTTTTCACATAACCTACAATTTCAAAACATTGAAATATTCTATTTTTCTAGTTCAAGTTATGGTGTACCAACAAGAAAACACCTTTAAGAAATAATATATACAGATTTCATAATTTACAAGCTTACCAGGTCTACCGCTTTGTTTACTCTTACTCCCACTCTTAAAGACCTTTGGGCTGATATCCCTTCCATTAGCATTAGCATCTTGCCTTTCATCTCTGGTTTTCCTCCTAGTCTTGCGTGGTTTGTGACGTAGGTCCTTGCACATTCCGTTATTGTTCTCAACATCATTCGCCTCTATGTCCAACTCACCGCTCAGTGTTACCACTTCATCTTTATTATATTCTTTTAGATAATCATCCACCTGAAATATACATACACTGTGTTAGCTTACACCTCCCAATTTAAAAGTCAGGCAACTTGCTGGTGGTAGGATATTCATATCTGCCTGGATAGCGACCATCATACACATGGTGTACAACCCACCATAGTTGCGGTCATTTGAGTACTCTGATACTATACTCTCGACTGCTTCTTGACCTCTTTGCCCCATGGCGTAGAATTAAGAAGCTACACAGCAGGCTAGCGTGATTGTGTTCAGCAGCAAGGGATAGATAGTCTCTCACTATTTGATACTAACTAACTGGTCTAACTGGACGGCACTGCTCTTGATATCTGCCAGGATACAAATAAATACATGTTCGTAATTATTGTTAAACTCAGACACATAATTGTGATTGCACACCCTGAGATATGAACCAAGTCCTTACAGGTTTTCAGTTTTATAGCAAAACCACATGTAAAATATAAAAGTGAATGTTACCATTATTCTAAAATAAATTTAATAGATGGTATTCCATAATATATTATGTTATTATGAAAAAAAGGCCTTATACTCCAAATAATGATGTTTGTAAATTCTAAATAATATCTATTGTATAGTGGTAGAGCCACGTTGAAGACATATTTGTCTACAGCATGAATAGGCCGGCTCGACCGGGGTAGTACCACTGTCTCACAGAAAACTAACAGTGACAGTTTACTGTCGCATTTCATATGGCAAGTGAGATATCCGGAGTCTCAGATTCCCCCTTCCCTTCCCTAATCCCTATTCCCGTCCTTTAAGACCAACAGCACATACATGATACTTTCGGTATTGTGGATGTTCATGGGCAGTGGAAATCACAACATCAGGTGACCCACTGGCTCATTTGTCGGACTATAATATATAAAAAAAATATATATCTGTTCTTATGTACTTCTTTTACAGTTAATTGAAGTAAATTTTTTATTATATTATTGAAAAGATTTACAATACATTGTATAATTACATAATATTAATAGAATGTTTTCTTATTATTGTAGCTTGTGTGTACATTAAAAAAAATAAGTTAAAAATTATTTGCATTTCTGTCACTAAAAATTGCAATAATCTTTGACATTTGACCCACACTTTAACCTTTAAACTTGAACCTTAAGCATAAATATCACCTTTTCTAAAGCACTAAGACTGGAACCTGGCATGTCAAAATCATGCAAATCTCTATCTGGATGTCTTGAAGAATGCCGTTTCTTCTTACGGTATGAAGGGCTACGCTTCTCCTTATGTCCACTAGAGGGTCTTGACAGTGTCTTCATGAACTTCTCCTCCAGACCGTTAGGATCGTGCGAATAAAAAACAAAAGATGGATTCTTATCTGACTTCTTTATTTCCTTCTCAACAAAACCTAGAATACCTTGTTTTATTTGGTCATGTATCGGCAACTCTGTGTCTAAAGACTCGTGTTCCGACTTTATCCAGCTGTCGCGTTTAGATTTATCAGTGTCGTCGGGAGCAGGTGTTTCTAAAGGTTCAGGATCAACAGCATGACCGTTTGATAGTTTTCGCGAACCTGACCGACTTCTGGATCTGTGCTTGTTCTTCTGCTTGGGAGATGGTGAGCGACCACTCGAATGTACTTCTGCTATTTCCTCCTTCACTCCCTCACTCTTACCTGGCTTCATGATTAAAGATTTTCAATGTAAACCCACGCAAAAATGCCACGATGCTAAATTAATTTTTTTCTGCTAATTCATTGCACAAAACACTGCATAAAATTAATGGAAACTGATTACAATAATTAATCTACATGACTGTATTTTGAATTAAGCATTTTTTTCTTTAATAAAATAATTTAACACATTCAAACATAATTCAAAATATCACACAAGATTACTGTTGAAATGTCAAATGTCAATCGGCAATGACGTCATTGTGACGTCATACCCAAATAAAACATTCCGTTTTACGCTTTTATTTTGTTTCGCATAAATGTAATATATTAAAAGTTTAAAATATTTACAAAAGATTAAAGAGAAAAGCAAGTTATTGTAAGAGAAGCTCTGTTTAATAAGATTTAAGTAGACAAAGAGAATAAATCTAAGGCGAGATAACAAAAAAGAAACATACCTAGCTATCATAATTTTTTATTTGAATGTTGTGTATATTTTGATAAAAAGTAAGTAAACTTCATAAACAATGGGTGTCTTCCAAAAGTTTATCTAAGCAAAATTATGCTCAATAAATGTTTTTTTTATACCTGATGGTAAGAAGTCACCGCCGCCCATAGACTTCTGCAATGCCAGGGCACAGCAAAGCCGCTGCCTACCGTTTTGTTAAAGGTAAAAAGTTATAACCCTAGCAAATACTCAGCTATTTATCGATGGCGGGAATGTGATGTGATGTTTTATTGTGATTAATAAGTGAAAAAAATATTTCAGACATGGCTTCGGCCTTTTGTATAAGTTAAAACCAGAGAAGAAGAAGACTTTAATTCTAGCCCAGATGCATGGTGGAGAACTTTTGCCTTCTATTTTATAGGGTGAATAAAATACAAAAAATTGGTTTATTTATACCTATTTCATCAACTCAAGTGTTGTCATTACATTATATTGAAGGAAAATTTAATTCCTAACCTAAGTTGTCTGTTGTTATCTGTCCAGAGATTTTAATTCTAATTATTATGAGTTTAAATTAAATATGTGTGGGACTTCGTGCCGGCCGTACCAGTCGGTAGCAACTGGAGTCAGAAATTCGGAATGCCGTTGACCTTCAGACTACGCCTTTGTGCGACGGTCTAAGTAATTGAATAAAAGCGATATAAGAAGATTTAACATTTGTTTCAACGTTAAATCTTAAAATGATTCTTCTACTATTTTGAGAGAAGAGAGTGGAAACAACTAGAACTACCTGTGATTCAGTTACTCATTTAAATTGTAACTTTAAAAATGTGTCTTATTTATTATCTCGTAGCACCATATAATAATAAGGATAACATTACATTTTTACGAATAGTTTTATGCATTAGGACTGCATCAATTAACTACTTTATGTAAAGTAGATACTTACAATGATATATTATATCTTATTAAATTTTCTAGATTGCCGAGTTCGAACTAAGGTAAGATGGCCGCCTTTGCTACTGTACTGCCAAGATTGTCATTTTAGATTGGTCACTGACTTCATGAGAAATAGGATTGTTGGCTTGACAGCCGCATCTGATTGGTAGATAGTGAAGGATTGCCGACTTTGGTTCTGAAGCAACTTTTATTTTGTATTTTGAAGGGTTAATTAACAGCCGTCTTAAATTTTAAAACATCGAAGTAGGCGATGCAGATTTTAATTTCCTATATTGCCATATATTTATCTCATTTTTGCCCAACCACCTACTTTGCCGACTTTGGTTCTTTATGACTCATTTTACAGTGTAATTGTAATAGTAGGTATATTTTTTTTTATCCTAGCACGGCAAAGTGACCCCACTTCACCTGATGGTGGAAGCGCAGTACGGTCCAATTAGAGTATCGAGTAGCGAAAGACGATCTATCACCCGCTACTCAACACAATCATGCCGGCCTGCTCCTTCATACTACGCCATGGGCAAAAAGGTGAAGAAGCGAAAGCGGTGGCCAAACATTGTACCCCAACTCTAGACCCCCAAAAAAAAATATATGTATATATAATCATAAAGGCCAATAAACATAGCCAGTGCGATTATCTTTTCTGTAAACATGCTTGAATAAAATTAACTTAATAAATCTCACTTTTCTTATAATTTAAACCATTCGCGAAAAAGTTGAAAATTTATTTAAATCGCACCAAACCGCAGCACGCCAATATTTAAT
This sequence comes from Laothoe populi, assembly GCA_905220505.1. Taxonomy (NCBI): domain Eukaryota; kingdom Metazoa; phylum Arthropoda; class Insecta; order Lepidoptera; family Sphingidae; genus Laothoe; species Laothoe populi. Next base: position 18,945,307 of record HG992153.1, on the reverse strand, counting down.
TGATAATTTAACATTACCCTTAATCGATAAAAATAATTATCGACAAGTTTTACATAAAGTAGGTTTAAAATATTTGTCATAAAAGGCTATTACCTAAATCTGACGAAGAATATGACTAGATTAGTTATTGACGCATATCTTTATATACATTCAAACTTTGGGCGGTGACTAGTTTTTTAAGCTGTGTTGGTTTCTGTATCTTACTTTATTTAATTATGGGAATGGAGGAATAATTTTTTAATAATTAATTAATATTATTTTATTTATTAATTAATAAATTAATAATTGAATAGGAAGAATGTAGAATGTCTATTCGAGTGTATTTTGCGCAATACCTCTCATTTTGTATTGATTTTGATGATTATTATTACAATCTGATGACGAATGACGAGTGAAGAAATGGAAGTACAAATACAATAGAAGAAAATAAATCGATTGTTTTTTAATGTTAAAATATTTTATTTACGGTTGGCATGACATGGTAATAACAGTCAAGCTTTAATTAACATATTAAATGAATTAATTAAAAATTATAATACTAGACTTGGTTTTATTTTATAGTTGATGTATTTAATTTCAATATTAGACGGCATGTAAGCATTTCTTATTTAAAAAATGCTTAAGTATGACTTGTTGCACAATATTGCATAAAACGTGTCCTACAGTACTTAGTAAAAACCGCAGTGGTGTTATTACAATTTATATAAATTATGAAGTTTATATGAATAGTCACTAATAAGATGAACAATCCGCTTCAAATGATGAAGAGCATATACGTCCTCTGATTTCAGGTTTTTCCTCATACCAATCTACACCTACAATATATGAGGCATGACTTGCCATTTTCAAACCACGCTCTATTAAAAAAAATAGAAGGCAAAGGTATATCGCTTACCTGATGTTAAGCTATTTACTTAATGTGACCGTCTGTTTGAATCCAGTCAGTTGTAAAACAAGTTAGATAATCCTATGTCAATTTTAATAAAAGTACAACAATCCGGTGCAAAATAATATCGTGAAGATTTGATTAAATTTATTTAATACTGTAAATTTTTGCTGTCTATTGCACAATATAATTTAATATTTATTTTACAACGGCCATCTATCTATACCAGTATCTTCCATTATATTATTCCTAAATTATATTAAGTTAGATTCATTTAATTTTAATAATAAAAACATATTTTAAATATCGAATTCAGGATCACTTTTTTAGAAGGAAGTCAATGTGTTGCTTGAGGAGTTTTTATGCATATAAACCTCCTATTATAAGGCTGTATGGCATGCCTTTATTTGCATAAAAAAAACAAAACTCAGTCAAGCAAACAATAATAAAAGTTGAATATCAAGTGGCGATCTTACACAATTACCTTGCCGCCCGCAGTCCCCGCACCCCTCTAGAGGTCGTCCTCCCCCCCACGCGAGGCGAAAGGCACTTTCACTCGAGGAATTCGGCGACCAACGTCTTCGTTGATCTTCTGACGTCATTTTTGCGCAACTTGACGCAACCTGGTCCAGATTTAGTACTCTTTTTTAATAATATTTTCATGGTATAGACACTAAACGTTCAGAAAAAGTAGAGATTGCTTCTGAATTCTATTTATTCATTAAGGTTTTTAGAGTACACAAATTAATATAATGTGTTTAATTTAATATATTTAATGCCCATTTAGAACAAATTCCTCGTGTCAACAAAACAACAAATTCTTCATAGAAGCCATGACTGCCTCGGTGGCGCAGTTGTAATTGCGCATGCGTAAAGACTGACATACAGTTAAGTCAGGAAACGCTGTGCTGAGGTCTCAGGTTCCCTGGGTCGGGTAAAGTGGTATTGGGTTTTTCTATTTAGAAATACTCAGTATCAGGTTGGAGTCTGGAATTGTGCCCGGTATAGGGATAGTTTCACCCCTTGTCAGTGAAAAGTGGGTGTACTTGTTACAGGCGTGAGTGTCTATGTATGTATGATCGGACTATGTGTATGACTTTTAGGTGTATGTAATGAGGTACTCTATATTTAGAGGTCTAACATTACTAAAACTATGTTAATTTTACGTTATTTTCTTATTTTTTGATGGAACAATCATTCTATATGATGATAAAATCAAGAATGTTTGTAGACGATTCGTATACATATAATATTAAATAAAGGTTCTTTATTAGCACTGAATAGTATTTATATCCTTAAATATTTTAATAAAAATATATTTTGCTACCTACATGTTGCCCGCGGCTCCGATCGCGTGGTTTTTGGAAGAAAAGGTACAATCCATGGGGGCATTTTAAGCTATCACATCTTTCTATACTTTGCTATCCCATAGGAAGCGTGCATTTTTCCAGTATAGGAAGTAGCCTATGTCATTTTCTGATTCCTAAACTGCTATTATGCAAAAAATCATGTCGATCCCTTGCTCTTTTTCCGGGATAAAAAGTAGCCTATGTGCTATTCCAGACTATTATCGTATAATCGTAACGTTGTAGCGTGATTGAGTAACATCCATCCATGCATCCATCCATACAAACATTCGCATTTATTATATTAGTAGGATTATAAACCGGAGTCATCTGCTTTAAAATATTTTTTCTACATTATACAATATCATTGAAGTTCTGACTGATTGTGCTGCCTCGGTGGTGCAGTTATAATTGCGTACGCAATACGATTGCTGTGCTGAGGTCTCTGGTTCGAACCCTGGGTAAAAGTGATATTGAGTTTTCCTGCCACGAAATACTCAGTATCAGCCCGGAGTCTGGAATTGTGCCCGGTATGGCGATAGCTCATGGCTAAAAGTGGGTGTAGTTGTTACACATCTGCCTACCCTTTTGGATATTACAGGCGTGAATGGGTATATAAGAAAAAATTCGCAATGAAGCTATAGGTATTTGACTCAATTTTTTATGTAGCGATTGAACCAACAGATTTCTCAGGAATTTCTTAGAACTCAGTGTCATTTTTATGATTTGTTTGACTGACCTTAACAATTAGCCATTGGCACCGTAAAAATGAAAAGCATTTTTCAGTGGAAATTAAATGATTCACTTTAACCATAATATTATGACTAGCTTTGATGACGTATGACAAACACTTTGTCATTTCTTTATCTTGTCACCAATATTTTTTCTATCTTATTTTAATTGAAAGGTATATTTTTTGCGTAATAGTAGAATTCGGCTAAAAGAGGGTGTGCTGGTTACACCTCTGCCTACCCCTTCGGGGATTACAGGCGTGAAGTGTATATGTATCAGACATTGAGAATCGACTGAGCGTTCCTTATCCGGCTATTAAGTGAATACGGGTAGAAAAATGTGAGAGAGATAGACCGAAAGTGCGGCCAGTCTTTCGGCAATCTATTTCTAGAATTTTGATTGGTCTACGTCAAAAACTTATATGAGCAAAAAGAAATAGGTATTGACCGCACAGTCGCTTTGTATTTTTCTACAAAGTGGTCAATTCTGTGAGGATATTGCTCAGTCCAGTTCTCAATGTCTAATATGTATGTATGTACAGAGTGGAATAATTTGTAGCTATATTTAAAAAAACATAATATAAGTTTTTAATTGCCTCCGTGGCGCAGACGAGTAGCCGGCTGTGAAACGAGAGGCCATTAGTTCGATTCCCACACCGGGACAAATGTTTGTGTGACAGACAGATATTTGTGTCCGAGGTCTGGGTGTTGTGAGACCGAAAGTCTCTCGTAGTCCCCGATATCCACAACACAAGACTCGTATCTTAGTGTGGGGTCGGGGCTGTGTATATGACTGTTGGGTGTTATTTATTTATTATTATTATTTATTTATAATTACTTTTAGAGGAGTAGCAAAAAAAACATTTAATTTAATAAAACTCTTTAATGTATTCATCAATGAATATTACATTTATAGATTCATAAAATCTACATTAGTTTGGTCCAATAATAATTATTATTAAATTCTTACTTTTATAACGCTAACTGCGTCGAACTTATTCTTCATAATCTTATATGTACCCGACACCATTATTGCAAATGTTTTTTGATTTCTTTTTTATACAAAAAGTATTCACATCGGCGGGTTTAACCAATATTTATCACAAATCATAGACAATTTTGTCCCGAATAAATTCTCTTCGTCTATTTGGCACAAAATCATTTTTGCATTCCTAATTCAAATTTTACAACACAATTCCTGTCCGCCATCTTGAGAATATTTACATTTGATACATTAACTTTTGACGTCACTCGCCATTGTATAAACACTAGATTTTCTTTTATTTTTATCTTTAAGATATATTTTTAAACAATATCTACGAAAATAATCTCTTCGCGTATCACTTAAACGTGTAACAAGTTACAAAATTATAAATGTTTTCTTTCTTAAAAAAACACTATATACACGTCGCTTAGCTATCTAAAAGTTCATAGAACGTACTAGAAATATATCATAGATATATGGGATAAACATTACCAGCTTTCGGCGACAGTAATCACATTGAGAATCCCAAAAGAGCTGATCACCATTGCTTATTCGCCGGTAAAAAAATAAACTTAAAATTAAACACAACAGAACAGTCCCGTCCGCTGAAATTCCAGAGAAAATTACCTTTCCCGAATTTCGCGGAGGGATAGTGTACACGACGCCTAATAATTCGCGCGGTCTCAAGGCGTTAACTCGCCCTTACAGACACCGTCGAAAATTCGGCCGTCCACATGCTAGCGTCTGCGTTGCGTTTTGCGTTAACGTCACAAAACGCTCCCAGACGTCGTCGCGTCCGCATTACCGCGGCTCACACACCCTTATTTACAAAACGTATAATAAATTATTTACATAATATTACTTAAATTAACCGAGTATTTATAAGCAGTACGGATGACAGAACTGGTACACGAGCCTCTGACTTCTTTCCGTCTTCTTCATGATGCCTTTCTTGTAATACTGCCTGATGCTCCTAGACAGTTTGTCGTAGTTCATGGCAGGTCTGTTCTTCCTTTTTCCCCACAGTCTGGCGACGCGTACTGAATCCTCAATCTTGAATACCCCGTTACCTGCGAGAAACACGACCCATTAGCCACCGTTTGAATGCTAAGTGAGGAATTGATAGTTTATTTTTAAGAGACATCAGCATGGTGGACAATGAATATTTTAAAATAATTTTAGAGGTCATTGTGTTGCCTAAACGGGTACGAAGCGTGCTAGGTAAAATGTATTAGGGAAATTAACGGTATTTTTGCCTAAATAATGCTTTAAATCTTCATAAATGCCAACAAAAACTGCCGGATTGTCCGGAATGTTTAATTCTTATTTAAAATTAGATCTTTTGAGACAAACAAATATCGTTGCTTTAAATTATAATTTAAGTAATAAAAGTGTGTTAACAAAAGGTGAACGATGAATCATCGCGTCTCGGTTTGTTAACGTCGCCTTATGCAAAACGATCGATTATAGAGAATTAGTCGCGCACCCAAATCTTAAATGTCAGACAGATATAGTTGAGACCCGTTCCTAAATGACTTGTCTATGACTCAGTTTTCATAGCACCTACTTGAAGCAGATTTTCTAAATAAATAAAAATTAAATGTACTTTGGTAAGCACTTAAGAACGTCCTCGGATTTGGCAATTTTTTTATAAGTTCGTATTAAGTATGGCTTTTTTATAATTTGAATAAATTATTTATTAATAAATGGTAATGAAAAATTGAAAACTGAAGTGTTCAGGAATTGACAGCGCTTTAGCTACGACATTTCAGTCAGCTAAGGTACCCAAAATGAACTATAGGTATTTTATATTAATTATATGGTCGGAGTAAACTTTATTAAAATTCTACTAGCAATTTCGTAATCCATTTTACTCCGACTCAAGTTAATTTACTTTATTGTACCTCCTAAAAATACTTCACGGATTCAAAACATAGCCTAATTAGCGTAATATATTTGTTGAGGAGACATTTATTGCCAAAAACACAAAATCCTTTAAGATTGTATATACCCACATTAGTAACATTTTGTAGTAAGTAGTAAAAATGTTGTATCCTCAATTACTATGGAGAAAAAAACTTGGAAGAGTGATGTAGATGACAGTAGATTGAGATATTACATATAATCATTATTGTTTTCAAAATACAACCAAAAAAGGCAAACAAAATACTTAGTTTTGAGTTTTTTTAATAAGAAAAACTCTATCAGCTCGGAGTGTAGAATTGTGTCCGGTATGGCGATAGGCTCGCCATATGGGAATTATGGGACCGTAATATAATCGGCGAAAAGTGGGTGTACCTGTTACACCTCTGCCTACCCCTTCGGGCATTACAGGCGTGAGTGTATATGTATAACATTAAGTAATAACATTCTGAAAATGTGTCTAATACCTAGGTCTAACCTAAACAGTACCTTTTAAGTAAACAAAAACCAGAACAGTTCCTACGGTTTCTATCATTTCATCCAGATCAAAAGAATCATCAAAAACATATTCGATGAAATTCCAATCTATACAGCAAACTATTCTGCAACTATTACATCGAAGAGAGTAATTAAGTAATGTCTAAAGCGGTTCGAAACCTCATATTAATATTCATTTATAAATTGATGTCATTCGTAAGCTAAACATTTTACCAAATAAGTTTTCAACGACAATTACTACAGTCATATAAAATCTGACTGACGAGATTTTAATCGCTTGAATTCTGAAACAAATGCGCATTCAAAATATAATTTCGTGACAACCGAAAAAGGGCAGTGTCATGTCTTATAGCATAATGGGCTATAAATCGCTTAAACGCTTGCCTGGCGTACGTAAAGGCCAGTCACGACTTAGTGAAGGATTAGGTACATATTGAACGTAAGCGGTTGTTACACAATCGATTATATGTGGTGAATGCAATAATCGAATTTATTGATGAATATAAAAATAATTTAAACAATTATATGCATAGTCCTGACTCGGCACTAGAATCATCTGTATCATGGGTATCAGGAATATAGATTTGACGGTCAACAACACCCATATATCCGAAATAAATGTTTATAAACCACACAAATATTTATCATTAATTATTGGCTATTCCGTTTAACATGATTTCGAGACATTTCGAGATGATTAACTTTTGGTTCATAAATAATTTCAATCAGAAAACTTCAAACCACAAGTACGTCACTAAAGTACCAAACTCTCAAACATATCAAAAATATTTACCGTCAAATCCATCACGGACCATAATTGGATAACCAATTACCAACACAATCGATAATTCGGCGTGAAAAACCCAATTATACAATCGATTATTCACTATCGATAGTGTGACAGTATTAAGTAACCTTTATATGTACCGTAGACTTTATAGAGCAAGTTACAATCACGTTCACCTTGGCTCGAGAATGTGAACAAATGAATTTTCCACTACAATCGTTGTGAATACTTCTATACCGAATTGACGAACATTGAATTTATTTTTCAAGTGGTAATGCCATGCTTTAGATAGTTTATCTATAAATCTTATAAATAAGCCAGTTTGACCAGGTTGGTACCATACCAGCTGTAAGCTTGTTTGCCACCACCGTGGTATAAAAAAAATCCACAGAATTGTTTGTACGATCAGTAAAATTTTTAGAAGTGTAGGCTTTAATCTCCCCATCTTGCTCAACATCTTTCCTAAAAGTCCGGTTACGTATCCGACCATAGCAGAAAAACATAGAATGAAATGTCGTCAATTTTTTGGTATAGGATCGACCACGACATGTATAGGTTTTTTTTATTCACGTTTTAGTTTTATGTATGAATTTTGGTGGTTTTGCTATATTTTACTATGTGAAAACAGTATTTACTAGGATTATTATTTCTGGAATCCTTATTGATAATCCCTATTGATATTTCATTAATTTATTTATTATTTATCTTTTTTTTAATAGACACCTGTTGGTAGGTGGGGACGAAGCTCATACAAATTTGCCCATTGTCCTTTTTCGGCAAACAATTTTGTGCCCACTTTTACCATACCTAACTTACTGATAATCTCTAATCTTTATACAATACCTTTTATTGTATATTGTAGACAGGTGGATGATATTATGTAAAGGACAAACGAGGTCCAACAAGACTCTTTGTTTACTATACTTTTTGCTACACTAATATCCATTGAAACTGGTTTATTAATACATGTTTAAAATAAGTATTAGTTATTTTATTTCAATGGTCTTTATGTTATAAAATATACAGGTTTTACTAAATATATTACACTATCTTTGATCTAAAATATAATGTTGCAATAAATTACGCTGTTTCATGTTTGACTTTGAGTTCTTAAATATACGTTTTTATAGTGCAATATAATAATGTACAGACTTAAAGATAAGTAGAATAGTATTTTAAATATCTCCCATTATATCACAAAACTATTCCTCACTGAAACAAAAATACCTCACCTCATCTAAAAAAAATATTCCATATTTAAATTGATTACTAAAATAATAAAAAGAAAAATAATACAAGCCCTGTATTAAACATTGTCCCACTGCTGGGCACGGGCCTCTTCTACTAATGAGAGGGGTTAGGCCTTAGTCCACCACGCTGGCCTAATGCGGATTGGTACACTTCACATGCCTTCGAAATTCTTATTAGAAAATCTCAGGTATGCACGTTTCCTCACGATGTTTTCCTTCACCGTTAAAGCAAGCGATAATTAACAATTAATACACACATAACTTTAGAAAAGTCAGAGGTGTATGCCATTTGGGTTTCGAACATACGACTTTCATCTTGACAGTCCGTACCCCAACCAACTAGGCTATCGCTGCTTTTTTTTTCAAATTGATTACTAACGTTATAAAAATAAAACCTCATTCCTACTGCATTAAATCGGGACGAACAAAGTTAACTTTGATAAGAAATAAGGTTAGGCAACTATATTACTAATATTTACGGATGTATTTATTGCATTTAACAGGAAATATGATATCTAACTAAAACTGGGAGTAGGGCGATAATATGGGTATAAAAAGGGAGGGTTCATTTTTAGCATGAAGACAGTCCAACATTATACGACTTTCCGCATCAAATAACACTTTACTTTAAGAACCTTAGCTTGAAACTTTTACAAACTAAATATACTAGGCATTGGTCTAATACATATCAATATCTCTATATTTTTCTAGCATAATGAATTACAACGAAAAATCATAGTCTTTCAAATGGACTCATATTGCCGAATAGGTCAACTTAAATTTTTTTATTGACTACAACTTTTCCACTCAAACGAATTATTGAATTCTCTCCATTCTACTCTACACAGTATAAGAACTGCGTCTTCATGCCTTTTTAAGATAATAAATTTTTGGTGAACTTGAAAGCAATCATTAGAACAGAAACAGCATCTGTGGCGCAGCAGGAGATTAGCCAGCTATGAAACGATAGCCGCGGGTTTGATCCCAGTACAGATAAAGTTTGTATTCGTCCCAAAATATTTTTTTTGTATATGAATATTGTGCGACCATACATTCGTAATTCTTTATGGCTTGATCTAGTAATGGGTGAGGATAACGTGTGACTGTTTGATGTATCTATTGTAAACTATTATGATGGGCAATATTGCAGACAAAAGGAAAGTCGGTAGAAGAAAAATGTCTTGGCTCCGTAACATCAGAGAGTGGACTGACATCAAGTCTGTTGAAGAGCTATTAAGACTTGCACTAGACCGAGAAAAAATCAAAAAACTGACCGCTAACCTTCAGTAGTGGAGAGGAACAACAAGAAGAAGAAGATTGTAAAGTGACCAAATCTCTTTGTTAAGATGGAGACCTGAACGTGACATCGTTTAAGCTGTTTCTAAGTGATATAAATGTGTAATAGAAGTCGTGTCCACCATCTAGACGTGGAGTCGTTAATTAGTAACAGATAACCAAACGATACACGCTAACAACACGATTTCATGTAAATATCGCGTATTAACCTGATTGGCCTGTTGCGTAGAATATTAAGTGGAGCTCTTAGTTGATGAATTGATTTAACAATACCTACTTCTGTAATCCTATAAATATCTATTTGGTCCAGTGGCGGAAAGCCTTGAGGTGTTTCTGTACACGGATCAAGCAGTGCATTTGCTAGTAATTTAATTATATTATCTAACAGAGTATTCAATGTTGTCCTACAAGCGTACATGTTGAGTAACAACACGGAACTTTGTTTAGAAACTTTGCATTCAGTTGCAACTATAATCATGGTAGTGAAAAAATTTAAGTGGAATAATAGGCAGCAATAGAATTTGACGTTCAAATAATTGTCCAATAGTGTTTTTTCTCGTCATTTACGCCCGTATACATAACCAATCCTTGCTATATGATGTCTGTATATTAATTGTGATTGTGATTGGCCAGTTTTAATTTGGTGCCATAATTAACCAATCACGAACAGCTACCACACAAACACAGCTCGCTTAAGTATCTTTCTTGAATATGGATGTTCGTATATGTTCCAACAAAGTGCGTAAATATGTTTAGCATCACAATATATTGCCTAAATACCTTCATTTATGACTCATAATAAGTACCTTAAATAATTTGGCTAAATTCGATATGCCTAAAGTCTGTCAGACAGATAAGATATTGGTAAAATAAAGATTTGGTATAATATTATACATGTACATGGGATAAGACGTAATTATACTTTGTTATTACAATAGTAATTACTTGTTATTATGAACACTCTGTTTGTTGGTTATGCAACATTGTTGAGTTCAAGGTATTTATAACGTTCTTTGAAGTTAAAGACAAAGCATTAAAGGCAGTTCGTCACGTAAGTTAAAAGAAAAAAAGGTAATCTTGGCAAAACAATGTATTAAAAAGAAAATCATGAATGTCGTCAATACTATGAAAGCACTTCATGTAAACTTGTTTAGTAATCAAAATATATTATCACAACATTGATAAGAAGTGATGAATTGGCTGCAGTCTCATAACGTAGGTATTTATTATAAATAAGTATGACGATATGCGGTACGGCTATCGTAGTATTGGCCGAATTGGTTTAGTAAGGAATGTATTTAGTAATAAAAAGTTCTAATGTGATGTCACTAACTGTACTTCTTCGGAAGAGACTAACACTCGTATTTATAATCGAGAAAAACATTTAACTTGAGTAAAAATAATTACATAAGCAAATATTATGTTTTATAGTTAAGAATTCTTATCAAGTAAGAATCGTTTGACGTAAGATTGCTAGGCAAAGCATTAGCAGCGAAGATGCTTGAGTTATGAAATGACTTACTTAGGTAATTGCTTGAGACAAAGTAATGTCTTGTTTATAAATACGAGTGTAAGTAATTTCATCCTGTCAAATTGATTATTCGCGCGTTGAACAGATAGTGTTTATCAAAATTACACACTAAATACATTGAACTTTACAGTTCAATTTCGATTGAAGATCTATTAAATACACTAATCACAAAAATATAAATACACAATGACCCATGCAACTGACTTTAGAAATAGAGGAATCCAAAAATAACTCGTACAATAAAAATTAGGGCAGTCTATTTCAAACATAACCCACAGTATGGCATGTTTTACTTACTTCTGTCTAACCACCGTATTGCTGATCCATGAACGTGAGGCGATGCCAGTAATTCTTTCAGGAACTGCCAGAGGTGTATGTGGGTACTTCCAGTCTTCGCTTTTCCGCCACCCGTGCTTGCACTCGGTCCCGCCGACTCTGAGTCTTCATCTGTGGAAAAATATAGGAATTAGGAAAAAAATACATAAATCAATAAATCTCATTTATAAATAGCAACACTAATTTCCGTGAAGCCCAAACTATGAAATACAAATAAGAACTTTAAAACCCAACTATTATATTCCGCTAGTAGTCGCTACTGCTTATACAGAATCAATATCTTTTCAACGTTTGCCTAAGTTTATTTTAGTACGTGTACTGTAAACATTGTCCAAATTTATACCGACCTTCAGTGCTAGACAGATAAACAGACAAGATACAAACTACTAGAATAAACATAGTGCAATTCAAACAGCAACATTCTATTTAAAGAAGAAAGCTAAGTGATCTCAAGAATTATGCAGACACTAAAACGTTGGAAGATACAAACGCTTTAAATAAAACGAGAGAGAAAAATAAGAAGGATGAAATCAAAGTAAAATTAGATAGATATATTAAAAAATTTATATACCGTAGTAAAAATTTATTCTTTGCTATAATAGTTATTTTCTAATATGTTTAATGAAAAGATTTGTTTATTTTTAAGATAAATGTGAGAATTATATACGTCAATGGGAAATTACAGTATTTAATATATTTGGATTTCCAATAAAATATCAAACATCGAGTAAACTCTAAATGAGGTCACGCTATTTAAAGTGGAATATTAAGCACGATGGTACAAATAAGAATAAATTAATTTATAAATTCAGAATCAGTTTAAGTTGTGGTTTGGAATTCGGAAATAGCTGATTCCAAGACACGTCTCAAAGAATGATGAAAAATCAATCTACCTCTATTGCTACGTCATGTCTAAACTCACAGCCCAGAATGTACAGACAAGCTTTTAGCTAATTAACTTTAGCCTTTAAGAGTGGAAATGTTCCACAGCAAATCTATCTTTGTATAAAGTGACCTTGTAGGTCCGGCGGCGAACTGGGTGAACTAGGCCAGGAAAATATATAAAAAGTGGACACTACACGTATGGGTTAGATCAAGAAAGGGCACAGAATACCAATAAAGCGAACGTTGATAGATGGTTTAACTGTAAATGGGTGTGGTCGAGAGCTCTAGACGATTCAACTTCTATCTAATTTTGTTGGTCATTGATTTTAAAATACAGGTATTATGTTAGGGTTTATTGGACATTGGAATTTTCGAGAATTTATGAGTCAGTTTAGAAATTGTTAATGTCCCAGATGATACCACATTTATTTTTTTATTTTCTTAATTATCTGCTTTTCTTATTTATTGTCAATGATTAGTTTGTTTTAGGTATCTATCTTTTATAGTAATTTGGATCAAATAGCATCTTTAGTAATTGTCTTCCTAAAAAATTAGAATTTATTGATGAGATAATTTAGTAGATGTATTCATAGTTTAATTGCATTAGTATAATTTAATTTAATATTCCGTCTAAACGAATTGTTCATTAAATTTAATTGAAACTACTTCACAACCCACTGACCTGTTTGTTGTCGAACTATATATCCAATATGCCTTTCAGATATAAATCTCACATGTGTCTACAAGTAACAGATAATTGTAGATTGCTATTTCCTGTGCTACTCTGACACTTTTTTTTATTTATGAACTAACGGCCATCGGAAAGGTTTCCATGACTTAGTTTCTTGTCTACTTTTATATTATATTTTGCACTAGCTTTTAACGCGTCTATGTCTGCATTGAAATATGTATTTGGATTATATTCTTTATTTTTACCACATTATTTGTAAATGAAAAAAATGGCAAATGAGCAAGTGGATCAGCGCTGCCTACGAATGCTATATATGTATGTACTTAAATAATTTCATTTAATTAATGGGTGTCCTCGAAATCAGTATTTGTTATCCATTGTGTATCCATTATGATTTTGGATTGTATGCGTATTTTTCGTGACATATCTAGTAATGGACATTGCAAGACAATATCAGTACAACAATGGTCAATATTTCGAACAATACAAAACAAATCAATGGGCTATGGCTGTCCCAGATGTGTCTTGTTTCCAATAAGTTTGAGCAGGTTTTACATCTTCTGCTGGACACAGCTCGTTTGTCTGTTTCTGGTCTGTAAGTGGGCCGTTCACACTATCGGATAACGGTTGAAGTACAATGTGCCATCTCAAGTACTTAGTTTACTCAGTTTTAATGTTTGTCTAAGCTCTTAGGTTTATGACACAGTGTTTGACTCTAAGGATGACTTTAAGGTAATATTGTTTAACTGGATATTTACATAAATTTAAATACTGTTCATTGGTATGCACATCATTTGAAAAAGGTTGGACCGATTCGGCTATATTTACATGTTTGTAATAGGTTTAGACCAATACAATTTGCAAAAGTTGACCGGAAAATTAGATTAGATTAGAATCCTATACAACTGAAATTCTTGTAATAAATACATTTTGTTTTGTATAAATTGAATGCGTTGCATTACCATGGATATCAAAATTTTATTAACAACTATTTAAATTTTATTAAACTATACCACGAGATAAAACAAGTACCACATATTTGATATTTTGAAGCGGTAAACATGTTTATAATTGCCGATAAATAATTTGGATACAGAGGTTAAAGACACTGGCTACTCCGTTTGTTTATAAGCATAATAAAATTTAGCTCATTAGTAGCAAAATTTCCATAGACTAGATTGATATTTTGAAATAAATTAATTGCCCTAACATTAACTTAAACTGCAGTTGTATAAATATATTTCAAATTATATCTTTTAAATGATTGAGATGTCCAATTGGGCCATAGTTTATCTAATCAGTCGTAATGACAGCTTAATGTTGTGTAATTGTACTAATTTATTACGCTTTGTTAAATGACGTTGACTTCTTAAGTGCCCAATCAATAATTGTTACTAAGTGTTTTATCGACGTACTTGAGTGAAAAACAATAGGAAATATAAGTTGCCTTGAGTATTATCAATATAAAATATCATATGGATCAAGACCCATATATGGGAATGTTCTATAGAAAGATACGTGTTGAGTCATGACAATTGTTCTAATCTTACAACGTTTTCAGTAACGTTATAACGCGATAAATAACACCCAACAGTCACATACATAGTCCTGACCACACACTAAGATACAAGTCTTGCATTATGAGCATTAGGAACTACGAGGGACTTTCGACAACACACTCATACTCGAAACGAAAGTTTGTGGATCAAACAACAATTGTCTCGGTGCATACACATACACTCCTGTAATCCCCGAAGGGGTAGACAGAGGTGTAACCAGTACACCCACTTTCACCGAATTTCGGTCTCATTATGTGATAGGGGGCGAGCCTATCGCCATACCGGGCACGGATTCCAGACTCCGGGTTAATACTGAGGATTTCCTAGATAGAAAAACCCAATATCACTTTACCCGATCAGGGGATCGAATCCGAGACCTCAGCACAGTAGTCATAACGCATGCGCAATTACAACTGCGCCACCGAGGCATTGTGTCGGTATAGTGCGTTGCGGTATAAATTAATTATTTTTAATTAACTAAAAGTAATTGCAAAATAATGAAAAAAGTAACTTACACCTACCGTCACTTAAGTCATCGGTAGAGGGTTGACCAGCAGGGGCAGGGGCGGGCGAAGACTGCTGCTGCTCCGTCCATTGTGGTGGTTTCCAGGCTTCATGTCTTGCCGCCTTCCATATCTCCAGTTGAGCGTACAATGTACTTCCAGACTGCAACAATACCTCTTGTTAAATAAAAAGTATATATTTTTTTAGTCTAACTTTGTAAGGTTGAAATCAGTTCTCTACACTAAGCGTCGGATGGAAGCTTAATTATTACGTTTTGCATGATCAGTGAGGTTTTTGAATAGCTTTACCTCAGAGTTGATTTGAAAAAATCATGGTTAGAAGCGGATGACAAAGATTGTGACAAGCTGTTGCTATGTCTAAAAATATTACATTAGTCCAGTCCAGGACAAAACCTCAATGTTCTAGCTTAAACAACGAGACGAATATCGCTCTACTGTTGGTAAGAGCCGCGTCTTCTCAAAAAGAGCAATTTCATATACTTAATTATTCTGGAACTCTGCTATTTGACTTAAGAAACACAACGCGATGCAGATGTATACCTATACCAAACGTAAAATCTACCAATTAGTAAACGTCAAGACTACATGCTTCTTTTTTTTGTATAGGGTTGTTGCTACAGACATCTATAATAAGATTCTTTAAATCATGGTACGCAAGTACGCACGTAGTTTGTTTATGTTTAGAAGATTCATGGGCCGTGTGAATAAGTGTTCATATTGCCGTTCTATTTTAGAAACTATTTTTTTCATGTTGAAATGTTGAATTATATCGTTTAATAGTTTTGAGGTTTGAGTTATAAAATATGGACCTAAAATTGCTTTACATTAACGCTTTAAATAATAATATAATTTTATTTTATAAATGACAACCTTATTGTAATCCAAATGTGTAATTATGTAATTTAGTGATTCCGACTTTAGAATCATTTTTATTTTTGTCATCAAGTGAACCTAAAAACCTCTCGGCGATTACAAGCCAACGAAAATACAAAATCGCTGCCCTAGAATTCGATGCTGAAAAACATTCCACGTTTTAAACAAATATTTACGAAAGTAAATCTCGTGATCAAAGACTAAACGATTTGTATTCTATGTACGTGTGGGGAGACTTTCGTTGGAGAAAGCAGAACGTTCATCGCTATATATTGCCTTTAATGTTATTTATATATCATTCTGTTATCAGGGTAATGTTTTAGACACTATAGGCACATTTTTTTTATTCTGGCACGGCAAAGTGACTACACTGCACCTGATGGCAAGCGCAGTGCCGTCCAGATAGAGTATCAAGTAGCGAGAGATAGTCTATCCCTCGCTACTCAACACAATCATGCCGGCCTGCTGTTTAGCTTCTTCACACTACGGCTAAAGGACCTAGGATCATAGGAAGGAGGGAACACGGTAGCTGGCAAACTGTTCCACAGCTTGATGGTGCGGCAAAAATACGCATACATAGCAACAAACGGTTGTTCATATTTAATCCATAGCTTATTACATCAAATCTATTATCGAAAGAGTTTAAAAAACTGCTCCTTAATAAGTATGTTAGAAACTATTTAAATCCAATGGAAGGGGTCATTGTTAATAACAGAAAAGAGATGCACGATAGGATTCATGACGTCACCGCTCTGAATGTGCGTAAATTACGATACGTGAGGGAGAAAGTAAGATGTTCCCGCTATGCACCCACTTTTGGTGATATCATTTGATCAATTTTGTTTTTTTTCGTATAATTTATATAATTATACGAAAAAGAAATAAGTATAATTTATAATATAAGATATCATTACTATAATATAAGATAAGAATTATAATATAAATAGCATATCAAATAATATATAAAATTAAGCACAAGAAACTACCTTATTACTAGCCATCATGTATTAGGAACCATTAGCATCTTATTCTGGGGACGAGTAGTGTAATGTAGTACCTTAAATATTACCTACTTAACTGTATCACTAATAACAAGTCTTAAAGCAAATCATTGTTAAATTCAGCTTAATAACAGCTATTTAAAATTTTCTATAACTGACGGCATGTCATGCTGTCATAGCGCTGTATATCTAAACACTTCATCGTTATATAATTGATAATACCGTATTTGCATTTAATTCTGCATCTGTCGTGATGTAAGACAATGGTAGCAGAGTGATTATTTCGAAAGTAAAATGCTATTAAGTAATAATATATACGTAAGAAGGGAAGGGGCATTGCTGATTCTGTTGTACACTTCACTGTGTGTATATATAAACTTCTTGTAGTTTAGAAAGATCAAAGAAACTATTCTGTTATGCGGTGGACTTATGTCTAACCCTTAAATAACATGCCTAATATTAAATATGATTTTGACGTTACTACAATGAAATGAGACAATATGGCAAGTACTATATTAAAAACAAATAATGTTGAACTAGCGAGCTGAAATTAGTATCATATATTGGAAAATAATATTTAAAAATCATACTAATTGATAATATGAAATAAAATGTAGGTGTTTTGTTTATGCATGAAATTTAATAAAATAAACGAAATTCAAATGAATTATACTTATTCATGACAGTAACAAACATGAAATTTAAATAAAATATCCAAAAATCTATCGAATTATGCATGTTTCTGACAGTAACAATCTTATCAGGGCTCAGTGTGATACATTTATCATTTTCAAGTTTACGATAAAAATTATCTAACAAATTTAAATTTGTTACTAATCGTATTTTATAAACATTTAAATAATAATATATTCCGTAATCTTTACATTACATAAGACTTATTAAAATTCTTTTGCACATTTTTAAAAGCAGTTTTTAATGGACAGAAAAAAATGGTGGGAATGTGATGTGATGTTGTATTGTGATTAATAAGTGAAAAAAATATTTCAGACATGGCTTCGGCCTTTTGAATTGTAATTATTTCAGACATGGCTCCGGCCTTTAGAATGGATGAAGACTGCAGACATGGCTTCGGCCTTTTATATATAAGATATTAAAACCAGAGAAGAAAACATTAATTCTAGCCCAGATTTGGAAAAAACAACGACAGACATGCCTGCATGATGGAGAACCTTTGCCTTCTCTTTTATAGAGTAAATAAAAAAAACAGTTTTCAAAAATAAATCTTCGACAATAATAGTTTGACACTATATGTGGAACATGAATCACTGCAGACATGTGCATAGGTCACACAAACAAGATATAGTATATAAAAAAATGAGGAAGCAATTACGCATTGATGATCTAACTTTACGTATAAAAATATGTTCAGTAGTAATTAGCGACGAAGGATAAATCTACCAAGAGGGAAGCAGACGCTCGTAAAGTTCGACGATTGCACCGAATTTTCACTATTTCTGTTAAGAATTCTATAAATATACATATATCTTTTGATTATTAAGTATATAATACATGACTTGATAGTATTCCAGGAAATTTGCATAAAAAATTTGTAACAATTTTTTTTAAGATTCTTTGTACGATATTTGAAAACAACTATGGAAATTCTATTGTGGCAAAAACTAGTGTAACTTATCCATATTTAATATTTGAACAGTAGTCTTCTCAAGAATTTTTAGGAATTTGATGTACTTTTTACGATTTGGGTAACTAGCGCCTTGAAGTAAATTATGTCTCTACATTAAGTACATGTCATAAATAAAGTGTGTACAATAAAAAACTACTACATACAATGTTTTACGTCAATGATAACCTTTTACTGACACGTGTCCTCTGGAATTTAAACGATAAACCAACATACTAGTTGACTTATACAATGTCATATCTCCAATATTATTGTACGGTTCATCAATTTAAACTTTGTCCCATCATCTCGGTCCACTGCGCATATGTATTGTATATAGAAAACAGAGTCATGATGAAACAAAAAAGAATAATTTGTCGCACTGCTGGGCCAAGGTCTCCTAATGATATACGGGTTCACGATGTTTTCCTTCACCGTTAAAGCAAGCGATATATTTAATAATAATAATAATAATACTAGCCCTGTATTAAACATTGTCCCACTGCTGGGCACGGGCCTCCTCTACTAGTGAGAGGGGTTGGGCCTTAGTCCACCACACTGTCCTAATGCGGGTTGGTAGACTTAGTCGAAATTATTATGAGAATTCTCAGATATGCAGCTTTCCTCACGAAGTTTTCCTTCACCGATAAGCAAGCGATAATTAACATTTAAAACACACATAACTTTAGAAAAGTCAGAGGTGTATGCCACTTGGGTTTCGAACATACGACTTTCGTCTTGGCAGTCCGTACAACCATCTAGGCTATCGCTGCTAAGCGATATATACACGCGTAATTTAAGGCAAGTCATAGGTGTATGCCATTTGGGCTGGTTTCGAATATGACTTTTGTCTTGACAGCCTGTACCAAACCCAACTAGGTGAACGCAGCTTTATGATAAAAGGTATCAAGTACTACGTTATATGTTTATGTATAATTTTTTTAAATGTTAATAAACCCCGAAAATAGTTTATGAGCCTAAGTAACTATTAGTTGATCGTCATTATATATTTCAAGGAACGGTCACTTTTAAAGACAATTTGGTCCTTACCAGTTGGTTACTTAATGCATAGTACCTTGTACTCGTTATATTGGTAAACAGATATGTGAAGTCTTAAAAAATGCGTTTTTTTTATTTTTTGTTTTACTGTTTGAATAGACAGACGAGCAGACAGGCCACCTTATGGTAAGTAGACACCGCCGCCCATAGACTTTTGCAATGCCAGGGAACAGCAAAGCCGCTGCCTACCGTTATAAATTAAAATTCATTAAATATCTGATACTAACGGATAAACTCACTTTGAATGTTGTAATATATGTGTCCATTGTCAAAATAACTTGTTTATCTGCAATGTGCCTACCTGTGGCGCCCTCTGGTTGAACTCCTCCTCAGTAAGGGCGACTAGAGCAGCCCCGTCCATATTGAAATACTCTGCAGGCACCATCGGTAAATTGTAGTGTTGCAGTGTGAACATCACCCACGATTTTACGTCCGCCGTACTCCAGAGCATGGGATCTGTGGGAATATGGAATTGTTAACGAAAGTTTCGTACCTTAGTAAGTTTAAAGTAATTAAATATATTATGTAAAAACTTCACTTCTCTATACGTATAAATGTATTTAATCAGCTTTAATGAAATACTGAAAGGTTTTTTACTGCCTACATAGACAGATGAGCAGACGGGCCACATGATAGTAAGTAGACACCGCCGCCCGTAGGCTTCTGCAATGCCAGGGCACAGCAAAGCCGCTGCCTACTAGTACTATTTTATCCCGACTTTCGTTACGTCTTATAGTATACGGCTAATGAACCAGTAAAGTCCTGGCTTGAAATACCAGGCCCTAAAAAAATAAAGGTGCCCTTTACTAGAGTTTATGCCTGGCTAATAGGATCATCACATCATCAAAAATGGGAAATATTACTTCTGCCTACCACTACGAGGCCAGGCGTGCCTTGTGTGTGTCACAGAAAAAAACTGATTAAATGAGTAGGATTATAATATGATTTGTCATATATCACATAAACTCCGTAACTATATTATTCACTCAGGTTTTGACTAAATATGTTATAAATAAGCTATAAAAATGTAATTTGTTTTATAATGGCGTAGGCAGTATAGATACAAAATAGGCTTTTTATCAAACAAAATATAATAAAAAGGTCATTGACATTTCAAACCCAAGACTAATCATAATAGATTCTAGTTAATAATCTAACTGTATCAAACATATCTATGATTTTGTTTTTCTATCGCAATAAGATTTAATTTTACTTCTTCACTAGAATGTGACTTTTCTTAGTCAGAATTTGTGTATTTTTTTTATCCTGGCACGGCAATTCGACCACATGATGGTAAGCGCAGTATCATCCAGTTAGAGTATCAAATAGTGAGAGACAACTGTACCTCGCTACTCGACGCCATCATCCCGGTCTACTGATAAGCTTATAATTTGTCACTACATGTAAATAAAATTGGTTAAAATCTACCCAAAAACCTAATAGGATAGAAAGACGTGACAACTAGAAAATAAACGCTGGACATACCAACGAGTAGGTATTGTTAATTTGTCTTTGCAAGTTAACTGTAGCTTATTTTAACATTTATCTTGAAATTTCTAGGAGATTTTGTCTGCTTTATCTATATAAAAATTGATGTATCTAAGATTGCTAATCTCCAACACTCTTAAACCGATCACCATGACAGTTGATACATATATGTATATAATGAAGAAGTTTTTTATGCTGTCCATTGTATTTTAACTCGGCATTTGAAGTCACTATGACGCAAATTATCTACTGTTCTGCCGATCGCCATGAAAAGTGGTATGCCTATTCAAACACAGAGAATATTTCGCACCATTTATTTGTTATAACTGGCCACTAGGTGGCGTTGCATAAACGTAATCACGCACGCAAAATTGCAGGAAAAACTAGTAGATTTTAATCTTAGCTGTGAGCCGCTTATTACTTATAAATGGGAATAAATTTACGTCTTTACACAGATAACGTAAATATTGATAAATCATGCAAACGTCATATGTAGAAGCATCTTTAACATGTCGGCTGTCTTACGTAATCATAAGTTCTTAGAACGCTCCATAATTGCGATACTTAGCTATATCTTGAAACTGCTTTTTATGTAGTGGCGTCATTTGTTTTACATGGTTCTGCATTCCCATGTCGTTTAATTGCAAATTGATTGTTGGATTGATTGATCACTTATACATGTGACAATAGTATCATTCATGATATTAAGAAAATGCGTTTTGCATTATCTTCAATGCTTTGCTATGATGATGTGGCGTATTAACATAAAAAATGTATACGCTACAGTACTATTGTGTGAAATAATGAACATAAATTATTGTAACTCACCTGGGGAGATTCCAAGCACAGTGCAAGTGTTGTCGACATCTCTTTTGGATTGTTCGATGGCCATAGACAACACTTGGTCTATATCGGGCGCGACCAACTCATCACCACCACTGCTTTCCTCCATCTTGACGCTGCCTAGTTCCAATGGAATCGGCCTGAGATTAAGTCTCTTTTGGAAAGAGGTGTCTTCTAGTGCGGACCTCAGTAATATGTGATCTCTTGGTTCCTCTATCTCTATTTTAGGTGTAATATAACTTTGTTGCACGCTCTCTTGCAGAATCTGGTTCTCTTTTAGTAATTCTTCAATGTCAATGTACTCCTCGTGATGTGGGACTGGGGAAGCGTACTGATTATAGCTGCCATATGATACGCATGAACCAGAAGGTGACAAAGGATATGGCGATGAGAATCCTGGCACTGACAATCTGTTTGGTTCTTCCTTTATATACACAGACGTTGTGTATGGCAAAGAGTTGTAGGGCGAAGCTGGCTGCAAGGCTACTGTCGGTATGGACCCTTCGTCTGAGGATGGAGAAGGTGTTGGGTAACCTTCGAAATCGTACAGGCGGTCCAAGAAGTTGTTCTCTTCTGGGTACGGTGGTGGTGGCTTGTTGTGTGGGTTCGGGGGGGAGTGGAGCATCGGTTCTGGTGGGGACGATGCGCCAAGTAGGCGAAGTAAGTGTTGGAGATCTGCTGGTGATGTGGGGACTGCCCTCTCGTCCTGTGTGAGTGATGGTGGGCTGCACCCTGACCTCGGCACGGTTTGTGGCATCTGTTGACAAATATAGTATAACTTAAGTTTGGTCACGTCATTTGTTTAGTGTACGGACATAGGCTAAGAAATTACTGAGGCTTTAAAATAAATCAGTTATGCCCGAGAATGAATTTGTGGTTGATGTTGTAGGCTTGCAAATATCACATCATACATACAAATTCACTCACGCCTGGAATCCCCTGTAAAAAGGTTAGGCAGAGGTGTAACCAGTACACCCACTTTTCGAATTTCGGTCCCATAATGTAATCACACTATGAGACTGAAATTAACTTAGTGAACTGAAGATGCATTAGTTCACAACTGTCTGTCCTATTTTGGTATAAACGTGACATTATGCTATGTTATAAAATGCCTTTCCTAAACAGTTTTACTGTCGTCAATAACTTTCATTTAAGAACATACTGAGTTCATCATCTTGAGGTATGAGAGGTTAACCTTGAGTCTTAAGACTCATTATATGACCAGTATTTCTAATTCTCGTCTCTTTTAGAAATCATTTATTCAAAAAATTCAACACCGAATACTTGGTAACAGGGGGCAGGTGCTATCTTTAATGGTGCGATCTCGTACGTCGACATATTTGTTTAGTATTCGTACGCATGCGTAGCTCACTCGACACGTCAAGTCGCTTTGTCTACGCCATAGTTTAACCAGATGGCAGAAGTACAGCATTTGCAGACGTAGTTATGGCGTCATAAGATTCTAAATTTGGTAATGCGTAATCTATACGTTTGAGATTGTATATTGAACAGTAATTGTGTGAGAAATATTTTTCCTTATTCCATCCATGTGAAAAACCAACTTGAGTTTAATGTTTAAAATCTTATGATATGTTAAGACTTGGCTACATGTACAAGGTAATATCATTTTTCTGCGTAAAGATAACCATGACGGCTATGTGAACTAGTTTTTAATGCGTAATATGTTAAGAAACATCCATGTTTAGGTGTGATAATTAATTTTATCAATTAAAAAAGTCACACTGTCTCTCTAGCATTACATAAACAATTGAACAATCCAGCGCCCACTAATCCTACGACGGATCATTTCTAAACAGGCATTAGCACAATTTTTTATAATAAAAATATAATCACACATCGACATTTTTTGAACACTTAACTTTTGTTTACAGTTATTGAATTTTCACGCCGCGGCCGTTCAGATTGACATGTGCTCACGTATTGACGTTTACGGGAAATCACAATGAGATAAGTGTAAAAATAGGAGTAAAGTCCACCAGTGACACTATTAAAGCATTTATGGCTTGAATAGAAATAGGAAAATCTAATGATGCGAGGCTTATAAGACTAACTTGTGTAATGATCGACAATGGCACGCACTAACACCGAGTAGTGAGAATCAGTCTCTGAGAATGCGTAAATATCTTTATCCCACAACGAAATTAATCAAATAGAAACAAACATAAGAAGAAAATTTATCATAGACTATCAGCAATTGAACTAAGTCGTATTTATAACCTGCAAACAGCCGAAGGTTTGAACTATAAGACATATTATGAGTAAAATTTAAAGCAAAAATCACGTGAAGGTATTGCCTTTGATAGATACTATTCAGCTTATCGATAAAAGAGCTCTGTTATTAAATTGTATTATAACACGTGTAGAAATATAAGAATAGTAACTATGACGATTATAAATTTTATGTCGAGACCACGCCCACTTGAGTGTCGAATTGTCACGAATACTTAATTTCACCGCAATATAAATAGCCTGTGCTACAGGGAAGTATTTTTTGAATCAGTTCAATAGTTTCAGATATTACATTAAAACTCACAAAATGGATTTTTTGAAATTCGAACAAAAAATACTGGCATAATAACCTTTGAAGTTGATAAAATACGTTAGAATAATAAAAACTCACTCTAAGCAACGACAGCCCCATCTCAACAGTCTTTGACTAATACAATGCGTTTTCTTAGCTAAAATGTGGATCCAGTCCGACTGGTTAGTTTAGATGTAATCAACGTAAGCTCGCGAGTTTTCTTACTTTTTATTTACATGTAAAACAATGGCAACGTGAACAATTTGCATAATTCCCACTGCAATTGTATTGCGGCCTCGTTTGACGCTTTGCATGACTTTAATTGGACCAGTATTGTAAACAGTCGTCATTCTACCGGTACTTTATAAAATTTATTGTACAATATAACATTCCTTTTCACACTGTCTCGTAATAATGTACATTATTTTTCATTTTCAAACATGCGTTTATTTCTACTTTATAAGTAAACATCGCAATTTGTCTACAGCATGAATGGGCCGGCTCGACTGGGGAAGTACCACTGTCTCACAGAAAACCAACGTAAAGTGACAGTTTACTGTCGCGTTTCATATGGTAAGTGAGATATCCGGAGGCCCAGATTCCCCCTTCCCTTCCCTAATCCCTATTCCTGTCCTTTAAGGCCGACAGTGCACACATGATACTTTCGGTATTATGGATGTTCATGGGCGGTGGAGATCACTTAACATCAGGTGACCCACTGGCTCGTTTGTCGGACTATACTATAAAAAAAAATTGTATTATAAAAATAATTTTTTGCTTTGCTAATAAAAATATTTTACCTTAACTAAATGTGGTCATGAAATGGAATTTAGCCTTCGCGCGTATATTAATCAAAATAAACGCATACCAAAATGTCAACTAACGGAATCGTTTATACAAATCCGGGCCAAGATTTGTTGGTTTTTTTTATTGGAATCCCCTAAAAAATCTGATAAGTGCGTGTACATGCATATATGAATAAACTTATAGTTTAATACAGGCGCCTGAATATCCGTAAATGTTAATTTGAGTGTCATGTTTTGGTGTTAGGCTTTGTTTGCGTTGGGTCAATACACATGTTCTAAATTTTAGTTGTCTATTTCAGTATAATATGTGAAATTATTTTAAATATTTATAAGAAGTTTTGACCAAAACTACTTTACATAAATATGAAATTTAATGTTTTTACTACGACTGTGTTTTTGAGTCATATTACTCATAACTTCAGTAATTAAATACGTAACTTATGTACATAATTAAATAATACATGTATGCCATTTTGAACAATCTGAACGCACCACTCGAATTCAGCACAATCCCGTACAAAAACATGCTGATTCCGGCTTATTCAGCGTAGTTCCTAAGTCCCAGCCTATATTTACTATTTGTAGGAAATCCGGCACGTTACCTCTCGGGTTTTTGAACTCTACAATTAGTCTTAACGGATGTGTGATAAGTGATACTAAGTTTAGAACAAATGGGTGACGTCTGGATTTTTTTGTTGTCTTGTCAGGCTTAATGAATAAATTACATTGATCAGTCACTTATATAGACCCAACCCCGCTATAAGATTGTGTGACAATTGGATGTATCTAATCTAATAGATTTTCCTTAAATGGCTTCACAAAATTGTTTTTAAACCTTTACAAAACAGCAAATAGTGTTTCGTTGTATTATACAAAATCAAACAACTTTCTATATTACAGCGGTACTTCCCCTAAAACTGCTAGTCATTATTAAATTGTTTTCATACAAAAAAGTAATAAAGTGTTAAAGCCTTTTTTTATTTAAATTGTACAAAGTCCCTTTCAAATTATTTTATTGTATTGATAAAGTAACACTACAGAAATAACTATTGATAGATATCACATCATATGCATACTTGCATTTTTTCACCAACACGTGGGATAACCAGTACAAACTGACCTCAAGTCGCATAACACGATACGCAGTACGCGGGTCTTATGAAATTGTTATAATTGATATCTGTAGGAAGTCGATTCATGGAACAAAAAGTTGACACTGTACTGAGCGTCATTTCATTATATCGTTCGATAGTAGGTCGGCTCGTGACACGGCGAATTCTAGCCTGTTATAATTAAAGACCTTGGTATTTCCACTAGTGAGCTCTATCGCGTTATGTTTGACTACAGGTTACATGCGTTAATATTGCGAGACAAATTACAAAATATAACGTTATACCTTGTCATTTGACACCGATTCAATTCCTACAAAGAGAAAAATGTTGTGATCCATACCAATACTATAAATGCGAAAGTAACTCTGTTTGTTTGTTTGTTACCTTTTGACGACTAAACAGCTGACGAGATTGTGATGAAATTTGGCAAGGAGCAAGGAGATAGATTATATCCTGGAGAAGGACATAGGCTATCTTTTTTCTCAAAAAACACCATTCGAAACCTAAGTACTTCATCTGAACAGGTTTAAATAAAGTCTACATTCTGTATCTAACGATTTATTATATTTTTAGACACGTTTGAATCGATCAAAAAACTGTGTCTAAATCTAACGGCTATTTTCGTTGTCTTATTTAACGCCTAATTAGTAAAATTTAAACTGAGTTTATTGTTCTGTTTTACGACTATAAGGACACTAATATTTGTTTAGAATAGTTTTGATTTGATTCTATGATACAATTATATTCTATGAAACTATTGCAATAGCTTCAAATGAGAATTCAATATGAAATTCTAAGCTAACTTTAGTTTTGTTACACGTGCCACATGAATACATTTAAAAAAATCTCATGCTTCAAGGTTATATAAGTTATACGATAAGACATAAGATAAGATAAAGATATTATATTTTAAAATAGAATATTAAGTTATAATAAAAAACGTGTTTGAGAATTCCAGGTTATTCAAATTGCTACTCTAGCCTAACTTTAATATGAATGTTATGTATAACTTCATAATAAGTATAGACGTCTATAATGGTTATATGGGATCTTATTATTTGACATTATATATAAAAGATTCAAAACTAGACGCTACAAAACTTACTGCATAAAAGGGACCATCAAGTTATAGAACTGTTTGCCGGCCCACGTGTTTTCTTCTTCAGGTCAGAATGATTGTGTGGAGCGAGGTATGGTTGCCTCTGGCTACTTGATACTCTACCTGGATGGCATTGTGCTTACCATCAAGTGCAGTGTGGTCACTTTGACGTGCCAGGATAAATTAGCCGTATCATAACTTTGCACGAACACAAAGAGCAGATGACCGTGACTCTACCAATGTTACACATTTGATGTTTACCTCAAAATTTTTGGCATAATTCAGCAATAACAACACCACTCTCGTTTCTAGATGGCTGACTAAGATTAAAATTAAATTGCCCATTACTTTAAATTATGTTGAGTTGGGTTTTTCTATGTTTTTAAAACTGTTGCCGTTTTTGTTTGCTTCAGTGGTATTATATTTTATAAAGCTCGATTATGTTTATTATATTTTAAGGAATCTTTGTTGTAAATGTACAACTGCAAAAAAAATGTATTTTTATTCCTGCTCAGTGAAATAGTAAGTAATATATAATCCAGATATGTACGTTTCCTAACGCTTAAACTTTAGCTTAAGAGTGGCATAAACAAATTACTGTTGTTTTACTTTGAAATCCAATGAGATCGTTACAAAATATCAGAACTAGAAACTCTATTATTATATTCAAATGACACAAAAACCCACCGAATTCGTACACTAAAACGGTTTTACGATACTTTATTTTATAGAACTATATTGAATGCCAAACTTGGGTATTTCCATAGCTATATCCAACTAAACAGATGCCAAGTAATAAATAATTGTCACAAAGATTTTTAAGTAGAGTTGTTTTCAACTTGTAACATTTTTGACTCTACAAAATGGCTTAAGTGTTTTATATAAAAATTACTATAATAAACCCAAAAGTAACTCCTATTGATCACCACTTATACTAACTGAAATGTTAGCTATATGCTTGTACAATCACCACGTGTAGAGTATCTATGATGGAAAGCTACCATCAACCATAAAAAAACTACAATATATATGTACCATGAGGTCATATGTGCAGGAAAAAATCGTCATATGCCCTGAACCGGTCCCACTAATATGTTTACAAGACACTTGACCAAAATTCTGTACCTACAAAAGTATTAGTCAATAAACAATCAAGTAAATGCTACGTCTTCAAGTATTATCAACGCCAAAGTTCATCTACGAGTAACAATAGAATGAAAGATCCGATGATAATGCCATATTGCTGTCAAAATATGATAGACATCAAAGAATTGGATGTGGATAACAAGTCGTGCTTCGAATTCCATTAGAAAATGCTTCATTTTAAAGGTCAAGTTATTGTATGAATCTAACATGGGTGATATCATAATATTGTCTATTATTATAATTCGAATCTTATAAAACGCGCTTAAGAAACTATTAAAAGCTACTCCTCAATAGTAAACATGTAAATTATAACCTCAAAAAAGCCGGTGAGTCTCTACCAAACGTTAAAGCATTTATGATTATTACAACAGCAGAAGTAACACCTTCACTGAAATCCAGAAAAGGTCAGCTAAATCCAAACTCTATGGCCAACTCACTTGTATGCGCCCACTTTCCATTATAGCAAGTCAAATGTCACTTTTCTATATTCAAAATAAAAACCGCACTCACACGATCACCTCCGTATATCAAAGCTGAACGGGTGGGATGTCGCGTCCATGTCAATTGTTATACACCGGCCGGCTGCCTTACTTAATCACTACAAACATTTGAAAATCGAATTAGTTTATTTTTTTAATTTGGTACATGAGTGCGTGTGTACGGCGGATAGATCACACAGCCACTGAGCTGAGCGCGGGCGCACGGAGGCTTTGGCTCAATGAAACTACGTCATTACGGGAAGTACGCTACTAAACTAATATAAAACACATAATAGACTGCATCGGAACTACTACGCACACGTCACCACCCTTCTAATTATCTTTCTATGACGTTAAATTTTTATCAATTTGTTTCGTTAACAATGCACTTATTATTTGTGTTAATTCCGCTTTCAAATTGTTGTCACTATTAAGTTTACGTTAGTGTATAAGGTCGGTACGGAAATTTTTGTGAAAATATTCCAAGGTAGAGTCGTTATTTTAAACAATATTATTTAGACTTAGACAAACTCTCTCTCTATATATAAACCCAATACGGTTTGTAATTTTACAATTACGAGGTTACATATCTTGTATATCATACTAATATCACAAATATATCATATTTTACGAATATCTGATATCATATTACTCTAAATCTTTTGTACTTACTTCATTACTACTGACATTGCTTAAGTAATATCAGATAAATAAAGCAGCTGTTTCATTAAGTAAATAAGCTTACAGAACTTGAGAAATGTAACCAAAGAACTAAGAACTACAATGTTATGTATAAATAATATATTGAAAACAATATATAAAGTAAAAATGTAATGTAAATATATAAATAATATATAAAGAAATCCTGTTACAGTTCGTAATTGCAAGAAAATCCTTTGTTATACAGTTATCATATGGGAAATAAGTTTAATAAAGTTTTTCTGATAATTATAAATGGGTTTTCGACCTAAGCTATCATTGGTTGGTGGGTAATGACGTCACTCACGCTGCATGCGCGGGCGCCTTCCGCACTTCATTCATAATAGCCGGCTACTATGTAAGGACGAATTTGGTCGAAATGTGACCTATACATTTATATGAAGCGGTTCACATTCTCTCTAGTAATCTATATGCTGTACAAACTAAAATTTTTATAATATATGGCCTTCAATGTCATATATAATATTATTATATTGTATATAACAATATAAAAGTATTTATTTAAAATACTAACCATAAAATCTTATTTTAATGATCACATGTATTCTTAAAATTACAACATTCTCGCGACGAATCACAATCATAAAAAACAAAATTGATTTTCCACTAAATTGTTTCATGTTGCTTATAGCCGTCCAATGAATTGTGTATGTATAAAATATACGCATAGAAATATAATGACATCTATAAAAGCTATAAACGCGTGAGAAAATATGAGTTTTTTGCACAGAGTCCCAATAACGTAATCGTAAAGGGCTATTTGGAGTTAGATTGTCATACATTTTACAACCCAATTCTACTTTATTAGGTCTTTATTTATTTAAACTTGGTTTATAATAATAATACTGACAAAATTTCCGTGGTTTCAAATAGTGCTAACTTCTATTCTAAAATTAAGTTTTGTTTAATTACTTTGTTGACTATTAAATATGGCACTTAACTTTCATCAATAAAGCCACTAACTACAGCTCTTGCAATCTGTATATATAAAAGAAGAAACTGACTGACTGACTGATCGATCAACGATCAGCCTAAACGGCTGAGGTTAGAGACTTGAGATTTCGACAGCAGGTACCTCTTCTCTCTCTCTCTCTCAAGTCGGTCCCTCATGTCTGAGGATCGTGGTCAGCATCAGGGTTGTATCTGGAGCGGATGAACTGCCTCCACCGGGTTCTGTCCAGCGCGTCTCTCACGACCGTGTAGAATTTGGAGGACGACGAGTCCTTTACTTGGTCGGTCCATCTTGTTGGAGCACGACCGCGCGATCTTCTGCCTTCGGTGTTCCCAACCACAATCAGTTTTTCTAAACTGTCGTCGCTTCTGCGCACTATGTGGCCGAAATACGAGTGAATGCGCTGCTGGCATATGTTGGATAGACGGGTTTTTATTTGTAGTTGTGTCAGGATCGATGCATTGGTGCGCTTCGCAGTCCAAGGTATTCGTAGCATTCGCCTCCAGCACCACATCTCGAGTGCATCAATCCTTTGCCTTTCTCGGGCTATGATTGTCCACGTTTCTACTCCATACAGGAAGATAGGGAATACCAAGGCTCGTATCAATCTAATCTTGGTTTTGATACCAATTCCTCTTTTCTTCCAGATGTTATTTAAACGATTTGGGGAGCAAGGGGAGAACGGAAATAACACCTATATTCGGCCCAATAGTCAACCTCACCTGCGCGCGTCGGTGGTTCGTTAGGAATAGCCGCGGTGCTCCCTGCTAGATAACGGACGAGGCTCTGGCGACCGAGCAATGGCGGTATAACCATACCACCGGTCGTACAACCGGCCGAAGAGGCAACAGCGGCCTTGGAGTATAAATAACTTCTAAAATGTCTGGGGCAGAAGGCAACGGGAAACCACTGCTTCTATTTTCCCAAGAGAGTCAGCATATGGAAGGTACCTCTTATGACCAGGCTTTTTAGGCATCCACTAAGAAAGGGTTTTTGGAAATACCACCCCTAAAGGGGTAAAATAGGGGATGAAAGTTTGTATGAAAATCCGTCATTTTTGAAGTTAAATTCATGAAAATTAGTATTTGGCCTTTTAGTTAAAAATAAAAAATATATCTTTCAGGATTATTGGAAATTCTACTCCTAAGGGGGTAAAATAGAGGATGAAAGTTTGTATGAAAATCCGTTATTTTTGAAGTTAAACGGATGAAAATTGGTATTTTATATTGTATACTTTTTCTCCCAAACATGACCTCCACGCGGGCGGAGCCGCGAGCAACAGCTAGTAGTAGTAAAACGCTATGAAATTCTTGGAAACATACAGTTATCGTAAAACTGAACTTTCACGTACGAAAGACATCAACGGGTTCAATTAACGTAACCTTTTTATTTCCTTAATATTTCAGCACAAATACAATACTTTAATTATAGTCTAACTATCATTTAGTAATAAATAAAAAGTACATTTGATATTAAATTACACAAAGAATATACGTTAATAGTAAAAAAAAGGACCGAGACATATATTTGTTTCAGGTCTGGGTATAGTGGAACCGTAACGCATCGTAGTTCTTGATACACATGATACAGGTTTTTTGATTCTCACATTTTTGATTCTATAAAACACGTTTTAGTACAAAGAGTATAAAATCACGCACCACGAAATTTTTCTCAGAAGTGTGAACAAAAAACACAGGTAAAAAGCTGTAAACCGATGATTTTTAGGAGTTAACGAGCGCGTTAAAAAGTGTTATCGAATCGATTTCAATAAAACGAGTACATCGCGTGACTTCTCCGTGTTTTTAAAAACAGTTCGTTGTCATTTTATGTAATCGAATTTTTTATTTTGTCTATGATGAAGCACGGTGGGGTCCAGCTGAAAATCAGTGCTGTCTTAAAACAGCGTGTACTGAGCTGGTATCCCTTCCAGCGCACATATTGCAGCGAATCATACGTAAATTAGATACTAAATTTTATTTCTTTTGTTTCTGTAAATATGTGTGTTGGCTAAATAAATGGTTTTAATCCTATGAAGATGATAGCTTTCACACCCTTATACCAAAACAAATTGAACACATTACTGAAATAATCGATTGAATTCACTGCCATGTCTGGAATATAAATAGTTAATGTCTATTTTCACTGACCTAGGTTCGCCTATAAACTAATACGTAACATAAGCTTGTTTGCCACCAATATGGTATAAAAAAAAAAGAAATGCAGTGAGACGACTCAACGTAATGTCAAAATTTCGATCAAAAATATAGACTTCGAACAATGATCAAGTTTTACAACTACATTAAAAAGTACTTTTTATAAATTATTTAATTCAAAGTATGTATCAAGAATCAAAAAATATATAGTTTTTTTTATCGAAAATCGAATTTACTTAATTTAAATCTATTTACTTATTTATTTAACATAATTAAAAAACCGGAGAGTTCCAGGCTTCAAATCGTGAGTGGGTTGACAACAGACTCATTTATTTTTATTTTATTTTATTTTATTATTTGAGGATTGCCAACAAAGTTTACAATATAACATACATAATAATAACAATCAGATAATAGAACTAATTGCAACTCAGACTACAGGCAACCACAACATGCGTAATACAATTTCACAATAATATTAATTAATTAAACATTTATAATGAAACAATACAAAGAGAGGATAGATTTATCAGAATGTGAGGACCCCAGTCAATCAATCTCACCTAAAAGAGTTTTACATGTGAGGTATTTAGTCTAAGGCCTTTAACATTCTGATAATAACAATGAATAGGTAATTTAAATGAGAACATAAAATTATACAAAATTAGAACAATAAATTAATAACTAGCTAACAAGTGCGAACAGCATATTTAAAATATTTGGAAAATCAAAGACACTAAAGTAGCATATAAAATATTAATAATAAAAACAAATAACGTAATAAAATCGTGATAATACTGTGCAATCGCGCCATAGAACCTATGCACTGGTATTAACACAACGTTCCAGTTAATAATATTTTATTATTATTTTATTTTTTTATTTTATTAATATTTTATTTATCACATGGTATGTCAATAAATAAATAGGTATGGAAATAAATACACCCAACAGTTACACACATAGTTCTGACCCCATATTAGGTAGAACCTATATCTTGGGTATCAATAACTACGACAGACTGGGGTTCCACAGCACCCAGACCCAAAACATATATCTGTCTGTCACACAAACATTTGTCTCGGTGTGGGAATCGAACCCACGGCCTCTCGTTTCACAACTCGCTTGCACCACCACGGAGGCTATCAATGCTTCTAAGGCGGAAATGACAGCTAATATTGTCTGTACTAAAATAAATACATTTGTGTCTACCGCCTACAAGCAACTGATGTGATGATATTATTTTCTCAAGACATCTAGAGGCACAAAGTTGAACTACTTTGTACTTCAATGACACATGAGGCAATTTTTTTATCCTGACACGGCAAAGTGACCACACTGCACCTGATGGTAAGCGCAGTGCAGTCCAATTAGAGTACTGCGTAGCGAGAGACAATCTATCCCTTGCTGCTCAACACAATCATGCCGGCCTGCTTCTTCACACTACGTCATCGGCAACAAGGTAAAGAAACGGTAGAGGGTCTAGTGTCAGAGTACTCAGAAGGCCGCAAACGGCCAAACATCGTACCCCAACTATAGACCCTCAACAAAATCTGGATGTACTGGCTGATACCGGAACGCGACACACTTGCGTGGGCCACTATGGCGGGTTTTACACCCTGTACGGTGTTCGCTATCCGGGCGGATATGAGTATCCTACCAATATGTATGATTCTTAATATAAAGTAAGCTATACTCAATATATGTGCATAGTAAATAAACAATACGTTATGTAATGGGGATTGCCGAGTGACTAACATAACAGCTTATGTCATTACTAAAACCCATTCATAAACTAGGCAACAGTGGCGTATGACAATACTCTATGCAAATGTGTTCAGAGTAAAAAATACTGTCACGAAACTGCTGTTGATTGTCAGTGTCGCCATATTTGTTCAGGTAAATGGTATTTGTATTTTAGAATACATAATAAATGCGCCCAACAATCACATACATAGTTTTGACCCCATATTAAGATAGAAGTGTTGATTCGTAGGTGTCAGAACTAAGAGAGACATTCGAAAAAAAAATGGCGGGAATATGATGTGATGTTGTATTGTGATTAATAAGTGAAAATATTATTTCAGACATGGCTTAGGCCTTTAAATTGTGACTATTACAGACATGGCTTCGCCTCTAAATTGTGACTATTACAGACATGGTTTAGGCCTCTTGAATTGTGTTTATTTCAGATATGGCTCTAGCCTTTAGAATGAGTAAAATATCGGACATGGCTTCCCCATTTTGAATGGATGAAGACTGCAGACATGGCTTCGGCTTTTTGTATAAGTTAAAACCAGAAAAGAAGAAGATTTTAATTCTATCCCAGATTTGGAAAAAATAACGACAGACATGGCTGTATGGCGGAGAACCTTTGCCTTCTCTTTTATAGAGTAAATAAATAAATAAAAAAAAAATAAGAGAGACATTCGATCTTGCAATACCAGCCTCAAAATAAAGGCAATTAAAAATATTTCGATTTGACACCAAAATGTACATTTCTCGAGGCCCTAATTTGACGGTATCTGTGTTATTGTAATAATCTGTGTAGTCGTGGTCTCTACAAGTACCTATTGCAAAATTATTTTTATTTGTAAGATTCAGTCAAGGTAAGTATGAGCGCCCTGTTTGATGCACCTATACTTAATAGGTGGTGAGAATGCTATTAAGAAGAGCCTTCACTGTCTGTTGATTTAGAGGTGACTATTTATATTTTGGAGATTATTGAGATTTAGACCTTTTAAACATAAAAAGATTATATGTATACAAACATATGCAATATCATTTGGCGTGAATTGAAAATATCTGTAAGCTTATGATAAACTTTGGTAAATTTTTGTCCCATTGTGACTTCGCAAGTACTATAACATATTAACAGTCTCCGTGGCGCAATTGGCGAGTAGCCGGCTGTGAAACGAGAGGTCATTGGTTCGATTCCCAAACCGGGACAAATGTTTGTGTGACAGACAGATATTTGTGCCCGAGGTCTGGGTGTTCTGAGACCGAAAGTCTCTCGTAATCCCTGATACTCACAACACAAGACTCTTAGTGTGGGGTCGGGGCTATGTGTGTGACTGTTGGGTGTTATTCATTATTATTTACTATATATATTTTATTCACTTCCCCCCGCGCGAGAACACAGTGCAGTGACGTTCGTGTGCGCTGCTAATTAAAATTGTGTTTAACGTGTTTGGAGTTCGTTTGCCAGGTCGTGAACTGTTTCTAGTTGTGTGGTATTGCCTTGTGTACAACGGTCCGTAAGTTTTTGTGCGTTTTTATTAGGAATAACGAAATAATTATCAAATTATTTCCTCGGTAAGTACATTTTTATTTTTATTTTGAGGGTGTCGATAAAAAAAAAAACAATATATCGTAAGTAAACAATTGTTGTTTCGGATAAGTAATTTTGTTATATTTTGCATTATAATTATTATTACCTACAGTAAATCAGTGTTACATAAACTAGTAGTATTATGTCGACTAATAAAGGTAACCCGCCCGATCGAGGCCCCGATCCTTTCCGTAAAAGCGGTATGATCTCGCGATCGCCAAATGCCGGCAAACCAAAGCGACTTTTTAGTGAAGTCTCACCGTCGTACGTCTCGCCAGAGAGATCTAAACGGTTACAGCTTTCGGAATCGGATAAATTAAATTCGCCCGCGTCCGTTGATAACAGCGATGAAAATTCTGCCGATTATTGCGACCTTGTGTCCGAAGCTGCTAATTACTTGTCCAAAATTAATGAACTCGTCAACGATCAGGGCTCGCGTATGAATGTCGCGAATAAATCGGCAGTTATGGATTTTACGCAACGAATAACCGCTATAATTTCAATATTGGCAATAAAATCGTCCTGTAATGAAACCTGTCCTGTAGTACTGAAGCTTTACCTATCCTTGCGGGTGTACTTCCAGTCGATCTGGAGGCACAGCGTCGCGCCGCTATGTATTACTCCACGAGAGAGGATATGGACAAAAACTTTCTTACGTCGCGCGAACTCTCGAGAATCGGTAGACTTTTTAAACAGCGTTCCGAAATATGCAACGAACTGCTAAACGAGTGGCAATGTCGATGGGATAATTCAATTAAAGGGCGGCATTTATATCAGTATTTTCCTTTGGTTCGCGATCGTCTAACAAAAACTTGGCTAGAAATTGATCACTGTGTTTCACAATTTCTCACCGGTCATGGCAACTTTAAGAGCAAACTATTCTCATTTAAGTTGGTTGATTCGCCTGCGTGCCCATGTTCTACACCAAACTGTGAGTACGAACAGTCCGCGCATCATGTTCTTTGGGAGTGTAGTCTCTGGCAAAATGAGCGCAACATTATGCTTGACAGTATGCAGATAACATCTGGAGTTGTATACTATATGGACCTTGTGGAGACTGGGAGGAATTTCCGTGCTTTCCGGCGTTTTTGCCATACCTATTATTGGAATCAAGCGTAACAGCTCGCATGATAGGACCCGTTAAGTAACTTCCGTGGTGCTTTACGTCTGGCCTCTCCAGACGTAAATGTCTTTTATTGGAGGTTAATACCTTTTTAGTTCAGTATTTGTCTCCCGCTTTGCTATGGAGGGAAGTGGACAATTTATATTTCCAACTCCTCCCTATATTTCTATTTGATTAATTTCGTTGCGGGATAAAAGACAGTTATTAAGCATTCCCAGAGACTCGCCGAGTTTCATTACTCGGTGTCGAAAAAAATGCGTGCCATTGTTGATCCTGGCTAAACAGGAGTTACAATGGCGGGTGTGTGGGCGGGATAGTCTCTATATATATTTTGTCATACAATTTGTATTGATAGAAGTTCAGAAAAGGTATACCTTATTGGAATAAAATACAATGTTACAAAGTATAGTATAAGTGTTTTATCTTTGTATAGTTATACAAAAATATATCACGTGTTCTGAAGCTTTTTATATTTGTTTCTATTTTATGATGCTATCTATATGTTTTTCCTTATATTTTATATACATTATATTATATTTTATATTAAATGTTAATTATCGCTTGCTTTAACGGTGAAGGAAAACATCGTGAGGAAACCTGCATATCTGAGAATTCTTATAAGAATTTCGAAGGTATGTGAAGTCTACCAACCCGCATTAGGCCAGCGTGGTGGACTAAGGCCTAACCCCTCTCATTAGTAGAGGAGGCCCGTGCCCAGCAGTGGGACAATGTTTAATACAGGGCTAGTATTATTATTATTATATAGTAATATTATTATATTATACTATTATATAGGTAAATAGTTATGTTGAGTGGTAGAGACAGTAGAGATTAACATTGCCTAATAACTATAAAGGACGTTAATAACATAAAAAATATATTTTAACTTAACATGTGGCATAATCCAGTATAAACCCAAGTCTTTCATATATATTTTTTCAATAAACAACAAACAAAAAGTTAGTTTAGCTTTTCCCAATACTTGATTTCTAGGTACTTAACCGAATCGCATACAAATGATGATCAAATTTAAAAGGAAAATCCTTTTTACCAGTAACGAAGGCTTAATGATGCCGTCATAACTGCGTACTATCCAAACTGACGTATTTTGCCGTCAACGAAACGATGATTGATGCGTTAAAGAGTCATCATGATGACGAAATCGAGGAGGTAAATTTAACAAAAAACAGTGGCATCGCTTTGCATAGCAGCGCCATCTATTATGAGACTGTAACAACTTTTTAAAACCAAAAGTTATCTGATGTTTTATTTTAATTAAGTTTTTTTATCTTCTTTCGTGAATTGTAAATAATAATATTATTTAAATATAGCTTTAGTCGTTTCATTTATAAAATATTTCTATAGGTATATCTGCCGTGAAAACACGTACATTTTAGTATAATTAAATCGCATACGCCAAAGCAAGAAAATTGATAATCTTAATATATATAATTCTACTGTACGTGTGTATGTCATTGAACTCCTCCTAAACGACTGGACCGATTTGAATGATTTTTTGTATGCGTTTGGGTGGCGCCCTCGATGATTTAGATTCACAAATCAGCCCGGCAGATGGCGCTGCAGTCGGTGTGGCGCTGCTTTTATTGACAGGACGTCTGCACGGTCCACTTGTATTTTTATAAAAACATTGCTTTATGCAATAAGTATGTTTTAAAAAAATCTGTTGAAGTGATTTAAAAAGTATAAAAAAAATAATTACCCGATAATAATGATCCTCAACACCTGCATTCTCTAACTTCACACATTTGTCCCACAACGCCACCATAATCACAAAAATCACAATATATTCCGACGAGAATCAACCAGTCAATACGTGATTACATTCATGCATATCGCAATATATTATAGATAATGATTCGTTATCAATAAAACTTATCATGGAGACCAAAGTTCGCAAACGATTAGATAAGTTTCTTTCAGCGAATGTCCATATATAGACTTTATGCTTCACATTGAGTCAGTTTACGTCACTATCATCACATTGGGGCATCTGGGGCATTATTCTCTGTTTTTAAAAACCCGTAACGATCCGCGTTACGTTAACTGCATGTTATTCACTTGTAATGGCATGACAGACTACAATAATGTATGTAAGGACATAGAGAATAATGTCCCTGTACAATTATTCGATTTATATCTTAAATCACAATTACATAGGTTCAAAAGTATCAATAATTAATCTGATTGTGTTTTTGAAATCATATATATATATGGATAGGTCTTTCGTATTATAATATCTTAATTTTTTTTATATTACACGCTACAAGGTCATTAAAATTAGGTAATGCCATATTTGTGATAAGTAAAATGATATAAAATCTAAGTAACTATCCCAACGTAACGTTAAATAAGACAAATTGTAACTTATTAACAACTATTTAAACATTTTTAACTGCAAATTTTTATCACTGTTTACCCTAAGATATTTCATAATTAGGCAAATATATTTTAAAACTCAAAATTACAATCCGTTAATATTCAATTTTTTTTAGTAACGAATGATTCGCGTCCGTACACGAATAAACACAAACTAAAAATATTTTCAAATTAATCGAGTAATTCCACTACACTAGCCTTGTCAAATATGTTTTTATAGCGACACCGCTATAAATAAACAAGCAAAGCATCAAATTGTATGGCCTTAAAATGTAGGGCCAGGATATGAATCCCGTGATTGAGACATTACGGAGCTCGAAAAAACATTTGGTGTCAAGAGCCTCATGTCCAAAACAAAAAAATAATTATAAATACACTCTTAGTCCTGACCCCAAACTAGAATTATAAGAGGTCACAGTCCTACAAGACCCAGAATCGAAATAAATACTCGTGAGATGTTTTATTGTTTTATCCTCGGCAAAATGACCACACTAAACCTGATGGTAAGCGCGGTGTCGTCCAGTTAGAGTATCAAGTAGCGGGAGACAACTATATCTCGCTACTCGACACAATCAAGCTGGCCTGCAAACACAAACATTTATCTGGGTACAGAGATCGAACCCGAGACATTTCATTCCACAGCTGGCTCTTGATCTGTAGAGCCATAGAGCCTGTCAAACTTCTATAATGTCTCTATAGACCGTATAGTATGACCAATAATATTGCTCATAAAATTGTATAAAATTAATAACTTAAAAATAAAACTAAACATTATTAAGAACCAAAAAAAATATTTTATACGAAGTCCTAAACATGTATGTAAGCGTAATAGAAAACATACTCACATTAGGTCTACGTGATGGACACCACGCATATTTTGTAGATAGGTTTGCATGTAGTAACTGTGCTAATTAAGTTACCACACTACAATTAAATGTTTGTTAAAATCAAGTATGTCAAGTCAGTATTAATACCTAATTTATGTTTTAGGTAGAAAACGTTATCTCGCTTAGAAAAAATTGTCTGGTACCTTCATATTATTATTTACTTGTTAAGTATTATAAAAAAGTGATATTATTATTACTTTCTTTAATGCGGCACCCTTCCTGAAGTCATTATATTTTGGGAAAATGAAAAACAATTAATATTTTTTTCGAAACATGTAAGGCACACATTTTCCGCGGATGTTGCTCGCGGCTCCGCCCGCGTGGAGGTCATGTTTGGGAGAAAAAGTATATTATACAAAATACGAATTTTCATTCGTTTAACTTAAAAAATGAAGGATTTCATACAAACTTTCATCCCCTATTTTACCCCCTTAGGGATGATTTTGAAAATTGTGATGATGATGATGTTGAATAATGTGAAACACGTATTTCCACCAGATCCCTAGGTCAAGGAATTATGGATTTCCCATACAAATGTTGAACTCCTATTTGACCCCTTTCAATGTTGTTTTTTCAGAAAAAAGAAAGCCTATGTCTTTCTCAAGGATATATTCTAGCTCCTTGCCAAATTTCATCACAATCCGTTCAGCCGTTTAGTCGTGAAAAGGTAACAAACAAACATACAAACAGAGTTACTTTCGCATATATAGTGTTGGTATGGATTTACCATTATATACATGACTTGAACGATGAATGAACATTCTTTATTCTACCCTGGTCAAAGAGCTAAGAATCCATTAGTAGAGAAGGGGTACTATAAAATATACAGCTA
The DNA here is from genome assembly GCA_905220505.1 of Laothoe populi. NCBI lineage: Eukaryota > Metazoa > Arthropoda > Insecta > Lepidoptera > Sphingidae > Laothoe > Laothoe populi. Next base: position 18,903,594 of record HG992153.1, on the reverse strand, counting down.
ATGCATATATACTTATAGGACCCTTATACTGAAGAATATAACACCAAACAACAAATCCATTTGCAGTTTATAAACGCAAAGTTTGATATGAGATTTGAACCCACTGCCTCTTTTGATTGAGCCTGTCACATTTAGTTGCATTGTCGTTAAGTTTTATTTTAAGGCACATAAAAACCACACACATTATCCTTCAACACATTTCTGGTTTTCGTAAAAAAATATGTTTCCAAAAATACATCTACTGCATGATATCACGTTTAAATATATTACGATGCAATCTTACTAATATTATAAATGCGAATGTTTGGATGGATGTTTGTTACTCAATCACGCCAAAACCGCTTAACGGCTCTGGTTGAAATTTGGCACAGAGATTATAGTCTGGAATAGCAAATAGGCTACTTTTTTCCCAGAAAATGCACGGTAAAAATTGCGTAAGGTTCAAAGATCATAGGGTCTAAAATTTGTAAACATATCAAAATATAAAATCGATGTGTTTATGTATGTTATGGACTCCAAACAGCTGGAGCGATTTTTATGCAATTTTCAGGGAATCTAATGATTAGCCCATTTGGTACCGATTCGATCAATTTGTTTTTTTGGCTTTTAGGCAATTTTGTGTCAATTTTTTTGAAAAGGAGTAATTATTTTTTCGGTTTCACAGGATAGCAAGAAACTCATTTAATGCAGTCAAAATCTACGAAAAGGTTGTTGATTCTAAAAATAAACATTTAAGTTCAGAGGTCACAGACATGGCTTCAAATAGCACCTACTTCACGCGCTGAAAAATAGTATAAGACATTAACTATCCAGCGCAAGCGTAAACTGATTTAGTTTGAATGCGACATCACCGCAATAAGACGTCAAATGGATACTTGAAAAATCCATTTTCGTATGGTATTCTCAAAAACACTCTTAATGGTAGATGACACGTTTTTTTTATTATTTTAATAACTCACATTACCTAAAACTTAGCATCGAAAGAATTTTATTAATCCGAACAAAACTAAGGATATTAAACACCATTCAAATATGCTGGAAGAGGTAGTTGACAGTAAAAGGATGCATGATAGGTCCCGTGACGTCACAGTTCTCAGAATGGCCATTACTGTGCCGTTGTGCAAGGGAGATAGCGATATGTTCCCACTAAATACCATTTTTGCTAATACCAATATTTAAAATAAATATTGTGACATCAATTTTCAAGCAATTCTGATTCTGTTTTCGCAAAAGGGTTTCTTTTACGTATTATTCGGTTGCATATCTAATGATGTAAAAAAGATTTAACACAGGAAACTACCCTATTATTTCAACTATGTATCTCATTCGTAAATATCTCTTGTAACGTTATAATATGTACTAAATTGTAATAACACATTTCATTGATATTAAAGTACTTGTAGTACTATTCATAAGTTAAAAGACTTCATAAAACGCCATTTGATTTATTACTTCCCAAATCAAGTCGTTTATTTGTAAGTATAGGTACGTCAGTCTTTAATAAAATACTGCAAAAATTCGCTATTCTATAGTCTTGCGTGATATTTCACGCTCTGTTAATAAATAAAAAATTAAAACTTATTATCACACATAACCATAAGAAACATATAATTTTAAACAAGGTATTACTCGTTTCATATTAACAAAAATAAAAACACATTGTTTTCTATAATTATTCTATAAATTGATGTTAATTATTGACTCACGGAGTGTTAAACAAACGTTTTAAATAATAAAATAGTAATTAACGAAAAAATGAACATAGCACAATAATCAAATGAAGTGTGACATCATCGTCGCATTATACTATAAATTATTGCTATGATAAGACGCTTATGTGATTATCGAATTATGATACAAAAATACGCGATCTTGTAAAACAATGGTGCAAGGTCATCAATAACAAAGTTAATAGCCGGCAAAATAAAACTGCCGGCTATAATAATCTAAACACTGAGTTAAGTTCGCCACGATCAAAAGTTAAATTAATTCTATTTAGGTATCTAAAGCTCGGCTGGTCGTGCGCCGTTCATTGGAACCGGTTCTCAAGGTCTCTGGTTTTCCCGCCATGCCAGCCGCCATCACAAAATGGCGGATTATGTTCCATTATACTGTTGCTATGTTGAATGTTCATAATTAAATTGGTTTATGTTTTGGATTTTTTATGATGACTATAAATAAAACAATATCTAGTCTATTCTTCGTCGATCTTTATGACAATTATAAGCCTATTTATCGTTTTAAGTCATGTGACAATAAAATTTATTATTAACACTGGTCAGTAATCTTCGTCATACTAATATTTTATTACAAAGAGGAATTTGATTGTTTGTTTGTAATGGATAAACTCAAAAACTACTTAACCGTTTAAAAAAACATTTTACCTATGGAAAGCTACATTATTCCGGAGTAACATGATTTTATTATTAAAAATTCCGGAAAATTTTATCTCGCGGGGTAGACGGGAGTTCGCGGGGTCTAGTACCTAATCAGTAATATTAGTTTATAGTTTTATTTTAATCAAATATATAACACATCGCACCTTCGGTTAGACGAGGGCAAAACTGTTTATGGGGATTTTATAGGAGAACATTCAAAATTTACTCTATATAGTATGTGACCAAAATAATACAAAAATGCAACAATGTGACTCGGTTGCCCTCGGGCAATATTAAACATGTATACGTCTTTTGTTCCAGATAATAATAATATTAGCCCTGTATTAAACATTTTCCCACTGCTGGGCACGGGTCTCCTCTACTAGTGAGAGGGGTTAGGCCTTAGTCCACCATGCTGGCCTAATGCGGGTTGGCAGACTCCTGATACCTTCAAAAATTCTCAGATATGCAGGTTTCCTCACGATGTTTTCCTTCACCGTTAAAGCAAGCGATAATTAACATTTTAATACACACATAACTTTAGAAAGGTCAGAGGTGTATGCCACTTGGGTTTCGAACCTACGACTTTCGTCTTGGCAGTCCGTACCGCAACCAACTAGGCTATCGCTGCTTGTTCCAGATAAGTAAAGGTTTTTGTAAATTTTGGCATAATACTCATTTTATAAACATTGACATTTATCCTTGTCTTACCAAAGGTGCAATATGGTTAAATACTTGTTTCTGGTTATTGTATCGAGTCTCTTGTATCATCATACGTACCTACGATGTAAGATTGTATCTTAATGTAAGGTCAGGAGGGTTACTCTTGACACTCGATTCCAATTTAAAATTGGGTTCGAAAAATGTACAATTGGCACTCTTGAAAGCAAAGCACGATTTCACTGAATACGGCGGAATTTTTAGTAACTAAATGAAATAAAGTATTTACGATCGCTAGTTCGTAAATATTCTATTTCATTTAGTTGAGTGAGTTAGAGTGCTAATATCTTCTAGATTGGAATTTAAACTGTATCGAGTTTGAGATTGGAATTGGTTTCAAGAGTAGGTCTACAGGACGGCTATTGGATGTATTAAAGCATGTCACAGGAATAACACCCTCAAATACACATACTGGTAAAAGCCAATTGACACATAATCTTAAAATGGTAATACATTCACTGATGTTACACTATGATCAACTCAGGTATTGCTTACGTATTTGATACTATATTTGCAAAAACCTTTATTTCCCTCGAAATACATACGAATCATACGAAGGTATGAGAAGTCTGCCAACCCGCATTAGGCCAGCGTGGTGGACTAAGGCCTAACCCCTCTCATTAGTAGAGGAGGCCCGTGCCCAGCAGTGGGACAATGTTTAATACAGGGCTAGTATTATTTATTTTATTATTATATACAAATCCGGTATCGAAAAATACGAATTGAATTAATTGAAGCCTATTTATAGTAAAAAAAATTATTTGATAAATTTTGTTTGTTGTTACGTTTAAAAAAGTTTGTTTAGGCTGTTTTCCGAAGGACGACTGTTACTAACTTAGTTCTAATAATGTTTAGAAAAAGATTGCTATTTTATAAAATACTGCAATTTAATTTAATTCATCATCGTTTTACTTTTTTACTAACCTTTTTTAGTTTTTTATTTATATGAAATTTTGTATGAATTTCTAATTTATTACTCTTTGCGTATTAGTTTCATATTATGAGTTCTTCATAATTGGTGTATTGCTTGGTGTAATATATTAGCTATATTATGAATTGTCAGCTGTGAAGGACCAACTTGAAATAAATAAATTTTAACAAACTACTTTCATGATGTGCTTTTATTATGGTACATGTTAAATATTAATACAAAACACAACTCTCGCAAATTTTCCATTAGACACCTTAATATTCCAGTGAGCACGTTTTAATAACTCTGAACGGGGAGCTGCGTTTAGCACACAATGCTGTCTTCCTTAGAATTATTGATTAGCATTACGTTACTTAGAAATATGCAGACGATGTTCGTGGCAAAATGCCATAAGATGGGCACGCTTTTTGAACTCCCTGACGTGTTTAGACAGCTACGTTTCTAGTTATATATACTGGTAACACACACATACACTCACGCTTGTAATCCCCGATGGGCTAGGCAAAGGTGTAACCAGTACACCCACTTTTCGCCGAACTGTGGTCCCATAATGTGATAGGGGGCGAGCCCATCGCCATACCGGGCACATATCCGGGTTAATACTGAAGAATTTCTAGAGTGAAAAACCCAATATCACCCGATAACCCAATATCCCCGATCCAGGGATCGAACCCGAGACCTCAGCACAGCAGTCGTAACGCATGCGCAATTACAACTGCGCCACCGAGGCAGTCTTATATAAGACGTAATAACAGAAGCTAAGTGTAAACTTAAAAGCTAATAATATTTTAATATCAACAATAATTCGCACACTAATATAAATAAAATACACAATTATAAGCTCAGAAGTGATGTACAAACAATGGGCGGTCTTATCGCTTTAAAGGATTCCTGTCGGACAATCGACATTATAATATAGCTGGATTGTAAATACAAGCCAGATAAATTATCATTTCGATAGCTGGCTATCAAATTATAGCTATTTAGCTCATTGCTTTAAATTATGTCTCTCAGCGTAAATAATATTTAAAAATAATATTGTATATATATAAACATGTATACACATGTGTACACAATGTATAAAACATTGTAAAATTTGCTTCCTGAAAAACAGGAAATTTTTGTTTATCAATAGACATATTTTGATTAACTGTACATAGAGTCAATAGAGTCAAGCTATGAATACATATTATCAAATTACTATAATGAACTAAATAATTATTTGAGTTTTCAGTCTCTAAAGAGATGAAAATTAACTACCATATAATACAAAATCAAAATCCCACACTGATAATATTTGAAAGCATTGTCAACATTAACAATTACTCGCGAATGTAATAATTACGAGCGTTATTGCAAGGCCGCGTTGGAACTCGTTATTATTTGTGACGACGTTCGATTTTCCTTTCACCATCGCTATTGGGCCGCGAGTGTCACTTGCGACATTAAATGTACCACCCACAGCTCTACCAGCCTGTAAAAGCTCGTGAGCAGTTTTGCCTTTTGATTTGTATAGGCGACTTGCTTGTTTGTTCATTTCTTAGGATTTTTAACCAGTCACTTATCAATGGTACGCCGGCGAATCAAAAATACTGGCAACACTCGCCATTCTTACATGCTATTTTTAACTTTAATATTATGGAAATAAAATTGATTTTGGCTTGTATTTTACAGACTCTACTTATTATCTTTTCTAACACTTGTCATTCGCGAGTGGTTAAGGATTAGTTGAGCTCGAAATACGTCCTTTTGTGGACTGGACTGAAGTAATAAACTATATTTTCAAAAGTATGTAAATCAATGAGTATTAAATAGATCAAAAATGGTTTATTATTTATTATAATTATAAAACAACACATTTTATTGCACATAAGAGTTTATACTAACGCGGAGAGTAAAACTCTTCTATGTAATGGATATGACACTAATATTTTAGCCTGTATAACGTATCTAATTTAATATCTATTAAACAAAATGTATTAACGACTGATAACTTCGCCTACACAATAAGTAAATTTACAATAATTATTAAAAATAAACAAATCCTACACAAAAAGCATGCTTATTACAGAATAGAAGTAACTGAGAACACATGTTAGGGATAAATCAATAAAAGATAATTTCAAAGATTACATTTTTGCTATTAAATGAGAAATGATACTCTACATTGACTCCGAAAAATGCTTATACATAGTTTTTTTCAATTACGACACAGTATTGAACAAAAATGTTTACGTACAAAATAAATACGACATGATTTTAGTAAAATTCCAACATTTGGTCCATAAATTTACATGTATATGACATTTACATCTTTCGAAGGTGTTAATAGTGAGAAATTAGTGTCTTTTACTATTGACTTGTTTGGCATACACGTGAAAAATATTTGACTTCAAGAGCGTTACGCAGGTTACTGATTTAATTTATGTATAATTGAAACTTCTAGTATGTCTAGATTTCTTGATATTTACTATAAACAAGTTTAGTTCATTCCGTTTTCAAGTCGTAATTACCAGATTTCGGCTTCTCTAATAAAATCACTCATTTAATGTTATGTTTATATAAATTTATTATCAGATAAGATAACTGTTTTGGAACTTAAAATTTTCATCTTAAGATAATGATGGGCTCAGTTTTGAATTTCTGTCTAACCAATACAGATAGAAACTGGTAAATTTTATTCTTATTTTTAGTGCCTCGATAGGCAGACGAGCAAATGGGCCACCTGATGGTAAGAAGTCACCGCCGAACATAGACTTCTACAATGCCAGGGCACAGCAAAGCCGCTGCTTACTGTTAATTACCGGTCATTAATTTTATGTTAGAAAAAACAGGCTTCGGCTGTATTTAACATGAAATATTTATTTAAATATAAATGAAAAATCAATCACTTATCTAGCTTTGGATCTACGCATTAACAATGCTAGGGAATTGGTTATATTATACCAGATAAATAACTATGTGTTATGTCGTATACTACTGGCATATATGTATATAAATAGTCTATCTGTATATATAAAAGAAGAAACTGACTGACTGACTGATCGATCAACGCACAGCCTTAACGGCTGGGGTTAGGGCTGGTTCTGATAAATTTCAATTTATTTAATTAAAATTTTCATGCCCAATAATCTCTGGTAATGAGAATAGAGATGTTACGCTTTTTAAATATATATATACCATACAATCTGGATTCAAATCCAACCTGGCAGCAATTAACGTGACAAATAACATATGGACGGAAAAGAGACCTTTACCCAGCAGTAGGACATTAATGACTTAAATTTTAAATACTTATCGTAAATCTTTTTTTGCATTCTGACACGTAGAAATGGACCACTAAAATCTTCATCGTATCACAGATTTTTTATAAACCTAGTTTTAAGTCTGCAGGTTTTAATTAATGATCACGATAAAAAACTAATTTACAACATAAATATAAAACGAAACCGGTGAAATGATAAAATGTAAATATCTAACGATCGAAATTAATTACTTTTTGTAGCTATCAAAGATAATGAGAAAAAAACATAAATCAATCTCTGAGAGATGTATTAGCTCATAAATGTGGATGCAGATGACGAATGGGATTTAGTTGCTTTAAACATTCAAAAATATATAATTACTATGATCTAGTGGTATTCTGCGTAGCTAGTTATTCGTTCTTGGGTCCAAATCACATCACAATCACAAGTCATGTTAAGTTTTTCAATTCCAAAGTCATACATGATTTAAATGATAGGTGTTTGTTTCTGATTTAGGCTCCCCACGTATAACATGTGAAATCAACTCGTCAAGCCGTAAAAGCTTTGCTTACATCTCTGCCTAATCCTTTAGGGATACATGCGTGAGCTTATAAGTAATGCATCTAAATTAAACAACTGAATAATTTGCAGCATAAAAAGAAAATGAGCAATAGATTTGTAATAATTTCTGCAAGCCCTAAGCTTATATTGCCTAGTGCCAGTGTACTGGTTACACCTCTGCTTTCCTCATCGGGGATTCCAGGTGTGAGTGTTTATGTATATAAATAATAAACTTTTATCCAACTAAAATATCATTGATATTAAGTGTTACTTGGCCCAATCAAGTTTCCTCAGTTATTACAGAAGTACTAATTTCACTTCTAAATTATCAGATATGTAGGTTTCCTCACGATGTTTCGCTTTGCCGTTAAAGCTAGTGATATTTAGCAATAAATACACCCGTTACTTAAGAAAAGTCCGAGGTGTACGCAATTTTTGTGCTGTTTTCAAATCTACTACCTTCCTCTCTGCAGTCCGTTTCACATCCAACTAGACGATCGCTGCTTATCCAACAATTTTTTTTTCTGTTTTTTCATACTGATGGAGAAAATCATACCAGTGCTAGAGATCGCACCACCTACCATGATACCATACTCTATTAAAAATAAAAGCCTTTGTAACATCATCGAGCGACCTCAATTCTAAAAGCAGCATGACGAACCATTAACGCCAAATTTCAAAGTTAAATACGTAATTGTGAGTCATAATTTCTCAACTGGACTGTCCATAAGTTTGCACAATACGTTACTTTATTTTCCTGCTTCATCTCGGCTTTCGCAATAATGTGATTCAGCCTCAAAAGTGTGGAGCTTATAACTATGATCGTTAGAGCCGATGAAGAACTTTAAAATTACAATTATTGTAATGATAGAAGAAAGAAACAAACCATTGGAGCTGAATAATAATATGATGCGTACTCACACGCGTAATCTCCGAAGGGGTAGGTAGAGGTGTAATCATCATCATTAGCGTCCCATGATATAGGGGGTGAGACTATCCTTAAACCGGGCACAATTCTAGATTTCAGAATGATTGATACTCAGTATTTCGTGATATGAGCCAAGCAGGCGAGTTTGAAATGAGAGGCCGTGGGTTCGATTCCCGCACCGAGACAGATGTTTGTGATAGACAAGTATTTGTTTTGGGTTTAGGTGTTGTGGGACCGTAGTCCCTCGTAGTTCTTGATACCCACGATACAGGTTTGTCCTAGTGCGGGGTCATGACTCTTTTTGTGACTGTTGGGCGTATTAATTTATTATTTATTTTCTGTTCTAAATGACGTTAATATCTGATCTATTTAGGTTTAATGGTCCACCATTGCTTTCCGTGAACACTTTAACTAATGCAGACGATTTAAAACAACGGACTTTACAAACCTACACCACAGTCACTCTTTATTGCACTTTATTTAGAAGTCCTTGTATATATTATAATATCAGTATAATATTATAACAATACACATTCATACATATTCCGTATTCTTTGATCTGATCATTACACATTAATATTAACAGTTAGGTCATAAATTATCTTTAATACTCGGATAAGTCAAGCCGCATCACATGACATTAAATCATAAAAATACAAATTAATAACGTTTAATACTAATAATATTTAAATACAAATTTATATATTTAAAGCAATAATGATAAAAATGTCTTTTATGTTGCTAGTGAGTTGTATTTTAGGCAATTTTTCTTTATTCGAGATTTTTTATTGCAACATTTTTAATTTAATACGATAAAAAAATATTCACGAATTTAAATTGTTATTTAATGTCAATTATACCGTAGTATTTAAATATTCAAAACATAAGACATACGTGTTTAACACGTACATGTCAAAATATCTTAATAGCATCAAACAAAATAAAAATAAAGTAAAGTAATACATACTCGCTAGGTTACCAGGGTGACCCTTGAAGATGAGTGACAAACTATTTTTTAGATAGGACGTTCCTATTAAGTGAGCAAAGCTCTACCACACAATATTTTGCTTAAAATGAGAAATACTTTGTATTGTGAAATCTGAGATTATTATAAAATTTATTGATACTTCTCTCGTAGAGTAAGTCACCTAAGTGGGTTGTATATCTACTTCTGCCACCAGAGAAGAGTTTGTAAGCCCTGCTTGTTGCAGTTCGAATGTTATTGAAGCCTGTAAAGGTATTGTGCATTATTAAAATGTCTCGAAATAATAAGCTCCATTCAGAATCATGCAGTACTTGTAATTCCATTTTTTGAATGGCGGGGCTACTGCTTATGGGCAGGTGTGGTTACCCTCAGAAGGGGTACATGATCTTTAATTTATTTCGTTGTATAAAAAATCTTGTTTATATTTTTTATAATATTATGAAAATAACTGGTATCGTATTGGGCAACATATGTAGAGTCAAACAAAGCGATAATTGGTAAACTTATCCTCAAGTTTAGGCGCTCATTTCTGAGAACGTGTTTGACTTTCTAGTTGTGTTGAAATTAGAACGGGATATTAAACAAAAAATATATATAAAGCCGGAGATAGCAACATTGCAATATTACCCAATTAGATCATAAGATAATCTTAAACCATACTTTCAAATGGAAATTATTCAAATAGTTTTTTTATTCTTTTGATGTATGTAAGTCACATGTTTCATCGTGATATTTAATATTACAGTCTGTAATATTAATCCTTTATCACTTTGTATAAACTCTACATTCAATGCGTTGAAATCTATTCCTCACAAAAAATCAAAATCACATTTGACTCTTAAACAGCCAAATGCCACCGTCTCCAAAGTAGAGTCACCACCAAAACATGCAACTGCGTGCCACATCGGACCATTGTACATAAAACAGTCGGTTCACGTAACTAAAAGCGGTTTGTCCGTGCGTCCTCGACCTCAATAGGCAAAAGTGAAAATGGTAGCACAAACAAGACCCTATTCCACTTTAACTGTATTTTTGTAAATCGTTATGAAATTCGAATATTACTCATCGGTTACCATGGCGTGAAGAGATGGTATAATGATCTAATATTCGCGTATAGACCTCAATTCCAATTTTTGTATGTTGATGTATTACAAATGTGTAATTTTAGTCAATCCATTTGGAAGTAGATTTTTTTAGGAGCATACTGCTGTTATAATACGTTAAGTATATTTAGCATTCTACGGGACGCAACGAGCGAGTAACTGGCTTTGAAACGTAAGGCCGTGGGTTTGGTGCTCGCACCGAGACTAATGTTTATTGCCCCTCATGGTTCTTGATACCTCCGATACAGGTTTGACCTAGTGTGAGGTCGGGACGGTTGGGTGTATTTATTTACTTTATTTCTAAATTCGAAACAATAAACTGACTAGAATATAAAATTTTAATTTAAAATCAGAACTATCGACCAGATGTTTAGACTGAATATTAAGTATTTAGCGTTATATACCATAAAAATAAAAAATGTATATTGTTAGTTTCAACAGTGTCAGCGCTTTAATTGCTATTAGCATATGTATATATGTTTTACTGTGCCTTATTTGCATATTTTATAGTTAAAGATATAATTTTGTTAAAAAAACTTCGAGTTCATTTGCATTTTAATTACAAATTATGTTCTGCGAAATATTAATGGCACGTACCTACTTAATTTTTTTATTGTTTCAACACTTACTTCAGACACACAATTAGTAATCCATCGTTACTTTATTATTTACAAATAGAAATAAAAAAATCATTTAAATCAGTGTTTTGTAATAGTATGCAAAAATATTAACAAAGACTGCATTGATTCAGAAGTTCCAAGAAAAAAAAACATTATAACCAATAATCAAAATGCTTTTACTATTACGTGGTAACCACTAAAATGCTACCGTGACGCACGTGAAAACATTTTCCGGTCATTTCTGATGCAATATGACGCATATGAACGGCTCTATAAACCTGTGACTCTACAATAACCTTTTCTGAATGGCCTTTGCGGTTTTATAGGTGGGGGAAAGCTAAGACTGAGAGGCAATTTGTAACCCAAATAATATAATGAATATTCTTAGTATTGAAAGGCAGCGATAGTCTAGTTGGTAATGGTACGGGCTGTCGAGGCGAAAGTCGTATGATCGAAACCAGCCCAAAATGGTACACCTCTGACTTTTCTAAAAGTTACGTGTATAGTCATTGTTAATTATCGTTTGCTTTAACGGTGAGGCATAGTGAGGAAACCTTCATGCCTGAAAATTCTTATAAGAATTTCAAAGATATGTGAAGTCTACAAACCAGCATAAGGCCAGGGTGGTGGACTAAGCAGCAGTGGGACAGTGTTTAATTCAGGACTAGTATTATTAATATTATTATTCTTAGTATAATGCATTTTGCATATATCGATTTTAGAAAGTAAATTTGAGAACTTTAATTTTAACTGATTTAAAATATATACCTATTCAAAACATTAAGTCCGGACCCCACACTAATATACGAGTCTTATGTTGTGGGTATCAGGGACTACGAGAGACTTTCGGTCTCACAACACCCAGACCCCGGACATAAATATCTGTCTGTGACACAAACATTTGTCCCGGTGTGGGAATCGAACCCACGACCTCTCGTCTCACAGCGAGCTACTTGCCAACTGCGCCACGGAGCCTTATTATTATTTGTTTGACGTTGATTCCAATTATAAAAGTCGAAATTATGATAAAGCACCAACGCGTCGTACCAAAGAAATGCTGAATGAAAGTTATTAAGTTAATTATCTGAAATATTCAGGTCTGCATAACTATGTTCATTGTATGACAATTTGCCGAGCGTTTAAACGCAGTCACCGCTCTTTGAAGGCATAATTGTGTAATTTGTACTTGAATAGTTAAGATGGTGCTGTGGGAAACTTAGATTAAATGACGGCGTTTAATAAAGACACGTTTAAACACATTGATCATGTGTGATATTTTTCCTCAGAGGCAGTGTGAGAAATTAAAAAGTTACTTATCCATACAATTTTACTTAATATATTGAGTGTTGATTTTGGCTTTAATACCCCATATAAAAGTGTCTACAGTGGAATCAGGTGTCTGATATCTATCGTTATTTATTTTATTCAAATTGAATCTTAGGAACGATGAAAATTTTGCTAGACTTCCTTTTTTACACTACACTTTTTTTAGGATAGGATATACGTGAATAGAATTAGGAGTTTTAAAGACAGTTTTGCATTAAAAGCAAATATAGTCTGCTGCTGTAAGATTTCTTTTTTATTATTGGAAAACCTTGATAATGATTCAATTGGAACAGAAAATTTTGTTATGAAGACATATCTAATATACGTTTTATATAGCGATTGAGTCAGCAGAATTCGCAGGACTTTCTTAGAATTTCATAAGTTTTATGTTTTGCGCAGCGTATAGCTTTAACATTTATAAAAACCAAGTAGCCCCGGGTAGACGTTATCTTGCCTCAGACCACCTTTTATGTAGAGCAAATTTTCATTGACATTTTTCATTTCGAAAACAGCGCCAATTATCCTACTAAACTATCCTTTCTTTCAAGCTGGAACCAACCATATTCATAAAATTTTATTCAAATCCGTTGGGTGGTTTTGGGGATTAGCGTATACGAACATCGTGACACGTGGTTTTATATATTAAAATCCAAGCACTGATTTCTTGTTTAAATCTAAAAATTCTTGATTTCATTACGCGAATTGATAAAAACGTATCTAAAAACACAAATTTCTCCTACCTCGACCAGACATCGCAACTGTAAAAAATAAAAATAACTCTTAACTCGCGGCGTTTCATTATAATTCAACGGAGCGTGTTCTAACCGTAACTAATCGGTCAAGTGATTTCTTTGCCATCGAGCCTTTTGCTAATCTGAAGCTTTAAATGGATTGTAGAGAAAAATAAAACAATGGATTGATAAACTGGTGATGTCTGACAAGATGCTTTCATTTTGAAATCAGCGACATTAATTGAGCAATAATTTTGACAATATCTTTATATATAATGGTGTGTACTTGTGTATGTCACTGAACTCCTCCTAAACGACTAGACCGAATTGAATGATTTTTTTGTATGCGTTTGGGTGGCGCCCTAGACGGCTTAGATTCACAAATCAACCCGGCAGATGGCGCTGCAGTCGGTGTGGCGCTGCTTTTACGGGCAGGATGACGTCTGCCGGGCCCGCTAGTGTTTTATATATTTATTTAATATTAGGAAGCTTCTGGAAAATAACCTTATCATATGTACTTACATAAAATACAAAACGACTACGATCACTTCGTGTGTGAACAATCTTAAAATAGTACATACTTCATACAAAAAAAAATACCTTAGTGATTTCATTGGAATATGTATTTCCATATAGGTTAAAACAATTATAATCATAATATATAATGGAAATTATACGTTTGAACTTTATAAGTCCTGAGCTTGGTATTTTACATTACTTTCAACTCTGTACCTGTTCAAATTTGACACGTAATTCTTTTTAATAAAAACCAAATTCAATTGTCAACAAAAAGCGTCGACAACATTCAAGCCTCTGCAAAACTGGTGCTATTTATTTACTAAAAAAACATTTAATGTTGTTGTGGTTTGGACCGTAAGTCGTGTTTGATAGAGTCCATTTCGCATCGGTGCAAAATGATTATAGTTTTCTTCCATAATGATCTGCTCACGACTGGCCTTCGAAGAGATTGCTTCCGAGTTCTTTAAGCTCAAAGCTCTTTATTGTTAACACTGAGACGTATGTAAATGCATAATATATACGACCATTATCATAATTCTTAGCTGGTAATACGCAGCGTAGGTAACTATAGATTTTTAGAAATTTCTTGTTCTCTATGTAGCGCTTGAATTTCTTGATTTAAATGGTTTACACAAATTTTATCTTGATATAGGAACGGTACATTGCAATAAAAGACTTCGCATTTCTCGACAGTCGCAAAAATGTGTCGAGCCAAAATTATTGGAAATTAAATATGTGAAATATATATCTATACATATTTAATATATTAAATTATTTGCTGATCTCAGGAAGCAACTTGCCCGAACGAGCGACTGTTATTTGTATTATATACCCTCCATTTCACGAAGATTATTGTAGTCCTATGATGTGATCGGTGGCGAGTCTATCACCACACCAGGCACAATTCTAGACTCCATGCTGGTATTGAGTATTTGGTTAGTAATTTAGTTGCTTAGCATAATGTTAATTTATTTGCTTTAATGTTTTTTTTTCTTTTTTACTTGCCTCTGTATTAATTTTGCTCTTGCTGTGACATTGCGGTTTTTCTAACATTTATTTGTGGAAACTTTACTGTCAATGTATTAGTTTTACTATATTAATGTTATATGTATAATTGTACTGTTTGTTTTCCTAATAAAATAAAATTAGAAGCAGGCCGGCGTGAGTGTGTTGAGTAGCGGGGATAGATCGTCTCTCGCTACTCAGTACTCTATTTGGACCGCACTGCGCTTACCATCAGGTACAGTGCGGTCACTATGCCGTGCCAGGATAAAAAAAAAAAATTAATAAATAAATAAATGTTTATTTATATACAGTTATTTATATATATATATACAGTTGTTTAAGTGTGATTTTTTTTATCGATACTATTATAATTATGTTAATCACAGGCTACTTGTGTGTGGTTGTAATTAAAACACACCGAAGGTCTGAAAAAAACTTAAGTACGTTCGTGATACATTAACTCACGAATATATTACTTATTAAATGTCGGAAGTAATTTGATATCGTTCAGTTATTCTACTGCGTAACATTTAAATTGTTTTGTTGATATAAATACCAAATGCTAATTTTAAATGTTTTGATACTATCTAAAACAATGTCGTGTTTGCAAGAACTCTACATTTCCTTGAATCATGCAAGTGGATTTCGCGATAGTGAATAAAATACAACATATTAAATAACGAATAAATCGTTATTTAATATGTTGTATTTAAAATAGTAAATATCCATAGTTGTATAGTATTAGTACATGCATAATGCATAAATTATTTCCATGCAATCTTAAATTAAAATTATTCTTTAAGAATTATGTTTTAGAAAGAAAACAAAACTCGCAACATCTCTCCTCTTCTTATTATTGTATACACATATAAGGATTTGTTAGTTATCAACTTTAGACTGGCGAAGAGTCGAACTGATGATTACAGATGTCTCTGTCTCGACTCTTGCCCATGTGGTACTTAAAACTAGCTATCAAATTATGTATAAGCATCCTACCTAATTACTGTTCGCTTTAAAAAAATATCGTCGAAGAACAGCAAACTTAAAAGTTCTTCAAAAAGTTTCAAAAATATTTGTTTGTTAATATACAACCACAAAAAATCTATTTTTTTAATTAAATAAAGCCAAATAAATAAGAAAATCGTAATATAATGTTGAATCATGACACGCTACAAATTGCTCGCTAACTTTCCATAACTCATTTAAGGCGTTGCTATTCGTCATATTGTTAAGTCACAGTTGTATACCACTCCTAAAGTCAAATTACCAATGAATTACTCATAGTCATCGATTAATACAAATATAAATGTCTTTTAAAGTTTTATTGAAATATAATTGAGGATTATGTCTTTTTACACAGCCTCCGTGGCGATATAGGCACGCCGGCTGTGAAACGAGAGCCTTTGGGTTCCATATTTGTTAGTGTAGTACTTTTTCATATCCACAAAAATAAATAATTCTATCTTACTGTGAGGTCAGGTATTTATATGAGACTCAACTCATACAACTTTTTAACAAGCTATTTTAAATGTAGATAAATTACTTAAATCCTCGATCGTATCTATGGTACTAATAATAATACATCTATTAGTCACACATATAGTCCTGATCTCAATATCGGTAGAATTTATATCGGGGATATAAAAACTATGAGAGACTACAGACTTACAGCACCAACTCGAAATAAATATTTGTGAATCTAACTTATCTCGGAATAGGAATCGAACCCATGACCTCTTGTTTCACAGTCCACTCATGCGTTGTGCCACCGAGGCTGTCTACGTTTATCATTCTGAGAAAAGGAGCAGAACCCTCGCATTTCTCCCACTGCTAACCAATTTCAGAACAGCAAGCCGACAAATATGAAATTCTAAACAGCCCCTTACATTCGATTTCCACTAAGGTCGTGAGTACATCACTTATCCAATTAGGGTGTATCCAGACCGAGCGGCGCGCTGCGATTATTCGCGTAGAAAGCGTCAAGTTAATTACTCCGGCTCGATCTAATGACGCGTGAACTCGTATGTGGGTTAGATCGTGTGAGATGGTTTCCAACTATTTTTGTGCCTCGATAGGCAGACGAGTAGACAGGCCACCTGATGGTAAGTAATCATCACCGCCCCTTGACTTCTGCAATGCTAGGGCACAGCAAAGCCGCTGCCTACCGTAAATCAACTGTTTTTGTACAAGTCAAGTTGTGAATATAATAATACCAACATTGTTACTCTGGCGTCGTATTAATGAGAGGAGGTACCCACCACGCTGGCCTAATACGGGTTAATAAAAAAACTCTCGTAGGCAGTTCTCTGGTATGCAGATTTCCTAATTTTTCTTTCACTGTTAATTAACAATGGAAACGTGTAATTTCGACAAGTCAGAGGTATTGTTTATGCTGGTTTTGAACCTGGAACTATCGCCCAGGCACTCGGTCAGTCCTAGCCAGGTCTTAAGACTAATACTGTATCAAAACAGAAGCTTCATCAAGAAGTGCATGTTTGAACTCAAGTTTACTTTACAACAATCTTCAACCAGTACTTAAGATTCTGGTTTATTCTTAATTTGACACAGATGGTCATCAACGTTATCTGTCTTATGAACAGCATAGATAGATCATAATAATCAGCATAGATCTAAAAATACTTCTCTATTTTCGCCAATTTGTAGCATTAAACTCTATTATGGAGGATATTATACCGTTTTAATTGATTCTCTGCCAGAAAAGAATTCCAAAATGAAACATTAGAAGTTCTGTAAAGCAGGAGTTAGTGGCATCCAATCCATATTTATCAACTGTGAAGGCTATGTGCTCGTGATCGTCATGTCAGAGTATCTATGACTCTACATCCATGGTTATAACAAGCTAATTTCTTTTTATTTTAATCATATTTATTTTCAATTATTTAAGCACTCAGCGAGAAATCTCAAGTCTTAATATGCAAGTGCACACACGCCCGTAATCCCCGAGGGAGTAGGTAGAGGTACACCTCTTCGTGCACTGGTTACAACCAGTGCACCCACTTTTCGCAGAATTTCGGTCCCATAATGTGATAGGGGGCGAACCTATCGCCATACCGGGCACAGATTCCGGGCTAATACTGAGAATTTCTAGACAGGAAAATCCAATATCACTTTATCCGACCCGGGGATCGAACCCGAGACCTCAGCACAGCAGTCGTAGCGCATGCGCAATTACAACTACGCCACCGAGACAGTCTAATATGCAAGTAATATCAGATATAATTGCGTAAAGACGATGCGTCAATTAAAACGTCATTTGTGTAAAAACATGACAAACGACACACACGCCTTACACTCTGAGTACAAAATGTTATGTAAATAATACTATTATGTCTATAATTCATACTTTGCATCATCAGTATGCGTTGATATAACTTTGTTTACAATTTTCTTTAGAACTTGCAAGAAGTTCGCATATTTTATATCTACACAAAAACATATGCAACATAGAATTTGATTGAAGTTTACTTTATGAACATTTGTAAGCACACGTTTTTAGGTAAGGTGTAATCGGTATGCTTGCGTACTGCCAAATTTATTTTCATCTCATGATTTGATTACGCGCCTACAGCCATATCAATCATATTTCAGTTTGTGTATTTTTTTACCCTAGCTCGGAGCAAAGTGATCACACTGCATGGTAAGCGCAGTGCCGTCCAGTTAGAGTATCAAGTAGCAAGACAATCAGAACCTGCTGTGTAACTTCTTCTCACTACGTCTAAATGACCCAGGACCATAGGGAGGGAACACCTACCTAATAATATACCTATCTAATAAACATTTTTAACACAGACGGCCAGCATTAGTAAGTAATGCTTACTATTTTTTTAAATAATTAGAAACAATGTTTAAAGGTTTTGATGATTCACTTTGATTATTAAATTTGGACTTTGTGTTAAGCGATAAGAGTTTACTTTTAATTGAGATAACATAGTGGGGAACTTCCAAAGTAAACATTATGCATGTGTATACAAATGTATTTACCAATATCTCTATGAATAATCTGTCTGATCTAGTAACAAGCCCAGTTTTGTCTACAGTGGTGTACGTCCACAATCTCAGAGAAAACTGAGGTGCAATAATAAAAGTTACTATCATTTTTTATTACAAATCTTGAAAATCATCAAACAATCTCAAATAATTTATAAATAATAGCCACGTTCTAACATATGTAGTTTTAAAAACAGATTTCTAACAGCCAAACCATTTTTGTAAGATACAAAATTACTCAAATCAAATTTAAATCCAAGTAATTTCATCACGAATGATCTAATCGGTACTAATCAGAGCCATCGACATCTGACAGAGAATCAATGTCGACAAACATCGCCTATCTCTTCCTTACTTAGATGAAACGGCATTATCCATCCTACTCTCGTATTGATAGCTTATCTCAATTGACTTGTTTGTTTCGAAATAGTTTTTACGATAATTATGCTTTTCATCATTACTTGATGGCTCTAAAGATTCAAACGTACATTTAAATAGAAGTTTATGTATTTCTTAATAATTTTGAGGGGCCTATACTGTTATAATTATTTCAAGATTTGGAACTCTATATAAGTTTTACATACATATACAGTCACGCCTGTAATCCCCGATGGGTAAGCAGAGGTGTAACCAGTATACCCACTTTTAGCCGAATTTCGGCTATCACATTATTGGAATGTGATAGGGGGCGAGCCTATCGCCGGGCACAGATTCCAGACTCTGGGCTAATACTGAGAATTTCAAGATAGAAAAACCCAATATCACTTTACCCGACCCGGGGATCGAACCCGAGACCTCAGCACAGCAGTTGTAACGCATGCGCAATTACAACTGCGCCACCGATGCAGTAATATATAATAAGGCAGTATGAGTTTTAGACTCTCCATAATCTGTAACTATTTCGATTTGGAACTCTATATAGGTATTAGGCTCGCCATAATCTGTTGCCAAGGATCCATGGATACTTCGTTCATATTTTCCGTCGAGGAAAAGAAGGAACAAATGGTGGGCAACATAGAAAGACCCAGTGGCCGTTGAAGTGACTGGGTATCTACTGGTCTGTGTGATAGCTCCGAAAGAAACAGAGAACCAAAATAGAATCAGCTCACACAACTATCAGCGAAAGCCTTACAAGGACACGACCATCAGTAAGAATGTAACCAAGAAAAAAACAAGTATAATTCTGTATATACAATATACATATGTGCAGATTGGAAAGCCATCATACACATGAAAAACCCACATTCCAGGGTCATGGTATACATCCACTTACTTTGAGCCGATATAATGGCGCCTGTCGACGGACACGTCTCTCGACGATGAAAATTACACAGCTAAGCGAAAATAGTATGACGTAATAACAATAGAAAATAAAACAAATAAAACGTTATCAAATTGCTAGAAGCCTCCGTTCGTTGGATGGTCCAAGATAATATTTACTAAATTCTGTTTACTTATTATCTTATATCGGATTATTATCGGATTGATTATAATTTTTTTTTTTTTTGAATAGCAGCGGTAGCCTAGTTTGGTGCGGTATGGACTGTGAAGACGAAAGTCGTATGTTCAAAACCCAAGTGGCACACACGTCTGACTTTTCTAAAGTTACGTGTGTATTAAATGTTAATTATCGCTTGCTTTAACGGTGAAGGTAAACATCGTGAGGAAACCTGCATACCTGAGAATTTCGAAGGTATGTGAAGTCTACCAACCCGCATTAGGCCAGCGTGGTGGATTAAGACCTAACCCCTCTCATTAATAGAGGAGGCCCGTGCCCAGCAGTGGGACAATGTTTAATACAGGATTTATAATTTAATTTCATAAATATCAAGTACCTGAATGCACTCTCATTATTTACAAACTTTTTTGACATCTGTACTCAGTTTGCACTGTATTTACAGGTGTCAACACCAAATAGTAACTTGCCAGTATAAAATACCAACTGTCTAAAGATGAAATCAACTTTCATTGTAACTGATTTTTTTAATGTCAATCACTTTAGACTTTTAAATAATTTTCTTCTGAAATCAGAATCTGATTCTTTTTAGTAATTTAATAATAAATAAGCTATTGCATAATATGACAGTTAATGCACATATGAATCTCGTGAGCTTACAAAGATCCAAAATAATATCATAATGTTTTTCTATTGAAATAGTTAAACAAAATGCTTAACTGATATCGTTAGAAAGCTGTTTGTTGTATAAACTTCTATTAACCTGTGTCCAAAGTTGGTATCGTGCTGGGTTTAGGTTCGATTCCTGCACAAGAATACTGTCCTTGAGGCTTTAACAAAGAATACATAAAAAATATAGTTTGTAATAATTATAAAACATCGGTCTCTATATAGGTACGGTAGGCAGCGGCTTTGCTGTGCCCTGGCATTGCAGAAGTCTATGGGCGGCGGTGACTACTTACCATCAGGTTGCCCGTCTGCTAGTCTGCCTATCGAGGAACTAAAAAAAAAAATTTTGGCTTGACAACAATATGTATAGTGTCGTTTTAATGTAGTATTAGCATTATTAACAATATGTAGTATTTTGTCGGGGGTCTAGAGTTAGGGTATGATGTTTGGCCGTTTTGCGGCCTTCTGAGTACTGTGACACTAGACCCTCGACCGCTTCTTTACATTCTTGCCCATGGCGTAGTGTGAAGAAGCAGGCCGGCATGATTGTGTTGAGTAGTGGGGGATAGATTGTGTCACGCTACTCGATACTCTAATTGGATGGCACTGCGCCTACCATCAGGTGCAGTGTGGTCACTTTGCCGTGCTAGGATAACAAAATAACTATAATATAATAATAAAATGTATCTATAGTCATAATGGTAAAATCAGCTAGAATAATAAAGGGCAACTCTTATCAGTTGCAATCACTATGACGGCCTTCACAATAATAGCCAAGTGTTTTAAGTCAAACACTCGGTAAAGAGAAACTATGGTTTAACAATCAGACCGAACTTGCTTCGAACGTTGATTTAAAAAACATGCGCGGTCTTTTATGTTAATAACATCTATTTTAGAATTGAATAATTTAGCATCTAGACGTATTAGCATATCAGACTATCATTAATTACAAGCTAATTTATTTCTCCACAGGTGCTTTAAGTATTATTCCACTCACAAACAATTTATTTGTATTTAATTATGTGTCATTACAAATAGTTAGAGAAATGGATTGTGAACGTAGTCCAACAGGCATGGTAGTAAATTGAATATATGTACTCGTAATTTAAGATAATTTGAGGTTTCAAAAATGACAAACAATTTCATTAACGTGTAAGAAAACGTTACAAAATAAACAAATACAATCGATATAAAAACATCAACGTATATTTGTCAAATAAATTTTCAAATAAAGAACGAAGCCTAAAATGTCGTGCAAATCCAAATATACACGATCTGCTAATAACTACATATTAGCGGCCCGCTTGCAAGACGCCAAAACGCACATACACGAATTTAATAAAGCCATTCTTAATCAAATCACAGCTGGGGTCACTTGAATATTTACAACTTAAAACGAGCCACAATCGCTTCCATGTAGTTTATATTACGAAAAACTGTTCACGTTTTATGTAAATACAAGTCGAGCGAAAACTAGAAAGTCGACGCACACACGCGAACCAGCGTGTATAATGTATACGAGGCTTTTCATGTGTGAGTGCGGCCGGCTCGGTTTCATAATTTATAACCACATTAAAACATTAAACGTGTACAGTGAAAATATTAATTAATAAAAACACTTACAGTGTCTGTCTCCTCGACAAAACCGTTCTCCCAATTCATTTTAGTAGAAACAGTCCAAAGATTCACTTTATCCGTGAGAATTTTTTGCATTAACTATCGATATACCGCGCGATGTAAACAATCAGTCCATATTATACGCGTCCCGTGACGTAAAAATGGGAATAACTTTAGGGAACGTGTGCACGTATCTGGCCGGATCGGTGTCTCGATGGTGTATGCGCAGGCGCCGATCTCCGAGAGCGCACGAAGCCGCCCGAAGGTGGCCGAAGTTGACCGACCTACTTAGACCTACTTCGAAACGCTGTGGTCGGGCGGCGTTTTTTTTTCACATTTTCCGATGAAATGCCGCCTGCACAGGCTCCGCCTTGGTAAATGGTTAATTTAACAAAAACCTGTACCTATATGGTTGTATTATGTTCTATATTTCTCGCTTGGGTTGAATTGCGCAGATTGTCTCGAGGGTCGAGCTTGAGGTCTGAAACCAGATAAGATAAATACGAGTTTAATAAATTTAAACACACTTGTTTTTTTTATTGTTACATTTGTTTATATTGTAACAGCTAAAAATAATAAGAAGTACCAATTCTTTATAACAAATATATAGATAATTTTATCATTTCTTAAATGCTTGAGATACTTTGATAAAATAACACCCAAGTCACATACAAAGTCCTGACCCCACACTAAGATACGAGTCTTGTGTTGTGGGCATCAAGAACCACCAGGGACTACAGTCCCTCAACACCCAGACCCGAAATAAATATCTGTATGTCACACAAACATTTGTCTCAATGCGGGAATCGAACCCACGGCCTTTCGCTTCACAGCCGGCTACTCACCCGCGGCGCCACGGAGGCTGTATATAGCTGTATATACAGTATATACATGCTGTATATACAGATACGTTTACAAAGTTCCTAATTTATTATTAAAATTCGCGCCACTCTTCATTTCCCTGTAAGTATTCTGCTACAGAAATATGAATCCTCCCTCCATACTGACTTTTATGTCTATCACCCATAGCAAGGAAGAGTAACTATTTTACAACAGCAACTAGTAAACGTTCTAATTCAAAACACAAATGAGAGTAAAGTTTTACGGCTATACCTATTTTAATATACTAGACCTATATTATATAATGCCCAGCCGCTGGACACAGGCCTTCTCTATTATTGACAAGAGATAAGCCTTACTTCACCACGCCTAATACCGCCTGGTAGACTTCGAAAGTGTTATATAGAATTCTCAGGTATGCAGGTTTTCTCATTATGTGTTCCTTCGTCGTTCAAACAAGTGATAATTAACATTGAATACACACGTAACTTCGAAAAGTAAGACGTGGTGGTAGCGACCTCTTTAATATGACCAGCCGATTGATACGTAAAACGAAGAAGTAAATTGTCAGATAAATCTTTATCGTTGTCATGTACATTTTTTTATTGCGCGGCAAAGTGACCACACTGCACCTGATGGTAAGCGCAGTGCCGTCCAGATAGAGTATCAAGTAGCGAGAGAACTGTCTCTCGCTGTAGTAAAGTAGCGAGGGATAGACTGCTATCCTTTTACTTAACACAGTCATGCCGGCCTGCTGTTTAGGTTCTTCACATTACGCCTAAAGTACCCAGGATCATAGGAAAGAGGGAACACGGTAGCTGGCAAACTGTTCCTCAGCTTAATGGTGCGGCAAAAATACGAATTTGCGTAGACACCACGAAGCTGCGTGGTTCTGGTGTGGAAGGGAGAGGATGGGATGAAATCAAACAATTCTTCAGAGCATTCGCCATGGTATACCATAGCGTATTCACACTAAGCGCGGAAATATCCCTTCGCAGCTGTAGCGGCTCCAGGCTGTTGGTCACATCTGCACCATTCACAATGCGGATGGCCCGCCGCTGCAAATAATAAATAAATATCATTTATTGAACTAATCGTCCCGGGGAAACGTTGTCTTGCCATAAATTTCGTTTTGGTTTCATAATTTTCGTTGAATTAAATTAAGAAATTCAGAACTCGTCAACAGCGCCACCTATTGGATCTAAAACTAGAACTATATCTAGTTTATTATAATTGCATATGGTTATTTCGGCTGGTTTAAACTCGCGACTTTCGTACCAACTCCATCTAAGCTATCGTTGCTTTTTTAATTTAAATAATAAATAAATACACCCAAAAGTTCCACACATAGTTCTGACCGTGTCAAGAATTACGAGGAATACGGTCCCACCAAACCCAGACCCGAAACAAATATCTGCCTGTCACAAAAACATTTGTCTCGGTGTGGGAATCGAACCCACGGCCTCTCGTTTCACAGCCGGCTACTCGCCCGCTGATCGTTCGTCCTGACCGTGTACTTATAGTTAATATTAGATATTGATTCGGAAATTTGGGATCAGATTTAATTTCAGCTGCTAATCAACAAAACGGCACAGTCATCGTTAGCTATCACTATATTAGCGTATAGATTAACTGGATTTACTATTGCGGCCCATATAATAAATGCCTGTGAATTATCACAGGAATTAATCATTGACGGATTTTCCACCACGTGTAGCTGCTACCCAAGCGGATACGAGTATTTTCAACAAACTGCACACATGGCATCTCAGATTCATCACGGGCGTTTTCTATTTATGTCGAATTCCTGAAAAATCTCTGACCCATTCGCTATTAGTTAAATATGGTTTAGTTTTCAGATTTTTTAAGTGTTCTCCGATAATTTAGAAGAAATCTTTAAAAGGCAGATGATACTTTTCATGCAAATTGGTCTTTAATACTACGTAACATATTCGTGTGTCATGAATGGGCCGGCTCGACCGGCCTAGTACCACTGTCTCACATAAAACCAACGTAAAGTGACAGTTTACTGTCGCGTTTCGTGTGGTAAGTAAGATATCCGAAGGCCCAGATTCCCCCTACCCTTCCCTAATCCCTATTCCTGTCCTTTAAGGCCGACAGCGCATACATGATACTTTCGGTGTTGTGGATGTTCATGTGGTGGAGATCACTTAACATCAGGTGACCCACTGACTCGTTTGTCGGACTATGCTGTAAAAAAAAAGTCTTGTGACATCCTAAGACACGGATACAGTATAGTTCCGCTGTACATGTGTTTAAACAAAAATAAAATCTTGATCGCTAATTACCGCATCATTTAACAATGGCTGGATCAATTTGGCTCATTTTTCATAAATGTTCCGAATAGTCCGAATAATGACTGTAGGTAAAAAAAAATACATACATATACATATACACTCACGCCTGTAATCCTCGAAGGCGTAGGCAGAGGTGTAACCAGTACACCCACTTTTCGCCGAATTTCGGTCCCATAATGTGATAGGGGGCGAGCCTATCGCCACACCAGGCAACATTCCAGACTCCGGGTTAATACTGAGTATTTCTAGGTAGAAAAACCCAATATCACTTTACCCGACCCGGGGATCGAACCCGAGACCTCAGCACAGCAATCGTAACGCATGCGCAATTACAACTGCGCCACCGAGGCAGTAAAAAAAATGCTTAGAAAATTTTAAATTTTGGGAAAATTTGAAAGTGTTTTTATATCTATGGGTCCTACGTAGAAGGACCAAAGCTCAAACACAAAACTTTATATGAGAGGCTCCCAAAGTTTAATTCTCGTGAATTTGCAAAGCCGTTTTAGTACTACAAAATACGGTGTTTCTACGAAGAAATTAGGACTTTTCCAAACAATAAGACTAAAAGCTTTTTCTAACAAAAAGTCGACATCGATAATTTTTTTGTTTGCTCAATATACGTAGAATCCAGCGATATACGATATTTCCTATGTAACGGTGCCGATAAAATTAATATTGCATGCGAAGCTGCGGCCAAAAGCTATTTAACAAATGACGTAACACAATCTTAAAACCCCATAGCCTACACTCACGGATATTTTGAAACACTGTACTTACTTAAGCTTACGTACATGGTTACTTAACTGGTTTCAATTATTTCCACGTATTGATCTAAATTCACTTTGCATAATAAGGAAAAAACACCTTTCATAACCAATTACATAAATGTTACTTTTACCTCAATCTTCTTTAAGGAAAAATGCATCACATAAATTTAGAATAGATGACCTGACTGATGACCTCAAAGAATTGTCGGATATCAATAGCTTGAAAGCACCTAGGATACCTAAGACTGCGATTATGGAAATGAAAAGGAATCCAGAAGTTGAGATAGAGATAATGTAGAGATACGATATCCTAGGTAATTCTTAAAAAAATGCATATAATTTATTATTAATAATTCAAATATAAATTATTATAATTTTTTGAATTTCGAAATAACAAGGCTCTCAATGTGAAAGACTCACGTTATTTAAGTAAAGAAAATATTAACCCTTTGGATATGGTTTGATAGTTTATCAATCACAATCTCTATGTTTTTTGAAATTAGAATGTCAAGTCATGGGTTAGAAAAAAGCTTCTCTACATACTTGAGTGTTGGTGATTAACGACCGTATTCAAGAGCGATACTTAAGTGCGCTCTTTTCTATGCGTTGATTTCTCTACACGTGATTGGTCAGCTTTTATTTGGCGCTAAAATTAACCAATGACGTTTATGTTTATTGAAACACACACAGGAGTTCGTTTAAATGTTTTTCTTGAACGCGGTCGTAAACCTGCTCTTCAATATCTTTTATAGTATTTTATACAACACTCGCTGTTGCTCGTGGCTCCGCCCGCGTGGAGGTCATGTTTGGGAGAAAAAGTATACAATACTAAATACCAATATTCATGCGTTTAACTGCAAAATGACAGATTTTCATACAAACTTTCTTCCCCTATTTTACCCCCTTCGGGGTGGAATTTCCAAAAATCCTGAAATATATATTTTTTATTTTTGTCTAAAAGGCCAAATACTAATTTTCATAAACTTAACTTCAAAAATGACGAATTTTCATACAAACTATCATCCCCTATTTTACCCCCTTAGGGGTGGTATTTCCAAAAACCCTTCCTTAGTGGATGCCTACGTCATAAAAGGTACCTACTGTCAAAATTTCAAGTCTCTAACCCCAGCCGTTTTGGCTGTGCGTTGATCGATCAGTCAGTCAGTCAGTTTCTTCTTTTATATATACAGATATAATAAATAAATAAATACCTTTTATTTTATTCAACATTATACACATAAAATACGTACAAGCGAGTATAATACCTGAGGCATTTCCGAGTCGAACCTTTGCACAAACTCAATTTTTGTATGGACCAAATTAACCTACTTTAATAAGGAAGAATATTGTTTTAACGAACATTATGTTAATACTAGCTGTTGCCCGCGGCTCCACCCGCGTAGTGGTTATTTTTGAAAAAAAAAACGTATACAATCCATAAAGGCATCTTAAGCTATATTTTGCTATCCCATAGGAAGCGTACATTCTTCTGGGATAAAAAGTAGCCTATGTCATTTTCTGATCCCTAAAATGCCACTATGCAAAAATCTTGTCGATCACTTGCTCTTTGAAAGCCGGCTATGAAACGAGAGGCTGTGGGTTCAATACCCGCATCGAGGCAAATGTTTGTGTGACAAATATTTACCTCGGGTCTAGGTGTTGTGAGAACGTAGTCCCTTGTGGTTCTTGATACCCACTATACAGATTCTACTTAATATGGTGTTAGAACTATGGCTGTGTCTATTGGGTGTATTTATTAACACACAAACGAAACGCGGTAAAGGAAGTGTTTCCTGGGTTACCCCGAGATCGCTCCGTAAGCGCCGAAAAAGGCCACTGCGGGGTTTTAGCTGGTAGTGCCGAGTGGGATGTACGTAGGGTAGGGACTCGGCCCAGCGGCTGACCGGATAGATATATAGGGCATAAGGTCAATATATGCTGCCTGAGGTTGTAATTGCACCTATCTCGGAAACACCGTTGGAAATAATGGATATAAATAGACGCAGTAACCAAAAATCCACAAGTACGTCAATAGATAACTTCCGAGAATGTGAACCTCACGTCAAGTCTTGATCGATTGAAACTTTGATTTCGGAGTTTACTGAGAAGCGGTTCGTGCGTTCTAACGAGATGTTTGATATTAATAATATAGCTAAGGTCACTTTGGTGCGCAATACGCTAGAGTTTCTTGCCTGTTCTTCTGTAGCAAAACTACATTCCAAATGGTAAAGTAAAAAAAGTATTGGAATCTAATTAATGTAAATCATTTTATGCATTTAATATTTTTTTATCTTGATTTATTGTTGCCTTTCCTACTTAGTTAAATTGGACCCTGTTAAGTTAAAAGATATAACCAACATTTTTTATAAAATCGAGTTAAATACATAGCCATAATCTCCTAATTAAGTTTCGTATGTGCACAAAACATCCAGGCAACTTGAGGACATTAAAAAAAAAACTTATGTTTTATTACACAGCTAATTTTCAATTAGATACTGCATAGTACTTATATTTAAATTCGCTGTCAAACTCTAAACTGCATTTACTTAAAAGTATGAAAACGTCAGTTGGATCTTTTCTGTTTAACAGGGTTTATTATGCATAATAATCTAATTAAGCTATTTCGTCACATTATATTTGTATACATTATTTCAAAACATCTACGGCTCAGTTCCTGCAGACTTTTTCTTTGTGGGTATTTCCGAACCACCACGGTCTTTATTATATGTAATGATTTATGTCATTAACATGTACTTCAATTTCATAATCAATCTGATTTAAATATCAGGCGGCTGTAGTCAGAATCCATAATGAACCATTGCTTCACTTATAAGATTTAAAAATTACATCACTAAAGGAGGATTAACTCACTACGAGTTTGATTTGTGCATCCTTAAATTTGTTACAAATCAAATTTTGACTGTGAATTTGTCCGATACTTAAATGATTTGTAGTAGTGTGTAGCGTAGTAGTGTGGTGGTGTAGCCGGCTAGAGGGTAGTCAACTGCCCAATTAATTTATATTTATTACATATACATACATATACACTCACGCCTGTAATCCCCGAAGGGGTAGGCAGAGGTGTAACCACCACACTAACACTTACACCAACTTTTCGTCGAATTTCGGTCCCATAATGTGATAGGGAACGAGCCTATCGCCATACCGGGCACAGGTTGTTAATAAAGATGTTTCCATTTTTTGCATGGTATTCCATGAATGAGAATTTGTGATTCGGAATATTTTAAAGAAGCTAATCATAATAAGGTTATACATTTAACACTTCGTACATATGCATGTACCTATGTGTGGGAATTAGTAATATAATAAACTTTTAATGCTTATCAAATATTCCCTGACGCAGGAACCGAACCTAAACCTTACACAGCCACTAGACATCTTAAACGATCTACTTGTCACTCACATCCGTAAACAAAAAATCAAAAATATTGGCATCCGTGATTAAATCCTATTGAACAAAAAATGGGCACCTTAAAGGAAAAGCCCAGAATTGTTTATATCATTTGTGGTCTTGTAAGTATTGATAGTCATGTACCGCGGAACTAATGAATAAAGTCATATCTTTATCATAAATCTATTGGGCCATGATTTAGAATTCAATAAGACCTTGTAGCATTCAGATTTATAATGCAGCTACAATTTAGTTTGCATTTAAATAATAATAAAGATGTTTTAGGACTGACTCGGTAGCGCAATGACAATTGCGCATGCGTTACGACTGTTGTACTACTGTTGTCTCGGGTTCGATCCTCGCGTCGAGTAGTGATATTGGAGTTTTATATTTAGAAATACTCAGTATCAGCCCGGAGTCTGGTATTGTACCCAGTATGGTCATAGGCTGGCCCCCTATCACATTGTGGGACTGTAATAAATTCGGCAAAAAGTGGATGTACTTGTTGCACTTCTGCCTACCCCTTCGGGTATTACAGGCGTGAGTGTATATGTATATTATATGTTATAAAGATGCTCATTTCCAAAACTACGGTCTTAAATAATTAAAAATACAAAAAACAAACAACGTAAAACTAATTTTGTATTTCACTGTTTCAATAATTTCGGTATTTGTTTTAGCTCTTATCAAATATGTAATAATAATATCCACTTGTAACCTAAGCTTTCTAAAAGCTCTCCCGATTCATAAGGAATAACACAGGACATAAAAAAGACGGATTATAAATGGGGAACTATGACCAAATCTCCTCTCGGTAAATAAATACCTATCAAACCACATAATTTCTCTATTACCAAGCATCTATTGAACTAATAATTTCCAAGTCAATAATAAAATATTATTCACAATTAAAGTTTTTACGACTACCAATGTAGCTAAAGGTACAGAAAAAATACACCTTATACCAACACAATAAAAGCTATCTAAACGTTTGAGAACTAATTTTTTTATAACAAACAAATTAATTGTCTAAGCAATTACGACGCTACTGTTCCAACTGATATAGGTTAATACCGCAAAAAACATTGCCAGTATTATTCAAAACTACACAAAAAACTTCCCCTTTGCTACTTGTCTAGCGACTTGTGCTTTCAATAATACACGTGTAAACACTGCTTTATATAAAAAGCCGCGCAACGTCACTCAATATTGAATCTTACTACGAATGTAATAGTGATGTATTATGATTGATGTAGCTGTCAATTCAGATTAAAAGAACTTGCCAGATAATATCATGACTGCTATCCCGTGTAGTAGAAGTAGTAATAAATAGAGTAAGAGAAAATTGTAAAATGATGTAAAATAAAGAATTAAATAAAGGAGAGTAGGAAGACAGGGGGAGGTAGATAAGATCCCTAGTTTTAAGTCGTTAGGGGAACGAGAGTGGGGCGTAGCGCCCAATAAAAAACAACGACCCGTGGGCCGTGGTCGACTTAATAGCGGCTTGATGATAATGAAGATATGAGGACCAAAGATCTCACTACAGAAGATGCTTAAGACCGCGCAAAGTGCAGACGTCTTAGGAAACCAAACTCTGATACTAAACGCCCGCATCAAGTAAAAGATAAGTGAAGATTGTATTTTTTAATAATAATAATTAATAACACCCAAGAGTCACACACATATCCACCTGATCCCACACTAAGATACGAGTCTTGTTTGTGTATCGGAGACTACGAGAGACTTTCGATCTCAAAACACCCAGACCCCGGACACAAATATCTGTCTGTCACAACAATGTGTCAAACATTTGGGCCGGTCGCGGTGTGGGAATAGAACCCACGGCCTCTTGTTCCACAGCCAGCTACTCGCCTAGTGCGCCTCGGAGGCTATTAAAAAATGTTTAACTAAAAGATAATGGAACGATGACGTGTAATATACCTCAGTTCCGGAGTAAAATGGCCTGACCCTGAAAGTATCTTTATGTCTATCTAAGATGTAATCAAAGTAAACATTTTGCCTACTACATGAACTGGCCAACATTACTTGGGTGGTACATTAATCTGACAAAGACCTCTTGCAGTTACAGTTTTGTTGTTTTATACGATCTATGGGACTTTTCGACGCCTAAAAACCGCTACGATTTTTATGGAGTTATTTTATTTAATGACATGGATAGAAGTGATGATTTATACTCACTACTACTACTATATTTGAGAGCCTCTGTGGTGCAGCGGACGAGTAGCCAGCTGTGAAACGATAGACCGTGGGTTTGATCCCCGCACCGTGATAAATGTTTGTGTGATAGACATATATTTGTTTCGGGTCTGGGTGTTGTGGGACCGTAGTCCCTTGTAGTTGTTGATACCCACGATACAGGTTGGACAGGTGTGGGGTCAGGACTATGTGTGTATTTTATTTATTTATCTAATATGATGACTGCCTCGGTGGCGTAGTTGTAATTGCGCATGCGTTACGATTGCTGTGCTTGAGGTCTCGGGTTCGATCCCCGGGTCGGGTAAAGTGATATTGGGTTTTTCTACCTAGAAATACTCAGTATTAACCCGGAGTCTGAAATGGTGCCCGGTGTGGCGATAGGCTCGCCCCCTATCACATTATGGGACCGAAATTCGGCGAAAAGTGGATGTACTGGTTACACCTCTGCCTACCCCTTCGGGGATTACAGGCGTGAGTGTATATGTATATGTATGTATCTAATATGATAGGTAGAGACGAAGACAACTTGTGTATTTTAAAAGTAGCAACACCACTCACACACATCGTGATACTATAACAAGTTTAATTTAAATAATGAAGTTAACATGTTAGTTTTTATTATTTTGTTCAATAGATTGATAAGTATGGAAAAAATATTAAAATTAGAAATTATTTATATCTGGTTGAAAGGTTGTCAAATGACAGAAAAAGGATGCACGATATGATTCGTGACGTCACCGTTCGGACTGTTCATTACGTTGCAGTCGTAAGAGGGAGACAGTGAGATATTACGTACCCTTTTTTGTTCATATCAATATATAAAATAATTATTGCGGCCTCATTTTATAATCATTTATGATTTCAAATTTTGTATTGAGGTTTTTTTTAGAGTTCTTTTCGGTTGTGTGTCAAATAATGTACAATATTTTGTACATTAAGCACATGAAACTTTATTACTACACTAGCGTCCCAGCCAGGCTTCGGATGCAAATTAGATTTAAAAAATGGCCATCTGCTTAATAGAAAGAAAACATTTTTCTGATAAATTTAAAAATACCATTTGGTGACTTGGTTCCAAAATATCTTTATTATTTACACATACGAAATTTTAAGGATGATCTATCCATATGATCTTTCCGGAACAAATATCTACCTACATGATGGTGTAGACCTTCTCAAAATCCTTTGCGTGGTTTAGAAGAAGTTAGCGGATAAACAGAGAGATGCGGAGGGCGACTACCTTTTTTAATATGTATAGATGAACTACAAAAAACTGTGTTTTTAAATTTTGTCTGACTGAACAACTACTGAACCTTTTCTAAAATATTTAAAGTAATTAGATTCTGTATTTATATAGGCAATTTAATTAATGCCGAATGAATCTGTGTCGTGAGGCGACGGGTTAAGAATGTTTATTCTAAAGAGGCCGTAAAACGCAACCTCCATACCAAACAAGTATTTTTCATCTACGCTCATAAAAAAAGAATTGTATGATAATTAAGCACGATATAAACAAGTCTTTAGTTTATTTATAACTGACTTCAAAAAAGGAGGAGGTTAACAATTCGTCGGAATCTTTTTTTTTATGTATATTACCCGATTACTCGAAGATGCCTGGACCGATTCGAGAAATTATTTTTTTGTTTAAAAGGGTATACTACCCAGGTGGTCCCATTTGCACCAAGTCCGGATCTGATGATGGGATCTCAGAAAAATCAAGGGTTTCTCTTAAAATTTTATAGTGACGCATTATTTGTTTTTTATTGAAGTCGGTGTACTTTTTATGAATTAAAAAACTTTTTGACTTTCTTCTTGGAATTGTCATGGTTAGTAGAAGGGTGGTAGGTTAGTCAGTCTGTGGTATGTATTATCCTGGCCAGTAAGAAGCTATTTTTATTATAAAAACTTTTACTCATATGCAGGCCTTGATTGTGTTGAGTAGCGAGAGATAGAAATGTCTCTCGCCACTTGATAGTCTAACTGGAGGGCCCTGCGCTTATCTGATGCTGTGTGGTTACCGCCGTGCCAGAATAAAAAATACACTATCCTCTAAAATTTTCTCAGCTCTCCCTTTTCTCGCTTTTTTTGAAATTCCTAATCTCTGCCGTGCCTAAGAGGATAATTCCTCTTCTTCGATTCTGGTTATCGGCTGTTCTTTTTCTCAACCCTGTACGCTATATCCTTGCCTGCTTCCCAACCTGTCGCTACATTCTGCCAGATCAAGATATCTATGACTTAGATACTGTGCCGTAATCAAATGTCATTAAATACATTATCGTCTACCACTTTGTGCATACAACAACAGATTTTTGTTATATTTAATATGTTAATTACGTCACGGGTCTGTCGTTGCATTGCATTAATAAATAAAAATTAATGTAAGCATGTTTCTTCTATTCTTCCGATTATGATGAAACTTTAGTGAGTTGTCCTTTATACGCTCGCAATGGTTTTTGGCCCAAAAAAGAACTCGCTATCGCCAGTTATCAGTATCGAGCGCCATCGCGCAGCAGAACATCAACTTCAATACCGTTGAACTGATCGCAATTAATCAAATTTACTTTACACGGCATTGCAACGCATGCCGGGTGCAGCTAGTTATTAATACACACACATACTCACGCCTGTAATGCCCGAAGGGGTAGGCAGAGGTGTAACTAGTACACCCACTTTTCGCCAAATTTCAGTCCCATAATGTGATAGGGGGCGAGCCTATCGCCATACCGGGCACAGATTCCAGACTCCGGGCTAATACTGAGGAATTTCTAGATAGAAAAACCCAATATCACTTTACCCGACCCGGGGATCGAACCCGAGGCCTCAGCACAGCAATCGTAACGCATGCGCAATTACAACTGCGCCACCGAGGCATTAATATGACTTACTATTCATATAATTTACTCGTGTATTCCATTGTCAGTAATAAGTCCTTCAGGGTTTACCTGTTTACATATTCAATTTTATTAATAAAATCTATTGTCATTAATATTCAATTATTAAAATAAATTCATCCCACAATCAGATAGAGTCCTGATTCTATAATAAAATTTCCAGTGCCATGGGTATTATAAGCTGCACATAGTGTTTGCTTTATATGTTGATTCATATTGTGCCTTTTTATAATAGGGTAGTTGACTCGTTTTTTTTTATTTATTTAATCAACAAGTAACATTACTTAAAACCTATTATTGAAAGAATTTTATGAATCCGAACAAAAATAAGTAAATTAGACACCACTCAAAGCTGCTGGAAGGGGTAGTTGTCAAATAACAGTACAAGGATGCATATCTGATACCGTGACGTCACGGTACTCAGAATCGCCTGTACTGTAACCTTGTGCGAGGGAGATAGCGATATGTTCCCAATACGCCACCGTTTTCGCTTATGCCTGTGAGTATTTGCTCATAAAAATATTTAAAATAAATATTGTGACCTCATTTTTCAAGCAATTTGGATTCTGTTTTCGCAAAAAAGTTTCTTTTGCGTATTATATTCGATTGCGTAGAGAATAATGTACAAATTAAACACAGGAAACTACCCTATTATACTAGCTGTTGCTCGCGGCTCCGCACGCGTGGAGGTTATCTTATACTCTTTATAAAATCATTTTTTTCTTGCAATTAAAATAGCCTATATTTATCAGTGAGAATGTAGCATTCAAATGCTGAAAGAATTTTTAAAATCGGTCCAGTACTTTTTGAGCCAATTCGTTACAAACATACTTGCATACAAATCTTTCCTCTTTATAATATTAGTATAGATTAAATTTCTAATTTTATTTAATGAATTTTACTGAGGTCTGTTTTGTAGTAAATTTTGTGCGTATACCGGATATGGCAAAAGGGGGGTACTAATGAAAGCACCATGTATAGAGCAAGTGATTAGAACTTATAAGTAAAGTTAAAATAGGAATTTGATTTCTTTCCGGGCATTTTTGTAGCACGATCTTCAACTGTAATTGTTACTTTTAAAACACTAGATTTTTTTTTAATCTAAATAGGCTTTTGTTTGACCACTATCTCGCCTGATGGTAAGTGATGATGTGGTCTACGGTGGAGCACGCTTGCCTAGAAGATAACTATTCACTCTTGACTTGAAGATACCCAGGTTATAATTTTCAGGAAATATAGACTCCGGCAAAGAGTTCCACTCTCTAACGGTGCGCATGATGAATGCACTAGCAAAACTCTTCGTGCGCACTGGTGGAATATCAACCATGTATCGATAAAGCTTCGCCGAGTCTCTTGTCGTCCGATGATGGAAAGGGGTTGGGCGAATTAAATTATGTAATTCCAAGGCACACTCCCCGAAATGTATCCGGTAAAAAACCGATAAACTGGCAACTTTACGTCTGTGTTCAAGGCTTTGCAGCCTTTCCTCGACTATGGAATCGTTGCCTATGAGCCTCTTGATAGTATCAATTGATTATCCAAGCCTCAAATATTCTTAAGCACTGGAAAAAAAGTTCGTTGGCATTTATTATTGGCTACAGGGATCATAAAACGAAAGATTTCACAAAAAAAAAACAGAATTACTCAGATAACATGAGGTTTATGGAATTTTCAACTTTATCAATATGTTACTAATCACCAACTGTATATACCGTGCTTTAATAAGTAATTTTGGAACATCCTGTATATAAATCTAGCGCAACACTTATCTTCACCCATATGATTTGTTTCTTGGTGCTTACACAAATTTATTCAATTAAACATACACATATTTATGTAACAAAGTTTATGTTCCAGAGTAGACAATCTTCAATAATTGTTTAAAGATTTCTTCTGTTGCTAAAATTGAATCAAAGACCTCTAAATTCTAAGCCTACTGCACTATCGAAGTTGGAGATCAGATAGATTTTAATATTTTCGGAAGGTAATAAACATTTATGGCATTTTTTTATATCCTAGCACGGCAAAGTGACCACATTGCAACTGATGGAAAGCGCACTGCCGTTCAGTTTGAGTTTGAGAGAAACTAAACAACAGGCCGGCATGATTGTGTTGAGTAGCGAGGGATAGACTGTCTCTCGCTAATTGATACTCTATCTGGACGGCTCTGCGCTTACCATCAGGTGCAGTGCGGTCACTTTGCCGCGCCAGAATAAAAAAGAAAAGCTTTTCACTTTTCCAGGTGTAAACCAGAATCGACAACAATGACATAGTGTCGGCCAACAACATTATATTTTATATAACATTTTTAAACATCTGCAGAACAGAAATATAAACAAACCCAGCCTTGTTTTTATAACTTGATATTTACAAGTAGAAATTATATCAAAAGTCAGTCGTTATGTCAACCTTTACGAATGATATATTTTTATTATAATGACAGCTAAATACCAGACATTTAACGTAGATTATGGTAATTAATGCATACACATGATTTATTATTCGCAATTAAGTCTGTCAACAAAAATATATGACAAAAAATGGGTAAGAGGAACCAGCAGTTTGCTCTATAATAAGTTAAATGTCAAGTTTTCTAAAAATAAGAATTACAATAATAGGAAATATAATAAGCGTAAAAAATATAGTCAACTTTTTTTAGATTATTCTACATTAAGTCCAGCTCAGACCTTTTTTTCACTTTACGATTTTGATGTGATTTTTACTATCATATAAAAATCACATCAAAATATTTTAATCCTTGTCAATTTAGTTATCTTATTATATGGAATTGCATAATATTTATCTTGTACAGACCTAAATAGTACACAAGAGTTGCCGATCAAGTTGTTGACATTTCTTATTTAAATTATTCATTTGAAAAATAATAGCAGTCAATTGACAATCAAATATTGTTAGACATAATCAAAGCCACGTCAAAGGCCTACATGCACGAAGTTCAAGAACTACCAAAAAATTACCGCTTTTTCACCATTGACAATTCATGCCAGATATTAAATCATATATACATACATATACACTGACGCCTGTAATACCCGAAGGGGTAGGCAAAGGTGTAACTACTATACCCACTTTTCGCCGAATTTATTACGGTCCCATAATGATCAGGGGCGAGCCTATCACAATACCGGGAACAATTAAAGACTCCGGGCTGATACTGAGTATTATAGAAAAAGCCAATATACCTTACCCGACCTGGGAATCGAAACCGAAACCTCAGCACCGCATGCGCAATTACAAATGCGCCACCGAGGCAGTCTATTAAATCATATGGCCTTTTTACCGAAGACTAATCCAGGCCCTGAGGCTTTATGGCACACTGAATATTACCCTCAATGAGCTGGCCTGGAGCATACTGATGGCGCCCATAACTTCTGTCACATACAGTTGACATTTCAAATGGTGCAGAATGAATGCTTGTATCTATAAAGATTAATAGCTAGTTACCGTTCACTCGTTCTGTTTTTGATTAAATCGAGTGCTGTTGACATTTTCTGAGCTTTATTTTATGATGAAAATAAACGCAAAATAAAATGTTTTTAAAGTAATGATAAATTTGTTTTTAATAAAGATAAAAGTTTTCGTCGCTTACGTGTTCCAAGGCACAATATTATACATTGAAAAAAGGTAAAATAAATTTCGATAACATAAAATAATCTTTTAATAAATAAATAAATAAATTTTGAAATATCATAAGACTCGATACTTTATATGTAAAGTAATTAAATGAAAAGAGAAAATCAATTTCTATAAGCTCTAAAATATAACTTGAATGGACAAACAAAAAAATTTTAACATTCGGCTAAATATATCTCTAGTGTGTGATACATCCATACTAATACTATAAATGCGAAAGTAAGTAACTCTGTTTGTTTGTTTGTTTGTTACCTCTTCACGACTAAACGGTTGAACGGATTGTAATGAAATTTGGTAAGGGAATAGATAATATTCTGGAGAAGGACATAGCTTATCTTTTTTCTCAAAAAACAACCTTGAAAGGGGTCAAATAGGAGTTCAAAATTTGTATGGGAAATCCGTAATTCCTCGACTTAGGGATCTGTAAATTCATATTTAGGCTTTTGGTAGGAAATAAAGAAATACGTGTTTCAACGTTTTCGAAAAATCATCCCTAAAAGGGGCAAAGTGAGGTTAAACTTATGGGGTATTCTTTAGATGCAATATCAAGATTCAGACACATCACCTGAGAGGCTGGACAATCGCTACAGGTGCCTCAGTGCAGAAGACAACTCCTTGGATTGTATAATTCTGCTCCCGAATATAACCTCCACGCAGGCGGAGCCGCGAGCAACAGCTAGTATTAAATATGTTTTATAATTCAGATATATTATCGAATAAAGAACATCGTCAATAATATTTTGATTAGTTCAGCGTAGCGTAAAATCCTAAGTCTATGGTTTGTCCCGCCTCTATACCTTATAAGTTATAACAATCAAGCTATATTTTAGAACTTATAAAACTTGTTTTTCTCTCATCAATTAATACTTTAATACACAGTTGAATTTTTGATTTTTAAATATTCGTTTTTTGTTACTTTTCATTTTATTCATAAACTAGATTTTACACGCGGCTCCACCCGCGTAAAATTTTTATTTATCTGTTCTTTCTTTTCAGTCTAAATATTCAAAATATTATTTATATTTTAATGAGTACAAATTGGTAAAAAAGATCAAAATGCCAGCCGCTTTGCAACTAAGTGGCGACACAGATATCTATTTTGAAGTCAAGCGACCTTAAAATTATGTTGCTAGTTTTCCTCCCCTATTTTACCATCTAAAATAATAAAAAAATAAGTTTATTATGTTCACAGAGTGCATGAATTTCATCAAATTCGGTCTAGTGGCTCATTTTCATCCTCTGTTAGAATGGGAGTTAGCCCCTAAAATGTTGATTCAAAAAAATATCCCATGTCCATTTTCAGAGTTATAACAATATACCTATGCTAAATTTATCTATATTATTTTCAAAGGGTTTACTAGAAGACGGATTATGTCATATTTATCCTTAGGATTAAAAATATCTCCATACTGAATTTCATATCAACGGGATTTTTGTACTATGGTTTCTGAATTCCCCTACAAACTTTCATCCCCTCGAAGTTAAAGGCATCTTTATACGAAAGGTTATTAAATATTATAAAATTAGGAACGGGTCTTAATCGCGCAATACTTTAATGGTATAAATACCACAATATAAAAATATTTGGGAAAATATTTGTGGTATTTAATGTATTCAAATCGCGAGAGTCTAAAAGGTTATTAAAATCATCGGTAAATATGGCTTAGGCGGGAAACCGTTACAGACAGACAGGCAGGCAAGCAGCGGCTCTGCTGTGCTCTGGCATTGCAGAAGTCTATGGGAGGCGGTGACTACTTACCATCAGGTGGCCCGTTTGCTCGTCTGCCTATCCAGGCACTAAAAGCAGACAGTGTTACTTTCGCATTTACAATATTAATTTGCATGGGTTGTTCAAGGAGCATAAGAAACATATCTAAGGTATTATCTATCTTACGTTACTACATTTTCATAGTTTGTATCAAAAACTTTACAGAAAATTATTATAATATTTGGAATTAGCTATTCAATAACATTCATTTGATATGCATATTGTCATAATATCATGTTTGTTTTAATACAGGCACCGTATTGAAACTTGTTTATCCTACAAAACTCTCAGAAACACAAATATGGTTGTACATACATACATACATATACACTCACGCCTGTAATCCCCGAAGGGGTAGGCAGAGGTGTAACCAGTACACCCACTTTTCGCCGAAATTCGGTCCCATAATGTGATAGGGGGCGAGCCTATCGCCACACCGGCACCATTCCAGACTCCGGGTTAATACTGAGTATTTTTAGGTAGAAAAACCCAATATCACTTTACCCGACCCGGGGATCGAACCCGAGACCTCAGCACAGCAATCGTAACGCATGCGCAATAACTGCGCCACTGAGGCAGTACAAATATGGTTGTATTCATATTAATTGTGGATTTTTATCATATGAACTATGGTTACACCTCTTTGATAAAATCCATGAAGCTGAGAGTCTACAGAGCGTGCCATAGAAACAAACATACATACACTCGTGAAACATTACTGTCTAGGGCAATTGGGTAATAAATAAAAGTTTTTTTATTCATAAAAAGTACACCGACTTCAATAAAAAACTAATTATGCGTCAATATAAAATTTGAGGGTTGCCCTTGATTTGTCTGAGATCCCATCATCAGATCCTGACTTAGTGGCAATGGGACCACCTGGGAAGTATACCCTTTTAAACAAAAAAAGAATTTCTCGAATCGGTCCAGGCGTCTTCGAGTTATCAGTTAACATACATAAAAAAAAGATTCCGACGAATTTTTAACCTCCTCCTTTTTAGAAGTCGGTTAAAAAGGGACATAATGCTATTAAATGTGGTCTTGACTTTTGCTGCAGACAATTTTTTTTATTTTGTAACTTGTTTTAACGTCGGACTAAATTAAGTTGTTTCCTTCAGGTGTCCTTTCGACACACCTTCTAATTTTGTTCGAGCAAAAACAATTCCGGCACGCCCATATAAAGTATACTTTGATCTTACTAAGTGTGCGAATTTTAAATCAAACATTTTATTTTTTGTCTTATAGCTCCGATGAAACTGGATAACATTAGCAAAGTGCGTGCATAGTCGGCCTTATGGATAGGAAGGAGGGAGTTCTCATGAAATCTCACTCCACGTATGAAGACAACAAGCAGTAGGCCTCCTATTGAAATCAATTCCAATCTCCAACTCAATACAGTTTCAATTCCAATCGAGAAGATATTGGCACTCTAACTCAGGCAACTAAATGAAATAAAATATTTACGAACATATTACATATTTTTTCGATATTTTTTTTAGTGATCGTGAATACTCTATTTCATTTAGTTACTTAAAATTCCGCCGTATTTAGTTCAATCCTGTGCTGGTGTTGCGTTCAAGAGTGCCAATTGTACAGTTTCCGAACCCAATCCCAATTTTAAATTGGAATCGTGTGTCAAGAGTAACCCCTCTGTTGTTAACCGACTCGACTCGCCCAATAAATACTGTAGAGAAATTTATCCACAGCATGGTTCTAACACTTCAGCATATTATTTCTATTATTGAATTTGTATTTCAC
Organism: Laothoe populi; assembly: GCA_905220505.1. Taxonomy (NCBI): domain Eukaryota; kingdom Metazoa; phylum Arthropoda; class Insecta; order Lepidoptera; family Sphingidae; genus Laothoe; species Laothoe populi. Next base: position 18,861,167 of record HG992153.1, on the reverse strand, counting down.
TTTTATAAATATTGCCGTTTCCTTTGTTTTATTCTGTCTGTACATTGTAGTCTTAAGACAATTAATAGTAAATATTTCAGATGCGGGTTTCACAAAATCTACAAATTTTATATTTTAGACTAGTTGTTGCTCGCGGCTCCGCCCGCGTGGAGGGCATGTTTGGGAGAAAAAGTATACAATACAAAATACCAATATTCATGCGTTTAACTTAAAAATGACGGATTTTCATACAAACTTTCATTCCCTATTTTACCCCCTTAGGGGCGGAATTGCCAAAAATCCTGAAACATATATTTTTTATTTCTAACTAAAAGGCCAAATACTAATTTTCATGAATTTAACTTCAAAAATGACGGATTTTCATACAAACTTTCATCCCCTGTTTTACCCTCTTAGGGGTGGTATTTCCAAAAACCCTTCCTTAGTGGATGCCTACGTGATAAAAGGTATCTACTGTCAAAATTTCAAGTCTCTAACCCCAGCCGTTTAGGCTGTGCGTTGATCGATCAGTCAGTCAGTCAGTCAGTTTCTTCTTTTATATATACAAATAGAGTTTATTGTCTGTTGTCTATGTAAATTTTTAATTCCTTGTCAATCTGAAACGACTGAACTAAATCCGTTGCAGCTTTCAGAACCTAATATGTTTATGTACAACTCCAGTAAATATAATGTGTGCTATACTTACAGTATTGTTAAATACTCTAAGGTGCTATAAAATAAATTAATATTATAAAGAGTGAATATAATTTCCCCCATGACTATTAAGATTTATTAAGCAATTTATTTAGAATACTAAACAATAATAACAATACTAGCCCTGTTGACATAGTCCCACTGCTGGACACGGGCCTCCTCTAACAATGAGAGGGGTGGTCGTAGTTCACTAGGCTGTTCACTTTGCCGTGAAAAAAAAGGGTTCACCACACTTGGGTTCGAAAACTGTACAATTGGCATTCTTGAACGCAATACCGGCGCCCGATTTAACTGAATATGGCGGAATTTTTAGTAACTTAATAAAATAGAGTAGTAACAATCTCTAGTTCGTAATTATTCTATTTCATTTAGTTGAGTGAGTTAAGAGTGCCAATATCTTGTAGGTTGGAATTGAAACTGTATCGAGTTCGAAATGGGATTGATTTCAAGAGTAGGCCTACTGCTTGTTCACACTACGCCATGGGCAAGAAGGTGAAGAAGCGATCGAGGCTCTATTGTCAAAGTACTCAGAAGGCCGCAAAACGGCCAAACATCGTACCCCGATTCTAAACCCACGACAAAAACTGGATATACACGGGCTGATCCCGGAACGCGACACTCTTGCATGTGCCACTATGGCAGGTTTTACACCCCGTGTACGGTGGTCGCTATCCCGGCGAATATGAATATCCTACTACCAGCAGTTGTGCGGGTTAGAGTTTAAATAGCTATAAAATGCTTATGAAAATACTCAGGTATGCAGGTTCACGATGTTTTCCTTCACCGTTAAAGCAAGCGATAATTAGCTATGAATACACCCGTAATTTAAGGAAAGCCAGAGGTGTATGCTGTTGTGACTGGTTTTGAATATATGACTTTCGTACATACATACATACATATACACTCACGCCCGTATCCCATGGGGGTAGGCAGAGACTACTGACTGCCACAAGCTACGATCCTGACACACTTCTTTCGCCTCTTCCACATTCATACATCTTCTCATACATTTTCGGCGGTTGGAGGTACTCCTGATTTGCCCTTTTGTCTTTGATGACTTTCGTCTTGACAGTCATTACCGCAACATCCGCGGTTCTTTGCCAGGATACTATTTAAACTATAAATCCTACTTATCTTATCTTACTACAATAAATGCGAATGTTTTGATGGATGGATGTTTGTTACTCCATCAAGCCAGAACGGCTAAACGTATCGGGTTGGGATTTTGCACAGAGATAGATTACAGTCTGGAATAGCACATAGGTCACTTTTTATCCCGAAAAATGCACGCTTCCTATGGGATAGCAAAATATAAAGTAATGGCTTAAGATGCGTCCATGGATCGTATACCTTTTCTTCCAAAAATAAAATTTACGCAGGCAAAGCCGAGGACAACATCTAGTAATTAAATAAATCAGACGCTGGCAATAGCATCGAATAACAAAGACTTGTACATTACACATTGGATCGTAGGGTTATCACAAAAAATGCCTACACAGCAATCAAGTAGGCTGTACATAAGGTTTGTTACACACTAAGATTATCAGGTTATCTGGAACTACAAGAGACTTTCAGTCCCACCCAGACCCGAAACAAATATCTGTGAACTACACAAAAATTTGTCCAGGCGGGGATCGAATCTGTGACCACTCATTTCACAGCCGGCTACTCACCTGTGACTGTGGAGGCTGTCAATGTTGTTATTTGTAAACGTTTTAAGAGTGTTCTATAAAATTGTGTATAAAACAAGAAATAATCAAGGGAAAACCAAGAAGATATAAATAAAAAAAATAAAAAGTCTTTTCTTTAGAATTTAGACAGAATTTAAGGTCAGGAAAATCAGTCTGAGTCCTGAGTCGGCCGAATTTATATGTTTTGTTATGATGTTCTGACTTTTCAATAATGTTTGAATATTTAGAACTTACCCACATATGTACATATACACCCATGCCTGTAATCCCCGGGTAGGCTCATGTTTAATCAGTACACCCACTTTTCGTCGAATTTATTACGCTCCCATAGTGTGATAGGGGCGAGACCGAGCCTATCGCCATACCGGGAGAAACACCCAATAACCCTATACCCGACCCGGGGATCGAAACCGGGACCTCAGCACAACAGTCGTAACGTATGCGCAATTACAACTGCGCCACCGAGCTATACTTAGAAGTCTCTTGGCAGATTTGAAACTTATGGTAAGGAATATTAGGTACTCAAAATGTTGTAACCATTATTTTTTTCTCTTTTTACCTATTATCTAAATAATTATTACCTGAATTTTCTGCTTAACTACCCCATATAACATCACCTTTGCTAGGCATTTTGACAACTCTTTTAGTGAGAATTTGTTGTGGTCCGTCACGATTCCCTGAATTTTCTGCTTCAGTTATTATGGTGATTAGCCAGCAAAAAATACAATTATGAGTGTTTGATAAAAAAATCTTTTCGTGCATTTTTGTCTCGAAATATGTATAAGAAACTGTTTGTGTCGTAATGCGTTGTCACTGGTTTCAAGGTTGCCGAAAAAACTATCAACTGTGTACTACCGAGTACCGATTTAGTTTTGCAGGTGTCGAAGACATCAGAATATTCATGAGCAAGATTTGGCTTTATCATTTTATTATATAAATAATGTATGAATCTTAATTTAATACCAGTTTTAGACCACGGCTTCGTATGCGTGATTAAATTATCACTCTACACAATAAGTGTACCTAACATTATGAGAACATTTCCAGCACAAGAACCGAACCTGTAACTTACGCGCAAGTGTAAACAATAACTGGACAGAGTTGTATTGCAATCAGATGGGAGCGTATAATCTAACATCAAACAAACATTGGTTTTATTGTGTATACCAATCCAAGAGGTTCGCAAATTCGTATTTTTACCGCACCATCAAGCTATAGAACAGTTTGCCAGCTACCGTGTTCCCTCCTTTCTATGACCCTGAGTCCTTTAGGCGTAGTGTGAAGAAGCTACACAGCAGGCCGGCATGATTATGTCAAGTAGCGAGGGATATATTGTATCTCGCTACTCGATACTCTAATTGGACGGCACTACGCTTACCATCAGGTGCTGTGTGGTTACTTTGCCTAAATACAATTTCTATAAGTGTTCTCAACATAGAAAGATTGTTATAATTTACTTGTGGCGTTTTCCACTCACCTTAATGACCCACACATCAGTCATTTAAGTAAATATATAACTTACCACCATAGATTGTTAACACCTTTATTAGCTTTGCCGTAGTTGGGTAAAATTTTTATACAATAAAACGCATATATACACCATATTTAATAATTTATTTTCCTATCATTCGCCCTTTATATAAAATGTACAAAAATGTTATTAATATAGGAAGCTGTATATAAGCTTATATACTAAAGTTCTTATTCAGTTATATTTATATTATTGTTAGTCAATTTACATCAAGCGTGATACAGCTTATCTGGCAGTGAAATAGTCTTGATGAATATACATTTATAATTTAAATGTGTGTGAGTCAGTTTCTGAGTCAAAGTGCCATCAATTTAAATAAACATTATGTTTATTTATGAGATAAAAAAATATTTTTTGCATAAATAAACACTTTACTAAGCTTTGATGGTTGCGTTAAGGCAAAATTTTCTTAATGCTTTTAAGCCTTGAAATGTATATGTATTAAATTCTAAATAAATTATAAAAATATTTTATACAAATAAATAATGTAAAAATGTCAAAAATATAATAACATTACAAAATATTTACACTGAGTACAAAATGTACGTAGGTAATGGATGTTTTAATGAATGTAGAAATTTTAATCAGGATTTTTAAATTTTATACATATTATGATTATTAACTACATCCTAGTTATAGTGAGTCGTAATCGATGCAATATTTATTTTATTACTGCCCAGTCTCACTGCTAATGTATTATAGGCTGTTATATCCAAATTACAGCAGTTACCAACATTTTCATTTTAAAATTCTGCAATAAAAGATTTATATTTGAATAATTTTTTATAAATATATGATCAGTATTTGAAATTCGCTGCAATGTAAATGAATTACAAATATAGTAAGTAAATAAAATATATTAAACACTTTAATTTGATTGTATTATTTAGAATCTGTTTTGAATATTAAAATTTTACTCAAAATAAATACATGAATAATTATTTATTTTAAACATTGGCAATTGGTGCACAAAATTTTACCTTGTTTGACTTCTGACATTTGGATATATTTGTGCATAATTTTATTATGTTAAAGGCAGTAAAAAGTTTTCCTCACATATATTATAAATGTTACATAACTTAATAACTAAAGTCAGTTTCATTAGTAAAAATGTTCTGTAAATAAATTATATAAAATTTTGTAAAGATAATAAAGCCAGTTTATTATTGAGATAAAGAAAACAAAATCATTTTGTCGATATACCGTTTATTTCAATTGTTTTTATCGAAATGTCGAGTCGTTTAACTAAAAACTTTAGTTTGTAATGATCACATCACCTGACTCTTTTGTAGCCAGAGATATTCTTAAAATTTTTCTCCTCCAAAATCAACCCACTTTTTACCAACATTTACTAATGAATAAGACGACCCACGTTTCAACCACCCGAAGAAATATTAAATAAATAAATAGAACCAGAAAACCTGACGCGAAACGTTCTAGCACGTGCGAGATGGCACATGTATTAAGACTTAAAATTAAGAGGCAGTGCTTAAATCTAGTTCTTAAAATACTTATTGACAATCTGTTTCTGAAACATAAAAAAAAATATTTATCAGAACACTAAACGGATACAAAATCATTACAAAATAATTATAAAAAAGAAATATAGTGAAAATAAAAAATATATTTTTTATATTAATTTTGAAAATTCTCACTATAGTGAAATAATTACTTTTCAGAAACAAACCGTCAAAGTCATATTATTAACAGATCTACTTTATAAGAAAGTAATCCCTATTTCATTGAAATGAAAAATTGTAACTGCTAAGCGTAACTATTCAGTAGGTACATAAAACCTCGCAAAAGCTTCGAAGCTTTACCATTATTTTATGCTTGCAATTAGGTACAAAAAGTCTATAAAAATATATAAATCTTTTTAGTTTAAGAAAATTAAATAATACGTACTAAGGTAGCGCTACAATCACATTGTTTTTATCGTAGACATCACCATTTACAAAATCATTATTTCTTAACTTTTTGCTGTCTTTTATCCTAAGGGAGTTACTTAATTTGAACACTCAATATTTCAAATGAATATGCCATCAGCATATTTATCTTCTATGTTCTAAATTTGAAACCTAGCTACTTCTGATTGAACGTTTTACATAAAAGCAGCGCCCAGTTTCTTAAAATGTTTACAACCCCTACTTAGGAACATTTCTGAGGAAATTAACTAACACCAATGAACTACCAAAATCTCACATTTATATAAGTCGGTGTCTGTATGACTAGGTGATATACTATTACTATAAAAGAATTCAGGTAAGAGGTATCTTAGAATAGAACATTTAGAACCAGATTTGATAAAGAGGTTTTGATAGTTCATTTCCTTACAAAAAGTATATACAAAAATTGTTGACAAATGTTGGTAAATGTAATTCCCTCGAACTCGTTTAATGATCCTGGTGGTATTCCTTTACATACTAAACCTAACCCATCTTTTTCTCATACTAAAAAAATTAATAAATTATAACGGTTCAATACTTTCAAAATTAATTCAAAATACTTCCAAATTCAAATATTTTGGATTTCTTTATGCCATTGAACCCTTGAGTTTATGAAGCCTTAATTCTAATTCTATAACCGACTATATATGTACATTTGAGCACTTAACACATAGTGCATACTATGACACTTCCGAGAAAGTTTTGAGTCCAACTATCTATATGTCTATCCGGAACCACCAGAGCCGTTTGAGTAGACGTCGGTAGCTGCCCGTTGCCCAGCTCGGATCACACTCTGGACTGTCTGGGCAGCTCCCTGGAAAACATGAACGAAGAATTAAAATGACTGCATGACAATATTGATAGGATGTCTTTAGGAATTATAAGGGATACTTTACTGGTTGATTAAGGATAGAATTCGTTGAAGTAATACTAGATAATTTCGCTTATTTAACAATAAATGTGGAATATCTATCCGGTATGGAATAGAAAGTGATGGTAATTTTTTTGATTTCTGAATTATATTTTATTAAAATTTGAAATAAGATCGTAAAATTCGTTGGATCAATTCAATTTAATTTTCAATTGAAGTCAAATTGTACCAAGAAATGAACACAAGATGACAAGTAAAAAATATTATGATGAAATTATTAATTGTGATTTACTCATTAGTAGTTGATTTAATGTGTATGGATCAACTGATAGATTAATTTATTGGAATGTTCAATGACGCAATAAGTATTCAAAAAAATATATTATTATGTTTGTTATTGTTTGAAAACGTTACAGTTACTCTGTTTTCAACTTACAACTTAATTGCTGCCAATTTTCTGCAATCATTCAAAAGTTTTGTAGTACATTAATTGATTTATATTTATATAATAAAAAAACAGAATACTTAAATTAATTTCATCATTCACTACTAAATAGAATTCACTTGTAATTTACTCTCAATGCAGAGATAACTGAAATCTCGTTCCCATCGACATAAGTCTAAATAGAGATCGCAAGTACTTCAATCTGAACGAAACCCGGTGTGTCGCATTTTAAATAATTGTTGTGAAGGTCACAATAGCAATTTAATAATGAGGCACGCTATTTTTAAAAAAATTGTGAAGTTTTAAAATATTTTATGATGTGCAAAGACTTTTTTCTTGTAATCGTCTGACCTCTTAGTTGGTAGCGTCGTATGCGAATCATATTATGATTGTATTGTTGTTTCACTAGATCTCTTACTTCCTTCCAGACGATACACTTGCGATGGCTAGTTAAATTTACATCTATGTTTTTATTTTTCATTTCTCTTTGTTTTTTAAACTTCATTACGATCTCACCGCACGTTATCTTCATATAATTCGGCTCTTTCTAATCCATTACGATCAGGTTCTTCATCTATTCCTTATCTAATGTTATCTTTTTCATTATTCTCATTGTAATTACATTGATTAGTGACATTCACCTGTAAAGCAGCTCCTAGGAACTGCGAGAAAGCTCTCGTGACATTAATAGCTGCTGACATAAGCTGCCCCCGACCGGGCGCTTGCTCCGTCGCCACCGCCCTCGGCGGCTCGAGCGGTATCTACAGTCAGTCACACAAGTTAGAACAAATGGCGGAGTGACATTATTAACTAAGCTACCAGCTATATGAGTTGCTTTGATTTTTTTACCAATATTTTTTTTGGCAAAGAATAGACTATTGAAATAAAACTAATTTTTACGGATTCTACCGCGGTTTATTTGACTTTTGTATCCCGACGTTTCGAAAGCTTTACAGCCTTCATGGTCACGGGACGGACTGGGGATAAAAAAAGTCAAATAAACCACGATAGAATCCGTAAAAATTTGTTTTAGTTCAATGTATAACATTCACGTAAACATAAGAAACCATTAAGTATAGACTAGTTAGTGAATATCGAAATTCAAACAGTTATATTTCAATTCGAACGATTTTACCATGATAGTACAATAAGTTGACGCCTGTATGATTTTATTGATGTAGATTGCAAAGAACACACACCCGCCATTGTAACTCCTGTTTAGCCAGGATCAACAATGACACGCATTTATTCGACACCGAGTAATGAAACTCGGCGAGTCTCTGGGAATGCTTTATAACTGTCTCAACTAGTTTCAATAGGTATCTATGATTTACCATGCTTATTTGCATTCCATAATATTATAGGTGGTGACCCTATCATCATATCCAGCACAAATTTTGAAGACCAGGCAATTGATGTACGAGTTTGCAAATTGAAATCTCTAATACAAGGATACAAACGGTTTCTCAGCCTAAGTAAGCTGCCTTTAGACAGAGAAATAAGATAGAAGAAGAAATATTAAAATCATCTGATGTGATTGATCTGAGAATCGGAACTATACTAGAAAATCTCAGCAACTCATATGTAATTGCAAAATATAGCATTAAGATAACATAAAGGTGCAAATAACAACAAAGGTGCACATATAGTTATAAATATACAATTTATACACTTGTATATACAGTTTGGGTTAGTAAAGAATTGGGAGGAAATGTCAATGTGAAAATGAGTATGGTTATGATGTGTTAGTTTGAGTATTATTATTACATTTACAAACATTCCAAAATTTTTAAATATAGTACAAAGTTAGATTTGAGACAAGTTTTAAAATCAAGGCATGCTTAGCATAATTAAGTTTTTAATCATGTTAAAAAAAAAATTTTTTACACGGTATTTCAATATTTACTCACCAAATATACACAAAACACTTCACAGAATGGAATTTACAATTATTTTACATTAATAACACTTCGATATATATTTTTTACGCTTTATTTAAGCTTGACCTGTATCTGTATTAGTAGAAAATAATTTTAAATATGGAGAGTTCTTTCTGTAGTGATATAACGTATAATTATAATAAACCAGTGATTTTTATATCGCTATAGAAAGAATTCTCCATATTTAAAAAATATTTTTTACTTTTTCATTCGGCTAGCTATTAAAACGTGTTTTTAGTTTATAATTTATTTAAAAAATTCTAGAGCTCTGTTAGATTACTATTATGTTTATAAATAAACGAATTGGGTAAAATATTAATAAACAAAATAATGAATAAATATTCCTTATGTAGCAAAAATAATTTATCTTAATGAATACACATAAGGTACTTATTATTGTTTTATAAATATTTAAAAAAGTTTTTGTTTCTTTTTTAAGTCTAGTAATTGTCGTCTCGCTATCTAGTGAAACAAATATTTATTTATGTATTATCATATAATTTAAATAACATATTAGAATATGCAGATATCCTTGATTATTTTAATTATATATATTATTATATAAGTAACATTGTTAATGTACATTGCTAGTTGAATACATAAAAGAAACGTGTAATTACCATAACCAGTCGGGAGTTGGCGACCATGGAATTTTAAGACCACGACGGATTTTGTTAATAAGACCAGATTTTATTAAGTTATAAGAAAATTAGTAAGATTTACAAAGATATTTTGTACTACATCGACACTACAAGGTAGAGTAATAATGGTAAGGTTACAAATGTATATAATAAAGTGCCGCAAAATCACCTTGCTACTGATATAACCAAATTGCTTAATAAAATCTAGTCTGTAATAAAAGTATCTATTATTTACATTTTTTACACAAGTCACAGTGGATGGTGCTTCAAAATGGTTGATCGTGCTACACCAACAACTGATAAAACAAAAAACGGTTAAATTAAATACTTTATTACACAAAGAAAAGGACGCTTTGCATTGCGGCACAAATGTTTATGTACAAGCCAATGAAGCCAATAATTTATAAATAATTTATTTACGAAAAACACAATGTTTTTAAAAAATTAAAAAGAGACTTAATATCTCATCACACATCTCACTATTTACATACCAACCCGACGATACTCTACAAAATGTACACATCTCCAGACTTAGATTAAATAGGAACAAGTTAAGTAAAATTTCTACCTATAAAATAACCGAAGAATTCGTTCCATAATCGTTTGACGTATTTAATCTAAGTTCGGCCCCTTCACCTCACCCCCAGTCGCACAACTTAAGTAAAAGTGATGAGAAACCCACTCGATTAGCTGCAGGTCTATCGTCAGCGTTGCCCACGAACGGGCCAGAGCCAAACCAGCTGACTCTGTTGCTCGTGGCTGGCGAAGCTGCAGGCGAGACTACAGGCGATGCCGCGGGAGACGGCCGAGCTGCTGGGGGCGGCCGCCTCACCGTGTTGGTGTTAGTGGAGCTGCTGCTGGGCCTCGCTGGAGGTGCGCCCGGCCCTGGCGCTGTCTCCCTCCACTGCTGCCACAGCCACGCCAACCCATCCAGTATGGGCCTGCGAGGCGCGGGTGGTGGTGGTGGTGGCGGCGGTGGCGTCGTCGTGCGCCGGGCCTTAGGCGTCACTACCACTTGGTTGAGTAAAGCCTACGATGTTATATGTATGTCTAAATCTAATGATTGTTTTAAATTAATGTCTATGGAAGGTGAAATAAATGGCGATGAAGCTCAACGTGATACAGATGAAGATAAGTATGAACGTGAAGCGTTTGAAGCGAATTTAGAAGTTGAATTTATGATTGCTGTAGATATGTTTATGGAAATAAAATATTACCTTAAGTTATACCTGGATGATGGCTACGATTAATATTAGAAGTATTAATAAAAAGGAAAATAAATGTTAGACTAACAGCAAGTCGTAGTTGCTCATCCAAAGAACTTGCCGTGGTTGGACCAAAACCTTGTTCCTTCAGCAACGCTGCCAGCAAAGCATCGTTGCTCTTGCCATATTCGGTACTCAGGGATATTGGCGCATTAGTTGCCTCAGAAACCATGCCAGTCCCTTGTGTCTGCTGTAAAAGTTTCTGTAGTGCCTCATCGGAGGTTTGACCTGAAATATTATGAAAAATATTTCAATTATTATTTTTGAGATAAAAATATATTTTAAGCTAAATTTATAAACTATGTACACAATGTCTATATATGAACTCTGGATGTAGTTTAACATAAGGTATATATTTTTATTAACGGTGTGTACATTTTATATTCCCGGCAAAGCAAAGGTAAAAGAAGGTAGAATTGAAATGCTGGTGTATTTGTGTAATTGATTTCATTTCACCATATGGAATGAATAATTAGTTAACGGCACGAGAACTTAAGAACAACTGGAGGCCGTTAGGCAATAGGCAATAATACAACGACGAGGATTAGCTTGTGCAAGGGAAGTAATGAAAGATTGAAAAAATAAAACAGTGGAATCCTGGTTTATGATAAAGGAAGAAAGAGAAGAAAAAGCAGAAAGGTAAGGGGAGGAATAGTAATCGAAAGGACACAAGACAGATTTCGAAGGAAAGAGGCCTAGTAAACGTACCAGCCTTTCACTAATTACCTAAGCGATGATGACTCATAAAACTAAGACACTTAGTAAAAGTAAGTATAAAAATTACGTGCTTGATTTTTTCATCATCAAATTTTCATAACTGTTTTCGTCCTATTGTTATTGTATATATGGACCATATATTATATATATGGTGCTTTCATTAGTACCCTCCAATTGCAAAACCCTTTATACATGAACCAGATGAGCCATTCGATTACTTCGCACCAATGATAATTAAAATACAACAATTTAGTTCATTATACTGTTAAGATACGGCACTGGTAAAAATATTTGTCTATATTTTTTTATGAAAATGGTGTTTGAATCATTAAATTTGATGAAAAATTATGGAACTTATGGTTACATAAAACACCCTTGAGAAATAATATATAGACTAGCAGGCTCGGCAAACGTCGTGCACGGAAAAGCAGCGCCACAATAAATATGATATTTTAAAGATCACAATCTTTACCATTTCTCCCACAACTCTCAGCAAATCAAATTTGGTGACATACCGACAGCAGGGCCACCTATCGGGTCCAATTGTGTTTTCAAACGATCCAGAAACCCGTTGAATATACACAAAAAATTTCATCTTATTCGGTCTAGCCGTTTAGTAGGCGTTAGGTGACAAAAATACGTACAGAAGAATTATATATATTAAGATACTACTAATCATAGATCATAAATCTTATTTGTTAGTAATAGTTGTAATAAGTTAAGTGTGCCTTCTGCGAAACTAAAACCAACCTGATTTTAAGTGTATTGCTACTTAAAATCACTTATTTTTTATCATAAAAAAAAATAATACTAGCCCTGTATTAAACATTGTCCCACTGCTGGGCACGGGCCTCCTCTACTGATGAGAGGGGTTAGGCCTTAGTCCACCACGCTGGCCTAGTGCGGGTTGGTAGTGATTTTATCATAAGTTCAGTTAATGTAAAGATATTATTCAAATTAAATTGTTTTATATTACATAATATGTCCAGTTTTATAGATCTTGCTGTAGAGTAGACGTCTTCTGCGTGCTGATGGTATTCATGATTGATGTTCGGAATGGTGATGATGATGCCTACAATAACTACTCCAAATCTTACCTGTTAAAGTAAGTTTGCTCCTTTGTGTTGTCGTCTCCTGTGCACCCTGCAATTGTATCAAAGTTTGTAACAATTTTCCATCGTCCTGCATACTGTTCAAGTCATCCTTTACAGCTATTTTTGCACCAAACGGTAGAGGTGTTGTGTCAATAGTTTTAGTAACTACGATAGAGTTAGGCTTCGGTGTTAATGGGTCGAAAGGTTCATTCAAAGGTGACGGTGAAGCGAGAAGATTTGAAAGCAGATTTAAGTCTTCGTTCACATTCACTGGTAGATTTAGACTCACATTTGGAATGACCGGTATGTTTGGTAATGTGGGTATGTTGAATTTCGACGGATCTTGTCCGGTGGCCTTTATTAAAGCTTGCAGCAGTTTTGTGTCTTCTTGGAATTGTTTTATGTCATCCTCAATTGATGGATTGTTTGAAATTGTTGTTGTGAAAGGTCTGGTTGTAGTTGTCGGCCTCGGTGTGGTAGTAGTTGTCGTTGTTGTAGTGGTAGTAGTAGTGGTCGTAGTAGGAGTTGTTGTAGTAGTAGGTGTAGTCGTTGTTGTTGGTCTAGAAGTTGTTGTTGTCGCACTGTTACCAATTGTGGTTCCGATACGAACAGATTCATCACCATTTCCAGACTGTATTTCAGTGAGACTTTTCTCGACAGCTAGAGCTATAATGCGGTTAGCTAAAGCTGCCTCACGATCTTGGTTTGTAGGATTGCTGCTTAAAACTGATTTCTGAAATATAAAAATAAAATATTTATTTGTTAGCTTGATTGAGGACAACGTAATACATGAAATTTCTAGGCCAGTAATTGATAACTGGCCTATATTCGTAGCTCACGACCATGCAGCTGTAGCCACCGTGATAACCGTATACTTTACTATATGGTCTTAACGTGATATTGTATAGCCCATATACCTTTTCTCAATAAATAAACCTTAAATTGTGTTTCATTCAAACAAATATTTTTTCCAGTTTTCGAGTATTAATATAGATTACTAGGTGTTGCTCGCGGCTCCGCCCGCGCGGAGGTCATGTTTGGGAGAAAAGTATACAATACAAAATACCAATATTCATAACAAATATTCATAATATTCATGCGTTTAACTTAAAAATGACGAATTTTCATACAAACTTTCATTCCCTATTTTACCCCCTTAGGGGCGGAATTTCCAAAAATCCTGACACATATTTTTTTTATTTTTAACTAAAATTCCAAATACTAATTTTCATGAATTTAACTTCAAAAATGACGGATTTTCATACAAACTTTCATCCCCTATTTTACCCCCTTAAGGGTGGTATTTCCAAAAACCCTTCCTTAGTGGATGCCTACGTGATAAAAGGTACCTACTGTCAAAATTTCAAGTCTCTAACCCCAGCCGTTTAGGCTGTGCGTTGATCGATCAGTCAGTCAGTCAGTCAGTCAGTTTCTTCTTTTATATATACAGACAACTTTAATCACAATTCAAATAAATTTATAATTACCAAGTTTTGTAAGAAAGCCAGATCCTCTTCAACTGAGAATGTTGAAGTACTGGGTATGTCAGTTGTCACAGTGAACCTAGCTGTTGGACCAGTTGGTGCTTGACGAGCAGTTGGCACAGTTGTGAAATCAAAACTTCTACCTGCTGTCGTCCTTACATTGAATGGTGGGAAAGTAGTAGATATACCCACATCTTCAGTCACAGTACTAAATGCGGCAGCAGGCTGTAACGTAGGGGAGACAGTTCTAGGTGCAAAAGTTTTAAACACAGGAACTTGTGTTGTTGTGTACACGGGTCTTATTTCTAACGGTGTAGTAGGATTTGATTCTATTGATGTTGTCTGTGGGTTTGATGCTATTCGCACATTTGATGTGACCCCAGATACTATCGGTATGTTCAAATTACCCGCATTCTGACCCTGAGTAGCCTGTAACAGAGCCTGTAAAAGTTTTGTGTCTTCTTGGAACTGTTTAAGATCTTCCTCTATCGATTGAGTTGTTGACTGTACTGTGGTTGTGGGTTGGGTTGTAGTCGGTGTTGTAGTAGTGGTTGGTATACTAGTTGTTGTTCTAATACTGTCTAGCGAGGGTATGTTTAAGCTGTTCGGATTTTGACCTGTTGCTTGTAACAGCGCTTTTAAAAATTTTGTGTCTTCTTCAAACTGCCTAATGTCATCATCTATAGAACGAGATGTAGTTGTTTGAGGTTTAATTGTGACTGAATTACTACCACCAACAGTTGCTATAGATACTTTGTTAGAATTCTGCCCAGCAGCTGATAGAAGTGCTTCTAATAGTTTAGCTTGGTCTATTGCCTGAGAAGTAACTGGTGCTCCCGTAAACGGTCTAACAGTAGTTGTTATTTTACTAGGCAATAATTGATTAATATTGTTTTGTACATTCAAGGTTTTAGGATTTCTTCCAGTTGCCTGTAGTAGTGTTTGTAAGAGTTGTAAGTCTTCTTGATATTGTTTAATACCTTCTTCTATACTAGCAGTAGAAGTTGGCATAGTCGCCGTTTGTGTTGTTGTTAAAATTAATGGCAGTGGAGTCGTTGGTATTTCTGTTGTTGTTGGTATTGTCTGAGTTGTAGTGGGAGCTGTTGTAGTAGTAGTTGTTGGTGCAGGAATAGTAGTTGGTACCGTAGTGGTAGTAGGCGCCAGAGTTGTTGTAGTAGTCGTCATCATTGTTGTTGTTGTCGGCGTTGGTGTCGTAGTTGTAGTTGGTACTGGAGTTGTCGTTGGCAAATGAGTGGTAGTTGTTGGTGTAGCTGTTGTAGCCGCTAAAGTTGTCGTTACTGGCGTTGTTGTAACTGCCATGGTATTGGGCGCCAAAGTTGTCATCGATGACGATGTAGTTGTAACTACCATAGTTGTTAAACTTTCCGTTGTAACAATAGGCTCAACAGTAGCCGTGGTCGACTCCATTGTGGTTTCAGATTTTGTACCAACAGTAGTTTGAAGAGTAGTGGTAACATCGTTGGTGCTAGCTTGTGTTTGTGTTGGTTGCGTATTACTTTCAGTGACCGAAGTTGCTGTTACTATCTGTACCTCAGCCTTTTCTGTGTTCATCGTTGCAGGCTGTTTTGTTGACGCTAGTTTCAGTACATTAGAATTTAATGCAGGCACTGTTACTTCGTCTATCGGTATAAATTTAAAGACAGCGTTCCCTGCCCCATCGTCGGGTTTTTCCGTTCGTATTTGTTGTGTCTGTAATTTATTTCAAAGTTATAATAATAGTTTGTTTCATGTTTATCGTATCGAATTAAATAGCTTTTCTAAATGTTGTGTCCATCACAAAACATTTGTACTACATAAATACCGACACCACTTACCTTATCCGATAAAGTTCAACAAAACATTAGGTATAATCTACAGATAAAGTACCGTGCCCAAGAAGAATTTTAAGTTATTTAGGTTTTGCATGTATGTAAAATAAATAATTTTAGGATTCGTGTGAATAAGTATGAAATGTGTTCAAGACTATTAGTGATTTCAAAAAGTACATAAATAATGACACGATTTAAACAATAAATATACCTCCGGATCAATATCCAGTGTTAATATTCTTGGTTCGTGAGTAGAGCTCGTCATGGATGATATGACCATTTCCTGTTTAGCGGCTGAAGATATACTATTAAGCAGAATCTCATCAACAGAAGGTAGCATTGTAGTTGTGCGTAAACTCAATACATGCGAGGCAGTGCTTTTTTCAGCAGTAGGCTTATTTGTGGCAGTAGTTATACCCAATGTACTGCTTAAAAAATTAAGTGCCGATGAAGATATCTGCAATTACGAAATATTATGTTACCCATTGCGAGGTTAATCGAGAAGCGTTTATGGTGCGACAGGCATGCCGAGCATATAGATACCAAATTATCCGTTCACATGCGCGGTCCTCGCTCCAAAGACGCTGCTGCAAGTTTTAAACAAGCCCCAAAGCACAGCATTCAAGCAAAACAATGTAAAGTCAATACCGTAAGTTGTAGGTTATTTACAGTGTCGGTGGTTAATTCCGTTTCGTTATTTGATGTGTCTGTGGATGTCACAGTATTATCAGAATTAGTGGATACTCGGATGGGGTTAAGCCGCGGTTTGACAATGGCCGGGTTGTTATGGATGGGGCTGTATGGATTCCTCAAACTCCATGGACTGATTGGTAGTATGTCAATTTTTTGCATGACTCGTGGCACTCTAGTCCCGTTCGGGAATTTACGTATTATTGTGTTATTAGGCAGCACCCCGTATACGATGAATGGACTCGTCTCTGTTAATGTTTCCAGTATATCATCATTAGGATCTTTACGTACCACGGTATTATTTGGTAATATTCCGAAAATAACGTAATCTTTTTTCGGTATAGCTGGTGTAGCGAAAACTAAAGGACTAACGGTTGTTGTAGATTGATTGAAATCATTTGCTAGTGTAGTATTAGTAACATCTTTTAGAGTTGTAGTTTCTACAACTATTTGAGTTGTATCTATGTTCATCTGTGTTGTTGTTTCTGTGTCTGATTGAGCAGTAGTAGTTTCGGTATTATCTTGAGTAGTGGTTTGTTCAAAATTCTCTGTGCTCGTGATAGGAGATACATCTTGTGATCTACCCAAGTCTTGTGTTTGTTCTGTTGTTACTACGGGTGTGGTACTTAGCATATCAATTATTTGTTCTGTCGTAATCTCCCTTGAAACAGTGGTAGCAACTATTTCATTTGATATCTCTGTAGTCATAGCAATACGGGATGATATATCTACAACATCATCAGTTACTGTTGATGGTTTACCTTCAGTAGTAACAGTTGTTTCGACTTGTTTAATTGTAGTTATGATGTTATCTTCAATATTACCAATTGTTGTTTCATCAGATTGCGAGATAGGTGTTGTAGTAGGAAGAGGTTCGAAAATGGAAGGGATTGTGAAGGGAGTAGTAGGCACTTCACTACTTGTCACAGGAGTCTCAGTCGTAGATGTCATTGTATTTATTATGTTAGTCAAACGCGTGGATAAATTGATTTTATCTGCTGAGCTTACAATGTCAATCACAGGTGGTGCAGTCGCTATTTCGTTATTGTGTTGACGTATGAGATCTTCGATCATCTTCAAAACTCTAGCTTTTTTGGACAGAACCCATAGTTGGAGTGGTGATACTTGGTTTGGATCCTGTATGTCAACGGCGTCATTGCCTTGTAGTTCAAGTAATGATGAAGATGTGATAGGTGATGATTTTGCAAGTTGCAATATTTGAGTCGTCTTCACATTATCGTCAAAATCATCGGGCATCGGAGGAGTGAAGTCTTTAATTTGATAATTTGTAAGGAAAGGTAATGGGGAATTTTTGTTAGTAGTAGATTCAACTTGTACATCAACACCAATTGTATTATCAGTACTACTTGGTGTCGCTGTGTCTAAGGAGACAGAAGACGTAGCTGGTACAGTAGTCGGGGTTGTACTAGAAGTAGCTAAAGAGAAACTTGATTGCCCAGAGGTTTCTGCTGTCGTTGTTGAACTTATACCAGCTGACGTTGCCTGGCTACTTGACAAAGATTGAGTGCTATCAGTCACTGTCGCTGTGATATCAGAGCTATTTACAGCCTGAGAGGGCGCGACAGTAACGCCAAGATCTACGGTGCTATTTACATTGTTTCCTACATTTTGAAGGATATCAATATTTACAGAGTCCGTATTAATGTCAATATTTTCGGTATCCTTTATATCCTCCAAACTGTAGGGGGTAGTGTTAGGAGTCCTGTCAGAATTGTCAAGTGCGGTCGCAAGTCCATTTAAAGCTCTAGGAATTAAATTCTTTAACAAAGTTGCCATGTCTCCTGATATTTTAGATCTACTATCGTCGTCCATATTACGAAGAATTTCTTTAATGTTATTAGACAACATGCTAGTTAGTTCTGACGACACTAAATTATTATTTGATAACAATAGATCAGACACTGTATTATATACCATTGTTGGGTCAGTCGTCGGCTGATTTGATGTAGGTTCGGTTGCAGTCGTGAGTTTGTCTGTTGGAGATTCTGTGTTTGAATATAATACTTTAATAGCAAAAGGTCTTCTTGCAGAAACAGGAGTAGTAGGAATAGTAGGAGTTGGGACAGGTGTTTGCGGTGTATTCACAGGAGTTGAGGTTTCATCTTGAGTGCTTTGTGACGGTGTAACATTTACCCCGACCGTACTGTTAATCACACTTGGTGTTGTCTGGACCGTGTTCTGTACAGATTTAGTAACAGTGCTTACATCGATGGCGACAGCTGTAAAATTATCTGGATTTGGTATGCCTTGGGCACTATTTACATTGATGTTACTCACGCCGTTGAGTATTTTTGTTACGTCAGTATTGAGAACTGTAGTTTTCGTAACTTCAGTTGTCGAAGAGAGTCGGGTTCTAGGTGTGGACGTAAGTATTTCAGCTAGAGCATCAAATATAGATACTGTAACTGAAGGTGAATGGTGAGACGCCTCGACATTCATTACGTGCGATGGTTTAACCAGACTCTCTGAAAGTCTCAGGTCTGCTGAGGACAAAGTCCTTCGTGTCTGAGTAAATGAAATAGCGTTCACGCCAGGCCCTAATTGTATCTCTTCTCCCTCTACCTGAAATAAGAAGTAATCTCACCCATATAAACAGAAAAAATATAGACGTTGTGTATTAATCCAACGATTCAAATTATTGTGGAAAGAGAAGCCCTCAGACAGTATTTGGAAGTTCGTGCAAAGACCAAAGCCTCTTTATTTTACTTGGAATCAATAAAGTGGGTACTACACTCAGATGTTAATGTGGTATGATAGAGAAAGTTGAGATGGAAATGAAGTAGTATTAAAACAAATGGTAAGATTTATACAATATTTAATATCTTGTTTGTTAGTGATTTCTACACTACAAACTATAGGTACATTAGTTTTATAAGCTTATGCGTTAAGTTTATTTAACTAATGAATATACTTGTACGTATTTGACTTACATATACGTAAATATAATGTAAGGAGTCTCTTGATACCTCAACGCAAAAACTTGTTATAAACAACTTTACGTTTTGTTTCAAAGAGACTATTTGAACAAAATTAATGTATTACAAACTTAAAGTCTAAATTAAAATGCCAATACAAATAAATGCTCCTAATATTACAATCTCTTTAAAACTAAACCATAACCGTTATTTTACAATAGATGGGTGAATGAAATGAATGATAGTGGTTCGATAAACGGATAATGTAAAAACTATATGATTCCATTAACCAGTTCAATGGATGGTTCATGATTGAATGGTGCCATCGTGACGTTCTGTCTTGACATCGTCTCTGTTGGGGCATCTACATCTCCACCAATGAACCAATTAGGCTCTTCTACAGACTTTGTCAACAGGTTGTCAGTGACGAAGAATTTCAGCCACGCCTTTAGCAATGAGAAACTTAGA
This sequence comes from Laothoe populi, assembly GCA_905220505.1. Taxonomy (NCBI): domain Eukaryota; kingdom Metazoa; phylum Arthropoda; class Insecta; order Lepidoptera; family Sphingidae; genus Laothoe; species Laothoe populi. The sequence goes on along the minus strand of HG992153.1, from coordinate 18,840,926 downwards.
ATTACAAACAATAACGTTGCTTAATAGTTTTACATGGTATGTTTTGTACTATGTTAAACATAAAAATGATTCATATGACTGACAATTAATGAATGAATTCGTTTAGCACAATACGGGATGTGAAATCAATTTTGATGAATGAAGCTTGTGAATACATTAATTCTGAGTTAAGTAATGTTACAGAAATATAAAAATACATTCGTTAAAAATGACCCCACATCTTAAAATGACATTAACAATGGTAATGATAATGAGGTGCAACAATGATATCGGTAGCTTGTATTAAATGCCAATTGGAATAAAGGGGCTTTGTTCGATTTTGGAAAACTGTAAAAGAAACTGGTTTTACAAGTAAATTTTGTCTGTTGCACTAAATTTGAAGAAATTTTTAAATACTTTGTTTACGGTGTTTAGTATAGTTTGCATGTTACTTACAGTAGACGGTGTTATTGTGGGTACAGTGGGTTTGTAAAATGGTTTATCGAGATATGAAGCTCGATATTTAGAACTAAACCTGCTTTTAGGTCTATCCGGCTCGGGTGTAATCTGTGAAATTAGTTCAAGTGGCTCAAATAATAGTTTTATACTTTTTTGAAAAGGTATTCAATAAATTTGCGAAGAATACTCACTCCATTAGTGGAAGCTTCTGTCGTTTTGGAATAAGCTTCACTGAATTTTCTAACGTGTTTATCTTTAGGTTTCGGCGTGGTTAAATCATTATCTTCACCTAACTCCTTAGACTTTGTACGTTTGCGAGCGTATTTTCTAGTATGGAGGTTCCTTACTGGTGGAGTAGCTGTTGACGATCTTCTTCCTTTTTCTATGATCAATTTAGGATTTTGATCTTTGTAATTTGCATGATATTTATATTTGTCAGTTTCCGCTCTTGCCCCACCTGAGGGTGGAACTGTTACATATTCCATATTCTCAGATTCCTGTGCCATGTCATGCATATTCACAATATTATTTTTCTGCGACTCCCTGCTATTGACAGCAACTATAATTTCTTTTTCTTTGTTATCTCGTGATCCTGTTCCGACAAAGCTATTTTCCTCGGGATTTTTTAATAAAGTGAATATAAATGGTGCGTCTGCGGAGTCTTCTCTTTTCTTTTGTACAGATTCGACGACATTTACTTTCGTAATAGATTCTGTCGTTGAAGTTGCGTCATTTTTAAGATTATTTCTTAGACGTGAATAATATGATGTTCTAGGCAACGTGGTTTTGGTCTTTCCAATATTCGTGAAACTTTTGTTGTTTTCAGTTACAACGGTGATTTCCGTACTGGTGCTTGGGTTCTTAGCTGAGAATTTTCTAGAAAAATTAGGTGATCTGGCAAAGGACTTTTTCAGAAGGCCACCATTTTCCAGTTTATCTTTCTCGACATTTTCTTGTTTTGGTGGCTCCGTACTAGAAGCTTTTAACTTTCTACTGTATTTGTATGTCGTTTTTGAAATATTTAGACTTAATGAAGGGCTCGGAGCTGGTGTCGAAGAAACTGTAAGCTTTCTATTCCTGGGAGTATAAGTTCCCCTTGGCTTGTACTCTGATTTTTTGGGTTCTAATGCATCAGCAACTATAGTGGTTCCTTCAATTTTGTCTTGGTTTTTGGCTTCTTTTTTATCTTCCTCTGCCTTTTGTTTTCGAAGCTGCAACATGTATTTGATTGTCATTTTATCTAGCAGTTTATAAATAGCAATAATAAAAAGACATAGTTGTGTTAGAAAATAAGACATTTTAGAAAGGAGAGGATCGGCTAAGTGTTGACCTAAAATATAAGATTTTGGTAGTCACATAGATATGACCCCAGTGATTACCCTTGAGTATTTGTTTTCGGCTGGACCAGTAAGAGTGGATTGTAGAGAAGGAGTGTAGGTGTTATAAACTTTTTGTGACGCTTTCACGGACAAACTCTCGCTGGATGGAGAGCTCGATTGTGTCTGAAAAATTTAACGAAATGCCAATAAAAATTTTGCAAACATCATTCAGCATACTTTAGCCGTTGAAAGCCAATTCATTGTTTTAGTAATATAAAGCTGTTTGTGTTATAGTGTTAACATTATACGATTTCCTAAACAAATAATATACTAGGTAGAAATAAAGCGGGTTTCTGTTTTTAATTTCGAAGAACAAGGTGTGAGCATTATCATTTGGACCAATTGTTTGTCCAACTTACCGACGCATTTTTAGCTTGTATCAATGCTTTAAAAGGTTCGGGGTAATTATCGTCATCTCTTATTTCTTCTGTGGCTTGGCCTGTTGGTCCCGATGCAGATGCCTTAAAATTTGGCTTGCTTCTTCCCAATGGACGTCGCACAACCTTAGTTACTTTGAGAGTAGTCGTCTTCGGTTTATTAGCTTCAGTACTCTGCGATACAAGCCTTTCTATAATCGGAGCAAACGTTTGAGCTTCAGGTTGACTAGCACCCCCCTTTATGTGACTAGATTTGACAACTTCATTGATCGCAGTCAGACCCTCCCCGGTTTGGTTTGTGTCCGTTTCTGATTGGCGCGTTCTGTATCTCAGTTTTCTCGAGTTTCTCAAATCACCAGTTCTGGCTGTAGTGGGTTCTTTGTCGGAAACAGATAAGGCATTCGTTGTTCCCGAACTATCTAGGTCGAGTGATTTTGTATTAGTACGTACGTTGATACGTCCACGGCCTCTCTTTGGAGCTGCGCTTTCCGTTGTCTGGACTATTGATATAGAGCTCCGTCGTCTAAATTGAGTCGTGGCCGTATTTTCTTCTTTAGGTATTATTTTTGAGATATCATCCAAGTTAGAATTAATGATTTCTATTTTACTTTCGTCGATAATTGGCGATTGAATTTCTAAGGGAGATGAGGTTGATTGTGCTGGTCGTCTGTTTATTGGTTTAGATCTGCTTCTAACGACATTCTCTCTGGCTACCACAGACTCGGATTGAGCTTCGATCTCGACTGGCCGATTACGCGTTCGACTTGAAGTCCTTCTCGAATCGAATCGTTCGTTGTTTACTTGTGGTTGTGGTGTTTCCGAAGTGTTTTCTATGGGCCTACTCCTGGATCTTGATCGGACGACATCACGCGCAGTCGAAGTTTCCTCGCGTCTCCTGTTATTCCTCGACCTAAAGTTAGGTTGAGGTTCCCCAGGACTAGCTACGCTGTTTTCATCCGGATTTGATGATGCAGGTAATCTTCTGCCAACTCGTGATGCTCCTTCCACCTGTAAAAGAGGGAAAACATTTAGTATGGGATGATCTAATATACATGTTACTAAATATATGACAACTTCAATCAATACAAGTGAAAAAGCCAAGAATACAAGTCAATTCCACAATATAAACAGTCAGGTCATAAGTATTGTCACACAGTAAAAACTTTTATTTTAGAATGCTGGCCACAAAAAAGTTTATTGAATTCGAATTTCAAATTGTTCATGAAAATAAAAATGTATACTTTTTAGAATTTTACTTATTTTTAAATATGGAGTGGACGCTTAAAGAAGACCGTGTTGCAGTAATTGCGTTGCATCGTTGCGGTTACGCGCCAATTCAAATTTTTGACATACTGAAAAATTTGAATATAACCAAAAGATTCGTTTATCGTACCATCAAACGATACAATGAAGACTCTGGTGTAGATGACAGGTCAAGAAGTGGTCGCCCTCGGTCTGTTAGGACTCCAGCAGTGATAAAAACTGTGAAGGCGCGAATTCAAAGAGATCCCAAACGTAAGCAGAAACTGTTGGCTCTTCAGATGGGGTTAAGCAGAACCACGGTGAAAAGGGTGTTAAATGAAGACTTAGAGCTTCGGGCATATCGAAGAAAAACAGGACATCGTTTGAATGCTCGTCTAATGGACCTGAGACTGAAGAGATGCCGCGCTTTGTTGAAGCGGTACGCGGGAAAAAAATATCGGGAAATTCTTTTTTCAGATGAAAAAAATTTTACCGTAGAAGAGAGCTACAACAAACAAAATGATAAGGTGTACGCACACATTAGTGAAGAAGCGAGCAACCGTATTCCGCGTGTCCAACGAGGTCATTTTCCATCCTCGCTCATGGTATGGTTGGGAGTTTCTTATTGGGGCTTAACAGAGGTACATTTTTGTGAGAAAGGTGTAAAAACAAATGCAGTTGTGTATCAAAATACAGTCCTGACGAACCTTGTGGAACCTGTTTCTCATACCATGTTCAATAACAGGCACTGGGTATTCCAACAAGATTCGGCGCCAGCTCATAGAGCGAAGAGCACAAAAGACTGGCTGGCGGCGCGTGAAATCGACTTCATCCGGCATGAAGACTGGCACTCCTCCAGTCCAGATTTGAATCCGTTAGATTACAAGATATGGCAACACTTGGAGGAAAAGGCGTGCTCAAAGCCTCATCCCAATTTGGAGTAACTCAAGACATCCTTGATTAAGGCAGCCGCCGATATTGACATGGACCTCGTTCGTGCTGCGATAGACAACTGGCCGCGCAGATTGAAGGCCTGTATTCAAAATCACGGAGGTCATTTTGAATAAACTTTAGTGTCATAAGAATCTATGTTTTTTTAAGTTCATTTTGGTATATAAATGGTTACATAATGAATAAACTTGTTTCAATTATTTTATATTAAACATGTGACAGAATTTATGACCTGACTAGGTATGAATATACTAAGAAGCAGTTGCAAATATGTGGTACCTTTAAAAAATGATGTTTTTAAGACTAACATAATTTGAAACCTTAATAGAAAACTATGTCAAACAAAATTACAAATTCTCATAATATAATGACCATATCTCAAATAGAAAGCGGCAATCTAATATGTAACTGAACAATGCATTCTTATGAAATCTGCAGTAATGCTGACGAACAAAGAAAGTGCAGTGAATTCAAACAATACTTGAACTGCAAATAAGTCAATATTGTATGGTATTACTTTTTTACTAATTGAAATATTTCTCAGCGTTTTGGTTTTATTTTCATGCAATTGTATTTACACGACTTTGAATTATAAAATTATAAAATCAATGTTTTTTTATTTATTTTTAAATATTATCATCTAAGGCAGCCTTTTATAAAACAAATATCAAACAACCAGGAATTTAAAACCCACAGTAAAAGGATGTGACATTTATAACAAAACAATAAACTATCTAACAACAATCACACAGTAAAAAGTCACTTGTCAGTCAGTGTACCTATTTAATCTTTGAACATCTGACCTTCAAGCAACTGGACGTAATCAATAACTTTACAAAAGAAACACGAATGAGTCGTGCCCTGCAATTTCACGAGTGGATAACTATAAAGGCATTCAGGATGTGGGGTATCAGGTTACCCGAAAATTATGGCGGTTTTTTAGATAAAGTTACGTAGCAGGAGTTTTGCTTGTAAACCCACAACTCACAGTTGGCCTTAGCTACAGCTATTGAAAACTTTTCGACTGTTTCGGACGTTTGACCAGCTTGCAATGAAGTTGCACTTGAATTATGATAATATTAATAATATTTTCACGCTGTACGGGTCAACGAGTTTGAAAAAGATTCGGAATGATCTTTGATCGGGTTGATCTTATATCCTGAACTAACGCACCGGCTATTTGCCATCATGATAACGGGTTCGATACCCACGCTGAAGAAAATTATTTTGTGGAGAAAAATGTTGCGTGTAGGTACTTATTTATTGTAATGGTAGCATTAAATGTAAAGTGCATAAACTAGATATCTACAATTTAGGCTGCACTCGGCGTATCCACATATACTGGTCAAACATACGCTAAAATGGATTTTCGTAGTAAAGTAAAAATAAAGGAAACAATAAATAAAAGTATTAATAATAAAAGATTGCTTAAGAGATATGCACAGAAAATTATATAACTTCCCTAAAATAAACGATGTCACAAACCACAGTAAATTGCAAATAATAAATAACATTCCCATATTTCACTGCAAAGTACCTAAATAAATCAATGCAATAATAATTTTCCAACCTAGAATTTACTACATATCGTCGATTTCTAACTTTATTCCCTTGTCAGTTGACCTAAGGTCCAATCACCTCGTATTTAAAGTGAGAGGTCCATATGTGGATTATTACAAGACATAATGTATTAGACATATTAACAGACCGCCGCGGGAGCGGACGCTGATTAAAAAACATTATAACATTTAGAAAATACATATATATACACTGACGTCTTTAATCCCCGAGGAGGTAAATGTGTAACCCCAGTACACCCACATTTCATCCAGCTTATTACCGTCCTATGATGTGAAACCGGCGAACCTAATACCGGCCACAATTCAAGTCCCGGACTGAAACTGAGTATTCCATTATAGAATAACTCAAAACTTTTACCCGACGCAGAGACCGAACCCGAAAATAGTATTCTCAAATATCCGAGACAAAAATGCATCTTTTTTTTAGTGCCTCGATAGTTAGACGAACTGACGGGCCACCTGATGGTAAGTAGTCACCGCCGCCCAGAGACTTCTGCAATGCCAGGGCACAGCAAAGTCGCTGCCTACCGTTTGGAATACAACAAGCGTGTCAAAAAGTACGACACGGTAACCCGATCTAAAAAAAAAAATTACGATGCACGATTTCGTTACATACAACCTTACATACATAGATACAGATGAAGCTAATATAAAGCGTGTAAAAATAGCGTATTAGAACAATTACCGCTCCCGCTTATTACTAAGTTAAAGGTCTTACAAAAATCCTAAGTCCGCATGGCCTTATTTTACAGTAGGTAAACACGTGTTGGAATAAAACAAGCTATTATGAAGCCTTTATGTGATATGTTACAGTCACTAAGGTTAATTTAACACATATATTACTATTGAGGTTAGGTAAATTTATTTAAACTCGAAGATTGATAGTAACGGTCTTATTCATAAAGAGTTATCGGAGCTTTATGAGACCGTTAATAGGAGCTTGTTTTTTTAATCATAATGGCTCAATAGAGATAAAACACTCAACATTTTTAACCAGCTTCTTAACGGCCTTATAAAGCTCCGATAATTGATATGAATAAGACCGTAAGTATATATAATTATATCAACCCTGTGTCCACACCGCCCCCTGCGGGCCTCCTCTACTTATAGGTAAGAGGAATTAACCGAAGTTCTTATTAAGAATTGTTAAGATAGCGTAACACTTATGTTATGTTTGACATGTTTTTTTAAACTTCTTAATTTTCTACTAGAGTAATGAATGTAGGTACAAGTTGAAAATATAATATACGCTGTGTTATGATATATTAAATAGTAGTTTGTACTTGATTATGACTATTATGTTGTCCTTTGGAAATATTAGATTATCAAAATGATATTTATCATTTGAAACATGACCCACCTTTGTCACCTCGTCAATAATTGAAATAGGCAGTGATGGACTACCGACAGAAGTGAAAACTTAAAGCTTTGGAATTACTGCGTTCTTTTTTGAAACTTCATACGTTACGTCATGGTTACGTCCTTAGAGTATTACGTCAAAAGTAAAATAATCTGAGCCTGATGGTCATACGAGTGCTTTTTTCCCAGTCCAAAATTGCCCAACGTGCCTAAAAATAATTTACTTCAAAAACATTGTAAAATGTCACATATATAACACGATATTTGTTTTTGTTTCACATGCGCTCAAAATTTGTATAAAGTTTAATTTTAATAGCACAATAATATATTACTGAGTTGTACAGTACTCTTTATTTAAAAGGTTTTTTTTACATTTTTAAATATAAATTATAATATAAAAATACATTAAAAAATATAAAAATGTGCACCCTCTGATGGCGAGGCCTAGGACCCAAGCCACCGGCGGTTAGGACCCCAGAGTGAGGAACCTCCTCACAATGCGTGCCGTGTCCAATAATACTGCCTTTTGTATCTGGCTTTTGACCCAACGACCAATTGAGAGCCTCTGAAGATGTTGGTCGAGGCTCTTTGGTATCAGCCCATTGGCAGTAACGACTATCGGAACAATAATAGCTGAGTCAACATTCCACATGTCAACAATCCGTGAGCCAGATCTAAATATTTTGACATTTTGTCTTTTTCTTACTGAGTTTATTATTATTAATTTGAATGAACACTTAAACAATAATGCTTTATTTTTGTATATAAAATAGTAACTTCGTATGACTCACAACCCTTTCAAAATGAATCGATCAGGTAAAAAATTACGAAATTTCTTTTTAAAACTTATATTTGGCTGAATCATACACAACATTCGAAATTTAATTTATTCAATATTTTTTTCTCACACGTAAATAATATTAATGTAGGTCGAAGTTTACATCAATTCTTTCGTCACCAACCAGTCTTGGCTTTTTGTACCAAATTACAATTTCATAACGAATTCAGAATCAAAAACTCATTACTTTGAATTGGAACAAAGGTATTAATGTTTTCGTGTAATTTTTATTACGTTGATTCTTCTGTTATTTGAATGCTTCTTTATTGGATTTATAATCAACTTTTTTTTTAATAGCATAGTCCGACAAACCAGCCTGTGGGTCACCTGATGTTAAGTGATCTCCACCGTCCATGAACATCCACAATACAGAAAGTATCATGTATGCGCTGTCGGCCTTAAAGGACAGGAATAGGTATTAGGGAAGGGAAGGGGGAATCTGGGCCTCTGGATATCTCCCTTTTTTATATCATAGTCCGACAAACGAGCCAGTGGGTCACTTGATGTTAAGTGATCTCCACCGCCCATGAACATCCACAATACCGAAAGTATCACGTATGCGCTGTCGGCCTTAAAGGACAGGAATAGGGATTAGGGAAGGGAAGGGGGAATCTGGGCCTCCGGATATCTCACTTACCATACGGAACGCGACAGTGAACTGTCACTTTACGTTAGTTTTCTGTGAGACAGTGGTCGAGCCGGCCCATTCATGCTGTAGACAATTATGTCTACAGCGTGGCTCTACCACTATATACTAGCTGTTGCCCGCGGCTCCACCCGCGTGGAAGTTATTTTTGGAAGAAAAAGTATATAATACAAGGAGTTGTCTCCTGCACTGTCGCACCTGTACCGATCGTCTTACCACTTAGGTGTTGTACCTGTTGTTGTATCATAGAGCGAGGCCAACGTACCGAAGACCCTCTAAAACGGTGACCGGTCAGACAATTATAGCCCAATCGCCTTTACGCAGCGCACGCAACGGAAGCTCTCAAAAGAAATAAACTTTCCCCGTTTATGCAACATTTTTCATGAATGCTCCGGTCCAATTGGCGTGATGTTATACAGCCTATAGCCTTCTTCAATAAATGGGCTATCCAACACTAAAATATTTTTCAATTAGAACCAGTAGTTTCTGAGATTACCCCGTACATCCAAACACACAAACTTTACCTCTTTATATATTAGTATAGATATAAATAAGTATAAGTTTATGTAAATAAGTATTGATGAATGTAGGCATATAATATTTTTTTAAATATTAGTGATAAATTTAAATATTTTGTAGTTAGAGCCGACCTGACTATTGAAAATTATACTTTTAAGAATTAAAACACTAATATCTAATTAAACTAAAAAATATAAAATAATTCCGGTAATTTGATTGTAAAAAGCTTGGGGTGCTTTATTACCATAAAACCGCTTGTTACTCACAAATTGTATGAGTTAAATAAATAATAATAAACTAATACTAGCACTTTCAAGTAATACGGCACATGATGTCGCTGAGTTCAATAATGTAAATAATAAATCCGCTTTACCTGATATTTCGTGCAAGTTAACCAACACAATCCATTAAAAAAGCCATTACCTAGGTCAATAATTAAGTGTCTATTAGCCTTGCAGGAGCAAAATATGAACTACTAGCTGTTGCTCGCGGCTCCGCCCGCGTGGAGGTCATGTTTGAGACAAAAATTATACACTACAAAATACCAATTTTCATGCATTTAACTTCAAAAATGAAGGATTTTCATTCAAACTTTCTTACCCTATTTAACCCCCTTAGGGGTGGAATTTCCAAAAACCCTGAAATATGTGTTTTAAATTTTTAACTGTAAGGCCAAATACCAAATTTCATAAACTTAACTTCAAAAATGACGGATTTTCATACAAACTATCATCCCCTATTTTTCCCCTTTAGGGGTGGTATTTCCAAAAACCCTTCCTTAGTGGATGCCTATTTCATAAAAAGTACCTACTGTCAAAATTTCAAGTCTCTAACCCCAGCCGTTTTGGCTGTGCGTTGATCGATCAGTCAGTCAGTCAGTTTCTTCTTTTATATATACAGATTATTGTCACCATGACTTAAATGTCATTTTTCGAGCCGGTGGAGAATTTCGCAACATTTCACGAATTCTCTCGATTGATTCGCTACTGGGCGTGGTCTTTACTGTCACGACGAAACCCTAGTCAAGCACAATACCTGTATGACAATTCATTTCACTATTGGGCTAGGTTTACAATTGAAAGAAAGAAAGAAAAACTATTTATTAGCACAGCTAACAACACGCACATAGCCAATACAATTAACAATTTTATTATAAATAAAACTAATGCTAATGGCACTTGCTTGTCGCAGCTGTGACAGGTAGGTGACCACTCAGCATATTGCTGTGCTGTGGCACGTACATAGTACATATCACAACACAGCGCTGGTTTTCAGTGGTCACCTTAAAATAGTTTTTTTAACCAATTGTTTATTTCAGGGGTATTTGCGAGTATTAGAGCGACAATAGCAACCGACATCAGATGCATTACTGATATTTTAAAATCATATGAGTAGTCGCCGTTATTTATTACTTTTAAAACTGAATTTACTTCCTGAAATCCTGCATACCCAAGAATTCTCAAAAAACATTTTCAATATGAAGCCTACTAACTCGCATTACGCCAGCGTGGTTGACTAGCGCTACTACTAGGCAGAGCCCCTTTCTTCCTTGTATAATACTTGGTCGATATAATTTGTTTATACCGATTTACAACCAGGAGGGTTACTCTTGACACTCGATTCCAATTTAAAACCGGGATTAGGTTCGAAAACGGTACAATTTTGCCACTCTTGAACGCAACACCAGCGCACGATTTATCTGAATACGGCGGAATTTTTAGTAACTAAATGAAATATAGTATTTACAATCGCTAGTTTGTAAATATTCTATTTCATTTAGTTGAGTGAGTTAGAGTTCCAATATCTTCTAGATTGGAATTGAAACTGCATCGAGATTGGAACTGATTTCAAGAGTAGGCCTATATGTCTGAAATCTGCTTTGTATTGACCCTTGAAGTGATCAATGACATTACCATAAACTCTTTAGCGGCCCTCTTTTTAATGTCGGTAACGCACCCAAAATTATTAGGGCGATGATCTCTTACTATCACATAAACCACTTGTTGCCTTGTCAAATATGCAATGAATATAATTCCAAACAAAACCTTATCAAAGAAACGCCTGCATTATTAGTTATAGCAAATACATATAAAGACGAATCAATGAAGCGCCGTCTGTTTTTTCTTCATTTATATAAGACCTGTATTAAACATAGTCCCACTGCTGGGCACGGGCCTCCTCTACTGATGAGAGGGATTAGACCTTAGTCCACCACGCTGACCTAATGCGGGTTGGTAGACTTCACATACCTTCGAAATTCTCAGGTATGCAGGTTTCCTCACGATGTTTACCTTCACCGTTAAAGCAAGCGATAATTAACATTTAATACACACATAACTTTAGAAAAGTCAGAGGTGTGTGCCACTTGGGTTATGAACATACGACTTTCGTCTTCACAGTCCATACCGCAACCAACTAGGCTATCGCTGCTTCTATTGTATCGTCATTGCGTATTTGAAATGTGTGTATAGCAAAATCTTAACGATTTAATTCTTGAGGTGGTGATATCTATGAATATTGTTGATAAAACATACGAACCTTACTTTACATTACCTTAATTTTTTAATTTATTTACTTATTTAAAACATATAAGATATACATCAGCATAGTATCACAAAAACCTTATTTAGGTTTGTCTGGATACTGAGACACACCAAGCTAGTCTATGAAAAAGTAAACAGTAAAATTAAAGTAACATAATCAGCGTATATTACCTACTTACTCATCGATTATGCAGATATTATTTGCAGGTTGTATAAACATTTGAGGGTAGACAAATTATACCTTATTATCGTGAATTAAATACGAATTTAATTCACGATAATAAGGATCATTATCGGCTGTTTTAGTACGGTAGCAGGCTTACACGTCGGGCTTGAGATGTTAAGAAAATTGACTTAAAATTAGCCTGTGTTTAAAAATTACAACTAAACAATTGAAAGGGAACTAAAGAACTTTATAATCGTACTTAATGCATGTAGTGGCAATCCTAAAAATTACGTTAAGATCCAAGAAATTCAAAAAAAATCTGGAGTCAATCGGTGAATTAAATTAAATTTTATTAATGGCTGTCCCTAATACAAAATTTTTTTTAGTCCCTGGATAGGCAGACGAGCAGACGGGCCACCGGATGGTAAGTAGTCACCGCCCATAGACTTCTGCAATGCCAGAGCACAGCAGAGCCGCTGCCTACCGTATCTGTCTCAATAAAATTTTATATGTATACATATACACTCACGCCTGTAATCAACGGGGTAGGCAGAGGCGTATCCAGTACACCCACTTTTCGTCGAATTTATTACTGTCCCATAATATGATAGGTGGCGAGCCTAGTGCCATACTGGGCTCAATTCCAGACTCCTGGCTGATACTGAGTATTTCTAAATAGAATAACCGCATATCACTTTACCCGAACCGGGGATCAAACCCGAGACCTCAGCAAAGCAGTCGTAACGCATGCGCAATTACAACTGCGCCACCGAGGCAGTCAATTCATAACAACATAAAACAATGAACAAAATGTATTACGTATATCATAGAACATTTTCCTTTTAAAATTGTATTTAATTTTACACCATTCAAAATACTGTAGCAATCCTTGAGCCTGTTATTAGAATTATATGATTTATTATCACTACAAGGTCATTTATCTTCACATTTGACCTGCGAATAAAACAAAGGAATTACTTCCTTCGTAAACTGCCCACAATCAATTCGAACGAGATAAAATTAAATAAACATTATATTTGAACAGTATAGTTCGTAGTACTTGGTCATCTTACCACTAGGTATTATAAATGCGAATGTTTGGATGGATGGATGTTTATTACTTAATCACGCTACAACGGCTGTACGGATCTGGTTGAAATTTGGCAGAGAGATTGATTATAGCCTGAATGAGCACATATGCTACTTTTTATCCCGGAAAAATGTACGGATCCCGTGCGGTAGATTTTACACAGAGCAATGGATCTACATGATTTTTGGCATAGTGTCAGTGGAGAGGTTTGAGAATAATATGGATTTTTTATCCCGAAAAATGCACGGTTCCATGGGATAGTGAGATAACAAAATATAGAAACATGTAATAGCTTAAGATGCCTCCATGGATTGTATACGTTTTCTTCCAAAAATAACCTAAACACGGGTGGAGCTGCGAGCAACATCTAGTTGGCCATAAATTCATATAATACACCGATATATTAGTTTCCTATATTAATGTTTTATATAGTTACATACATATATACTGACGCCTGTAATCCCTGAGAGAGTAGGCAGAGGTGTAACCAGTACACCCACTTTTCGTCGAATTATTATGGATACTGAGTATTTCCAAATACACCTTACCCGACCTGGGGATCGAACCCGATACCTCAGCACAGCAGTCGTAACGCATGCACAATTACAACTGCGCCACCGAGGCAGTCATATTTATATAGTTCTTGTCCAAAAATACAATATCGGTAATGGACTCTACGCTTTATATCACAAGGTCAACAATTGGTCTGTAACTAGTCATAACGATTTGTCGATTAAAAACATATAGATCCATATCAAATTATTATATTTATTAATTATTGTGTCCAGTTAGAATTCAATTTAAGTGTCTCGCTTTTGTTAGTGGTAATATAAGTACTAGTCTTAGGTTAGTTTGTCTTAAGATTTCACATAGTCCTTAATAATAATAATATTACCCTGTATTAAATATTGTCCCACAGCTGGGCACGGGCCCCATCTACTAGTGGGAGGGGTTAGGCCTTAGTCTACCACGCTGGGCAAAAGTGGGTTCGTAGACTTAACATCATCATCTACCTTTTTTTTTATCTACCTGCCCTTATCCCACACTAAGTAGGATCGGCACAAACGATTTGAACCCTCCACGGAGATTTGACGCATGATATCATAGGGATCATGCGTCAAATCTGCATTCACCCCTGTCATGCGCATGTCCTCATTCACGCAATCCGTCCACCTCTTTTTGGTTTCCCACGACTCTTTCTTCCATATTGACAACCAGTCTTGTCACATGCCTTTCATCCCTCCTCATCACATGCCCATACCAAGCTAACCTAGCACCCCTCATCTTTTCCATAATTGGTGCTACTTTAAGGCTTCCCCTTACATACTCACTACGTTGGTAGACTTAACATACCTTCGAAATTCTTATGTGAATTCTCAGGTATGCCATTTTCAGAAGTGTATGCCATTTTGGTTTCGTCTTGACAGTGTGTACCGCAACCAACTAGGCTATCGCCGATTTACTCTTCACAGTTATAGTCACTCTACATAGTCCTTACTCTACACTAATATATATATATATTATAAGGATCCTTTAGGGTGCCATGAATACAAAGCAGAGGAGGGGGATTCGTTCTTCTAGTTATGAAGAAAAGCTTTCTGCGCGAGTTGCTATTATTATTATTTCCGTTCATCCGTTTATTATTCCGTTACATACATATATAGATAGATATAGGTGAGGACAATATAACACGCTTTACATTGACTTCATCTGTATCTATGTATGTATGTAACTGAATCTTTCAACGTAATTTTGACCACCTTCAAGACGTCCAATTTACTTGAAAACGCCTAATTTCATTCTTTTTTATGCAGCCAGTTTATAGTTCGAGATTTTAATCTTTATCACAAGGTCAGCCTAAAATACAAGGACCAAAGGATACACTGACTCCCAGATCTTTGAAATTTACGTGACATAAAGAACTTAAATGTACGTGTACATACATACATATACATATACACTCACGCCTATAATCCCCGAAGGGGTAGGCAGAGGTGTAACCAGTACACCCACTTTTCGCCGAATTTCGGTCCCATAATGTGATAGGGGGCGAGCCTATCGCCATACCGGGCACAGGTTCCAGACTCCGGGCTAATACTGAGAATTTCTAGATAGAAAAACCCAATATCACTTTACCTGACCCGGGGATCGAACCCGAGACCTCAGCACAGCAGTTGTAACGCATGCGCAATTACAACTGCGCCACCAAGGCAGTCATTTTTATTTTTATTATGGCATTTTTATTGCTATGTACGTGTACATAGCAATAAAAATGTAAAAAACATAACGAGGCGTGAAATTAAGCAACTGCGAACTCTAAGCCGGTGTCAAGTATTTTTAGCGCTTATATTTCAATATTTATTGAACCAGAAAGCAACTTTATATAGAATTTATTGCTCTATACATAATAAAATGTTTATTTCAATTTAATTCGTTTAGATTATCTTTGTAAATTTCGTTTTATTTAGATCACGAAGAGATTTAATTGCCTGTTAGCTATAGTTGCAACATATTAAGACTATATTCGATTATATTATGGATAAAAAATATATAAGTACATACATACACATAGATCTACAACAAAAAAAATAGTCGAACAAAAATAAAGATTTTTACTATGTCTACCAATATATGTAGGTTGGTATACACCTACCTACCTTCAGTCACATGCAGGTGCGATCAATGCTAAAACCGATAAGGCCGTCTAAAAACCAATATTAAAATAAATAAAACTTTACATTGAATACATATAAAAAATAGTGCGTAGGATTTGAAATTGTGCGCTAAATGTAAATATAACCAGTACGTTACACATATTGAAATTATAATTTCCAGCGACTGGTCGTAAACGAGTCGCCTAATTGGCACAGGCTGGTCGAAGGAAGTCGATAGGCATAACGTAGTGAAAACCAATGACTGCAACCAGTTTTGGCACCGGCAGCGCCTAGGTAAAAGTCGTAACGTTAGATCCTATCATGTCAATAGAATATCACAATATCACCATTTTAGACATGGACCTAAGTATCCTAACACACGAAGGTTCTTTATTTCAATACATACATATAAACGCCTGTAATCCGCGAAAGGGTAGGCAGAGGTGTAACCAGTACACCCATTTTTCGCCGAATTTATTACGCTCCCATGGTGTGATGAGCCCAATATTACCCGACCCGGGGACCAAACCCGAGACCTCAGCACAGCAGTTGGAAAGCATGCGCAATTACAACTGCGCCACCGAGGCAGTCTTTATTTCAATATCTATGCATTAATTCCTTGCTTTAAAGATATCAAAATCCCAGATGCTCTAGGGTCTATGAGTCTCACCACTAAATTCAACGGCCCTGTTGTTTTTTGTTCGATTTACAGTATTTACGCCAGTAAGCTAGCCGATTTGAGCTTTATGTGAACATATTAAAGCTCTGATGTAGAGTAATAACATGGTTGAGATGTGATGGGAATTTTTAATGGACTTATTTTATAAAGAAAGAAAATATTTTATTATCTTTTTGTTACAAACGTTTTGAAAATAATACGTGGGATTTTTATTAAATCACAAGGGTTTTAACTTTTATAGTTTAAGATTCACGTGAAACAATAGATCGATTCACATTATTTGATTGATTAAATAGTGGCAATACTAAATAAAAAAAAATTTAAACGCGTTAAGCGCTGAAATTGTTTTATAACACACGTTATGCGAAAGAAAATATTCTACGACAAATCGCCATATGACATTTTGTTGCTACGACACTTCAATGTCAATTTACGTGCTACCAACTGAGATTTAAAATGAATTCGCAAACCTTGTTGATATTGTACATGTATCCGTGTTGAATCTAAATAACCTAATAATAATCAAAATTAGTTGCGAAATTATAACGTATTTATCTAAAAATCTTATGTTTGTAAATTACAAATATCGCGAGAAAATCAAAAGTGTCCAATTGAGGAATATTGAAGTTTCTAAGGCCCCATTGCACTATGATAAAGATGAGGCCTAATTTATCGGACAAGTAGGCTTTATATATCACTACATAGTATAAAACAAAGTCGCTGTCTGTCCGTCCCTAAGTATGCTTAAATATTCAAAACTACCCAACGGATTTTGAAGCGTTTTTTTTAATAGATAGAGTGATTCACGAGGAAGGTTTATATGTATGATACATGCATAATATTGTAGAGAAACACTGATGAATTTACAGGTTTCTAATGTGATGTCGTAAATAAACACATTTTTTTGCGCTTACATTGCAAACGCTGACTGAACCCTTCGAGATAATTTCTCCCAAATATGACCTCCACGCGGGCGGAGCCGCGAGCAACAGCTAGTAGTACATATACTATGAACCTGGCATTAAGGATCGACTTTGTTTACGAACTATTTAGGAAGAGGGACATTATTCTTTACTGCGTGGTTGTGGAAGTGTGTAACAGGAATTCATGCCGGCCACCGCCACCCATAGACTTCTGCAATGCCAGGGCACAGCATAGCCGTTGCCTACCGTTACCTGGGTGTTGTGGGACCGCAGTCCCTCATAGTTCTTGATACCCACGACACAGGTTTTACTTGGTGTGGGGTCAGAACTATGTGTGTGATTGTTGGGTGTATTTATAAGCGATTTAGGTCACTTACTAGGTGACCCAGTTGTTAGTTTATCAGCCTCTATAGGTCGCAGCAAATAGAATCAAATCAAAACAATTGACGCTAATTGTTAATAAAAGTGCGCACGCTCGTTATGCATAAATCATTCTGAATTGAATATTGTATCGTAACGTGTACTAGATAAAACGCCTTGGGCAAAACCGGAGTCGGTACATTCTCCATCAATGATACAAACATAATCTTCACAGTGATCATTTCAATAAAACCTAGCCTCGCCTTGTATCTAGGATCTGATATTGAGAAATATAAGGCTAGATTGAAACTGCTGTCTGTTTTGTTTCGTTCTAGCTTTTCTTACGAAGTTTTGATGATTAAAAATATATTTCGTAATATAAACAACTCTACATCATTTTGTATTCTTACTTAAAGTAAAAAATATATAAAGCGTCGATCTACCAGGATGTAGCAACAAAGAATTAGTGCAATCTGTATATATAAAAGAAGAAACTGACTGACTGATTGATAGATCAACGTACAGCCAAAACGGCTGAGGTTAGAGACTTGAAACTTTGACAGTAGGTACCTTTTATGACGTAGGCATCCACTAGGGTTAAAATAGGGCATGATAGTTTGTATGAAAATCCGTCATCTTATAAGTTAAATGCATGTAAGTTAGTATTTCGCCTTTTAGTTAAAAATAATAAATATATATTACAGGATTTTAACGAACGTGGGATGGATTGTCTCGCGCTAATCGATACTCTAATTAATACCAACCACGATGTCTACAAAAAACCGACTTAAAAGGCAGCTTACAGAAGCAGCTCAGCTAGAGCGCTATAAGGGCCGGCCACAATATTAGATGAAGCTGCTAAAGGCAACTATAAGCTGACAGCACAGATCCATTTGAAAAAAGGCAGCTTCTAGTTGGGTATCGTGCAGCGAGAAAAAGTACTGATGGCTAATATCTTCTCCGATTGGCTCATCCCCGTACCTTTTCATTAACATCGACAACCATGAATCTTTCGGTATTAAGTCCATAGGCAGTGGAGTTCACTTGTTCATTGGTTGGCCTGTGCTATAAAAACTTGGCAAAATACCTATGGTACTATATTGAAATCGCAGCGCCAGTAAATCTAGGTCATTTGTATTTGACAATTTCTTTTTTCAGCTTTTTAATGCCGAACCGGTATCGACCAATTGATTATAATTGATAATGTTTTTTTTTTACTTAGGCTCATTGTGATTTCGTCAAGCTAATATAAATGACCAGCAAAACGTTATCAATAACAGCTTTTTTCTATTCACAAAAACTGTCACTTAAAAATAAACTCTATTAAATATCAATACAATCTTAAATTGAATGTCATTATGAAATATAAAACTAAAACCTGGTCACAGTCTTATCAAGTGCACCTTACACTTACAGTAACTTACTGGTTCCAAGGACCTTGGATAAAATGAACAAAGCCGTTTGCAGGCAATAATTAATTTAATTCTGTGACTCAGTTTCATGTATACGGCATTATTTTTTTTACCTACTAGCGCCATCTATTAATCATTTCCACTAATTATCATAGTATCGTACCACATACACAACCGAATTATGTCCTCCTCTTCATAATAATTTATGAAGCACTGGGTGCTTTGAGGCTTTGTAGAGGCGTGTGTCATGTTTAATGTTCTTTCAGGCAAACCTACCAACCTGTATAAATATTGTCAATAAAGAACTAATGTCATATAATAAGGAATAATCGTAAAAGACCCAAAGTAAAAAATTGAAAATCTAAAAAAAAGTTGGCAGTGTTTTATCTTTTTAATGCCTGGGCAGGCAGTCACCTGGTAAGTAGTCACCGCCGCCCATAGACTTCTGCAAAGCCAGGACACAGCAAAGCTGCTGCCTGTCGTTATCTATAAGGTTACAATCCCCTTCAGTACCGATAAACGTAAACAAGCATGTGAAACTGCGCACAAAATGTAGTGAATAGGTAAATGATAAATGAGAACCCAATCACATAAGATTTGGTCATTATTATGGCTTACACATAGGGTGTGTAAATAGTATATGACAGCGTAAATAGCCGGCTGTGAAACGAGATTTGTGCGACCAACAGATATTGATTCCCACGACACAAGACTACGAGATACGCTCAGTGTGGGGTCAGTGTAGGGTCAGGACTATTTGTGTGACTGTTGTGTGTTATTAATAAATAAAAAAACTGTTCAAATTTTTGTTTATACGATGGATAGGCAAACCCGACCAAGTAGATACTGCACTATCTCGCAAACAAAAAAGGTGCAATGACTGTTGGAGAAGCTTTTATAAATTTTTGAAGTTAATATTCTTTAAGCCCTTTTGAGATGGAGAAAAAGCATTAAACTCGCATGACGGTTACGGTCAGATTATTTTACTTTGGACTTAGGCACGCCTATAAAATTCTATAATTATTGTCAAGCAATCATAAACTAAAATGGCGCTACTTCATGGGCGCAGTTTTTTCTTCTGTCGGTAGTCTCCACAACTGCCTATTTTTACTAAGAAAAATTACCGCAGCAAATCTAGATTAGCATCAAATACAATAATATACCTTTATATAACAATGACTTGAGAGGAATTGAAAGTAGATGAATTTCAAAACAATGCAATGGTTTACAATAACCAGTCAGTTAGTATTTCTGAGCCTGTCCTAAAATACTTTCAAGCGACCTACAAAAGTCAGGAAGTGATTTCAAATGTAATTCTACCTTTATATATACTATATTGGCATTCATTCTGTTGTCACCGAATAACTAAAACAATGTTAAAACTAAAGGACAATGGCAGGTTCCCATACATGAAATTAGTTGACAAAAATATGTAGCGTTTAGAAGTGAAAAAAATATCAAAAAATTCAGCAGCAATTCCTAAACAATAATGTATTAGTGATTTCTGATGAAAAAGTCTAATACTAAAGATATTTCAATTTAAAGATTTTGAGGTTATGATCTGTTTGACATTTCTGAATAAAATATTTATATCTATGAAGCTGATAAAAATGTTATTTGCCTATTTTCCAAAGAGCATTATAATACTACTGCTATTGTCACCTGAGGCAGGGTCGTGAATTAAACATGTACCTACTGAACTTGACTTATAACTATTGTGGGGAAGGATGATCCGCCACACCGTAGGTACTTACACAAAGTGTTTACATTCGAGTTTACGTTTACATGTTCAGATATGAACACATTATACTTAATTATAGGAATAATTTGCTTATTTTTTGGAAATCGATAAATCCTTTAAACTTATAAACTGCTGAACCGTTTTTAATAATTCACCATTAGATTTATACCAAAAGTAACATAAGCCACATATAAATTATATCAATACAAGCTAAGTTGGAATGGAAGACACAGAGTTTGTCAATAGTTGTGCAGAAAATATCTTCAGACCCTAAATCCTGGACTTAGAAATTAAATTAGAAAATAAAAACGGGTTCTAAATAAAAATAAAACACTGTTTTTTTATGTTTATTCATCTTCATAATTATCCTATCTTATATATCTAAAAATGCTGCAGGGGCAGATATGTCTTGATGTCTGGCCCGTCCCAAATACCAGATTACTATCATGGTATGAGCGCAGCAGCCCACTGTACGACGCACAACCAAGCAACTACAATAGTATTCTATAATGCCTGCTCGACCAGCCTGGTCGGACCAGGTACATTATTTTCAATTAGAAATTAAACATAATACTGTTTATTTGAAACATGGTGTGATTTTATTTTACCTCTTATCAATAAGGTATCTGAACTGCCTCTTAAATTAAATTAAGATAAACGAATTGTTTCTTTGCACACTTCAATTAACTAGAACTAGAACTACTGTGGAAACGTACATGTTCACCATAATAGGAACGTGTTTGTCGAATTTGGTACGTTCTCACGGCAAATATAGCATATTATATCGGTCTGCTATGCTTTGGAAATTAGCCGATCTCTAGATCACATTTGTGGCCACTGGCCACAGTCATGTTCGCTAGATTATTTTCTAAGTGAAATCTTTCAAGTATTCGTGTATTTAAACCTACAATATATCAATGATTTAAACTATGTCACAATACGTCAGTATGAAATGACGGAAGTAGTCATTTTTTTCCTAAATAAGATAAGCTATGGTCGTAACTATACAGCCAAATAACAGGCGATCCAGTCATTCACTAAGTTGGTAAAAAGTAAAGCTGATTTATTTTTGTTATTTGTAATTGTAGGAACACCTTCTATATATCAATGGGACACACACACTTGCATTGATTTTATAGTTTTTTATTTTATAGTTTATAGGCTTATAGAATTCTTATGAAAAAGATTTTTCTTTGGCCTAAAAGACCTTAAGCTATTCATTAAAAAAATCTTACGGCCATAACACGTTAAAAAAAAAACAATTGAGATTTTTAATAAATTAAACAGCTTATCTATACTTACACAGCTATTGTTAGTATGCTGATAAATCATGCAAAATAATAATATTTAGATTACAAAGTATGAAATTCCTAAACGCAATATTTTTTTGTAACTACGATTTCGCCATTGTCCTTTAGTAATTGTTAATTTAGTTCAGTCAATTTATAGTATCCGGTGGTCCTGTCTAATTTAAGTCAACTAAATTAAATATGATCAATTTAGTTTATTCCTGTCAAATCGGTGCGTCCCATTTTGAATTATAGCTAAATTAATAGCAAATTTTAGCTTGACGAGACGAAGATTGGTTAAATTGCTTGTTTTATTTTATACCACAGTGCACCTGATGGTAAACGCAGTGCAGTCCATTTAGAGTATCGAGTAGCGAGAGACAATCTATCCCCCGTTACTCAACACAATCATGCCGGCCTACTTCTTCACACTACGCCATGGGCAAGAAGGTGAAGAAGCGGTCTAGGGTCTATATATATATATATTGTCAGAGCACTCCCTCCCAGAAACGGCCAAACATCGTACCCTAACTATAGACCCCCGACAAAAACCGGATATCGAGTGGCTGATCCCGGAACGCGACACACTTGCGTGTGCCACTATGGCGGTTTTTACACCCTGTGTACGGTGGTCACTATCCGGGCGAATATGAATATCCTACCACCAGCAAAAATTTAGCCTGAGTCACATTTTAATTTATAATTTTACGTGAAATCCTAGTGATTTCGAAGTAAATTTAGATTGCTAATTTTGGTTTAACTTCTTGCACGCATGGTAGTATTCTAAGTTTCTGATTGCAGCTTTCACTGATTCATAACAATACATAAAAGTGTATTTACTACATAGTTTTAATGATTAAATTATAATAATTTTCTGAAATTATGTTTGTGCATATTTATTGGGATTATCATATTATATGAAAAAACAATTCTATTCGTATTTTATTAGAAATACCAAGGGCTTCATTTAGTTATGACAGAACTAAACTATAGATAAATTTGTATTAAAATCAAGTTAACATTAAACCAAAGTCCGCTAATATTAACTAAATTTGGTTATAGTTTAGTCGGTGGCTATTAGCTATAGATACAATAACTTGAAAAAGAAAGATGCAACATAATATATAGTGATATATCATTGAATTAGTGTCATAATATTCTCTGGCTCGGTAACTTAACAAAAACCTGTACAGCAAACAACCTGCAGATTTCGCAAGTCCTTTACGTGTAAGTGGGGCTTTTTTCCTGTACTACCATGTATCGAATGGTAAACCCAATATCGTGACGTGTTTTGGTTGGTGTCATAAAATTTATGATAAATATATATTTATTTTTTGTAAACTCTCCTTACGGTGTCGCTTCCTGATAGATGTACCTATTTTTGTTACTTTTATTAGTCATCAAAGAAGCACTGTTTAACCGACGTAGAAAAAGAGGAGAGTTTGAACTTATCACGTTTTTTTTCAATATATAACTAAACATTTAAAACAACAAAAATCCTTACACCCGGTTTGAAATTCCAAAATTGTTTTATATTTTAATAAATTGATTATAGGTCTTAAACAAAGTAAATATCAATAATTATAATACCGAGACAGCTCCATTATTCATACAATTGTCAATTCAGTCAATTGATTATAATTATGATTAGTTACATAATATTGCTGTGTGCAAAAATGAGAGTTAAACTGAAAGTTCTGCGCCTACAACCTCGTCGGTCAAGGTGACATCACCTATGAAAGTGGGGTGAAGGGAAACCGGGGCCTGATCGATACGTATATTCACGGAGCTTTAAAGGAGCCGACAGAGACACTTCATACGAGATTAAATGATAAAGACGCTGAGAATCATAGGCAAGTAAATTTTTTGATAAGGGTAAACAGGTAGGAAACTCGATGAATGAAAATCGAGGTATAAGGTATTCTAAACAGCTTTTCTGTGTCATCAGGTTTTCGGATAATTATTTAAATACATATAATAAATACACCCAACAATCACACGCATAAATCTGACCCCACACTAGGTAAAACTTGTATTATGGGTATCAAGAACTACGAAGGGCTACAGTCCCACAACACCCAGAGTCGAGGTAAATTTCTATCTGGCACACAAACTTTTGTATCGGTGTGGGAATCGAACCCACGAACACTCATTTTACAGCCGGCTACTCGCCCGCTGCGGCGCGGAGGCAGTTGAATATATTTTGGATTTATTACTTATATTTTTTTTATTGGAAACCAAACAATTATACACGTGTATATATAAAAAAACAACATTATGAAGGTCACAAGGGTATCCACAAATCTTAAACTTTGAGATCGAGCGACAGTAAAATTTTGTAATAAAGTAACTATTAATATTCTTCAAAGAATATGTAACAAAATTCAAAGTTAATTGTGCGATAAAGTTTACGCATACTGACTTGCGGGGCCACAGCTTCGTGGTGTGTACAACCCCGGCCCGAACCAAGAGGTTCGCATATTCGTATCTTTGCCGCATCATCAAGCTGTGGAATACTTTGCCAGCAACCTTCCATCCTTCCTTATGATCCTGGGTCCTTTAGGCTTAGTGTGAAGAAGCTACTCAGCAGGTCAGTATGATTGTGTCAAGTAGAGAAGTATAATAGTCTCTCGCTGCTTGATACTCTAACTGGACGTCACTGCGTCTACCATCAGGTGCAATGTGGTCCCTTTGCCGTGCCAGAATATAAAAAAAGATCTCAAGGTTGGAATAATTAGTCCCTTATGAAATTTCTTTTAATAATTCAATCTAAGAATCCAGTATTGTAAACAAAAACCGCTTTCCAAAGTCGCCAAAATGACCGTTGAAAATAATTAAAAAGCTCTCACCATATAAAAATATCATAAGATGAGGATGATAATTAACAAAACTTTATATGTATTTTGAGGTCCAAAAATCATACAAGGATACAGGCATGCGGTCATTTCAATCATGTCATGTAACTACCTTGATGACCTGCGAATGTCGAAAATCTTTTTGACACACAATGCATTCCTCTTGTAATTTGCAATAATTAAACTGTAATTAGCGCTATAATAGCATGAAACGGAATGATGTGCATTGGGCAACGCAGAGGGATTGCGTAAATAGCTTGAATAGAATGCGATGCAACCGAATTGGGATGTTGCGAGATAATGTTTATTACATTACGATATTACCGAGATAATGACGATTATATTATGTATAAGAAACAATTATTGATCTGCAAACGGTACGTACATCTAGCGGAGCAGTAAAAACTACTGAGATGAAAGGTGTGTGTTACGGAGACTTGAAAGATAGTATCGTGTGGAAATCTGCAAGTTTGTTCATTTTTCGGGAGAATTTTGAAAGCATATAAACTCTACAAACTTATATTAGGACAGCGTGGTGGACTAAGGGCTTACCATTATCGGTACAAAAGAGCCGCGCCATAAAGCAGTGGAACAGTTTGCCAGCTAACGTGTTCCCTTCTTCCCATAATCCTGGGTCCTTTAGGCGTAGTGTGAAGAATTTACACAGCAGGTCGGCATGATTGTGTTGAGTAGCGAGGTATAAATTGTTTCTCGCTACTTGATACTCTAACTTAATGGCACTGCGCTTACCATCAGGTGCAGTGTGGTCAATTTAATGATCCAGGATAAAAAATACCTAATTACTAGTATCAGTAAGGAAGAGCTTTTAGTTGTAAACGAATTTCTCTCTAATGTGAACTAAGTGTTTAGAGATCTTTTAAATAGAAATTAATTAATTTCAATTTATGCGGGCTGTACCATCGTCATTTCAGCGTGAGAAGAGGCTAGCCTAGGGTAGGCCTAACATCTTTTATTAGTAAGGGATATCCGTGCCATGCAGTGGGACAATATATGATATAGAGCTGATATTATTATTATTAACCATTTGGGTACCGGATGGACAACCTTTAAAAAATTATATCTAAAATTACGTACAGAGTGTATTATAAACACGGAAATTAACTTTAATACATCCTGCACTTTTTGTAATCAATGGATAGATATAGTTCAAACAAATTACAGGTGAATTGACCTTTATGATTCTGCTCTACAATTTACATTAATTAATTATACAAGTCAGTGGAAAATTTTTGGTTGATTGTCACCGGTTGCTTTGAAGGATATGTAAGTCATTGATTCACACGTGAACAGCCCAAGAGAATACTTAGAAAATTTCATATTTTATGCAGTTTAATTTATTTCATTCATTTCATTAGGAAAACTTATAGCCAGGCTGTATAAAAAAATGTTACAGAGGCGAATTACATATTTCCGCTAATTCGTTGACTACTCACTTCATTTAGTAGTCATTAAAAGTGTAGAATAGATGAACAGCCACAATACATAACATA
This sequence comes from Laothoe populi, assembly GCA_905220505.1. Lineage (NCBI taxonomy): Eukaryota > Metazoa > Arthropoda > Insecta > Lepidoptera > Sphingidae > Laothoe > Laothoe populi. The sequence continues at coordinate 18,814,374 of HG992153.1, read as the reverse complement.
GTTGAAAAATATATAGTATCTAAATTCCAACTTAAGTGGAATAGTTTTGTGGTTGAACATAAATGAATCAGTCACAAGTTGTAATTTTATATGTATAAATAAGATAATAGAATTAGTACGTAACACTGCCTGCCGTTAAACTTAAAATTTCCTCTTATATTGCAAGCTACTCGAACAGTAGGGGCGTGTCAGGTGTCCCTACATACAGTAACACATTCACATCAGATAGCTTATTTAAAGCTCAACTTGTTCGCGTTTCAGGTATATCTATAAGTGGACTGCGTTGAGTAAGCGATTGCAAATGCAATCCACTGACAATACGGTCTAAGTTATAAGATTCAAACTTTTAAATAAATATTTAAAAGAAAATATGTACAATCAATATTTTTACGATGACGGAATTATATATTTATTTGTTTATACTCTTTATTGTATATTGACATATGTGTTATTTATTAAACACACAAAAAAGAACAATTGTACAATTATATAATTTGTGAGATGCATTTTTTTTTTTTATAACATAGTCCGACAAACGAGCCAGTGGGTCACCTGATGTTAAGTGATCTCCACCGCCCATGAACATCCACAATACCGAAAGTATCATGTATGCGCTGTCGGCCTTAAAGGACAGGAATAGGGATTAGGGAAGGGAAGGGGGAATTGGGCCTCCGGATATCTCACTTACCATACGAAACGCGACAGTAAACTGTCACTTTACGTTGGTTTTCTGTGAGACAGTGGTACCACCCCGGTCGAGCCGGACCATTCATGCTGTAGACAAATATGTCTACAGCGTGGCTCTACCACTACTAATGCATTTCAATAATAATTTAAAACTTTTTCTGCAACAGGAAATAAGAGAGAGTGGAACTCTTTGCCGGAGTCTATATTTCCCGAAATTTATAATCTGGGTATCTTTAAGTCAAGAGTGAATAGGTATCTTCGAGGCAAGCGTGCTCCACCGTAGACCACATCATCACTTACCATCAGGCGAGATAGTGGTCAAACGCAAGCCAATTTAGGTAAAAAAAAATGTTCATGCTAATCACTTGTGTATTTTTTATTAAATAAATTTAATTGCACTAATTAAATTTTAATGAATTTACTCGTGTTTAATTTTGAATGTTCACCTTTTGATATAATTATAAGTTCAAATATAAAATTATATGTAAGCAGCTAATCATATAAGGTATTTTTTAGCCACTGCGGAAATTATAATATTAATAACTTGATCGAAATGATAAGAAACGTTTGTTTTTGTTTCTTTGATTTGCCAAAAAACTAAATTGATCGATTGATTCTCAAAATATATTCGATGTGGAAATTATTCTGTCACATTTTTATCACATCATATTTTTTACGTTTACCTACTCATGTGTTGTACTTTGCGAAATAAATCTACTTGTTTTTTTTTCAGATACTTATTATTATATATTTTATAGATAAATATACATATTACTTATTAAAAAAACATATGCAGTCATGGGGACTACCGACAGAACTTAAACCTTTGGAATGATTGTGTTCTATTGACAGCCTCCGTGGCGCAGTTGGCGAGTAGCCGGCTGTAAAACGTGAGGCCGTGTGTTCGATTCCCACACCAGGACAAATTTTTGTGTGACAGACAGATATTTGTGTCCGGGGTCTGGGTGTTGTGAGACCGAAATTCTCTCGTAGTCCCCGATACCCACTACACAAGACTCGTATCTAAGTGTCGGGTCGGGGCTATGTGTGTGACTGTTGGGTGTTATTATTTATTTGAAACAGCGTCCATGAAGTAGTAACTTTTTTTGTTTATGATTGATGCTTTTGCTTATGTCAAAAGTAAAATATTCTGAGCGTGACGTTCACGCGAGTTCTGTAGGCCTACTCATGAAATAAATTTAAATCTCAAACTCAATACAGTTTCAATTCCAGTCTTGAAGATATTGGCAATCTTGACACAATCGAGTTTGTTATTGGATTGAAGTGTCTATTTCATTTAGTTACTGAAAATTCCGCCGTATTCAGTTAAATCGTGCGCTGGCGTTGCGTTCAAGAGTGCCAATTGTACAGTTTAACCCTATCCCAATTTTAAATTGGACTCGAGTCTCAAGAGTAACCCTGCAGGTCTTTTTCCTCATCCCAAAAGTGCCTAACGTGACTAAAAAAGGTTTAACTTCATTTTTTTTATTAATTGCTTAATTTAATCAAGGTTACCTCTGTAACTCATGACTCGCGCCACACGCGCAGCTGCGTGGCGTGACAGTGTTTATGTAACAGATCGAACTTTATCGGCCACCGGTACGGTCTCTCACAACTACTCACGGCTCGTTTAACTCATTAATAATGTTACAATAGATTTGCTTAATACCGATTAATTGTTTCCGTTTCACACAATTGTTGAGATGTAGAGAATGTGTAGCGATTATAGATTATGATACCATTGCGTGTTTTCTCGTCGCTCCTTATCTGTTAGTTTAAAATTAAGTACTGTTTACTGGACGGCACTGCACTTACCATCAGTAGTGTGGTCACTTTGCCGTGCCAGGATAAATAAAGGTAGTAAGTTGATGAGTATGAATTCAAACATTTTTATTGGTGTATTTTTGCAGGAGGTATGTTTCTCGTCTATCGATTAAAGATGATGAATAAATAATAACATAGAACAAATGAAAGTTTCAGTGATTATTATTTCTAAGTTTTTGACACGTATACTAACTACCTGTCCAATTTGTTCCAGCAAAAGCCGTACGTTTTGCAAATAATATTTTGTGGCCATATGAGGTGACATATTTGTATGTTTGCTAACGTTCGCTATACAAAAAGAGGTTTCTTCTGTCATCGTATTATTAGTTATTCTATGTTGGAACCTAAAAGATTTGACCTTTCGATTAACAATTAATAATAGATTGTAATTAAAGCAAGGATTGAAACGCCCACATGAATATAGATTATGAATTATTTCTCTCCCGGAACTAAAGTGACATTGTACAGCATTGCCTTCGAACACTTATTTGGAACTGACCACATGTTAATTTAAAGAATTTCCAGTTACTGCATCGACAGTGTAAGCAATTTGGAAATGACATACTAAATTTTGCCCGTAGCCTATAAGATAAGCTAAATAAGTAATCTGTCTTCACTAGCTTTAAACATAATTCTTATGTGGATATCGTTGTGGGTAGTATATTTAACTATTTGTGTGTGAGCATACCTTATGTCAAATCTATAATATACTACTGTTTGCGGACCTGAATAAATGAAAAAAAAAGTTTATATTCATATTTTTTTTTTATAGTGTAGTCCGACAAACGAGCCAGCGGGTCACCTGATGTTAAGTGATCTCCACTGCCCATGAACATCCACAATACCGAAAGTGTCATGTATGCGCTGTCGGCCTTAAAGGACAGGAATAGGGATTAGGGAATGGAAGGGGGAATCTGGGCCTCCGGATATCTCACTTACCATACGAAACGCGACAGTAAACTGTCACTTTACGTTGGTTTTCTGTGAGACAGTGGTACTACTCCGGTCGAGCCGGCCCATTCATGCTGTAGACAAATATGCCTACAGCGTGGCTCTACCACTTCCAAAGCCACTTACAATACCACTTCATAAACCGACTACTAGACTAAGGCCTCATTAGTAGAGGAGGCCGGTGCCCAGCAGTGGGACAATGTTTAATACAGGGCTAGTATTATTATAATTCATAAACCGAAGGATATCGACCGTTTAGCATACCTTTGTTGTTGGCCTAATTTGGATTGGTCGAATTCACATACCTTCGAAATGCTTATGGAGAACGGGAGTTCTCGGTTCTTTTTTAACAAGCTTCCTCTCGATGTTTTCTTGACCGCTAAAGCAAGCGTAACGAAAATTACACACGCAACTTCGAAAGTCAGAGGTACCATTTGCGCTGGTTTTGAACCTGCGACTTTCATCTCGACAGTCTGTACTACTCCCAATTATTGCAGCTTTCATGTTACATTATTTGCAATAAATTAGTAGTTCCTTAATTACATAAATAATAACACCCAACCGTCACACAGATATCCCCGACCCCACACCAAGATACGAGTCTTGTGTTGTGGGTATCAGGGACTACGAGAGACGCACGGTCTCACAACACCCAGACCCCGAACACAAATATCTGTCTGTCACACAAACATTTGTCATGGTATGGGAATCGAACGGCCTCTCGTTTCACAGCCGGCTACTCGCCAACTGCGCCACGGAGGTGGTCAAATACAATTACATATGATTATATTACTCCTCTAAATAATCAAATAACGATGTAGTTAAATAAATATTGCTCTAAATAATTTATTTCCTCAATAAAAATACAGTGTTTATTGCATACCTATCATAAAGACTACTAGACCTTAATATCTCACTGCAAGTAAGACTTCCGCAATTGTATGACGATAAAGCTAATTTAGCTTTTTAATAAGTTCAATGCAAAAACTTCAGATATGTTTGATTAATGCACCTAATTATTGATTCATTTGACATTTTATAAAAATTATTTTGATATGTGAATGCAAGTGCTGTCAGAATTGTAGAATTATTATCGTGTGAATAGTTTTTAGTGTTTGAATAACATGCACACAAAAACTAGGCCAGTTTCTTGTTTAGTTTACTTATCATCGGGTATAAAAAGTATATGTATTTATAATTATTTCAATTTCGTTATTAAACCAAATTATTTTATATTTTCCTGGTGTTAGAATATTCATATCCGCCCTGATAGCGACGACCGTACTCAGGGTGTAAAAGCCGCCTTAGTGGCACACGCAATGTGTCGCATGCCAGTGTACATTGGTTTATGTCGTGGGCCTAGAGTTGGGGTACGATGTTTGGCCGTGCCGAGGCCTTCTGAGTACTCTGACACTAGACCCTCGACCGCTTCTTCGCCTTCTTGCCCATGGCGTAGTGTGTAGAAGCAGACCGGCATGATTGTGTTGAGTAGCGGGGGATAGATCGTCTTTTGCTACTCAATACTCCAATAGGGCGACACTGCGCTTACCATCAGGTGCAATGTGATCACTTTTCCGTGTCAGGATAAAAAAACTGTCCCTTAGGAATAATATGCATACAAAAACTAGTCTACCCGTGTTTAGTTTACTAACCATCGGGTATCAATAGTAACTTTGTAGAGTCTGAGATAAATCATTTCAACTTCGGTCAGAAAGAAATAAATGATTTTATTATTTCGTTCGCTCCATGAAATTCGTGTTGGTGGTATGTTAAAACATAACCAAATTTTTCCACTAAAGGCCAAAATAACTATATACCATAATTCAAGCTCATACACAGACTAATATTTAAAAAAAGACAGGGGTAGATAGGTAGTGTTTTTTTTAATCGTGTAGAAAGCGGTAAATGATACAATAACCGGAATTCTTGTAATGAAAGTTATAATTTCACGGTCTATTTTTAGGTAGCCTTGCAACCTCTTGTACACCAAGGCGAAATGTATATGATTTTTAATGTTGTTTTGATAGTCACTTAACTATCTTTATGATTATATCGGTTTATGAGCTTTCCCATTCTGTTTTAATATGACATATTAGACACGATGTTAAGTAAAAAGTACTAGACACAATCCACAGCATATAATAAATAAATAAACCCAATAGTCACACACATAGTTCTGACCCCACAGTAGGTCAAATCTGTATCGTCAACAAGTACTACAAGGAACTACGGTCTGTCTGTCACACAAACATTTGTCTCGGTGCGGGAATCGAACCCACGGCCTCCCGTTTCACAATCGACTACTCGCCTGCTGTACGAAGGCTGACGTATGAACGGTAAGGTTGAATATTTCTTATATTAATGTGTCAAAAATAATAAAAATTAATAACATGAACCATATGTCAAACACTTGATCTTATTACACAAACAACTCAAACACGTTTCATTTATAAACACATTTCCTCAAATGAATACTAATGTGTTTTTTACGTAATCATAACCTTCGATGTGCGCAAGATATCTGGCACTCATTACCCTGACATTTGCCAGATTACTGACATATCACTGGCAGAAATGCCTAAAAGAAGCCGAGGATGTACGAGGCCAGTCAAGTCTCGATGGGAAGGTCAACTTGTCGAAATATGCACTTATATTACATTTATTTGGGTCACGAAAATCAATAAAAATCAAACAGTAAATTGTCGTGAGCTTGGATCTATATTAGCGTGCGTGATAGATAAGATCAAGTGTATGTAGCAATGGTCTAGTGTTGTGGTATGGACTATTGAGATAGAAGTTATAGGTTCCAAGCTGAATTTCTAAGTTAGATGTGTATTCATTGTTGATTATCGTTTGCTTTAACATTGAAAGACAACTTTATTAGTAAACCTGCTTGAGAATTTACCATAACAATTTCGAAAATCTGCCAACCCGTATTAAAACAGAGAGATGGACTAAGTCTATTTTAATTATATTAATACAATAATATTATTGCTTGATTCAACTTGCATTAAAGAGTTCATTTTATTATCTGCCTCCGTTGTTATTGAATGTAATGATCGTAACTGAACCAACGACCGTCTCTTAACAAACTCCCATACACCACCGCTAAACCAATAATGCAAATTTATTTAATAAATACAATTTTAGATATTTATTTTAAATTACAGTGGTATGCATATTTTATTTAGTGTGCATAACGCAAATTAATCATCAAACTATTTTGACATTTGAGTCATTTAAACTCAAGAACGTTTTATATAAAAACTTAATGTATATTTTAACCAAATTGTACCGGTGAGATAAGTTTATGTTTAACACACGCATGGGTAAGGCTGTGGCCGACTTCGAGTACAGTTTAAAGACTCCCAATCAACTTAGGCTACCACTGTTTCAGAAAGAACTAATAGGCTATTTGACTAATTTTCGAAAATGATTTAAAACTATTATTTATTACATAATAAGCACACTATATTGATATTTCCGGGAAATCTACTGTATTTTTAATAAAAATCAATGTTAAAGTTTAAATCTTCAAAACCGCGGCAAAAACGCTCTTTCTGTAATGGCGCTGATCATATGACACGTGTGACGTCACATGCAAGTAAACAAGCTAATAATGATAAGCAAAGCTAAGTTTTATGATAATTGTTTTATCAACAATTATCATAAAACTGCTTCAAAAATAGATCATCAATAGAATTTATCACCCAGAAAACATAAAACGCGAAATAAAATAACCAGAGTTGCAACCAATTACAGAGTGTTCACAACTCATATAAAATAAAAATAAATGTTGTACTTTATTTCGTTTCATTTGCAAAAAATATACATTATTTTGTTTAAAATTAAGTAAAATATGGTTTTTGAAGCTATTGTCTAACAGGATGACCACAATTTGCAGTGTATTTTCAATGTTGTCAAATAGCCTATTATAGTAAGAAATGCAAAGACTAATTAAACACAGCCCTTTCTCACGAAACCACATTTACGAACAATTTTAGTATTTACTCCTCTATCAATAAATACGATTATCATTATGATAGTATTTTGATTACTGGTAATATGTGAAATATTTTAGCGAAAGTAAAACAGCAGTCGGCCACTTTCGTGTTGTAAACCAGTTGGCTTTCTTCCATAACGCGTAATAATATTGCAGCTGTGTATGGTGCAAATAATAAGAGATTATTTTGACAAAAAATTTACTGTCAAACAAAGAAATTGCTCGATCGAGCAACTTAAACCTAACTGACTGTGGCGTGGTCGACAGTTAAAGTTCCCACTTATGTAGTATCAACATTATGTAGTTCTCTTTTCATTCAAGAACCCCGGGAAAAATCAGATTTGAGGAGCCTAAAGAGTTCAACATTACCGTCTTGCTTCCTCTGGGGTGGGGAATGGAAATAAAAATGTTATCACTTAAAAGCGTTAATATGATTAAGTTTAAAATATATTCCTACTAAACCTTTACAAATAATTTGCCCTGATCTTAATCTTACATAACAGATTTTATTATCATTTAAGACGTTTGTTATTCTTCTGCAATATTTTAATGATACTAAAACATACGGCAGGGTCGGCTAATAGCAGTATAATAGCAGTTCCGAATTATGTACTGTCTTTCATGCACTCTGATGCATCATACTACTGACTAGAGTAAAGTTATCATTACCCATACGCTGGCCCAATTTAGTTTAAGACCTCATATACCTTTCAATTCCTAAGGAATACTCTTAGGAACAAATGTATCTTTGCCTAAGAGCGTAAGCCAATTAACAATGAAAATATACGCAACGTCAAATTATATATTATGGCCCCCCAGTCGAATGTGCAATATTCATTCTATTTCTACTAAGCTAAGCATAGCATTAAGTAAATATGACTTATATTTTTTATTGTATTCATATCAACCGAGAAAAAGACACATTTTTCTTGATTAATTTATATAACAGTTACATTACATGACACCACATCTATTCTAAATATATACATGGATAAACTTTATACATACATATAAACTCACGCCTATAATCCCCGAAGGGGTAACCAGTACACCCACTTTTCTCCGAATTCGTAACGGTATAATGTGCGAACATCACCATTTCTATCAAATTTCAAGGCACAATTCCAGACTTCAGGCTGATATAGAGAATTTCGAGATAAAAAAACACAATATTATTTTACCCGACCCGGGGATCAAACCCGAGACCTCAGCACAGTAGTAGTAACGCATGCGTAATTACAACTACGTCACCGAGGCAGATATAAACTTTATCTGGACTACATTATATGAACAAAGAAGCTTCTCAACCAAATACGCTAGTTCTCATCACTTGGGCCAGCTGTACACCGCCGTCATAAAAGCGTTCAAGGTTGCTTCGTTCACCGAAAGTGATAAAGCCTTGTCGCCACAGCTGACCACTTTCCGGTGCGAAGTGCCGAACGCCCAAATTATATAAGCGTTAATATCTAACTTATTTATTAAACATAATGCGGAAGGAAGGTGTTAATATGTGGGTCTGATTTCCGCAGCACATCTAAATAGTTTCGGATCTCCGTAAGATTAAAATAAAGATTAACCTATAAGTTATGTAAACACTTGTCTAATATTGGAGTACGCAGGTACCAAACAGGTGTGGCCGTTTAAGACTCTAAGTAGGTACTGTATTTTATACAACATTGTAAAAATATATTCATTAAACAGGAATGATTAGTGTGAGAGACAAAGATATATTTATGGTCTATAAGCGCCATTGACATATGCTCCACTCTTTTAATTTGTATAAAATATTACAAACTGGCTGTTACCCGCGGCTGTGCCCGCGTGGAGGTTATATTTGGGAGAAAAAGTATACAATACAAAATACCAATGTTCATGCGTTTAACTTCAAACATGACGGATTTTTAAACAAACTTTCTTCCCCTATTTTACCCCCTTAGGGGTGGAATCTCCAAAAATCCTGTAATTAATATTTTTTATTTTTAACCAAAAGGCGAAATACTAACTTTCATGCGTTTAACTTCAAAAATGACGGATTTTCATACAAACTATCATCCCCTATTTTACCAAAGTGGTATTTCCAAAAACCCTTCCTTAGTGGATGCCTACGACATAAAAGGTACCTACTGTAAAATTTCAAGTCTCTAACATCAGCCGTTTTGGTTGTGCGTTGATCGATCAGTCAGTTTCTTTTTTTATATATACAGATATATAAGTATGGATAAAAGTAGTCTATAGCACTCAGGGATAGTATACCTTGCTAACAGTGAAAGAATTTTCCAAATTGGATTAGTAGTACCGGAGATTACCTTTTATATTAGTATACACGACAGGACACGTGAATAGAGTTTTATTTTCTGTAACAGAATATCTACATTCAAAAGGGATCCTTCGAGATTACATAAAATTATAAACGAAAACCATTAAAGTAGAATAAATAAAAAAACTCAGATTTTAAATGACGTTATATCACTTTGTTTACTTACGTTATATCACTCTTTATTACGTATAAATATACCAATATATAAATACCAGTAATAATATGTACCAGTTATATAATAATTATGTGAACACCCAAATATCTTCGGGTCAAAGTAACCCTTGCAGGCCGGCATGATATGTCGAGTAGCGAACTATAGTTCTCTCCCGCTACTTGATACTCTAACTGGACGACACTGCGTTAACCATCAGATGAGGCCCGAGCCGTGCCAGGTTAAAATGCCCTCCAGCTGCCTTCACTTAGTGAGTGCACACGTCCTACAAAAATTCTAAATTTCATTTCGTTCGTCAGCCAATATTCAATCGTGGTATTATATTCTATTAATTATTTATGTTATGGATTTATATTCACAATAGGCTGGCAGCTTAAAAAAACAACACAAACTAACATAATCTATCGTTGGTGCATAATTTGACAACGACTGCACAGATTTGGTTTTTTTTTTATTCTGGCGCGGCAAAGTGACCACACTGCACCTGATGGTAAGCGCAGTGCCGTCCAGATAGAGTATCAAGTAGCAAGAGACAGTCTATCCCTCGCTACTCAACACAATCATGCCGGCCTGCTGTTTAGCTTCTTCACACTACGCCTAAAGGACCCAGGATCATAGGAAGGAGGGAACACGGTATATTGTTTTAAATGTTTTTGATATTGCGAATATGTTTTTAAAAGTTGCGTAGAAATTAAGGAAATTAGGGAAAAACCAGATGTCGCAACGCATGCAAAGCTGCCAGCAAAAGATAGTTTAAAATATATTTTATATCCTTCTTCTTAGATAAACAAGATCAAGTACCAATAAAAAAGGCTTAACGTTACTTGCCAGATTATATCAATAATAAGAACAAATTTAAATAATTACTATCTAAAGGTGATCGTTATATCAACACAAGGTCAGTAAATGAGCTCTACTGTCCCTTATGCGTAATTCTTTGTCAATAATTTTAGTCTTGATGGCCTTTTTTCCGCGGAAAAAAATCATCTTACGGATACCTTCTCAAACTCGGGGGAGGAGAGATGATTATGCCGAAGTTATCGATCTTCCGACTCAGTTTACCCCAGGGACTACTAGATCGGGGCCCTTTTTTTTTTTTTTTTGTTGTCGCGGGGAAAGCGTTTTATTACTGCCGCCCGCTCCGGAGGGAAGCGGATTAAGAATAAAACGGGTATGCTGGACTAGTCGGTCTTACGACCCAGCATCCCCCTCGCACGGATGATGGCTATCCGCGCTGCCACTGGGCCGAGTCCCTAACCCCTATGTACACCCCACCCGACACTACCAGCTAAAACCCCGCGGTGGCCTTCTTCGGCGCTTGCGGAGCGATTCCGGGGTATTCTAAGGAGTGCTAGAATTGCAGCCGGAATCGCCCCTGCGCGGTGCTGCGTAGCAGCCCATCTCCATGGAGGGCTAAGGAGCCCCCGCGCACCGAACAACGACAGCGAACGAGGCCTTACCACATGCGCTGCCGTCCATCTCGGGGTCGCACGATGCCCCTCATTTGGGAGTGCATCGATACAGGCTGACAGCCCTCCGCTGCGCGCCCGCGACCCCCGATGGCCCCAATTAGTCGCCTCGTACGACAGGCAGGGGTTACCGTGGTGAAATTCTCAAAACGCCCCCATTCCACAGGGCGGGAGACGCCAGTCAGTCGTCCACCCGGCGCCTCCTACGTCTTCTCTGGCGGCGGGAGGGATCATTTCGTTCCCGATCCCTCTCGGCACTCTCCTTCTGCGAGATGACGCTCTCGCAGAAGTTGGCCACCGCACGCCAGGACCTCCGGCTGGTGACCATGGACGACACCACGGCCGGCAGCGAGAGGTCTCCTCCGACGACTGCTCTGAGAGCGCTGCGCTGTTCGTCCCAGGCTGGGCACTCCTCCAACGTAGATCGGGGCCCTAACCAATTTTTTTTTTTTTTTCTACGCTGGTGTACTGAAAAACACCGCGGTGGCCTTCTGCGGCACATACGGGACGGGGAATATTTATGAAGGCCGCACATCCCCCGCTGCGCAGCTGAGACCCCCGTGACCCCTTTTAGTCGCCTCTTACGACAGGCAGGGTATACCGGGGTAGAATTCTTCAAAGCCTCCAACCCACGGGGTGACCATTCATCATTACTAGTGATCGCCTAGTGGTCAATATTCAACCGTATTTGATAAAAAAATATGTTTATAACTTTTTTTTATATAAATATATGTAGATAAATATGTAATTTGTTTTCTTGCTCTACTTATCCTAGCACGGCAAAGCGACCGCACTTCACCTGATGGTAAGCGCAGTACGGTCCAATTAGAGCATCGAGCAGCGAGAGACGATATATCCCCCGCCACTCAACACAATCATGCCGGCCTGCTCCATCACACTACGCCATGGGCAAGAAGGTGAAGAAGCGGTCGAGGGTCTATTATCAGAGTACTTAGAAGGCCGCAAAATGGCCAACATTGTACCCCAACTCTAGACCCCCAAAAAACCGGATGTACACTGGCTGATCCCGGAACGCGACACACTTGCGTGTGCCACTATGGCGGGTTTTTCACCCTATGTACGGTGGTCGCTATCCGGGCGGATATGAATATCCTACCACCAGCTAAACTTAACTTGCTTGAGTTTAGAATCAACTTTAGTACGAGTGGCTTAAAAGACAAATGCATTAAGACATATTATGATTTGTATCTTTTCTAAATTATTCTAGAACACTTAAAGAAATTATTATAGTTTAAATAGTTTAAAAATCTTGGCAAATAATTAAATGTGATTTATATTTCCATAACAATAAATAGTCTTCAGACTTAAATCATATGTATCTATTTTTAAAAATGTATAACCTCTTATTCAACGATACTTATGTGGGCCAATAGAATTCATAACTAAGCTTTGTTCATCGAAATAGAATATAATGTCGTTCGATGCATTGTTCTTATGCAACAAACGCATTTAACATTCAAGGCTGCTTTGGTATGCAACTTTTTTATAACACAAATTCCAAAAATGTCATCCACCCACTGTTTAACATATTGAACTTTTATGCAAGTTAGTTAAAACAGAATTTTATATAACGCTAGCAAAAAGCTATCTTTAATATTATTTCATATTTATTGGTCTTAATTGGGTTTATATATTTAGATAATAAAATGACATCAATGATGCATTTTGACACATTTTATAATATATTGAACAACTGCCTCGGTGGCGCAGTTGTATTTGCGCATACGTTACGACTGCTGTGCTGGGGTCTCAGGTTCGATCCCCGCGTCCGGTAAAGTGATATTGGACTTTACTATCTAGAAATTTTCGGTATTAGCCCGGAGTCTGGAACCTGTGACCGGTATGGCAATAGGCTCGCCCCCTATCACATTATGGGACCGAAATTCGGCGAAAAGTGAGTGTATTAGTAACACCTCGCCCTACCCCTTCGGGATTACAAGCGTGAGTGTATATGTATATATGTAATTTAATATGGACATTTCGTTAAACATCTCACGTTTATAAGTGAAATCCTAGATATCATCACTAACGTCACGATATGTTGTTAAAAATGCCTTCGATCAGAATCTGAATGGAATTTCTCCCATATCAGTTCCCATTATGATAGCATTGTAATGTGCTAAAGATTTATTTCTAAGATAAATCTTGACATGTTGCTCCTTTCTTTTTCTTTTAAGAATAGAATCACCATAAACATGTCAAATATCATTTATTGGCATGATTATTTCATATTTGTATAAAAAATAAAATAAAATTAGGTTTTAGAATAAAACAACAAAGAAAAATACAAATTTCCATAATCACCTACTTGCAAAAATATAGGAAGAAAAATTAATACCAAAGGTTTGACTTATACAAAAATTTGCATTTATTCTATTTTAAATACAATGCGGAAACATACTATATAAAAGGTAAGATTTGCCTGCTTTCTCTATAATAACAACTAGCACTGAATTATTTTTCCCTTTCGTTTTTTTCGCGATTTTCGTTTTGTGAATAGGATAGTTGGCACGATTTTTTTATTATTTTAATCAACAAGTTACATTGGCTAAAACCTATTATAGCCGTTTGCCGCGTCAACCTATGGGTTTGTTTTATCCACAACAAGCAAGAACGAAACTTAAATACAACTCTGTAATATCCAGATTATCCAGGACGTACAATTCTCTTGGCCAGTATAGACGTGTTCCACAATTCATTAAGATGTTTTGAAACCGAGCTCTTGAAGGCTTTGAATGGTTGCAATTAAATAAATTATAATTTACATAATATAAGTTAAAATCCATTGTGTTCCTGTTTAGTATAAGTATTTAATAATAAGTTGTACAGTCAAAATTTTGTTCCTTAATTATATGAATATGTTTTTTTTTATTATTTGTATATTACAGCTTTAAGATTTAATTTTATAATTGTTTCACATTTATCACATTTTTATAATTGTTTTTTCCAACATTTAAATGCATGCCGTGGCAACTAAAGGTAATGCATTTAAAATATTGTTAGTAATTTATAGGATTTAATTGATGTAATGTAATTACCACTGTTTGTCCTTCAAGTATAAATAAATAAATTATCGGAAGAATTTTATAAATCCGATTAAAATAAGTAAATCAGACGCCATTCAAATTTGCTGGAAGGGGTAGTTGTCAAATGACAGTAAACGGATGCATGATACGAGCCGTGACGTCATCACCCATAATGGCAATTACTATGCCGTTTTGCGAGGAAGATAGTGAGATGTTCCCACTAAGCATCCATTTTTGCTCATACTAACATTTAAAATAAATATTGGTAACTCAATTTTCAAGCAATATTGATTCTATTTTCGCTAAAAGGTTTCTTTTGCGTATTATATTCGTACTAAATTGTGTACTAAATTAAACACACTACACTAACTAACTAGACTAAAAGTCTTGATCTAGATCGTACTTATTTATGACATTTGCTAGCAATTCTACTGCCTAATTTCCTTTCAAATTTCTAACAATAACTTATAAGACAGCCTTTTTTCTTTATTAAACTAACTTTACTTACTACTATCTAATACAAGAGTCTAAATGCAAGCAGAAATTGGTGTAAGCTTCAAATAAGTCAACAATACTCCGTGACATTATTGTTATGCTTCACCTTGTATTAGGCGTGCATACAAAATATCGATTATCTTCGGTCGCTTACATAACTCTCGTCTAGACGATGGCACAGTACATGTTATATAGTAAATCATATCCGTAACACTCAGTAGATAATTTTGATAGTCAATCATAATTTATACCAATTTATGTAACATTTTTAAGGTGACAATGATTTGTATTATGAAAAATAGAGACACGTCTATTATGCAATATGTAATTTGTGGAAATTTAATCGTCCCAATTTGCAACACTAGTGTCGTGCTCAGAGAGCTACCTTAAGTTAGTCTTAAGTAACTATTACTTGAGCTTCATTAACGTCCGTTATAATCAAACGCTACTGACCGATCGTCTAGCGGCTATTTTGTAACACGCCATACAATTTTGAAAAAGAAGAGGGTCTTATATTCAACGCAATCTTAAATGCTTGAATTGCGTTTTAGTATTCGGGCGTTAGTTTTTCAATGACATTATCTCTCAGAGCTAAAATTGGTGCATTACTTCCCATATCAGATATAAGGATGCATAGTGTGTCGAACCAGAAAAGTTGTATCAGTAACTAGTTATAAGTAGTTTCAAAGAACCTGTAAAATGCGTACAGTATAACTTACAAAGAAAAATCTGGCATTAAAGGAGGACCTA
The DNA here is from genome assembly GCA_905220505.1 of Laothoe populi. Taxonomy (NCBI): domain Eukaryota; kingdom Metazoa; phylum Arthropoda; class Insecta; order Lepidoptera; family Sphingidae; genus Laothoe; species Laothoe populi. Next base: position 18,798,659 of record HG992153.1, on the reverse strand, counting down.
CTCACTCTAAGAGTTGAAATTTTTAAATGTTTACTAAGTGATGAGGTATGAATATATCAGTAAAGTTACATTTCAGCCAATTCACAGAGACGTAACTTGAATTTGATTGTAACTTATTTTGTTTATTTATCTTTATCTGCGACTATGACTTGACAGACGAAAGTCGTAGGTTCGAAACCCTGGTGGCATACACCTCTGACTTTTCTAAAGTTATGTGTATTAAAATGTTAATTATCGCTTGCTTTAACGGTGAAGGAAAACATCGTGAGGAAACCTGCATATCTGAGAATTTTTCGAAGGTATGAGAAGTCTGCCAACCCGCATTAGGCCAGCGTGGTGGACTACGGCCTAACCCCTCTCATTAGTAGAGGAGGCCCGTGCCCAGCAGTGGGACAATGTTTAATACAGGGCTAGTATTATTATATATTTATGACTTGATAATGAGACTTATATAATATTACCTTGAAAATATTACAATATTACTGGCAGATGCGTAAACCGCCACATGTCAGAGAAGTATTAGCCAATAACTGCAATCTTTAGAGATCAATGCTTTTAAATAAGTGATGAAATAAATTATAATCCAAATATTAAACAATCAATAAAATCAATTCTCTAATTAGTATCATTAAAAATTGCAGCACGAAGTGTTACGAAATGACTCACTGCAGAAATCTTTAGCTGTACCATTAAACGTTTCAGGCGATATTTTTAAATGCTATCACATACACGATGCAATCTAGGTCAGAGCAAAACCTTTTGTACTCTCACAGTGGAGTAATGTTTGTTCGTCATTTGCACGTAATAGTAGATATTGTTCTTCATTCTACATGTATATCTGTATGTATAAAAGAAGAAACTGACTGACTGATCGATCAACGCACAGCCAAAACGGCTGGGGTTAGAGACTCGAAATTTTGACAGTAGGTACCTTTTATGGCGTATGCATCCACTAAGGAAGGATTTTTGGAAAATCCACCCCTGAGGAGGTAAAATAGGGGATGAAAGTTTGTATGAAAATCCGTCACCTTTGAAATTAAACGGATGAAAATTTGTATTTTGTATTGTATACTTTTCTCCCAAACATGCCTTCCACGCGGGCGGATCCGCGAGCAATGAACTATACAGGAGTTGTGTCATTTAAATTTTGATAGCTACTAGTTGTATATGACGTTCACATTAATCATATACAAACGGTAGACACATAAACGGTATCAGCATTAAAAATATCACCAAATTATGTAAAGATTTATCCATAAGAATTTCAAAGGTCAATAAAATCAATAAAAATATAAAATTTTTATTTGGATTGTTTAATTTTGTACCTACTTGATATGAAAGCAAATATAATACGCAAAAGAAACCCTTTTTCGAAAACAAAATCAAAATTGCTTGACAAATTAGGTCACAATATTTATTTTAAATATTAGTACGACCAAAAATGGATGCATAGTGGGAACATCTCACTATCTCCCTCGCACAACGGCAAAGTGATGGCCATTCGGTGATGTCATAGCTTATATCATGCATCCTTTAACTGTTATTTGACAATTACCCATTCCAGATAAAAATTCAATATGGCCGATATTTTCGACATACCAATCATCGGGGGTGTAACTCAGTGGTAGAGTGTCTGCTTCGCATGCTGAAAGTCCTGGGTTCAAATCCCAGCACCTCCAAATTAATTTTTTGTTTCAACATCAAATTAACATTTTGTTATTTTTAATTTTGTTTTAATTAAAATTCAAATGAGTAACGTAATATCCGGATATATTGGACAAGTCAAAATTTACATCAAATGACAAATATAACAGGTTAAGTAACCTTAAAGGGACAGGAAAGAAAGCTGTTGACACAACTTTTTTATATGCGTTTGGGTCAGAAACGAGAGGTCGCGGATCAATTACCGTGACGTGACAAACACATAGTACACAAATATTTATCATTTTACATATTATAAAAGATGTTCCTGTCCCTTAGATTTGAACCTATGACAGTAGGAACCTTAGTTCGACATTGAGACTACATACGACGAGTTTCAATATAGATACCTACTTAGAGACTGCACTGCGCTTACCATCAGGTGCAGTGTGGTCACTGCCGTACCAGGATAAAAAAAGTTTTTTATTAATAAAAAGTACACCGACTTCAACAAAAAACAAATTATGCGTCCCTATAAAATTTCGATTTTTCTGAGATCCCATCATCAGATACTGACTTGGTGCCAATGGGACCACCTGAGAAGTATACCCTTTTAAACAAAAAAGAATTTCTCGAATCGGTCCAGGCGTCTTCTAGTAATCGGGGAACATACATAAAAAAAGATTCCGACGAATTGAGAACATCTTTAATTTATTTGAAGTCGGTTAAAAAATTAAGAGCACTCCAAACCTGTCCTTTAGAAAGAATGTCGCAATTTAGCCGACATAATTTCGGTGCGAACGTCCCCTGCTAACTTCCACACATGATTATATTTTTAAAATGGTAATGGTTTAAAATGGAGCAGTTAGCTAACAATGCATCCTTGTTCCTTTGTTACTTGTGCAAAAATACCTAAATGTTACACTGCACGAAACTGAATGTCATGCATTGAAAAAAGCGTAACCTTTCGAAATTGTCGCGCTCCGCCTTCATTTCACATTTAACATTGTTACAACGATCTTCAGTTTTCTCTTGACTTTTAACGACTGCAATTACTTCATATATTCGTAAGGGGTGGACAGAAGACATGATTAAGCCACCTCGATATTATCTTTTGATCGTTAGGTACTAAGTAAAAATAACTATACGGGCAAAAACACAAGCTAGGTAAAACAGTATGCTGCCTGCAGTTTACTTCTTTTTTAACCAGGGTTTAAACCATTCACAGCCTTGTTTTGAATCATTGTTGTTTCGAATTAATAATAGTCAAGCTCTAATTTATTTTTATCCTGGCACGGCAAAGTGACCACACATAAGTTAAATAATATGCCTTGTATGCATCTATCAGGGTTATACAGTATTTGTCTTGCTTCATCTCATGTTGAAAGTTTCTCAACAAATCAAGATGGAACACTAAATAACCAGTTCAAAAGATGTTTTAGTCCGTATTGTTGGAACCGTAGTCAATTTAAACTTTTATTTAAGTTATTTTCCAAATAGCGTTAAATGTAACACCTCATAGTCTCACTTCACTATTGATACTGTTTGTGATAAATAGAAAAACACTTATTCTTACTCATTGAGTTTATATATAAAAAATACTTTAACAATAGTTAAAATCGACTAAGGTCAAAACAACAGCCTTAGACAGTAAGTAGTTAATAGTTAGGTGCTGGCAATAAAAACCTAAATTCAATTAATACGTATGAAATCAAATTATAAACCACGCTACAATTTGCTTCGTAATCTTTGCCATAAACAAAGCACATTTTAAAATTCAAAGGTCGTAGAGGCATCCTAATGTAGCTTAAGTTCTCATAATTGTCTAAACATCATCTGAATGTCCTTGACATTTCCACTTAGGTGAAAATACCATCACAAAAACTTTTAATGTAGAAAATAATAGCCATAATTTACAAGCTATCTGTCTAAAACTCGAACAATAAAAAGATACTAGTATGAAAAAACATTGGAGAGGTATTATTATCTAATGTAATAAGTTGAATGCGACATTGTCATTTAATAGAAATGTGACAATTTAAGCTATTAATGTGTTCTCAAAAGACGATTACAATATAAACATAATTAATATTAATTCAATTAATTAATAATAATTTAATATTTAATTCTAAACCTTGTGGCAGTCTGTACTCTAGGTTTAAAGTCGAATGGCGACACTTTATTTATAAGATTATATGGTCTCTAGTAATAATTATAAATACCTTGCGTTCTTTTCTTTTTCCACATAATAAATTTCATTTCTTTCTTCTATTTCTATTTACCTGTAAAAGACAAATTTCTTAATCAATATTTTTGTTTAATTCAAATAATGAAGGATACATTTTTATGGCACAGAGGATAAAAATAAATGAAAATGGATCTAATACGTAGAGAAGATGTCAATCATCTTCAAGATTAAGATTCACTAAACAATTTGGATAAAATTGCGTAGCGATAAATTAAAAATGTTATTCTCCGTCTACAGTTTGCGAGGTAACATTGTATTCATGAAAGGATATAGTTATACACATTAGGCTTCGTTGATGACGCATGATAGTTTTTTGGTTCACGACATTGAAGAGTATGACATGTTCTAATCAACACAGTAAGGTATAAGTTTAACCCTCAACAGAAATAAATGCCCATGACATTACTATTTAAATAAATGATATGCTATAACTATGATAATTAATAAAAAGAACCTACGATTGCACTTAATTAGTTTTCAAATTACAGCACACAAATAAAACAAATAACAATTTTATCTGTATCGGTCGATCGAGTTTTTGCATTCAATAATAATCCCGCTTAGATAAAAAAGGTCATCTATATTTATACTCATTAATTTTGTATGAATGCACAAAACCTTAAAAAAATATTAAATTTGTTGGCAAATACTTCTTTTTCTTATCCTGCACCTGATGGTAAGCGCTGTGCCGTCCAATTAGAGTATCGAGTAGCGAGAGACTATCTATCCCCCGCTACTCAACACAATCATGCCGACCAGCTGGGTAGCTTCTTCACACTACGCCTAAATGACCCAGGATCATATGAAGGAGGGAACACAGTAGCAAACAGTTTGAAACAACAGTTAAAATATAACATCATAAATAGAGATATACTTTGTTACCCTGATTCTTCAGGTAAATCACATTTCATCTGATCGTTTACATATATTCTTAATTTAATACCATAATGTGGTCGTTATTGTCCTTAGGCCGTGTTCCCATAGTAATTATTTATTATAAACCCAATATACATTTTTTAAAGCCGTATATAAGTAAATTAAAACAAAGGTTTCATAAACAAACAACTTTCTATGTATTGAAAAGTGCACGTTTGAGACTTTAACAGAAGGTCAAAGATATTGTTCAAACACAATTTGCGGTCAAATTTAACCGATAATGAGTTAAAAATAATCCAAGAACCGTGCGGTTTTATTAAAGCTCATTCGCACAAATAACTATAATTATTCTTTGTTCCTAATAGAATAGTATTCATGGCCATACAAAATAATGGTCGATAGTAAATATATCTAAAAGCATACTTGAGAGGGAATTAAAGTCTAATTTAGATTGACCTCCGAAAATCTTTCTTGATGTACTCTTGAATAGTTCTTTAATTTGAATGGCGTGCAGAAATCAGAATTAAATTTTTCCCCAATATTTGATGAGTCTTGTGGGTAGTAATGTGATTTTAGATAGTATATAACCTTCCTGAATAATGACGAGAAGTAGTGGACGGCACTGCGCTTACTATCAGTTGCAGTGTGGTCACTTGGCTGTGACAAGATAAAAAGGTAGCATTTCTGTACTCGGATTGTAAGAATAACACTGACGAAATACTGTAAATATACAATCTCAAGACGTGAGCTGATAGTAGCGATGAGACTCTGCTCTGGACACATTCAAACAAGTTTAAGTTTCTTGTTCACGCTTCAAATTCGCCCAACTGATCGCGGATTAATTGAAGATGTTCTTCATGTTTCGTTGGAATGTGTACGGAGTGGACCGCATTCTCTATCACAAAATATCGGGAATCATATTCAACATTTAGCCGTTCCGACTTCAAAAAGGGCCAGAATTTTAATTGAAAAATATTTTAATTGTATTAACGTTGAATAGGTCAAATACAAACTGTGGATTTATGGAGCGGCATAGTCGATTTTCGACTGAGCTCATTTAATTTAAGATAAAAAAGTAACCAAATGAATACTTGGCTTATCATTCCAAAATACTATGCCTACGTAATGTCAATAAACGTTTTGTTTCTTCACAGTATCGTGCTCGTAATGCTCAGTCGTGACGATACGCGAGCACCGGAAAATTTTATCTCCCGTAAAATGCAACATGCATGTGATGTAACTAGAAAAATGTATACTACGTAGTGCAAATATATTGTTTGTATATACTCACGCCGGTAATCCTCGAAGGAGTAGGCAGAGTTGCAACCAGTACGCCCACTTTTCGCCGAATTTATTTGGGTCTTATAATGTGATAGGGGGCGAACCTACACCGGGCACAAATTCCAGACTCCGGGCTAATACTGAGAATTTCTAGACAGAAAACCCAATACCACTTTGCCCGACCCGGGGATCGAACCCAAGAACTCAGCACAGCAGTCGTAACGCATGCGCAACTACAACTGCGCCACAGAGGCAGTCAGACAGTTTTTATATGTTTGTAATAAAAAATCTATTTCGATCTAAGAAAATTACTGAATTTTACGGAAATGTATGGTTGGTAAGTCTTTGACAGCCTCCGTGGCGTACCGGGCGAGTAGCCGGCTGTGAAACGAGAGGCCGTGGGTTCGATTCCCACACCAAGATAAAACTTCGTGTGACAGACAGATGTTTGTTTCAAGTCTGGGTGTTGTGAGCCGTAGTCCCTCGTAGTTGTTGATACCTACGATACAGGTTTTACCTAATGTGGGGTCAGAACTATGTGTGTGACTCTTGGGTGTATTTATTTATTATTATTTATTTTTATAATCACAAGATTCGAGCAGATGAACGCGTGTTTTTATCAAAATTTAATGTACTATTATAATTTTAATTCCAGCCAGTTTGTATAAAATAAACTGTTATATATTGTATTGAAATTGTTAATTTTTTTCTAGAATTAATCTTTATTCCGAATATAAGTGGTAAATAATCATTAAGTTAAATAATGTCTATTATTTTTCAATCGTCTTGAAAAAGAAGACTTATAAATTCGTTTGTATTTTTTTCTGTATATTATGCCATATTACCAAATGTGAACCGATTTTGATCCCTCTTGCATACTTTTGATTTTGCATTGATAAATCTGGTGACGAAATCTGTTGGCCAAAGTTCTCGATGAAAAGCAGCAAATTCAATACAATTCCAGTTTTGAAGTCGGGTTTTTAAATGTTACTTGAGAATTATATTCATACCCACGTGACTTTCGGGTCCATTTTTGTAAAAGTATTGGCGCTTAATCAATTAATATCCAAGGTGACCTGCCCATAGTTACATCTAAAGATGATCAGACCTTCATTCCATGACATTTGGAAAATTCCAGTTCTCCCACTAGCTCCCATATTTGACATTGTCCAGTCAAAATCACGGTGACAAACCTAATTATAATTTTGGTATGGTCATACAAATATGAGTCATGAAAATAAACATAATATTGAGATTTAATAGAGGCCATATAAGAGTTGTTTGGAAAGACGCATTTTATTTTAAGTTTATTTTTATTTTAAGTATACAGCTAAGTATACCTATTATAATAGTCGTTTTAAATTTTAATTAAAAATTATTTAATAAGCTACGGAAAAAAGCTAGCTAAAAATTATAATACTATCTAAAAACCTAATTAAGTAACTGGACTTTAAACCAATTAAAGTAAATATACATTTATAGAGGTATAAAAAATACTGACAGCCTTCTTGATGTATGTGGCGTGTAGCTGGCTATGAATCAAGGGAAGAGAACCGTGGGTTCAATTCCCACACCGGCCTAAAGCGGGTTGGTAGACTTCACATACCTTTAGAACTCTTATGTTCCTTGTTATTACGGTGAAGGCAACCGTTAAAGCAAGCGATAATTAACAATGAATACACATAACTTTAGAAAAGTGCTGACTACCTCGGTGGCGCAGTTGTGATTGTGTACGCGGTACGACTGCTGTGCTAAGGTCTCCGGTTCGATCCCGCGTCGGGTAATGTGATATTGGGTTTTTCTATCACGAAATGTTCAATAGTAGCCCGGAGTCGGGAATTGTGCCCGGTATGGCGATAGGCTCGCCCCTATCACATCATGGGACGCTAACAAGCTCGGCGAAATATGGGTGTACTGGTTACAAATCTGCCTAACCCTTCGAGAATTACCGGTGTGAGTGTCTATGTTTATGTTTAGAAAAGTTAGACGTGTATACCATTTGGGCTGGATTCAAACTTACGACTTTCGTCTCGGCAGTGCGTACCACGCTCAAGTAGGCTGCCGCTGGTTTTTTTCCTATGACTCAGATTTAATAAGCGTTAAAACGTGTCGAAAAACTCTGAATTAAGACAATCTCTTTATTTCATCACGCATCCGGGTGAACAGATCTAGTGGATTTGTTAATTTAACACAATAGCTGATTGTGAAACGTTTACATGTGATTCACAATGATATTGACGGTACCTATTAAGGCAGATGAGCTGATATCACTGGCGTGAAAGAATTCACTTCTTTTCTTAATTAATTACCTCTTTTGTATCTCTTATGGTGAAGGAAAACATCGTGAGGAAACCTGCATATCTGAGAATTTTTCGAAGGTATGAGAAGTCTGCCAACCCGCATTAGGCCAGCGTGATGGACTAAGGCCTAACCCCTCTCATTAGTAGAGGAGGCCCGTGCCCAGCAGTGGGACAATGTTTAATACAGGGCTAGTATTATTTTGTATCTCTTGTACTAAAACCTGCACAAAACTATGATGGCGAGATTGAAGGAGTAAAATAAAATAAATAAATAAAAATCTTTATTGATCACGTAGGCATATAAAAGGCACTTATGACAGGTCAAAACACAGATGCAAATTCACCAAAAAATATTATGTTTAACGTCATGGGACCTTGGAAACAGTCAGTTAGATAAACACATAATTTAAACTCGCTAATGGATTTGTGCACTAAGTGGGATTTCTGACGACTCAAAACCTTCCTATATCCTATCCCAATTTCTTACGTGTAAGATTGGCAACGTGCCAATGATTTTTCTGATATTTTATGGGTGGTGGAGATCATGTATCATCAGGTGAATCATTTTTTAATTTGCCAACCTCTGCTATAAGCCATATTATGCTGACCAGTGCTGCAGTATGGGTTAGCCTTTACTGAAGCATGTAGCTAAATAGGGACTCCCAATGTTGGTTCGATTAATATAATTTTTATATGTTTCGTCTATTTTACGTTCTGACAATAAAAAATCATTTCTTTATATCTTTCTTTCACATTAAAAATAAGCTCCCAATGGCCAATTCTTATCTGATTTGCGGAATTGGGTAAGTATCACCTATATTACAAAAATGTACTTCAGTTTCACTTCACTGATGAGGAGCAACTCGTTGCCCTCCCCCCCCCCCCCTCCCCTCTCCCTTGGAACCGCACCTATAGAAGCTTCGCATTATATGTATCCCGTAAATTAGATTGAACTTGGTGAAAGTGGCTCTACTTTTAAAATGTTAAGTAAGCTGACGAGGGCTTCGCTAATTCCGCCATTAAGGTACTTGTACTGATTTAATGATAAACAAATGTATAATAACTGATTTGACAGATTTGTTATGTCTTATAGACAAAAACCACTAACAACTTACAGAGCTTTCTAACATCTTGAAATAAAGCAGAACGAAATTACAAACAAAATAAATATGATTAAATAGCAAACGTAAAATCATGAATTAAATAAAATTATTTTGTCGCGCTAACAACGTCTCTCGGTTAACTCCGAGCAGTTATTGGCGAAGTGACGTAACAACCAGTTAAACTATATTGAAACTGGGTTTAGTTATAATTACTTACTATCGACTCAATAACTTGTACCGAGATATAACATTATCCTTATTATTGGACATTTTAAATGTATATAAACGTTTTAGCTACAAAGTATAGTGGAGTGTGGAGCGCAAAATAGTATGTTTTATAGAGAATTTACTTCGATCTTTATTGAGTCTATAATAACTTGAATGCAATCTAAAACGTACGGTTAATATTCTGCAATTTTTCAAAGAATGAAAATATATCAAACAGCGATAACAATTGCACCACTATTTATATTTATAATTAAGTAAAGAGTATCGAAATAATAATAATAAATAAATAAACCCAACAGTCACACAGATTCTGACCCCACATTAGGTAAACCTGTATCGAGAAGTACGATGATGGACTACGGTCCCACAACACCGAGACCCGAAACATCTGTCTGTCACATAAACATTTGTCTCGGAGCAAGAATCGAACTCGGCCAGCCAGCTACTTGCCCGCTGCGCCACGGAGGCAGTCGATGAAATGACGTTATCGATCATCTAACGGAGAGCGGTAGCGCCGAGAAAAAGCCACGGGTTCGAAAATTCCCTCAAAGGCATATACTTCTTACTTCTCAAACTATACATTCATTTTAAGCATCGTTAACCATAACGAAAGTCATCGTGCGAAGGCCTGCATACTTCAGAATTAAGTGAGTTTTTAAAGTTATGTAAAGTCTACCAATCCGTATTAGGCCAGCGTGGTAGACTAAGGCCCAACCCCTGTCATCACTAAACGACACTGCCCTAAAAAATATTACTACTGTCTTACTAATATTATAAATGTGAAAGATGATATTTTTATATCTCACTCACGAAACAACGGCTGAACGGATTTTATGAAACTTAGCAAACAGATAGTTTATTATAAATTTACTAATAGGGAAATATAGAAAGATAGAAGATTATGATGCCTTGATGGATTGTATACCTTTTCTTCCAAAAATAGCTTCCACGCGGGCAGAGAAACAACTAATATTACAAGAATTATCTTCACAACTCACATCTCATCAACCATTACGACATGATATTTATTATGTAAATGAACTATTAACCCCAATACTCTCCTTATACCTTACTTTGTAACGTAAGGATCAAATATATAATTTACTCAAACATTCCATTTAGTAAACGTAATTGAAACTTATTATTTCATAATGAAATGAAGACGAATTACGTCTAGGTATCTATTGTACAAGGTTGTGAGACATGAAAGTTTAGTGGCTTCAATCAACCCATTAAAAATTACAGTTTATTTATATTATTTATTTTTGGCTCTATTTAATTTAATTTTAAATTATCATAATCTAATTATTATACAAAGTTATTAGTATAAAAAAAATTAGTACAGTAAGCAGAAAGATTTCGAAAAAGCAAATCAACTTAAAATTTTCTTTTAGCATTGAACAGCCTGTGCAATTTCGCAATCGTCAATTTATTTTCTATAATTTTTAAACCTAGAAATTAGCGCCTATAACAATATGCAAGGGACACGAATTCAAATATCATACATGTTATGACTCACATAATAGGGCTTAATTATAATTAATACATAAAATACATTAATAAATTTACATCTAATTACAAAATATATTAAAAATTCAACAAATATTACATAAACTTCGCATCATAATTTATCATAATTTCTTTAAAAAATCAAATTTATCACCGGAATCTCCTCATGTAATATAATTACCATTTATATGGTTTAAATAAACGTTCATGAATTATATAACACACTTTGCGTTCACCAACCGACCCGAATGAGGTAACGTGATTCCGATCACGAATTAAAAAGTAGTTCCTTGAGTCCTGATACGTCGATGATTTATGTGTTTATCAGATAAAAGATCAAGACATTACTGTTTTAACAGTACCTACAACTTCAAACATTAATCAATGATGTATGAAACATTGTGGAACGAATTAAAAACGATTTCGGTAAAGCCAATGCACTAAAGATTTTATTACATACATACACACTCACGCCGGCAGATGTGTAACCAGTACAGCTACCTACATTTCGCTGAGCTTATTACGGTCGCATAATGTGGTAGATGACCCTATCACCATACCGGGCCCAATTCTAGACTCCAGGCGGATACTGAGTATTTTTTTTTATATCATAGTCCGACAAACGAGCCAGTGGGTCACCTGATGTTAAGTGATCTCCACCGCCCATGAACATCCACAATACCGAAAGTGTCATGTGTGGATTAGTGAAGGGAAGGGGGAATCTGGCCCTCCGGATATCTCACTTACCATACGAAACGCGACAGTAAACTGTCACTTTACGTTGGTTTTCTGTGAGACAGTGGTACTACCCCGGTCGTGCCGGCCCATTCATGCTGTAGACAAATATGTCTACCACTATCAAATCAAATCTAAATAGAAAAACCCATATCACCGAACCCAACCTGGGGATCGAACCCAAGAGGGATGCGCAATTACAACTGGGCCACCGAGGCATATGAAACAAACGAAGAACAAAAACGTATTAAGCATCGTCCGAACTTCTATTTCGCAACATACCACTCCCAAACCGCACAATCGAACATTCACCGGCACAAGATAAATAACAATTTCGTAATATCTAGATAACATCGTCTGGACACCGCCCCTGAAGAAGCGATTATGATGTAAAGGAAATGCGAGCGTTATGGGTGCATCATTTAAATTAAGAATCTCTGAATATTTAAATGTAATGTATTTTATTAGTCGTATGTCAATATTGATCAGTTTTCGGTTAGGTTTTTTTTTCATAAGGTTGGTAAGTACCCTTATGTAAGGCTCAGAGCTTCTTTTATCCTACTATTTATCCCGGTCCCAGTAATTTATTACGGTCCCATAATATGATAGAGCGCGAGCCTGTCGCCATACCATGCACAAATTCAGACTTTTTTTTTTAGTGCCTGGATAGGCAGACGTGCAGACGGGCCACCTGATGGTTAGTAGTCACCGCCGCCCATAGACTTCTGCAATGCCAGAGCACAACAGAGCCGCTGCCTACCGTTTAGCAGAGCCGCTGCCTACCGTTTGACTAGACTCCGGGCTGATACTGAGTATTACTAAATAGAAAAACCTAATATCACTTTAACCGATCCGGGGATCGAATCCGAGAAATAGGCGCCGTACTCGTAACGCATGCGCAATTACAACTACGCCACCGAAGCAGTCAAAATATTTTTTTTGTATTTGAATAAATGATGACCTACTTATTTAAAAAAAGCATCAGTAGTATGATTTACATCGAGTATTACGTAATAGAAATATGTATGATAAAAAGTTCAGTCGTGTACGTATAATAATGGGCAACTGCTGTGAGTTGCATTACTGTGCTAAACAACTGTGTAATATGTATATCTGAAAGACTCGCTCTTCTCTTTATTCGAATCAAAAAATCAGAATACACCCAACAGTCACACTAATAGTCCTAACCCCACACTAGACTAGACACTAAGCCTGTATCGTCATCAAGAAACAGGTGCTACGCTCCCACAACACCCAGACCCGAATCAAATATTTGAGGAATACATAGAAACGTTTGTCTCGGTGTGAGGAGCAAATATCCATTTACAGAAAGACCGCTGCACCACGGAATCAGCCAGTGTAAATCCGGTTTTTTGGGGGTCTAGAGTTGGGGTACAATGTTGGCCATTTTGCGGCCTTCTAAGTACTCTGACAATAGACCCTCGACCGCTTCTTCACCTTCTTGCCCATGGCGTAGTGTGAAGGAGCAGGCCGGCATGATTGTGTTGAGTAGCGGGGGATAGATCGTCTCTCGCTACTCGATACTATAATTGGACTGTACTGCGCTTACCATCAGGTGAAGTGCGGTCACTTTGCCGTGCTAGGATAAAAAAAAAACAGATTTTCGGTTAACGGATCTTATCACCAGACTTAAAGGTCTCGAGCAAATATTAAAAAATCTTCCTCTACGCAACATAATCGCTCCAATATACAATTTAAGAACTTTAATTACCCACACACGATGCTTGTAGCCTCGTTACGAATAGAAAGGCGAGCGGTCATCTCCGTCACGTGTGCGGCACTGTGCACGATTATTTTTATAATTCGTTGTTAATGTGCAATGTTATTTAACACGTTGATTAGTTGGAATACCGTTTTGTGTTGATAGATTGTACGTGAACTCTTAATGGGGTCAATTGAAGGCCGTTTTGGATCAAAGGTCCAAAGTAAACAGTTCGTGAAATTACGGTTTATATAGGTATATTTAATGAGAGTATATTTTGTAAGGTTTTAAGGAGATTAGTGCTGTCTCATACGAACGCGGCTGAAGCGGATACTTCAGGCGTCCGAAGTGAAGCGTTTTTTATTTCCTATATTATTTTGCAGAAATGTTAAAATGTAGTTTCATCCATAGTTAGTTTTAAGTTCCATAGTTTTAAATATAATTCGTAGAAAAAGTCGGTATCAATTGCATTCTTATATTTTTCTACATTATTTCAGAATAATTGTATAAACTTTATTGACAAGGAAAGTTTCGCGATGAAAGCATATTCAACATATATATTTTTATATAGTGATTGGGTCCATAAACTTCCTAGGAATTTCTTGAAATTCCTAAGGTTATCGATTTGCGCGACGTTCAGTTCGGCAATTAAAGTATGCAAACGCGTTAGTTATTAATTAATGGAATCAGCAATAAATTTTCAACTTATCTAGTATCAAAAAATTAAATAGAAAAACAAAACTTACAAAAGATGCACTAAAATATTTTAAAATTAAATAAACCACTAACAATTTTCTTGTGAAACCAAATTCGTAATAGACATTTAGATAAAATGTTTATATACATAGTAATATCAATTTAATTAAAGCGAAAATTTAATAACGAACACGATACAGTCATGAATTTAATGGACCATCAAACTTGACCTTACTGATATGAAATGTTACAAAATATTTGCAATGACTTCTGTAATTATTTTAGGTGTTATAATATCTGTGATAAATCTTTGATAAATGTAAATGGGCCATGTACTTGTAATTTATTATATCCTGGTTGGTTTACTTCTTGCAAACTATAAAAAACTGGCTTTCGTGGGAAATCTGCTATTCTAATCAATATATGTTAAAAAGATTTCATTACTTGTATTACAATAAAATTTCTATAAGTGTCCTCAAAGATGTACAAAAAGTCTTTAAAAAAGCAGAGGATTCAGACTTTTAACGCAGATTATCTTTAAAACTATTAAATCTATATACATGTCTTATAGTAAAATAAGTATTATTACATCTAGAAGGAATGAGGGAATTTCACATTCCCAATGAAAAATTATAAATAAACTTCAGCGGCTGGAAAATTAAATCGTCAAGGTAATTTGCGCAGGATATAGCCTTAATATAACAAGCGATATATTAAATCTTCAAATACTGATTAATAAATCCAATTAACGACTGCCTCGGTGGCGCAGTAGTAATTGCGCATGCGTTACGACTGCTGTGCTGAGGTCTCGGGTTCGATCCCCGAGTCGGGTAAAGTGATATTGGGTTTTTCTGTCCAGAAATTCTCAGTATTAGTCCGGAGTCTGGAATTTGTACCCGGTATGGCGATAGGCTCGCCCCCTATCACATCGTGGGACCGAAATAAATTCGGCGAAAAGTGGGTGTACCGGTTGCACTTCTGCCTACCCTTTCGGGGATTACAGGCGTAAGTGTATGTATATGTGTGTATGTAAATCCAATTAATGTACCACGCAAGTAAGCGCTTAATATAAATCATCCAAAAAAATAGTGTGCCAGAAGTTCAATGAACCCTCAGACACAATAAATGACTTTTAGAAACACTAAACTCCCAAACATAATTACAAGAAGTTGCTCAAACATTCATAAAATCTAAGCTTACATCTTTTACTGAAATGAATTACGAAGCTATTTCTGAAATGGTGTCTTGATAATTGTGTGAAGTGAATATTATTCTGTAAAGAATACTTAATTAATGTTTCGTATTTTATCTTCCTGGCATTGCATAATTACTATTCTGTGTAAAAAAGAAAGGAACTGTATTAATCTTAGTAAACTATATTCGAAGTAATGGAAACCTTCTTGCATAATTAGATTTTGCTGTAGTGTGGCCAGCACAGTAGTATTAAGCATATCGCGAATTAGTACCGAGATGTAGAAAAAGAATTAAGTTTTTTGCTATCGATGACATTTGTTTCTATCTGCTCTGAAATCTAGGGTCAAACCTACAAATAGTCCGTTAAATACGTCGTGTTCAAAGAAATTCCGGTGATATCTGCTGATCCAATAGTTGTATAAAAATATATATTAATATAGGCTTCATTACGAAACTTTCTGTCTCAAAAGTCTAAAAATGATCTAAAATAACACAAACAATCCGAATAAAGTAGCTGGTACCTTTAATGCAGATTGACTGGAAAACTACAGAGCCTATTCACGCGTATCCTATATTAAAATAAGTGTAATGGCATCCTAATAAAACAAGTTTAGCCACAACTTCAGCTTTGAAAACAAAAAATAAAATAACGAAAAACCACAATAACGGTGCATCTTGGGCGCCCTCATCTTGGCTATATCGGTGTTTCTATGGGGCTGTCAGCATTCAAGTCGTCAAGGTCATTGGCGTGGAGTATAGCCTTAAGCCAATAAATAGCTATTGCGTGTGTTCGACATTCCACGGTATGGACTTATCATTCCTGTCCTTACAGAATGGTAACGATTACCTAATCAGATAAGTCAAATATAAAGTCACTAGTACAGATGTTATGGTTTTATTATGTAAATTAATTCATAATAAATGTTTCTATCAAAAGTGTGTTCATCGCTGATCCCAGTGGAGTAGTGAAAGTGTTGCTTCATTAACATGATTGTAATATTTTATGTACACTTGACCAGCTAGCTGAACTAACAAGTAGAAAATAATTAATTTGATTACAAAAAAAGCGTGGGGTGCTTTTTATTCCTAATAATAACCAGAATATAGTAAATTATTATTATTTATTTATATAGATATGGGATTCTTTTGCTAAACTAACTTCCATTTAGATGTCTTATAGAACCAACAGTCAACCATACTCCTATAAAAGGCCCAAATTCAAAGCCTGAGTCACTTTGTGTTTCTTAAGATCGAAAAACATATACAAATCATGATCTTAGTATAAAAATTATATCAATTGCCAAGTTTAATTTCAATTCCAGTTAAAGCTTAGAACAAAGTCACTTAGATCAGCACTCAGCGAACACCTCTTTAAAATACCATTAACCGCTTTAACACATATACCAATCTAAAAGCCACATTAACATCCAATGTTGATTTACCCACGAACATGCTTTTGATTTAAATTACTCAAGTAATAAGTACACATGAAACAAAATCGAGGCCACCAGACGATACTCGGATAATAGTACAAGAAACCTTTACAGCAGTCGACACTGAATGAAATGTAAAGAACGAGACATGCGGAGGTCGGCCAGAAGAGACATCGTTTAACGCTATTTGTATGACTGTATAAGATTATATAGTTTCTGATGATGAAAAATAATTCTAGAGGAAGTAGAGCTAAGAATGGGAAACAAAACAAAACAAGCTGTTGTAAAAGCTTCCGTGATAAGAAGAGGAGGCAATCAAGAGGCAACGGATTCTATCCACACAAGTGGCATTTGAATGACCCATAGGTAAATATTTATTTCAGATCTGAATTCCTCGTTGAAGATTTGTTGCTTAGCATAGAATCAACACTTATAATTTTTGATAATGTTAGATATGCAAAAAAAAATACTTAGACAAAAAATGTAATTGTATTGATTTTATTGGAATAATACGTGAGTATTAAGTACTTAATTATTGAAGAAATTGTAAAAGTAAATGTATTCACGTTATAAACTCACGTTTTATAAATACTAAATATGTTTGTTGAATGTTAATAGTATGTTTAGAATTATTCAATATTGCATTTGATTGCTGTATTGCCATTGAATTGTATAAAAAGTGAGCAGTAGGCGGTTCTCGTGTCATTATCGTATTAACAGAGTAAGAGATAAGAGCAATAAAACTTATACAATCAAGAATCAGTATTTCAATGAAACTCTGCTGGATTTTAAAAAATAACACCCCCGAAGCTTTTGATAATAATATCATTCCGGTATACTGTTACACTGCTAGACACAAAGCTCCTAACGAGAGGGATCAGGCTTTAGTCCGCCATGCAGACCTAATGTACGTTAGTACTCTTCACATACCTTCGAAATGATTATACAGAAGTCTGGGATGTAATGATTTTTCAAGATGTTAAGCAAAAACTCCACTACAAAATAGAGAATATAAAATCACATCAAATTTATATAAAACATTTCATTTTAACCGACTTCAAAAAAGGAGAAGGTTAACAATTCGTCGGAATCTTTTTTTTTATGTATGTTACTCGATTACTCGAAGACGCCTGGACCGATTCGAGAAATTCTTTTTTTGTTTAAAAGGGTATACTTCCCAGTTGGTCCCATTGGCACCAAGTCAGGATCTGATGATGGGATCTCAGAAAAATCAAGGAAAATCAAATTTTATAGTGACGCTTAATTTTATATATAGTAGAACAAACAAGCAAGTGAGATGTCTGATGTTGATGATCACCTTAACGAATTTAAATTACTCCAAGTAATGCTCTCCTTTGAAGGTTGCCAGGCTCATTTCCACCGAGATTACGTAAAGATGGAATGAAATACTGATTACGCAAACATAAACGAAAATAAATACAGACTTTTATTACAACATTGGAAATTACTATTAAAGTCGACTACAATGTCAACCTCAGAAATGCATGTGAACTTTAAAATGATGCACGTATAAGGAATCCGAGAAAGTCTTTTAATGTGGGTGCGAAAGGTCAACTGGTGAATATATGATGGCTCTTAAGGCAATAGTACACGCGACACTTAGACCATTGACGATCAAATGTTTGTTTTCATAGACCTTCGCTTACCTTAAATTGATCCTCAATATTCAGCGTTGCCCCATTTAGCTATTTTTACAATTAATCTTCTATTTTCTTCGCGGTTTTTGTAGGGCATTAAGAATCAATAAAGTAAAGTGAAGATCACTGAAAATGACATGAATCACTTTCAACGAGTCACCAAAACACCAGGCATTGAAGTAATCGCTAAAGTGCGTTTTTTACCGAATGCAGTAAGTCGACAAAATGCTCTGTGATTCAAAATCGGCAACTCTCGATGTTAATTATGTCTTTTATTTATAATGGTAGACGCTGGAAAACAAATGGTACATCTGGTAGTAAAAGGTTTACATCGCTCATCAACACCCAAAATACCAGAAGTATCATGGGTTCGTTGCAAGCCAATGGGGATTGGGAATGAATTTAGGCCTCCGTAAATCTTACTCACCATACGAAATAAAACAACCCAGTCGTCTTGGTTCATTCATGCTGTAGACAAAAATGTCTACAATGTGACTTTACCACTTTAAAATTTATATTTGATCTTAATTTTATTTTATCTGATCTGGTCTTTAAAACTATGCTTGATAAGTTAAACCAGTATCAGCAAATTCTTTTGAATCTTAAAATGTCACGACACCTTATAGAACAATAAAATCAAGACAAGACACATCAGGAAGAAATGCAATTGCAGCTTTTAATAAATAACTCACTTTAATGTGTAAATTAAGTTAAATGTACCACGGGTTTATTTCCTGATTTTTTGTCATTACCTGAATGTAGTGAGTTAAAATTGTAAAACATTTTTTATATAATCGGCATTGGTCATCATTGGCCTCATATGTGTAGTGGTAAGAGTTTTACTCAGAAAAATGTATAACCATCATATCACAGATCAAACCATCACAATGTTTCTTAGAGTTTTCGATTCTAAAATATCATACGGACTGCCCAGAATTCGAATTATTTCTAGATGATGATAGTTTCGCTATTTATAACATCACGGGAAGGATATAAACTATACAATTTGTGCCTTCACCTCCTGAAATGCAGGTGACATAATGTTATTCAATTCGTCTACCATTTGTCCAATTCATTTGTGTAATTTTGTAATCTCTTATCTCTTATTGATACTGACGCAAGACTTCATTAAATTAGACTTCAATTATAATTAATTAATCGTATTTTGGAGGTAACGTTCACTTTCAGAATCAAAATTTGATCATAATTCTTTACTATACAATTAAAGATGCACAGTGCGTCAAGCTTCTCAAGTTGTATTTGTATTTATTAATGCCTTGCTGTATAGAACCTGGCCATTGCGATTAATATTATTAAATTTTACTATTGACACTAACGGAGGATTAGCTCAATCTGAGTGTTGCATTATTAAAATCTTTACTGAGTTAATGGTTTATTATTAACTCTAAGTAAGGCACATAATGTCCTAATCATCATATATCGACATTTCAACAAGGTCTTCGAATGTATCAATCAAATGAGATTGTAAGACCTTTTAGAATGAATACCTAAATCCGATAACCTATCATGATTATCGTAATCCTAAAATTAAACGACATTTCCTGGTCCTTAATAACTAGAAGTTATTTAATATACTTTTTATAATTTTAATTAAAATGGAGGGCAATTATGAGTTCTACTTTAAAAAGTTGTTGACCTTTGTGTAAAATATTAGTTTTTTCTGTTCTTAACCGCTACCGCTTAGGTTTACAGATCATATAATTCTACTTCCAAATTATCACTTATTGCCATTGCATACTTTATTGTTTCCGGGGTTCTAAAATGTATATATACGTATAAAATTACACACTGATGAATCAACATCCAGACCAACAGTTGAATCTTAATTTTTGAAACTGTACATCTTGTACAGTACTGTATCTTAACAATTCCAAGGATACGTTTACCACCAACAAACGTTTTTATATACCATCCATATGGGTGAAATAGTTGTAAAATTTGTATAATACATAAAAATCGTGTTCAAATCATCAATCTTGGTAATCATCCATGAAATAATTGTATGAAAATGAATCTTTGCTATACTTGAACAGAGTCGGAGCAAATGCTTGAATATATTTTTATTACAGAAAATTCCATCTGTATAATATACCTTTATTGATTAGTTTTCCATTTGCATTCTCTTTATCTTTATATATATATAAAGATATAATTAATGAATGAACTGACAGCCTCAGCTCAGCGGGTGAACCGGCTGTGAAATGAAAGGCTGATTCGATTCCCGCACCAAGACAATTGTATGAGCCACATATTTGTTCCGAGTCTGGGTGTTGTGAGATCGAAAGTCTCTTGAAACGAGACTTGATTAGCCTGAGGTCAGGACTATACATGAGACTGTTTGGTGTGTTTATTTAACTCACGAGTATATGCTCAGCAAGTAGATATATATGTTCATAGTTTACCAAGCTTATTTTTATCCATTAACATACAAAGCAAGCGATAGCCTAGTTGGTTGTGGTAAGGACTGTCAAGACGAAAGTCGTATGTTCGCAATCCAAATGGCATACACCTCTGACTTTTCTAAAGATACATGTGTATTAAATATCGCTTGCTTTAACGGTGAAAGAAAACATCCTGAGGAAACCTGCATACCTCCGAATTCTCATAAGAATTTTGAAGGTATGTGAAGTCTACCAATCCGCATTAGGCCAGCGTGGTGGACTAAGTCATAACCCCTCTCATTAGTAGAGGAGGCCTGTGCCCAGCAGTGGGACAGTGCTTAATACAGGACTAGTGTTATATTATTATACCAGTAACGAATCCCAAACCTGGGATTCCCCAACACCCAAAACCCAATTACATGTGTTACTGAAAAACTCAACAAAACTTTTGATGAACAAAACTTGTGTTAAATGCTTATAGACCGGATTATAGATTAAAAAATAAAATATAATTGAATCCAAAATTAAAACTGAACCTGATAAACAAAAACAATGTAATTTTTATCAATGTAATCGACAATTTTTTTGGTATTTTGTTCGGTTTCTTATATGTTCAATTTAAATAGCAGAAATAAAGTCATATTTATGCCAAACTTATAAAGTCTATATAATATGCTGGTTTTGATTGTTGTTCTTTACATTGCGTTCTTGTTTTTAGTTATACTTATACCGATTTTTGGATCAATCGTATCATCAAATAATAATTCTTAATTCAAATATGATTTATTAAACCGTAATAAATGCATTTTCAATTTCAGTTTTTCAGATAATAGTTGATTTTATCTAAACAGTAATCGAAATAAAGAAATACGCTAGAAATGTTACAAAAGACAATAAGGATTGAATTGTATTATCACACTGACTACCTCGGTGGCGGTTTACGACTGCTGTACTGAGGTCTCGGGTTTTATCCCCGGGTCCGGTAAAGTGGTACTGGGTTTATCTATTTAGAAATACCCAGTATCAGCCCGCAGTCTGGAGTCGAGACCGGTATGGCGATAGGTTCGCCACATATCACATTACAGAACCGTAATGAACTCGGCAAAAAGTGGGTGTACTAGTTACACATCTGCCTACCCCTTCGGGGATTACAGGCGTGAGTGTATATGTGTGTATATTTTATCTTGGGTAGTACAGACATAGTAATAATCCAAATTGTCATCACGCATTAAATTCGAAACACTCAAAATATAATCCCTCTTTGGTGTATTCAAGGGACATATTGAAATACCGCTCGTCGTCGATTGCCAACTGATTAACAGTGCTTCAATAAAAATAGTGCTAACAAAACAAGCAAAAGCAGACGCAACCTTATATAATGATTAGCGCTCATCTCGCAACCTGTACACACGCATGTAATAAAAAAAACATACATTACTCCACATATCACTGCGTCGGGAAGTCCAACAACTGAACTTTAAGCGAGGACAACTACTCGTCTTTTTTGTTCGCATTACAATCACCAGTAACGACAGTGCAGCCCTACATTTGGGATTTTTGGTACGCAAACTAGATGGTATGGTTATGTGAGAGTCCATCTGGGTACGTATTTTAACGTGATTTTGTTTAATATTACCGACAAGCAGCAGCGATGTTAGTCGTGTGTGAAAGAAATAGTGAAATCACGGAATATTATGGTACTGAACGTAGAATCTGGACATCCGATCCCCGAACCAGGGCTAATGTTTGTGATGTGAGAAGCTATTCAGCATGCTTGTTTCAAGTAGCGAAGGCAAGTTGTCTCTCGCTACTGGACGACTGTGATTACCATCGGGTGTGATCACTTTGCCGTACTAGGATAAAAAACACAAATCTTCGGGCCAGTGTTGTAAAACCCAAAGTCATAAAAAAGAACATTATACAGTAACCATAGTACAATTGGCCGCTTTAGGTTCAGAGCAATTTCTCAAAGGAAACCATAGGATGTAGATAAGACTGGGAGCAACAGACGAAAGATTGTAGTACTAGAAATATATTAAGAGTAAATAAAAATCATACCGTGATAAATACTAAAATAAAAAAAATATCAAAATCGTCCTAGTTACCAAAGATATCACGTAAGAAATATAAAAATGTGTCGAATTGAGAATTTCTCCTTTTTTAGATAAAAACCAAGCATAAATGATTCTTGATCAAGAATTTTGCAGAAAAAACCACTCATGTAGGTATAAACAAAACAACACACCGAACAAAAACTGCCTTTTAATTCTATATTGTAATGTCTTAATATGTTGTGCTGTGGTGTACCTGATATGTATTAAATAAATACAAACTAAATTTGTTGCACCTTAATGTCCTTGTTATTCCATTTGCAATTAAACGCTCCATTTACACAATGGTTTAACCAGTGCAGTTACTCTTTAACTACATACTAAATCCTACAATTAGAAGCTAAACTGATGTTAGATAAAGGTGTTAATGGATCAAATGTTGTTGAGTTCCGCTCTGCGAAGGCTGGTTTGAGTTTTATAATGTTACAAGGCAATCGATTTTAAATTCACAGCATAATTCTAGATTAAAGCATATCCGTCCTTCCATAAAATAATTGTACCTTTCTAAACGCAATAAATATATTAATGCATCACTTATTAGTTTAATTTCACAAAATCGAGCAGGAAATCCGTGATAGTAAGCAAAAATCTTGTGTGTCGGTTAGTAATCATGTAACGACGCGCGGCGGTTCTACGAATACAATAATGGCAATATAAAGTATGGCAATTATTAAAGTCTTGAAATGAAATAAAAAGTACACCGACTTCAATAAGAAACAAATTATGCGTCACTATAAAATTTGAGGGTTGCCCTTGATTTTTCGGAGATCCCAATATCAGATCCTGACTTGGTGGCAATGGGACCACCTGGGAAGTATACTCTTTTAAACAA
Organism: Laothoe populi; assembly: GCA_905220505.1. Taxonomy (NCBI): domain Eukaryota; kingdom Metazoa; phylum Arthropoda; class Insecta; order Lepidoptera; family Sphingidae; genus Laothoe; species Laothoe populi. The sequence continues at coordinate 18,774,689 of HG992153.1, read as the reverse complement.
AAAAAGAATATCTCGAATCCTCCTTTTTTGAAGTCGGTTAAAAAGATTAATACCCGTATTTATAAACAAGACATTACTTTGTCCCAAGCAATTACTTCAGTAAGTCATTTCGTTACTGAAGCATCGGACATCGCTGCTAATGCTTTGCCTAGAAATCTTACGTCAAACGATTGTCACTTGGTTAAGAATTCTTAACTATAAAATAGAATCATTGCTCAAGTAATTACTTTTACTCAAGTGAAATGTTTTTCTCGATTATAAATACGAGTGTAAGAATATGCAGCCTAAGTAAAAAGATACTTTTTTTACAAGGAGCCGGCTGTGAAATCTGGGACCGAGTTCTGGGTTCGATCCCTGCAACGATAGAAAGTTTGTGTTATCCACAAATATTTGATCGGGTCTGCGTACTGTGGGACCGTAGACCCTCGTAGTTCTCGATACCCACGACACAGGTTTAACCTGTGTGGGGTCCTAACTATGCGTCTGATTGTTGGGTGTATTTATTTAAATATTCGTTACGATTGCTGTGCTGAGGTCTTGGGTTCGATCCCCGAGTTGAGTAAAGTGATATTAGGTGTATTTATTAACCTGGTTGAGCCAAAAGTGTCTAAAAAAATCTTTTCGATTTATTTTTACTTTACACAACCCCGTCCTTGTCATAGTAATGAGATTTGAAGCTGTGTATGAATTGAAGGAATTTATAACAGCTTTTTACATCAATTGCTTTGCGTGTAACAACTAAACCGGTCCAGAGCAAACAAGTCTTAAAATAATTATTATATGCGGAAACATTGATTTTTTCTCATTGCGCTGGATGTTGGGTGATAAAATAATAAAATCTAATATATTTATTAGAAACTAGCTTCGTCCTGCCCAATTGTATTTGTTTATTGGTACCGTAGGACGCTGTATTGCCATAGAAAAAAAAAAATTTTATTTTTTACCGAATTTTTCTAAGAACTTTTCCATTTTTTATTCCTAATAACTATTTTCAGTGTATTAGGTTCTTTAAAAACGTTCTCACACGAACAGCATTTTTGTATAAAGATATTTATTTTATTTATATATATAATTTGTTAAGTATATAATATTTTATTTACATTTTTATATTTAAAGATGAAGAAGTGTTTAATACATTTCCTTATTAACAGTGGCGTGGTTAGACTTTGAAAGTGAAGTCATGAATTCGAACCCCAAACTTTGAAATAAATATAAACATTTTTCTAGTTGATAGTCAGGAAATAACATGTTATTTCCTGGAATTCAAATATTATTTTTAATATGGTGAAATATTCACTGTCTGGTAGTAAGTATTTAAGTATGGAAATAATTTTATCGAGATGTTGCATTAGTTGCATATACTCCTTCCAGATGTAGTAAATAAAAAAAAACTCTTATAATTGGGCAGAATATTTTGGCAACAAAGTTATGCTGCTAACTGTCAACTTTCTTCTAGTACATATGCACTAAGCGCGCCCTACTAAAGTGTTTATAAAAATAAGAATCTACTGACGAAACCATAGCCATTAAAAATGACCGACATATCGTTTCGATGAAACTATAAAATTATTTCTCAATATTGGAATTAAAACATACACAACATGTAAATCACTGGCAAATCAAGTAGCATTTGAAAATTGTGTTACTCATTAGTAATGTAGCATTTGGTAATCCAATATATCAACGCATAGAAGGACAAAAATAATTACATTCTTATTTAAAATATATTATAAAATCGACGAGGCTGGCAACATAATTTAATTTTAAGCGTTACATAAATTGAATACGTGAGTAAATAGGCCATTAAAATATATTGCCAGATTTACAATTATAAAAAACTAAAGGTTATCCATCGATCTAGTTTTACACGCGACATTTAATGTGATAATAACACATCGACATTTAATACAAGGATCCGTGACGTTTTTGTGTTCCATACACAACACGGAATACTTACACTGATACGCACAAGGTACAAAGATGTTGTTACATATATTCCACTCTAATGAGCAGCGATAGCCGAGTTGGTTGCGGTACGGACTGTCAAGACGTAAGATTTTTTTTTTGTTGTCGTGGCAAGTCAAATTGACCACACCTCTAAATAAACGCAGTGCCGTCCAATTAGAGTATCAAGTAGCGAGAGAGAATCTATCCCTCGCTACTCAGCACATTCACGCTGGCTGCTTCTTCACACTACGCCATGGGCAAGAAGCGGTCGAGGGTCTAGCATCAGAGTACTCAGAAGGCCGCAAAACGGCCAAACATCGTACCCCAACTCCAGCCCCCCGACAAAACCGGATGTACACTGGCTGACACCGAGATACGATACACTTGCGTGTGCCATTATGGCGGGTTTTACACCCTGTAGGCGGTGGTCGCTATCCGGGCGGATATAAATCCTACTACCAGCAATATGTTCGAAACCCAAATGGCATACATTTCTGGCTTTTCTAAAGTTACTTGGGTATTCAATGTTAATTATCGCTTGCTTTAACGGTAAAGGAAAATTGTGAGGAAACCTGTATACCTGATAATTCATATACAAATTTCAATGGATGCAGTGGGACAATGTTTAATATAGGTCTCCTAGTATTATTCCACTATGAACATTTCATGTAAGTGTAATGAAGATAATCGCATAATGCTTTCACTGTTAAAATCATCAGAACTCATGAAGAGTCTAGCACCTAACTATATTTCGGGTTTGGGTGTTGTGGGACCGTAGTCCCGTAGTTATTGATACCCATGATACATGTTTGACGTAGTGTGGGACAGGACTATGTGTGGCTGTTGGTTTTTAGTTAATTTCAGATTGTAGTATAAGATGGTATGCTGCGAGAGGGCAGGTAGCCTTGCGTCAGTATTATTAAAGATTAAAAACTATCTTTCTGTAAATTGAAGCTGGCTGTTTATAATAGTTTTATATTTGAAATTATTTATTTGACAGTGTTCTTTTACTTGATGTGATTTGTTTTGCTATTCCGTTCTTGGTTGTCTAATAAACTACTACAATATGTTATAATGGTTTTAATAAACCTAACAAGTATTTGTTCTGCGCAATACATATAACTATAGCTATTTGACGGTGGCATCAGACACAGCATACTTACAGCGTCAGAATATGGTTTCATCCTTTCCTTCGACCTAGACATAGCAGACACTCGCGTCTATCGCTAGACGCAATCATTTGATACCTGTCTTCAGCAAATGCTCACGGAATCATCTCTATTTATTACTCAGAATTGATGTCCCCGTTCTATCCCCAAATGTATTACACATGTGTTATACATACATATGTATATGTATACACTCACGCCTAAAACCACCGAAGGGGTAGGCAGAGGTGCAGCCGGTACACCCACTTTTCGCCGAATTTATTACGGTCCCACAATATGATAGGAGGGTGAGCCTAGCGCCATACCGGGCAAATTCTAGACTCCGGGCTAATACTGAGAATTTCTGGATAGAAAAACCAACACATGCGCAATTACGACCGCGCCACCGAGTCAATGTATAACACAGAAAGAAAATAATTAAGTCAAGAATTATAATTAGGTTGAATAAAAGTTATGATATATTATTAATGATTAAACGAACTTACCTGTACGTGAAGTTCTATCATAATTATACGAAGGCTTCGTCCGAAGAGATTAGCATAGAACACATGTAGTATCGCGTAGTCTTACGCCGATGTTGCACTTTATTTTAGCATTTTTTTTTTGTTGGCCACACTCGATATCTCGATATACCTTCATTTAGTTTAGAGAGTTTCCCTTAGTTAGATATTTCACAATTTAATAGGGTAAACGAAAGGAATGGGAGGGAGGGATGCTAATCTCTTCGGACGAAGCCTTCGTATAATTATGATAGAACTTCACGTACAGGTAAGTTCGTTTAATCATTAATTATACTTCTGCTTCGTCCTCGAGATTAGCATAGAACACATGTAGACTTTGAGAGATCAAGTTGTGAAATATCTGTATATAAATCATATTTATTCGACAAGATGCAGTTGAACTTTAACATTTTGTTCGGATGCATAATTATTTTCTATCGATCTGGAAAAAGAATCACCATTAACTACATTATATAAGGTTCTATTAGAGAATCTAAGGAGTGTATTGAAATTAGCGGACCAGCCAGCGGTTCGCCGGGTCAAGTCCAAGTTGACACCATGTCGTTGTGTGATTGGAGTGGCAGTGTGCCGTGTGGTGTGCGCACTGAATGTCGTTACGTGAATTAAGGTCTGCAACCATACCTTTATGAGGTTTTTTAATGCCAATAAATAACCAATCGAAGTTTCCGCGTATTGGTTTAATCATATCTAAATTTGCTATAAGGGTTTTCCCATTAGTAAATTTCAGGACTTTCTTCGAGGAAAGACAATATCAAATTTGGCTGGAAAAATCCCACACGAAACGTTTCAATCACATAAGTAATTTTATTAGGTTTAATTATAATTTTTTAATAATAAAAAACTGTACTAGATGTGCAGTAATATAAGTTGTAAGAGTAATTAGTTTCTTTGATATCCGATCAAGCAGTATTCATTTGGATGGTTTATATATACTTATATACTTCAATGATATAATATATTAGAATTTGTCCAAAGTCATATCATATTTGGATAGCTGAGGTCCTAATAGAAATAAGTCATCTTACAGTGCGATGTGGATGAAGCGGTTGACTGCTTCGAGAAGGTCCACTGGTGATACCTTATTGCTGCAAGCTCTTTCGTCACTATTAAGTATATAAATACACCTTACAGTCACACATTATCTATACTGACCCTGCACTAGGTCAAACCGGTATCATGGGTATCAATAAATAGGAGGGACTATGGTCCCACAGCACCTGGATCCGAAACAAATTTATGTCTGTCACACAAACATTTGTCTCGGTATGGGTATCGAACTTACGATGTCTCGTCGTTTCCCAGCTGGCTACTCGTCCGCTGTGCGATGGAGGCTGTCAATAATATTGGCCGATTACTTTTTGTTTATCAGTGGTTTCACTGCTGCAGCTTGGGTAGCTTCCAAGTACGGCGTTGACTTAATAACAGCTTTAGCCATTTTTAAAGTCTCTGCTAGACCCTGGCCAAACAGAAAATATATTTTCTTTGGTTAGCCATTACATTCTCTAACTTGATAGCCAATTCGTTCTGAATTACAGTAGGTGGCCAAATTATTAGGGACAGTACTTAAATTTATGAAACATCCCGTTTACACTTATTTTTCGAGGAAACAAACTGGTTTTCATGAGATTGTTTTATGTGTTACTGCACGTGGTATCATTATTATTGTATTTGATATGAGGCAACACTAAAAGTTGGCGGCATTTATCAAATAACTAGTGTTACTTCTCACTTGATGACATCAGTTGAAAACTGCTGTTTTAGTGAGGTAGTATAAAATATTCTGTATTCAGTTTTTCGCAAGTTTTTCCGCTTCTAAATGAGCAGAACGTAAGTAATGTTTCTTATTGTTTTATTTGTGGTAAAATTTATGAGTGAATTATTTTCTTTTATAACAGTATGCCGTGATGACCTCCATTTTTTGTTTTTTTAGTATGGGTAAGGCTTCAGACACGTCCCCAAGAAAATGTAGGGAAATACAAACATTGTTAATTCACTCCACACATTCGCAGAGAGACATAGCAACAATTGCAGGTGTTTCGAATTGTCTGTCGTTAACCGAATAAAAATAAAAATAAATCAAAATAAACCTCTGAGAGCAGGCCGCGTCGGAAAATATGGTAGGAAAAGGATCACCACTCCACGTACCGATCGTAAAATCAGGGATATCTGTCTCGAAAATCGTAAAAAGTGTGTTGCCCTTCTGACTACGATTATGAACGATGAGGGAATAGAAGTTTCCAAAAGGACTGTTCGAAGGCGATTGGCTGAAGAACATCTGATGGGCCGTCGGCCTATCAAAAAACCACGCCTCACTGCAGCCATGAAGAAGAAGCGACTGCAATGGGCCAGACAACACCGAAATATGACTGTTGCAGACTGGAGTCGAGTAAGCACATTATTTTTATCTGTAAAGTTCGTCAATAGTGATTTTAGTGATTAATGTAATATTTTACAGGAATGCTTCTCCGACGAATCAACATTTCAGATTTTGGCTGACAAAAGTTCATTCGTCCGACGACGCCCTGGTGAGCAGTTTCATCCAGACTGCCTTGTTGAGAGGGTTAAGCACCCGGTCAGTGTCATGGTGTGGTCTGTGATCTCAGCCAAAGGCATGGGACGCCTAAACACCGTGGAAGGGACCATGAGGCAAGACCAATACAAGCGAGTATTAGAAACTCGGCTACTGCCACAGCTCGAAGAATGGTTCCCTACTGATACAGAGTACATTTTTATGCACGATTCAGCACCGTGTCACAAAGCCAGAAGTATTACTGCATTCCTGGCTGAAAAAAACATTACCGTTTTTCCCTGGCCGGGGAACTCATCTGACATGAACCCCATAGAGAACATGTGGGAGCTCACCAAACGGGCGATCGCTAAGGAACTGATCACCACTAAGCGCGATATAATTGAAACTCATAAAACAATGGCATCACAATACTGAACTCCTACAGAATGCAAAAGTCTGTATAGAAAGCATGCCTCGACGCATAAAAGCAAAGGGTGGTATCACTAAATATTAGTTAATAAATTTTATTACATTTGTCTGCCTCGGTGGCGCAGTTGTAATTGCGCATGCGTTACATTGTTAACGTTAACGTTAAAGTGGGTGTACTGGTTACACCTCTGCCTACCCCTTCGGGGATTACAGGCGTGAGTGTATATGTATATATGTATATGTACATTTGTGAATATATAAAAAAAATATACGAAAAAAAATAAATGATTTCGCCTGTGTATCTTGTTGTTTTTATGATCTCAATAATACACTCTTACAAATAAAAAATATGTACGAGAGCTACAACCAATTTTTTGTTTGAGGAAGCCAGTTAATCTGAAAAGCACAAAAATCTGACTGCTGTCCCTAATAATTTGGCCACCTACTGTACTTAGCCCGATATTTCTGGAATAGGTTCGATGTCTAGAACTTCTAGAATGGTATCATCTACTTTGATAACGATCAAACGTTCTTCAGAGCGACTATGGTGGTGACGCCCAAGGTCGGGCATGAAACCACGACCCTGAGATTAAGAGTCTCATTTTCTACCGACTGAGTTAGCCAGGCCCACCTGTAACTGGACGGAACGCCTCGAACGCCCGGTCGTCTGGCGCCATTGTGTCGCCGCCTGTCGCTAATGTATTAATTAGTCGCCGCCCGCGCCTGTGCAAATGTCGAAGCATTCGGCTTTTCTTAAGAGCATTGGTAATACTGTTTGTTACGTATAATAGCCAAGAAACAGTAGCATAATACTGTTCGCAAAGCTAATTTATGGGTAGTGACAACCGCTAAGGGTAGCACGCAAACCCGGGTAACAGAATGCAACAGCAGCAGGTTATAATCATTCATTTTATAAGCCACTGATTTAAATTTAAATAGATAGCATAATGGTAAGAAACAGTCGCAATTTATACACAGGTGTGGTATAATAAACTGTTCGCAAACCATTTATCGATAAGAGACAGCCGTGACTAACTGTCCGCAATATCTTTGTGCATCGTAAAAATTAGGTACTAACCATATTGTTCCTTGATGCCGATCGCCTCGGAGAACAGGGACTATGGCTGTATGCGCGCCGAAGCGCGACATAAAATGACTACGTACTCTTTGCTTAATACAATTTTCTTCCTAATTTTTGTATTTTCCGTTCCAGTCAAGAGTAATCTCCATCATCTCATCTTCTTTTAGACATAATTACACTAATACACTATACAATAACAATAATTATTCAGACGTAGTGTGCAATACGGCGAAGCACTAAAACACGAATGAAGGTATATCGAGATATCAAGTGTGGCCAACAAAAAAAAAAAATGCTAAATTAAAGTGCAACATCGGCGTAAGACTACGCGATACTACATGTGTTCTATGCTAATCTCGAGGACGAAGCAGAAGTATAATGTTAAGTTATGTTATTATTATATTGTTTAACTACTAGTGGTCGTCCAGTGGTCGAAATTTACGATCGAATTCAATGAATTTTTTAGTTTGAATGTCATTGAGACTCTTTTGTTAAAGGATATAACCTCTTTTTAAACATTGCATACAATAAATTGGAAACATTTCGAAATTCTTTGTTTCCATCTGTATTCTTTCTACTATGCACAACTGTTTGCAAACTACTATGTGTTTGAAGTTGGGATTATGAACGGTATCAATAAATTTTTACTATTTAATTAAATTAATCTGTAACATGTTATAAAATATTTTACTTTTCTGCCTTCCTTCTCCATACAAAAAAACCATACAATCTCACATTCGTGCGCATAATAGTTAAATGGGGGTACAAAGTTTTTTCTTTGCCTATCAATATATGATAGATTACGGAACACTGTTTATTTTATGAGAACAACAAGTCTGGGTATACGAGTATTTAAATTTGTTATGAATGTTATTGACGTATAAGTAAAGTATGAATGACTTATAAGTGAAGGGGGCACTGTGATGTGAGTATACGTTTTTATTCTTTTATATAGATGTTTTTTTGTAAACCGATGAATAAATTGATAGTCGTTTAACATCTTCATTATGTTATAAGATTTTTTTATCCTGGCTTGGCAAAGTCATCACTCTGCACCTGATGGTAAGCGCAGTGTCGTCCAGGTAGACTATCAAGTAGCGAGAGAAAACTATACTGTACCTCGCTACTCGACACAATCATATCGGCCTGCTAAGTAGCTTCTCCACACTATGCCTAGGACCCAAGATCATAGGAAGGAGGGAACACGGTAGCTGGCAACTGTTCCACAGCTTGATGGTGCGGCAAAGATACGAATTTGCGAACCTCTTGGTTCGGGCCGGGGTAGAAGTCGCCACGAAGCTGTGGCTCCGCAAGCCAATGCGTGGTTCTGGTATAGACTGGAGAGGATGGGATAAGATTAAGCAATTTGGAGAATTCGCCATGATACAGACAGTAAAACACGCTAAGCGAGGAAATATCCCTTCGCAGCTGTAGCGGCTTTAGGCTGTTAGTCGCGTCTCATCATTCACAATGCGGATGGCCCGCCGATGCAACCCATCCAAGGCATATGGTAGGTTTTTAGCGGAACCGTCCCAGAGCTGCGAGTAGTATTTCATTCGCGGCAAACCTGTACTTTCTATAAACGATAAAGCTAGAGCACCCGCATTAAGAGTGATACACCCTGAAGAATAGGGATTGGAGCAAACGGGGATTTCTTGCACGAGAATGCGCACACCTGGGTTTTCTTGCCATTCAACTGAACCCGATTTCTGGTAACCCATGATGAAATGAGACCCAAGGGCTGGTTGTTCAATGACAATATCCTTGCGTTTATCATGTAATCTTAAAATAATGATATAATATTAAAACTGCTGCTGCTGTTAAACTGCTGTGCTGAAGTCTTGGGTTCGATCCCTATGTCGGTTAAAAGTTATATTGGGCTTTTCCATCACGAAATACTCAGTATCAGCCCGTAGTCTAGAATTAGGCTCCGTATGGCGATAGGCTCGCCCTGCTATCACATCATCGACCGGTAATAGGCTCGGCGAATGTGGGTGTACTGGTTATACCTCTGCCTATTCCTTCTGGGTTTACAGGCACGAGTACGTATGTACCTATGTCCAAATGTATAATTATCGTTACTTGCATAACAAAAGGAAAAATCACTTATTGAACATAAAAAAATCAACATATAACCGTCTTTCTCGATTACGAAACTGACTGACTGATCGATCAACGCACAGCCAAAACGGCTGGGGTTAGAGACTTGAAATTTTGACAGTAGGTATCTTTTATGACGTAGGCATCCACTAAGGAAGGGTTTTTGGAAATTCCATCCCTAAAGGGGTAATATAGGGGATGAAAGTTTGTATGAAAATCCGTCATTTTTTAAGGTAAACGCATGTAAATTAGTATTTGGCCTTTTAGTTAAAAATAAAGAAGATGTGTTTCAGGATTTTTGGAAATTCCACCCCTAAGGGGGTAAAAAAGGGGATAAAAGTTTGTATGAAAATATGAAAAGTTGAAGTTAAACGCATGAAAATTGGTATTACGTATTGTATACTTTTTCTCCCAAACATGACCTCCACGCGGGCGGAGCCGCGAGCAACAGCTATTGAAGTATATCCAAGTTCGAAATAATGGACAAAATTGCAATTAATTGCACATAGTTGCCGCTTGCTATTTATTATGCAAAACAGTACGTGAACGTGACATTGAAATGTTTTAATTTGACGGTCAAAATATGTTGTTAATTATTTTGTAGTCAACAGTTATCATTTGACACCAGGGTAACGCGAGACCGGAGGTTCGATCTCGGTACTTAGAAAATTGTTTATAAATAAATACATCCAACGGTCACACACATAGTTCTGACCCCACACAGGGTCAAAGCTGTATCATGGGTATCACACACACCCCCCTAACACCCCGACCTAAAACCAATATCTGTCTGTCACACAAACTTTTGTCTCGGTGCGGGAATCGAACCCACGGCCTCTCGTTTCACAGCCGGCTACTCGCCCGATGCGCTACGGAGGCTGTCAAATTTTATGTGAAAAACAATTATTTTTTTTGGGTCTGACTGTCGTGAGACCGAAAGTCTCTCGTAGTTCCTGATACGACATATGACTAGTATCTTAATGTGGAGACAGGACTATGTGTGATTGAGGGGTGTTATTATTTATTTAAACCCAGGATCTCAGCGCTCTGTAAACATATGTCCACTGCCACTAAACCAATGACTCGTTGGATGAGTTTACTGAAGGCCTGTCTTCAACAATAAAGAAACATCTGGTACTTTCATATTGTTTTGATAGTAAAATATGAGTCCGCCTATATACCTTGTATATGAAGTGTATAAATAAATAAATAAAATAAATCTCATATTGATATTTAGTCACTTAAACAACACGTACTATCAGGGTTTACCAATAGAAATAATAATCGCATCTAAGACCCACGTGTTAAGATTGTATTTCGTCCAAATCCATTGCGTCTCACGCCTATTGGCCAGTAATGTAGTAATTACGCAGTGTCCTATCAATAACAAATATACGGATTGGCACACTTCCTTCATGGTGACCATAAATTAATAGTGGATATGCCGATGGTACACGCAACGCAAACCACTGTAACGTGAAATTAGCACAAAAACCAAGTTTTTGAAGCGAAACATTTTCGTAACATAATTGTTTATGAATTCCGGTATGGGATATGGGATATTGTGATATTTTTGTTTTTAGAGGACATTGAGAAATATTCAGGAAAATGTTCCTTTAAATGGCACTTAAAATTCGAATGAAGAAAATTTAAATGTGAGTGAAGAGAACCAATTAGGAGTTAAAACTGTATTACTCCGTGCATTGGACAACACAATAGGCCTATCTTAGAGGCCCACTGTACAATTTCTTGACTGTTGCAGATTGATTAAATTTCAGTACGTTGGTTATATTTGTAGTGAAATATTATAACATAGAATAGTGTAACAAATTTGATATTTTATCTCTCTTTTAAACGACTTATGAATATATGCATCCACACCATTCCGTGAAAGGATAATTGAGAGTTACAATATTAATCATACATTACCTACCTACTTCCGTGTTAAAATGAGTCGAACAGCTTACCTGTAAAAGAAATATAATATTAATAACAAAAAAAGACATACATATACTTCATAATGTCAATAACGTAAATACTTATATAATTTATCTTAATTATCATCACCCTGTACTACTAGGTTAATTTAACTTCATAGCATAAAATCAATCGGAAAGATTAAATCTACATAATCATTTACTGACAGTTGTTACTTTATTAGTAAAAAACACACACAAAAACTTCACGTAGGTACAAAAGTCTGACATTTGACATGACAGCGAAGGAAAACCCAATTTGTATACGTCAAGTGTAATATTAAAACTTGAATGTCACAACCTCGTGATAGGACAATGTTGTGTATGACTAAAATACACCGAAGGGTTGACTGTAGAGTTGACAAACATGGCTGTAAGAGAAACATTCCGCTTGAGAATTGACATCATCTGGGAGTACCACTTAAATTACAAAGCTGTAAAAAACACAGTTTTTTTTTATATTCTCTCTAAGTATCAAGTAGCGAGAGACAGTCGATCCCCCACTACTCAACACAATCATGCCGGCCTGCTTCTTCACACTACGCCCTGAGCAAGAAGGTGAAGAAGCGGTCGAGAGGCTAGTGTCAGAGTACACAGAAGGCCGCAAATAGGCCAAACATCGTACCCCAATTCTAGACCCCCGACAAAAACCGGATGTACACTGGCTGATCCCGGAACGCGACACACTTGCGTGTGCCACTATGGCTGGTTTTACACCCTGTGTACAGTGGTCGCTATCCGGGTGGATATGAATATCCTACCACCAGCTATGCCATGATGCCATCAACGACAACCATCCCTTGCTACTCAACAAAACAACTGATGAGTGGTCGAACCCAAGACCTCAGCACAGCAGTCGTAACGCATGCGAAAATACAACTGCGCCACCGAGGTAGTCTCGAGTTCGATCCCCGGGTTCGGGTAAAGTGATATTGGATTGTATTAAGTGTATCTATTTAGAAATAATCAGTATCAGTCCGGAGTCTAGAATTGAGTATGCGATAGGCGCGCTATCACATTATGAGACCTTAATAAATTCGGCGAAAAATGGCCTACTGGTTACACCTCTGCCGACCCCTTTGGGGATTACAGGCGTGAATGTATCAGCGGTATTATAACTGATATTGTCGTATTATTTAATGTGAAATATTTTAATCACAGTCGTATTTATTTTTATGTTACGGCCACGGCCACATCGTCGGGCAAACATGCGGTTGACGCGACAAAAGTTTACTGTCAGACTTCGGCGAAATACATGACGAATGAAGTTTGAGTTATTTTTATTTTATTAATGCATGAATAATTAAAGAAATAACTGCATGTAACATAGGAAAAGAGCCAAACATACTGCATCAAACTCATTTGATAGTGTGATAAATTTGCGATGCCAGTGATGGGAGTATACCGTTAAGGATATCATTGGTGTCGTCTTTGGTTTACATAAAAAACTGATAATAAACAAAAAAATACATTTGTCTACTAAAGAGCCTATGGACGCTTTGGCATGATAAAATTATAGACCTACTCGATACTTGTTTAGGTTTGATTAATTTTCAATACACAAGTATACATTTTCTTATTCCAAATTCTATTACAGGTGAAAGCTTCTAGTGACTTATAATTTTTGGTACAATTTTTAAAACAACCAACATACATTTTGCGAAGAACTAAGCTCATTTTGGATTACAATAAACCAGCAAACATCACAATTTGTCATTGTGTATAATTTGCGTCACTTTAAACCGTAGCAATAAGAGCAATGCACAAAGCGGCTGTATTTCCAACTCGTAAAGGACAAGGCGAACTGGCCAGCCTGTCTCTTATCTAATAATAAATATACATGTATGTTTTTATGTGTCTTTTTATATATAATTACTTCGAAAGGTCGATGTGATGGTAAATTAATAGATGCGATGACTGATTTATTATATTATTTTTATCATTATGCATAATATAAGCTCGCCCGCCCAATAATTGAATTTCTTCTGAAATATCACTTATATCACATTGGTAAAAGCCTAAAGCACCCGAGTTATGTAGCCTCCTATCGGTAAATGTATTTTTAGAATATATTACCAATAAACTCAATGTCATAAGGTTTACCTCTGTATAATATAAGTGTTAATGTTTATGACCTGTGTGGTCACTTTGCCGGGCCAGAATAAAAAAAAAACTAAAATATAAAATTGAATGAATTTTATAAATCTGCTCAAGAAGAAATGTCATTAGTTTAGGTAAATATGTAATTCCAGGACATAAGGAGTGACGTCACCACGATCATGATGCTTTAAGCTTTCCACGCTCCGAATCTTATTGATTTTTGGAATGTTACTTGCTATCTCATTTTACAAGACATATTTTATGCAAACAGGTTTTTATCTATTGGTGCTTAATTATAAAAGAATATGCAAAATCAAACATAAATAACTATATTATTATGGACGAAAAATCTCTACAAATGATTAGTCATAAAAAGTCATAACCGACACTTTTACTAAAAACATGTCAGAAACAAACGTATCGCATAAAAATGTTATAGTTCATTATTTTACATGCCAGTCATTGTAAGAATTGTAAAATACACAGAGGAAACTGAAGCTTATGAGACGTCAATGACTCTATTTTTTATACTATTCCATACAACATATTAAAATGGAAGATTGCTGATGTCTGCTACGCTTTACTTTGCGCATAGACTAACATGGGACCTAAACTCACAAATAATAATAATAATACTAGCCCGATATTAAGCATTGTCCCACTGCTGGGCACGGGCCACCTCTACTAATGAGAGGGGTTAGGCCTTAGCCCACCACGCTGGCCTAATGCGGTTTGGTGGACTTCACATACCTTCGAAATTCATACAAGAATTCTCAGATATGCAGGTTTCATAACAGACTCCAAACTCACAACAGATTATTTTTTCAATTTCTACGAAACCCTTAAAACTTTAAATCATTATATTGCAAGTCCAAAATGCGTATCATTGGTGCAAATTAGTAAGAAATGGGCACGGAACAGTCGAACTGAATAATATTTGTTACGCAAAACAATCAGCTGTTGGATCAAACTTGGATCAAACATAGTCACGCGTCACCGCGCTCACTTTACTCGACTTCTTTTGGAAAGTGCGTTATTATCTGTTTTTTTTTAAATATTTGGGTCATATTTACAAACGTCAACGTTTAGGTAACAGCGTCTCGCCGAGATTAACTGCTCGGTGTCGAAAAGTGCTTGCCATTGTCGAGTCTGGTTTACCGAAGTTACAATGGCGGGTGTGTGGAAGGAATCAAAATAAAAAAAAACAAAATCATATATTTATTGAATCCATGAAATGTTATACATCATTTAGATTCGGTCAATTTTACTCTACCGCCAGTTTGGAATGCAGTTTCGCTAGAGAAGAACGGGCAAGAAACTCTAGCGTTGCTCTTTTCAACGAAAATAGTCTCGAAATTAATGGGACTAAAAGATGTTTAGATCCCCTTACATCACCTTTATAAAGAAATTTTTTAATCGTTACTTTAGAGAGCCCATCCAAATATAAACACAGGCAAACTCGCAGTCAACACTAGTAATAACATAATGGTAAAGGCATTGAAATGTGCCATTTTTGTAGTGTCGAAGTCAATGTGATATTTCGTTATTATATTTATTTGTTTAGTTCAACGTCACAGATTACAGACGTCAGAGCTGAGTTTTTACTACGTTTTGCACAACGCGACCTATCATTTCGTCGCGGCCTAGTGGGCTGCATAATGTACTATCAATGTCAGAAGTTGCAAGAAATTCAACATATGTTAGAATCAATCAGTAGGGAAACTAACATGAACATTTTATTCAGTTTGGATAGTAAATAGTGAAATCGTAAAAACCTCCACATTTTCTTATTACAATGATTATGATTTCAGATAGACCTATAATTTTGGGTCATTTAGTAGTAGAGTAGCGTGGGATTGTTCCTCGCTTCTTGATACTTTAACTGGACAGTACTGCACTTACCATCTGGTACAGTGTGGTCACTTTTTTATGTCGTCTAAGGACAGGAGAAGCGCATGTGTTACATCAACATGAGAGTTTCTCGAATGATAGATACAGGTTTCTGGACGACTATTTCTACTAATAGTCAGACTATTTACAACTATAGAGTTAAGTCTATAGTTAAGTCTATACTATATAGCCCTGTATTAAACATTGTCCCACTGCTGGGCACGGGCCTCCTCTACTAGTGAGAGGGATTAGGCCTTAGTCCACCACGCTGGCCCAAAGCGGGTTGGTAGACTTCACATAACTTCGAAATTCGTATAAGAATTCTCAGATATGCAAGTTTCCTCACGATGTTTTCCTTCACCGTTAAGCAAGCGATAATTAACATTTAATACACACATAACTTAAGAAAAGTCAGAGGTGTATGCCACTTGGGTTTCGAACATACGACTTTCGTCTTGACAGTCCGTACCGCAACCAACTAGGCTATCGCTGCTATAAGTCTAGTATATATGTATATATAGTATAGTCTATATAGTACATCTTAATAACTAACAGGGCAAAGGGTTCAAGATTTTTGCTCACATCTGTACAGTTTAATCTCTGTGCGCTCGTACAAAATCAGGCGAGGTTGAGGTATTGCTTGGTAGCATTAATGCAATGCGCGGCATTTTAATGTTTTATCTATGCAATTTTATTTTTTTATTATGTACGTTGAAATACTGATATTTTAATCTCAAGTCGTGAGACTCTAAGATGTCACATCACTTCTTTTACTATAAAACACACGTGAATAGTATTTTAAACACAAATTGAGTGAAATTCTGAATTATCTAATTTTTAAGATTTTCCCTGCATTATTTGAGAACTCTTAGAAATTCTATCCAGATTTACGCTATAGGGCAAGAACACTCCAACGTGCTTTTTATATGCGTTAATTTCTGTATACTAGATTGGTCAGTTTTTATTTGGTGTCTAAGATCCAATGAAGATTACATAAACCAGCGCTAAAAAAGAATATAATTTTTGAAAACTAGTGTTAAATGTCGTAGTGAGGCAATATGTCACATATAAATAATATAACCAATTTTCAAGGTATGTGAAGTCTGCCAACCCGCAGTAGACCAGCGTGGTGGACTCATGCCTGACCCCTCTCATTAGTAGAGGAGGTCCGTGCCCAGCAGTGGAATAATATATAATACTAATATTATTATATTTTTAAATGGATAAGTAAGAAACGTTGATCTGTATCTCCATTAGGCTCCATAATAATAATAACGTGAATAGGCTCTATGATTTTACAAAAAAAATATTTCTTTTCCACTCATCTGTACAGATGACGTAGCATCTGAAATGAGCAGCCGACCGGAGCGACCGCTTTGAATACCTGCTCACTATTAGAAAAGATGACGTGCCTATGTAAAATAACAATACCGACATTTCTGAATAAATTATTGAATACAGTTTCACTTGATGAATTGCACTTTTTGAATGCATAATGAAATCATTATACGGTGACTAATTTTGAAGTGTAAATTATAGTATTATGGGAGAACTTTATTATTATATATGAAAGATTTTACAACGTCGGTGACGTAATTTGTGAGTGACGGACTGTGATACGAGAGGTCGCAGGTTCGATTCCCGCACATTTACACTATTTAGTTCCAAAAGCGATGAGTCATTTTGACTTATTTTTCACTGTATTTGAGGAAAACGTTTATTACCTTATAAAGTCTTTCAAAATGGATTATTACTCCAAAAATGACATTGAATCAATTAATAGCACTGGTTTCCGGCCAAAGGATATCCTCTTGCGGATATCGAAAATGCGACAAAGGGACGAGGTAACAAGTGAATGGGAGTTTGTGACTAAACTTAAAGGACCTTGTTACAAAACGTAAACTCACTTTAAACCATGTCTAAACCAACAAGTTGCCATAGCAAGCAATTGATATAAACCCAGTAAATGAGAGACTAATCCACCCACACGCCATTGTAACTCCTGTTTAGTCAGGATCCACAACGTTTTTTTTTTTTATCCTAGCACGGCAAAGTGACCGCACTTCACCTGATGGTAAGCGCAGTACGGTCCAATTAGAGTATCGAGTAGCGAGAGACGATCTATCCCCAGCTACTCAACACAATCATGCCGGCCTGCTCCTTCACACTACGCCATGGGCAAGAAGGTGAAGAAGCGGTCGAGGGTCTATTTTCAGAGTACTTAGAAGGCCGCAAAATGGCCAACATTGTACCCCAACTCTAGACCCCCAAAAAACCGGATGTACACTGGCTGATCCCGGAACGCGACACACTTGCGTGTGCCACTATGGCGGGTTTTTCACCCTGTGTACGGTGGTCGCTATCCGGGCGGATATGAATATCCTACCACCAGCAGCACCGTCACTCATTTTTCGTCACTGAGTAATAAAACTCGGCGAGTCGATGGGAATGCTTAACTATATTTTATCCTGGAACGATATAAATATAAGGAGGAGTTGAAAATATTAAAGAAACATTAACTACCGGCTTAATGTTAGTCTATGTTTCATTATAAGGCCCAAAGTATTAAATAGTGTGATTAATGTTGTCAATGACTATATACCTTTATTAAAACACTATTAGTCTCCGGTTCGTTCCCGGGCTCGGATAAAAGTTATATTGGGTTATTTATCAGCCCGGAATCTGGAATTGTGCTCTGTATGGTGATAGGCTCGCCCACTATCACACCATGGGACGCAAATATGGGTGTATTTGTTTCACCTCTGCCTACACCTTCGGGGATTACAGCCTATCTAATCTTAATTAATTTGGTATATTTTGACATTTTTACAAAACTCTCTAAGCTAGAATAAAAATCACAAAAATAATCCTGAATTTATAAATATAATCCTGTCTCCGTATATTTCCTATATGAAATAGTCTAAAGTAAAAGCACCTAAAACCTTTTTTCCGTTTGAATGGATCTAAATTACTCAATATAGTTTATGAATGTATCTTTCATTCATTTTAACATTTATTCTTTATTTTTAAATTAGGCAAGTACTCAAATTGTCTCAATTAAATTTAGTAACATCAGAATTTAATGCTGGTTTAATTAAGTGTAAATTTAATCCGTCGCAACAATAGAATAGCTTCTTTAAAATCTCTAAAATAATAAGAGAATTTTTGAGATATTTCATTTAGTTATCGTGATGTAATAAAACATAATTTATTAGTAGAATATTTGAATTTCTCGAAAATGAATATATTTAAAAGCCGGCGAAGTGACATTGTAGTAACCTTCTTAAATTCATCTTTATAACCAGACAATCTCCTTTGCTAATTGTTATTAGTATTGTGTTCTAGTTTGAAGGACATTGAGGCTAGAGAAATTTCTGGAGGTTATGAGACTTAATATGTTTGTCTCAGAATGATAGTGCAGTGCCATGCAGTGCTTTATAATTTTAGGTTGTAAGTGTTGTTGTCATAATCACCATTTCAAAGCGACAATATTAATATCAACTGGTTGGCTATCCTTGCGAAGGTGAGACGGTACTTTACACCAGGACAGCTGTTCGATCTGTATCAAGCGCAAGTCCGGTCGTGCATGAAGTACTGTTCTCATCTTTGGGATGGATCGGCCAAGTACCAGCTTGAGGCGTTGGAAGCAATCAGGAGCCGTACCAAGAGACTCATAGGCAACGAATCCTTAGTCGAGGCAAGGCTGCAAAGCCTTGTACACCGACGTAAAGTTGCCAGTTTATCGGTTTTTTACCGGATACATTTCAGCGAGTGTGCCTTGGAATTACATAATTTAATTCCCCCAACCCTTTTCTTTATGGTAAAAGAAACACTCTTGACAGAGTAGCTACGGTCAAATGTTTTCGTCACAGACTGGTGCGATTTACACCACGATATCTGGTCATCTTTTTCTGTTGATATAGAGGAATGCATCCATGTTTTAGATAGGCTGCAGTAGATTTGATCTGCTCAGTCTATCGCATGGGTGACCTTCGCGGTCTTGTGCCTTCTACTCTGACTTGCACAACAAGACGCTATAGAGTCATTATCTCGTCTTGATATAGAGAGAACAATTAATAGTTTGATTTTTATTGCTATGTATCTACTGTTGCTGTAAGTATGGATTGCTAGAACCGTTCAAAAGTTCCTAATCTTAGGGCGTGGAACCAATACAGTTGGTTGATTAAAATACAAAATAGGAAATGTCCACTTTTAGTTGATAAAATTGTTCACTCTGTAATTATTTGTAAAAGCTTTTAGTATCTAACGTTGCTCTACTAGTCTAGTCTCTCTTGGAGTCCTCTAAGCCGACGGGAATGAATGGAGAGATTGAGGAAAGTAGATGAAACTAAAGTGGTGTTTCAGGATCGAGCAAAGTGGAAATCTATAGTCTCTACCTACCCCTATGGAATAAATGCTTGATAATATATCTATCATTTCCATTTATTAAAAATCCCTTCAATAGTTGGATATTAGATTCGTTACCAGAAAATATGTAAACTAATGTCACTTTTTTTTCAAAGTTATTATGACCCTCCTAAGTAGTAAAGTTACGCTATTGACAGTAAGTAAGCCGGCTTCGGTGAGTGTCAGTGTCCCACAGAAAACCGACTTAAAGAACAGCTTGACTTTTACCTGACTCGAGGATCGAACCCGAGACCCCAGCACAACAGTCGTACCGACAAACCGATGCAATAAAAACATACCAAAATTAATAATAGTTCTTAAAATGCCTAACAGATGGCACCACTTTACGTGGGAGCGACACTAAAATCGACACTTAACTCGTTCTTTGAATAGAACCGTTTAAAATCCTCGCGAACGTTGCGAAAATCATTATTACTATCGTTAAATAAACGATGCTGATAACTGTTTTATTGCGACCGAAATAATATTATATTGAACGTAGATGCTGTGTTTTGCAATACTCGCACAGATTTTATGAAAGTGCATTATGAACTTTTTATTATATTTATTTTAAATCATTGTTTATTTAATGACAGCCGTATATCATTTGTAAGCAGATAATCTCAACTAGGAGTTATATCCTACTTCCTACTCCTATTATAAATGCGAATGTTTGGATGGATGTTTGTTACTCAATCACGCTGCAACGGCTGGACGGATCTGGTTAAAATTTGGCACAGAGATAGAATATAGTCTGGAATAGCACATAGGCTACTTCTTATCCTGGAAAAATGTACAGTTCTCGTAGGATAACAAAATATAGAAAGGTGGAATAACTTAAGATGCCTCCATGGATTGTATATCTTTTCATCTAAAAATAACCTCCACGCGGGCGGAGCCACGAGCAACATATAGTATTACTATATAATCTCCAAGATTGATATATTTCTTATTTTTTCATACAGATGGTCGTGTGTACACCCTATACCCTGAAAATAAATCAACACCCTACAGCTATAGAAGAAGTCTCGCTAAAGAAGTCTCAGATACGTAGCCCACTTTTGGGAAAGTAACGAGAATTGATTAAGGTAAAGTGGTAAACAGTTATTGACGGTTTTTTTACAGCCTAAAGGCTTGACTGGGTTATTGCCACTGTTAAAAAATTATCATGATGGTATTCGTATGGTAGGCTTTTAGGCCGGCAGGATTGTGTCAAATAGCGAGGTATAGTTGTGTCTTTTATATTGAATTTTTTTGGGAAAGATTTTTTTGTTAATTTTGTTTGGACAGTATAATCGTCATAAAACAATATTTTATATAGCATTTGGGTCAGTAGACCTCCCAAGAATTTCTTGGAACACGACGTAATTTCCACGACTTGCGCCACGAGTGTTATTACCGTTGGTATCGTTGAGAGAGTGGTAGAGTCGAAGCGATAGAGGTCCCAATTGCCTATAGGTCTACGTTATCTTTACAAATCTCTACCAATTACAGCATACACTATAATATTCCAAAAAGTTTATGAGGAATGAAACTCTTCAAATTATCAACACAATCAAATACTTTAACACCAACAATAATAACATTCCACGTCACAAGATTAAATCTAACAGCATAATTAATTTGCACTCTGAAATTATCCGAATGATTCACATTTACGCAACAATTACTACGCTATTGTTCTTTCAGATTTATTTATTTAACTTTCGTCGAATTGCGTACTTTCACCAAGTTGTTTACAAGGATATTCAGTAATAAAGTGTGGTATTTATACTGGGTCAGAATCCATTAAGGTTTAAGATAAGAATTTCAATAAACGGTGAAAACACAACTCTGGCGAATCATAAAGCCACTATATGCTTGGGCGAAGCTTCCATACAACATAACATTTAAAGGCATCATGAAGCAAGAAATATTATTAATTATTGAAATCGGTCCGTAAGTAAAATTTGCGCACGCGTCAAAAGACATTTATGCTAATAATTAAGGTCAGGTAATCTGTCGCGTAAGGAAAAAAAATGAGGGAATTTTAGGATGCCCGCGCACAGAGACATATAATTAACACCATAAGGTTGTCTAAAAACCTGTTTTTAGTATGGTGTGAAGTGTTAACTATATTCAAGATATGTATTCCAGTATTTCTCTACACAATAGGTGTTTTAATTTTTTTTTCTCTATGGATATACTGTTGTAAATTAAAAAAGCCTGTATCACTAACATTTCCAAAACTCCTGTAAATATCTAAAATACCTCTCCCCATAATCTTTTGCACGGATCTTTTGTATAGCTTCTAGACTAATGTTGTAACAGGTGGGTTCACAACAAAAGCGGCAGTAGTCGGATCAATGTGTCCAGATCACTATCTAAAATTGTCTAGTCATCTTGTATCTGCCTGAGTTTGACATAGATATAAATTACAATAGATACCACAAGTTCATCTGTATGTTACTAAGTGTGTCATTTTACTGGCTGTTGTAAACATCAGAAGGGTTATTTAGCGACGGGCAACACTCTACGTTAGGCATGTTTATGGCACAGTCATTTTTCGTACGTTCGTCTGACGTCTTGAGACGAATTGTTTCAATAAAAGTCATCTTTTTTCATAGCCGAATATAACCTTATCATCTAGTTCCAGCTACACTTAACTATTGTGACTATCTGTAATAAAACTAGAAATAAAACTCTGACTATTGCTAAAACAACGTGATGATCTTAGATCTGATTATATAACGACTTTAAAACTAACTACGGTTAAAACAACAAGGTCTTACTGTGGTTACATCGAATGCAAATGCAAACTAAATCAGAGTACGAGTGCTCAACAAATAATACTTCGTCTAAGCACCTGAAGTACAATTGCCACGTCTATTTAGAACTATTTCTATGGATATTATGTTCTATTGCGCAGACAAAAATGTACTAATTAATTTAATTCATTGGTTAATACGAACGTAATTTTTAATCATTAAAAAAATATTTGTTTATCGCGATGCACTTTTCAATTGCTTCTGTCATAACGATTATGAAACAAGTTTGTAAAATCACCTCAATGGTTACTTAGATTGTGATATCCGAGGTTTGATTCCCGGTTCAGGTAATCAAAATGTATGTTTTAGATGTTAAAAAAATATTTGGGTTTAAATTTTCATTCGATGTGGTGATAAGCTCACTTTCATATCATGAGACGGAAACAAACTACTAAGCCGGCATGACTGTGTCGAGTAGCGAGGTGTAATTTGCCTCTTGCTACTTAATGACAGCCTCCGTGGCGCACTAGGCGAGTAGCCGGCAGTAGTGAAACGAGGGGCCGTGGGTTCGATTCCCACTCCGAGACAAATATTTGTGTGACACATAAATATTTGTTCCGGGTCTGGGTGTTGTGGGACCGTAGTCCCTCGTAGTTCTTGATACCCACGATACAGGTTTTGCCTAGTGTGGGGTCAGAACTATGTGTGTGACTGTTGGGTGTATTTATTTACTTAATACGTCTACTTCAGTGTACTTATCATTAGATTCAGTGTGGTCTTTTTGTCAGAGTAAAAAAAGCTCAACGGTTAAGCACTTTTATCTCTTACTCTACATCAATCCATTTAGTGAACAAAAATATAGATTAAATCAATTGACCTACTTATAACATATTGAAAACAAAAGTGATAAACCATTACATAATATAAAAGTGATAGGAAGAACAATCGAACTAAGTGCTAATTCGTATTATAATGGAAACGTTTACGTAATTGCGCATGCGTTACGACTGCTGTGCTAAAGTCTCGGGTTCGATCCCCGGGTCGAGTAAAGTGATATTGGGTTTTTCTATCTCGAAATACTCAGTATCAGCCCGGAATCTTGAATTGTGCTCGGTATGGCGATAGGCTCAGCCCCTATCACATTATGGGACCGAAATAAATTCGGCGAACAGTGGGTGTACTGGTTACAGGCAATCTCGAAGGTGTAGGCACCCCTTCGGGGACTGCAGTCATTAGTGTACATGTATGTTTAACATTAGATCTTGACTGGTTACTTCCGATAACACTTTGAACACACAATGGTGAGAATCAGAATAAAAACAGACTTGCAAGTGTACGACGAACTTTATTTAAATTAGCCTTGACGCAGTGGACTAGTTGCCTGCTGTGAAGCGGGTTCGATTCCCACATTGAAACAAACTTTTGCGTGGTGTTCAAGTATCTGTTTTGGGTCTAAGTATTGTAGAGCGATAGTTCTTCATGCGCACGATATAGGTTCAACTATGTGTGACTATTAATAACTAAGGCCTTTTTTTTTGTTTTCGCGGGGAAAACGTTTTATTACTGCCGCCCGCTCCGGAGGGAAGCGGATTAAGAATAAAACGGGTATGGTGGACTAGCCGGTCTTACGACCCAGCATCCCCTTCGCAGGAACCCCATCATTGGGACTATATTAAACTTTATTATTATTGTTATAGATAAATATATTTAGAATCGAACTGCATTAATAAAGTTAAAAATTAAAAACCAAAAATAGTCCTATGAGTTTTTTATACAATCAAATTACGAAGTATGTTTATTTGTATATTGAGTGGACTAAGTGACTGCTTTGGTGGCGCAGTTGTAATCACGCATGCGTTACGAACTCTGTGCTGAAGTCTCGGGTTCGATCTCCGGATCGGGTAAAGTTATATTCGGTTTTTCTATCTAGAAATTCTCAGTATCAGCTCGGAGTCTGGTATCTGTGCCCGATATGGCTCGCCTTCTATCACATTATGGGTCCGAAATTCGGCAAAAATTGGGTGTACTTGGTTACATTTCTGCCTACTCCTTCGGGTATTACAGTGAGTGTATATGTATATATATTGAGTGGAATCGGCCGACCCATTAAGTAATCTGTTACGTTACTCAGTGAATGTACTAGACATTTTAATATAAGTGTAACATAATGCACAATTAACGTCTGCCTCTTGGCTTTTTTTATAGAATCTGTATTTTGTATAGTAATGCTGGCTTAGGAAGGTTTATTCTTTTTATTCAAGTAACTGCTTAATATAATTTCGCATAATATTACTAAGCGATTTTAATCTGTAGTATCACTAAACTTCAAACTATTATTTTAATTTAATTATATTTTTGTAGTGTGGGACGCCTTGCTGCACGATGGACCGACGACTTGAAGAAGGTGGCGGGTAGCGGGTGGATGCGGGCTACCCAAGACCGGGATGGTTGGCGTTCACTTGGGGAGGCCTACATCGAACAATGATCGGCAACAGGCTGAGTATATATTTTTTTAATTATACTTCTTGGCACTTATAAAACTAATACGAGAAACTTAAAAAATTATAACCTGTTTATAAAGATGATTTGCTGCAGTATGTGTGGTGGACCAGGTATCAGTGGCTGCTATCATTAAAAAAAAATATTATCAATCCGCTCCAAACACATTTATCGAATAAGTCAAATTATTTATTTTATAAATAGAATGTAAATTTTCTAAATTCCGTCATTATTTTTTACTCTGCCGCCAGTTCAGAATGCACCTGCTAAAAATAATGAGCAAGCAACTCCAGAGAACTACAAGAGAACAGAAATACTCTGTGACTATCTTATGTCTCAAAAACGTAAAATTGTTAGTGACGCACTATTTTAATTTTGGGTCGGAAAGTGACCACACTGCAGCTGATGGTAAGCGCAATGCCGTCCAATTAGAGCATCAAGTA
This sequence comes from Laothoe populi, assembly GCA_905220505.1. Taxonomy (NCBI): domain Eukaryota; kingdom Metazoa; phylum Arthropoda; class Insecta; order Lepidoptera; family Sphingidae; genus Laothoe; species Laothoe populi. The sequence goes on along the minus strand of HG992153.1, from coordinate 18,748,871 downwards.
GCGAGAGACAATCTATCCCTCGGTACTCAACACAATCATACCGGCCTGCACTGGATTCTCCCACTTCTATATGTAAGGGTATTTTTAATACAACAATAAATTGTTCGGAATTATGATTTTAGTTAAACTATAGTACTTTAAATTATGAACATCAAGTGTGGAAAAAGTGTGTATTTATTGTTAAAAGTTTTTGAACTTCTGCTCTGCTTATACTTGAAAATCAAGCCGTTACTAGATGGCACTTTGAGTTATTATATCTATTATCTACACTTATTATGCTCTGATTGTACCCTAACGTTACAGTAATAAGTGTCACACGCGGTGTTGGCGTATAATCGCATTGTGATTTGAAGGCACGATGTTTGAATAACAAGTAGAGTGCAAAGGCTTAAGGTTTAAGAGTAATCTGTAACATTTCTTTATATTTTTATATAACAGGCCAGTTCACTAGCAAATGGGGGACCTGATGGTAAATTCCATAGGTAATGAACACTTAAAATACCATAATAAGGGTCAGTTGCCTTAAAGGAAGGTAATAGGGATTGGAAAGGGGAATTGTGTTTCCATAAATCTTACTTACCAAAGGTATCCATTTCCATGTACTGAATAAATATAAAAAATGCACTGTCCAATTATATTACGAAGGACCTCTCAGGAAATTTAATTTACCGTACGAACCTGCAAGCTGTTATTTCTCGTCAGATTTCTGTAAGACAGTGGTAATGACCCAGTTGAGCTGGCCCATTTGGGCTCAAGACAAAATTATGCTACAGCAGTGCTCTACCACTTTTCAAATAACATACATTAGAGACGAATACAGAACTTTTTTAGCCAGTAAACGATTATTATATATAAGCTCAATATATACAAGACGATAACAGCATCACTGATACGTAAAACCACTCACTTCAAAGCTAAAAGCTCACGCGAACATGCAAAGCGAACACTATGAGTTGATTTCCACAGATAATAATAAATACACCCATCAGGACACACACATAATTCTGACCGCATACTGGATTAAACCTGTATCGGGGGTACCAAGAACTACGAGGGACTACGGTCCCACAACACCCAGACCCGAAACAAATCTTAATAAATCTATCTGTGAGATAGTTTAATCTATTTGTGCATGATTTAATCAAAAGTGAAAACAATGCAAATATAATGGCAAAGGACACATATTAAGATGCAGAATGCACTGCGTGGACCATAATGTCAAACTTTCGTATCGACTCGATCTCGACCTTCCCGCGCCGTCGGCTTCGCATACAAAACACATTAATATACTATATTAGGCTTATTTATATGTACCACCTGCATATCTAAGCACTTAGTCTTATGATGAATAATTTTATTCATAAAAGCATATTTTTAAACTAGCTTTTACTTAAATGCTCTATTTAAATAGTGATTTAAAGTTATTAATGAATAAAAAAGTACTTGTGTACTAAGATAAATCTGCTCTAAGCACAATATGGCTGCTGTTAGCTATTGAGCAGTTGAGTGGTCTACAGGTGGCCTGTTTTATTTAGTTACTAAAAATTCAGTCCAATTCATTTAAATCGTGCGCTGGTGTTGCGTTCAAGAGTGCCAATTGTACAGTTTTAGAACCCAATCCCAATTTTAAATTCATCGGAATTGGGATCGAGTGTCAAGGAGTAACCCTCCTGGTCCAGCTCACGATATTTTCATCAGGTTTATGCATGAATACCAAATTTCAGACTATTCGAGTTACGATATCTAATTCAAAATTATAAGCAAATGACCTAAACACATATACAAACATTGCAAGCTAACTAAAAGTTAAAAGGGTATCAAGTACTACGAGGGACTACGGTCCCACAACACCCAGACCCGAAACAAATATCTGTCACGCAAACATTTGTCTCCGTGCGGGAATCGAACCCACGACCTCTCGTTTCACAGCCACCATTTGTTGCATATACTGTTGTTTATTGTCATAACGCGAGAATAGGAAAATAAACATCCGTATGTGGACTAAAATATTAAAAAACGCAAAATGTATAAAAAGTTTTTTAATTCATAAAAAGTACACCGACTTCAATAAAAAACAAATTATGCGTTACTATAAAATTTGTTTTCTGTGATTATTCTGAGATCCCATCATCAGATCCTGACTTGGTGCCAATGGGACCACTTGGTAAGTGTACCCTTTTAAACAAAAAAAAGAACTTCTCGAATCGGTCCAGGCGTCTTCGAGTAATCGGGTAACATACATAAAAAAAAGATTCCGACAAATTGTTAACCTCCTTCTTTTTTGAAGTCGGTTAAAAAATTTATTACAAATGTTAAGGCAACTAAGTTATTTATCGGAACAAAGATTCTCCCACAAAGAAAAGTTATAAAAATGATTAGTTCCTAAGTCATAAAACGGTCATCTAACCGCGTTAAACTAAATCCACAGTCATTCTCTTAAATAATTGACGGCACCGCTACCGTACTTCAAACATCAAAAGAAAGTTAAAATACGTAACCATAAAATCATCGCGCGAAAATGAGTATCACAATTTTCACCTTTGTTGCTTAGGTAACAAAGTTCTATTTTGCATAACGAACACGGTTTAGCTTAAGCAGCCACTTAATTAAAACTCATCAAAATGTACACACGTTACTCACTTTCACTGAATATTTAGAGCTGTCATATTGACGTCACGGCCGCATTTAAAATATTTAATTGCTGATTAAAATTATACAATTTATAATTACATATTTAGCATCGTAATAGAAAAATACTGGTTACCTCATATTACATAAATTTATTGCATGGGAAAACAGATAAATATCAACTTGTGCATGTAGATGCCTCTTTAAAACTTAGCATATATTACACTTAAAATGTTTTTAATAAACATAAATGTTTTTTTATGAGAATGAATGATCATAAGAATTTCAAAGGCATGTTAACTTACCCACATTAGGCCAGCATGGGGGACTAAGGCCTAACCCCTTTCATAAGGAGAGGAAGCCCGTTCCCAGCAGTGGGAAAATGTTTAATACTAGGGCTAGTAATAATACTGTTCAATCAATGTTATGTCAAAAGTTCAATCGATAGTTAAGCGAATACACAGACTAAACACTATGAGATTGATCCAAAAAGTACACAATTAAAAGAAGACAAGTTTTATGATCGAATGTTTCGCAAATCGAAAAGTTACATCGAAGCCAATAAAATATTCTAACTAAAGCACTATATAAAAATGTGCTCTTTAAAATTTTTTCATCTTAATAGAATTTTTAAAAGTGTTCTTAAATAATATAGAAAAAATAAACAGATGATACCGGAATTTAATGCAAAGTCTTATTGATACTAATAATTATTTTTATGTGTGTTTTATACGTCCTATATAACACAGGTCAAGCTATATTTTTAAGGTCTCCAACAAAAAAACAAAATAACAAATAAAACCAATTAAAAACGTTGGATCTCGGGTGTCAGAAACCTCATTTAGTCGCTTCATGTAAAAGGTCAGTGAGTGCTAACATCGAGCGCGAAGTACCTACCTCTTAACAAGTTTATATGTAATAGAAATTTTACACATTATAATCAAGGACCACACGATATATCAATTACCTCTTAAATAATAATTAACTGTAATGTAAAATATAGTGTAAATGAGAAAAATCTTACATTTAATAATCAAATGTAACCTAGACGTAAAGTACCACATTAACATAAGACATTTAAAAGTCACGATTGCACTGGACCATTGACTTCTGACCCTTAATGATTCCGTCACCCTCCGGGGTATAATTAAATGAAGGCGTTCTTACACACCTTGGGTTTATCTAAGTATAGATCTAGATTAATATATCTATTCAAGTATCATCTGGAGATATTTGGCCACGCCAAACTGGCTTATTGACGTGCGTATTAAACGTATTTGTAACGGTAATGTTATAGAAATAAAGTTGATTTTGGCTTGTATTTTTACTTACTTACTACCTTTTTCGGTATCCTCGTGATAGATGAAAGTTTAGTACGTGAAGAGACAACTTTGTACGTCTTTGTAAGTATATAGTGGTCGCTTATTGGTCCAAATTCGACCATAATTCATAAAAACAAAGTTTTCCCTTTTTATTGACTTTAATTAAGCTTGGGAATAGATAGATATTGGGGAAAAACAGTTGATATACAAAGGAGAGAACAGTACTCTTTTGTCTTATCTATGTAGATAAAAAATACGAGCTTTATGTTGTGGGTATCCGGAACTTCGAGAGACTTTCGGTCTCACAATACCCAGACCCGAAACAAACATTTGTGATTCGCACAAACTTATCTCAGTGCCGGGATCGAAGTCGTGGCTTCTCGTTTGCTCCTTACGCCACGGAGGCTGACAATTAATAATATTATATGTGTACTAACTATGAATTTTAACGTTTTAAGACAACTATATTCTATACCGATAAACGAAAAATGTATATTCATCAAAAACCCAACAGCGCGACATATTAAAACAGACATTATCCACTTTGCATTACTATGTTGTGAAGTGGGTCAAGTTTTCACAGACCACCGCTTCGATCTAGACCATTTTAATAACAAGTTGTAATATCGCAAGAAAATCTAGCTTAAAATAATTTAAAAGAAGTAGAGCGCACAGATATGCAGGGCCTTGGCTGGTACTTTGTTTAGAAATCTAATGATCACTTAATAGTTACCTATCTTTTGAACGTTTCTTCTGCTTTTTATACGCTTTATATTAGCTTCACCCGTATATAGGTAGGTCTTACTAAAATGGATACAGTCTAAACTCACATCGAGTTAGTACAAACTTTTTACACCCGCGTGCTTTGGCACAAAAATCACTTTATATGCCTTAAATAAACTAAAACCTTTTCCACTTTTCCCTTATATTATCTTGCGCAATCATAAAGCTTTTGACCTAAAAACAAATTGGCACCAAATTGAACAAATGGATGTGCGAAGTATTTTGACAGCACTATATTGCAAGAACGTGATGAGAATTCTCTTCGTTTTGTACTTTTACTTTCAATACCAACGTTGTATCAAAATCATTTAACAGCTCTCGGAGTAACATTTTTTACATCTTCGTTTCCGATGAAAAATATTTTTAGTATCTCTAAATCGATAGAAAGTTACGTTACGTCGAAGGTATAAGATTAGTGAGCCTATATCGTAAAGGTCGACTTCCAGTGGTCGCGTTAGACGTCAGTGTAACCGCACCTACGCTTTTTCCCTTTTTTTTTGTTGTCGCGGGGAAAGCGTTTTATTACTGCCGCCCGCTCCGGGGGGAAGCGGAATAAGAATAAAACGGTTATGCTGGACTAGCCGGTCTTACGACCCAGCATCCCCCTCGCACGGATGATGGCTATCCGACCTACTCCTTTCCCCTGCGAATAATTCTATCCTATGAGGGATCATTCAACGGGAGCGTCAATAACTTACGTCATCAAAATGATTACGGCTATATACAACTTGTATGTAAAAGGTTTATTTATGATGTGAATAAAATTATATTTAGCCCTTCCGGTGAGTACAAATAATAGGACTTAGTGTATCAGTCCGGCACTGACATACGACGTTATAAAGGAAGGATCTTGTCATTGATCCTGATTCTGATGATGATTGCCTTTTTTACGTCTCTCATATGTCAATCTCACAATATCACCTCATTAACAATGGACATTTGCAATTTCCTTTTTAGCAGCTAATAGATTCTGCATTCAGTCCATAAGAGACACTTTGATTTATAGTTCCTAAGATTGTATAAGTAAGTATTTGAAAGGTATTGTGCTTTGAATATAATTTTATAACAAAAATAATTTATGTTTGTACACACAATCAACATACAGACAATTCTAAATTCAAATCTACTAAAATACTGGCCGCTATCGCACACATTAGTGATAAACATTATGAAAAACTTTTGAAAAAACAAATAAAATGTTGCAAAATTTATTGAAACAGCCACAGTATTTGTATTATATAATATATCTCATAAGTGTTACCCTACCCTTTGGATTGCGAAACAAAGTACACTTATCATGTAAAACCTCCCTAAACTTTCCCAAATTTCATACAATTACAAAAACAATTTGATAACTTAAAAATCATAGATCAGAGTTGCATAATTAGAAAAATTATATCCCTTAATTTAATCTTTCAATCAGCTGAACTGTCTGTAAAATATCGGACTCAAATGAAAAAATATTTGATAATTAATTTAATTATATTTTTATTACACAAACCAACGACCCTGACCCTGGCGTGTTATAACACCAGGACGTTGAGAACGGACGACCGATTAACTGAATTTCTTAACGAAACGGAAAACATTAAATGGGACGTTATAGGTTTATCCGAGATCCGTAGGACAGGTGAAAACTTGATCAAGCTGGTCTCTGGTAACCTATTATACTATAGAGGACATGAAGACTCCACCTACGGAGGTGTCGGCTTTCTGATAGGAAAAGGGATTGTGCCTTCTGTACAAAACATCAAAAGTATTTCGACTCGTGTTTGCTTTATTAACTTAAAACTAAACCAACGCTACTCTATTAAAGTTATTCAAGTGTATGCTCCAACTTCCGCTAATAATGATGAAGAAAGAGACATATTCTATGACGATGTAGAAAGAGCCATAGAAGATGCCCCATGCCATTATTACACTATTATTGGAGATTTTAATGCTAAAATTGTCACAACACTATCACTTGAAAAATCTGTTGGCAAACATGGACTTGGTTTACGAAACCACAGCGGGCAAACCCTTGTAAACTTTCTTGAGAAAAAACATGTTTACGCAATGAATACTTTCTTTCCAAAGCGGCCTGCAAGGAAGTGGACATGGGCGAGCCCAGATGGAAAAACCAAAAATGAGATAGACTACATAATTAGCTCTCATAAATATATAGTTACAGATGTGTCGGTCCTAAGCCGATTCAGAACGGGGAGCGATCATAGGATGGTGAGAGCGACATTCAGATTTGATTTGAAAAAGGAACGATCTAAGATGATAACATCCCACAAACGTTACGATTCTTCCATTATTGACCTCTTAGGAGATCAATATCAGATTGATTTGAAGAATCAATTCGAACAACTAGAGGAGACAAATCTGGATGTTGACTATATCCATGAATCGTTGTGCAAAATTATAACCAATACTGCATCGAAACACATTGGCAATGTAGACAGAAAAATGCGTAAACTGTCTGCAGACACTCAGGCGTTACTGGAAAAAAGAAGGGAAATCAAAGATAACACCACTACGGGATTAAAATCTATTATGGACGTCAACAATGAAATTCATAGGTCTATAAGGCGTGACTTGCGAAAACATAACACAAATACTATAATAGACACAATGAAACGATTCAGAGGTCCAAAAGTTTTTGAGCGGAAAATTAAAATAGGAAGTAATCAAATACTGAAATTGAAGGATAAAACTGGAAACATAATAACTGACAGGGTACAAATTATATCAGTGGTTGAGGAATTTTACCGAGACCTATACGCATCCCAACCGGAGGAACGTCTGTCACCGGGCGACGATCCACGCACTCAGGCTACTGAACATCGTGGCACAGACGAGTTACCACCTATTCTACCTAGTGAGGTAACAAGAGCGTTGAAACAAATGAAAACTGATAAGTCGCCTGGAGAGGACGGGATTACGGTGGAGTTACTTCGCGCTGGCGGACAACCAGTGCTTAAGAATTTGGTGAGGTTGTTCAACGCTGTCTTTACTAATAAACGCACTCCAAAATCTTGGAAGAACGCTTTGGTCATCATCCTCCATAAGAAAGGCGATAATTCACAACTTACAAATTACAGACCTATAAGCCTTCTCTCCCAAACCTACAAACTATTTGCCAAAGTCATTTCTAATAGACTTACGCGTCAGCTTGACGAATGTCAGCCAGTAGAGCAAGCCGGCTTTCGGAGTGGTTTTTTTTCTACTATAGACCATATCCATACAGTTAAACAGCTCATGGAAAAAAGTGGGGAGTTTAATCGGCCCCTGTGCATGGCCTTCGTCGATTATGAGAAGGCTTTTGACAGTGTCGAGCACTGGGCCGTGATTGACTCCCTACACCGCTGTTCCATAGATGCCCGATACGTGGATCTACTTCGCGAGCTCTACGAGTCAGCTACAATGCAGGTCAAATTGCACAATTTAACCGAACCCATTTCGATCAACAGGGGAGTGAGACAGGGAGACACCATTTCACCCAAGCTTTTTACCGCTGTCTTAGAAGACGTCGTAAAAACGCTTGCTTGGAACTCTTCGGGTATAAATATTAATGGTGTTTACCTGTCTCACCTGAGGTTTGCAGATGACCTTGTATTATTTGCTACAAGCCTGGCCGACCTCCAGAGTATGGTTGAAGACTTATTTGACGCTTCCCTGAGAGTGGGTCTTAGGATGAATATGCAAAAGACCAAGGTTATGTCTAACTTCCCGGGTATCTCTACTTCAGATATTAGGGTTGAAGGAGTGGAATTAGAGATGGTGAAGGAATATGTCTACCTTGGTCATGCTCTATCATTTAGCAAGGAGCACCAAGTCAGGGAGGTTTCCAGGCGAGTACAACTTGGATGGGCGGCTTTCGGACGGCTGAAAGATATTTTGCAGGCAAGCCAGATCCCGCAAAGTCTGAGAACTCGCCTCTTTAACCAATGTGTTCTGCCCACCATGACATATGGTGCCGAGACTTGGACACTTACATGCGACATCCTGCATAAAGTTACGGTAGCACAAAGAGCTATGGAGCGAGCCATGCTCGGTATCAAGCTGCAAGACCGCGTCCGCAATACTGAAATACGACGACGGACCAAAGTTAGAGACATCGGTCAAGTGGTTAAAGGCCTTAAATGGAGTTGGGCGGGACATATGGCTAGGCGAGATGATGGTAGGTGGAGTAAATCACTAACTGAATGGTGGCCGAGACAAGGAAAGCGCAGCGTAGGCCGTCCAGCAGCAAGATGGGTTGACGACCTCGTTAAGATCGGAGGTCGAATCTGGATGAGACTGGCTCAAGACCGTGGCATGTGGCATAACAGGGAAGAGGCCTATACCCAGCAGTGGGATTCTACAGGCTGTGGATGATGATGATGATATTTTTATTAAGCTGCTTGTCATATATTTAATTGCGTATGTTATTTTCTCTTAATTCAATGTAGATAAGTGTTTGATAAAGTTCACTGTAATCATCGTCGTAAAGTTTTTTACTTTCATTCACAATTATTTGTTTTTTCTTTTTAATATAACGACAATAATTGAAATTATGAAGTGATTCTTATGTAATTGTGTTCTCAGTAATGGTTTTTTAATTGTAAAAAAAGTGAATTAGTAAGCATATTTTGAGGGGGGAGTAGCTGATATTTGTAACTGAATGAATAGTTACAGCCACATGACGAAAAACTCGAAATATAGTCCCATTTTAAGGTATTTGGGGTATTGCTGCTCGTTTATATATATATATTTATCCTGGCACGGCAAAGTGACCGCACTGTATGGTACCTGATGGTAAGCGCAGTGCGGTCCAAATAGAGTACTGAGTAGCGAGAGACGATCTATCTCCGCTACTCAACACACTCATGCCGGCCTGCTTCTTCACACTACGCCATGAGCAAGAAGGTGAAGAAGGGGTCGAGGGTCTAGTGTCAAAGTACTAAGAAGGCCGCAGAATGGCCATTGTACCCCAACTCCAGACCCCCGACAAAAACCGGAAGTACACTGGCTGATCGCGGAACGCGACACACTTGCGTGTGCCACTATGGCGGGTTTTTCGCCCTGTGTACGGTGGTCGCTATCCGGGCGGATATGAATATCCTACCACCAGCAGGTTTTTCGCCCTGTGTACGGTGGTCGCTATCCGGGCGGATATGAATATCCTACCACCAGCAATGAAATAATTGAAAAAGTATAAGTATTTCGGTTTTACGTACCACTTGAATTATACCTTATTATATTATCAAAGAGTTTAACGCCGTGACGGCATTGTTTCGTGCAATTAAAACTAGGAAACAAAAAACGAATAACAAGTTGCAACACCGTGACAAATCTAATAATAATTATCATTTAACATTGACACCAACAGACGGTGTCAATCAAATGCATTTGGGTGCAAGTGCCGGATTAGGATTTGAACTTATCAACATTAGGTTATTGAAATGTAGATTAATTTTAAGAGGTCTTAATTAATAATTAGTAGAAAGTCAAGGTCTTGATACTTACTTGTTTCATATTTAACTGTCTTTAGCCCGTGATTTCGTCCGCATTGAATAATTATTCATTTTTATAAACAACGACCCGTCCGACGCAAAATTACCAAAGCATCAAAATACTAATTACCTACAAGTTACAACAGAATCAACCGCTGGGCTAATCTGAAGATTGATGTAAAAAAAACAACAAAACACTTACTACTGATATCGAAAGTAAGTCACAGGAAAAAGGTCAAATTAAAAAACAATATTTTTCATTTTCCTGGAATCTACATATATACTTGACTATAGTTATTGTCCGTCTGGTAACACCGTGCCCTATAAAATAATTTTACGTAAAAAGCTTTGTTTTTGTCAATCATAGAAACCATTAAGGCGGCCTTGAAACTAATTTTTCTTTTTTTCTGTTATCAATGGCGAATGAGGTAAAATATTTACAGTATTAAACGATGACATATAATTGCAGATTTTATATACTTTACTAAACGTAATTTATTTAACGCGTACGTCTAAAAAAATCAGTCTTTAGTAATTTTTTGTCTCATGATGTGATATGGGCCGAAAATATCACCATTTTAATCCCGAATTCAGTATCGACTACAAATAAGTTTAGTGTTTTTCAAATGAAATACACTTTTTAAATCATGCATACTCTCGGTTTCACAAATCACAGTTTTATAAATAAAATCATTTTAATTTAAATGAACTACTTCAAATTTATTAATAATGCCTAAATATGACAATGGTTTGTGAAAATTATAATGATATTTTGTGTCTTGATAAAAATTTTGCAATTTATCCTAAAACTATGTATTAAATAAAATAAATACACCCAACAGTCACACACATAGTTCTGATCCCAGGTTAAAGTGTATCGAGGTGCTACCGCTGCCTGCACAGGGGACATGTGCGGGCACGGTGCACCGAAGAGTGTGACCGCAGCGGCGTTTGCTACCGCTGCGGTAAACTGGGCCACAAGGCCAAGGAGTGCTCCGCGGAGCCGCATTGCGCAGTCTGCGCTGATGCAGGTAAACCCGCGGGGCACCAGGTGGGCGCCAAAGCATGCGTCGCCTCCTCCCGTTCTCACCGCGTAAATCGTGGTCAGGTATCGGGGGTTGTGACCCAGCCGACAGCGCTCCCCCTAGAGGAGCAGATGGAGATCGCCCATTAATATGGCGCAACGTTTCCTCCAGGCGAATATTAATCACTGCGCCAGGGCCCAGGACCTGCTAGTCCAGAGCATGGCGCAGTGGTCGATACAAGTGGCTGTGGTCGCCGAGCCTTATTTTGTTCCCCCCAGGGAAGACTGGGCAGGGGACCTTAACGGTTTGGTGGCCGTCATCAATCGGGGCGCCGCCGGCTCCCCACCCTTCGAAAAAGTAGCGAAGGGATCGGGATGTGTGGCGGTTCTGTTGGGGGGGATCTGGATTGTGGGTGTGTATTTCTCCCCCAATAGATCACTGGCCGAGTTCGAGCACTTTCTCACTCGGCTAGGGGCCCTGGTGGTGCAAGGCAGTCAGCCTCGCCCCGTTCTCGTTGCCGGCGACTTCAACGCCAAGTCTCAGGCTTGGGGTTCGTCGGTCACCAGCAGGCGCGGCGAGGCCCTGGAGGAATGGGCGATCTCGGCCAACCTGGCCGTCGTGAATCGCGGGTCGGTTAACACGTGCGTGCGGCATAATGGCGGATCGGTGGTGGACCTCACGTTCGCCAGCCCAGCTATTGCCCGCCGTGTCCGTGACTGGAGAGTTCTGGTGGATGAGGAGACGTTGTCGGATCACCGATATATTCGGTTCGACGTCGCCTTGTCCCCTAACCCCCAGTCCAGTGGAGGACCGACTGGCCCGCGGTCGGACGGCCCGCGTTGGTCGGTAAAACGCCTCGATGTTGAGGCCCTGAAGGAAGCCGCACTGGCCCAGGCGTGGCTCCCTGCACCGGAGGCACCGATGCAGGTCGAGCGGGAGGCGTCGTGGTTTGGGGCAGCGATGTCGCGCGTCTGTGACGCGGCCATGCCCCGAGTCCGACGTCTTCCCGAAAAGCGTCAGGTGTTCTGGTGGTCGGCGGAACTTATGCGGTTACGTGTCTCCTGCGTTGCCGCCCTTCGTCGTCTCGCCAGACACCGTCGTCGTCGGATCCGTCTTCCCGGCGACGAGGACCAGGAGCGGCTGCTTCACGGCCTCCACTGGGAGGCTAAGAGAGCGCTGCGCGTGGCAATAACAAGGGCAAAGTCTGCAGCTCAGGAGGAGTTCCGGGGAACTCTCGATAACGACCCTTGGGGGCGTCCATATCGCGTGGCGATGAGGAGATATCGCCCGTGGACGCCCCCACTGACGCAGAGTCTCCGGGGCGACCTAGTCGAAGAGGTCGTCGCAGCTTTGTTCCCTGCCACTGAAGATGTCACTCCCCCCACCGATGGCGTCACATCCATCGACGCCATCGTCGTTGAGTTCGGCAAGGGTTATTTCGGAGGTTTCGCCCGAGGAATTTCGGGCGGTGGTGCTTCGGCTGCGGGGCAAGAAAACAGCCCCGGGTCTCGACGGTATCCCCGGACGTGCGTGGTTGTTAGCCGTCGAGCATCTGGGGACTAGGCTTCGTGGCCTGTTCTCCGCGTGCCTGGAGCAGGGCCGTTTTCCGTCTCAGTGGAAAACTGGGAAATTGGTCCTGCTCAAGAAGGAGGGGCGGCCCGCAGAGTCGCCATCGGCCTACCGGCCCATCGTGTTGCTCGACGAGGTCTGTAAGCTCTTCGAGCGTATCATTCACGCTCGCCTCGTCGAGCATCTTGAAGGGGTCGGGCCGGACCTGGCACAGTGCCAGTACGGGTTCCGGCATGGCCGATCGACAGTACACGCGATTTTGCGGGTCAAGGCACAAGCGGAGGATGCAGTGGCTCGGGGTGAAGTGGTGGTGGCGGTGTCTCTAGACATCGCCAACGCGTTTAACACCCTGCCCTGGGCTTGCATACTGGAAGCACTGCGGTACCACGTGGTGCCACCGTATCTCCGGCGTCTGGTGCGCTCGTATCTCTCAGACAGGTACATAGTGTATCCAGGCGCCAACAGGTGGCACCGAAGAGCGATGGCCTGCGGTGTTCCACAGGGCTCAGTCCTGGGCCCTCTCCTGTGGAACATCGGCTACGATTGGGTGCTCCGTGGTACCAATCCCCGAGGCGTCGCTGTCGTCTGTTATGCAGACGACACGCTAGTAACAGCGACAGCCAGGTCTTTCCAGGAGGCCACCCTGCTCGCCTCGTTCGCAACCGAACAGGTGGTGGGCAGGATTCGGCGACTGGGCCTTAAGGTGGCCCTGAACAAATCCGAGGCCCTTTACTTTCACGGTCCTCGGATTCGGCCACCTTTAATGCCCCACATCAATGTGGAGGGGGTGCGGATTCCCATCGGCTGTACAATGAAGTACTTGGGATTGATTCTTGACAGTCGGTGGGATTTCCGTGCCCATTTCAAGGAGTTGTCGCCGAAATTGGTGCGGGCGGCGGGCGCGCTCGGACGCCTGCTGCCGAACCTGGAGGGACCTAATAGCCCTTGCCGAAGTTTATACGCTGGAGTCGTGCGGTCAATGGCCCTGTACGGATGTCCCGTATGGGCCCAGTCCCTGAAACCCCGCTGCGTCGCCTTGCTGCGCAAACCGCAGCGTTTGTTGGCGCAGCGAATAGTAAGGGGCTACCGCACAGTCTCCCACGAGGCGGCCTGCGTATTGGCCGGCACCCTCCCTTGGGAGTTGGACGCAAAACTCCTCTCGTCCGCGTTCTTCTGGCGGGAGGAGGCGTCCAGTTGCCGTCAGGTGAGACTGGCCCCGAGGGAGATTGCGGCCCGATTTCGCAGAACCGCTGTGGAGGAGTGGCATACCAGGCTGGAAAGCCCAAGTGCGGGCTTGAGGACCGTCGCGGCAGTGCGTCCTGTCCTAAAGAGATGGCTAGACAGGCGCCACGGTGCGCCAACTTTCCGGCTGACGCAGGTACTGACGGACCACGGATGTTTCGGTTCGTTCCTGTGTCGGATCGGAAAGGAGGTGTCTGCCGTGTGCCACCATTGTGGCAACTGCCACGAGGACACGGCCCAACACACGTTGGAGGAGTGCCCAGCCTGGGACGAAGAGCGCAGCGCTCTCAGAGCAGTCGTCGGAGGAGACCTCTCGCTGCCGGCCGTGGTGTCGTCCATGGTCGCCAGCCGGAGGTCCTGGCGTGCGGTGGCCCACTTCTGCGAGAGCGTCATCTCGCAGAAGGAGAGTGCCGAGAGGGATCGGGAACGAAATGATCCCTCCCGCCGCCAGAGAAGACGTAGGAGGCGCCGGGTGGACGACTGACCGGCGTCTCCCGCCCTGTGGAACGGGGGCGTTTGAATTCCACCACGGTAACCCCTGCCTGTCGTACGAGGCGACTAATTGGGGCCATCGGGGGTCGCGGGCTCGCAGCGGGGGGCTGTCAGCCCGAATCGATGCACTCCCAGTTTCGGAGCATCGTGCGACCCCGAGATGGACGGCAGCGCGTGTGGTAAGGCCTCGTTCGCTGTCGTTGTTCGGTGCGCGGGGGCTCCTAAGCCCTCCCATGGAGATGGGCTGCTACGCAGCACCGCGCAGGGGCGGTTCCGGCAGCAATTCTAGCACTCCTTAGAATACCCCGGGATCGCTCCGTAAGCGCCGAAGAAGGCCACCGCGGGGTTTTAGCTGGTAGTGTCGGGTGGGGTGTACATAGGGGGTAGGGACTCGGCCCAGCGGCTGCCCGGATAGCCATCATCCGGGCGAGGGGGATGCTGGGTCGTAAGACCGGCTAGTCCAGCATAACCGTTTTATTCTTATTCCGCTTCCCCCCGGAGCGGGCGGTAGTAATAAAACGCTTTCCCCGCGACAACAAAAAAAAAAAAAAAAAAAAAGGTTAAAGTGTATCAAGAACTACGAGGGGCTACGGTCCCACAACACCCAGACCCGAAACAAATATATATCTGTCACCCAAACATTTGTCTCCGCTTCGGAATCGAACCTACGTCCTCTCGTTTCAGAGTCGGCTACTCGTCCGCTGCGCCACGGTGGCTGTCGATGTATTGGTTAATGATTAACCGTAAATCGGTCAAGCGAGTCATTTGCTTAGGATAAAATTTAACTTAACACAGTTTGGATATGATTCAGAGTGATTTAATACAAATGTTTAATGTTTTGTAAACTGATTTCTCATTAAACTCAATTTGAGTACTGTGAAGGAATGCAAAATGTTGTCTTTTTCGATATAGTTAATAGGATACCGGCGGACTTAATTTGGAAGAACAGCAATTATGGTTGACTTAATAATACATATGATTTTGTAGTTTTTCAACTGATTGAACTTGTGAATTCATCTATATAGTAAATAGATTGTCTAATGAGTAGATAAATATACACCCAATATTCAAATAGGCTAGACTCCACATTGAGTTAACGTGTGTCGAGAGTATCAGGAACTATCAGAAACTTACGATCCCACAACACCCAGACAGACTGCGCAAATATTGATTTCGGTCCGAGGTCGAACCCGTTCCTCAATTGTCAGTCGGCTACTCACTACTCGCCGACTACTCGTCTGTTCCACGAAAACTGTCAAATGAATACTAACAATTTTTTCATCTTATTTATCCCTATGCATTTCAGGTCGGCATGTTGGGCCGAGTAACGACATATACATATAGTTATGTCTCGCTACTTGATACAGTAACTGGACGGCACTGCCCTTACAATCTGGTGAACTTTGCCGTGCCAGGTAAAAAAAAGAGAGAGGTGTCTTATGGGCACCCGGCTGGAACGGAATTCCTTTCGGTTTATAGTTTCTGTGTTTGTATTAGGTAATGATTCAATAAAATTATAAACATTTATGCATGTTCTCAAAATTCAAGCTGAATCGATTAAAAAGTTTTAGTTTCCTTGGTGATCGGGAAGTGCCTCAAAAATCACTGCAAAAATATGTCGTTTTTCATTGTTACACCTTTTTCGGTCTAGCCCGCAAACAAATGTTAAGTGCGATAAGGAAGTACGTTCCAAAAACATCAGTTTGGAGCATTCCTGACCTGATCTTTAT
The DNA here is from genome assembly GCA_905220505.1 of Laothoe populi. Classification (NCBI taxonomy): domain Eukaryota; kingdom Metazoa; phylum Arthropoda; class Insecta; order Lepidoptera; family Sphingidae; genus Laothoe; species Laothoe populi. Next base: position 18,732,597 of record HG992153.1, on the reverse strand, counting down.
TTAGGACGTCGCTGATTTGGCTGGCAACATTTAGTAGAGTTAATCTCCTTGTGTATCTCTTTCGTCAGTCATTTACCATCCAACTTTATATGTCAAAACATATGTCTTTCTTAGTTCTCTTTTTCTTTATATTCATAAGTACCATAACCGTATTCCTCACTTTTCACAGCGTCACACCACATATGGCTCAATCAAGCATAATTGATTCTATTACAACAGAATCACTATGTGATTACATTATTTCCTCTTTCACTACATAACCTTCATTTGCTATTAACAATCCATTATCTAGATTGATATATTTAATAACAATGCAACACCGATTATTACAGCAGATATTTAAAAGCAAACCTTTTTGGATAATTAGTATTGATGAACAGGTACCTTTTGCGTAATCTGTGGTCGAGATTTAAAAGGCAAATTTCGACTTAGCTGAGTCGCTTTTGTTCAAAATGAGTTAGATTAAGGCCGTATTCAAAATACATTGACTCGGTCGCCTCACTAGTTCGAAACAGTTATATCAGTTTTCAAAAATATATTTGTGAAAAGGTATGTTTATTTATGCAACTTCTGTTGCAAGTAATATTTGAAAGGTTTATGAAAGAATATTCTCGTCTTTTAGATGAACTGAGTAAAATGAGAATTCGTAATTTGACTTTACAATGTTATCTTTGGTTAGTACATTGCGAAAAATTTGTACGCAGTCACTTTCCAGTAGATTTAAGTTGAGTCCATAGATTTAAGTTTCATGAGACCACAAAATGTTCGTTTGTTAATTTTCATATCTTTATTGATGTAGTCTTTATACTCTTGTAGCCTGAATCTTATAAATGGACACATGGTGGATTGCCGTGTATTGATATTTGTTATCAAGTCCGAAAAATTACCTAGCAATAGTCAGATCCGGCTTTATATACAATCGTTATCAGCCTTATCCTGCGGATAAATGGGCCTCATCAACTAATAATAGTTGCTACGAAAATGGGTTATTGAAAATGATGATCCTTTGAATTGCATTTATTTTATCCTTAAGGCGACAAATATACCTTCTAATAATATACCTTCGGGTACTTTTTCAATATTTAAGCATCATCAAATTTCATTAAATCCATCATCATTATTAGGAAACTGCTTGCCAGTATCTTGCGGATTAAATCTTGTTTAACGTGTACATTGCGCAGTCCCCGATAATTGCTCGCCTTTTATGACAAACCATAACATATGCCTTCTCTGACAACCTGATAAATCTGTAGTTATTAAAGTATATTTCTCAACCTTACAATGGGTTTGTAGAAGCGTTGGCCTATAAAATGTTACGGGAATTAAAATTGTTGTTAAATACTACTGGATTTAGCACGTGCATGAATTGACGAGATTTCCATAATCCCAACAGTTCGTAAAATTAAACACCTGATGTATTTAATTCTAGATATAAGTAGATATTATCATTCTGAAAATAGATATTAATACTGACAGCCTACGTCGCGCAACGGCTTAACCGGCTTTGAAACGAGGGCCCGCGAGATCAATTCGCACCAAGACGTATGATTAATAAATATCTGTCTGCTAATGTTAATTATTGTTTTGGTCTGGGTCTTAAGAGACCATTTCTCGTAGTCCCTAATACCCACGACAAAAGAATTCATATCTTAGTGTAGACTTAAGACTATGTGACTGTTAGGTTAGGTTAGGTTATAGTTATTAGTTATATATTTTATACACTAGGATTAACATTCAGATTTACTATAAACAGCATTGTTATTTATCAAATTATAATATCATCTAAGTTATTAATTCATTCAGGAATCAATTAATAATAATAAATAAATACACTTAACAGCCACACGCATAGTTTTGACCCCACACTAGATAAAACCTGTATCGCGGTTATCAAGAATTACTAGGACTACGGTCCCACAACACCCAGACCCGAAACAAGTATTTGTCTGTCACACAAACATTTTTCTCGGAGCGGGAATCAAACCCATGGCCTCTTGATTCACAGCTAGGTCCTCACCCACTGCGCCACGGAGGCTGTCACGTGATTTTAATATCTAAATCATCTTTGACTTAGTTCATTGTTTATTACACCATCATCCCGCAAATCTATATGTATCATTAGAGTCATCTCTGTATACATGTGAAAATGAATTTAATGTAGACATTATGCTATTTTGATTACTGTAATTAATCTTAATGTGTCCTGATACATTAAATATACACAGCTGACTTACTAATGTTATTACTAAATAACTATATTTATCTGTAGATATGCGAAGTGACTTTATGCTTTAAAATTACACATTGTTGATAGCTAAGCAGAAAAAATAAGCTACCGCACTCAATCAATATTCATACTGTTGCAGTGACTGTCTCCATTGTTTTATATATTAGTTAGTCTATAACTTATACTCAAGATCTATAATAACCAAATACACTTGAATTCTTTAATCATGTTCGGTCCTCATCAACCCCAATTCGAGTTCATTTGACAATGGTCAAAGATAAATAAATAGATGTAGAAAATTAATTGAACCATATTTATTACAGTAACTAGCTGCTGACCCCAGCTCCGCCAGCGTGGGTGTTATTTTTGGGGCTAGCTTGTTAGCTTCAACCAATTATATCACTTCATCTCTATCGTACCATCTATTATGGACTATAAATACTCATAACTTTAAATTGAATGAACCGATTATAATGAAATAAAGACCAAATGTTACCTCGATATATGCTCTTTAGTTTTATTGATGTTTCTTTTGTAAAAACACAGTACTTTAGACGTGATGCCTGGACAAAGAGACAAATTTGTGTTCTATATCCATATTATAACGTAACACAATCAAAATTTTGCAAAAATATTTTATGTACACAGTGCCTCTGCAGTTTTAATATAATATAGATAACATGGTTCATTTAAGACTAAGATGATGATGACTTGCATGATGTACCTGTAAAGTAACCTGTTAGGTCACGCAGATTTGCCCTAATGACCAAGAAACTAGTAATGACCCCAAAGGTCAGGGCGGTATGCGACACAATGGACGAGAATCACTCCAGTCGGGCCTTGAAGAAGCGTGGGAATTTGAGACAAACGGAAAAGTCGTTGACACCAATAGCACGCGAACATTATTATAATGGTGCTTGCTTTTCCGCTAACTGTTTATCTATATATATAAAACACAAAAATTGATTCTACCTATGTCCGTTATAGACTTTGAAACCATTCAACCAATTTCAATGAACTTTTGTTTATGTGTCTGGTTGGTTCTAACTTAAAATATAGGATAGTTTTAGATCGGATAGGTCCGCTATTATCGAGATCTGAATTTCTTATGGCAGGTTTATGGTAGGACAACGTCTGCCCGGGACCACTAGTAATCTATATAAGTGAAAATACCAATTTTTTTTAAAAAAAACTTAATTTGGGATTTATTTCCTTTATAACAATTTGGATTTTAGTCAGTATTATAAATGTTGTGCAGAATTTTAATACTTGTATTTCATATAACTCTACTTAACAATACAGACGTATGAACAATAACATAAACAAACAGATTACTGAACAATACAAATTAAATAAATCCTTTAAGTCATAAATCTAACAGGCCATCAATTTTGAGTACAAATAATAGGTAAAACATAGAACTGAACAAAGCGAGCCGAGGACGTTTACAAATTATAATTCCATACCGCTGAGTAGTTAACGTTTACAGGCTAAAATAACAAATTATGTGTTGCACAAACTGGTAACCATTGATCACGTACTAGATGATACGAACGGCCACTAACCCTTCATTTTGATGTCATTTTTACGAGCTTTATGTGCGCAGATTGAAAATAATATATCAAAACATAGATTGGATCTTTACGGGTAATATATAGTTAGTAGTTATTAATCTATGGGAGCAACAGATGTTTCATAATATCTTCATAGACTAATAAACGTTTGTCTAGTGACAACGCACGTATTCTATTATTCCTACCTTAAAACAGAACAATGTTGCCAGATTCATTCAATTAATTTTAACCATACAGTGCGCCACAACTAAAACGTATTTAGGAAATTATAAAGTACCATAGTTGCTATTGAAAAGTGTTAGTTGTATATTATTATCATCGAATCTAGAGTTTATTGTGTAACACAATTATGAAAAATTTTCCTGTACAGAAAATGTAAAGTCCGCCTATATACCTTGTATATGAAGTGTATAAATAAATAATTTAAATAAATGCAAATCATGGGACTATTTAAAAAAACGTAAGACCACTTTTGAAAGATTTCAGCCTATGTAAATAACAGAAAACTTAAGTTCGTATCTATAGTTGCTTAAACAAGGTTTTAAATTAAAGAAACGAAACATTTAAAACCCTGTTTGTAATTATTTAAGTATTTGCTAATACCGTTCTTAAAAACAGAAAACTAAATCAAATTCCAGCAGTAATGGTGTTTAAACATGCGAAACATCCTTGTTTCATGGCCTGTTATTAAATTGCTGCAATAACCACACTCGTAATTTGTGTAATACGCATTCCTACTTGAAATTAGCATACTTGAGTTCTTGCGAGTCCGTATTATAGCTTCGGTGGCGAATTTTTCCTATAAAGTTTGGTTATGCTACTGGGAGAAATTCTTAAAGAAGACAAATTAACTTGGGTTGACCAGTTTTTTTATAAGTTTGTTTAGTATTTTATCGTGACTATCTTCTGACTGCCTTGGCGCAGTTGTAATTCCGCATGCGTTACGACTGCTATGCTGAGGTCTCGGGTTCGATCCATCGGGTAAAGTGATATTAGATTTTTCTATTTAGAAATACTCAGTATCAGCCCGGAGTCTGGAATTGAGCCTGGTATAGCTCACATTATCCTCTATCACATTATGGGACTGTAGTAAATTCGGCGAAAACTGGGTGAACTAGTTACACCTTTGCCTACCCCTTCGAGTATTACAGGCTTGAGTGTATATGTATATGATTATATGAGTAATAAACAGTAATATACAATGTTCTGCTAATTTTGAAGTTTTGTATTGCCTCTAAAATGAATCGGAGGGGGCAGTGGGCCATGGTTCGAAGATAACGTGTTCTTGATAATGCCTTTTCTAATATTGGTAGAAATAATATCTCTTATGTTCTGATAGACAAAATTCGAATGTATATAAGTATCAATTACCGATTGGTGAAAGTTAAATTCTCGCAAATGTTATTTATAATGTCTTTCACTTTTCAATTCATGTTTATTGATACGCTTATTTTAATACTAAAATAACTGTGCTAAGTAATTGTTATTTTACTAAAATTAATGAATACCGAAAGTATTACATTTTTAAATTAGTTTGATGCATTAATGCGTATGTGGTTAGTTTTTTTTAATGTATACTATTGTCCAAATAAGGCCTAACCCCTCTCATTAGTAGAGGAGGCCCGTGCCCAGCAGTGGGGTAGTGTTTAATACAGTAGCCCTGTGTTATTTATTATAATTATTACATTTTTGAATTTTATTTTACTTTGATCTAAGTCTTATTATCTGTAATCTATTGGCTACATATTATAGGCTGAATAAAGTGGTGAGTTCCCAGGTTCAAACTCAGGTCAATCACAATTTGTTTTTTTACTGCATTGATAGACAGACGAGCAGACGGGCCACCTGATGGTAAGTAGTCACCGCCGCCCATAGACTTCTGCAATAACAGGGCACAGCAAAGCTACTGCCTACCGTTGTGTTTGAGTTATTGACTGGAATAATTAAATTATCATGGGGTGAAAACGAGAATAGTGAACTATGGTACTAGTGACATCTCTGCCTAGCCCTCCAGGGATACGGACGTGAGCATATATATTAGTATGTATGTTATATGTTCAACCTTAGCCGCAATGTTTAAGATTTACCGTCAATGTGAAAGTAATCACCATTATTATCTACTTCGAATCATGCTATATAAATATAATTTCGGTATAAAATTACTTCGGCATAAATTAAATTTGCACGATCATTAAAAATATGGATTATATTACCTGCGAATGCCCAAATTCTAAATACCGTTATTTGAAACTGAAGCGGTGTATTTTTCTATATACAGACTTGCCAAGTGCAGAAAACGTAAAACATCTCTTCAAAATATATTTTAATGGTCAGTAAACACTGTCGTGTTAATTTTGTTAATTGTTTGATATAACCTGTTTACTGCGTGTTTTGCTCTAATAAATATAATTTCATTTATATTTTTTCCTTTTTAATTATAGAAACTGCTTACTTTTTACCTAACAAGGCCATGAAGTTACATCAAACGCTCCAAAAATGTAATATAATTTAGTCTTCCAAACATATTGTTAGCCAATTTGTTGCAATTTATTGTGTCGTTCTTTGTCGACCGCTAGGTCAAGATCAAGACACTGGATCTGACATGAACCGACGGCCTTGGACTGGCGTTATTGTATAAAAAAAACTAAAATTGTGTCTCAGTATAAAAAATCTTAAATTAGATAATCTATTTTAGAAGCTTGTTACCTTATTTAAAGATAAAGATATATTTATTTGTCAAAATATGTGTACCTCATACATATACATTAAAATTGAGATATTGATGCAATAAATAGTTCTAGAGCAATCATGTTTACCATGGTTGGTTTACCAACATTTAAAAATGAAATTTTAATAATAACATGATCTTTACAATTTCTAACAAATGCTATTTATAAAAGACGTAATAGAAGAATTCAAATTGTTTTAGACTGATTCACAACAATAATAATAATACAATTCAATTATTTGAAACGAACAACTTCATATTTCTTATTGAATGTCACAATATCACTAAAGTCTTTTGCTAAGACGTCCTTCCTATATTTAATCACATAATATGACTTCACAATGAACACCATACAAGACTTCAAGAAGTATAACTTGATCTCTCACGACATGGCATTGGAAATGCGTACAGTAATTAAAGACGTAATGATGTCTATTTAGGAACATGAGTTGAGTAATGTAAGGTCTAAATTAAATGTTGTGCTCATATGACACGTTAATCCAACAGTATTTGTTGATTAATGTTAACGCTACTTCATATTTTGATGTGATCAATTAAAATTTCTAAATAAGCAGATAGTGGAACAGTCTTGATTTTAATCATTAATGACTGTTTTGAGCTAATAATGTCTAACAAGAAGAATAGGTCATTCAACATGCTTAATAAAAGCCTAGAGACTATCCCGCTCACAATTTTAACTCCTGTCTAGCCAGGATCGACAATGGTACACAATTTTTTGACACCGAGTAATGAAACTCGGTGAGTCTCTGGGAATGCTTAACAGTCTTTTATCCCGTAACGAAATTAACCAAATAGAAATATAGGAAGGAGTTGGAAACATTATTATCCACTTAAATGTCTTATAAAATTTTAGATTTTCATCAATTAATACACTGATACTAGGGACAGTCCTAACAGAGAAATCTTATGCCTTATTTGTAAAATCTAATGAACATTTACACTACAACATATCTTTCTCTGTAATTCGATGGCAAGAGAAAAATATTCAATAATTAAATTATGTTTGAATGAATAATAAGAACTGGAAATCCCTTCAAATTTTGTAACGTAAACTAATGAAAAGACGTTAGCAATTATCAAAGATATGAATTTAACACAATACAAAAGGAATTAAAACTTTGTCTAAGTACCCAAGAGTCGTTTAACATTAAATTACATTCATGCATAAAGTTGCGTGTGAGGAAAAAACGAGATTCCTCAAACAAATGAGCCTAAGGTGTTAGCGGTCAGTGCTACTAGAAAGTGGGGTTGGTGATCTGAAGAGGCTAATTCATTCGAGATTATTACGATCGCATTACTCGACATTATGTCATCTCACTTTCAAAATGATGATAATAAATATTTTAATTGGATTAACGATACTTCGCTTGTAGCGGTGTATAGTATAGTAGACATAAATTGGCCCAAATTGGTCGATCCGTAGTACAGACACAAATAACGAGCTAAACACATAATATATGCTTACATTGTAAGAATAGTAAAGTAGCTTCATAATAAATGGGGTCAGTTTGGACTATTGACAGTTTGGACTATTGAAGATTTATGTCAAATTCTAAAATCACTTGTACAAAGTAATATTGGAACGATATAGATTCTACAATGGAAGGTAGACCTATTCAAACAGTTTTTTAAAACGCTTGTGATGCTTTACATGTGTAATATATAAATTTAATTTGAACATATGCAAGATATCAACAATAACTTGACGCTCATTATTAACCTACGTTTTTATAGCTGATAAGACACATTCTTACGGTCCCATTACATTTCAATGTCGTCTGTTTAAGCTATATTGAAGACACCATTGACACCTTCCTATAGTGAAGCCGTCGTAGAATTGTCTGTCATAGATTTATGTAGTACACGGTCAAAACATCAAAAACGGTGAAGTCTGCCTCGACAAGTACGTCATATTATTTACAATTAACTTTAATATCAGATCTTATATCCATTTGACTTGCTAATATATAAATATAGATATATTAGCACTAATTAATTATAGCTATTAATTCAATAATTTATGATCATAAATTTAAAACTTAACATCATAATCTAGAACAAAGTCAAAATAAATTGCCCGTCGAATGAGCTATCAACTGCGCAATTATTCCAAGGTGTAATAAGCGTCAATTTTCTAAAATAATGCTGCAGCTTGTTAAGTAACTAGTTCGTATCAATATGGAACATTCGTAATCAGTATCACTTTATAAAGTCCTTTTAAAGAAGTGATAAAGAACTACACATCAAACGCTTTCAAGGTTTTTTAATAACTAGTTGAATGCAGGGTGGATGGCCTAGTTATAGCTTGTCATATCGTAATATATAACAGATTAAATACATTCTCGTATTACTATTACATAAGAATCAAAATTGGGGTGTAGGCAAGATTTAATATAAAATGATATTAACAGAAAATGTTAAGACATCGCTTACTGAAGAAACAATATCGCAAACGTCAACTTGCATCTCGTACAGAGAGTAATTTCTAGTACCATTTAAAAAAACATTTAAACCATTTATTTTTCCAGACACACAATATAGAAACGAAAAAATATATATTATATCTAATTTACATGATTTGACGATGCACCATGTGCGGTGGAAGGGGCACCAGCTCAGTACACGCTGCTGAAATACATCCCCTTTCTACTCTCATACTCATTCTCTACTCTACTTTCTACTCCCTACCTTCTTCATCTCGAATGCTTTCAATTAATTTTCAACAAATAACCAAATCGTTCTAATTTTTTTCCTGGCAGAGCAAAGTGACCACACTGCACCTGATGGTAAGCGCAGTGCCGACTAGTTAGAGTGTCAAGTAGAAGGAGACAATCTATCCCGATTAATAATGACGCGCTTACTTTAGTGTAACTTTAGCCCATACATTATATGAATAAAAACGCAAACGTATAAGCAAGCCAAGTCATAGCCAATTAATAAAACAAAGACTGGTATCGCATTTCGATATGATATTTAGGCAGCCAAACGAGCAGGTAAACGAATGCCCAGCAATATCGGCATGAAATCAATCACATTGTCATTGTATCCACGCAACCTTGGTTGTTGACCGAACAGCGTCGACATTAGATCGGTGTGACAAGTTTCACAAATGTATATATTATACTGATCTGATTATGCTATACGTATAAATGTCGCTTTGTTAATGGTTCTGAGACAATCTAATGCTTAATTAGGTATGAAACCGTATCTTATTGCTAAAGATCATTATAATTAACAAGGTACATTGACCAGATTAGTAGGTTACAATTAGTAATATACGGAATCCAGATTTAGTAGTTTTAAAGATGTTTAAATCCAAAACTTACAATGATCTATTTTCCGAATTAGATTTGTTTGCTTCATCACCTAAGTCATTTCGCATAAACTTGCTTCGAATTACATTAAGAACAGTAACATACAACATACTTAAGTCACCAAATGCTTTATTTGACAATTGTTATTGTTTTTAGTTTATTTTTAATCAGTGAGATTATATCTTAATTATCTTCTTTAAAAATCTTATTTATTATTATAATAATTAAGATTATAATAATATTTCTTTTTTATTTTCTCTCACGCTTAAAAATTTAACAATTATGTCTGCGAAGAACGTCTTAGGTTGTACATTTGTATTTTCAAATATATAATTCATTTAATATTATCACAATGTATAACTGTTTGTTTTCCTAAATAAATACAACCTATTAAAACTATACCTGTAAATACGGGCAAAAGTTTGGCTAATCAAGTGTCAAGTCGTATAGACAAAATATTAAATTAAACTCGACGTGTTCTTACTCTCTATGTTTGAAATATAGAGATATCACATTTTATGCGAAGAATTGCCTGTTAAGCATTTAGTATCGTATTTTTCTTTTGGTCTAATACGCTGACCATGTATTGATATTACCTTTTAAAAATGAATAAATACACCCAACAGTGACACACATAGTTCTGACCACTATTAGGTAAACAAAACCTATATCAAGAACTAACAAATATGTGTCTGGCTTAAAAACATTTGTCTCGGTACGGGAATTGTTTGCTGGTGGTAGGATATTCATATCCGCCCGGATAGCGACCACCGTACACAGGGCGAAAAACCCGCCATAGTAGCACACGCAAGTGTGTCGCGTTCCGGGGTCAGCCAGTGTACATCCAGTTTTTGTCGGGGGTCTGGAGTTGGGGTACAGTGGCCATTTTGCGGCCTTCTTAGTACTCTGACACTAGACCCTCGACCCCTTCTTCACCTTCTTGCCCATGGCGTAGTGTGAAGAAGCAGGCCGGCATGAGTGTGTTGAGTAGCGGGGATAGATTGTCTCTCGCTACTCAGTACTCTATTTGGACCGCACTGCGCTTACCATCAGGTACAGTGCGGTCACTTTGCCGTGCCAGGATAAAAAAAAATTGTGGGTTCAATTCCCTGTTCTTTTCTTTTCTGGCTTCTCTGTTCACAGCCGGCTACTCGCCCGCTACGAAGACTGTCAATAATGGGATCATAAGCTAGACAAACAATATCGCAAGTATGATTATTTTTGCCACAGGTATTAATAAACATTGCTGTTTTCTGTTTTTGCAAAAACCAAGATTACATTTCGTCGTTTAACAAAAACCTGCCAGTTTTGCGAATTAAATTCGTGACACATACCTGTACAGTACGAAGGGCAACGGTGAAAGCAAGCAAGGCCACAGCGGCCGTGCTCCACCACACGCCGGCTCGCATCCTTGCACTGCAACAACACACATAACATTAATTATAACATATACTAGAAGTGATTATTAATTATGGAATGGTCTTTAATTCAATTCCTAATTGTCTACGACACTTAAGAGATATTTCATATTAAGTTGCAAGTGTAAAATGCTGAAATAATCTTTCTTGTGCTAAAAACTATGTCAGAAATTTCCATTTTTAACCGACTTCAAAAAAAGGACAAGGTTCTCAATTCGTCGAAATCTTTTTTTTTATGTATGTTCCCCGATTACTTGAAGACGCCTGGACCGATTCGAGAAGTTCTTTTTTGTTTAAAAGGATATACTTCCCAGGTGATCCCATTGGCACCAAGTTAAGATCTGATGATGAGATCTCAGAAAACTCGAGGGCAACCTTAAAATGTTATAAGGGCGGATAATGTGTTTTTTCTTGAAGTCGGTGTACTTTTTGAGGCTATTATAATGGTTTTTTAATTCTATTTCGAAGTACTCAGTATCAGTCTAGGGTCTGTAATGGTGCCCGGTGTGGTGATAGGCTCATATCACATTACGGGACCGTAATAAATTCGGCGAAAAGTGGATATCGTCGGTGATACTGCAATACGTTCCATGTCGTAAAAAAAATAAAAATATATTTTTATTTTTTTTGTTAAAATGATCGAGATCCTGTATCGGAACGCATCCGTTTCCGGGATTATTTGCCTGTTATTATATAGGTCTTATTAGCGTTATATCATTATAAGCATGTCATACACTTCGCGAATTATTTAACAACAAAAAAAAACATTTTTTGTCTCTGCTGTAAAATCAGTTCTTGGTGACATAGCTCGTTTTGCAGTATCACCGACGATGTACTGGTTACACCTCTGCATACCCCTGCGGTAATTACAGTGAGGGTATATGTATTAGTAAAACAACGCTGAATTTTCTGCACTTCCTTCATCGTTTAACTTGATAGTCGTGACTCAATGGCATACATATCCAGAATTTAAACTATTATTACTCTGACTACTAACATCTGATCTAAGAACGACTGCATCGCCAAGTATACAAATAGTTTCAAACCCATACAATTCATAATAGAAACCGCAAATTTCAATGCACATCGACACTATTTCTGAAACCTTGCCAATAATATGTCTATAAATTGTATAACTACCTGTCCCATCAATCGGTACTTTCACAAACACTTTCGTTTTGAAGTTAAATATGTTATTGCACAAGTCACCTTTGTAATTAATACTTGTATTGTTTTTGTTCGTCATATTCCATACTAGAATCTTGTGTATGAAAGTTCCGTTTGAGGTATATTTGCTTATATTTAAATTCAAAATTCGGACTATATTATGCGTCATATGTTCTAACTAGATGTTCCTCGCGGCTCCGCCCGCGTGAAGATGCTTTTGGAAAAAAGGGTAGGTATACAAGCCACGGAGGCATCTTAAGCTATTACATCTTTCTGTATTTTGTTATCCCATAGAAAGCGTACATTTTTCCGGGATAAAAAGTGGCCTATGTCATTTTCTGATCTTTAAAAATAAAACTATCCCACGGGAACTGTAGGTACATTTTTCCGGGATAAAAGGAGCCTATGTGCTATTCCAGACTATAATGTATCTCTGTGCCAAATTTCAACCAAATCCATCCAGCTGTTGTAGCGTGATTGATTACCAAACATCCATCCCTCCAAACACTCGCATTTATAATATTAGTAGGTTAAGAAGAAGGTAGGATTCAAAGACTGAATAAAATAGATTAACATCCCATCGATATAGAAATTATAATCTACCTACCAACACAGCATAAAAACGAGAAGACCATAATACCGCGTGAAGAAATCAAAACATTTAATCAACCGTAATGACTGTTCAGAGAAAATCAAGTCCACTTATTATCATATAAAAACCAGCACGCACCAGTAGTCGCCGTTCACCACACACATTGCGTTAAGCATGCCTAACATATTGCAACTTGCACTTTCTTTGATCACTGACCGAGCTGCCTAGATGCTTTGTAGACCGATGACACGGTTGATGTAACTAATTGTTTTATGCAATATGGCTAGGACGCGTACCCTCGTTGTGGAAGGCTTCATACAAAAATTGGCCGCAAATTTATCAGAGTTGGTTCAGACTTAGCGGGGGATAGATCATCTCTCACTACTCGATACTCTAATTGGACCGCATTGGACTTACCATCGTGTGCAGTGTGGTTACTTTGCCGTGCCAGGATAAAAAAAAAAGATTTTACTTGGGATGCCTCGAGACAGACATGCGTGGGTTTTAGTTAGTGTTACAGACTAGATTAGTTTCGGCCCCGTTCTAATAGTAGCATAATAATATGCACAATAGCATAGCATTGCTCCTTCCGAAGGGCTAGGAAGATACGATATATGGTAGAGCTGATTTTCCTAGTGGGAATAAAGTTTGGACGCTGATTTGGAAAATTGTGAAATTACAATTAGCATTAAATATTTTTTTTATCCTGGCACGGCAAAGTAGGGTCAACACTGCGCCTGATGGTAAACGAAGTGCCGTCCAGTTAGATCAAGTAGCGAGAAAACCTATCCTCGCTACTCAACTTAATCATGTCGACCTGCAGTGTGGCTTCTCCGCACTACGCCATGGGGCAAGTAGGTGAAGAAGCGGTTGAGGGTCTAGTGTGAGAGTGCTCAGAAAGCTGCAAAACGGCCAAACATCGTACCCCAAATCGAGACCCCCGACAAAAACTACACTGGCTGACACCGGAACGCGACACACTCGCGTCTGCGAATATGGCGGGTGTATAATATACACCCTGTGTACGGTGTCGCTATCTGGGCGGAGTTCTCAACTCGGAGTGGTACGAAATAACGAGTCGATAATTACAGGTTCAAAATCATCCACCTGAAGCACAGGTTTCTAACATTATGAAGGTTTTTATAAAATGACACACTTATACCTATATATCGCGAATGGATATCTTGGGCAACTTTTTTAAGCAACGCGAACAATTATAAATACACCCAACTATCACACACAGTTCTTACCCCACACTGGGTAAAACCTGTATCGTGGGAATCAAAAACTACCAGGGACTAAGTTCCCACAACACCCAGATCCGAAACAAATATCTTTCTGTCACACAAACATTTGTCCCGGTGCGGGAATCGAACCCACGGCCTCTCGTTTCACAACCGGCAACTCGCCCGCTGCGCCACGAAGGCTGTCATGGAGTTGTGTGTATTCACTGTTAATCATTACATACCTGAGAATTCTCTCCCATATTATAATACTAATTAAATTAATAAAATGCGTAATTATTTATAAGTGTTTTCTGTATTTTTTACGCCCCATAAATCACGGCGATGATAAAATCTAACATTTACAATGAATAACTTCATAATATTTAATACTTTCCCCTTAGAGTTGTTTAACAAACCTTAAAACCGGATAAAACTGATTTTAATCTTTAAGTTAATTACCTTAAGCCACATCTAAATTAATACCCATAAATAAATGGGAGCTTAATAATATGTTTTATTACCTATGAATAATATAACTGCCTCGGTGGCGCAGTTGTAATTGTGCATGCGCTACGACTGCTGTGCTGAGGTCTCGGGTTCGATCCAGTCGGGTAAAGTGATATTGGGTTTTTTTATTTAGAAATACTCAATATCAGCCCGGAGTCTGGAATAGGGTAGTTGACACGTTTTTTTATTAATTAAATCAATAAGATACATTACCTAAAACCTATTAACGAAAGAATTTTATAAATCCGAATAAAAAAAACCTAAATTTCATCACATTATGGCCGTATTCGATTTGGCGAAAAGTAGGTGTACTGATTACTCGCTCCGTAAGCGCCGAAGAAGGCCACCGCGGGGTTTTAGCTGGTAGTGTCGGGTGGGGTGTACATAGGGGGTAGGGACTCGGCCCAGCGGCTGCCCGGATAGCCATCATCCGGGCGAGGGGGATGCTGGGTCGTAAGACCGGCTAGTCCAGCATAACCGTTTTATTCTTATTCCGCTTCCCCCCGGAGCGGGCGGTAGTAATAAAACGCTTTCCCCGCGACAACAAAAAAAAAAAAAGGTGTACTGATTACACCTCTCTCAGCCTTCGAGGATTTCAAGCGTGAGTGTACCTATATATATGTATGTATGAATAATATGATACCAAAGAATTCGCATTGTGTTATCCCAAAACAAACAAAATTGTGAACAAAAGCTAATAAATTAAAAGTTTATTCAATTAGCACAAACAAGTAATGACAATGCACGGAGCCAATTGCTTTAGATAATGACTCTACTAATGACCAGTTGAGAAACATAGCTCAGGAGCATTTTATCTGTCAATCAGATTTGTACGAGCCAATCGCCAACTCCAAACCTGTCACTAACACTAATTATTAACAAATATACTACTGTTATATACAAGTTATTTCTTTCCTTTTCAAATTTTTCATCCCATGGCTTTTTTGGAATCATCGAGAGCTATAAGACCGCCAATTGTAATTTTAATTATCTTTTTGTTTGTTTTAATATCATATATTCTAGTGTACAATTAATAAATAAATTAAGTATGACTTTCAAGTGTAACTTTTGTGTGCTTTAAAGCTTTGGTCTAGAACTGAATGATGTATTTGCATTCGCGAATTACGAAGCAACGAACAAACTAGTTGGATTTATTTACTTGGACTGATTAACTTACTAACGTCTGCCAATTTATTGTATTTGTATAATTATATAAAAGAAGAAACTGACTGACTGACTGATCGATCAACGCACAGCCTAAACGGCTGGGGTTAGAGACTTGAAATTTTGACAATAGGAACCTTTTTTGACGTAGGCATCCAGTAAGCAAGGGTTTTTGGAAATTCCACCCCTAAGGGAGTAAAATAGGGGATGATAGTTTATATGAAAATCCGTCTTTTTTGAAATTAAAAAATATATATTTTAGGATTTTTGGAAATTCTACCCCTATTTTATAGGGGTAGAAAGTTTGTATCAAAATCCGTAATTTTTGAAGTTAAATTCATGAAAATAAGTATTTGGCCTTTTAGTTAAAAATAAAAATATGTATTTCAGGATTTTTGGAAATTCCACCCCTAAGGGGGTAAAACAGGCGAATAAAGTTTGTATGAACTCTTTTATCGGGGGGTTATTAATAATCCTACTAATATTATAAATGCGAATGTTTAGACTGATGGATGTTTGTTACTCAATCAGGCTACAACAACTGGACGGATCTGGTTGATATTTGGCACACAGGTAGATTATAGTCTGGAATAGCACATAGGCTACGTTAATCGCGAAAAGGAACGGTTCCCGTGGGATAGTTTTGGTTTTGTTTTAGACAGAACAAGGGATCCACATGTTTTTTTGCATAGTGTTAGTTTAGGGGCTACTTTTTATGCCAGAAAATGCACGGTTCCTACGGGATAGCATAATAGAGGAAGATGTAATAGCTTAGGAGTTCTCCATGGATTTTATACCTTTGCTTTCAAAAATAACCACCACGCGGGCGTTGCCGCGGGCAAAAGCTAGTAAACTATATATGTTTTAACATGATTTGTCTGTAATATAAAACATAAATACATTCCATCCAAGGGACAGTGTGTGTGGACATTAGTGTGAGTCGATGCCATCCACACTAGGTCGAGCCACACTATACAGGAGGTCCCTACCTCCTGTATAGTTATATAAGCCTAAGAACACCTATTATGTATCACCTTTTGTAATTTTTTTTTGGTAAATAAATGATTATTATTATTTTTCAATAATTGTATTGTATATAATTGTATTTATTTTAAACATACATATACATCTACGCCTGTAATCTCCGAAGGGGTAGGCAGAGGTGTAACTAGTACACCCACTTTTACCGAATTTATTACGGTCCCAAAGGTAAGTCGTAACGCATGCGCAATTACAACTGCTGCCACTGAAGCATTTATTTTCAGAATATCTCTATTTTGTCGGACATACGCAATGGTTTTTCCACATGTTTATAAAAAGAGGTTTAAAAATATTTAACAAACAGGCTATTAACTGAAAACACTTATATGTAATGCACGACGCTGTTTTTTAAATGCAATGTCTTTACGGTCGGTTTCCTTATTTACTTTTTTTTAAACAATAATATAATTATAAGTGTGTGTTACGTTAATTGTCTACCTCTGATGCCCGTTCTGGTTCATAAAAAACATAAGTTAAAACGTACTGATTTCAAAAAGCAGTATTTTATAACAAAAAATGTGTTTGCTCTAAGTACCTAAACAAAGGACATTAATTTGTACTTATTAATATTGATACGCATATCAAGGCCTCCGTGTTGCAGCTAGCGAGCAGCCGGTTGTAAAACGAGAGGCCGTGGGTTCGATTCCCGGACCGAGACAAATGTGTTGTGTGACAGATAGATATTTGTTTCGGGTCTGGGTGCTGTGGGACCATAGTCCCTCGTAGTTCTAGTTATCCACACATGTTTGACCTAGTGTGGGGTCAGGGTTGTGTGTGACTCGTGCGACCCCGAGATGGACGGCAGCACGGGTGGTAAGGCCTCGTTCGCTGTCGTTGTTCGGTCTGCGGGGGCTCCTTAGCCCCCCATGGAGATGGACTGCTACGCAGCACCGCGCAGGGGCGATTCCGGCAGCAATTCTAGCACTCCTTAGAATACCCCGAGATCGCTCCGTAAGCGCCGAAGAAGGCCACCGCGGGGTTTTAGCTGGTAGTGTCGGCTGGGGTGTACATAGGGGGTAGGGACTCGGCCCAGCGGCTGCCCGGATAGCCATCATCCGGGCGAGGGGGATGCTGGATCGTAAGACCGGCTAGTCCAGCATAACCGTTTTATTCTTATTCCGCTTCCCCCCGGAGCGGGCGGTAGTAATACAAAGCTTTCCCCGAGACAAAAAAAAAGCGTTATGTGTAACTGTTGAATGAAGGGGTTCTTAAAAATAAAGTAAATTATGACCGTCATCGGGGTGATAGAGTATCCACATACTTAATCTTATAAAAATCGGGACATTGGTTTAGCCGTGAAAACATAAAGGACAAAAAACTTTCAACCCCTAAGTAACATTTTGACCGACAAAAACCGGATTTACACTGGCTGATCCCGGAACGCGACACACTTGCGTGTTTTACACCCTGTGTACGGTGGGCGCTATCCGGGCGGATATGAATATCCTACCACCAGCAATATCAGAATGGAACAAATCACAACATGCGACAACGTTAAGGAAACTTTAAAATATAATATAGATTTTATTGCGACACCAAAAAATAGTTTATGATTTAAATTTAAATTATGCTTTAAACCTTTACGACCGTGACATTTCTTTAATCCGGTTCTAGGTTCTGAAGTTATTAAATCATAACTTCATTGCATGTATGCGATGTAATGTCAATTGTCCAATTACTTTTAATGTCATGCAGATGGATAACATTGTATTGATAAAAAATCAATACCTATGCTATTTGACGAGCCATTCTTGCGTCCTCTGGTACCTGTTTTTGCTTCAATTTGATTGATATTCTTTAAAGGTTTCTTTTGAGATTTCATTCTTCTTGTTTACTAATCTATGCCGTGCTTTTGATTAAGGGTAATTAGTCTAAATCAATATAATACAACCCTTTCCAAGTGCCGAATAAGAAATATACGTTGAAAATGGCTTTATTCTGATGATATGGAATCAACGATTTTTAATGCAATTTATCTCTCAAACTACTCTTGGTATGTCCTTTTTCTGAAATAATAGTCTTGCTACAAATTCTACATTTAAAAAAATATAATCACTGAATACCTTAAAAACTTCTGCCGCGTGCAACTCGGGCGCACTAAATGTCCACTTAGTTACTTTTGTTCTATATAATAATATAATAATAATAATACTAGCCCTGTATTAAACATTGTCCCACTGCTGGGCACGGGCCTCCTCTACTAATGAGGGGTTAGGCCTTAGTCCACCACGCTGGCCTAATGCGGGTTGGCAGACTTCTCATACCTTCGAAAAACTCTCAGATATGCAGGTTTCCTCACGATGTTTTCCTTCACCGTTAAAGCAAGCGATAATTAACATTTTTTTTCTATACCAACCGATTTTAGAACTAAAAGCCCCATGGCTTTTAAAGCTACAATCAAAATACGGTAAACCCTCTTCTATTTATTAATTATTTTTACTGGCCCTTTTCAAGATAAATTATGAAATCTGCTAATTTATATGAAATTAGCTGACAGCCTTTATTCAAATATGAATCTGCAGTATTCATTTATCTATAATGACGCATCGACTTTAACTGTAAAAGAGCGTTGATATTTCGAAGGGTTTTCATAAAAACATGAGCTACAACATTAAAAATATGCTATGCCAAATTTTCGTAGAGAAAGAGCAAAATTGGACATCTTAGAAGTCTTCCTTTATTGAATTTATTTATACATTTAAATAATAGTAAAAGGGACACTAGCACGATTCTTAGGTGGCTCAAGTTGTGTGGCATTAAGTTCATTTACCAAACCATTGTTTTTCCAGTGATATACCTCTATGTTTATTTATAAAAGAAGTGTCAAATGAGCATTTTCCTAACACGTTAACACCTATTGACTTCAGTCAGTTTTTCATACATTGCCTCACCGCTCGAGTAATCCACGTTGTTGTCAGATATCGAAAATCGGTATATAGGTTGGTGTAACCGGCGGTTGACCGAAACAACTTAAACGTGTGCAAGTGTGCCAGAACTTTTACACAATGCTTATGTAAGTGGTGATTAATTTGTTACACTTCTAGTGCAGTGCGTGATATGAGAGAGTTTGGCGGAAGCGTTAAATCTTTGGAGGCGATGTATTATGGCTACTATTTAACAATGGGAATTTGGCAACCAAAGCAATGCCTAGTCCTTTGTAAATCGGCTCCTTAGGTTGGTCGTGATTTCGCTTACTTCTCTTAACTAAGAAAGCACGATGTTTTGCCGTCTTCTGAGTACTCTGACACTAGACCCTCCACCGCTTCTTCACCTTCTTGCCCATGGCGTAGTGTGAAGAAGCAGGCCGGCATAATTGTGTTGAACAGCGAGGGATCTCTAATTGGACGGCACTGCGTTTATCATAAGGTGCAATGTAGTTACTATATATAATAATAATAACAATACTAGCCCTGTATTAAACATTGTCCCACAGCTGGGCACGGGCCTCCTCTACTAATGAGAGGGGTTAGGCCTTAGTCCACCACGCTAATGCGGGTTGATAGACTTCACATACCTTCGAAATTCGTATAAGAATTCTCAGATATGCAGGTTTCCTCACGATGTTTTCCTTCACCGTTAAAGCAAGCGATAATTAACATTTAATACACACATAACTTTAGAAAAGTCAGAGGTGTATGCCACTTGGGTTTCGAACATACGACTTTCGTCTTGGCAGTCCGTACCGCAACCAACTAGGCTATCGCTGCTATAGTTACTATGCCGTGCCAGAATAAAAAGGAACCTTCAGATGGTTACATAATAAAAATTGACTGCGGCTACTACCACCCAAAATACGACGGATAGTCTGTAAGTTCTAGTACCACATAGTCAATGTTTATTACGTTGTTAAACCCAAATACATCTCAAAGTATATGAGATGTGTGTTTAATAGTATTTTATTGCGTTTACTAAAATATTACGAATATTATTTAAAAATATTTTTCCTTGACAATTTTTTTTGTAAATCTGAGCAAAAAATATGGGAAACCATGATAGGTGTCATTAATTATTCAATTTTAAGGGTCAACTCTATCTGGGACTTGTATTGACGTAATGTTGCAATTAGATGGCACACTTTTAAAAGAGGCCGATGATACAATTTTAGCAAGTTCTGTTCCGGACTAATTGATCGTATTGTGTTGCTATCTTTGGCATTGTTTACAAATAAATACTATTAATTTCACAATATAAAATTATACACATTTAAGACGTGTATTTGTAAATTGTATTTTGTAAAAAAACAAAAGCCATAGATGCAGTAAAGAAAGAATTATGCAAGTGGAAATGGGCTGGTCACATCCGAAGAGAAAAAAATTACCAATGGTCCCAAAAAGTGACAAATTGGTTTCCATTAAATATAAAGCGTAGACCAGTCAGACCTTTGAAGCGATGGAGCGACGATATAGTAAACATCAAAAAAAAATTCAGCTACAACCAACATTTACTATAAAAATTGTACTGGATATAATATAATGTGTAAGAAAAATAATGCTTTCATTTGTTTATATTTGTAAATTACCAAACGTGATAATTAATTCAATTCAATTTCTAAAACTGATGAATCAGTCATTCGGCTTGTCATAATACAAAACAGCTATATAGTTTTATTCGTATATGCGGACACGCGACTAGCGAAAACCTCGCAATACAGTGTTTTTCTTAGTATTTATCGGTGATGTGATCTACAAATGCTCTTTCTATGTAACCTACAGGAAGTGTGTACATGGTGATGTAAAAAGGATGCCTAAGTGGTATTATGCTCGTTTAACCGGTAATTGAGTTTGCTAATCATCCGTTTTGATTGTATCATAACATAATCTCTCGCCTAACCCCAAAGAAGTAGGGCATATGTGCTAGTAGAACGTACAATACGCCATTTTTTTCTTACATACATATACACTAACGCCTATAATCCCCGAAGGGGTAGACAGATGTGTAACCAGTACACCCACTTTTCGCCGAATTAATTACGGTCCCACAATGTGATGGGATGCGGGCCTATCGCCATACCGGGTACAATTCCAGACTCCGGGCTGATACTGAGTAATTTTAAATAGAAAAACCCAATATCACTTTACCCGAGGAATCAAACCCGAGACCTCAACACAGCAATCGTAACGCATGCGCAATTTTGTAATCGCGCATGCTCACTTGTGTGAGCCACCGGCAGTTTTTTGTTAATTATAATAGTTTATTATGTATGGGGTACGCTATAACAGGGTGACGCCACGAGCAACAAATAGTATAATATAAAACTAAAGACACTAATATTTGAATACAGAACACATACAGTCACATTAGGCACATCTATCCAGACAATCAGATAGAGAGTTTTTTTTACAGAAATAGGCTTTCGTTTGACCACTATCTCGCCTGACGGTAAGTGATGATGTGGTCTACGGTGGAGCACGCTTGCCTAAAAGATACCTGTTCACTCTTATCTTGAAGATACCCATATAATTTTCGGGAAATATAGACTCCGGCAAAGAGTTCCACTATCTAGCGGTGCGCATGATAAATGTACTAGGAAAACGCTTCGTGCGCACTGGTGTCTCTATCCAGACAGTCTCTTATATACAAGCGCTATTATACCTAAGTGTTCTTTAAAATAAACAATTCTTTAAATCACTTACTACTTCTGAAGTAGTAACGCTACAAAGATAAAGTTCTCGAGCCATTTTCGGCACGCGCGTGTTGTTTGGCGGCTTATCGTTTATCCGAGTTACCGCAAACTGGCACAAGCCGATTAAGGTAAGGTTTGTGCTGAAGTAATACGCGAGACCCGCACGCAAAAAGATAGCACACGTACTTATACCAACTGATTAGACACTTACGCCTGAATACTGAAACGTAACAAGCATTTAACATCGTGTTAAATATTTGAGACCCTTTTATTTGTCATAATAGTATGCCGTGTTACAAAATAAGTAATGATGGTCTTCGTGGCGCAGTTGGCGCAGTTGGCCGTGGGTTCGATTCCATCACCGAGACAAATGTATGTGTGACAAACAGATGTCCATGTATCGTGAATATTAACAACAAGATTAATTTTGTCCTAGTGTGGTGTCAGAACTATGTGTGTGACTGTTGTGTGTATTTATTTATTTAACGGCCAGTTAAGTAGCATTTGAGTATTTGGGCGTTAGACATTATATGTATAATTGAGTGCGTCGCTGTTTATTGAGCGTTTTGCTGATGAGAAGCTAATTGTAATATTTGGACCTGATAGCGACCACCATAGTGAAAAACCCACACAATCGCTCGTTCCGGCCAAGGCCAGCTACAGATGCAGTGTCATTCTATTGGTCGGCATTATATTTAAACCACGTAAAGTGCTGGGGATAGTCACTGTGCAACCCTGCAATAAACTAGTGTTAGTTATCTTTATATATATAATTCTACAGTACGTGTGTATGTCACTGAACTCCTCCTAAACGGCTGGACCGATTTGAATGATTTTTTCGTACGCGTTTGGGTGGCTGGATGGTTTAGATTCACAAATCAGCCCGGCAGATGGCGCTGCAGTCGGTGTGGCGCTGCTTTTACGGTCTGGAGGACGTCTGCTGGGCCCGCTAGTATTATATAATCATCCAATACGTATACACCAAGAGAATAGTTTTCTACATCAGAATTAAACATTGCGGTTGTGTCTACACCATAAAACATAAATTTAATCATGAGCCAATTTTTTCAAGTCGAAAATGGTATTTGAACCTAATACCCGAATGGATGAAATACATTCTAGCATTAAGCAATGAGTCGTTTTAATACATAGTATAGATGTGGCAAGGGAAAGCTGTGTTCTAGACGCAGATGTTTAGAAAGGTAATAGCCTCGCGTCGTTGTGAACTGATACTGGACTAACATTTTGTTAGCATTCGACACAGTAGCTCTAAATTCAAAAGAAAAAAAACTTATTTTAACCGGTTTCATATCTTTTTGTATTTTTTTATGTTGGGATATAAAGACGAGCAGACGGGCCACCTGATGGTAAGTAGTCACCGCTGCCCATAGGCTACTGCAATGCCAGGGCACAGCAAGGCCGCTGCCTACCGTTTCATTTTTCGTATCTATATATATTTTCCCTAAGTAACTCTCTGATTAAATAAAAAACTTAATAAACTTACAGAAATATGATAAACATATTCACATAACGATTCACGTTGTCACACTCCGCGATTCTGAGGTCATTAACTTCAATAATTACGCAATTATAGCCACTGCGTGTCATCTGGACGTGTGGCAGGTAATTATGTATATTTGATAGATGTGCACGCACCTTTAGAAATGTTTAGCATACGTTTTAGGGCTGTACTGAACTTTAAATATGCGATATTTATGCTCAAAAGTGAGAGAGCTATGTTTTACACTTTAGTCAACTGCATCAATATCTCATTTAAAATGGAATAATACAACTCTATTCCTCTCCTTAACCAGTCATGACTCATAAGCTCGCCGGCGGTGCGTCAACACTAGCAACACTCGCCGTTCTTACATGCTATTTTTAACTTTAATGCTATGGAAATAAAAGCTTGTATTGTACTCCCTACTTTTTTTTTAATACCCTTCTAGACCAGCATTGTGTCCGTGATTCTTCCAAATACGATAAACGACCCAGTTGCTTTTATGCTGATTGGTTGCTACAAAAGTACGACTAATATAATATCTCTCCTGAATTCATTCTAAACAGACGTCGATCAGGTATGTATTGTGTAATATTTTTTCTTTTGATAATTATTCAGACAATAAAAGATTAAAAATGAAATAAATATAAATAAATCATTCCATAAATACACCATTTAAAATGTTCATTATTGAGTTCTATTCTGATCATACCACTGAACTGAATTCTTCACGGCTACGCTAGAGCTGTTTACAATAAAGTTGTTCATCAGTGTCGTAATTTAACAATATAAAATATCCGTTGTGTTTTATATAAAAATGTAATTCAAATGCGTCTTATTCTTGATAAATTAAGTATAGTTGAAGAATTTACTTCCATTCATAAAAAAATATGTGAAATCTCTAAAATATATTAATTAATTCAAGATTAAACTTCTTATTATAATATGGATGTTATGTAAAATAGTAAAAAAATACGATAAATAGTAGAAAGCCTCCTTGGGCTAGTGACTCATATTTTAAGTTTTTTTGTAAAGTTGCAAAACTTTCGACATGAAACATTTAAATGTTATTCATAAAACGGCGTTTTTTAAGAATAGCTGCATAAGATTTGTTTACTAACAAAATATTTCAATGTTCATCAGATTATAATGTTTTGTTTAGTTCGGTGTGATCGTTCTAAAATATTAACATCATCATCATCATCATGTCAGCCGAAGGACGTCCACAGCTGGACATAGGCCTCCCCCAAAGAGTGCCACAACGGTCCTGCGCCACCCGCATCCAGCGGACTCCCGCGACCTTTACCAGGGCATCAGTCCACCTTGTCCACATTAATAGTAAAATATTAACATTTAGGACTGTACCCTCCGGCAATGACCTTGACGATTTGAACGCCGACTTCCCCATACAAACAACGGTTGATGTGGAGGTTTCGTGCGCTCGAGATGCAACGTTTTTATTGAAGCGAAAACTTATTTAGGCACCTTGGGCACTTTTGGAATGGCGAAAAAGCACTGAACTCGATTATTTTACATTTGACATAAGAACGCCTATGTAGTCCTATAATTATTGACAAGCAATCAGACCCCATGAATGCCTATGTTTTGTTTATTTTTGTTTTGTAAGGATAATTGAAAATTTCGCTAGGCCTATTTTGGGGTGTATGTTTTATTATAGAATACAGATGAATACATTCAATAGTTTTCCAGACGCTTTGCATCAAAGACTATATCATTTTTAATGTCTTATCGTACATTATTTAAGAACATTTAACAGAAAGTTTCATAACGAGCCTATTAATATATAGTTTTTTAGCGGTCAGCGGACTTTTCAGCATTTCTTGACACTTGCCACAAGTTTTAAGATTTATGCGACGAACGACCTTTATAGCAATAATTTAAAATAACTTCCAAAACAAAATTACACAGTAATACTCGCCAGCCCTAACATTAGGCTGATCGTACATCAAACGCCTTGGCCGATTTGATCGATCGTTAGCAGCTCCCAACCACTGTCAGAACAATGAAATTAAATACTTCACACCCGCCACATCCTGAGACCTTGGATCTAATCGCCGGCCAGAGCTGATCTCGATCAACCTCTTACTCTGCAATCTAATTCACATCTCATATATCTAAGTCGAGCTTAATGAGCGGAAAATTGCCTTTTGACCATTGCATAAGATTTCGCATTATAAATAGTGTACAGACAGGGAAACTCTTGTTTAATTTATTACGAATACTGTGATTGAAGAAGTGAAGAAGAAAAATGCTTTGAATGTTTGAATTTCATGCATTTGGATATATAATAGACATAGGACTATATACCCAGGAGTTAACACTCGCATTTTAGTGCAGGGTTAAGACTATGTGTGTCACTGGCTAAAAATATTTGTAATATGGTCATCGTGTTCCAAATTTAAATTACAACGAATAAATAATAGTCCCCAATCGAGCACAATAAGATCTTTGTCAAGACGTTAAAACATTCGCAATTGTTTGTCCTAAATAAACATGTTCCAAAAACTGAATACTGTTGAATAGAAGCGCCACTAGCGTTTGGCACCTGATGTACAATGGGACAGAACAAGGTGAAACGCTTTGTATGCTAATTTGATAACAATGTAGTTGGGAACTAGAGCCAAACAATAACTCAATTGATCTCTGATAAAAGTAATTGGATTTTTATAGCTATTGACTTTTCCTGTGATAATAATATAAACACACACAAATTCGACCTCACACTAGGACAAATCGGTATCGTAAGTATCTGTCTATATACAGAAGGAATAACTACAGTCCCACTAGACCCAGACCTATATTTGTCTCGGTACGTGGATCGAACCTACGGTCTTTTCATTTAAGAGCTGGCTACTCGCCCGCTGTGCCATGGAGGCTGTCTAACTATTATGTATACACTAAAATTTAAAGGTAAATATTCCATCCAATTATTTTATCTATTATATAAACCTCAAAGGCAAATATAAAAGTTTTACTTAAGTAAACTCTTTTTTTACTACCTGACACTAGGCAGACAAGCAGACGGGCCACCTGATGGTAAGTAGACACCGCCGCCCATAGACTCCTGCAATGTCAGGGCACAGCGAAGCCGCTGCCTACCGTACCTATTTGTAGATAATATTATGATAATTATACTCAGAACGAGATGTGACACGTACTGATGGCGAAATAATCATCATTCTGTAATATCAACAATTCAGGCCAAAATAATTACAAATAGAATTACACAAATATGAGTTTCGCGTCCACGTGTTTGCATGTGTGTGTCGCAGGATATAAAATATCTATAGACAAATCAAATAATTTATTTAGTAAATTAGGCCACTAGGGACACTTTTACATGTCATAATAATGTTAAAGTCTATTGGTGCTTCGGAAATGCCCACTGGTCTTAGAAGAAGCACCAAAAAACTCAGCCGTAGGTCTTTTGTAATTTGTCATTAGGAATATTAGATAAAAATAATTAGCTTAAAAATACATAGATTCTTTAAACAAGTCACATTCACACGAGACAAAAAAATTACAGTATGCATGTCAATACAAGGCAGAGTCATAAACAAGGCTATACAACCTGTTATTTAATTGTTCTAACTAACAATCAATGAGCAATCCAGGTGCAACAGTCCATACAAGCACACAAGACCTTACTGTTATTCAAAAGAATATCTACAAATTAAGGATAATATTATACTTATAATCAAAAGGCATTATTATTTTCATCATATCATTACGGTTGAGTTTCTTGGTGCCTCTTCTCAGACTAGGGGGCATTTCCGAAGCACCAGTAGATTCTTACATTATTATGACATGTCAAAAGTGAAATAAATGATTTAATTTGATTATTATGCCATCTACGATTTAAGTGCATTGATTTCCATGTATGCCACAGTTGCCATATATTAACAGAAACAAACAGGAAGACAATACAACTAAAGTATTTAATGAATAGTCAAAATGTTACCGTTAAAAAAACATTGCTATCTGCCACTAGCTTAAACCATTAATATTCTGCGAGTCTCTTCATTCAACAATACAAAGAAAAATGTTGACAGCAATTTTGTATGAATGTTAAATGCTTTTTTTACACAAAATTACATTGTTTATTGTTTTGTGGACTAGCTCCACAAATTTATTACTACTACAGAATTCATAACAACTTTATAAAAGTTTATATCATTAGGTAACGAACGATCGTCGATTCCCCTTCCCTCTACCAAGTAGAAAATGGCCTTTATGAAATACTAACAACGAAAACTTTATCGCTCCTGTAACACAAAACTCAGCCTAATCAATCAATCAATGGACAGCCACGGTACCGAACCAATTCAGTAACATTCACAATGTAGCTATCCTAGTGTGCTTGCATTAAAAAAGTTAACTTTCCAAACCAGAAGCGTACGCCGGCGCTCGGACTGTGAAGTTCCATACATAGTGATAAAGATACGCTCGCGAAAATATAAGTATGTTTAATATTACCCGTCATTGTTATTTAAAACTATTTATTATTTGAATATCGTGCAAATATTTGTACTTCGAGGTCAATAAAGTTAAACATTTTTGACATTTACCACTGTAACGTATGTCAACTTTTCTTGTAATTTTTACAGTTTCAAAACTTTCGTTGATACTAAATTAATTTATTTTAATGAATTTCTCTTATAGTATTTGACAATATATTTTTCTAATGACCATTTTTTTATATCTTTACTTTAAAATGTTTCTCGATCACAATGACTCTATGTGTTCCAAAAGTCATATAGAAATAAAGAATATAAACGGACGTTTTTTTAGATAAGGAAAATGACCATCAATCGAAGCTAGTCTACTGCATACAACAGTGCTCTGCTTAGTGCTTGTACATATCAATGACACTTTCGCTAGCGGACGTAACGGCGTTACATCAGCTGACCACAGATGCCATTAGAAATTATTTGATTTATTGATTGATCGTCGAAAAAACGTTTATCCAAATTCAAACTTTTTGCCGTTGAATTTAATAATTTCCGGTCTTAAATATTGATTCAGTAATATAACTAGATGGTAATTAGAATGTATATCAAATTCTTGATATCAAACTTGAGATATGCAGACGACACTACTCTTCTTGCAACATCACAGGCAGACATAGAAGGATTTCTTTCGCTCCTGGAAACAACTAGTTCAGATTTTGGCCTCACCTTAAACCGCAATAAAACCAAAATGATGGTGGTGGATCGTAAAGCTAACAATCGACCTGATTTACGTGAAATAGCTAACTGCGAAGTTGTCCAGAGTTACATCTATCTGGGATCCACAATCACAAATACTGGCAGCTGCGAGGAAGAAATCAAAAGACGGTGTGCCGTGACACGATCAGCCGTGGAAAAGCTCACGAAGATATGGAAAGATCGCCGCATAACTAAAAACACCAAGGTTCGCTTAATGAAATGCTTAATATTCCCTATATGGAGCTGAAACATGGACGATCCATCAAAAACATCGAAAAAAGATTGACGCCCTTGAGATGTGGTGCTGGAGGCGTTTGCTGAAAATAAAATGGACTGCTCACCGCACTAACGTTTCCATAATAAAAGAGCTTCGCATCAAACAAAGCCTTTCGTCGACTGTGCAATTGCGAATCCTTAAGATGTTTGGACATATCAATCGCAACGAAAGCTCTTTGGAACGTCTAGTAATACAAGGAAGGGTAGAGGGTCAACATTCTCGCGGCCGATATCCCACAAGATGGACAGACCTTATCAAATCATCTACGAAGTGTTCCCTTGCTGAGTGTACACGCAGTGCCACGAACAGGAAACAATGGAGACGTATCGCAAATGCTGCAACCGACCAATACGACGATCCATAACCACGACCATTCCGCCAGGAGTGCCCAACTAAGAAGAAGAAGAATTAGAATAATTTTAATAAAAATATAAGATTTTAACGGAACAACTTTAAATATTGATTAAATAACGGCAAATCAAATTTTAATGTATATTAATGATATTTCATAATTTCTTTAAAAATATTTATCTCTTTTTAAGTAATAAATAGTATCACAATATTTATATAATAGGTACTTACTTATCACTAAAAAATATTATGCAAATGTGACAGTCACATCGTAGTCCACAAATTTACTATACGCTTTAAATTAAAGTAAATTGAACTGCCTCGGTGGCGCAGTTGTAATTGCGCATGCTTTACGATTTAAGACTGCTGTGCTGAGGTCTCGGGTTCGATCCCCGGGTCGGGTAAAGTGATATTGGGTTTTTCTATCTAGAAATTCCTCAGTATTAGCCCGGAGTCTGGAATCTGTGCCCGGTATGGCGATAGGCTCGCCCCCTATCACATTATGGGACTGAAATTCGGCGAAAAGTGGGTGTACTGGTTACACCTCTGCCTACCCCTTCGGGGATCACAGGCGTGAGTGTATATGTGTATATGAACCTTCTTATATTGATACACTACTATTATCTCACTACTCTAACAATGAATTAAAACGCATAGAACAAAATAGTAATGTTAATTAATAGTGACAAGTTATATATTGCCCTATAATTCAGCTTGCAAACAATATTTGATATCTAGTCAGAATATCTTAGTTACCAAACCCAGCATGCCAAGTGTTTAGAATACGAGCTATGCAACCTACGCACATATCACGTACATTCAAAACTAGTTATTAAAAGGAAGTAAAAAGTACTAGCTAGAACTAGACATCGGTTTATGGATCATACTGAGTTAATTTTCAATTTAGGTCAAGTTGAAGTTGTCATATAGAAAGTTGATTCTTTTGTGTTGCTCAACATTCTCGATGTAGTGGTAATTTATTTCACTTTATAAATGTTAAGTTGGAATTTCAATATTATTTAATATATTTACCATTTTATATAAATGTAACATTGGCAAAAGGCTCTTTTTGATATCATTGCACACCTTTATAAGTTTGCCAAAATCCATACTAATACTATAAATGCGAAAGTAACTCTGTTTGTTTGTTTGTTACCTCTTCACGACTAAACAGCTGAACGGATTGTAATGAAATTTGGTAAGGGAATAGATTATATACTGGAGAAGGACATAGGCTATCTTTTTTTTCAAAAAATAACATTGAAAGGGGTCAAATAGGAGTTCAAAATTTGGATGGGAAATCCATGATTCCTCGACTTAGGGATCTGTAAATTCATATTTAGGCTTTTGGTAGGAAATAAAGAAATACGTGTTCTATCTCTAAAAGGGGCAAAGTGAGGTTAAACTTATGGGGTTTTTTTAGATGCAATCTCAAAATTCAGGCACAACACCTGAGAGGCTGGTCAATCGCTACAGGTTCCTCAGTGCAGAAGACAACTCCTTGGATTGTATACTTCTGCTCCCGAATATAACCTCCACGCAGGCGGAGCCGCGAGCAAAAGCTAGTATACTATAAATTACTGTATCTGATATAATTAAACTAACAATTATTATCTCAATATATAATATTAATAAGTATGAAATCAAAATTAACATTGCGATTATAATTCTTTTCACTTAACTATTTCTCTTTCTATTTGGAACTAATTACTCGTCGGTATTGAAACATCATAGTTCATGTCTCATTACCGTACACTATTACAAACAAAAAGATTATCAAAATATATCTATATTTGTATTGTAGATACAAATGTTTTTATAATACTAATATTCAAATTAATACACAATAATTACTTTGTTTTAAATCATTACACATTTATAAAAAATAACCAATTCAAAGCTTGACGCTATAACAATGCTCGTTGAATAAACATTAACAAGCAGTAATATGCGATAACAATGCTGAACCAAAACGTGTGTTAACTTTACAAATTAGCGCCTCTGCGTCAATTGAACAATTTTACTATGTTTACCAATTCTATTTCTTTACACATTCTACATATTCAACATTTCAAAGCGTTTATCTTTTGATAGAGTCGATTTTTCTCAGATACTTCATACATTCTGATCATTCAGATCTTCACAATAAGATCATAAAATTTACATGTGTGAACAAATTACCAGAGAGGTGAACTTAGGTTTATGTCTGCAGATTCTCACAATTGATATTATTTCATATTCTTAATATTTCCTGAACCGTAATTGTCCTAGATTATTGTCTATAAAGTTCTCTGCTTACTAATACAAGCCTAGTCAGAATCATTCAGACATTTTGGAAACGCGGGGTTGTTTGCTGTCAAACAAACAGCTAGCTAGAGCGTATTTGTTAGGGTTAAAACTTATTGTACAAACAAATTGCATTTTTTTTAAATTACCTGCATAAATGCATATAATCAAATATGCTTGAGGAAAACCCCTTTTCTAGATATCACAGTTAATAATTTATATTTGATTTATTTGTATAAAGATTAACAACTACTATTCAATGCCATAACCTGATAAATAATGCGATAAGCGATTTATTATTGATACAAATTTAAAGAAAGTAGTGAAACTTGCCATTTGTCCTTGACTCGAATCCAATGAGTCACCGGATGAGAACGGTGAGCGTTGATGTCTTTTCTATGGCGTAGTGGCGTTATACTCTATATTTGCATAGCTAATACTTAGTGTATTATTTCAGTTAAAAGGAGAGAGTGGAACATAGTTCTAAAATGGTATTATTGTTTATTTGGAATACTACACTCTGATTCTAAAGTGATTACTTTTCATACAATTTCAATATATTATATCAGTTAGATTAATAGACATGATTATAATGAATGTAAAGATATTGATCAGCTAATATTATTCAGTATTTAAATACACACAGTACACGTGTATTTTTTACTTGTAATTTGTTATTAAAAATCGAGACTTTAAACTATTTATTTTATCTTGACGGTTTAGGTACGTCTTTTCATATTGACTATAAATATATTAGGTAAATTGCCCAATATACAAATAAAACATAACAACGAGACATGAAAGTACTTTAGTGCAAAAGTGTTTACAACATCAACCAAATATTATGAATATATATTTTATTACATAAATTAGCTTCACAAGTGACACTTGACGCTTCATCCGGCTCTACGTAAGGACACCGCAACACTTTCACCGGCGCCAGCGCATCTTACTACCATTTGTATCTATAGCGTGTGAACTGAAGTTACTTAATATTGATGATAGAGTCCTATTGAAATTATTGTGTTGATTTTTCGTTAGGTGTAACGCTTCCTTTTAAAATATAGATGTGAATGTGCCTTTAACTGGTATAGAGCGACCGGCATTAAGTCCGCCTATACTTAAATGTATAAAGTGGTAAACAAATAAATTTAATCACATAATATATTTCCTCATTTATAAAGTTCTCATTTTGAGAATAATTACTACTATATACATTTGAATATATGTATGTGATTAAAGAACGTGACATGAAATTATCGTGTATATCGTATTAACGTGAAATAATTATAGAGCCGGAATGTAGAGTGACAAGAACTATAATATATGACATATTATACATACAAATATTTTTATATTTGTATATATATTTTCGGTTGAGAATACTAATAAGCTTTTGCATATTCCAGTTATTTTCACACTGCATCAAACTTACGATCAGGTCCATTACAGACATAAGAAAAGTCGTGACGACACTCGCGTGTGACGATCAACAATCACAATAGTCTTTACATACTGTCGTATATTATAAATGTGCACTATTGTTGGATCTGCGCGGTGATTTACTCCAAATTGGTTCAGCAACAGAGACCCACATAATTCCACGTCGTTACATAATTACGTTATGTGATACCATTGAATTTTTCGAAAGCTTCAAATGTCTTCTTTTATAAAGAAATGCATTTTCTCGCATATTAAAATGTAGTTTAAATGTGTATTTATAAATGCATTTATGTCATTTGGCATGTAAATGCCTGGTATGTTTCATAGTGTTTACATGAATTACGTAATATAAAAGTAATATGTTACCTGAATAACGAATCAAAGTCAAACTATTGAGGCCAAGATTTCAATTTTTTCATACATCAGGACAAAATATAATCCTTATACAAAAAATATACTAATATTTGATCGTACTGCTAATTAATTAGAGACTATATTCATAACATAATATTTTGTAATAAAATATTTTACGGCATTAACAGTTAAAGCCATCTATATAATTGTTAACAACTTGCATTTTTACACCCACAGGTAACAGTTGTAGATGACCTTAATGAAGTCATCATTACAATGACAAATCTACCTACACCTCTTCTCGGGAACTCGCGACTATACATATTATGGTAATGACTGAATAATAGAAGTTTTTTTTCTCTCGGGCATCCGAATCGTTACAGAACTTTTGGTATAATAATCCAGAATGTATGGAAGTCCCCACAAAAATAAACCTTTGGATTCTTAGCTAGCAATTCACCGTCAATTGCTTCAATAGTAATAGTTAAGTAATGTCTAGATATATCATTCGTAATACGATATGCAATGCATAATCTGACTCTACCGCCTTATCTCATCCATCAATCAATACAGTACAATTTGCAGTTTATATTTTATCTCAAGATAAATTCATCCTCGTTAAAGATTATCATCACCATTAGATCATTATATAACCCAAAAGAAATAAATAACTGCCATCCCTTAACTTAGACAAGACAATCTAGCTTAACCATAAAAAATCATTGTTTCCTATCGCCGTGTAATTTAGTTCGTTAACGCAACGATATTTTTTAATAATTTGTATATTTACCTTAGCTTATTACTTAAGTCTAATAACGTACTAGGAATGACTCGTTTTTATAATGTATTTAAGAATTATATTATTCTATGAACACATAGCAAAACAAGGACATTTCGTAACACTGAGACATGGAGTTTAAAATTTAGTAATAACGTTATGATCATTTTTAACTTCTACGGATTTTATTACATAAAATACTAAGCGTTATAACGTGATGTATATATCAATTCAGTATTTAAATGGCAGACTTTAATTGTGTGCAGGAATAATTTAATAATATAAATAAATTTCATCTCTGATACAAGTATCTTATATTACGCATGTTCGATTTTAACCCGAGCCCAGTCTTGTCAGAACTTTCAAAACACCCATAAGGTTTCCGGCTCAACTTTGCGTTGCCGGTATTTGGCAACATTCGGTTATTGACACCAATGAGACGTAGAGGGACTTGAAATTATAGTCATTTAACATGGTAGCTCCGTGTCCGGGGTTCGAAACATTGGCTATAAATAAATATTTTTACATGTTTATTATTTCTTAGTCCGCCTTTGAAAGACTCTCTCTAGAGAGAAACTGGTGAGATATGGAGTTCGATTCCCAAATTCAGCAACCAAAATGTGTATATTTTTCGATTATTTCGATAATTCTGTGAGTATCTTGAGATTAGAATCTAAGCCTTATAGGCCAACATACTCGCAACCTATCAAGTGATTGTGTGTGCTTAAGATATAAATAGGAAGTTTGACTTCTGCCTACCCCTCGCGGCTACAAATGTAAGCTAATCTTATTATAAAATAAGGTTTATATTAAGTACTAATTCATGTTATATTACATTTTATATATTTATTCCATCGACATATGTTTATTCTATCGTATAGACGCAAATAGCAGAAAAAGTGAGAGTTTAAAACAATGACCTTCGCGCAGTAATTGATAATTGCATCTCATATTACAGTCATATATAACACCTGTCTCGAGATGCAGCTTAATGACAATATAATGCTTATACAGTGCTGTAATTCTGACAGCTGTCATGGTAAGATTAGTGGGCCACGTATGCAAAAATACTAGATAATTTTTGTTAATTTGTGAGGATTTTTAGGTCAATGACTGATTAAAGTTTTCAGACAGATATACTGACTACATCAGTTACAAGGATATGGATTTAGACAGACAAATAAGATGCCAAAGTTATACTGAAAATTCTCTCGTCTGAAATACTGAAAAAAGAAGTTAATAAAAATCAAATTAAAAACTTATTTTTTAATTAAGTAATAAGTGATACTTCCAATACATTTAAATAACAAAAATCTTTATTATATACCACATAAAATATGCTACGAAATGTGGTGTGAATTTATTAAAAATATATATTATCCAATTTTATAATACACATTACACACTATCAAGAAATACATCAATTATTTAATGTAATATGCCAAGCAATGACTTTCATGCAGTCACCTGAAATAAAAGAACTTGAATTTTGCATATCGCTACACTTTCACGGATTAGAACTTTTTTATTTGCTAACGTCAAGATTTGTCTCTTCATTTAATACCTTTATTCCGTTATATCATGAGTTCACAATAAGTGTGCAATGGATTATAAAGATATTTAGAAATTTAATTTTGTTTATGATATAATTCACAACATCCTTTAGGTAGGTCTCTCGAAAATACCATCAGGCGAGCGAACTAGTCATTTCATTATTCACATGAATAATATTATTGCGTGAAAAAACATAGTTTGATAGCCTCTGTGGTGCAGCGGGCGAGCAGCCACCTAGAAACGAGAGACCATGGGTTCGATTCCCGCACCGAGAAAAATGTTTGTGTGTCAGACAGATATTTATTTCGGGTCTGGGTGTAGACCGAAGTCCCTCGTAGTTCTTGATACCCACGATATAGGTTTTACCTAGCGTGGGATCAGAACTATGTGTGTGACTGTTGGGTGTATTTATTTATAGTTTTATTACTGATAATTGAACCTTTTTAAGCACTTCTAAAAACGCTATATCTTTATGTAAAATAATTAAGAATGAGTACAAATAAAAAAAATACTAAAAAAAATTCGTCGTGAACAAACCCAATATTAAGTATAATATATAAAACAAACACAGTGAGTATTAAGTGAAATGCGTCGCCACCGGTAGCGCGTTCACTTTCTATATCGATCGAATTATACGACGGAATGTCGCATGCTCGGCTACGATTACGTCCGCTATTAAAAACACCTCATTTGTCTATTATTACGTATTATTTTTGGTGCTCGTTTTGAATTGTCGCTATTTATGTTTTATAGTAGTTTATTACAGTGTTAATAGACTGAGTTTGCTATATTTATTTAATGAAAAAACATGATTGTAATTAAACAAGAGTTAATAAAGTATTCATTATAAACTAAAAAAGTGTTTCATTGAACCCTCATAATATATAGAGTTCATAGAATTTTTACAGTACTAAATCTTACGATATATGTATTTTATTAGATGTAACTACTTCAGCGTCAAGCTTAACTTGTCAAATCATAGCAATTTTATTTACAGAACAGTGATAAAACAATATAATAAAATTGAGCAAAGCGACATACATAACAATTTATTACGTATGAATGACTGAACATTCAAAATTACATGCAAATTATAATAAGTTTTAGTATAAAATCAGTTTTGCCTAAAACCAGATCAAATCAAGGATTTGTCTACTTAATAATCTTTTTTACTTATTCTTTCTCAAGTTGAATATGACGTCACAACTAAACCATCCACAAATATTATACTTAATATTTATTGCCTATATTTATCTGAATAAGAATATTTTTTGGACATTACCTTTAACGCAGATAAAATTAAGAAAGGCGATTGGAAAACACAGTATTACTCATTGTCCACACAAGGTCTAGTAACCAGTTGTTAAGTCCGCTTGCCGACCACTCGACAAAGCGAGATAAAATCATTGGGTTCTGTATAAACTGGTCCAAATAGTGTTGCAATATATATCACCACTTATGTTGGCCGAAGGGCGGATTAAGAATCAGTGGCGAAGGCTCCATACAACACGTTCTTTGCTGCTTCCCGTTTTAATGTTTTCAAAAAGTAAATAGTACGAATTCCAGACGAAAAATATTACAATGTAAATTAAAAAATAAAGTAGCACGATCGTCTAAAACTTGACCAACATCGGCTTCCCCTTTAAATATTGTATCCCTCGCCAAATTTAGGAGGTCGTAAAGATTGTCAATAATACCTGAACGATGTTCTGTTCAAATTGATAACAGAATTCTAGCTACAGTAGACCCTGTCTACAGCACACTTGGAGAAAAACACGACTTCTTTGAGATGTATCTAATGTACAATTACTGTAGAGCTAGCCTACCGATTACCAGCTACAATGACATTAACCTTGTCATCGTCGAATATTAGAGTTTAAAATTTTATCAGGACCTACCTACTTCAAATTTAGAACATTTTAAACCATAAAACCTTAGATCAGGGTCGGCAAAAATGGTGCCAAATATGTTTAAAAAGCAAATTGTGTGACTATATATATGCAGATGGTGTAGTCCTTTAGATCATTAATTTGTAATTGGATCGCAAGTGTAAATTTCTGGACCGAAGTAAAAAAAAGTAGATTTGACTGAAATTACACTTTTATTAAAGCTAATTTCAAATAACACAGTGTATCTACTATCTTTTCAACTACTTAATAAACCGATTTATTTAAAACAGAACACAAAGAGTATAAGTAAATGCTTGCACCATTTACGTAGGACCAGTCGAAATGATATTGCGCCGACAGTCGACCAATACCGTTACTGCGACATTTACCTAATACAGACTATAAACCTGGTGATTATGAAACTGCAGATTTTTTCCTTCGCCCATTCAGTTACTTTTAGGCTGTAAGTTTATTTATGATAATCGATTAAATATCGTTCTTTTCGCGAATAAAAATTATGTTATGGTAGTGCAAATAAATACCTTAGAATTTGCTATTATAGTTATTGTATACAACAATTTAATTAATCTGATGATACAGCTACTATTCTGTGGATGTCAATCACGCATATCTATAGATTCAAAGCACCTGGCCCTAAAATAACTTTGCGAGAAGAGAACCTGCGACCTAATCATTTGCATTCTACTGCACCACGAGTTTTTAGTACACAACAGCCTCATATAGATGGTAGGTAACACGTTAACGTAAGAAAAAGCGTGTCTATACTTTGAACTAGATCATTTACTTTGTCCAGTATTGTAACGCAAATAAATTCAGGAAGTGGATTTAAATAGAAAAAACAACTTCATGTTTTGCGTGATCTGAGCGTTGGCAATTTAAATGATTAGTCAACAAAGCGCAACTCTATCATTACCCTCTAAATAAGATGCAAATTAAGTAATTTGTGCGGATTATGATAAAAATTATCTTAATTTTCACCGGAGTGAAATGTTGCAACGCCGCGGCTGTGATATACCCAATCATTTTACTTTCATAAAACGTGTTTTCGCCAACGTTGCTTGACATAACGAAATGCAACTGCCAGATATAATTAAACTTAAAATAATTTCTCGGCGCAAAAATGTTGCCAGTCGTGACTGCTTGTACACTCATGGTCGACGCTTTAGAAAGCGAATGATCTACCATTGTGTAACCCATAATCATAACAAATTCGGATTAAACGTTAAGTACTCACCTTTATTATCTGATTATATTCAAAACTTGTTACATAAAAAATCACTAAAAATTCTTAAGTGGAATCCACCATCATTCCAGCTGTTCACTTGAAAACACCGATACCACCTTCACTAGAAGTTCGAGGAAAACTTTTTTTGGTAACACACACTTCCCGCCAAAATTCTACATAGTCGAAAATTCGGAATCGACGAATTCGAGTTCCGTATCACTGATTGCGATGTCAACGTCCTCGACGCAATCCGGACACTGGCAGGCGCAGTGTCGCCGTCGATTCGGACTTTTACGCGCGACTGCACTCCATTCGATTTGAAATGAAAAAAAATTGGAGTGTTCTAAGTTTGAATTTGTGGCGGGAAACGTGTGTTACGTTGTGAACGTGTGCGGGGCTCGTGCGCTCGGGCCGGTCGGTGCGCGAAATGCGACTGCGGTGACCGCGGCTCCAGCGACACTCTCTGCCCACCGCCTGGCCGCATGTGTAAATGTTAATCTGCGATATTTAGTTTAACCAATTCAGATTGAGCCGTTGCAGCTGGCACCCCAAGCCTTTTACCGCTGGCCGACCAAAACGAAGGGTATTGGAGGTGGCTCATGGCTTTCTGGTCACCGCGATAAGTGGTCCGACTTGTTGCGTTCGCACACGTACAAGTGATGCTTTCAGCGGTGATTTTTCAGCTCAATTGCGAAAGCGAAAGCCCTTGCCACTAATGTAGTCTGGCATAGTATTTAGTACAGTCTCATCACTAGTTACACGAAACAGTGTTTTTACATGGGTAATACGTCAACATTAGTATGCTAAGTAAAGTAATATCGGTAAAAGAGGTGATTGCCTAAACATGTCGGGGTTTAAAGATTCACTGCTATTATATTGCCATTGAATCGGAAACTTAGGGTGATGCCATACTTGTCACAACAATATTTACATAAGTAATGAAATGAAATCGTTTATTGATCATGTAGGCAATTACATAGCTCTTATGACAAGTCAGTACATTAAAAAAACATATGAAAAAAGATATCAGCTTACGTTTACATAGCATCATCAATACACTAGGAATTACTTTATTCATTTATAATTTTTATTTTTAATGTTATTCAAAGAAATACTAGTCAAATATATATATAAGTAACATTTCAAATAAGTATATACAAATATACATATGTATATCAGCTGAACTATTCACAACAAAGGTTAGATACTGTTATTTTAATTAATTGTTAAAATTCTACAAATAAAGTGGAAACCGCAGCCGACTCAACAGGTGAAAAGTCAAAAAAATAAACAAAAACATGCTATCTAAATATGTAGCAAAATATGACTTATCACGAGATCTCTAAAACTATATACCCGATTGACTTGAAATGTAGCATAGTTACCTCTTTCGTGATACACACGCTCACTAAGAACGGATGTTCTGAAATTTCACCCTAAGGGGTAAAATAAGGGATGAAAGTCGAAGTCCGTGGAACCATGCAAGGACTTCGATGGTTCGACGGACGGATTCAAGGTGAAAGAAATCGCGGGCAAAAGCTAGTAACTTAAAAGACCTATTTCTTATAAGAAATCCTTGTATGAATGCAACTAATCAAGACACACGCTTTAAAGTATTACACATGACTCAGTCAGGTATATTGAGCAAAATTTATTTTACTACTTGCTGGCTCCAAAATAGTTGTTTTTAACAACCTTTCTAGATATTACTAAATGTTTCCCACAGCTTTGCTTTAGTGATTACGTTCATCGGTACCACAGGAGGCTGAAATCCCATAGAAAAAAGGACTTTCAGTTTTTCCCGAATGTTCCTATATTCCGGGTATTTTTTTTATGATTCTTTCTCTAAAAACCTTACTCGGACTATTAAAAAATCGGTGACTGCCTCGGTGGCGCAATTGTAATTGCGCATATGTTACGACTGCTGTACTGTATATTGGGTTTTCTATCTAAAAATTCTCAGTATGAGCCGGGAGTCTATAATCTATGCCTGGTATGGCGATAGGCTCGCCCCCTATCACAATATGGGACGGAAATTCAGCGAATAGTATTCAGGGTATACTGGTTACACCTCTGCCTACTCCTTTCGGGATTACAGGCGTGAGTGCATATGTATATAAAAAATCGGTCCAGTTTTCAAGTGATGCACAAACAGCATTTAATTTTTATTTCTATACATCTCCTGCCACCGGACCAAGGCTTTCTCCGACTTATCCGAGGGTTAAGATCCTAGCTCATGACACTCGGCTAACAAGGGAGTCCACGAAACTTGGTCTGTTAGCCAACAATACGCATCGCTTGTTTTCGTTTAAGTCCCAAAAATTACTTAT
The DNA here is from genome assembly GCA_905220505.1 of Laothoe populi. Classification (NCBI taxonomy): domain Eukaryota; kingdom Metazoa; phylum Arthropoda; class Insecta; order Lepidoptera; family Sphingidae; genus Laothoe; species Laothoe populi. The sequence goes on along the minus strand of HG992153.1, from coordinate 18,690,758 downwards.
TTCAATTAAAATTCAGAATCCTCAATTCTGATTTTCTTTGTTCAACAACCTAAAACCGAAAGTAAAGAGTCACAGACATAGACATCTAATAGACGACGCAAGAGTACTTAACCTACTTTTCAAAAGAAAACTTTAGCAAAATCATGAGCATATAGATATTTTGATTACTCTCTTGGAGGACATTAAATCTCTTTTTTTTGTTATGGCGGGAAAAGCGTTTTATTACTACCACCCGCTCCGAAGGGAATAATGAGAATAAAACGGTTATACGGGAATAGCCGGCCTTACGACTCAGTATCATCGCCCGGATGTCGGCTATTTTGCTACCAAACAACAATAAAACAACGTATACGAGAAGCCTTGAAATAAAGTAAAACACACCCAACAGTCACAAAGATCTAACCCCACACTAGGTAAAACCTATATCGTTGGTATCCAGAACTACAAGGGATTACGGTCTCACAACACCCCGACTCGAGATAAATATCTATCTGTCAAATATTTGTCACGGTGCAGGAATCGAACCCACGGCTTCTCGTTTCACAGCCGTCTACTCGCCCGCTGTGCCACGGAGGCTGTCAAATAGAAAATAATTATGTGTCATTAATTATTCGGTACGTCTATTTCTATTATTTTGTCTGTATGTATGAAGGTGGTAGGCAATTTCTGTATCTTCACATGCGACTTTTCACTATCAAATATTCTCTGTCTGTCTGAGTCTGGAATTGTGCCCGATATGGCAATAGGCTCGCCTCCTATCACATTAAGAGACCGTAATAAATTCAGCGAAAAGTGCGCGTACTTGTTACACCTCTGCCTACCCCTTCCGGGATTACAGGCGTGTATAAACACAGTCAGGTCATAAGTATTGTCACACAGTAAAAACTTTTATTTTAGAATGCTGGCCACAAAAAAGTTTATTGAATTCGAATTTCAAATTGTTCATGAAAATAAAAATGTATACTTTTTAGAATTTTACTCATTTTTAAATATGGAGTGGACGCTTAAAGAAGACCGTGTTGCAGTAATTGCGTTACATCGTTGCGGTTACGCGCCAATTAAAATTTTTGACATACTGAAAAATTTGAATATAACCAAAAGATTCGTTTATCGTACCATCAAACGATACAATGAAGACTCTAGTGTAGATGACAGGTCAAGAAGTGGTCGCCCTCGGTCTGTTAGGACTCCAGCAGTGATAAAAGCTGTGAAGGCGCGAATTCAAAGAAATCCCAAACGTAAGCAGAAACTGTTGGCCCTTCAGATGGGGTTAAGCAGAATCACGGTGAAAATGGTGTTAAATGAAGACTTAGGGCTTCGGGCATATCGAAGAAAAACAGGACATCGTTTGAATGCTCGTCTAATGGGCCTGAGACTGAAGAGATGCCGCGCTTTGTTGAAGCGGTACGCGGGAAAAAAATATCGGGAAATTCTTTTTTCAGATGAAAAATTTTTTACCGTAGAAGAGAGCTACAACAAACAAAATGATAAGGTGTACGCACACAGTAGTGAAGAAGCGAGCAACCGTATTCCGCGTGTCCAACGAGGTCATTTTCCATCCTCGCTCATGGTATGGTTGGGAGTTTCTTATTGGGGCTTAACAGAGGTACATTTTTGTGAGAAAGGTGTAAAAACGAATGCAGTTGTGTATCGAAATACAGTCCTGACGAACCTTGTGGAACCTGTTTCTCATACCATGTTCAATAACAGGCACTGGGTATTCCAACAAGATTCGGCGCCAGCTCATAGAGCGAAGAGCACACAAGACTGGCTGGCGGCGCGTGAAATCGGCACGAAGACTGGCCCTCCTCCAGTCCAGATTTGAATCCGTTAGATTACAAGATATGGCAACACTTGGAGGAAAAGGCGTGCTCAAAGCCTCATCCCAATTTGGAGTCACTCAAGACATCCTTGATTAAGGCAGCCGCCGATATTGACATGGACCTCGTTCGTGCTGCGATAGACAACTGGCCGCGCAGATTGATGGCCTGTATTCAAAATCACGGAGGTCATTTTGAATAAACTTTAGTGTCATAAGAATCTATGTTTTGTTAAGTTCATTTTGGTATATAAATGGTTACATAATGAATAAACTTGTTTCAATTATTTTATATTAAACATGTGACAGAATTTATGACCTGACTAGGTATGTATGTATTATTTTTTGATAGTTTGTATGAAACGCTGAAAATGTAGCTATAACTAATTTAGATAATATGGTTTTCGTCGATTTTTGTACTGGTAAAAGTTATAGATAACATTTTTACGACTAACGTATAAAAATGAAATGAAAATATAACGACACCTCCCGACCTAACGAGACCTCCTGCGATAATATTGATGGCAATATAAATTACGAACGTGTGAAATCAGTTGAAAACGACAGGCGCTATATTAATAATTGCAATTTTTTATTCATAATTTGTGTCATAGTTTTTATTCATAGTTTGTGTGATTAACAGAATCTATTTTTTAAATATTGATTTAGTCATCTTCTGAAATCGAATAGTAATTATATGTAAATCTGACAGGATCAATATTACATTTTATGTATTAACGAACACGTTTCTGAACGTGTATTTATTATTTTCTGTCAGCCAGTTGCTTCTGACGTTTAAATGTGACGTCATACGGTATATAGTAAAAACCATCGTCATCACAAACATTTTATCGATAGAGCCATTTCATTTTTAAAAAAGAAGATATTTTACATTTATGTGTAAAAAGATACACATTTGTGCATTTCTATTGTCATTGTTCCAATGAGAGGAGCTGTAAGAGATCAGTTTATATTTGAATATTTACTACATTATTTTGCATTATTCATATAATTTGGACAAATATTAGAAGCGGTCTAATTGTTTTAATTTTATTGAGTATTATTTAATTATACGCAAATTCTGAATTAAATCGGTAACTCGGTATAACTAAAAAAAGCTTAGCTTAGCATATCAGCTTTGTTGTGAAAAAAATATTATTAGGTTAATGTTTACAAGTCATTCAATAAATAAAATTAAAACTAACGTTCCTGTTTTAATTTGCTTCAGAAATTGAGATTCTTAATTTCGAGTGTATTGAAGTCTCCTAATAAATCAAAGATTAAGAGTGATCTCATATAAATTTGCATAAGACCAGATAATAACAATAGGCAATAGGCTGAGTAGGTATATATGTTCAAATGGTTTTTTACCTCTGACGCTTCACATACTACGATAATTACGTCATACTTTTAGTAGATACAAAGCAGAATGCATAGTCACTGATTCACATTATACATGCGTAAGTTCTTGAACTGAATGAATAGAGCTTCGTCCGAGTGGCAGTAGCCGCCGAAATCTCTCCGTGTCAAAACGACAGCTGAAACATGTCCTGAAGTTACCGCTTCAAGTAAGTTGTGATTTCACCGTCGCTATTGTGAAAAAAGTCAAAGGCCGCGTTCGCTGAACCGTGCTAACGTCTGCTACCACGGAACCAGACTCGTGATTTTGTCATACAACCGTTTTTCGCGCATGTCACGTCCCAACTGTGCCGTGAAGTGATAATATCGCTATCTTATCAAACGTAGATTATGTACACAAGTGTCGCCGTTTGCGATGGCCAGCACATTACGTACCAACACCCAGATGGGTACCGCGCGATTGATATTGCAATGAACGAAGACATTGATCTCGAAAAACGTATGGAACGGAAGGAGTTAACATTAAGTTTTCATAACTTAATCAAACGAGGTATATTTGATGAATCACGTCAGTGTTCTATTTTCAAATAGTGCTATTTCATGTTGGTAACAGTGTGTGTTGTGAAGAGTCTATGAATGTGATTTTTTAATAATATTATAGTTTTTAAATAGTGGATGTAAAATTTAAAGGAACGGTAATATATTTAGTTTAATTTTATTCATGAATTTAAAGATAATATTATCTTTGGATTTGTTTATTTATGAATGTCAGGAACAGCTGTAATCATTGATAAATTGATATTTTAAGCTGGTTTATCATAAATAAATGATAAATCATTATGTTTATTAGACACTATATTACTAACTTCAATAGCTATGCAAAAAACAAGCTATAAGTTTTATTGTTATTATTTTACTTATCTTTCTCTCAAAAACTGATAACAAATCTAATATAAGATATCCTTATAAATCATTAATGCATTATTCATGCTGTATTTTATCATCAATATTAGAAAATACATACGCACTTGTGCCCGTTCGCCCTAAAAGGGTAGGCACAGGTGTAATGAGCATACCGCTTTTATAAATATCCTATGATGTAATGGGTAGTCTATCACCATAAAAATTATGTCTCCAGGCTGATATTGAGTATTTCATGGTAGAAAAACATAATATAAATTTTACCCAACCTGGGAATTCAACCTGAAACCTCAACACAGTCGTACATAATTACAAATATGCCACAAGGCATCTTAGAAATTACTCTTTATAAAATATGTTTCAATACCATCCAAAGCCTTTCTATCCCTACCTAAACATGTTCAATGTCAAAGGAAGTAAATACAGTGTAAACTCTATATAGCGACACTGAAGGGACTGTGCATTTTATGGCGTTATAGAGAGTTGTCGTTAAATGGAGAGAAGAAACATCAGAATTAGAAAAATAAAAAGTTTATTTCTGACTATTGTTAGTAGTTATGTGCATAAAAAAGAATGTTATTTGAACGCTATTGAGTATAGTCTGTTATTTTTGTCTGACGTCTTTTGCTGCACCAGTAATTTTGTTGTATTTTTTTAGTTATTTTATTAATATCTAGCAATACTGAGGCATCTTGGTTATAAAGGAAATATTTTTCCAATAATTTTGCTGCTTCCAGAGCTTCTTTAATGCTCGGCGGAAGCTCAGGCTCATCCGTCTCATCTTCTTCATCACCTTGTTCTTGATCCTCAGTTTTTCTCACTGAATCCAAAATTTCTTCGTCTGTGAGTGAAGCCGTTGTAAGCAGGCGGTCGTCCACTTCAATGTAGGTTTGATCATGAGTCACATTTGTATCAACACTTCGTGCTTCCCCACTTATTTTACCATAGTTGATATGATGACGCTGCTTGAATTTTCCGAGCCATCCTTCTGATGCTTTGAAAGAAGTTAAACCAAGTTCAGCAGCAAAATTCTCCGCCTTAGCTTTCACGAGCGGCCCCGAGATAGGCATATTATTCTGGCGCTGTCGATGAAACCATGATAGTACAGCTTTATCCAAATCTTCGTATATAGGTTTCTTTAATTTTTTGGAAGATTTTCCCTCGCCCGCAACGTGGAGGATTTTTTCTTTATTTTTCCATATTGTGGACACGGTAGAGCGACTAAATCCAAAGCGTTTGCCAACATCACTTATCTTCTCTCCCGTTTCTATTGCGCGTATCAGTAAAACTTTTTCGTCAATACACAGTGATTTTCTTTTAGTAGCCATGTTTACAGTTTGCAAGTTTGTGAGCAACTAAGAATATGATAAGGTATAGATAATCCATGACTCCTAGTTATGAATCATGGTCAATAACAGTCTACACGTGCAAGCAATCCCAATTTGTAAACAAAAGAATGAATTTCTTAGAAAGTTCGGTATGCATGATGCCGACAGTCGAGTTTATTGCGGGCTAGGATAATAAAGCGACAATAGATCGTACACAGCTGCGCAGTTTTTACTAATTTTAGCAACTTAATTGTTGTCGTTATTGAGAGTGGGTGTAATGCTATATAGAGTGAAACATTGTATGAAAAACAAGCTAAACCAACCAAAGCCAATTGATTTCGACGCTTAAGAGAGTTTGTCGTTAAATAGAGTGACGTTACATGGAGTTTACACTGTAATTAAATATCTATGATAATACCTTCAGAACAAAATGTTCAACCTAACATAACATAGACATAACATAACTCAGCTTTAAAAACACTAACTGGGTGAGACCTAGCATCAGGGTGCAAAAGTTTAAAACCAAGAAGGCTGACCTAATAATACTTTGTCCTCAATCATAATATAAACACAGCTCGGAAATGAGTTTTTTATTATGAAATGAAATAGAATAATCCCAGGCCTAAAATTAGTTATGAATAAAACTGCTATAACTGGCAAAAATTATAGTTAGTTTTAAATTTTAAATCCATTTAGTTTAAACTCTTAATACAAATGAGTTGATTTTTATAAGAACATTAATATAATAATAATAAGCCCGCAATGTACATTGTAGCAAGCTCTTGGGAATTAGTGATCCCACATACCTGTGTGCTCCTGGGAGAAGGTCCTGTTCTTCATCTCTTGCCTTTACTGGCCAACGTGATGGGACCCCAAGGGAGCAAGTGATCGTTTTATAAAGTCCACTGACACCTCTCCACCCTTTAGCAGCTCAAATGATGTTGCTCCCTTGTCGCTATTGAGGAGTCCATTTATCTGAGTTAGCGAGTCACCACCTGCCTATTTTATCCGTGTTTTAACATTGGTTAGGCAGGTTCCATAATCCTTCCTATAGACTCAATTACCCAATCCACTAATAACTCACCTCAATAAAACAACATAACTTTTTATCCATCCATACAATAGGCCGGTTGGTGTACAACCGGGGTTTGTTCTTGGGTGCACTTGAGAATTCTCAGATATGCAGGTTTCCTCACAATGTTTTCCTTCAGTGTTTAAGCAAGCGATACTTAACAATGAATACACACATGACTTTAGAAAACTCAGGGGTGTATAGTTGGTTTCAGTGCCACAACCAACTAGGCTATAGCAGCTTCATAAGAATGTTAAACTAGGAAAATCAATGCACAAGATAAGCTGTGGCAGAGTAAATTGTAATGGGTTTTTCATAGGTATGTAAGTTGTACAAAATGAACATACATGTTATTTATAGTAATAGTAGACTGCCTCGTTGGCGCAATTGCGCATGCGTTACGACTGCTGTGCTGAGGTCTCGGGTTCGATCACCGAGTCGGGTAAAGTGATATTGGGTTTTTCTACCTAGAAATACTCAGTATTAACCTGGTGTCTGGAATGGTGCCCGATGTTGCGATAGGCTCGCCCCCTATCACATTATGGGACCGAAATTCGGCGAAAAGTGGGTGTACTAGTTACACCTCTGCCAACCCCTTCGGGAATTACAGGCGTGAGTGTATATGTATGTATGTATGTATATATAGTAATGATACATTAATTTTATTATAAGAGATTTACCGAGCGTGTTTGTGGTTTTTTTATTGTGGTTAGTAAGCTCAAATACAATTATTTGCCACTGGAATGAAATGCACTGCATTGCAATATAGGTAATAAAATGTTATAAAAACATTAGTATAGGGTTAGGTTAGGTTAGTTATCTAGTTTAAAATAAAATTATATATCAGTTTAGTGGCATATTTTTATAGTTCAAACCATGTCACTGATACTCATGAAACTGCACAATCCAAAATATTCAAAATTTTAGATAGCGCTACCACTATAGTGGTAAATAGTGAGATTTAAAATTCCCTTTATAGTGAATTATGTGAGAAAAAACAACAATATATACTATATTGATGATGATGTCTAGTCATTATTAATTATTTTATTGTTATCAATTTCCATACTGCTACCCTGTAAATGTTGCTTTGTAAATTGTGTTTATAAATATATGTATAGCATTGAAGTGTCAAGCACAGCTGTTTGGAACATCAACAAACTATGCAAGATGGATATTTAAAAGGCACAAATACAATATTTATGATTTATTAGTTGATTTACATGGCACTGTTACACATCTCAGTGCTTAATATTAACACACACGCATGTCAGGATTCACTTTAAGGCTTCTCTTTATAATTAATCTACCAGCATTACCCTTTTAAACTGAACAACGCCATTGAACCATTTACACTGACGTTGACGTCAGTGACCATTTACAATTACTTACTGCCCCACGAACGAACCACGAATGTTCTCACTGCTACACCACTAGTCTTCTGAACTGAACTAACTGAACACCGGAGCGCGGAAGGCACTCTGTTTTATATTATACATTTACTACTCCCACTTTGGTTGTCATTAATAACCACCCCCAACTAGTCTTCTAAATACCTTCGGTATTTCTAATAAAAGGAAATATCCTAATATAGCTGATTAGGGAAATCCCTGCTCTGAAATAATAGGATAATAATATAACAATATTGAATACACTTTTATATCTATTAAACTGTATAGTAACATGTGAAAAATTTGCAATCATTTGCAAGAAGAGACATTCCAGTATTAATTAATTAACATGAGTTACTTCAGGCTGGCTTAATTTTGGTTATCATCATATTCGGACTATACTATACTTACCATCAGGTGCATATGGATCCGATACCAATATATCGTTTCAATTACGGCTGGACGGATCTGGTTGAAATTTGGCACAGAGATAGATTATAGTCGAGAATAGCACATAGGCTACTTTTTACCCCATGTAAAATGGAATAGTTTCATTTTTATTTTACACAGAGGAAGGGATCGACAACATTTTTGCATAGTGTTAATTGAGGGGTCTAAGAATGAATGACATAAGCTACTTCTATCCCGGAAAATGGTTGAAAACGGTTCCTATGGAATAGCGTAATATAGAAAGATATAATAGCTTAAGATGACTACAAGAATTTTATATATTTTCTTACTAAATAAATTATTACTTTTTAAATAAAAATTAAACCGCCTTCAAAAAAACCCAGACACAACTAAAAAGCAAAAAATAATTGGTTACATTTAAATCAATTAGTTATATGCAATTTAAATCAATTATTTTTGGAGTCGGTGCCGGTGTTGTTTTCTTTACTTTTAGATTTATAAAAACCAAGTCTGGATCTATTTTATATTTTTTTGTATGCCTGATTATTCTGTTTTTTCCATGTTTTGGCTGGCACCGACTCCAAATAATTGATTTAAATTGCATATTACTAATTGATTTAAATGTAACCAATTATTTTTTGCTTTTTAGTTGTGTCTGGGTTTTTTTGAAGGCGGTTTAATTTTTATTTAAAAAGTAATAATTTATTTTTTGCTTTTTAGTGGTAAATTATATAAAATCGGTTAAAAGCTGCTGAAGATATTAGAATTTACGTGTATTTTAATTTTATCACCCCCCTCCCTCACCCCCACCCCCTTTTACCCTCTCTCACTGAAACTTAACTTTTATAATGAACGTAATGCAAAAAGAACCACTGGAATACTACTTAATTTTAAGGAGTTACCCTCTCCAGCTCCGAAGATATTCATCAGATCTTCACCATATTTTTATGGGACCAAATGACAAGCACCAGCTTTCAATCAAAGAAAGAATGGTCGAAATCGGTTCACACAGTACAGAGAAACGAGGTAACAAACATAAAAAAAAAAAAAAAAAAAAAAAAACAACATACAGTCGAATTGAGAACCTCCTCCTTTTTTTGAAGTCGGTTAAAAATAACCACCACGCGAGCGAAGTTTTTTGTAAAAGTAAAGTAAAGTTAGGCAAAGTCGCCGTCTCTTTTGCCATCGGCTACTCTCATACACACTAAACATTTTCACTGGCGATCTGTCGCTCACTCTACACTGTATCGTAGCCAATATTAGTACATGTCACTATAGCCTACGATTTTGATGAGAATAACGACTTTGCGAAAATACTTAGTACTAAATGTAAGTATCTGCCGATATCGTGTCGGTGTCGGATCGGTGTTTATCGGCCAATGTTCTTTTTTATTTCGGAACTTTTACCTAACAATGGTATTTCAGTTCCATCGTACCCTGAACAATCAGCCATGTCTGTCTTTATTTGAGGAGCTATTCTTCCGACTGACTTATTTAGTCTATTTATACTTGTAGATGAAGAACTCTATGGTTACACAAACTACGGCATGGACACACCCACACCAGCCACCGCCGCGGGCGACTGCCTGCCTGGGTTCTTCCAGACCATGGACTCCCTGAGTCCGGGCTTGGATTCAGACTTCGACGAGAGCCTGGCTGTTCCTGAGTCCCTGTCTGTTATTGATGCCGATAAGGTTGACAATAATGAGGACAACGATGCTAGTAGTAAGTAATTTTACATACAAACATATACACTCACGCCTGTAATCCCAGAAGAGGTAGGCAGAGGTGCAACCAGTAAACTCACTTTTCGCCGAATTTATTACGGTCCCATAATGTGATAGGGGCGAGCCTATCGCCATACCGGGCACAAATTCCAGACTCTGGGCTGAGAATTTCTAGACAGAAAAACCGAATATCAATAAATGATTTTAATATTATTTTTTATTCGTAATTTTCTGTTTTTAAGCAGTAGGTCTTTTGATGGTTTTATTACCTAATAGGTACCTTAGGTTTTCGGGATGGTTTTCTATTCTCGAGTCGCTACAGCTCCACACAAAAATGTATTATTTGCTATATGCAATATGCATTATAGACTTAGAAATAGACATTACAAGTGTACACACGTGCTGAGATGAAGAGTGAGATCTAGCGATTTTTTTTTCTATTTTGTAATGACCCCATTACATGATTGATCAGATAGTAGGATATTGCTTAAACCCTTGGGTCAAATCTATCTATGTTATATCTGATCGAGCCAACCCTTTCTCCTATAAGCGAGTGTCGCTCTAAAATTACTCAAGTTTAGTAGTGTTTACATGCATTGTCGTCACAATTAAAGAAGGAAAATCCAGAATAATGCTCGATATTACTAATCTGTTATTACGTTTAACTCAAAATATCACATGGTGTATGCACTGTGGTAGACGGGTTTTCCTATATATATGACTGTATTGACAATTTATAGATATTAGGTACTTTGTACTTGCTGACTTGATGGGGTTAGTACTACGTCACTGATATAACGTAAAGTGACAGCTTGCTATGACGTTAAACTATTCTCATTTAGGTTAGTTGATTCGCCTGCATGCCCATGTTCTACACCAAACTGTGAGTACGAACAGTCTGCGCATCATGTTCTTTGGGAGTGTAGTCTCTGGCAAAATGAGCGCAACATTATGCTAGACAGTATGCAAATAACATCTGGAGTTGTATACTATATGGATCTTGTGGAGACTGAGATTAATTTTTGGGCTTTCCTGCGTTTCTGACATATCTATTATTGGAATTAAGCTTTACAGCTCGCATGATAGGACCCATGTAGTGGTGTATAACTTCCGTGGTGTTTTACGTTTGGCTTTTCCAAACGTAAATATCCTACTTTTACTTTAAGTTACTACCTCTCTAGTTTATTAATTATTTTCCGCTTTGCTATGAAGGGAAGTGGACAATTAATATTTCCAACTCCTCCATATATTTGTTCTTGATTAATTTCGTTGTGGCATAACAGACAGTTAAGCATTCCCAGAGACTAGCCAAGTTTCATAACTCGGTGTCGAAAAATGCGTGCCATTGTCGATCCTGGCTAAACAGGAGTTGCAGTGGCGGGTGTGTGGGTGGGATAGTCTCTGTATTACGTTTTGTACGGTAGTTGAGATTTTAGAAGGCGCAAATCATCCTCCTGTTCTCTAACCCCATTGCTTTTGTATAAGAACAGCGACGCACCCACGTTACTTCTATTATTATAGTTATTCATAGACGGTGATCAAGTGTTTGCTCATTTACTGGATGGTATTTTTAATAATCTTTGATTCGTATTTTCATACAATTATACTTTGTAGATATAGGTTCTTTACGCGTAGTGTGAAGGAACTATAGTTCTCTTGCAGGCCGGCATGTTTGTATCGATTAGAGAGGAATAGTTGTTGTAATTACCATGTGCAGCGTAATCACTTTACCGTGCCAAAATAAACAAAAAAATATTTCGACAGTGAGTTGCCAGTTCAGCGTCTGCGAATAGTACTTCATTCAGTGACCTCTGCAATAGAACTGTCTGATTAGCCTCCTTGGTCTGAGGGTCCACAATTTGGAAGTTAAGTGGCTATTTCTAGAACTCTGATTATCTGAGAATGCATTGCGACGTTCTTTTGGAAAATAACTGATTTGGGTAATACAGCAATAAACTTTAATCCAGTCAAAAGAAAAAAGGAATAAATGACCAATTTTTGAACCTTTGTACAATGTTCTTGAAATAAATGTAGGACCATTAGGACACAAATGTCCTTCCAGAGTTGTTTAACTATGCGTACATAATGCCAATAATGTATGTACAATCTAATTTATACTGCTCTTTATCACTTGTTATGACCAACTACTTAACGCTTTTAGCAGATAACATAATATGTTTACTTATTCATTCACTTTTGTATGGGTAGAGTTAAATAAATATAAAGAAAGCAAATGTTGGGCACTTACTACTAATATATTGTATCTCTTATTTAAATATAACGGTAGGCAGCGGCTTTGCTTTTTTTTATAGTATAGTCCGACAAACGAGCCAGTGAGTTAAGTGATCTCCACCACCCATGAACATCCACAATACCGAAAGTGTTATGTATGCGTCGTCGGCCTTAAAGGACAGGAATAGGGATTAGGGAAGGGAAGGGGGAATCTGGGCCTCCGGTTATCTCACTTACCATACGAAACGCGACTGTAAACTGTCACTTTACGTTGGTTTTCTGTGAGACAGTGGTACTACCCCGGTCGAGCCGGCCCATTCACGCTGTAGACAAATATGTCTACAGCGTGGCTCTACCACTTCCACTTCCTCGCTGTGCCTGGTATTGCAGAAGTCTTACTCTACTTACCATCTTAATATTATTCTACTTACCATCAGACGTATTATTATCTTACTTATCGACGCGATAAAAAAAATTACTTTGTGAAAAATATATTAGAAAGTAGCTATAAACTATAATTCACGGTGACTTACGATGAAGAACCAGCTTAATTGAGAAAGTAAATTTTAGTCCACATTTGGCAGAGAAATCCCTAAAAACATAAAAAAGTAAGACATTTAGACTAGAAAGTTTAGACTTTTAATTTTTAGTCTGTTGAAAATACTAAGATTTTCATTGTATCCGTCTAATTATAATGGGAATGAGTAGGCATATAATTTAGGGTTACCAACCCCGGAATTTAAATACCAGGATGTGAAGTTAGAAAAACCAGGACAATTCAGTTTAATTAAGTTTTTTAATACATAAAAAGTACACCGACTTCAATAAAAAACAAATTATGCGTCACTATAAAATTTGAGGGTTGCCCTTGATTTTTCTGAGATCCCATCACCAGATCATGACTTGGTGCCAATGGGACCACCTGGGAAGTATACCCTTTCAAACCAAAAAAAGAATTTCTCGAATCGGTCCAGGCGTCCAGTAATCGGATAACATACATAAAAAAAAAGATTCCGACGAATTGGTAACCTCCTCCTTTTTTGAAGTCGGTTAAAAACAGGACGCATCTTTGTTTTAAAATAGCGTAAACACTTGGGAGCCGAGACGCCGCCCCTAAAGTAAGGATTGCAAAAGTGGTGTGCGAATTATAAAATACAGGACCTTATCAGGGCGCTTTAAAAACCCAGGACGTCTGCTTAAAACCTATCCAGGACATCCCAGGACACTCTAAAAACCAGGACGTGTCCTAGGAAAACAGGACGGTTGGCAACTCTAATTTAATTATTTAAGTTAATTCACATTTATTTAAGTCAAACACTTCCTATAAAACAAAATTAAGTATTAATTTCTTTACAGCACCTCTCGCGAATTCCGTTCCATTCAGAGCGGTTCACCAACCACCGGTGAAGTTCAACTCAGTGCACAGGAAAGTGTTCATTCCCGGCGTTGAAATAAAGGTCAAATTCGTGGAGAACGAGAGGAGTGTGACTACGCACTTGCTGAACCCCAATTTGTGAGTACTGTCCCCGATTTTGCATCTGTTCTAAATGTATGTAGATAAGGAAGTACTAAATGGCCTGGTTTTGTTGAGGATGAAATCACTCGTTATCGATTTTCTAGACATTGTTGTAGACATGCTACTGCATTTTTAGGGGATTCCAGTAGAATATGACATCATAGAATATACAGTCACGCCTGTAAACCCCGAAGGGTACAGTACAGTACACCCACTTTTCATAATTCGATAGGCTCTCCGGCCTGATACTGAGTATTTCTAAATAGAAAAAACCAATATCACTAACAACTGCGCCATCGAGGCAGTATAATATAATTTTTACCAAAATTCATTTATGCTTTGATTTGTCGTCCATTCTATTGCATTGCATTCCAAAAATAGAAATTCACAATCAAGCCCCATAGTTAACTTATTCCACATTTTATTGATAAAATATTTCGTTGTTTGTAATATGAATCATACTAGATTTTGCTCGCGGCGTCGCCCCCGTGACTGCCATTTGATCCGCTCTCGTGTGTCATAATGTAATGCTAGGTAGACTATAACTTTGCTCGACAAATATATAATGTTAAATAAAAAATAATAATAAATACACCCAACAGTCGTGACACTATTTACACAGGGTGTAAAACCCTCCACAGTACAGTACAGTAGATCAGCCAGTGTACATCCGGTTTTTGTCGGGGGTTTAGAGTTAGGGTACGATGTTTGGCCGTTTTGCGGCCTTCTGTGTACTCTGACACTAGACCCTCGACCGCTTCTTCACCTTCTTGCCCATGGCGTAGTGTGAGAAGCAGGCCGGCATAAGTGTGTTGAGTAGCGGGGGATAGATTGTCTCTCGTTACTCTATGTTTTATTTGGACGGCACTGCGCTTACCATCAGGTGCAGTGTGGTCACTTTGCCGTGCCAGGATAAAAAAAAACCCTACACTACGTCAAACACTTTTCACTGAATTTATTACGGTCCCATACTGTGGTAGGGGGCGGGCCTATCGACATGGCGGGCACAATTCCAGACTCCCGGCTGATACTCAGTATCACTTTACCTGACCCGGGGATCGAAGACCTCAGCAGTCGTAAAAAATGCGCCACCGAGGCAGTCAAGTCAAGATATATAAGTGATCATTAATAAATGTTTTTTTCTTAAAAGGACGTAGCATGGTGAATGCGTAAAGTGCAGGAAGTAACAAAGGACTGAGGAAGACATTTGTGTCTGGTCGATCAAGGTTCTGTGCCTTTGTAGTACTATAGTATCTACTGTAATGAGTATTGTTGATTGTATTTGCCAATTTCATAACAAATGGAAACGATTTTTTTTTTATTTTTATTTATCACTAGCTGTTGCAAAAAAAAAAAAAAAGTATACAATACAAAATACCAATATTAATGCGTTTAACTTAAAAATGACGGATTTTCATACAAACTTTCATTCCCTATTTTACCCCCTTAGGGGCGGAATTTCCAAAAATCCTGAAATATATATTTTTTATTTTTAACTAAAATGCCAAATACAAATTTTCATGAATTTAACTTCAAAAATGACGGATTTTCATACAAACTTTCATCCCTTATTTTACCCCCTTAGGGGTGGTATTTCCAAAAACCCTTCCTTAGTGGATGCCTACGTGATAAAAGGTACCTACTGTCAAAATTTCAAGTCTCTAACCCCAGCCGTTTAGGCTGTGCGTTGATCGATCAGTCAGTCAGTCAGTCAGTCAGTTTCTTCTTTTATATATACAGACTAGCTGTTGCCCGCGGCTCCGCCCGCGTGGAGGTCATGTTTGGGAGAAAAAGTATACAATACAAAATACCAATATTAATGCGTTTAACTTAAAAATGACGGATTTGCATACAAAATTTCATTCCCTATTTTACCCCCTTAGGGGCGGAATTTCCAAAAATCCTGAAACATATATTTTTTATTTTTAACTAAAATGCCAAATACAAATTTTCATGAATTTAACTTCAAAAATGACGGATTTTCATACAAACTTTCATCCCCTATTTTACCCCCTTAGGGGTGGTATTTCCAAAAACCCTTCCTTAGTGGATGCCTACGTGATAAAAGGTACCTACTGTCAAAATTTCAAGTCTCTAACCCCAGCCGTTTTGGCTGTGCGTTGATCGATCAGTCAGTCAGTCAGTTTCTTCTTTTATATATACAGATTTTTAATGCAGTGAGTGAAGTTTCTTCTGTAATTAGTCAGGCTTAAGCGACTGACGACATGATTTCGTTACATAAAAAAGTAGGTGTGATGATAAAAAATAAATTTAAGTAAATCATCCATCAGTCATCAGCGATAGACTAGTTGGTTGCTGTATGGATTGTCAAGAGGAAAGTCGTGTGTTCGAAACCAGCCCAAATGACATATAAACCTCTTACTTTTTTAAAGTTATGTGATAATTATTATCGCTTGCTTAATTATTAATTAAGTATTTTATTATATAAAGTAAATTATTAAACGATGAAGGTAAACATCGCGAGTAAAGCTGCATACCTGAAATTTTCATAAGAATTTCGAAGTTATGTGAAGTCTACCAACCCGCATTATGCCAGCGTGGTGGACTAGGCCTTATCCCTGTCATATGTAGAATAGGCCCAGCTGTGGGACAATGGTCATACAGGGCTAGTATTAATCATCCATTGCATAATGAAGTATAAACATTATGACATTGTTAAAAAATTGCCTGCGTCATAGGTATAATAATCTCAAGAAGTATTGTTTCATTACCTATACATACCTGTTATATAAACTGCAGTTAGGCATAAACTGAATTAAAATCTTTCTCATAATGTACCTAGTGCCAACAATTTGTTGCCTACTAGATTCATTAGTTTCAATTGTACTGACCTTACTACAGGGGAGCGTTTCTACAATCAACTCATTGTCTTCCATTTCAGACACAGTGTTGATTCAACTCTAGCATTGTGACTCATAATTTGAGTGTACTCTACAGGTGATAACACGGTGTATTGTGTGTCGTCATTTCAATTAATCTTATCAAGATCTCGGAGATATCGTGTGTGGCTAATTCTTTGTACATTATCAATTAGTTCTTCCCCCTTTGTCTTCATGTTTTAAATATAAGCATTTGATGATGACGTTGCGAATGAATGATCGCAGTGAATCCAATCTTCAATGTTTAAACTACATACATATACACTCAAGCTTGTAATCCCCGCAGGGGTAGGCAGAGGTGTAACCAGTACACCCACTTTACGTCCCATAATGTGATAGCGGGCGAGCCTATCGCTTGGCACAATTCCAGACTCCGGGCTAATACTGAGTATTTCTAAATAGAAAAACCCAACCCGACCAGGGGATCGAACCCAAGACCTCAGCACAGCAGTCGTAACGCATGCGCAATTACAACTGCGCCACCGAGGCAGTCATGTTTATACTATTCTAAGTAATTATGTTTGGGCAGTGTATAAGTCATCTTTACTATTTAATATAGTCAGGGCATTAATACATTTGAATGAATGATTATAATTTCATGAGTCACTTGCAAATTGCGTAAAATTTTTCCTGTCCATTAAAAGTTAAGTTGTGGTCAAACTAACATACCACTTTGTGCTGTAACGATTGGAATATTTATGCGTAATACAACTAAATTGTTGGCAAGTAAACATGATTCCAAATAAAATTGAAAAGCGAACACATGTCACAACAGTGAAAAAAAATTCATCTCCAACTTCTTTCTCTCTAACTTTCTCACTCTCTGTCTCTTACTTTCTCTCTATCTCCCTCTCTCACTTTCTCTCTCTCTCCGGCTCTCTCTCTGACTCCCTCTCTCTTGTCCCTTTTTTATATTTGATTAATCACCTTAAAGAAAATGTTGCATTCTCACAGACTAGCTAAGCTTCACTTATCGATGTCGAACAATGCGTGCCATTGTCGATCTTGGATTACAAGCGTGACACTAGCAGGTAGACGTTTTCATATAAAGTACTACCTATCAAAGCTGAGTGACAAAATCGGCCACTATTGGTTTGATGTGTGTTCACCTGAAAAGAGTACTCTTTGGAAAGATCACTGAAAAGGAGTATATTGACAGTCTCCGTGGCGCAGTAGGCGAGTAGCCGGCTGTGAAACTAGAGGCCGTGTGTTCGATTCCCACACCCCAATGTTTGTGTGACAGACAGATATTTGTGTCCGGGGTCTGGGTGTTGTGAGACTGAAAGTCTCTCTTAGTCCCTGACACCCACCAAACAAGACTCGTATCTTAATGTGGGATCCGGGCTATGTGAGTGACTGTTGGGTGTTATTTATACTGATAAAAAGCCTGTTTTCATTTCAGATATACAATATCTCTCCACCATGGCGACTTCCAATGGACCATCAAGAAGCGGTACAAGCACATACTCTACCTCCACCAACAGCTTACATTATACAGGGCGTCCCTTAACATCCCATTCCCCACCAAAACTCACAAGTCTCGGAGGGCTAGCTTCAAGAATACGGTGGTTACTGAGGAAAAGGCCGAGAGGATAGCCCTACAGTCAGTGCCTAGGAGTAACTCGAAGAAGAGGGAGGCGAGACCTAGGAAGAGAAAAGGCGCTTTGCCCAGGTAATAATATTCAAACTGTCATTTTGTCTGTGTAATTGTTGATATAATGCACTTTCTTGTAATAATAATAATACTAGCACTGTATTAAACATTGTCCCACTGCTGGGCACGGGCCTCCTCTACTAATGAGAGGGGTTAGGCCTTAGTCCACCACGCTGGCCTATTGCGGGTTGGTAGACTTCACCTACCTTTGAAAGCTCTTATTAAAATTCTCAGGTATGCAGGTTTCCTCACGATGTTTTCCTTCACCGTTAAAGCAAACGATAATTAACAAAGAATACACACATCACTTTAGAAAAGTCAGAGTTGTATGCCACTTGGGTTTCGAACTTTCGTCTTGACAGTCCGTACCGCAACCAACTAAACTATCGCTCCTTTCTTGTATATTCAAAAAAAATATATATTTATCAGAAAAAATGGATATATACAAAGCTTATCGTACTGCAAAAAGCCTTTAATACATCTACTTGTAGTGGATAATGTGTCTGGTAATTACAAATTTCATTTTAATGGTGGTGGCATATTCATTTCCGCCCTGATAGCGACCACCGTACACAGGGTGTAAAACCCGCCATATCGGGTTCGAGAGTTGGGGTACGATGTTCTGAGTACTCTGACACAAGACCCTCGACCGCTTCTTCATATCCTTGTCCAATGGCGTGTGAAGAAGCTAAACAGCAGACCGGCATGATTCTGTTGAGAAGCGAGGATAAATTATCTCTCGCTACTTGATACTCTAACTGGACGGCACTGCGTTTACCACCAGATGCAGTGTGACCACTTTGCCGGGTGAAAAAAAATGACTTTCTTTACGCTCTGCTATATTTAAAAATAAGATATTTTTTATTTGTAGGTTCCCAAAAAAACCCGAAGTAATGATAACGTACGAAGGCATCCAGTTGAGAATGAAGCTGCTTGAGGAGTATCTGTTCAATCTATTGAATATATCTATATATAGAAATCATCATGAAACTGTAAGTGTAAAGATCAAAAGACCTACGGCTGAGTTTCTTGGCGCTTCTCAGACCAGTGGGCATTTCCGAAGCACCGGTAGATAAACTTAATCCTGACCTGTAAAAAGTGCCCCTATTGGCCTAATTTACTAAATAAATGATTTGATTTGAAAAATTCTCTTTAAATTCTAATCACTATCATGTTTTAATAAACACGTATCTTAATAAGTCAATGATATAATCACCGTCTCCTAAATCGATAATAGTGACAAGATACTTTAAATATCATAATTCGATTTTTATCCGAAACAATAATTAACTTTCTTCATAGATAAAATTTGACTCCATTTGAAGCAAATAGCTTTCTAATCGATGATAGTTACCAATTTGATTTTAAAGCCAAGTATATCGATTTTATCTGAAACAATCGATTAAAATTGAAATACATTTCAAGGAATCAAGGGTTTGTAGATTTCAGAAATTTATTAAATAGACAACATTTACATCACCAGTAAAAATATGTAATAATAATAATCACTAGTCAACCCAATTCATTGTAATTCAAAGAAACGATTAATTCGTGTATTCTTATCGATTACAGGTGAAATTCTTAGAAGTGTCGAATCTATCGTTTATATCGGAATTGGGCAACAAGGGCAAAGAGGGCGTGATACAGAAACGAACCGGCTCCACGCAACCTGGACAGGCGGGGTGCAACTGCTTCGGACTACTCGGGAACATGGTGTGTGTCAGGTGAGAACTAACAAGTAGTTAAAAACTCTGTCAAGGTTACATACATACATATACACTCACGCCTGTAATTCCCGAACGAGTAGGGAGAGGTGACGGTAGGCAGCGGCTCGCTGTCCATCCCTATGTATGCTTAAATCTTCAAAACTACGCAACGGATTTTGAAGCGCTTTTTTTAATAGATAGAGTGATTCAAGAGGAAGGTTTATATGTATGATACATGCATAATATTGTACAGGTTTCTGGATTGTACACCTTTTCATACAAAAATAACCTCCACGCGGGCGGAGCCGCGAGCAACATCTAGTTGACTATAAAGCACCTATGGTTTTGTGTTTTAGGGTATATGGCCGTCTTGGACTATAAAACGTACCAATAGTCAGTCCAGATTTGAATTTCCTATGAAGCCATATATTGTTTTTCATCGACAGCCTCCGTGGCACAATGGGCAAGTAGCCAGCTGTGAAATGAGAGACCATGGGATTCCCACACCGGGACAAATGTTTGTGTGACAGACAGGCATTTATGTCCGGGGTCTGGGTGTTGTGAGACCGTGCGTCTCTCTAGGTCCCTGATACCCACAACACAACACTCGTATCTTAGTGTGGGGTCGGGGCTATGTGTGTGACTGTTGGGACTATGTGTGTGACTTGGGTGTTTTATTAATTAACAGAAATGTATGCCCAAAAAGCTAGGTTGCCGACTTTGGTTTTATACGACTCAAATATTTGTTTAGAGTTTGGGTTTTAGTAGTCTCTCATAGTTCTTTATACTCACGGTACAGTTTTGGCCTAGTTTGTGGTGGTGAGGACTATTGAGACGCCCAGGTATGACACTATTTGTGTCTGAGATTTCGATAAAAAAAAACACATGAATTGCTTTGCATTAGAATTGGCGTCCATTATAGCAACAAGCTCTTCACTTATCATATACATATACTATGATACACACGCTTATAATCCCCCAAGGGGTAGGCAGAGGTGTACCCACTTTTCTCCGAATTTCTTACGGTCCCATAATGTGTTAGGGGGCGAGCCTATCGCCATACCGGGCTCAATGCCAGACTCAGTATCAGGGTATTTGTAAATAGAAAAACCCAATATCACTTTACTCGCCTCGGGGATCGCAACCGAGACCTCAGCTCAGCACTCTTCAGTAATGCGTGCGCAATTACAACTGTGCCACCGAGGCAGTCTAGTCCCCACTTAGCATATGGGACGGAAATAAGCTAGGCAGACAGTAGGTGCACCTTTGCTTATCATGATTAATGATTGTACAACTTGCATAAAACCATACATACTTTAATTAAAATTACAAACTTTCATTAATATTTCAAGTGCACTTAATTCAGCATTATACTCAAATGAGATAAGATAATCATGTATAAAGCACATATAGCTCTAATTGTGTAATCTTGAATCATTATTTGTACAATTTGATATATCATTTCACCGCATACGACACATTCGAGTATCAGATATCAAAGCGCGTAAACAATGCGGCACTATGTTTATTCATGACTCATTTTTTTATGTTCTGACGGTACTGGATTCCTATTATAGTATATGATACATTATGTCAATTCATATTTTTGCAGCCTTAGTGGCGTAGCGGGTTCGATTCCAAATAGATTATATGTGATCCACAATTATTTGTTCCAGGTTTGAGTGTTGTGGGATTCGTAGTACCTCGTAGTTCTTGATACCCACGATACAGATTTTACCTAGGGTGGGTTCAGGATTATATGTGTGAGTGATGGGTGTATTTATTTATTACTAGATGTTGCCCACGGCTCCGCCCGCGTGGAGGTTATTTTTGGAAGAAAAGGTATACAATGGATCGAGACATCTTAAGCTATTACACCTTTCTATATTTTGTTATCCCAAAAGAAGCGTGCATTTTTCCGGGATAATAAAAAAGTTGCCTATGTGCTAATCCAGACTATAATCTATCTCTGTGCCAAATTTCAACCAGATCTGTCCAGCCGTTGTAGTGTGATTGAGTAACAAACATTCATCCGTCCAAACATTCGCATTTATATTATTAGGAAGTAGGATAGTAAGATTATAGCCACAGAAATATAAGGATGTACAGTACAGTTCTGCTTATAGCTTAGACGGACCAAATTGACCAAATACTACTGTCTCAAAGAAAACTAATGTGAAGATATAATAAATATACCTAACGGTCACATACATATGTAGTTCTAAATCCACACATAAAACCCGTATCGTTGGTATCAAGAACTACGAGTCACTATGGACCCACAACATATCCGGATAAAATATCTGTCCATCACACAAACATCTATCTTGGTGCGATCAAACCGACGGCCACTCGTTTCACAGCCGGCTACTCAGCCGCTGCGCCACGAAGGCGGACAATAGCATGCTTCCTGGAGTCCAAACCCCTCTACCAATGCCCAATCTTTTCCATAAGGCTGGTATTGTAAATGCCCGAAGGTGATGAAGATCACTTAAAAGGTGACACACTTGGTCGTTTGCCGGCCATTACGATAAAAAATGTATTCTGTAATTTTTTAAATGACTTTCCAGGTGTAACTACTTCTGCACAGGTTTAGTGTGTGCTAAATGGCAGGAGCGGTGGTTTTTCGTCAAAGACACATTTTTCGGATACATACGGCCAAGAGACGGTGTGATAAAAGCCATCATGTTGTTTGACCAAGGGTAAGGTTTAACACTATTAAAATATTAAATTTTATTTACATTTGGTGATAGTTTTTGTACTTAAATAATATTTATGTTACGACCTAAGTAAAAAATGCAGATAATATTTCAATTTGTAATTTAAAAAATCAGGAATTATGAAAAATACGTGTTAGCTTTATCGATATAAATATGTTATACTTGACCCACCCTAGTTATAATCTGCAGTGCAATTTCTTAACTAGGAAGCTAACGTGTTTTGCATAGTTTTGAGACATTACAAAAAAATCTAGAAAATAAAATAGAAAAATTGGAAGAATCATTCAATGATTTGAATGAATTAAAATGTCGATTTCAAACGATTTAACAATCATAATTTAAAAAATATGTATAAAATCAATGATTAAGGCAATGTTATATATATACACAAGCTATTGTTGCGTCTGAAACCTATAATAATTGTATGGTTTTTGTTCCATGCAGCATTTGCAGATGTAAGTAGTAAATATTTAAGAGTGTGTTAGTTTGCTGAATTTGTATATAGTTTGGTAGTTGTTTATGTCGAATAACATATTTTTAAGCATAATTACGCACTATGGGACATCAAAATTTATCACACTGATTATCATATTACTGAAAATATGTTTTCAAATATCTTTCTGTAATCTAAATTATGGCCTAAAATTAGTTAATGGACACGTCTTTTGGAATCTCATCTATCCTATTTGCTGAACCAATCATAAACTTAATAAAATGCTGTTTATAATTTTTGTATTATAGTTTCTTGTTTTTAGCTTCTTAAGTTAATTTGCTTTAGTTTCACATAGTGTATTGTTAATATTCATATTAAAATACCCATATATCGACTTTTTAATCATCATTGCTCTATGTTAATATCCATTATTCAGCTACAAAAGTCACAATAATCCATAATAGTTGATAATATTCATATCGATACAATTGGCATGATGATTTCTATCGGCATTATCTTCACAAACCATTTTAACGAATCCTATAAGGGTACATACCCATACTACGTTCAGGGGCGGAGGGGGTCTTCAAAATATCACGCTTGGTCACGGAGGTGGGGGAGGGCCTTAGGCTTTCGTGAAGTATTCAATATCATTAAGGGAAAATCTACTAATAATATACTCTTGGCATATACTACGCGTGGTCACCGATGGGTGGGAGGGGAGTAAAAAAGTGTAAAAAATGGGTCATGTAGTATGGGTACGATCCCTAAGCATGTACAAACATCAATTTACCATTCAAGGTTTGAAGTATCGAGTGGGATGTACTCGACGGGATTGAACCATGGACTGCAGATCCTCAACCAGAGTCGCCAGATGGTCATCAAGTGTTGGACCAAACGCAAGAGCAAAGAATGGATGCATTATCTCAAGACTGTTGCCAACCAGAGTGGTGAGTGATGTCGATATTTTGTTGTTTGTTATGTTCGGCTTTAAAATATAAAATTCGATACTCGAATCGAATATTAATATTCGAATTATCCACACACCTCTACTATATAGCAAATTTACGTAAGACACAGATCCGTTAGTATTGTGACGTGTCCATAGCCCGCGACTTCACGTATCCGAACGTGCACCACTCGTTCGCGCCGCCGCGGCCCGCCACGCTCGCCGCCGCGCTAGTCGACGGCTCTGCACACTTCGCGGCCGTAGCACAGGCCATAGAGCTGGCGCGGGAGGAGGTGTTCATCGCGGACTGGTGGCTCAGCCCCGAGGTGTACATGCGCCGGCCAGCGCTGAACGGGAACTACTGGCGACTCGACACTATACTCAAGAGGAAGGCGGTCAGTATATATAGATACACGTACACATACATACGCACGCACACATGCACATGCGCACGCACGCAGCTATTGGCAGCTTGACACTATACTCAAGAGAAATATGGTCAGTATATATACACATGCACGCACGCACGCACATGCACTAATGAGAGCCATAAGCTACGGTTCTATCAGCCTATTTCACATCTTCCAAGTTCATTTTTGACGATTAAAGGTACTCATGATGATATAAGATATACGTTCTCTTCGGACGCCCCTTTCAAACCTTTCTAGTAACATTCTCACAATACTTCACATAAATCGTTTTTCATCCGGCGGTAATATTTGTTATATCTGAATAGTAAGATCAGTAGAGCACGCGTCTGATAAGCCAAGTCTAACCATAAGAAGCCGCAACTGCAAATTTTAACTCCCCTATTCAGACAATACTTTAATAGCTCTCCCATTGCAAACTGCAAATTGTAGATTTCTGCACTCGTGATTAATCCGTTGTTAAAAAACGAATCAATCAATTCTAGGCAGATCAACCAATTAAGTCATAGGTCAAATTACAAGTACGTAATCGCAAATTATATGTTTTTCATTCGAAAAATCACACGTGAATTACCCGAGATTTAAGGTTATGCCCAATGTAGTTAGCCAGCTGTCACAGTGGGACAGAAATTACACACTTAGTATACGAAGCCTGGATGCATTAGTTGCACCTCTGCCTACCTCTTCAGGGATGCCGATGTGAGTTTATATAACATTGAGTACACTTAACTAACAATAACATTATTGTTGACAGGCACAAGGTGTGAAAATATTCATAATGCTGTACAAAGAAGTGCAAATGGCGCTTGGCATCAACAGTTTCTACAGCAAAAGCAGATTGGCCAGTGAAAATATTAAGGTGAGCATTATTGCCTCGTGTTGCTTCATCGATATCGATATTCATACGTTTTGATAATTTTTATCGAAATTTATGTAAATATTAATCTTGCAACATTTCAGTTTTGTCGCATCATTATTATTAAAGCTTGTAAATTGTTTTACTCATTTCGATTTAGTATCAATCTAGTCATAGGTTTGCTGGTGGTAGGATATTCGTATCCGCCCGGATAGCGACCACCGTAAACGGGGTGTAAAACCCGCCATAGTGGCACACGCAAGTGTGTCGCGTTCCGGGATCAGCCAGTGTACATCCGGTTTTTGTTGGGGGTCTTGACTTGGGGTACGTTGTTTGGCCGTTTTACGGCCTTTTGAGTACTCTGACACTAGACCCTCGACCACTTCACCTTCTTGCCCATGGCGTAGTGTGAAGAAGCAGGCCGGCATGATAGTGTTGAGTAGCGGGGGATGGATCGTCTCTCGCTACTCGATACCCTGATTAGACCGCACTGCGCTTACTATCAGGTGCAGTGCTGTCACTTTTACATGCTAGGGTAAAGAAAAAGATATAGTGTTATTAAGATATTTAAAATCTGTGAGATTCACATTCATTTTGCTATATTGCTCTAGCGACTTTTACATCGTATTTAATAATCCATATTGACCCAATAACTGCATGGAACCTCATACTATACAAAGACGGCTTCCCGATTTATTTTTCTACCCCATACTCTCCATAAAACTACTTCCTCTTTATAACTATAAGATAAATATCGATCTCATTACCCACATCTAACGGTAAGTTATTTATTCTAACGGTAGGTTTTCCGTCATCCAGACCACGCGAAGGCGGGCGTGTTCTTTTGGGCACATCACGAGAAGTTAGTGGTGGTCGACCAAACTGTCGCCTTTGTGGGTGGCATCGACCTTTGTTATGGACGCTGGGACGATGCTAAACATAGGTAAGTGCTGAATAACTTTGTATAGTTGACAATTATTAATGCGTCAGCTGATGGTAAATGATCCACCACCATAAGAATCATGAGACGATCACCGACTTTAAATGGTAAAAAATTGTGAGGGGCAGAGTTGTCTGGTCCGACAGAAATTTCAAAAGTTAAAACAATCGTCCAACTACTAACTTTTACTTGCGTTCAAACTTATACAATTGTTTATTTACCCATTTACCAGGCTAACCGACCTCGGGAACATAACGCAGCCGTCAACGTCGATAAGGACTAAGAAGAAGACATCCAGCTCTCCCGGGGGAGGAGGCTTGTATGTACCTAATGCCAATGGGATAGAGGCTGCTTTGGAACTCGCCAAATGTTCTAAAGATCTCGTTATTGGAATTAATACGTGAGTATCGACTCTAAATTATCAACATTTCGAACGTTTACGTCTAAAAAATAAACTCGACTGTTTTGTTTTACTACTTTTCTGATATCAATCAATACTTATTTCATCTAATTTTACGTTTGATGGGAGAAATGAAATCAATTATATCGACATTGGTATCGATAATCGATACCATGTCGATGAATTCAAATCGATTTTTCAATCAACCCCTTAATATCATGCTGGTAGAAAATAAATATACATAACTAGCGGGCCCGGCACACGTCGTCCTGCCCGTAAAAGCAGCGCCACCTACCGGGCTGATTTCTGAATCTAAACCAACCAGGGCGCCACCCAAAACCATAAAAAAAAATTATTCAAATCTGTCCAGCCGTTTAGGATGAGTTCAGTGACATACACACGAACAGTAGAATTATATATAAAATTATATAAATATGATATTAAAATTGTAATGTTTATCCAAGTAACGATTGATTTATCGACAGTGCCACTCTCAACTATCCAGACCCTAACACAATAGAAACTGACCAAACTGAATCGGAAAACATTCCCAAACCGGAACTCCCAGTGCTAGAACCAGGAGACCAACTCCTTATAGCTTCTAGTCCACAAGGAGATCAGTTAGTAATAACATCGACCCCAGAACTGGGCAAATTCGATACACCTGAAGTGCACAAACGAAATGTTCTGAACAAAATCACGGATAGAGGGAAGGATATCATTAGTATAATATACCCACCGTTTGAAGAAGAAAGGAATGAACAGAAGTTTGATGATTCTGAACGGAAGAAAGCAGAGAAATACGCTATATCGAACAATCAAGTGCTCTTGACAGATGCCCTAGGGTTGAATATCAATGTGTGTAAGGTTAGCCAACCTACCCCCCTAGCAAAAGTCGTGGAAGGGAGGGTGATAACTGAAAGCACTAAAGACGCTTTAGAAGGGGTCGAGGGAAATTCTAAGTTGTGGATCGGCAAGGATTACACGAATTTCATCGTTAAGGATTTTAATAATTTGGATCTGCCTTTTGTTGGTGAGTAAAGCAATAGTGTTAATAGTCATGCTAAATTTCACAAAAACTTATATAATATGTAATTGGAAATAGTAATAGTTTTATTTTTATCCATATCAGTCTTTTTTTTATCCTGGCACGGCAAACTGATCGCGCTGCACCTGATGGTAAACGCTGTGCCGTCCAATTAGAGTACTGAGTAGCGAGAGACAATCTATCCCCTGCTACTCAACACAATCATGCTGGACTGCTTCTTCACAGTACGCCATGGGCAAGAAGGTGAAGAAGCGGTCGAGGGTCTATTGTCAGAGTACTCAGAAGGCCGTAAATCGGCCAAATCATCGGTCGGTCTGTTGTGACACCCTGATACCTACAACACAAGACTCGTATTAGTGTGGGGTCGGGGCCATGTGTAACTGTTGAGTGTTATTTAACCATGTGTAAAAGCGAGGTTGTGTTGTAGACCTGGTGGACCGGCACGCGACCCCCCGCATGCCGTGGCACGACGTGTCGTGTGTGGTGACGGGCGCGGCGGCCAGGGACGTCGCCAGGCACTTCATACAGAGGTGGAACGCCGTCAAACTGGAGAAGGCCAGGTACCACACCAGGCTTACCACGAGTACCAGTGTACACATATATACATATAAATTCACGCCTGTAATCCCCCAAGGGATAGGCAGAGGTGTAACTAGTACACCCAATTTTCGTCGAATTTTGGTCCCATTATGTGATAGGGGGTACTATTCCAGACTCCGAGCTGATACTGAGAATTTCTAGATAGAAAAACCCATTATCAGTTTACCCGACCCGGGGATCGAACCCGAGACATCAAGCACAGCAGTCGTAACGCATGCGCAATTACAACTGCTCCACCGAGATAGTAATTTATAAATGGTGCAAATTATTAAAAATCCGGTGACTCACTAGCTCGTTTGAAAATCGCTGTAACAAGGAATAACACAAACTAACTTCTATAAAATGTTCACACTTAGTTTTTTACTATTTTTAATATTTATTATAATAATTAAATATTTATTTCAGACAAAACCCAAACTACCCGTACTTAGTTCCTAAAACGTACACGGACATCAAGCCCTTATCAGATCTGGGAAAAGTACTTAATGTAGAAATGAACAATGTTTCATGTCAGGTGAGAGATTTAGGTTTTTGAAGTTATACTTCTTTAGTCTGTACAAGGTAGTACCTGTCTGTAGTTCTTCTGTACCAGGCTCCCATGAAATGTAAGGAGATTTGCCACCCGTGTCCAGAAGGAAATTAAAAATAAATAAAGGAAGGAGTAAAATACAAGCCAATACCATTTTTATTTCTATAACATTAAAGTTGAAAATAGCGTGTAAGAATGGCGAAAGTGGCCAGTGTTTGAGCTTATGGTACATGACTGGCTAGTGACTTTTAGGTAGATAAACCTTGCATTTTCATTGAAGTTATACTTGTTTAAAACTTCATTACATGCCTTGAGAGTATATTGGCAGGGGGAAAGCTATAATACTTCGTCCAACCGTTTCTTTTTTTGACATAAGCATATGAAGTTCTATAATTATCGACAAGCAATCATAAACTAAAAAGTTACTTCATGAACGCTGTTTCAAAAAAGGACACAGTAATTCCAGTGTTTTAAGTTTTCATTTCTGTCGTCATGATTGCCTATTTTTTAACCGACTTCAAAAAAAGGAGGAGGTTCTCAATTCGACTGTATGTTGCTTTTTTTTTTTTTTTTTTTTTTTTATGTTTGTTACCTCGTTTCTCTGTACTGTGTGAACCGATTTCGACCATTCTTTCTTTGATTGAAAGCTGGTGCTTGTCATTTGGTCCCATAAAAATATGGTGAAGATCTGATGAATATCTTCGGAGCTGGAGAGGGTAACTCCTTAAAATTAAGTAGTATTCCAGTGGTTCTTTTTGCATTACGTTCATTATAAAAGTTAAGTTTCAGTTTCAGAGTGAGAGTGAGAGAGGGTGAGGGAGGGGGGTGATAAAATTAAAATACACGTAAATTCTAATATCTTCAGCAGCTTTTAACCGTTTTAGTGATTTCTTTTTCATTGGAAAAAACGTATTGATAGGTTGATCCCAGGAATACAACATGAAGATCTGATAAATATCTTCGGACCTGGAGAGGGGAACTCCTTAAAATTAAGTAGTATTCCAGTGGTTCTTTTTGCATTAGGTTCATTATAAAAGTTAAGTTACAGTGAGAGAGGGAAACAGGGTAAAGGGATCGGGGTTGTTGAAAAAATTAAAATCACGTAAATAATAATATCTTCAGAAGCTTTTAACCGATTTTAGTGATTTCTTTTTCATTGGAAAGAACGTATTGACAGGTTGATCCCAGGAACACAACATGAAGATCTGATGATCATAATCGGACCTGGAGTGTAGAACTCTTCAAAAAATATGAAATATTGTAAAATTTGACGATGAAACTATTGGTTTTAGGCTAAAAGATGATTATATTTGTACCATTAAAAAAAAAAAAATTATTAGTTTTTAAATAAAAATAAAACCGTCTTCAAAAAAACCCAGACACAACTAAAAAGTTAAAAATAATTGGTTACATTTACATCAATTAATTACATACAATTGAAATCAATTATTTGGAGTCGGTGCCAGCCAAAACATGGAAAAAAACAGAATAATCTTGGTTTTTATGAATCTAAAAGTAAAGAAAACAACACCGGCACCGACTCCAAAAATAATTGATTTAAATTGTATGTAATTAATTGATGTAAATGTAACCAATTATTTTTAACTTTTTAGTTGTGTCTGGGTTTTTTTGAAGACGGTTTTATTTTTTTTAACGATTTAAATCATCGATAACAAGGTAGACTCCTGTGTTTTATTTCACACTTTACTATCGATAAACATCTGTTTGATATTCATTATCAAAGGCAGGCGGCGGTTTTGCTGTGCCCTGGCTGTGCAGAAGTCTATGGGCGGCGGTGACTACTTACCATCAGGTGGCCCGTCTGCTCGTATGCCTATCGAGGGTCTAAAAAAAATCATGAGTTTTTATTTTAGGTTATTTGTGTCCTTATTTAAATCAATCCCTTTTTAGGTACTTCGGAGCGTGTCGAGTTGGTCCTGTGGGTTCCTCGACCCCGACACAGTTGAACAAAGCATACACGAAGCGTATGTCGATACTATCACGCGAGCACAACACTATGTCTATATCGAGAACCAGTTCTTCATCACGTTATCGAGGTCCAGCGGCAGTGTGCGCAACCAGGTAATTAAGTATTATGATAAGTTTGTAGACACCTAACTACCTATACACTCACGCCTGTAATCCCCGAAAGGGCAGGCAGAGGCGTAACCTGTACACCCACTTATTGCCGAATTTCGGTCCCATAATGTGATAGGGGGCGAGCCTATCGCCATAATGGACACAGGTTCCAGACTCCGGGCTAATACTGAGAACTTCTAGATAGAAAAACCTAATTTAACTACAAGACCCGGGGACCGAACCAGAAACCTCAGCACAGCAGTCATAACACATGCACAATTACAACTGCGCCACCGAGGCAGTCAAGTTTGTAGATGAGCACTTTTAATTTAATTAAAAGCTTTAATGTGTATTAAAAAGACACACACATACACTCACGCCTGTAATCCCCGGAGAGGTAGGCAGAGGTGTAGCCAGTACACCCACTTTTCGCCGAATTTCGGTCCCATAATGTGATAGGGGGCGAGCCTATCGCCATACCGGGCACAGTTTCCAGACTCCGGGCTAATACTGAGAATTTCAAGATAGAAAAACCCAACATCACTTTACCCGACCAGGGGATCGAACCCGAGACCTCAGCACAGAAGCAGTCGTAACGCATGCGCAATTACAACTGCGCCACCGAGGCAGTATTATTAAAAAGTGTATTAAAAAGAAAGAAACATAAACTTATTATATAGCACTAGTGACTTGGCCATGATGCACGGGTACAAATTAAATTTTAAAAAATGCGAACTGCTTAATAGGAGCAAAATATTTAGTTTGTAATACGCAGGCACATACTCGCGTATTCACAAACATACTAAGTAGTAACTGCTAAAATATTTCAAAACCATTAAAGAACTACGTCAATGACAGTAACCGATTCGATTCCACTCGATCCCACCCGATCCCACTCGATCCATCTATCCCACTCTCGTGGGCTCTCATTCTCTCTTAGGCTTAGTCGTATAGATTTATGTATTTGTCTCTTCTTACTGTCGCTTTTTCGTTTCATCGAGTTTCAAATCACAACGATTCATACATACTACTGTACATACATTTCCTATACTTGTAGTTTTTTAAATTCCAAAAAGAGGCAAAATTAGAAATTGATATTTCTTGACAGTCATTGTAGCTGGTTGGTGATGGCATTAACTAATTGTTATTCATTTGTTTCGGGTTTGCGTGTTGTGAGGCCATAGTCTCTAATAATTGTAGTCACTCACGATGCAGCATTAATCTAGTTCAATGTCAATACTGTTTTTTTTATTCCGGCAAGTAAGTGTGACCACACTACACCTGATGGTAAGCGCAGTGCCGCGGCCGTCTAGTTAGAATATCACAGTCGGAGTTTGTGCGACTGTTGGGTATAATTTATTTGATAGATGTTTTTTTACGTTAGATAGGGGAGGCGATCTACAACCGTATAATGCGTGCGCACCGCAGCGGGTCTCCGTTCCGCGTGTACGTGGTGCTCCCTCTCCTGCCGGGGTTCGAGGGGGAGGTGGGTGCGCCCTCCGGCACCTCGCTGCATGCCGTCACGCACTGGAACTACCAGAGCATCTGCAGGTACCCACACCCACCCACACACACACACACACACATACACACACACACACACACACACTACTAACAATCCTTCGAGGACTAGATGAATGCACCCTAAACGCTGCATGCTGCATACCACGCACTTCACACTGTCCACTATATGCTGTACACTACACACTGCACACTGCACGCTACAAACTGGACACTAGACATCCACGTCCATCCACTAGATGTCCATTCTCTTATGTTCCTCAGCCACCACTTCCTTCTTGTGAATGTGACGCTGTTCCTCTACTATGTAATTATTTTTAGAAACCGATAATCAGGGTCCCTGAGCATATAATCAAGGAAAGTGATTTACTCTATCTCTTGGTGGTCATTAGTGACAATACACACACATACACGAGAAAAATAACTCAACCGGACTGAAGTCGCTTTAATGTTCGCAGTTAGTCCTTCTAGCCTCATCACTTTAGTCTCTGAAAACAGCAACGAACCAGCTCTTGACTAACTTCATGCCGGCCATGTTAACGAACAAACATCAAATTTTGTTAAAAAAATACTAGTGATGAGTCTCGTTATAGAAATGAATCCTATGCAAACAGACTATCAAGCAAATATATCTCAAAATTCTTGAAATCTCATTTGTTCAATCAAATCAAGAATTACTATCAAAATAAAATTACTAATTTCAGTTTTAAGAAACGCAAACTACACATAAAAATTCTGATCACCTGACCTAGAATTTAAATCCAGGACTTTATTAATTTCTTGACCTAATCGCAGGGTTAGGTCAAGAATCCTACAATTCTAATGGCTCTGTAGCCATTAGAATTGTAGCACAAATTTTGATGTTTTTAATATTCGTAATTTTCAGGAGTCGCGAAGCCATCATAACGCGTCTATACGAGTCTGGCATCACGGACCCGTCTCAGTACATAACGTTCCACGGACTGCGGACACATTCCACGTTGGAGGGCGAGCCGGTCACCGAGCTTGTGTACGTGCACTCCAAGCTGCTGGTAGCCGACGATAAGACCGTGATATGTGGCAGCGCGAATCTCAACGACCGGTCCATGCTTGGAAGTCGAGACTCGGAGGTGGCTGTGCTTTTGCAGGTGTGTAAGGAAATATAGTAAATTTGACATTAAATATATACTAATACTAGCTTTTGCCTGCGTGCTAGTTATTTTTGAAAGAAAATGTATAAAATCCATGCGAGTCATCTTAGCTATTACATCTTTTTTTTTATTCTGGCGCGGTAAAGTGACCACACTGCACCTGATGCCATCCATATCACGTGACATATTTCTATATATTGCGATCCCATAGGAACCGTGCATTTTTTCAGGATAAAAAATAGCCTATGTTATTATCTAATCCCTAAACTACCACTGCAAAAAATCATCTATGATTTGCTCTGTGGAAAACAAAAAAAAACTAAAAAAAACTACCCCGAGGAAATCCGGTCATTTTTCTTGGATAAAAAGTAACCTATCTATCAGTTCCGCGATCGAATGATCTCACTGTATTCTAAATTTCAAGATGGGCCAAGCCGTTTTTTAGTTAAAACCGAGGACATACAGACAGGCAGACAAACAAACATTTGGGGCATTTCACGTGAAGCGGACCACGAAAAAAAAGTGAGGTTCTGAAATTCGTTCATATTAGACATACTTATACTTCTAGGTCATATGAACGTGTACACATGATATTTTTTTATTTTAGGTTTAGTTGTTAAGATATGGGATTCTAAATATTTCATCTGATTGCCGGAATGGTTTTTTGGTATTTTATTTTCTTATTGAAGTAAATTATAATAAAATAATTAATGCAGTAGTTTTTATAGAAAACTTACTTTTTGATTTTGGACTCGGATTCTAAATTTGAATTTTTTGTCTAGTTATAAACCGGAAGTAAATATTTCAATCGTTTTTTTTAATAACTTGGACCGTTTTAATTTTATTTATTTTTCTGCGAAATAAAGCTATATGTTTATAAATTGTGCCATAAAAATTGCAGAATGGGTTTGAAATTAGTTTAGGAAATAAATCAATTTGAGTACGTACACGTCACACTGGACGCTTGCTCAAGTTAGCTGGTTTTTACAAAAAATGGCATACTTCATAGTAAAACTGCTGCGACGTCACGTGTTTATGCATAAAGACAAATATTCTGAACTAGTTTTACACTTGATACCCATAAATTATTAATAATGATTTACAACTAAACGAAAAAAAACTGTCTCAAAAGAAAAATATTAAAATTTGTATTTCTTCCAAATTTACTATGCCAATCAACACTCTAGTCCGTTTTATAACCATGTCTCCTTTAGATCTAACAAAACCGTGGTACGGTTTTCTCCCTTGAATAGAATTTTTTTTAGC
Source organism: Laothoe populi (assembly GCA_905220505.1). Lineage (NCBI taxonomy): Eukaryota > Metazoa > Arthropoda > Insecta > Lepidoptera > Sphingidae > Laothoe > Laothoe populi. The sequence goes on along the minus strand of HG992153.1, from coordinate 18,655,823 downwards.
ATTTTTTGTTTGAGATAAATTAAAAAAAATATAATTTACAATGTTTTCTTTTGATACAAAATTGTTTCATTTAGTTGTAAATCATTTTTAATGATACAGATTAACTGGTATTACAACGTACATACTGTTAGAGTGTACTGGGTACTCGATTGTCATTCTAATTTTTTTAAAATTATCTACTAAAAGCAATAAGTGTGTACACTCGCCCTGCGCGTAGTAACAATTTACAAATGAGCCGGTCACACAGCACGAGTTGTTAATTATAAATGTTTTCGTGCAAGATCTCCGTATACAAACTTGTTGGAGAAGTTTTCCCTTACATCACTTAAGGCGAGAAGAATGTTCTTGGATCAAATGATGTTTTACAACATCTGTCAAAACAAATTTGATTGTATTAGCCTTAATAACGAGATCTCCTACGCAGTTCCTTCACAAGCGCCACGTACATGTAACGAATATTATCGTAACTTATTTTTTCCAAAATTCTGTCGAACTAATGCCGGTGAACGTGCACCTTTAGGTCGGCTGATGAGATCGTACAATGAATATTTTACCGAACTTGATTTATTCGTACTGCCACCTCGAAAGTACAAAAAACCAGTTACAGAGATATCCACTGAGCTAGATTAACTGAGTTGTATTAAAAGTAGTCTTTCGTGAGTATTTTTGTATAAAATAATGAAAAATGGAATAATATAAAAATGTACATATAAGTAAAAAAAATTAAATTAGCCTATAATTGTTTATTCGTTTTGATGGCATTGAGTTTTTTCTTTCTATATTGTATAGTTAATTTGGGGACAATGGTGTGGGTAGTACAATAATGTATAAATATGTAATAACACTTTTAGTTAAGATATATTGTACTGCTGTTTGTTGTTCCAAATAAAGAGAAAAATAAAAGAGTTACAGACCCCCTTCCCCCTCCCCGCAGTTGCACCGACGTGTCGGTTCCAGTCGTGCGCGCGCGCCGGTCATTCATAATTTGTTTATTATTTCCGAATTCCGAAGATTTTTTCTCCAACCACGATTACAAACATCAGTAACTATTCCGGGGACAGAACCGTACCACGGTTTTGTTAGATCTACTGGAGACATGATTATAAAACGGACTAGTGTTGATTGGCATAGTAAATTTGGAATAAATAAAAATTTTAATATTTTTCTTTGGAGACAGTTTTTTTCATTTAGTTGTAAATCATTATTAATAATTTATGGGTATCAAGTGTAAAACTAGTTCAGAATATTTGTCTTTATGCATAAACACGTGACGTCGCAGCAGTTTTACTATGAAGTATGCCATTTTTTGTAAAAACCAGCTAACTTGAGCAAGCGTCCAGTGTGACATGTACGTACTCAAATTGATTTATTTCCTAAACTAATTTCAAACCCATTCTGCAATTTTTATGGCACAATTTATAAACATATAGCTTTATTTCGCAGAAAAATAAATAAAATTAAAACGGTCCAAGTTATTAAAAAAAACGATTGAAATATTTACTTCCGGTTTATAACTAGAAAAAAAATTCAAATTTAGAATCCGAGTCCAAAATCAAAAAGTAAGTTTTCTTTAAAAACTACTGCATTTATTATTTTATTATAATTTACTTCAATATGTAAATAAAATTCCAAAAAACCCTTCCCGCAATTAGATGAAATCTTTAGAATCTCATATCTTAACAACTAAACCTAAAATAAAAAAAATATTATGTGTACACGTTCATATGACCTAGAAGTATAAGTATGTCTAATATGAACGAATTTCAGAACCTCATTTTTTTTTCTTTGTCCGCTTCACGTGAAATGCCCCATTTGTGAGTCATAAAATTAATGTTTCATGCAAAATCGGGTAAATTAATCTAATGTACAGAAAGACGCTACAGAGTATAGATTATAAAACTGAATAGATTGTTTATTTAAGCGCCAGATTACTGCAAGTCATATTTTGAAAATAGTATTTGCACTTATAGGCTTGAGGGAAAACTAATCTAACATCATTTTAGGACACATGAGAGTTTAGCAAACGGCTGTTATGGAGGCGATGCCACGAGCAAGTAAATATCGAAAAATGTGTGTTTTTAAGAAATTACAAACAAGCGTATTCTCGATTCGACTTATTCGAAGGTTATCCTATGTACCCAGTTCACTTAATATGACTATCGAACCCAGGATGAGCAGTTCACGGACGGCGTGATGAACGGCGAGGCGTTCCCGTGCGGTCGAGTCGCCGGGAACCTTCGCAAGCGCCTGTTCCGGGAACACCTCGGGGTCTTGCACCTGGACCCGGACCAGCTCGACTACAGCATCGAGGACCCCTGCTGCGAACACTTCTACAGGAACGTGTGGCAGGCCACCTCGCAACGGAACACGCTCATGTATGAGGAGGTGGGTACTAACGAAAATCCAGGTCTAGAAGTATTGGTGACCTGGTGGGTGGGTGTATGATATCCTACTACCACCATCTGTTGATGGTGGTAGTAGGATATCATATCCGCCCGGATACCGACCACCGAACACCGGGTGTAAAACACGCCATAGTGGCACATGCATGTGTGTCGCGTTCCGGAATCAGCCAGGCCTCGGAGTTAGGGCACGATGTTTGGCTGTTTTGCAGCTTTTTGTGTACTCTTACACTAGACCCTCGACTGCTTCTTCACCTTCTTGCCCATGGCGTAGTCTGAAGAAGCAGGCCGGCATTATTGTGTTGAGTAGCGGGGGATAGATTGGTTCTCGCTACTCGATACTCTAATTGGACGGCACTGCGCTTACCGTCAGGTGCAGTGTGGTCACTTTGCCGTGCCAGGAAAAAAATGCCAGAATATAGTATTGTCAATTGTCATAAGTCCTTAGTCCCTCGTTATTACAATATTAAGCAAGCGTGCTCCACTGTAGGCCACATCACTTACCATCAGGCGAGATAGTGGTTAAACGCAACCTATTTATGGCAAAAAAACCACATTATTTCTTCCCAGACCAGTGGGCATTTCCAAAGCACACATAGATTTAATATAATTCTGGAAAAGTGCCTAATTTGCTAACTAAATGATTTGATATGATTTTCATAATGAAACAATTACAATATCATTCAGTTACTAGTTTCCGCCAATAGGTTGATACCAAAGGCCTCAAGCATGTCTCCTAAGGTCCTCAATTAGTGGCTGGGTAATAGCAGATACCAAAACTGGTATTGTAAAGGGGTTTTTCACTCCAGGGTCCTAGCCTCTTGGACTATTAGGCCTAATTTTTTTTTTCAATATTTCTCTTATACCTTATTATTAAGTAATATAATGTGACCTTGACCATGCCACTCGAAATATAATTTTAATATCTAGGTATTCCACCCCATACCAACGGACGCGGTTCACTCATTCGCAGAACTGAAAAAGTACCAAGAGGAACACAACCAAACACTCTGGCACAAGGACCCAGCACTCGCTAACAGGAAAATAGACCTCATACAGGGATACCTGGTAGATATGCCCTTAGACTTCCTATGTAACGAGGTCCTAACTCCCAGGAACACTTCAATGGAAGGAATGATGCCCACATCGTTGTGGACTTAAGGTTTCCAAGTATGGGAAACATTTCCCATTAGTTCCCACAGTTATTCAGAAATGGCAATCGTTGACAGTTAGGCTGTCGTTTCAAAATTCTATTGTGGAAGTATTTCCTATCCTGGGAAATATTTTCTATTCAACTGAATTGACGCCATATGTTTTGTAGAAAATCTGTACATTTTTACGACTTAATTATTTTTTCTAATAAGGATACAATATTTTTAAGCTAATGTCCTTAATAATATATAAATTTTAATGAATCTATAAGATCAGAAATGTTTGGAATTTTATTTAATTATTTTACTATCTAATTATGCTTATTATGAATCTGTTATGATTGTTTAAGATTATTTTTTTAAGTATATGTTATAATTGAAATATTTTTGGAAATTATTAAAATTCTCATTTTATATTTATTCGAATATATTGTTATGTTTGTTCTTGCCCTTTATTTAACATGTATTAATGTAATGGAATCTTTGTACGTAGATATTGTTGCTATTTCACTTAATTATTTAATGTTTTTTGTAGTTATTTATACTTATGTTAATTTCATAGGTTATTTTATTGACATTACCTAGCAATTTATTTGATAATTATAGATTTAAAAGTTCCAACGATATAAATACATCCACTATATAAATACATCCAATATATAAATACATCCAATATATAAATACATCCAATGTATAAATACATCCAATATATAAATACATCCAATATATAAACACATCCCATATATAAATACATCCACTATATAAATACATCTAATATATAAACACATCCCATATATAAATACATCCAATATATAAACACATCCCATATATAAATACATCCACTATATAAATACATCCAATATATAAACACATCCCATATATAAATACATCCAATGTATAAATACGTCCAATTGAATAATCATTCTTTGAATTTTAAAATAATTGTGTGACCAAAACTCAACCTTATGCTCTTCGTATAATGTTGATATTAGTAAAAACAAAATTCATTGAGCAAAGGTATGGGCTTATTGTTAAAATATTATCAACCTTATGTTGAATGCAATTAGATAGAGTTTCAATTGTTATCAAATTTATGAACCGTTGCGCTACTAGAGCTAACTGTGTTGGTCTGTATACAAGTACATATGCATAGATCAACAAACATTATTAATTTAAAGACGGTAGAGCTCCGAACCAAATTAATAAAATAATTCTTTCAAATTACTATATAAATCGATCTATATAAAATGCCGGAACTTTGAGAAGGACTTATGTTAATTTCTATCTTAGACAAACTTTTCAAATAAGTGATTTAAATTATCACAACCAAACGCTAGATACAATATTTACTCCACCGTATTAACCATTGTATTTCAAACATTCCAAAACACACTGCCCGTAGGTGTTATAATAACCCATCGAAGTACTGTCCTATGTAATGTGTAGTAAGACTTAAAATGGAGTGGCATCTACATTTTAGATTAGATGTATTTACCGATTATTAGCCTTTTTATGTTACCAAACCCTAACCTAACTACAGATACTCATGAAATCATTTGGTCCCATTAAGACTTGAAAACCTATTTAAAGGTTGCTTAAATAATGAAATCGTATATTGTTTTTTATAATTATATTTTATAAAACCGCTCACAAAAGAAAACATTTCCGAACTGTAAAGTTTTGCGGTCATTCTAATCTGGAATATTTCATATATATGAAGCTTCGCTTCTTCATTAACAGATGGTGCTATTTTTAGTTTCTTTCCATACATACTGGTGTAAGATAACTATTTTATGTCTTTAATTAAAATGTATTATCAATAAGTAAACATTTACGGTCTTATTCATAATGAGTTATCGGAGCTTTATAAGGCCGTTAATTTAGAGCTTGTTAAAAAATGTTAAGAGGTTTATCTCTATTGAGCCATTATGAATAACAGTTTTTAACAAGCTCTCATTAACGGCCTTATAAAGCTCCGATAACCCGTTCTACTTCGTTTTAAATATTACGTCACACAAAATTTAGTATTATTTTCAAATTAGTTGTACGTATCGTACAATTATAAAATAATACGTAATTTTTGAGTAATATTACAATTTACACATAATATTCGTAAGTTGTTAATACAAGCTATTACAGTATGGCTTTAATTTATTCAATTTATGTTCTTGTCTACATTATAAATAAATTTTCTCGAACTGAACTCCCAAATTGGAAAAAATCTTTATTGGCAGCATTTCAACTTACAAGCCTCTTCAAATATAAAATAAATTAATGTAATGAACAAACTGACAAAATAAACACACATTGATAAAGTAAATGGATAAATGTATTCCAAATATGTCCCTATGAGATGGTATGAATTGCGACACATTTTATTTATAATTATTTAAATATTGAATGAAGTGAACGGGATCAAAAACTTATAATCTGTGCAATGTATTATTATCATGTGTCGATTTAAATAATGTTGCTATGGAATAAAAAAAATGTTAAATGAATGTAAAATGAAAAATGTTATTTAAATGTTGAATGTTAAAGTTAGACTGTAAGCAATAAAACATATAAAAACTCGCAAGTACGTTCTTAACATTAGTGTAATGTGGTAATAAATATTGAAGTTTATATAATTTTAAATGACGCGCGAAATCAATTTTTCTATTATTTCTTTTGTTTAGATTTTAGATTTGACAGTCTCTTAATGATTTATATACAGTATTTCGCCTACGTAAGTAATCCTGGCAGGTTTTTATAGAAGTATTTTTAAGTGGATAGATTATTAGGAAATTATTATACTTAATGTAAAAATGCTTAAGTTTAGATGTGAGATGAAATCACGTATCTGTGTACCTCTTCAAAGCTTTATTGTTTGATTAGTGAATAAAATGTGTTGTATCGTGAAAATGAATATATTATTAGTAAAATGGCTTGTTGTTTTATTTTAAGTATGACTTAAATAAGAGCTGTAGCAGTATTTTCCAGTTCCGAAATTAATTTTAAATTATTGGTTTTGAAATTTAATAAAAACCAGTTGGCGCAAAAAAATAATTTCTGATTCTGTTTTTAGTATACAGCGTATACTTCTGAATGGTACAAAATGTAATAGTAGCGACCTCTTTCAAAAAATCCTAGAACTGATATACTTAGACTCGGAAACAAATAATACTCAGATAAGAGATGGCGCTGCAGTCAGGTTTAGCGTTGCAACCAATCACTTTATATTTTAAGCAACTTGTTATTTAACACAAGATGGCGTTAGATATATCTATCTGGATGGTGAAAAATTTTTGTTCATAAAAAATATATACTCTGTAATTAAAAATACCTGCCTCATATTTATTTGAGGTCGTTATGTATATCAAAGTTTTTACCTTTGTTCACTACGGCAAAAAATTTACGATGGTCAGATTTCTCACAGCGCGGCTGCATGTCGATTTTAATTTTATTAATTCAGTAATTAATATACGCCACGTTTTTTTATTAGATGACAAGATTATTTTAGTTTAAGATTCTTATAGAATTTGTTTAATTGTATATGAAAAAATATAAGTAATCAAACCGTTATTTACTAACTTCAAATCAGCTAAAGGAAATATAAATTTAACTTCTTTGAAAACTGCTAGAATGAAGCAAAAGATTTAAACGACACATTTTTTTAAATAGTAATTTGGTCAGGAATCGGGAATTTGATGTACTATCTGAAATATCCATGAACTCTGTGTAACTGATGAATACCCTCGCAATACCACTAAATATCTTCATCATCCGCTACCCGCAGCCTTCTCCAAGTCGTCGGTCCATCGTGCAGCAAGGCGTCCCACCTTACGTACTACTAGGTAATTATCGTTAAAAATTAAATCAGCTGATTCAGTTTTATTTCAAAGAATGCACGATGTTATATCACAATTATTTTCGAACCATTGCACATCGACTCCTGAGTGTTAATAAGTATTAAGTGTCTATTACACTTATATGAGACTCTATAGCAACTAAACATCATAGACAACCCAATGCACGACCATCAACCAATCGCCTCTTCCTTTCCCCTATTCTACTCACGATAAGCTCTGCAGCCCTATGCCTTACATTTGGCCCTTAACCCCTAAAATTATTTTCTGGATTCGCTACTGTCTAAAAATATTATTGATCTACAGTGTGTACCCTGTTACTATGTATAAGGTATATAGCTATGATTGTAGGTGGGTATTTAAGTGAGAACATACATATGCACTGACGCCTGTAATCCCCCAAGGGGTAAGCAGAGGTGTAACCAGTACACCCACTTTTCGCCGAATTTCGATCCCATAATGTGATGGGGCGAGCCTATGAAATTAGTGAAGGAAATGATTTGATGATATAGGGGGCATCCATTAATAACGTGAGTTCAAAACTTTGGGCAGTTAAAAATCTTCATTGGTCTTTAATCAAGTTTTCAAAAACATAAATTACTATACCGCATAATAAAACAAATTATATCTCACGTAAGGGGGACGGGGGTCCTACCAAATCTCACAAAACCTCACCAAGGGAAAGCGAGGGGTCCAAATTTATTTATTTATTTGATTAGCCAACAATTGTGTACACCGATTGAATATTTTATATATATCAGGCAAAAAAAAACAAACTTACAGTGTAACAATTACTTATAGGCTAATACCACATGCACAACTAAGATAGGCCAATTTTAGCCAATAATAATAGAAATATCGTTACATTTATAATACTATACTAATTATTATTATTTTTATTAGGTCAAATTAAAATATGAACAGCTCACGTAATTAATGGATGTCCCCTTAAACAAATTTAGCATATTCATGCACTGATTCAAGAAGGTATTTTTATATGCAGAAATCAACAAGTGGGTCACCTGATGGTAGGTGATTTCCACCTCGACTTCCATTTCCAATTGATTCGGCATGTTTAACATGGCTGATGTAGGCAATATTATCTACAGCGTGGTTTTATAACTTAATTATCAAACATCCCTGCTTATACATGGTGTTGCAGAAAGGTGGTATACATAATACGACGTAAAAGGAAGGTAATTGGTAACTTATCAGTAAAGCTTAAAATCCCGTGAGCCTTTTTTTTTTTTTTTTTTTTTATCGTGGCTCGGCAAAGTGACCACACTGCACCTGATGGTAAGTGCAGTGCCGTCCAGTTATAGTATCAAGTAGCGAGTGGTAATCCATCCCTCGCCACTCAATACAATCATGCCGGCCTGCTGTGTAGCTTCTTCACACTACGCCTAAAGGACACAGGATCATAGGAAGGAGGGAACACGGTAGCTGGCAAACTGTTCCACAGCTTGATGGTGCGGCAAAAGTACGAGTTTGCGAACCTCTTAGTTCGGGCCGGGGTAGTAGACACCACAAAGCTGTGGCTCCGCAATCCAGTACGCGTGGTTCTGGTATGGAAGGGAGAGGATGGGATAAGATCAAACAATTCTTCAGAGCATTCACCATGATACAGACGGTAGAACACGCTAAGCGAGGAAATATCCCTACGCAGCTGTAGCGGCTCCAGGCTGTTACTCACGTCTGCATCATTCACAACGCGGATGGCCCGCCGCTGCAACCCGTCCAAGGCATCGAGGAGGTATTTTGCGGAACCATCCCAGAGGTGCGAGCAGTATTCCATTCCCGGCCGCACCTATGCTTTATATAAGCGGTAGAGCTGACCGGGCGTGAAAAAACCGCCGCACCCTGTTCAGGATTCCGACCCTGCGTGAAGTGGCGGATATTACGCCCTCGATGTGACTCCTTGGATTAAGATCGCAGCGGATATCCATACCAAGGACACTAAGGTCATTCCGCATTGCGAGTGGAACACCCTGAAGAACGGGGATTGGAGAAAACGGAGACTTCTTGCACGAGAACGCGCACACCTGGGTTTTCTTGGCATTAAACTCAACCCGATTCTTGGTACCCCATGATGAGATGAGATCCAAGGTCTGGTTGAGCTCAACGACAAGATCCTCGCGTCTCCTCTCAGTATCCGCCCGGCAACCAGGAGGCTTGCTGCAATAACGCCCATGAACCGTGCTGTCGTCTGCATAGCAATGAATGTTGCCAAGCGACAACATATCATTAATATGCAGAAGAAACAAGGTGGGCGAAATCACAGAACCTTGTGGTACTCCGGCATTTACTGACATGAACTACGAAGCGTGTCCATCAACTAGGACACGCATTCTACGCTCATGCAGAAAGCCGGAAATCCACTTACACAGGTTGTCGGGCAGACCGTATGCCGGGAGCTTGGAGAGAAGGCCACGGTGCCAGACCCTATCAAACGCCTTGGCTATGTCGAGACTCACAGCCAGAGCCTCGCCATGCCGGTCAATCGCCTCGCCCCAGTGATGCAATACAAACGCTAGAAGATCACCCGTTGATCGGTTATGGCGGAAACCATATTGTCTGTCACTGATCAACGAGTGATCCTCCAGGTAACGAACTAATTGGCTGTTAATTAGTCGCTCCATGACTTTACAGATCACTGAGGTGATGGCGATTGGGCGGTAATTGTTAGGGTCTGACCGATCACCCTTTTTGGGGATCGGCTGCACATTGGCCTCCCTCCACGATTCAGGCACAACACCTGAGAGGTAGGACGATCGGTATAGGCGCGTCAGTGCAGGAGACAACTCCGCTGCACACTTTTTGAGAACAAGCGCCGGGATACCATCCGGACCACTGGCCTTCCGGACGTCGAGAGACTGCAGCTCACGCCGCACATCACAATGCCTGATACGGATATCAGGCATTGTGTGAGCCTGATCTTATCTGAGTTATTGTAATTCGAATTTTGTTTGAAATCGTGCGTTTTATGATCGTTGAAGTATAAATGTTAACGAACTATGTTTACAGCAATGCTTAGATAAACGGTTTAAACTTTATTCAAGGGTTTTAAGAGTAACAATGAAATTGTAACAGATCTCTACAAAGTACCAAGAAAAATTTCGAATTCTCATATTAATATTTTTTACTTAATATTAAGTTATTAATCGCTTACTCTATTGGTAGACTTATTGGTACCACCTTTTTGAAACACACTGTATATTAATAGTATCTTTTTTTTCTAAAATCTATAATTAGTCCTTAATAATATAAAGGTACTGGCTCATTTCGCATGACCCAATAAAATTTAAATTATTATTTTTATACCGTTTTTAATTATTATATTCAGGAAAGCATTTAAGAGAAGAATTGCAATGTGATTGTAATAATTCAGTAGTACCATAAGTGCTTTTTCTAAGTTTTAAACATATTTGCCAGGTTGAAAGGAAACAAACGAACGCCGAGGTTACGAAACCGTATGTGTGCCCTTGACCCAAAAATACAACTCGGGAAAACAAAGCTAAATTTAGAAACTCATATTTTTGTAATCGCGCAAAAATATAAAACCTGGCCGGAAAATCTAGTTTTTACGATTTTATACCTGAACTGAACTTATCGGTTTTTACACGCTTCATCTGTATGATGTATGTTTGTATGCAATGGAATCTTTGTACGTAATTTTCACCACGTTCCAGACATCCGATTTACTTCAATTTTGCATGTTTCAAGGACCGATGACAAAACAATATTTTCACAACTTTAGCCTTATATTCTAACCAGCATCAGGATAATAAAAAATATGAAAATTTTAGATTTTTTTTTTGTTATTCAATAAATTATGATATCGAGTCTTCTGATTATAAGTATTTTTGATGCTGTTTTGAGACCACAAAGATAGAAAAAAAATTAAAGTTAAAAAAACTAAATCACGCTTTAATAACTGAACTTAAAAGACGAGAATAATTTCATTGAACCTACCCTTAGCGAGTTTGTTCTTTGCTTCTAGATATTTTGTGACATATTGTCATATGATAATGATGTGGCAAAAATCTTTGATTTACCGATTTCAGATAACGACTATTTATGTTACCTATATAAGTTTTGATTCTTATGTGTTGGTTGGAGCATCAACATGTGAGGGTGTAACGTGTCATTAACTTCGTTGCACTTGTTACAGTGCGTGCGTGTGTCTGTGTGTGTGTGTGTGTGTGTGTGCGTGCGTGCCGCATGCCGTATCCCAGTGTGCGTGCAGGCGAGTGCGTGTGCGTGCAGTGTGCTCATTACGCTGCATTATTTGTTACGTTAGGGCCGGGATGGGCCCGTGCCGTCGCCCGTCCCTATCGCTGCGAGTCCTACGCTCCCTTCCGCGACGGTATTTGAATAGGCGCGCGCGTTGCGTAACTCGCGGCCAATGACAGCGCCCCTGCACATGCACGGGGCGGAGTCCTTACGTCACCGCGCTCTGCCCCCGCCGATGCCGCGCAGCCGCCGTGACGTCACGTAGCCGTCGCTCGCCCCCGCGCCCCTCCACACGCCGCGCGCACTATGTAACGCGCGATAGCAGCGCCATGCCTGCCGGCGGCGCTCCATAGAAACTCGCGACAAAACACTCGTGCGCTCAAAGATGGCGGATGGGTCGCCCGAGGACCGCGCCGGCCCGACTCAAATGAACGATTTAACTTTTTCCGCGCCCGTTAAAGGCCATCGTGACACAAAAAAGTGCAGTGACGATACATTTGTCGGCGACAGTGTGAAGTTATCTTTGTACAAGGACCGGGAAGCAAGTGATTCGTGTGAGAAAAGTGATACACGCGGCGTGGCCGCTGAACGCGGGCCGCTCACCGCGAATACACGAAAACAGACCGATGCGAACGTGCCGGAGACCGACGACAGGAAGAAGAGATGCTTCGACAGATACGACAGCTCCGAATCTTCTGACAGGTGAGTGCTGAGTAGGGTTTCATGTTAGGAAAACGCGCGCTCGTAGTTGTTTGTTTGCGATCGCAGTTATTCCATAGAGTCAATGCTCTAGTGACCGGAGGTTGATTTCGATGTCATGGCCATCGTGAAAAACTTCGACGTTGCTAGGCCGAATCGGGCCTTCGGTGCGGTTGAACGCCCTCTTAGTCGAACTATAAATTACGCTGGGAAGTTTGGTTTGGTACGTTTTATTGAGATCGGCCGGCGCGACGGCGATGTCGTAACGTTACGAATTTATTACTATAATGACGCTAAGATGTTGCGATAATGCGAGGCGCGAGGAGCTTACAAGTCGTGCAAGTGTTGACGGTCTACGGTTGGCTGGCAGATAGTGTAAAGTGTCACGCCATGCTCAGAGCCCTGTGCTAGTCGAGCTCGCTGAACACCTAACCTTGGCTTGTAATTAGCCGCCAGCCACTAGTTAATGCCAAAAATAAACACGTCGCTCTTGAATTTTTACTCGTTTCTTGTTTACATACACCTTCTGTAAGTTATTTAACGTGCACACAAGTTCAAGAGCACAGTCGGAGCTCGGAACACTTGTTCTTGAGAAATGGAAACTTGTTTTAAAACTCTGTCGGCACTCTGAAACTCGTTTCGAAAAGAAATGAAAACTAGAGTGTATTCATAAGGGTTACAGTTACAAGTAAAGGTTGTAACAAAGGTTGAATCGTACAAATAAGGTTGTTTTCCAAGAATAATATTACAGTAAATATTATCACTTTATTTCGAACTTTCTATTGTATGCGAATTTTTGTAAGAGTCAGTGATCACTTTCGCAAAACACTAATTATGAACTTTCAATATTCACAAGTTTTATAATAACCAATAAGTGCCATTAAGAACTGGCCATAATGAATATCGGCCGCGCGATACCTCAATATCGTAAGTTTTTATGAGCACAGAGAGGTCAAATAATCAAGGTCATCAGATCAAAAACCTGGTTGACTTCCTGGCATAGATAAGCAACATCAAAATAAACATGAGTTAAGAAACAGATAGATTGAAATATTTATGAATTCATAATATGTTGCTGCTCTTATTACAAATAGAATTCATAACATCATAGAGTTGTTTTAATGCTTACAATCTTCTTGCAGCTTCATAAATAACTCACATTCACTTTTGATAAAGCCTTGCAAATTCTAATAGACTTTCATTTAGAACAAATTAACATAATACATGTATTAAGTAAACAGCATCTGTCCTCAGTCATTTTGTATGCATCACTGAATTGATTTTGGTGCCGGTTTCAGTGTTAAGTGAAACAGTTTTGGGGATGCAAACTGAACATGTTGAATTACATTGAAATTTCAGCTAGAATTTATTAAGAAGTACTTTAATCTATTTAGTAAAGCTGTGAGTAGATTTTCCCTAGGGTGGGTATATTATAAAATACTAGGATAACTATTTCTTATTACTGATAAAAGTTTCAGAATAATGAAAAAAATTATTTTCCATTTGTGATTGTGCAACGGTAGGCCCTCGTAGTTCTTGATACCCACAGTACAGTTTTGACCTAGTGTGAGTCAGAACTATGTGTAACTGTTGAGTGTAATATTTATTGATATAAAATAGATTATTATTAATTTGCTAACATTAGCACTTGATATGTCCATATGAAAAATTTTCGTTATGTTTTTTGTCTCCTTAATTTGCAGCATGTATATTTTTGTAGTTCAAGGGTATAAGTAGAGTAGTATATATAGAATATAAGGATTTGCTATTAGAATTTTTAGGGCTACAGTTAACCGCTTATGAGTTTGAAATTTATTGTGTGAGTACTGCTTTACTACTTATTATAAGAGCTGGCCTGTTATATATTTTGCTTTGCCATCAATATAATTTATGATACATAATGATAATTATATAGTATTGGTTTCAGACGTGTGTTTGACTTCAACAGGTTTATTGGTTGGTAGTACTTATTTGTTGATTACTTCTTGTTTTGCTTTAATTTAAAGTTGATGATAGTCTTTATAAGTAATTATAAGAATTTTAATTAACGCACTGGGCATGTTTTAAGAACTTTTATTTACCATTTATGGTTGCTTGTTGAAGTTTGTTTTACAGATCAAATGATTGATTTGTCTTCTGCAACAAGTTTAAATTGCGTTTTTGTTTATGTTCACAAATTGACCTACTATTATTATTTTTACAAACTAACTATTCATATTTACTTTGTTTTCTTTTAACAGTGATATCTAATGTCTTGTATTTATCTAATACATATTTATAAAGGTGGAATCTCTTCAATTACCTGTTATAGATATATGAAAGTTAGACATGAAATCACACATTGCATACATTAAGGTAGCCCATTCAACCCGACATTTTAACCGACTTTAAAAAGGAGGAGGTTCTAAGGAATCTACATTTTATGTATGTTATGCAATATTTCCGCCGAATGTAAACTAATTACTACAATTCTTGCATTCAAGTGTTACCGTCAATGGTGGTTAAAAATAAATTTGTTTAAAATTTAAATTTGGCTTATCGCTATTACAGGATGTCAGTTCGCGTCGGCATTCTGTGAGATGTGCACTACTGCTCCAATTGATGCCCATTCATGTTGTATGAATGTAACTGTCACCTTAAAGATTTAGTTTAAACTTAAGAAGCCTTATTATAAAACGTACTTATCGAGCTATATGATCTTGTTGCTATGGCAGCCTATGGTATTTGTTGACTTAGTTCTAGCTTAAAGTTATTCTACATTTTATATTAAGTCCTATAAGATTTTTAGAACATTGTCAAGAGGGCGTATCAATATAATCTGATATCAACCAGCGTCACATTGAACTTGACTCGGTTTTTATTACCATATATCATAGTATGACGCAAGAAAAACTCTACCCCAGATATGATAAGGCCTAATCCCATTGTCTTTACACAGGCCGTGCGATATCGCACGTTGCTATTTGCTAATTTGCCCGTTGTTTATCTCGCGTTTCATATTTCTAGGCCTAGTAACCGCCATTATCTAAGTCTTATTTATCTACGCGAAGTACTTTGTCTTACCTATAAGTGAAATGTAAAATAATAATAATAGTATTATATTGCCCTGTATTATACATTGTCCCATTGCTGGGCTTGTGCCACCTTTACATATGAGAGGGGTTAGGGCTTAAGCCTTAGTCCACAACGTGCCCCAATGCGGGTTGACAGACTTCATATGCCTTTAAAATTCTAAATTAGAATTTTCTGACATGCAGATTTCCGTTCGATGTTTCTCTTCGCCGTTTAAGCAAGCTATAATTATGCTATTTGGTTAGGTTTCGAACCACCGACTTTCGTCTTGACAGTCCATTCCATATTTAACTAGGCTATCGCAGCCTAAGTAATTAAATAAGTGAAATGGAAAGATTTTAATTCTTTTCAATCTTTTCTTCTCAATGTTTTTCCCAGGGAGGAGACAGCGGTGCTAATAGTTATCAGGTTTATTTCAGTACCATGATGTTATAAGTGTCATGAATAATCATAAGTCATGTATGATTTATCGATTGGAAAACTTAAATATCGATTGTGATTAGTTACTCTAGCTGGGATTTGAATCCCGGCCTTTCTGGTTTTTCAGCTTTAATAGATTTGGTTGATCGGCTGATTGGCAGCCGATCAACCAAATCAATTGGTGATGAATTATGATCTTATGATATTTGAGATACGCCTCATGTGATTCTAAGATTACATTATAACTTTGTTGTATTTGTTATTTATACTTTAGAATTTATGACATCGTAGTGCCGTAATAATAATTTCAGATTCAAATAGATAAAATAATTTATCATTAATTTTATCTCTAGAGCAGAGAATTGAATCTTGAATTCTTGTTTCCTAATTTACTGGCGCACCCAATTGTCAAAAACATATTTCAATTAATAAAATAATCCTATTCTGTTACTGTTACTATGGGAGAATAATACAGCGTTATAAAATATATTGTCTAACGTTGTATGTTTAAACTCTAGTTGGCAGATTATAATTTTGTGAAAAAAA
Organism: Laothoe populi; assembly: GCA_905220505.1. Classification (NCBI taxonomy): domain Eukaryota; kingdom Metazoa; phylum Arthropoda; class Insecta; order Lepidoptera; family Sphingidae; genus Laothoe; species Laothoe populi. The sequence goes on along the minus strand of HG992153.1, from coordinate 18,639,452 downwards.
CTTCAATTAAAACGTGAAAATTATTTATTTTAATTACAGTCGAGATTGAATAAATTACACTACGATTTCCATTAAAGATAGGTAATTTTTTTGCCGCCAACCGCGTTCTAATGTCAAAATCTGGTTATGTTATATTCTATTTATTCATAAAATCTTCATGAAATTGATGAAATAAGTGGTACTCACGTTGTCGTAACAGATGGATATTATTATTAAACTAATGGTCTAAGTAGAGAATTATTTTTTGAAACTGGCACGGCAATGAAACCATATTCACCCTTATGGTAAGCGCAGTTCTGTCTAGTTAGAGTATGAAGTAGCGAGTGACAACTATACCCCGCTACTCGACACAATCATGCCAGGAATAGTTTCTTTATACTACGCCTAAAGGTCCCAGGATCAAAGAAGAGTAAACACGGCAGCTGGCAAACTGTTCCACAGCTTGTTGGTGGCAAACGGGTGGTAGGATATTTATATCCGCCCGGATAGCGACCACCGTACACAGGGTGAAAAACCCGCCATAGTGGTACACGCAAGTGTGTCGCGTTCCGGGATCAGCCAGTGTACATCCGGTTTTTTGGGGGTCTAGAGTTGGGGTACAATGTTGGCCATTTTGCGGTCTTCGAAGTACTCTGACAGTAGACCCTCGACCGCTTCTTCACCTTGCCCATGGCGTAGTGTGAAGGAGCAGGCCGGCATGATTGTGTTGAGTAGCGGGGGATAGATCGTCTCTCGCTACTCGATACTCTAATTGGACCGTACCTACTGCGCTTACCATCAGGTGAAGTGAGGTCACTATGCCGTGCTAGGATAAAAAAAAATATATATATACGAACTTGTTGGTTTCGGCCCGGGTAGTAGACTAGTGGTAAACTATTCTATTCCCATTTCCTAAGTATTTTAAAAACCAAACAAATGCTGGCTCTCTTGTTTTATCATAGGTTTTATCTCACCTACATTGTAAGTTGGTTTTTCCGATAGTTACTATAGATTGCCGTGGTGACAAGTTAGCCCTAAATTGCGTTCGACACTAATACATTTTATCCTGCTATCTTCTTCTTGTCGTGCCTCGCCACTACTGAAGGTTGGCGGTCAGATTTTTTATTTTTTCTCAGTCTAGTGCAAGTCTGAATAGCTCTTCAACAGACTCGATGCCAGTCCATGTCTCTGATGTTACCTGCTATGGTCACATATAATAATAATACTGGCCCTGTATTAAACATTGTCCCACTGCTGGGCACGGGCCTCCTCTACTAATGATAGGGGTTAGGCCGTAATCCACCACTAATGGCCTAATTCGGGTTGGCAGACTTCTCATACCTTCGAAAAATTGTCAGATATGCAGGTTTCCTCACGATGTTTCCCTTCACCGTTAAAGCAAGCGATAATTAACATTTTAATACACACATAACTTTAGAAAAGTCAGAGGTGTATGCCACTTGTGTTTCGAACCTACGACTTTCGTCTTGGCAGTCCGTACCGCAACCAACTAGGCTATTATTATTGATATAATAATTTATATCGTGAATATTCATACAATATGCAGACACCGGCCGTGGAAACACCTCTGCAAATGGTAGCACATATACACAAACATGTTAATTATCATAAATTCATAATATTTCCTGAACCGTAGTGGCGTGGGTAATTGTTGATCGCAGTTTCTAGAAATGATGTGTCGATAAACTGGATTTTGTTAAATTAAAAAAATTTATAAATTAAATTGTTTATTTTCCTGAATGATAATAACATTATAATGTGAAAGATTACCTGGATAACAAAAGAGCTTGCTTGGGATTGAGTTGCCCCCTCCGAGCATACATGGCTGTACAATTTATAAGGTGTTTACATACACATATACACTCACGGCTGTAATCTCCGAAGGGGTAGGCAGAGGTGCAACCAGTACACCCATTTTTCGCCCAATTTTTTACGGTCCCATAATGTGATAGGGGGCGAGCCTATGGCCTTGTAAGGTCTTTAGTATATATCTTCTACTGCTTATTTGGCAAATTAATATATTTTGTGATTTTTATATAACATACATACATACATATACACTCACGCCTGTAATCCCCGAAGGGATAGGCAGTGGTGTAACCAGTACACCCACTTTTCGCCGAATTTCGGTCCCATAATGTGATAGGGGGGCGAGCCTATCGCCATACCGGGCACATGTTCCAGACTCCGGGCTTATACTGAGAATTTAATAGAAAAACCCAATATCACTTTACCCGACCCGGGGATCGAACCCAGGACCTCAGCACAGCAATCGTAACGCATGCGCAATTACAACTGCGCCACCTAATTCTATTTTAAAATGTAAATGTGAGTGACATGTACTACAACTATTTATAAAATTATGAATGTTCTGGTGGCTATTTAAATAATTATGCTATACTTCGTGAGGCAAGACAAGCCGGTGTCATCTGCTTAAAAATTGACATGTAAAAGTGATATTTGATGATCGATCCTATTTACGGAATAAATAGTTTGAATTGAATAGACACGGCAGCTTTATTTAATGATTTAGGTATGTAAATCTAGAATATTTACATTTCGGGTCTTGTTTGTGTTCTTGCATTAACTTTGTCGCTCAATAAAATCACGACACGATACATCTATTTAGGTTCATTAGTGTTTATGATTCCATCAAGTGGACACATGGGGGTATCTGTAATTTGCAAGCATACTTTCTATCGATTTGAATTGAAACAGAACCCCTCACTTCTGTGGATGTTATATGGACTGCTATAATCTAAACTATAATGTTGACGTATGGTTATTTGTATTGAACTGCTCGTTCTATTTTTTGACATGTTATTGTCCCCATTTTTTATCAACAGCTTTGATTTGTCAGCCTCCGTGGCGCAGTTCGCGAGTAGCCGATTGTGAAACTAGAGTCCGTGGCTTCGATTCCCGCACCGGGAGAAATGTTTGTGTGACAGACAGATATTTGTGTCCGGGGTCTGGGTGTTGTGAGGGCGAAAGTATCTCGTAGTCTCCGATACCCACAACACAATGCTTGTATCTTAGTGTGGGTTCGGGGCTATGTGAGTGACTATGGGTATTTATAAAAAAAATGATATAATGGAAGTGCTCTTGCGCTCTGAAACCCGTAAAGTTTTGAGCTTATATTCAGACTGATTTTGATTGGATGACACCTGATTTATCAGAGATTGTTAATACCAATATATCGATATATCACTAGGATAGGAATACCCTTGGCTAACTCTTCCATACAGTCCGTAAGGTTTAGTTCCAAATTCTTCCCGATCTATCAAGTGCAATACACTGGGCCGTAGTTCGGGGCGCACCCAGTAGCTCGGGCGCGGCGGTTATCGCGTGCGCCCGTGTGTGACCCACATAGGCGACACAAGCGCTATCTGCGCGATATCGAACGGCCACGGTAGGGTTACCAACCTCAAATTTCAAAAACTAGGATTTAATGTTGGACAAACCAGGACAATTCAGTTTATAAACAGGTCGCGTCTTTGTTTCAAACAGCGCGAACACTCGCGATCCTTGAGGCCGCTCGTGGTTTGTAAAAGTGGCGCGCGAATTTATTATCCCGGACCTTATCAGAGCGCTTTAAACCCCAGGACGCTGCCTAAAAACTATGCAGGTCACCCCAGGAGACTCTAAAAAACAGGTCAAGTCCTGGGAAAACAGGATGGTTGGCAACCCTAGGCCACGGAATTGGGACTCTGAACGCCATGCCGGGCGACTGAACGAATGACGCGTGTTTGGTTTGGATTTATTCATTGTGGGGAAGAAAAACACAGAATCATGCTTGTAAGTACATCGTTTTTGATCTTCATCGTGTATTTTACGTCGAGCTTAATAAACTAGAATTTATATTTTATAGTAATTACAGTTAATGTAATCGAGTATGGCTTGTATCATTGAAAAAGGTACATAAACTTATATAATGGCTTGATGATTACCATAAAGTACATAAAACATGATCGTAAAGTTTATTCATATATTAACGATTCGTAAGGTTAATTGTAATGTTGAGTGCAAAGGTTTGTAAATTTGTATCTTTGCCGCACCATCAGCTGTGGAACAGGTTTCCATTTACTGTTTTCTCTCAATCCTATGATCCTGGGACCTTTAGGCGTAGTGTGAAAAAACAACACAGCATGCCGACATGATTGTGTCGAGTAGCAAGGCCTTGTTACTACTTGATACTCTAACTGGACCACACTGTGCTTAGTGGTCACTTTGCCGTGCCCGAATAAAAAAAAACCCGAACGACTATCGAAAAAAGTATTTGAGTAGAAATCGTCAACATTTTTAGGATTGATATTATTATTATTAAATATAGTAATAAATATAGTTTTGTAAAAATAGAATCTACACCATGGCTTTTCGGCCGCCTGTCCCACAACGACTCTAGTGGAACTCGATTGTGCCAAATTAATGACTTTTTAAAGATCAACTATAAAATACTTCCTTTCGTTACGTTTTAGCGTGGGAAATTTACAAATAATGTGCCTAATAAAATCCCACTTTAGAAAAGATCCTCCGGTAATGCGTAACTTCCTCAAGATCGCTTCCTTTTGCGTTGCTATATCTAAATAAACATAAAAATTTAAAGGTATTAGGTTAATGATTCTATCCGCCACATTGATAGCAATGGATTTCCGCAAAACCGTATTTACGGTGTGATGTTCTTAGTTAAACTAGTAGTTTTCTTCTGAGTTTGACACTTGTGAATGCCTTTTTAGATAAATACATAAGACTTAAATAGATTTCCATTATTAATCTGAGATGATATTCATGTTCATTACTTTTAATTAGCTGTGACATCTGTCTTCGTCTTGGTCAAATTAAACATTAGAATGATTGTTTTTCAAATGAAGGAGACTAATTTTAAAAACGATTATACAAAACATGATGTACCTATCTACTTGTATAAGGTATTTTTATTAAAAATACCTTATACAAGTAGATAGGTACGACTGCCTCGGTGGCGCAGTGGTAATTGCGCATGCGTTACGACTGCTGTGCTGAGGTCTCGGGTTCGATCCCCGGGTCGGGTAAAGTGATATTGGGTTTTTCTATCTAGAAATTCCTCAGTATTAGCCCGGAGTCTGGAATTTGTGCCCGGTATGGCGATAGGCTCGCCCCCTATCACATTATGGGACCGAAATTCGGCGAAAAGTGGGTGTACTGGTTACACCTCTGCCCACCCCTTCGGGGATTACAGGCGTGAGCGTATATGTATATGTATGTATGTATGTATTTTTATTACTATTTAGCCTCCGTGGCTAATTGTTTGTGTGACAGACAGACATTTGTGTCCGGAGTCTGGGTGTTGTGAAACCGAAAGTGTCTCGTAGTCCCTGATACCCACATCATAAGACTCGTATCTTAGTGTGGGATCGGGGCTATGTATGTGACTGTTGGATGTTTTTGTTTTAGACAATAATATGCTTTCTATTTTCTTATTATTATGTTATTGATATAATGTACACATACTTATTAAAAATAAATTCACTAGTGATATATGCACTCTCCAAATAAACGCTATCACCAAAATAGATTATTAGTATTGACAACGCTCTGAAAGGTGTTACGCCGAGTTCCGTTATCAAGGGTTCAGTATAATCGATAGCGAAGCACTCGAGGTCCGTATCACGGAACCTTATCACGCTATTGCAGGTAGGGTGCGTACGATAGACGTTTCGTCTAATTTCGCGATATGGCGACTGTAATCTTGTATTTAGGCGCCATTTTATCGCGTACGCATTTTATTATTTCCACTTTACCTTGTCATTTGTTTGTATTAAACTAGTGACATGAGTTCCCGGTAGTGTAGATTAAGATTTAAGACAACCTTCCGATGTTGGCGTCAAGCTTAATGTCCGCTGTACACATTGGGCCAAGGTGCTTGGCCAGCATGTTGTGCCAAAATATGATCACTGCTTACACATTGGCGTATTGATAATTCAAAATTGGCTCTTTGATAAATGGCCACCGCACACCCAAGGTGCTGGGCCAGCATGTTAGACCAACGTTGGCCCAATGTGTACAGGGGGCAGAAGACGCTAGGGCTAGTGATACCGTGCTAGTAACGCTAACATACAGTAAACGCCCAGCATCCGCGCTACTGACGTTCGTGTCTGACGCTTGGCGCGACTACCAGAAGTTTCTCTTTCCAGTTATATTTATCCCCTATGCTACGAAGGGAAGTGGACAATAGTGCGTAAGCGGAATAGTGTTTTCACACATAATTTTATTCCCAATTCCATAAACTAATGTAATTAATGTTCCACGCTTGAAAATCCTAAGTCAACAATATCAATGCTATATTAATCGAAAAGTAATATAAATTAGCGTAGTAGAATATAAGAATGTTCAAACGTTATGTTCCTTCGATCGATATTCAAATGAGGTGTTAATTACCTTGATATTGCTTTTTCATAGTTCAAGGATACGTTTAATTAATCATGCTAAAATATGCACTTTTCAATTCAGTTAATTTGGATTTATTCGATACGAACGATACGGGCGGATAAGATGCATAGATATGTGACACAGGTAAGAAGAAATTCTATACAAAACTTTGATTTTAAAACTATTTGATATATACAATTCAATATTAGCTAAACAAAAATCATCAGGTTACTAGTTAGCTACTTAGTTACAAAGATTACTGCCCAAACACCACATTTCTTAATGTAAAGAAGTGGTAAAGGCTACGAAATAATTGTTATTAGAGAAGGAAATTGCATGACTCATAAAGCATGTAAATACAAATTAAAAGATAGACTTTGTAATGGAATACCGAAGGTAAATAAATTATTATTCTTACATTACCAACCGGAAGATGTTGAAAGCTGCACACTAGTCTAGGGTTGCAAACATTAAAACGGTTCAGTTTTATCAATTAATTTTTAGAAATATACACAAGTAGTCAATTGCAATTAATCATGACAGAGACAGTCTAGTGTAAAATTACCTATGCTGCTACTCGATATTGAACCTTAAATCCTACTGCATACCATTTAAGTGTGCCAATAATACATAGGGTACGTGTGATATCTACTTGAGTTTTAATTTTGTGCCTCAGTGAAAATAGTTAGTGACGTTATAAAAAATGGAGTTTATTTTATTACACAGCAAAAGCAAAATTTCATTTTATCTTATGTGAATATAACCAAATGTTCCTTACCGACTATAAAGTGCAGCTGACAAGCGACAACCCTAGCCCTGTCATAGTCTTCCATAAACCGCTAGGTTGCATACCTTGTCCGACATAATCCATACGTATTAATTAGTTACTAGTATTTAAAATTAAACCTAAATTTTACTGTACTTTTAGAATTTTACAGTCTTTTGTTATGTATTTTGTCACATTATGTTTACAAGACCTGAAAGAGCGAATGTAATTCTAGTTATAGGGAACTTGATTACTTTGCTGTTGCATAGAACTATAACCTTTTTCTTTACTAATTTTAACTTTATACACTATTGTTGATGAAATAGCTTTAACATACTGGTGTTGCAAGCGTCCATAGGCTACAGTATCCGCTTTCCATCAGGCGGGCTGTAAGCTTGTTTGCCACCATGGTGGTATAAAAAAAACACCCAAAAAGACTGACGGACAATAGTGATCCTATGAATGACCGATTGATTTGATTGAGACTGATTTAATGTAATAAACCGGGTTATAAAAGACACTTATAAAAAATAATATAATTCTCATTATTGTAATAAGCATTTATCACATTACATTATTTGACATCCTCCGTGGCTCGGCGGGTAGCCGGTTGTGAAACAGAAGACTATGGGTTTGAGTCATGTTGATGTGACAGGCAGATATTTGTTTCGGTTATGGGTGTTGGTGGGACCACAGTCCCTCGTAGTACTTGATACCCACGATACATGTTTGACCTAGTGTGGTGTCAGAACTATGTGTGTGACTGTTGGGTGTATTTATTTATTTTATTATTGTTACAGTGTACGACGTCTAGAAAACCTTAAAAATGCATCGTTTCCTAGTCTTGGCGCTTAAAAGCTGTTAACTATTTTTACACACACAATGAAGCGAGCACTACCACACTGACATAACCAATAATAGACAATGAAGTAGCCCTCACAACCACGCTCGCATTAAATCGAGTCATTAGGAAACTGGCGCGAAAGTTTTAACAAGTGACGTAGTAGGGTCGGCGAAACGAAAACAAGTTACTTGCACGATCGGTAGGTATGGCGTTCACGCGGACCTAAGCCACAAAGGGTGAGCAGTAAAATAAAAAGTTAGGAGTTCTAACCGGGCGCGTCGGGGGACACCGAACGGGTTCCCGGCAGCGTTGTGGTATGTAACTGACACGGACTTGTGACGTTTTTTTACTTGTGATTTTTTATCAGTGTTCTCTGTTATAGTTTGGAAAGCTATTAGTGTTTGCGTGCTAAAGTTGATGGACATTTCAATCTTTATGATTTTAAAACTAGTAGATTAGCTTTTTGGGGGATCGCTTGCATACTATTTGGAATAACTTCAAAGACTAGATAATTATAACAAACTTTCACATATAAAATAAATTTTACGTATTTCGGCATTAGATACAGTCTAATCCAAATTGATAATCATATTTTATAGATATAAACAAAACATATTGCGTATGAATTTGGTATGACCCGGAACAACTATCTGTCTGTCACACCAACATATGTCTCGTTGTGGGAATTGAACCCACGGCTTCCCGTTTTACAGCCAGGTATCTGGGTAATCGCCCGCTGCGGAGGCTGTGAAATTTATATAATTTGGTGAATTTCGAAACGCATTTGTCGATGACTACCACCGTGTTATTTATACCAAAACATGTTAGATATAATTAATAAATCATATCAACATTTTGTAGTACTCGTCAGTTGTGAATCGGTTGCGTTATCGAGCCTACGTCAATGTCTTAATAAAGGTTAACTATAATGACATATTTTATTTTAATAAATATACTTTATCTGTTAAAAGTATTTCTTTATCAAAATGCAATGGCGTAGTTAATTCGTCCCGTAGTTCTAAATTAATAATTTAACTGGCATTTAAAAATCAATACGCAAATTCACATTTGCGATGGATTAAATTCTCGGGAGCTTTTTTATCCTGGCACAGCAAATAGACCTGATGGTTAGTGCAGTGCCGTCCAGTTAGAGTATCAAGTAGCGAGAGACATCTATCCCTCGCTAGTCAACACAATCATGCCGGCCTGCTGTGTAGCTTCTTCACACTACGTCTAAAGGACCCAGGAGGGGGAAACACGTTCAAATGTTTATGGAATTCGAATTCTTTTTCTTGTCTATCGATATCCTCCATTGCGTGTGCAATGTGCGAGTAGCCTGCCGATATTTATTTTGACTCTGTCGTGAGGCCTAAAAACCCGAGAGACCAGTAGTAGATGTATGAAAAGTACTTTTGATAGTTTATATTTTTCCATAGATTATCCAATAGCATACGTTTTAGTGACCTTATCTAAAAAATACTAGCCCTATATTATACACTAGATGTTGCTCGCGGCTCCGCCGGCGTGGAGGTTATTTTTGGAAGGAAAGGTATACAATCCATGGAGGCGTCTTAAGCTATTACGCCTTTTTATATTTTGCTATCCCATAGGATGCGTGCATTTTTCCGGGATAAAAAGTGGCATATGTCATTTTTTGATCCCTAAACTACCACTATGCAAAAAACCATGTCGATCCCTTGCTCTTTGAAAAACTAAACTATCCCACGGGAACTGTACATTTTTCCGGGATGTAAGTAGCCTATGTGCTATTCCAGTACTATAATCTATCTCTGCGCCAAATTTCAGGAGAATTCTCAGGCATGCATGTTTCCTCACGATGTTTTCTTCGCCGTTTAGGCAGGCAATAATTAACAATAACATACGGTAAGCAGCGGTTTTGCTGTGCCCTGGCATTGCAGAAGTCTATGGGCGGCGGTGACTACTTACCATCAGGTGGCCCGTCTGCTCGTCTGCCTATCGAGGCACTAAAAAAAAACTTGAAAGGTCAGAGGTCTTTGGGTTGGTTGGTTTCGAACCATCGACTCTCTTGGCAGTCCGTACGACTTTGAACTAGGCGATCACTGCTTCGTATCTGACATTAAAAAAATAATTAAATCGTATTTTACGCAAGACAGTTGGCTACCGTGAGGCGCGTTCGCGACCGGTCACCCTCCCCCTCCCCCTTCCCGCGGCGCCCCCTGTCATTAGAAGCGTGCGCGAGCGCATTGGCCCTCGGCCGTTCCATGCCCCGACCGTGGCCCGTCCGCTCGGGGAACCTCGGGGTGAACAGCTTGACTGTAAATTTAGAGTTGCATTTAGCTTATTTTAGATGGTGAATGCAGCCTAGATATCTATAAAGCTCGAAAATATTTATAATAATTATTTGCGACAGTAATTGACATCGGTAATTAGCATATTAATCATGGAGCATGTTAACTGAAAAGGTATAATTTGCATCAATGGATCTGTACCAGTATATTTGATAGGCGTGCATTATATTTCCTACACCATAATCCATATTTAAATATTTTGTGTTCATTGATTGACACTCTTTTGATGTGTTAAAAGTTAAAACATCACACATTTTTTGTTTATTTAGGCACATTTAGGTTCATACATGATGCATGCCGCGAACTTCTAACTAAAAATTCAGTCGCACGATAGAAGATAATGGCTTATCCAATAGGGCAACGCAGTTACATGACATCATGTCCAAAAAAAAATTAAATATTTCCACCTCTATAAATTTTAAATTATGGCACGAATGACGTACAAACAGCCCTAAATGCTATGGAAAAGAGCTTGTGGTGTTTTGTTTTGCGCTTAACGTCCCAAGAATGTTTGAAAGAAACTTTAATAGCTTAGACTGATTAGAATTGTAAATGTACAAAATATCCCTTTGTGCAGTCAAACCGGTTTTGTAACTGGATTATGCATTTATATATAATTTTAGTGAAACACGAGAAGTGTGGCAGAGTCGGTACAGTTTCCGCCATTTATTATGTCATCATCGTCATCCGAAGGCGCCGAGGGCCGGAAAAAGATTCTGGACCCAAAAAATTCTTAAGTCATTTCGGTAAATTGAAAGTTACATATTAGAAGTTTTCTGTTTTTGGCGATGCTGCCTATCACATTATTGGACTGAAATTCGGCGAAAAGTGGGTGTAATGGTTAACACCTCTGCCTACCCCTTCGGGATTACAAACGTGAGTAAGTATATTTTTGGACTGCTTACTAAAATATTTCGCATAACGATTCCTCATAATCTTCTCATGTTCTACCAGTATATAGTTGATTTTATTTTCTCGTTTGTACATTTCTTTATGATATTTGTTTATAAATAATTCTCATTTGTTTAAAATACGCAGTACAGCGATGTTAATGGCATGCAAGCTGCACGTCATTACAATGTAATAACCACATCATAAATCTACTTCTGCATATATGTCGGCAAGCTATAGATTCAATGCAGTGATCTTATTTATATTTTGTGTATAAATAAAATGTATCTGCCTGTTAGGTTCCAGCACTATCCAGGAGTTTGCACTTACACATTCACGCCTGTAATCCCCGAAGGAGTAGACAGATATGTATCCAGCTTGTGCTGGATACATATCCAGCACATGGTTGTCCATATCGCCGAGCTTATTACCGTCCTATGATGTGATAAGGGGCGAGACTCCGGGCTAATATTGAGCATTTCGGAATAGAAAACCCAATATCACTTTTCTTCGAACCTTTTTGTGTTTAAGGCTAAGAAGTTGGTATATATTTTATTTCGCTTCTTTGAATTCAAATAATATAATAAACTAAATGATGGGAGCGGCCGGCTGCCGCTAAATCTAGTGCTCATTTGAAGAGTTATGTAAAAGTGTGAGCCGGTGATAGTCATGTCATACGAGAACCACTACTGAATCTTTTCCTGAATATTATAAATGTAAAGACAGATAAATAATATATATAATGATGAAGAAAAACATCGCAAGGAAACCTGCATCTTGAGAATTCTCATACGAATTTCGAAGGTATGTGAAGTCTACCAACCCGCATTAGACCAGCGTGGTGGACTAATGCCTAGCCCCTCTCATTAGTAGAAAAGGCTCGTGCCCAGCTGTGGGACAATGTTTAATACAAGGCTAGTATTACTATTTATTACACCTTAGTGTTTCTAATTGCAACTAATATCCGTTCTCCGTTTCTAATGACATTAATTCATATTTTCATTTCTAATAGTGGCACAAGGAAGCGATTCGCAATAGTTATTGGCTATCCGTTCTCTTATTACCGCAATGACCCCAACTATGGTGAAAACTCACACGACCGGTGACCCTTCGTTAGGCACATAGATAAATTTATAATAGGTAAGATTTTCTGTGAGTTATTTATGTGAAGATTTGATCTTGATTATTTGTATAAGTTGCAGTCACTAGTTTGCGTGATTTTGCCTTTAGTACATTGAAATTTAATAGATTTGATCGTCGTTTGATTTAATCATATATTTATTCAAGTCTACGAATGTTAACAATCAGTTTAAATAATACTTCATTCATACGATTAAAGCTTTCGAGTTGAATAACTTGACAGGCAAAACAAATGTTTTTTTTTTATATTATAAAAAGGAACAATATGTGTTTTTTATTTTTAATACAACAGGCAAACAAGTGACATAGAAGTACTGGTGGCTGACATAATTGATTTTTACCTAATTGAGTCTAAAAAATCATTAATTTGTTTATTAAATAATGTTATCAGCTAATCCTTACCCTTTAGTAAACTTTCAAAGTTCTAGAGAAACTAGCTTCGACTTCCCTACGCCATTACTATTTTCTATTTGGATTTAACAAGGCTGTCTTTATACTGTTTACCCTATATGGCGATAGCCTCATCACAATATTGCACAATAGCCGATACGTTGGCGCACTAGTTGCATTTAGAGCTAGGGAATACTGGTACGGGTTTGTGTTACTTGTTACTACTTATTATGTGGTCACTTTGGCTCTGTTTAGAAAGCTAAGAGCATAACTATCCATAACTAAGAGCTTCATTAGCATAATATACTCGTAACATAAACGCACAACCTAAAAGTAGTTGGTTAAGAATTGTGTAAATAATTGAGTCCAGTAATTTAATAATAGTTTATAACTTTCCTAAAACTTAGTAAATAAAAATCACCTTTCGTGAAACATTCAAAATAAACGAACAAATCCACGTGACAAAGCCTTTCAAATGCAATTATAATTTTATATGGAGGGAAAAAAGTGTTTGCGAATACAGTTTGAAATACGTAAGCAATTCTTACACAGCGTTAGTAAAGTTGATCACAGTAAAATATCAGTGTATGTATAACGGTTTGCAAGTTTGTATTTATTTATTTTATTTGGTTTCCAACAATTGTTTACACTCATTCACTTACAGATACGAACATATACAGATAAGACATGCATTAATGTTACAATTAATTGTAGGTAAACACCACTTACACAAGAAATACATAAACATTTTATACACTGTACCAATCTATATAAAATCAAAAAATCTTATGAACTATACTGGCCGTAAGGAAAATAAAACTAAAATAAGCTAAAAGTGACGGACGAACAAATTAAAGAAAAAACTAAAATATTTTGAGAACCCATATCTATTACAACAACTTGCATCAAAATCAGCCAAGCTGCCACTCAACAATTTCATCAAAGCAGTAGGTAGGATTGTCAAAATGAATGTCCATTATATCACTGCACGCATTTATAATTTTACAGCATACCCAAAACTGTTCTTCGTGGTGGCGGATAAAGTGGCGTGATAGGTTTGCGAGGTATTCTGTTAGGAACACGAAATTTGAAAAGGGCCAGCAAAGGAGGATAATCAATTTTGTTATTTAAAAGTTTATTGAAAAATTTTCCGTCAATAAATTTTTTCGTTTAGATAACGATTTCATTCTGAAATAATGTAACCTATCCTGGTTATATCTAAATTAGGGTGTCCTATGGGTGTGTGTTATTCCAGTGACGTGCTGTAACGTCTAACTCTGAATACCGATGTTTCGATCGGCAGCGTCGATAGGTCGCGTCGTGTTTACGATCGCCGCTGTGACGGTGCACCGGTCCACCCGTCCACCCGTCCAACACTCAGGTAGAAACTGACTCACCACCGAGTTGGTCGTTCAACTTGCTAGTATTGTTTGTTTGTTGTCTTATTTTGTTTGAAGCATGACGCGTGCTTTATCTGGGACGTATTTAAGTTCTTTAAATTGTGAACCAATTAATATATTAGGCTTTTATTGATAAAAAATAAAATTCGAAATTGGGAGTATGCCTAAATAAAGGTAAAGATTACAAATGATAAAAAGTGAAAGCTTTTATGAAATATAGCATACATACTTATACACTCACGCCTGTAATTCCCGAAGGAGAAGGTTGAGGTGTAACCAGTACATCCAGTTTGCGCCGAATTTATAACGGTCCCATAATGTGATAGAGGGGAGCCTATCGCCATACCGGGCTCAATTCAAGACTCCGGGCTGATACTGAGTATTTGTAAATAGAAAAACGCAATATCACTTTACCCGACCCGGAGATCGAACCCGAAACCTCAGTACGGCAGTCTTAACGCATGCGCGATTACAACTGTCCACCGAGGCAGTCGGATTTGAAAAATAGGTGATAAAAAATTAACATTATATAAGTAAGCATACATAGTAATTTACTGTTTGGGTTTGTAAAACTCTTTAAAACGTAATTTATGTAGTCGGCCTCGGGGGTCTAAAAATCCCATAAACGGCCCTGTGCCTACTGCTCTCGCAGAGCACGACGACTCTACCCGTCTCGGCGTAGACAGTATGTAATCATGTTGTAATTTTTATGAAAATTCTCCGTCTGGTGCCCAGGAATAGTAATAAAAATGAGTGAGATTTTTATCGTTCTTGTTAAATTTGCTTTGCGCGGTGACGCCAACGACTAGTCTCTGTTAAAATAGTTGCTTACTTATTGCAAATGACGAGTGTATCAGCCATGTTTTACTGTTCATTTGTTTTAGAACTTTCTAGAAGTTTGAAAAATCGAAATAGTCGAAGTAGAATTATCTTTCGCATTACGCGTACCTATTTATACACGTTGTATGAAGTGTAATATAAGGCAAATTAGATTTCCAATTACGTGTAGGCTTATTGTAATGACACCTAGGTAGATAATTATAATCATAGATAAATATAATTGCAATCGTGTGAAAACCTGCTTGCTATTTTATTAATATTTTATGTAGTCAACCATTAGTGTTTTTTACTAAGAAGTCATAGACATAATGCAGTTATCTATGGATATCTATGGGAAGGTGATATTTTAATCAACAAAAAGAAGGTTCTCAATTCGCCAGTATTTTGTGTGCCCTGCAAAATTTCGAAATTATTAGAAATCGGTTTATAGTTATAGTTGCTGAGTGAATTTGCAATAGGTTATATTTCCGTTTCTTCTTATTTTCTTTATCTATAATATGTTAACCTAATTTAAATGTTAAGACAGTAAACATTTTAAATCTTTTAATTTCTAACAAAAACTATAGTATCGTTTGATACTATTAACAAGAATGAGACAAATATGTCCCTTTAAAAAATCACTCCCCAATTTAAACTACCATAAGATAGGGCCTCTCGTTATCACATTAAGCTTACGTAAAAATATTCGCTATGCCACACATCGCGTGATAATTTCTTTATCATTATCAAGGCCAGAAAGAATTTATCATTATCTGATAAAACAACGGTATCACTTAATTGACGATTTTCACAATCATTTAAACTTGCGAAGTGCTTTTATCACGATTACTTCATTTAAGATTATGCAATTAATATATTCGAAGTCCTAATGCAATTTTAATTAGGTCTTAAGAAGCCATCGAGCAATAATTTAAACTACTTGTTGTGGGGAAGTGTTAGGCTGGTAAATGAAGTTGATTAAAAATTATTACTGATGAAACTCAGCAATGGACATTGTCTTAGATAAATAATTATAAGGGCTAGTACCCTATATTAAACATTGTCCCACTGCTGGTCTCGGGCCTCCTCTACTAATGAGAGGTTAGGCCTGAGGGTTATGCGGTTATGGAGTTATGCGGGTTAGCATACTTCACATACCTTTGAAATTATTATATTGTATTCTTAGACATGCCGGTTTCCTCACGATGTATATTTCACCGCTAAAGTAAGCGATGGTTAACAATTAATACACACTTAAATTTTAAAGACAGAGGTGTATGCCATTTGGGCTGGTTTTGAACCTGCGACTTTCGTCTGCATTTCGCACCACTTCTAACAAGACTGTCACAATGTTTAATAATAGTAACACATAATGTCACTTCGAAAAACGAATCCTTCGACCGAAGTCAGTCTACGTGTCGAATGTATTCGGTTTGGACACGGGCGAAATGGCGCGCTAAAACTTGTTAGAAATGAAATCCCAACGGGCGGCATTCTTCATGCTCGAAGCCCTTACAATTTTAACGGTAACTAACATGCCGTAGCGCTGTCGTGCAGTGCAGCGGACGGCCGAACACCACCATGACTTAATGTTTACAGACATGGTATAGCAGTAGTGAGGGATTTCGGACTAATTAAAAACGAAATAGGTTATTGCTATCGATAAAAACCATCACTATTGGCCAACATCATGCCTAATTTGATATACCTAATATTGGAAATAGCAAAACCTTTTTTATACCAATAAAAGTAATAATAATAACCCTGGCAAGGCTGATCTATTACAGTTTAAATAAATAACACCCAACAGTCACACACATAGCCCCGATCCCAGACTAAGATACGAGTCTTGTGTTGTGGGTATCAGGGACTACGAGAGACTATCGGTCTCACAACACCCACACCCCGGACACAAATATGTGTATCACACAAACATTTGTCCCGGTGTGGGAATCGAACCCACGGCCTCTTGTTTCACAGCCGGCTAATCGCCTACTGCGCCACGGAGACTGTCAATACCAATAGCTCAACTATGAGTTTCTCTGACATATTCACTAGCTAAAACGTAAAATATTTATATGACAAAATATACAGCACCTCTAGCGGTTACGTGAGAAACTAAATTTGGTACTATAAGAACGAAACATTCTATACATACAGAAATACGATGGGACGTTAGCGGCTTTGTTTACCTTCATAACTTTGTGACATAAATTCAATATAATTATAAAGATTATGTAACCGCCTTAAAAAACCCAGAAACTAAAAAAAACAAAAATGGATGCGTTTACTTATGTGCGCGCGTGAGAAGTTATACTTCTTTGGCATCATTAAAAAATAGTTTTTCAAAAAGATTCAGACGAATTGATAACCTCCTCCTTCTTTTTTTTGATGTCGGTTAAAAATGAGCCTACCCGCCAACCCTACATAGAAATCTCAAACGTCAACATTTCCCGTCTCGAGTAACATATTCCGAGTTGTTTGTATTCGATTTGCTTCAGAGTGTTACTTTTGTGTCACGGTATGCGCGCGCATCTTAAAATTACACTCTCATATTTTTTTCATAACGCGCCTAAAGAAGTATAACTTCAAAAACACCGCATTTGAAAAGCACCCAGAAATTAAAAGCAAATAAATTGGCTACATTTACATAAGCGACTGCAACAATCCAATCAGACAACTACAAATAAACACTGATTTTAAGAAATGAAAGGTTTTTTTTATTTACGTACAAAATTTAAACTAAAACTAATTTCAAATGTATTATTTTTGGAGTGAAACTGCTGCCCTGGTTTATCCAAATTCATATCTTAGCTTTTGGAATTCGGGGTTGGTAACCGTAGTCTACAAGCGACAAATAATTATTTCTAATTCTCGTAGCGACTTTACTAGATAATACATCAATTGACTAATATTATGTCAGGCTGAATTATTATATTAATCTTGCTGTGGAACTCCTCAGTTATAGTTGTCTGGTGCTTATCGTTCCATGTCGACAGTCGACTTGTATCTTCCAAGTATGATATCAATAATTCGACTAACTGCAAATATCAGATTACGATGGAAAAGTACTACGTACCAAAGTATTCATTAAGGAAAATGAATTATGGAATATTATCGGAAATAGTACTAATGAATTCTAGTGCAATAAAACTGTACTCTAACGATCATTAAAATATTGATGCATTGTATTATTATACTTTGGTGTTAATCAGTCGCACTGTCGATTCCGAAAGAAGTTGTTCCATTAGTCCCGTAAGGTTTTTCTCTGCCCCGACTATTTAAATTAAATAATACCAAAAAAGCTGTAACGGTCGAGTGCCGTCGCCTTCTAATATACAGTGTGCTCTAAATGATTACGTTTCCGAGAAGTATACATGGTTAAAACAAATTGGTTTGTTTCCAAGCATTTATTTCTTACAAATTAATCATTGTGAAGCATAATGTCACGGTTTTAAAACTAAAGAGTTGTACGTAACGGCTCTTTTAATTTTTATTGTTGGACATGTTTGTATTATTTATTTTTACTAATAAGTAAACTTAAACGTTTTGTTATGCATAATAAAGCAATGCTAGTATCTAAATGCTTAAATAAAATATATAGGTCATAATACGCGTTAAGCATGGGGATCTGAAGGTTTACAGCTTAAAGTTAGAGTTTTATCGGCCCCTTCTACAATTTTAATTACTTCCTAATTTTAAACCTAGTTCAGTTAGTAGTTTTTTTTAGTTGCGGACCCTGTTAGTAATGATTTATATTATGGAAATAATATATAGGAATTCTTGTTTTAACGGCGGAAAAATATTTTAGTTGCTGATATGTGATATAATTGACTTAAGTAAATAACAAATATGGCGTTTTGAGATGTAGGTTTACATATACATAATTAGAATATATATTAAGTTTACGCTTGTGAGTTCGAAGATCACTCATGGTTGGCCGGCGTTACTTCCACTTTACTACTTACTTTTATATAAACGAAAGACGAAACCCCAACACCATAATATATGAACATACTATTTTACTAATAAAATAAGTGACATATTGTGCCATTTATGAGTTAATATTATCACTGTTTATTAATAAGTTTAAGTCATATTGAAATACTTAGTCCTTTAGGGGCAAAGTTATAAACATAGAGATGTATCTTACAAAAAAAACTTTATATTACAGTTGATGTATGTCTGGCATGTCCTTGTTACAGTAACGTCATTCTCATAGCATCGGACTACGTAGTTATCAGTCGAACAGGAAAATATATTATCTACGAGCGTACCGACCACTTCCTTCCTACGAATAAATCCCAATTAGTTCAGAGTTTGGTCAACCATATCGAGAATTATTAATTAGTCATTGATAGCACACGTACCTAGAATATTCTCGATACTAATTTTACTGTTAAGTTGGGAGCTGGTACCAGGAATTGGCTTTCACGCATGGATTCAGCGGCTAAGCTTATACAGTTATATTGTTTATACATTCGTGTACTAATTATAGGTTTATTTGCAGTTAAAGCATATTTGAATACTAAAATAATGACCTTTATGAAAGCCTGCCTTTAATTGTATTAGAAACTACAATGGTTTATCTAACCTGAGATACATACATACATATACTCTCACGCCTGTTATCCCCAAAGGGGTAGGCAGAGGTGTAACCAGTACACCCACTTTTCGCCAAATTTCGGTCCCATAATGTGATAGGGGGCGAGCCTATCGCCATACCGGGCACCATATCAGACTCCGGGTTAATACTGAGTATTTCTAGGTAGAAAAACCCAATATCACTTTACCCGACCCGGGGATCGAACCCGAGACCTCAGCACAGCAGTCGTAACGCATGCGCAATTACAACTGCGCCACCGAGGCAGTCTGAAGACTAACCTGAGATAATTAACATTAAAAGGCGATTCTAAAGATTGGCACTGCTTTTTTTCCAGTAAGAGCTACAGGGCATTCTGTAATCAGTATTAATAACTTTTTGTTGACTGCTTCCTTTTGACAGCCTCCGTGGCGTAGTTGGCGAGTAGCCGGCTGTGAAACGAGAGGCCGTGGGTTCGATTCCCACACCGGGACAAATGTTTGTGTGACAGACAGATATTTGTGTCCGGGGTCTGGATGTTGTGAGACTGAAAGTTTCTCGTAGTCCCCGATACCCACAACACAAGACTCGTAACTTAGTATGGGGTCGGGGCTTTGTGTGTGACTGTTGGGTGTTATTTATTTAAACTGTAATAGATCAGCCTTGCCAGGGTAAATAGCCCCATTCTCCATTTTTTAAGTGCGTCAAATTTCTGTTGTGTTGTGGATATTAATGGGCGGTGAAGATCACATACGACAAGGAGACCTACTTTTCACTTTACTATTCTTTGTTATAAAGAAAAATAAAAACACAATTAATTCGTGTTAGTACAAACCATAAAACATTTCTGGAAAATGTATTGTTCGGTGCTTTTACTACTACATCGCCTTTAAAGTATAAAAAGGTATTACAAATAACATACCTTTTTTGTTCTTCAAAATTAGACAAATTTTAAAAAACCACAAATAAGGTTTGTTATGTGGGTAGACACCCACTTTACGTCTATTAGGAATATTAACTTCATTATTATGCTGTCAAATTATATACTTGTGCATTATAGAAGGTGCCTTTCTCTGAACTCGCTGACGTATAAGGTCTTAAATATTGATTAGTCTTAGGCAGCTATGGTCAAAAATATCTTCAAAGAAGGTGCTAGCAGTTGCACTTAACAGCTTCACCTACCATTTTGGCGCTTATGGTCCTCTAGCCAGAAAGGCGCCTTCTAAAAGACCTTGATTTGAGTCTTCGTGTCGCTTGGGTTAGTAACAAGGACCATCTCGATATATACCCAAAAGTCACACACATCTTTCTGACCCCACACTAGGTAAAACCTGTGGGATATATAAGATGTAAGAATGAATCATTTAATTAATTATGACTATGTTTTTTAATGTTATTAATTAATTAAATCAAATTAATGAAAATTTTATTAATACTGTGTAATGTCAGTGAATAGTGTAACTGGTGTTTGTACCGTTCTATTCCATAAATCAATTACTACAGGGGGGCCAGCCTGCGACTCGGAAGCAACATGCGGCTCTTTGAAGGATTACTTGTGGCTCAATCTGAACTCTTCTGGAGTTCTTTTGGACTCGCCGGCGAGTCCTACGTTGAGGATGTGTGTTCGCAATATAATATTTAGTGCGATGCAATGACCGCGGGAGATAAATACGTAAGTAGTAGAGAAACTAGTAATATTAAGTCCGTACCGTGATGTTATGAGTGGGCCCTATTGCTATATAGCCTATCGGCCCACACAATATGTTTTTCGAATCGAAAATTCTTTAAACTGTAGAATACACGATGTTATCTATACAAAAGGCATATGCGTCTGATCTCACGTTACCTCGTCGACGTCGTAAAGAATCAGTGCATCGTAGGCCTAATGCGAGAACAGGTTCTGTGTTAATGCAATTATCGATGGGCTCGTCGAGACCAATCCTGACTGACCTGCCTACACGACTGATGGTGAGAACTGAGAAGTAACTTAGTGAACAGAATAATGTTTAGTGTAGTAAAGGCTGGAATTAAACTAGATATATGTGGTTGAATGAAGGCCGAAGTCGTGGGTAACTCGATGTTAAAGAAAGCGTTAAAGGCACCTCTTAAATGCCTCCGTGGCGCAAACGAACAAGCCGGCTGTGAACCGAGAGGCCGTGATTTCGATCCCGCATCGATAGATTTGTGTGTTCCACAAATATTTGTATCGGGTTTGCGTGTTGGAGGACCGCGCGATTTTGTAGTAGATTACATTTATCGAGATTTCAATAAGAGTTTTGAACTTGGTCATGCTGACGTTAGTTGTGGTATTTATGTTTGGTGACGTGAATTCTCTAGCCACTGACTGAATTCAAACTGTTTTTTTTTTATTTAGTCGAGTATCTGTACGAAGTTAATCTATTTCTATTTGTGTGTAGGTATGTCTATTTTAATTTGAACCGCTCATTTGACAGGAGTAATTTGTATTTAAGCTATGTTTAGATGATGGCTACAGAATTGACATAATTAAGTATGCATAAAAAACTGGACTATTATCTTCTATGCCAGATGACCAGATAAAATATCTAGGTTTTAAGGTTGTACGTCTGGAAAATATTAAAAATACGTCGATTTCCTAGAAATTCCTTTGAAGTCTGCTGACCACGAAAAAAACGAATGACTTCATTGATAAATGTTGTCTTAATAGCATCTTAAGGGTTCTCAAATATTTTAAATAAATATTAGTATAGCAGGCTTTGTTTTATTGTACGATGTCGTTAAAACTACCAATTCATTATTTCCTTTATTATTTCCTATAATAAAGGATGAGATTTAAAAAATATAAATATTTCATTTTAATAGTTGCTATAAAAAATAACAAATATATAGTAAAACTAGCTTTTGCCCGCGGTTCCGCGTGGTAGTTATTTTTGAATGAAGAGGTATAAAATCCATGAAGACATCTAAGTTATTAGATCTTTCTATATTTTTCTATCCCATAGAAACCGTGCATTTTCCGGGATATGAAAGAGCCTATGTTATTCTCAAACCCCTCAACTAACACTTAAGAGTTACATTTTATAGTATTAGTGTGGATTAGTATGGCTATACATTTAGGGATGATTTTGCAAATTTAGGAATTATGGACTTCCCATATAAATGTTGAACTCCTATTTGACCCCTTTCAAGATTGTTTTTTTTTAAAGATAGCCTATGTCCTGTTCCAGGAAAAATCTTTGTCCTTTCCAAATTTCATCAATATCCGGTCAGCCGTTTAGTCGTGAAAAGGCAACAAACAAACAGTTACTTTCGCATTTATAGTATTGGTGTGGATACATCTTGGGCGCCAATAACCTATAACTTCGACGACTTTTTGCTTAGGGCGGTCAGCGCTCAAATTGTCAAGGTTTAGTGGCCTTAATAATTGTAAAGCACTGAAGCCGAAAATCATACGCTCCTGAAAAATTTGTTGCTGTTGTTAGAGCATAAGTGATGATTCTATCAGTGCTATGTACGTCACTGGTGTAGGTATTTATTTATTGCCTTTTGTTTTCACGTCGTGTTCCGACAACCATTGGTACTGTGTGGGCATGTTCGCCAGAAATCAATTGTTTCCATTGGATTTGAACACTAAATTAATTGAGTGAACATCGATTTTCAACGGTCTGCGTTCGTGGCCTTTGTAGGCGTATTTTTTTTATACCTGCTATTATACGAAACGGGCAAAAGAAGTGTTTTCGCGGCATTTTTTGCAACGTTTTATGATCGGGCCTTTATTGTTTTGTTATGTGTAATTGTTCGTGTCGATATAAAAATGTTACTCTGTTTATCTTCACGTCCTCTATCAAGGGGGCGATGGAGGTCGATGTCAAGGGCGAATCGTTAATATTGGCAAGATTGTGCGGCCAATGATAGGCGTATTAAACGTAGACAGATTATCAGTTTGCGAATACGCAACGTTTTATATTTATTTATTTTATTGTTGCAGTAGTAATTGTTATAATACGAAATTACCTTAAAATATTTACATTGCTTTAAGTAAGTAACTTTAATCATCAAGATTAGGGAACAGTAGGGTTGGTTCTAAGTATATCGCAAAATAAATTATTACCGCACCACCAAGCTGTGGAATAGTTAACCTGCCCACGTGTTCCCTCCTCCATTTGATTCTGGGTTATTCAAGCGTTGTGAATGATGCAATCTTGACTAACAGCCTAAAGCCGCTGCAGCTCCGCAGGGATATTTCCTCGCTTAGCGTGTGTTAGATGTATCGTGGTGGATGGACCAAATTAGAAACTTGGAATGATTATAATTATGGTAGCAAGAATATTCAAGTGAAAATAATATTCAATGAATTTATTATTTTAATTCCCATGTTTATACAATGTTTGACTATGATTCTGGTTTGACCTAGTGTGGGGACTATGTGTGTGACTGTCGGGTATAGTATAGTATTTATTATTAATGTAATTTAACATACAAAATTGGAAATAATTTAAATTAATATAAGTTTATTAACTGTGTCATTTTACTAATTTATACATATTAATTAGAAATTATAGTATAAGTAGCAGCATAAGGAAATCAGCTAGAGGGAAATCGTCATGGCAACTTAAGAGGATTTGTGTTAATCATTGCACTAGCTAGCCATTAAATGTCCTAGGTTTTTTATATTGAACGTCCAGTCAAACAGATTCTTCTCATGAAAGCACAGTGCTTTTCCTCCATCCCAAAAGATCCTAATGTACCTAAAGGAGTTTTCATTTCAAAAAATGAACACCAAAAAGAACTGCGTTACAAAGTGTACAGTCTTGGCATACGTGAGCCTTGTCACCTAGCTGAGGTACATGTTTCTGAAGAACCGTAGTATGCGGTGACTCATCCAGTGCAATCCGCAGTTTGTCACTGGTGTTACGTCTGAATGTTATTTACTTATCACAGACAGTCAATGTGGCACAATGGACGAGTAGTCATCTATAAAACGAGAGGTGACAGAAAAATATTTGTTCCGGGTTTGGGTGATGTGAGACCGAAAATCTTTCGTTCCCTAATCCCTATACCTTTTTGTTTTATCCTGGCACGGCAAAGTGACCACACTGCACCTGATTGTAAGCGCAGTGCCGTCTAATTAGAGTAGCGAGAGTCAATCTATCCCCCGCTACTCAACACTATCATGCCAGCCTGCTTTTTCACACATCACAATGGGCAAGAAGGTAAAGAAGCTGTCGAGGGTCTATTGTCAGAGTACTCAGAAGATCTACGACGTAATAAAATATTTCTCTGTGGGGTTATGTGTTTGACTGCTGGGTGTTTTTATTTAAACGAGCAAAAATTGTGCTGGTCTCTGTATCTTAGATACAAAACCAACACAAACGAAGCTACGTCCGATTGCTATTCAATAAGTTCAATAAATGTCGAGTAGGGCCACGGCAGATGTGTGTGGACACGCGGCTAGCACCTGCCACGGCCTGCAATTTCCACTATGACATTTCTCAGCCTCGTATAAACGCGTATGGTACGATTATTTACTGTGATCGTAAATATTTTTATACAAACTATAATTACTTTAGAATATCGTTTGGTATAAGCATTTTTTTGTAATGCAAAGTTTAATTGGGAATTTTTTATTCGTTGTTTAAAGTTCAATGGAGATAGGTATGTTGTTGTTTTATGTATTTAATTGTCCTATGATATTTTTAATTTGATATCGTAATGAAACGATTATACTTATGACCTTCGAGTAGGATATGTAGATATTAGTTAACAGACAGCGTAATAGACCAGAAATACATATACACTAACGCCTGTAATCCCCGAATGGTTAGGCATAGGTGTAACCCAATGGCTTTTCGCCAAATATATTAAGATCGCATAATGTGATAGGGAGCGACCCTATCGCCATACCGCTCAATTCCAGATTCCGGGCTGATACTGAGTATTTCAAAAGGTTTAGATTTAAGAAGAAGAGATTTTAGAAGTGGTAGAGCTACGCTGTAGACATATTTGTCTATACCATGAATGGGCCGGCTCGACCGGGGTAGTACCACTGTCTCACAGAAAACCAACGTAAAGTGACAGTTTACTGTCGCGTTTCGTATGGGAAGTGAGATATCCGGAGGCCCAGATTCCCCCTTCCCTTCCCTAATCCCTATTCCTGTCCTTTAAAGCCGACAGCGCATACATGATACTTTCGGTATTGTGGACGTTCATGGGCGGTGGAGATCACTTAACATCAAGTGACCCACTATAAAAAAAAATAAAAGAATCATTTATTTATCAAAAGATTATTACATTAATCACTTACTGAAAAACGTTTTAACAATCAGTCCTTTTGTATGGGCGAGCATACAGAAGAATAATTATCAAAATGAAATAGCAAAATCACAATCTGTGCAAATATAATAATATTAAACCTTGGTTGGTAATTTTACTGAGTATTTCTAAATAAATAAACCCAACATCACCTTACCCGACGCGGGAATCGAACCCGAGACGTCAGCACAGCAGTCGTAACGCATGCGCAATTACAGCTGCGCCACCGAGGCAGTCAGGACAAATATTTTGGATGTAAACATTTATTCTTTGAAAATACTCATTTAATTCATCCCGTTCAATACATTTTATCCTTGTAACTCTTTAAAATCTTTAATATTATATTCGTGAGCGATCCGAAGTATAACCATATAATTCCAAACAGATATTAGATTCCCAATTTGAGTGATAGTCACAAATCAACACATACACAAATCACACGAGTTATGAACGATCGTGTCAATGACTTGCTCAATGCTTTATCAGACAATGATTCATGGCCATCTGTCTAATGCGCGGGATGAAGTGAAAATAGATAGCGGCCTTCAATTGTACTCATATGTGGTAACATTTGGATATTGTATAGGCTTGAACAAAAATTGAGAAAAAGTAAACGCGTCTGATATGATTATTTTCTGTGATCGTAAATAATTTTATACATACACACTCACGCATGTAATCCCAGAAAGGGGTAGGCAGAAGTGTAAGGTCAGTAAAAGGCTCCAAACTTTATCTTCGATTTGACTAACCACAAATCCTTGCCAAAGGACACTGATTCCTACCTGGGATCGCGATGCTATTAAAATTAAAAGCCTGGGATCCAAATATATATTTAATTAAATCGGAACCCAAAAGACCAACTGCCAGACCTCATGACACTGTGAGCTATTTCTGCGTAGATCGGACTTCAACAAAATAAAAAATGTAACATTGCACTATACTTTCGTGACGACATTCAACTCAGTTTGCCCCGCGACCATGAAGACTGTAAAGTCTTCGAAACGTCGGGTTAAAAAAGTAAAATTTGTTTTATTTTAATGAGCAATGTAAATCGGATAGTACTATGAGGTCCTAGAATATTTGGACGAAGAATCGATCGACGCTGTAACACTGCTTGATCTGTATGCACCATGTAGCAGATTGAAGGGCCATTTTCTTAGAGCAACGCATTTTTTTATTTTTCTAATAAAATGCCTGCGTCTAATATTATTTTAAAAATTATTTCTTCTTTTTGTTCATTTTATATACGAATATATTTTACGTCGTAACTCTAAATGCATTACGTTGGTTTCTACGGCGTTGATAGTGCTTCTATTTTTTAGCATCATTGTGCATTACGTAGCAATATAGCAACATTATTTTTATAAATAAAACTGAAATAAAAACTGTATTTCCAATGTTCTGCAAGTATAGATGCAACTTCGAAAAGGTAAACAAGTTTTTTCATCCAAATCATAGATGCATAATGAACGTCGGCTGAACAAAGGCGCACCATGCAATTATCGGACGTGTGGGCGAATTCACGTGGACGCGACCGCGACGGTCAGGCGGTAACCCTTTATTATTTGCCGAATTATGAGCTATTAGACCGACGGCGTTGCCACAGGCGGCGCATGCTGCAACTTCGCAATTGCTGGAGCGAAGTTAGGGAGCATAAAGGGGCTTAGAATCTAGAGCCCACTTCAATTACCCCACCTTAACTCCCAAACAAAAATGCAAAGTACAACTAAATAGAATCTCCATTAACAACAAGAAACGAAAGTAAATGCGAACATAGTACATAATACGCTTATATTTTAAAATAACTAAGCATAAGTGCAAGAAATCCATCCAGGCAAATGTTAACGTCATATGTAATGGGAGATGAACCAATTACTATATCAGTCATGGCACCAACTTAATATTGGCACTTGAAAATTCGTGCCCTAAGGAGTCATGATTTCTTTGTACCAAGCACGTTGTCATTCTAGTGCCTTTTTCCTGGTGATATGTTAAATTCTTACTACGGCTCTGGACCCGCGTCCGTAATCGCCTCTCGGTGATTTTTTGCTATCGAAGGACACACAAGGACGTTCAAGCGTTCATCTACGTTCTAGAGCTTCTAAAGGTTAATTGAGAACGAACCACGTTTTTTATAATTCATCATCTGGTTCTTGCGATCAACTCATCTCAGGAATTTATGAAGAATTATTATTATGACTAATGATTACTATATAAATAATGATCGTGATGTTATTTGCGTCATTATGGAGGTAAGTTATATTAAAGGTATGTATAAGGTTTAAGGGTATAGTAACCCAACAGCATCTGGATGGACCTAGAGTAATATACAATTACTTAATGTCATGGGGATCGAAAACTTCGAGAGTCTTTCGGACTCACAGCACAGAGAGCCGAAACAAATATATACGGATCACACAAACGTTTGGCTTGTTGCAGAGATCGAACTCACGGCCCCTCGTTTCACAGTTGGCTACTTGCCCTCATGGCTATAGAGGTTTGACAATAATTTACTCATTTCAAACTTCAAACGTTACTTACTGTAGCTTAACCGTGAGTTTTTCTCACGCATATTCGCTAACCACAACTTAAATATTTGTATGACAAAACATACAGCGCCTCTAGCGGTTACGTGAGAAACTAAATTTGATACTATGTGAACGAAACATTCCATACATAAAAACAACGCTGCAACGCTAGCGACTTGGTTTACCTGTTGGAACTTTTTGACATATAAGGTTGAGCTACAGATATATATATAAACATTTTACAGGAACTATATAGATTTACAAACAAAAAGTATATATACCTCGTAAAATATATTAATTTTCCATTCCATTACGACTTAATTCGATACTCACGATCATTCCTGACAGACAATGAGAAACATCTTCCGAATTCCATCGGTGCATCCATTGGGCTATCCCGGTTGGACGACGCACCCGTCATTCCAATTTAGACTCAGCATGCGGGGAATTTGTCTAGTTATGGTGTTGGTTGTGGTTGGATCAAACGTGGGCCTTTGAGATTAATTGGTGTAATGAAGGATATGAATTGCTTTTTTATTTGATGGATAATTTTCGGTGTAAAGTGAAAATAAGTAATATATTATTATATACGTGCATGTTTCATTATATACATTTAGCAGTGGGAAGTTATTTGTTTTCTGAGTAGAGTAACTATTATTGTTAATGTTACTTTTTGTTCCAACATTTTATTAATATACCTACAAGCGGGCCCGGCAGACGTCCGCGTCGTCTTGCTCGGAAAAGCAACGCCGCACTGACAGCTGCGCCACCTACCGGGTTCAGTTGTGTTTTCAAAATTTCCAGGAACCCATGGAAATATACAAATTCCATCTAAATCGGTCCAGCCGTTTATAAGGAGTTAGGTGACAAACACGTACAGAATAATTACATATTAAGATGTAAGCCAAAATAGACATGAAATTAAACTAACTTAGAATAATAATTATTGATAATATAAAAAGTGCATTTTCTAGTTCTCCTTGAAAAGGCATGCTTAAAACATTTTTCAGAACAAGTGAAATAACACAATAATGATATAAAACATAACTATAATGTATTCTTTGACAAATTGCTTTTTATTAACAAAGTAACAGCACAAAGGGGCATACACTTCGTGAATTTCGAGGATCCATCTTCCTTTGGGGTTATGTGTGAGTGTCCATCTCTTTCACACCACCGTTGTGTGAGCGGGACGAATTGTAGAAAAACTAACGCCAACCGAGCCACGAGGGTGCGTAGCTTTCGATAATGCACGTTCGCATAACCGTGAAGTTTAAGGTTCCCAACATTTTTCGGATCACGAGTGAAAGTTAAGCCGAACTTTTCAGCGCTTTCTTGCGAACGTCGCCCAAGGGACCGTTGAGCCCCCTAATTAGGATTGTCAACGTTTCGATCTTTTGGAGTTTTGGAGACGTCTCAAGAGAGTTTCGGGTAAATTCTGGGGTGATTAAAATCTAAAATTTTATTCGAAATCCAATTTATTGTACAATTATAAATACCATCGTTTTTGTACTTTTTGTTTGAGTATCATTATTAATAATTAAAGTTGTTAGTTTATATAATTGTTTCATGTTGGCTTGATAGAAACAAATAATAATAGTATAATAATACTAGCCCTGTATTTATCATTGTCCCGCTGTTAGGCACGGGCCTCCTCTACTAATGAGAAGGGTTTAGGCCTTAGTTCACTGCTTCAAACAAACCTATCTTAATTCCATATAGCTTCCTTCACAATAAATATTACCCAATTATTGTTTAAATACGTTTCAAGTTTTGCTTCCTTGTAACAACTCATACTGATGATAAAAAGCTTCTGTTGAGAACCACGAACCACAATTCTGGCAGTTAACTCCAAAATATATTGGATCTCATCTGTTAAGATATTTGTGGTATTGTACTTATTACATTCCTATTTCGACCGGACAGCACGGAATTTGTGGCCGTATTTGTATTCATTAATTGACAGCCTCCGTAGCGCAGCGGGTGGGTAGCTGCCTGTGAAACGAGAGGCCGTGGGTTCGATTCCCGCACCGAGACAAATGTGTGAGACAGATATGTTTCGAGTCTGGGTGTTGCGGGACCGTAGTCCCTCGTAGTTTTTGATCTAGTGTGGGGTCAGAAATACGTGTGTTGACTGTAAAAAAATGTTCTTTGAACACGTATACATTATTAGGGTCAATATATTTCTAAGTGAAAATTATGATTAGTAGTACAATACAAACAGAACTTTAATATGGCAGCGATGAATATTATTAACATTACGAGTTGAATCTATAACCCGTAGACTGATGCGAAAAACGAACGAGCTACGAAAAAAAAAGTGTGTCCAGCTAAAAATGAAATAGCTTTTAATGATTATAGAAATTACCTCTATGAATGAAATATGAATCCGTATAGAATCGTCTCGTTGGTCCGTTGGCGGCAATGTCTCGTACATTTGGTTGGAAAACAAATTAGGTCCCGGGTCCAATCTCAGGTTTCTATTCGAAAAATCACACGAGTTACCCGAGATTAGAATTTGTGCCCGTTGTTGCGATAAACTCGCCTAATGGTTTCTTATGTTTACGCGAATATTATACATTGAAATAAAACGAAATTTGCGGATTCTATTGCGGTTTAACGAAGTCTGCAGTTGCTGAACATTCAGAAGAAGGCTCCAAGCATTATCTTCGATTTGACAAAACACAAAGAACACCGATTCCTGCCTAGGATGATTCGCGAGGCTATTGAAATAAAAAAAACATCCAAATTTCAATAGGAAAGATTGTTGGAATCTAGCACTAGCCTGGGATCCAATTATACATTTAATTAAATCGCAACCCAAAAGACCAACTGCTAGACCACAAGACATTGTAAGCTCCTTCTGCGTAGATCGGACTAGAACTAATAAAAATTAAATATCAACTATATGTAGAAACATTGCATTATACTTTCGTGACGACATACAACTCAGTCTGCCCCGTGACCATGAAGGCTGAAAAGCCTTCGAAACGTCGGGTTAAAAAAGTAAAATAAACCGCGATAGAATCCGTAAATTTCGTTTTATTTCAATGATAGACTCGCCTATCGTAAACTAGCTGCTCCACTGCTTACGCCCGCGACTACAGAAAAAGAATGTATGCACATTTAATATAATCTTATATCCCCTTTAAACGTTATGAGTAATTTTAAACTTCCTACTTCAAGCGACACTGCTCAGACCGCACTCATCTAACGATTCTGTATTAATTTGGCATTATAACCGTTGCTAATTTTCTCCATACCCCTCGCCCTTTACCCCGTCGATATCTGCCCCTGGGCGCGGAGTAAACACCAATTAATCCCGGCAACACGATACGCGTCCAGGAGGGGAATGCCTCAGATTGCAGCGTAATTCTGCATTTGTATCGCTTCCGATGCCATCGTGTGGGGACCTTCAAAGCGCCCTGTAATGTGTATTTCTTTTACGCTATTGTTTGCGATCGATCTGACGGACTTGTTTAGTGATTGTGGTCGTTGACCTGGATGTGTTTCATTCGTGTTTTTGTCACTATTTTGGGAATAGGGTTGCCTTCTCACTTATTTGTACGGCTTGTGGGATTTCAGTCGGAGAATAAACGATGTTATTGATCTATTTTTATTCATTTGAATGTTGTACCTATTTAAATAAATAGGATATGGGACAGGTGTTTGACTTGTTAACAATAATGAATTCAGTAGTAAGTAACCCACTGAAGAAATTATTTGAATCGAGGAATTAAGTTCTGAAATGTTATCTACCAGTTTTGGTTGGATAAGAAAGAAATGCACTGTCATATATTGTAGAATTTGCATTACGTATTTACAATACAATAGTGCATTCTCTGTATATAAATCATTAAAATTATTATAATGTATTCCTTAAATTATAGAACATTTTAATTTGTTTTTTGGTGATTAACTCTTTTTTAAATCAAATATTTTCTAGGCAGATATTATTCGGTTTTTGTGTAATCTTGTCTCTGCAAGTTGTACTATTCTTATATATTTATTACCACATTATTTCTTTGCTTTTCATCTCACCTTGATTTAGTTTCTGATACAAATATGATGATATGTCTAAAACATTTCGAAGACAAAGTTCTACTGTACAAAAATGTTATTGTTATAGTTTTACATACATCAAATGGGGAAACAAACGACAACGTGTTGAAACTAATAGTCCGACAAAAAGTTGCGATGCGACCCAAAACTTTTGACATCCTATCGGATCTCAATCGATGCTTGCAGGGTAACAAAGGGACGTATAACTAATGATCTTTATTTTTTCCACAAAATGTCCCCTACTATATGCGACATTGTTTAATTTTGCTTTTTCACGCTCATTTGTAGGGCTGACTCGACATTTTGTGCTTTTTAGTGTGGAAGCAAGGTTTGAAGTTTGGAGTTAAAGTGCCATCGCGTCGCTGCTCCCTCTCGCCTTGCACAAAGCAGGCATTTCGTAATTACACCGCGCATACCGTTCGACATTATGAAACAATCGAATTGTAGTGATGCGCTGTGGAATAAACTCGATTCACTGAAATCTATTTTCTTGTTATATCGATTGTAATTATGAGTGATTTATGGTCTAATGTAAAGACAACGAACGGACTCTTGACTTCAAATCCCAGATGAGAAATATTTAAATATTAAAAACCAGTCTTCTAACTGATTTAGTTCCAGTTGAAGAGATTATTCTTAAAACTCTAGTCTCATTCAACACTCGACTCCAGTATTCAACCATCTTGGGCACTCGATCATCTGTCCAGTGACGAGAAAAAGTCATTTGTCATTGCCACACACATATTGTAACACTTCGAAATTATGCGCATAGAATAATATTACGTTACATATGAAATAAGTATTTGTTTTGATTACGGTTATTCAAATCGAATTGTAGACGAATTTGAGATATAATTTATGATATGCAACGTAATACAAAGTATTGACATAGTTTCTGGGTTGAATTAATTAGAATTAATGGTTAACAAATCAACAGAAATCAGAAGTTTAATAGTATTTTATTCAATATAATAACACTTTATAGAAGTAAAATCACATGGCCTATCCGGTTGACTGCATAATTTATTCAACAACCAGACAAACAGTTGGTACTAAAAAATGTAAAAACAAATAATATTTTTACTATTCAATTTAGATAAATTTTCTTATAAAAAGGTTATTTGACATTAAAATTAAATGTAAAATGTAATTAAATATAAAAATGAGTCCGAAAATGTAAGTTGTCATGTGACGAAGTTTTAGCAGATATCTACAGATAGTGATTTTGTAGGGAATATATGACAGAAAGTTACAAAAAAATGTTGATACGTTCGCTACCAAACATCACAGGATCACCCGCTAATCTGAAGATTGCCTGAAAATTTAATCAACAGCGCTCCAGCCGCTTTGACGTCCATAGGGAATCGATTTTTATAGAAATAGATAGAGCTACAAATTCATTGAATATGACATGCAGAGACATTGTTTATATTTGACAAGGTCCCGTAAGAAGAATAATAATATAGAGCCAAGTCTGTGCTGAATGTAATCACTAATCACCATCTTATGAATGCTGTGAAACATGACTTTACGAAATTTTATCGATTTAATAATTTAGCTTTAGCCCACAGCTTCGTGTAGTAGGAGACTGGAATTACATAAGGAATTGGACTTTGAAATGTTCCCCGTTTTGACAATTTCTCTAGGAAAGTTTTCAAATTTTGCTTTCCTTAAAAACCTATTTAGGGATATTACTAACATTTTTAACAAAAAAAATATTTATATATATACTAGCTTTTCTCCACAGCTTCGCATGCATGGTTGCGTTATATTTTTATATTTTATATTTTAATATCGGTATATTTTTAGTTTTTCCAAATTGATTTTGCGACCGTTTACCAATTTTTGTTTTTCTAATAAGCTTATTGGAACTATTACGAGGATTTAAAATAATCTGGGATAAAATATAACCTATGTGTTAATTTAGCTACTAAACTATATGTGCGCCAAATTTCATCTAAATCCGTTCAGCCGTTTTCGTGTGATTGCAAACTACAAACACGTATAATGTTAGTGGGAAGTAGGATGTATTAAGTAATATATTTTGTTTGTAACAAACATGCAAAGTTAGATAATTTTGTTTTTTTTATAATACTAACTGACATAATCAATTGACAATCAAGACTGCGCCATACACGTAATTTAAAATGTTTCAATAGCCGACGTTATCACTTATCACTTACGCATAACGTAACACTCGCAGATATCATGCCATGTGCGAAACACGTGCTTTCATAAAAGGAGAACCTTCGATTGATAATATCGCCATTATGTGCAAGTCATTGAGCAGACCCGCGGGATTCTGTTATGAAGTTATAATATCAATAAATATTAATTAATTTCAATTCTGAATACGGGAAGTGTATATTTCACAACAAAATTCGTTATATATATAGTTTGTCCCGTTTTGGCGCGCGGAAAGTCCCGTTCGAGAAAAAGTGACGGAGTTATCAAATAGTTCTTAGTAAAATGAATAGATTGCATTTTGGGCGGACAAGGTTTTTGGAACATCTTTTTTCGTCGACAGTTTGTGTCTATAGAATATAAGTCAATAACTTCAAGCAATAAGTGTAAAATAAATGTGTTGATTTAATCTTGCTAATATTTATAAATGCGAATGTCTGTTTCCAATCACACCAGAACGGCTGAACGGATCTGGTTGAAATTTAGCAAAGAGGTAAATGATAGTTTGGAATAGCACACAGGCTACTTTTTATCTTGGAAAAATTTACGGTACGTGGAATAGTTTTGTTTTATACAGAGCCAAGGATCGACATGATTTTTGCATGATGCATTGTGTTCGTTGAGGGGTCTGAGAATGACGTAGGCTACATTTTATCCCGGAAAATGCACGGTTCCTATGGGATAGCATAATAAACAAAGAAGTAATAGCTTAAGATGCCTCCATGGATTTTACACCGTTTCTTTCAAAAATGACTACCACGAGGGCCAAGCCGCGGGCAAAGCTATTTGCTCTATAAATGTTTTGTGACTTGCTTTATTTGCATGTGTATTTAGTGTAATACAATAAGATTGAATTCAGCCATCAGCTTCTTATACTGCTCCCAGTGACAGGGAGGAGTATAAGAAGCTGACGGCCAACCTTCAAGACTGAAGAAGCACATGAAGAAGAAGAATAAGATGGAATAACTCTATGGCCTGCTCTACACATTATACGATACATTCCGAATGTTTTTGATCACTAGAGTGTCCACACTCCTTGGACAGGACAGGACAGCCTTGTAAAGACGGTCTCATATGTATATTCATGATATCTTACCAGCGAAGCGTTGAATCTCGCCCAATATTTGGAGAGTGTAAATTGCAAATTATAATTATCGTACAGTATCAGTAGTTATTTTAGAGGTCGTATCTTCTAAATATTACTGTGCTAAAAACACAACCAGACAAATATGTAAGGTGCAATAACTTATTTAGCCGAATGTCGGAGCCCATCAGAAGCGGCGCGTAACCCGTAAGTCGTCATCAATAATTCATGCCCTAAAACCCGACACTGTTGTGTTGGTGGAAGTGATCCGTCGCGTCGGAACTCCGTAAGATATGCATGCTCGACGGACATTCACTGGTAATATTCGATATTTCGTGTCAAATATGTCCATTCATAAAGACATAAAATGTATTAAATATTTTGACGCTTCCGGGCAACATGACTTTTATTAACAAAAATAGTCATTTTTGGTTGACAAGTAGCAATAAAAAAATGATTCGTCGCGGGCGTGTGGTAGATGTAAACATCGAAATCTTAAAAAAATATTGAGCATAAATGGATAGCTTATGAAAGGAAATATGTATAGCACAATTAAAAATACATATAATTATCTGTTGTTTTTAAGAAACAGATGATCCATTCCCGTTCCCACTCCATTCAGTTCATTGAATCCGAGACTTCTGTCATCACCACACCGTATTAGATGTTTCATATTATCAAATTGTATGGCGACGCGTCGCCACGCCGACAGTCGCTTTGGCGCGAGGATCGAATTCGCAACTGACATAAATATAGCCTACTAGCTGTTGCTCGCGGCTCCGCCTGCGTGGAGGTTATATTCGGGAGCAGAAGTATACAATCCAAGGAGTTGTCTTCTGCACTGAGGCACCTGTAGCGATTGTCCAGCCTCTCAGATGTTGTGCCTGAATCTTGAGATTGCATCTAGAATACCCCATAAGTTTAACCTCACTTTGCCCCTTTTAGGGATGATTTTTCAAAAACATTGAAACACGTATTTCTTTATTTCCTACCAAAAGCCTAAATATGAATTTACAGATCCCTAATTCGAGGAATTATGGATTTCCCATACAAATTTTGCACTCCTATTTGACCCCTTTCAAGGTTGTTTTTTGAGAAAAAAGATAGCCTATGTCCTTCTCCAGGATATAATCTATTCCCTTACCAAATTTCATTACAATCCGTTCAGCCGTTTAGTCGTGAAGAGGTAACAAACAAACAAACAGAGTTACTTTCGCATTTATAGTATTAGTATGGATGTTTTAATCTACCTTATTTCATTTAAATCAGTCCAGTAGTTTTTGCGTGATGCGCGAATAACCGCTTTTTATTAAAATGTTATTTATAGATCCTTCTATTTCTTGTTTAATAATAAATATATTTGTATTGTCAAGTGCCTTATAGAAAATTCTCTCTTATTGCGTACAGAAGTGTAGCAGAGTTATGCTGTACACAGTGCATTCAAAGCATGAACTCGACGAGGCTACAACAAATTATTGCTGACTGAATGAGTTCCGATAGAGTTTTGTGTGACGTTTAAACTTATAAAAAATTTGTGTTACAGTTGAAATTCGTTCATAAAAAAAGCGCTAGTCTTCATCACCCATAAAAAAGAGATATGAGTTGTAACTAAAATAATTAGTATATAAAGTTTGCCCATTCACAAATTCCATTAGGCTCTCGCATATTTTACTCGCCTTGGAGACACTGCGTTTCTTTCACCGCCTCGTTGTAATTAGGGGATACCGTTCTTCGCTCCGCGTACAAACTTTTATCATTTGTTTGCTTTGAAACCAACTTCGGAGTTAATTAATCTCTAATATTTTACTGTCACTACTTTGTAAAAATCTCTAAAAACATCTTTGAATCGTTGCTTCTTACTGAAATACACGACTTTACTTTTTATATACATACGCACTCAAGCCTGTTATCCAAGAAAGGGTATTTCTATTACACTCAAATTTCACACATGTTATTATCGTCCTATAATGTGATATCACTTTTACCCGATCCGGGGATCGAACCCGTGACCTTGGCACAGCATTTGTAACGCGTAAGCAAATATACCACTGATATTTTTGTAATTTTAAAATACATGATGTATATTATTATACTGTTATATTCATTATACATACATACATATATGCTCACGCCTGTAATCCCCGAAGGGGTAGGCAGAGGTGTAACCAGTACCCCCACTTTTCGCCGAATTTCGGTCCCATAATGTGATACGGGGCGAGCCTATCGCCATACCGGGCACAGATTCCAGACTCCGGGCTAATACTGTGAATTTCTAGATAGAAAAACCCAATATCACTTTACGCGACCCGGGGATCGAACCCGAGACCTCAGCACAACAGCAGTCGTAATACTCGTAACGCATGCGCAATTACAACTGCGCCACCGAGGCAGCCAAATTCATTATATATATGATTTTATCGACTGTAATAAGATTTAATACAAAAACCAGCTGTAATGGTACTTCTTCTTCTTGTCGTGCCTCTCCACTATTGGAGGTTGGCGGTCAGTTTCTTGAATCTTTCTCGGTCTAGTGCAAGTCTGAACAGCTCTTCAACAGACTTGATGCCAGTCCACTCTCTGATGTTACGAAGCCAAGACATTTTCCTTCTACCGACATTCCTTTTGTCTGCAATCTTGCCCATCATAATGGTTTGTAGTAGCCTATATTTGTCATGCCTGAGAACATGCCCCAGATATGCCACTTTCCGCTGCTTGATGGTGCGCAGTAGTTCCAAGCTCTTGGACATACGTCTAAGCACTTCCGTAATTGTAATTCCGTATTTGTAATGGTACAAATAAACATATTTTATAAAGTTTTTGTACATACTCGTATATCGTGTTTGTATCGCGTTACCGCCCAAGAGGAACTACGGCTAATAAAAATATTTCAATAAACTTCCCGTAAATTATGTTAGTCACACAATATCGATAATTGCCGAGTCAAACTCTAAATTTGACTCGATAAACGAGTTTATTAGGCATTTGTGACGACAGCAAGGTATTATCCACTGTATGCGTGTGCAACGGAATAATTCGCGTGTAATTTTTTAGTTAACAGACTTGTCTATCTATTTCTAATGATATTTGGATATGCATATTATTCAAGTCGATAGTTAATATTAAAAAAAAAGTGGAAAGTATAGTTTACCCAATTTCTACCCCTCGTAAACAGTATTTAGAGACTATCCCGCCCGCCATTGTAACTCTTGTTTAGCGTGGATCGACAATGGCACGCATTTTTTCGACAACCAGTAATGAAACTCGGCGAGTCTCTGGGAATGCTTAACTGCCTTACTGCCGCTTACTCTACTGCTACTCTACTCTATTCTACTGGTTAACTCCGCAGTAGTATAAAAATACTCAGACTACATTCCTAAATTAAATGTCATGGTACAAGTTGCACAGGTTGTCGAATTCTTTGCCGGACTGGTCATTTTATAAATCTGTCAATGCATTGAACCCGATCTTTGGTTTTACGCGTCCAATTTCTGCCTACAGCCTTGCGCAGTTCGTCGCTCCATCTAGCAGGAGGGCGTCCACACTGCGTTTACCTGTACACGGTATCCACTCAAGAACCTTATTACCCCAACGGTGATCGGTTCTACGACAGATTCCACCAATTACACACAACTAACGAACACAAAACGGAAATGTTTTGATGCTATCGCGATGTATCGACACCTCGTTAATTCGAAACATAATCATTAGTACCGCGCATAGTATCGATTCCGCATTATTGATTATAGTTTAATAAATATTTATAGATACGTAACCAAAAAACAAACTGAGAATTAGCGTGGGTATTTCAATTCTTTAATTAAATTTTAAATTAATATGGACTATTAAGTATTCTATATACAAATATATGTCGGGTATATGTCGCATCATCCGCATTTATAAAAATATGTATGACTTTAATACGTGTTCCATACGATCCGTTAGGGGTGCTGCATACGCTTGCATACATATTTAACACACACTAAGGGTTACTGTTCGTAATAAACCAATTAACCACGGCGCACATTGTTTGCGTACGACAAAGGCTGCAAAATAAATTCGATTCTTACGAACAGTTTAATTATTACAAACACCATATAATATGTAAAACGTTGATCGATTGTAACCGATATACTCGCCCCCTATCACATTATGGGACCGTAATGAATTCGGCGAAAAGTGGGTGTACTGGTTACACCTCTGCCAACACCTTCGGGGATTACAGGCGTGAGTGTATATGTATTTGTGTAAGTTTTTAACGTACGTTAATATTAATTAGCAAACTGATTATTAGGTAGTTTTTGTCTTTAAAAGTATTAACAAATATACTTGTGTCTCATCAAATCATATGTAAATATGTGCTTTGACTAGTCCAACTTAGAACGAAACATTATTTAACACGAAATAACGCACTAAAAGTATTTTCATCAACGGTTTTAATACAACGTTCTGGTTCAATAACGGAACATCTCTAGTGTATTTAGTGAATAAGACCCCTCTAGGCCACGCCCGTGACCTCGCCGGTCAACGTTACCCCTGTGACCTAAAACGTAATATGATTACAGCAAACATATCAGTACGCTTGCATCTTTTATGAAATAACTTCGGTAGGCAGCGGCTCTGCTGTGCTCTGGCTTTGCAGAAGTCTATGGGCGGCGGTGACTACTTACCATCAGGTGGCCCGTCTGCTCGTCTGCCTATCCAGGCACTAAAAAAAAATTACTTGTATTACTGTGTTTACTAAATGTCTAATAGATTTCAATTAATTAAGTAATTAATGCGAATGACCTTGACAATTCAAGCTTTGCGTCTATGCATAAAATACGAAGCGACTAAGAAAAGGTATCACACGGCTGAGATCTAGGGTGACGGCTGAGTTATCAGAATTAATTATACATTTTATATTTTAGTGCAAACTTGGACAATATAGTGTTCACCATCATTTGAAAGACAAATTATATAAAAAATCTGATATCATCAGGTTACATAATGTTTTGTTCTACATCATTTAGAAACACTTATTCTCATTCTATCGCTGAAAGTTCTTTGATAAATGCATATTTCACATATAGTTTTATATGGTAATCATATAAAGAACTTTTTATGATTTATGAATAGTCTGCAATTTACAGGAAGTGCGACATCAATGCAACCGTTGACAATAGTCTTATTTATACGTAACTACGAAAACAAATCGCTTTCTGCCCAACGGTATCTGTTACTATATTAAGATACTGAAGACCACACAGAAATGTATCAACAGACGTCGATTAGGTACTTTTACTCGATGGTTTTAGAATAGCTAGCGATAAAGTTAATTAAATCATAGTGGTGGGAGTAGAAAGTAGATCAACATCTTTCGGAATGAATATTTTACGGTTATATATATTTTTTAAATAGGTTACTTTATCAACACACACACAAACACATACACTCACGCCTGTAATCCCCGAAGCGGTAGGAAGAGGCTTAACCAGTACACCACTTTTCGCCGAATTTCGGTCCCATAATATGATAGGGGGCGAGCCTATCGCCATATCGGGCACAAATTCCGGACTAATACTGAGAATTTCAGAATAGAAAAACCCAATATCACTTTCCCCGACCCGGGGATCGAACTAGAGACCTCAGCACAACAATCGTAACGCATGCGTTATGAGCTTGTAATATGTGTCACTGCAAAGGCCTCTCTTCCTTCCTTCCATTCAATCCTATCGAGTGTTTTTACAAACCAACCAGTTTTCAGTGCAATTTGTCCCTCCATCATCGCCTCGGTCCGATCGCGCTTCATATTGGTGAGAGATCACCAGATTTTAGAGATTATTACAACGAATTTTAAAAACAAATTCTTTCTTTTTCTCCATCATACACCCATTCAACGTTATGGAATGTTTAAAACTCAAAGAAAGTAAGCGATCCTTATCATCATACCACAATTTCATAATCGGCGCACCCATTCCCCGTGTAATTAAAGACATGTCCAAATACAGGGCACCCTTCGGGAGGTATTCCCACTCGTCTCGGGCAGGTGCGCCGGCCGGTGTCCGAGCCCATCGTTGTCCCCAATAAACGTAGACCTGTTTACTAAATAGTATACCCTTTACTTTCTATGAAAGTCGATACTTGCTATATCTGCATGCAATATTGCTTTAAGTAATTGATTTCTACGATATGAAGCGTCATTGAATTGATAATATGTATAATGATGTCCGATTTTATTATTATTCATTGTTGTAATTTTCGATATATTTCATCTTGTGGTTCCCATCACATAGAATCATACTACGATTCTTCTAGCGTGAACAAATACGGCGTATCACGTAAGTAAATGATACGTATAGGTATACTCATAAAACTGATATTGATGCCCGTAATTAAATTAAACGACACTCATGTAAAGAGAATCACAGAAATCTTTGGTTCAATGCAATATAATCTCACATTGGTTTACCATTTGCTACTCAATTACAGAATTAAAAGAAATACTTGTCAGCATTTATCACTTTTACACACAGAATTAACACTAAATTAGTGTGGTCATAATATGTTACGACTGTACTGGAGTGGCACTCGGAATATACGGTTATGACCGTCATTACTGCTGTATAATGTTGAATTTTAACGATTCCTAAACTTTACAGCGAAATTAGATGGTCAGTTCACTTACGTAATCACCTCGGTGGCTTTACGAAAGAACATCTCGAATATGAAGTTAACTATGAATCTATGTATTATGGAGATTGACATTCCAAATATTTTTAATAAAAATTTCGAAGCTTGTTTTTGACCGCAGATATCACTGTAATAACTTGATATTTGTATGCAAGCTAACTTCGAAATTAGTAAAACATATTTATAACTTCTTAACGCGGGTGGATGCGGGCTACCCAAGACCGGGATGGTTGGCGTTCACTTGGGGAGGCCTACGTCCAACAGTGGACGGCAACAGGCTGAGTATATATATATACTAGCTGTTGCTCGCGGCTCCGCCTGCGTGGAGGTTATATTCGGGAGCAGAAATATATAATCCAAGGAGTTGTCTTCTGCACTGAGGCACCTGTAGCGATTGTCCAGCCTCTCAGGTGTTGTGCCTGAATCTTGAGATTGCATCTAAAGAATACCTCATAAGTTTAACCTCGCTTTGCCCCTTTTAGGGATGATTTTTCAAAAACGTTGAAACACGTATTTCTTTATTTCCTAAGCCTAAATATGAATTTACAGGTCCCTAATTCGAGGAATTATGGATTTCCCATACAAATTTTGAACTACTATTTGACCCCTTTCTAGGTTTTTTTTTGGGAAAAAAGATAGCCTATGTCCTTCCCCAGGATATAATCTATTCCCTTATCAAATTTCATTACAATCCGTTCAGCCGTTTAGTCGTGAAGAGGTAACAAACAAACAAACATACAAACAAACAGAGTTACTTTCGCATTTATAGTATTAGTATGGATTTATAACTTTAAGGTAAATTAATTTCTCAGTAAAAAAATAAATACAAATGATTGATCAAGTTTAAAATCAAGGCCTCATAAATGTGGAAATGTCATTAGTGTTTCGATTTTATCTAAATACTGAATACTATAATTAGGAATCGTTTTTATTGAAAGGAAATTATTTTAATATGGGGGTTAATGTTTACGAAAAGAAACCACCTCCTATTGTATTCAAAAGGGTTTAATGTGTGCCTTCGATTTCAATAGACGGGGGAATATATATACATTTCTATCTCACAGCAGTTTTTCACCTCAAGAATGTTTCAAAGTCAAAGGGCAGGTGGCCGAGCACAAGGTGCTTAGAATAAAACGTGCTCGTAAACTAGCGATAGCTACGAGGATATTTATTTAGTTCCGCACGAGAATGCAATATATTTTTAATTTTGTTCAGTTTTGGCAGTATCATAATGTTAGTTTACTTTGTCCACAGGTAAATCCAGATTACATCTGAAGAGCAGACAGGACTATTCCCAAGTACGCGGTAAAACAATGAGTAAGCGATGTAACGAACAAAAAATCTCACCACGGTAGCGCCGATCAACGACTTAATCCATCAAGCCATCATCAACAGCCATTATCTACGGAAAAACTTCCCAAACACCGGTGTTTGAAGTTCCAACAATGTATCAGTCTCGGGCGATAAAAAGCTTATCGTTGACAGCTAATACTTTAGCTCAGCACGCGTTAATGGCACATGGCGCAGACACGCGACACTAAAAGGTCCTACGTCGATGACCTAGCACATCTGCCGAATAACTTATTATAAACTATACTTTATCTACGCAATGTGTGTACTCGGCAGTTGTACACGCATT
This sequence comes from Laothoe populi, assembly GCA_905220505.1. Taxonomy (NCBI): domain Eukaryota; kingdom Metazoa; phylum Arthropoda; class Insecta; order Lepidoptera; family Sphingidae; genus Laothoe; species Laothoe populi. Next base: position 18,595,428 of record HG992153.1, on the reverse strand, counting down.
GTAAATTGTAGTCATAAGATAATCATTATGTTTATGCTTATTGATTACTAGCTATTGCCTGGGCTGCGTGCTTGATTACGTTTACGTACCCTAGGGGGCTGTGCCCTAACAATAAATAAGAACTTCAATATTATCCTAAAATATATAATAAAATTATCCGAAAATATTTTTCCGGTGCACTAATTGAACCCGCTAGGTACCGAGAAAAAAATGGCCTATGTTTTAATTTAATTAGGGTCTATCTACCTTATTCCGTTTAAATAGATCCAGTAGTTTTCGTGTGATGCACGAACAACGGCAAACCTCGTATAATTTGTGTGTGAAGAATGAAGATACATATTATACGTATTCGGCTTCTCAGTGTTACGCGTGCGTGCGTAACTTTTGTATTTTTAAGCACAAAAGTGTAACCCTTTATTAGAACAGAAACATTCGTGAATTGATCGCAAATAACTTGAAACGTTATTTTGTTGTGAAGGGAAGCGTAACGAAAGCGTTACATAAATAAAATGTACAAAAAATACAAAAAAAAACATAATCTTACGCCTATATCAATAGGGTGCGACCAATGCATCTCCTATTAAAGTAGCTGATGATCCCGGGAAAAAAAAATGTGATTTATTTAATTGAAAAACAAGAAAACACACTGAATTAGAGAATATTTTTTTTAATTTAGCGTGTGGTGATTCAATTCGCTAGTAATAAGTACGTTGTATTATTGAGTATCCTGTGGTAATAAATGCGTTCGTAACAACACAAATTGAAACACCTGAGATTTGAACCCGCACTCTCACCGATTAATAATCTAAGTACGCTGCCGCTGAACCAATTAGGTGATGGGAAGAAATAATGAAATAATGTTAGCAGCGATAGCCTAATTGGTTGCGGTACGGACTGCCAAGACGAAAGTCGTAGGTTCGAAACCCAAGTGGCATACACCTCTGACTTTTCTAAAGTTATGTGTGTATTAAAATGTTAATTATCGCTTGCTTTACGGTGAAGGAAAACATCGTGAGGAAACCTGCATATCTGAGAATTTTTCGAATGTATGAGAAGTCTGCCAACCCGCATTAGGCCAGCGTGGTGGACTAAGGCCTAACCCCTCTCATTAGTAGAGGAGGCCCGTGCCCAGCAGTGGGACAATGTTTAATACAGGGCTAGTATTATTATTTATTTAAGAAATAATGTGGTCAAAGAACTTAAGGAGATTTGTGATTCCGAAACGACCATAAAATTTTTATATTGGTCTTGGTAATTTTAACAAAAATAAATCGGTGTAGCTATAACAATGCTTTATTTTGAAGGTTGATGACCTTTAGACCGTTAAATAAAATTTTATAATATTGTCCCCACGTGCGTTTTGAAATCTTTATAAAATAAAAATAACATTGTTATCAAACATATTGTTTACAATTTCATAAAGACTTGGGACCACCGTGGATTGTGACAATGTTAAAAGGAAATGAATACAAACGATTCAAACCCTCAACAAATAAAATGGTTAATTTTACTGTTCATCTTGTTTAATCGTTAAGCATTTCCAGAGACAGACGTTCCAGAAATGTCGAAATATGCGTGCCATTATCGATTCTGGCTAAACGGGTGTTGCAGTAAGGAGTGTGGGCGGGAAAATCTCGTTTGGCCTTAAAGGAAAGGAATGGGTATTGGGTACGGCAGGGGAATTTAGACCTTGTTTTCTCATATCGTAATAGAACTTAAGTCGATAGTGGCATCATACCTGGAGATTCTCAATCCCATGATGTGGCATCCATCGATGGTGTCAAGCCTATTGCCACATCACTCTAAATCGAATTTGTGTCGATAATTTGTGTTTTTGGAATCGAAAATTCAAACACTAATTAGAATTGCCTGACCTCAGATTTGAACCCAGAACTTCGCCGGGTTTTAGCCTATTATACTGTCACTGTCCAATGAGTCGATCCCTGAATCTGGATTAAATAATCATGATGGTGTGTATCAATTGAGCAGCCATAATGGTTTTTTTTTATCCTGGCGCGGCAGTCACCACTCTGCACCTGATGGTAAGCGCAGTGCCGTCCAGTTAGAGAGTAGCAAGTAACAGTCTATCTATCTACTCAACACAATCATGCCGGCTTGTTGTGTAGCTTCTTCACACTACGTCATGGGGCAAGACGGTGAAGAAGCTGTCGGTGAAGTGTCAGAGTAATCAGAAGGCCGCAACATGGCAAAACATAGTACCCAAGCGCCGACAAAACCGGATATGATGTTTGTATTCTTTACACTGATAAATTACTAAAGTACATTGGTGCAGTGACAAGGGGATCTTATCGTGTCATCACAGTGTTAACGGTTATTGTAGTTGACGTAGAAAGTGCCGGACTCGGCAATTAATGAGAACGCTTACTAATCTAAGACAGTATCATATTTCTTTTATATCGCAATACGAGGGGACGTTTTATCGATTTATGATGAACCAAAAATTTCACTTCCCCCCGCGCGAGAACACAGTGCAGAGTCGTTCGTGTGCGCTGCTAAATAAAATTGTGTTTAACGTGTTTGGAGTTCGTTTGCCAGGTCGTGAACTGTTTCTAGTTGTGTGGTATTGCCTTGTGTACAACGGTCCGTAAGTTTTTTGTGCGTTTTTATTAGGAATAACGAAATAATTATCAAATTATTTCCTCGGTAAGTCCACTTTTATTTTTATTTTGAGGGTGTCTAAAAAAAAAACGTACGTAGATAATTATAATTTTTAATAACTTTTAATTCTGTTATTTATGTTGGTTATATATCTCTTATTGCGTTAAATCAGCATTATGTCGGCTAATAATGGCAATCCGCCAGATCGAGGCCCTGATCCGTTCCGTAAAAGCGGTTTGATATCGCGATCCCCAAATGCCGGCAAACCAAAACGACTTTTTAGTGAAGTCTCGCCGTCGTATGTCTCGCCCGAGAGATCGAAACGTTTACAGCGTTCGGGATCGGAGAAATTAAATTCACCCGCGTCCGTTGAGCACGTCGATAACAGCGGTAACGGCTACGTCAATTCGGTCGATTATTGCGATCTTGTGTCCGAAGCTTCTAACTATTTGTCAAAAATAAACGAACTTGTTAATGATCAGGGCTCGCGTATGAATGTCGCGAATAAATCGGCAGTTATGGATATAACTCAACGAATCACTGCCATAATTTCAATGTTAGCCTTAAAATCTTCGTGTAACGAGACAAAGTTGGCCAATGCACATCTGGAGTTGGAGACGCTTAAGAACCGTCCTGATAAATATACACCTAAACAGGACAATGTACTTTATGCAGACAAACTTAAGCTTCGTCTGCCAAAACAAATACCGTCGATGGAACCACGCGCCCCACTCCCGTGTGTAGTGGCGTATCCGACTAGCGATTGGTCTGCGGATATCGTTACATCGTCCGCTACGAAAGAGGCGTTATTTAAGGCGATTAAACCAGGCGATGACGGATTTCAAATCGTAGGAGTAAAAAAGACCGCAAAGGCCGGCGTCGTACTTCGCGTTGCGAATGAGCGTCAAATAAAAAAATTAGAATCTGTCGAGGCAATAAAATCCGCGGGTTTGCGTTTAGAAAAACCTAAAGGTCGTCGTCCGCGCATCCTTATTAAAGACGTTCCATCTTCAATGGAAGACACCGTTTTTCTTACAGCTTTATATCGCCAAAATATTAAAGACGAAATGCCAATCAAAGAAGATGATTTTATAAAGTCAATAAAAATTGTTCGTAGACGTAAATTAGATAATGGTCGTAAATGGATAGGCATAGAACTAGACTCGGTAGTGCGGAAACATTTAGTCACAACAAAAGACAAATTGTTTATTGATTGGGCAACTTGTCGTTTCATAGATGATGTTGAGATAGTACGATGCCTTAACTGTCAACATTACGGACACGTGCATAAGTTCTGCACCGCGAAAACACCGACATGTGCGATTTGTGCGGAGACACATGAGACTAGGGCTTGTCCTCATAAAGCCAATTCGGATTTTAAACCAGTATGCGCGTCATGCAAAATTTTTAAAAAATCCCACGATCATAGATGTGGGTCGCAAGACTGTCCTACATATAAACATAAATTGGAACTTCTTATTCTTTCGACACAGTATTGATTAATTCTAATATGAATAATAATCTTATCATCGGTCAATTAAATCTCCACAACGATAAGGTCGCGACGTCGGAGTTAAATGCGTTAATTCGCGAATATAAGCTGGATATAGTGTTAGTTCAAGAGCAATACCAATACGCGCGTTTACGTAGTAAGATGGTACAACTAGACAACGGTTCACAAGCAGGTATTTACATATCCAATTCAACTTTTACCATCACGTCAGTGCGTAATCTTATGACGTCGCACTGTGCTGTCGCAGAGGTTTCAACTCCGGGCTGTAAGGTTTACGTTGTGAGCTGTTACTTCCAATATTCAGACCCCGTGGGTCCTCACATACATCATCTCCGTCATGTACTACGGTCTCTTGTAGGTCAGAAAGTTATAATAGGCGCGGACGTTAATGCGTCATCTATACTTTGGTATGGCAAGTATCGTTCTACTGATGCAGAAAGGCGTTCTGCCGTCGAAGATTTCATCGCAGAAATGAATCTTATTATACACAATACCCCCGATGCACCACCTACATATTGCAGCCCTACGGGCGAGTCTTCTATTGACGTCACACTTTCTAGTGGAGACGTTCACCTAGATAGGTGGCGTGTCCTTCCGGATGCGTCGTGTAGTGACCATCGCCTGATTGTGTACGAGTTCATCCCTAGATTACCGCAGGGTCCTTTTTATACCACCTTTAATTATAGATATAAATCGAAAAGTGCCGATTGGAATTTATTTAGCGCTTTGTTTGCTCAGCATGCCGGGGACTTTACTCGCAATAACCTCTCAGCTGAAACGTGTGCCGAAATTATGTCGGACACGTTTACATACTGTGCGGACGTCACAATCGGTCGGGGCCCCATCACTAATACTCGTAGATGTGATTGGTGGAATAACTACCTAGTTCATCTGCGCCGTACCTTTCGCAGGGCGCGTAGGAGGTTTAACCGGCTTAAAAAACGTTGTGTCACAGGAGAAGCATTTACAGCTGCTTTTATCTCTCTCAAGGTTGCCAGGTCGCATTATAAAGCTGCAGTACATAAATCAAAAGGTAATTTATTACGTAAAATTGTAGAACGGCTAGATAGGGAGGGTCCGTGGTCTCCTCTATACCATGAATTTAAAGCAAATAGGTCAATAAATCTGGCCTATGTACAGAATATTAAAATTAACAACACCTATACAACTGGTATAGAGGACACAACGGAAACCCTGTTAAACTCTCTTATACCCGACGATACAGTAGCGCGTGATAACGAATATCATAATCAAATACGGATGTGGGCCGCGGAACCACCGAACACCCCTTCGTCGGATCTCCCGTCTTTTGAAGAGTTTTTCGATATCGTTAGATCTTTACCTTTGAACAAAGCCTCCGGTGAGGACAAAATATCTAATAAAATGATCAAAGAAGCGTGTAAAGCGGCTGGCGATTCTATCCTAATAGTTTTGAATCGGTGTATTGCAGAAGGTGTTTTTCCCCGAATTTGGCGCTGTGGTTTTATCCGGATAATACCTAAAAGTGGTGACAAGCCACCAGAAGACCCTAAATCTTATCGACCCATAACGTTATTACCTTCTTTAGGTAAATTGCTTGAACGTCTTATTGTTCCTAGGCTAATACCGGGCGGTCCAAAGTTTCATGAGAAACAATTCGGTTTTACTATAGGGAAATCTACCGTTGACGCCGCGTTATCGGTTAGAAGAACTGTTTGCAATTCAAATAGTAAATACGTCTTAGGTATATTCTTGGACATCTCCGGTGCGTTCGATAATGCGTGGTGGCCAATGCTACTACTTAAGCTGAAAATCCGAGGTTGCCCTAACAATATATATTCACTTATATATTCATACTTTTCTTTAGGCACAACCAAACTAAAACTTGGTCACCATGAAGTGTCGAAGGCGCTAACGATGGGTTGTCCACAAGGCTCAGTAGTCGGTCCGTACTTGTGGAATTTAGGCTTTGACGACTTCTTCGCACTCCCTTTACCTCAAGGTTGCTCCTTAACTGGCTATGCTGACGACGGGCTCTTGCTTGTGCAGTCTAATAGTAGATCGGGACTAGAAAAATTGGCTAGTGCGTGCTTAAAATTAATTCACGATTGGGGTGAACGAAATCGTCTGACGTTCGCACCTCACAAAACTTACCAGTTACTTTTAAAGGGCATTCTAAAAACACCACCGCGAATAAAATTTAATAATATCAATATTAAAAGAAAAGAATCGGTCTGCTACCTAGGGCTAGTTTTGGAGAGAAACTTTTCATTCATAGAACATATAAAAACCGTCGGGGAAAAGTCGAAACGAAATTTTTATGCCTTGACAAGGATATCCACATCGACGTGGGGATTATCTTTTAACACACTAAAAGTTATCTATGGAGCTACTTACTTGAGCAGTATTTGCTATGGATCACCTGTATGGGCTGATAGGGCTACTATCGGTGCCGTGCGAAGAAAATTGCTCCAGAGTCAGCGTTTGGCGTTGATATTCTTGTGTAAGGCGTATAGAACCGTTAGTACTGAAGCTTTACCTGTCCTTGCGGGTGTACTTCCAGTCGATCTGGAGGCACAGCGTCGCGCCGCTATGTATTACTCTACGAGAGAGGATATGGACAAGAACTTTGTTACGTCGCGTGAACTCTCGAGAATCGGTAGACTTTTTAAACAGCGTTCCGAAATATGCAACGAACTGCTAAACGAATGGCAATGTCGATGGGATAATTCAATTAAAGGGCGGCATTTATATCAGTATTTTCCTTTGGTTCGCGATCGTCTAACAAAAACTTGGCTGGAAATTGATCACTGTGTGTCACAATTTCTCACCGGTCATGGCAACTTTAAGAGCAAACTATTCTCATTTAGGTTGGTTGATTCGCCTGCGTGCCCATGTTCTACACCAAACTGTGAGTACGAACAGTCCGCGCATCATGTTCTTTGGGAGTGTAGTCTCTGGCAAAATGAGCGCAACATTATGCTTGACAGTATGCAGATAACATCTGGAGTTGTATACTATATGGACCTTGTGGAGACTAGGAGGAATTTCCGTGCTTTCCGGCGTTTTTGCCATACCTATTATTGGAATCAAGCGTAACAGCTCGCATGATAGGACCCGTTAAGTAAATTCCGTGGTGCTTTACGTCTGGCTTCTCCAGACGTAAATGTCCTTTATTGAGGTTAATACCTCTTTAGTTCAGTATTTGTCTCCCGCTTTGCTATGGAGGGAAGTGGACAATTTATATTTCCAACTCCTCCCTATATTTCTATTTGATTAATTTCGTTGCGGGATAAAAGACAGTTATGAAGCATTCCCAGAGACTCGCCGAGTTTCATTACTCGGTGTCGAAAAAATGCGTGCCATTGTTGATCCTGGCTAAACAGGAGTTACAATGGCGGGTGTGTGGGCGGGATAGTCTCTAGAACCAAAAATTTGTATATTAAGATAGTATCGGAAATTTTAGATTTAAATAAAAATTAGAAACAAAATCGACCTATATATCGTAGATACATAGTATGCAAAATCAGTTTTAAATCAGTTACTTATGAAACCGTACACGATAAGCATCAAAACAGACTATCCCATCCACACACCCGCCTTGTAACTCCTATTTAGCCGGGATCGACAATGGCACGCATTTTTCGACTACGAGTAATGAAATTCGGCGAGTCTCTGGGAATGCTTAACTATATTTTATCCCGCAAAAAAATTATCAAATATGTATGAGTTGAAAATAGTATAAGCATTAAAAGTCACTGATTAGCTCTCGCAATAAAGTTTTTCTCGCTTTTGTGTGGCTTCTCCACTTGATGAAAATAAATTCAACTCGTAAGTCCACAAAGTAGCAGTCACGATTAGTCATTAACTCACTTCGTGTGACCATCAATTTTTATAAATAAATTGTACTCAAAAAAAACTTTAATACACACAACCTGTTCAGCGAGGCTAAATTAAGAGCGGAGCATATACATATCGAGCGGTGTGCCACAAAGATACCTGATGATTTCGGAATACTTGATAACCTAAAATGCAAAAAGAAGCATCGGGGAAGACCCAAAGGCCCACTCTAGCCGTTCTCAGACATCTCTTGGATGGCTGTATTAGGCTTAAAATTACAACTAAGCACATATAAAATTGATCAATACAATACTCATTCATACCTTTTTTTGAACCTGGCACGGCAATGTGACCACACTGCACCTTATGATAAGTGCAGTGCCGTACAGTTAGACTATCAAGTATCGTGAGACAATCTATCCCACGCTACTAAACACAATCATGCCGGCCTGCTGTTTAGCTTCTTCACACTACGCCTAAAGGACCCAGGATAACAGGAAGGATCCTACATGGTAGCTGGCAAACTGTTCCACAGCTTGATGGTGTCGGCAAAAATACGAATTTGGGAACCTCTTAGTTCGGGCCGGGGTGGTAGACACCACGAAGCTGTGGCTCCGCAAGCCAATACGCGTGATTCTGGTGTGGAACGGAGAGGATGGGATAAGATTAAACAATTCTTCGGAGCATTCCCCATGATACAGACGGTAGAACACGCTAAGCGAGGAAACATCCCTAAGCAGCTGTACGTACGTCCCACATCCAAAATGTTAATTAAAGATCAACACAACCGCTCCTGTGTTTTATACGGATAATACGTTTATAAATGATGATACAATTTCATTGCGATCGTAATGGCCGGTAATGTTTCAGTTTTTATCGTGCGCTGCCGATAGATGACAAGGCAGATGCGAGTGCGGCGCCGCGGGGGATAAATGTCACAGGTCCGCTTATTATGAGGACAAGTCCCACCGAATGAGCTCATTGTATTTCGATGGGACAGAGAGGGACGTTTTTACTCAATTATTTGAAATGTTAAATGTTTGAATGGGCTTACAATTGCTGAAATGTTTAATACATTTCCTTAAAAACTATAAGTTCTACTTTTCATTATAATTAAGCCTTGACCGTATTGAGCAAGATTAATAGAACATAAAGGCTGGAGTGAAATATATCAAGTTTAGATATCGTCATGCAGCCAATTTCAATAAACAATCTCAAATTATAATGTACAGATCGATCCCGAATATAAACCAATCAAACAACGGTGTGGCATTGAAACTTTATTCTAATTGGCTCATTTCTGTAAACGATCTGTAGACCAAGATTAAGATTATGTATTGAAACTGGCCGATGTTGAGGACAGAATCTTATTTGGATATGCTAAAACATGTGAAGCTACAACGAAAGGTCACTTTTAGTATAAAATATATCTATTATTAGTGTAGTTAAAACTTGTGACGTCTAGATGTGGGCGATAACGTAATATGTAAGACGCAAAACAAACTATTGCAGATTTTTTTAAGTATGTACACTTATAGGGCTAATATTGTATTTTAACTGTATATTATACAATATTTTATAATAGAACATCTAATCATATACCCAATAAAGATTTAGGGTAGCTAAACTGATAAGATACCTTTTATATCATGAAATCAAAATTGTTTTTTTTATCTTCATTAAAGCCAAGACAACAATCTGAAAGACAAACCGTATCACAAATAAGCTCTGTTTTATACGTATTTTTTTCTGTACCAGGTTTAGTGATGGACACGAAGGAAACTTGAACAGCTGGTTTTCCATTTAATATTACGTCAACGATCGACTCTGGATATAGCTAAAATATACCAGATGCATCTCGGATATGAACGAATAAGACATATTAAAAAACTGAAATCGATTAGCACATGGCGAGTTCGATTTCGATTTATTCTCTGTCCGTGCACAACGATTGCATAATCGAGGCGCCTGCACTTGAAACTGGTTCGATATTGCATAGTAGCATTTCGATGTTATACGTGTTTTTGCGACGGGTGCGCCATTAATATACATTCGAAGCGCGTGCCGGCCGCGGCGCGGTCAGCTGTTCTTCTATGCGGTCGCAAGCTGCCACCGCCTTAAATGGAAACAGGCCCGCGGATGGATTACGCCGATTACATCGCAATTATCCGGCCTCGTCGAGTGCCCCCCGCCCTCCGCCTCCCGTACCTACCCTGTCTCCACCGCGGAGCACTTTCGCGATCTTTGTTCGACTCGAGACGCGACTCGCGACATTGACCTCGCCGCCCGACGCTTATGTAATGTTTTTTCGGCGTCCGTGTGTTTGCCATTGAACTTGTGCGTTACATATAAATGCGTAAACACGCGCCGCCGATTACCGTCTCGAAGTTATCACGTTTAGCGCACCGCTGAGTAAACAGTAACACGGTTTGTTCGCGAGTCGCGACCCGTGCGAGCCTTTGGTACTAATATGCGTCAGAAAGTTTTTTGATGTATGTATATTACTTTAGCACGACTACCAGGCTTGCAGAATTGACATTGCAATGGTGAAGTTATAAAAACATTGCGGATAGTATCTACTTAATAAGTTGAAATACATAGGCCATAATAAAAAGGAGACGCATCAGCGCAAGAGCGAACATCTTCTGTTTTTATGTGATGATCTGCAGATGGTATTCGCGTTGGCGTTAGTTTTTACTGTCACTGGCCGGCACAAGGGGACAGTTATGTCGCTGACTCCTCGAGAATTTTTAATTTTCTTCTCACGTCCTTGTAAAATCCTAGTCGGAGTACCTCGGCAAGGTCCGGTTGGACGAATTCCTTTAGTTGTCTGCATCTGCGTTTGTTACTTATGTATTCTTTGCTAATCAGTAAGGTCATAAATATTTGACAAGCGTTCAACATGTAAATGAGTTCGGCTTAATAAAGAATATACCGTAGTTTCAATTGAAACGATGTAATACAGTTTTTGTTCAATTAACTCCACCGTAATTGAATTTCCATTATGATAAACAACTTTTAATTTCTTAATAGTATTTTTCGTATGCAGAATTTTGCCTACATTTTTTATAACTGCGAGAACCCGATATTACAATGATGATTAATTAAATGTTTTATTGATGAAGATTTGCGCAAATGATCGACGAAGTTACTACAAACATTATTATAGCTAAAACCTGATTAACTCCATAGGTGGTCATAGAAGCGACTTTGTTATCCGTCTTACAATGTAACAAGCGTGAAAATGAGATAAAATTGTTTATTATATATACAAAATAACTACTAATGTGGTCTTTTTAGTCATAAATTTTTTTGTTATGCCTTACTTGTTTTTGCGACCGACTCCGGCCGCATTGAATTTACTGATGTTCTTAGGGATAATGTAACAACCTATCGGTTTATATTTTTCAAAATCTGATCAGTAGTGCTGAAGATCACTGTCTACATCCAACCTCACAAACTTTATCTTTGTATGATATTAGATAGACAACTTTCATTTGAATACAATTATAAGGAACTATACAAAAAGTCTTGAAACTATAAAATGACAATAAGTTGACGACCGCATTATTGAATGTTGCCAATATGCTCCCTTCATGCCTAAAAGTCGGTTTCGACTTTTTAATAGCTGCTCTTCTATACTTCGGTTGATATAGCCTGTAAAAGGCTGTGCACTATACATTTAAAACCTAGGCTATAATCATCAAATTGGGTCACTATTGCATTGACGATATGTCGGCTAACTCACGGAAAAGGTGGCAACATTATACGCAATGTAATTGATAGACTATTGTGTATGATTGACATATTCAGCGAAAACCGAGGGAGAAGGACGGCCTAAAGAAGATTAAAACTACGTAAAGTTAGATGTGCTGAACCTACAATTATATAGGCTATAATGTAGATAACCTTCACGGTTTTTCCAAATTATAACCATTTTTAATGAACATACACTCAGTGATTATCCCACACTCGACTACGGTCGGTTAATTGCCCCATTGTCTAAACAATGTAAATTAAGATATACAAAAACGATAATCCGACCGTGCGCACGTGACACCCCTTCCATACATTTCTTTTATTTAAAGGTGCAACTGAACGCGGCAAAGGAATATCTGAAGGCAGCATTCAAGGCACGTTGCTGTCGACTGCGATACCATCTGCCATAACTAGTGACGTGATCGGGCTTGAAAATACGACGACTACTCGTGTTGAGAATGGTTTCAGTCGAGTTCGTTATCCAATTACATGGGCCGGTAGTGGAATCAGTGGATCTAATGTGATATGATTTAAGTAATCGTCCTGTTTTAGTTGACGTTTAAGTAATTGACGGATATTCGCGACTATCATACGTGCACAGCCAAAATTCAATGGGTACTGATTAACTTGGTGGAACATCTCCAACACCAGAAGGCTTGCAAAATGCGTTGCCGGCCTTTCAGGAAATAAGGTTTTGGTCTTATTAGATCAGACAATTGACTGTTCATGAAATATGGTTGGTATGAATTATGACTGATTGCGCTGAGAATAATGAAGCATTGGCAGTGCAACTCGTCTATACTTCCTGAGACACTTAGATTATACGGCTCCGAATACCATAAATATAGTAGTCGAAGTATTTTGGACTCGCCTCGTCTCGTTGACTGGTCACGCTAGCCATAACTGCTGGTACGAAGAAACTCTGTGGCTTCCCAATAAACTTGCGGCCACATTCCTGGAACCAGTTCCTTCCCGCTCGGCTTACACCGTGTTCGAACAATGTAGCGTGCAAAGACGATCTAACAACTAGTGGAATGAACATTCACTGATCAACTTTGATAGAATATTAAGTTGTTTTATTTTACATGGCCACATAACAACGCTATGTTAAATATTTTGGTAATAACTGAACTGTTAGTGTTACGATCTGAAGCCACTAAATCAACTGTAATCATTCCCCTTCAAAGCCCAAACTTCTCAGTAATTAATTGTAAGATAAGCCGAGACGTTGCGAGTGATGTGATCCTCTATACGGGGGCGAAGTTAGTAACGAGCGAAACATTAATTATGCGTCGATATTGAAGCGAAACAACACAGGTAGCGGGCGCCGGGCACCGACACTTGAGACGTCTCGTCAGACTAGGGTTACCAACCCCGGAATTCAAATACTAGGATTTGAAGTTAGAAAAACCGGGTCAATTCAGTTAAAAAATAGGACGCATCTTTTTTAAAATAGCGTGAACACTTGCGAGCCGAGAGGCCGCCCCTAAAGAATTGCAAAAGCGGTGTGCGAATTTTAACATACAGGACCTTATCAGGGGGCTTTAAAAACCCAGACCGCTGCTTAAAAACTATCCAGGACACTCTAAAAACCAGGACATGTGCTGGGAAAACAGGACGGTTGGCAACTCTACGTCAGACTAGAGTCGCCCGCGGCTCCGCCCGTCCGCCTGGGTGGCCTCCGCGGACATGCGAACAGTTAGAATTATGTGTGTTTAACTAGTTGTCTAGGATTTCAGCTCGTCTGGTACAGTGTATTATCCCACGCCAATTATTTTATTTAGCTTTTTATTTCCAAGTCAAATAATACTCGCAAAATTCTCCGAACACTAATTTTAGGAAGAATAATTATAGTTACATAGTAGTAACTAAGTCAAATAACTTAGTCACGAAAATTTGGTGTATTCGTTATCTTTTGGATAGTGTAACTCCCTAACAAAACTTCATCAAGGTTCTTCTTCTTTATAAACCTATTAGTAATTTTAAACCATGCAATACCACTACCTTCCTAATTAACCTTCAAGAAGTCGCTACATCATAAAATCAGTTCATTCGGCAGCAAGTTCATTGCTCTCATAAAATAATACAGGAAAATTATTAAGATTGATAGCTGTTACGTCCGTAAAAAGTATAAATAAAACGTTTAACAACTCCAATGTTACCATTCAGGTAACAAGTTACGTGTACGTCTTGTAAATATTTTTAGAAGATCATTTACGTAAATGTTTCACTAAATAACAATTTTAAATAATTAGAGGGTTACAGAACGCGCGGCGAACGAGTTTTTGGACAAAAGCCAGAGTTGCTCCGCTGTCGTCTTTACAACTTGTCTTAAATTATATGTTTCTAATTTAATTCGATACTAGTTAGTGCTTTTCATTGCGTTATTCTGAGGAGTGCTAGAATACCCCGGGATCGTTCCATAAGCCCCGAAGAAGGCCACCGTGGGGTTTTAGCTGGTAGTGTCGGGTGGGGTGTATATAGGGGTTAAGGACTCAACCGGCTAATCCAGCATAACCGTTTTATTGTCATTCCGCTTCCCTCCGGAGCGGGCGGCAGCAATAAAATGCTTTCCCCGCGACAAAAAAAGTGCTTTTCATTGGGATAGCACAAATCATAATCATAACATCTATCATACAGTGTCTCACTGTTGGACCCTCCTCCACGGCCTCCTCCATTAATGAGTACTCACGCTGGCCTGATGCGGGTTGGTAGACTGGACACACCTTCGAATTATTATTTAGAATTCTCAGGCATACAGATTTTCTCACGATGATTCCCTCCATTAATGCAAGCGGTAATTAACAATGAATACACACGCAACTTCTAAAAGATAGTTGTGTATGCCATTTGAACTGGTTTCGAACCTGCGTCATTTGTCTTGGCAGTCCATACGCGAATGTGTACGGCTGAATCTTAAATGTTATCTTTATGTTTTCTAATGCGAATGTAATTAGATGCATATGTAATTAGAATACGATTTTTAAAATAAAATAATCATTCCATTTCATTGACAATCCCAACCATTTCAATGTACCTGGTAGTACTAATATTGGTAAGGAAACTCGCGTGTTAACACATTGTTAATGTCTAATCGGTTTATGATTTGTGTGTCACGAAAGCTCCTTCGCCATGTATCATGTTTATAGTAGAGATATTTTAAATAACATATGTATATATATTGGCCTTATACGTCTATTTCAGACGATTTAATCATTGTCTCATAGACATACACTTTTTTTCGTGGCTATATAAGCCAATTCTAGAGCGACAGCTTTTACCGCACACTCTACAGAAGAAGTTACCGACTGGTAGGTCATCGTAGGCCTGGTGACGTTTTCGTCTTTTGTCCGCCAGTGTTCTAAACCAGTTGTTGTCGTGAGCTTCACGCCCATTCAGCATGCGTTTTCTCCACGTATCTCGATCTTCAGCCAACTCTTCCCGCACCCTATGATCAATTCCGAATGATATCATATCTCTCTTAGCGCAGTCTTTAAATCGTAGTAGAGGTCTCCCTACATTCCTCTTTCCGTGGGCCATGACACCAAGCAAGACACGGCGTGGAAGACGAGAGGGGACCATTCGATACACATGCCCCAGCCACCGCAAGCGCCTCTGTTTTAGCAGAGCCGTGAGACTGGGTAGCTGCGTGATTTCAAGAACCCTCTCATTGGTGATCCTGTCCATCCACGAGACCTCCAAGATATTCCGGAGACATCGCATATGGAAAGTGTTGATTCGATGTTCTTGTTTTGCGTACGAGGTCCAAAAACATAAACGTCATCGAATTTCAGTTGCATATAAAAATACATTGCGCAAATGTAACTTGACGTTTTAATTTATGAATCCTAATTAAATACTTCGTATCTGTACGCGGGACCTCGCGGCCGTTGTGTATTTATTGCTCACTCTGTCGTTACAACTTAAATCGATATTGGTAAAGTAACAAATAAATAAATGCACATGTCACATAATAGAGTGCAATAAAAACTCAACAAGCTAGAATGTACAGCAATTAACAAATTAACAAGCCATGGTTGATTTAGTGAAGATCGCAACAATGTAAGATCTCACACCTGCCTCCATATATCGTTCTGCCAAATCAAGTATCGTGAGCTTTGTCGGAATCGGAACGGAAAAAATAATCAATCACTTTGAAAAAGCAACAATGTACTTTCAACCTTAAATCTGAAAGTATAGAGTCGTTAAAAAGCTACGTGGCGAAATAAATCCAGCTGCAAAAAATCCCACTCGGTCTCTGATGAAGTATAGATTAATCATGCGATAATTACCAAGCGGAGCAGCGCGGAACAATCGGATCGGACGTGAGGCAACACGCGAAGAGCACTTTCGTCGACATTCGGTAATCCCACGAGTCACTGATATGTACCGAACGGGACGTTTATACTACAAGCATAGAGATCTGTATAGTTTACACACATTACTCGACATAGCATCACGCGATCGCCAACTTGCCTCACGTACCTCGCAAAAAGTGATCCAGAACTAACCGTGGGAACATCGTCCAGGCGTAATGCATCGTGATTATGTTTCCACTGTTTGAATAATCGATTACTTACCGATCATTAATTAATATTGATATGATTGATTTGTCAACCGTTTTGTAAACATTTCTTTTATTCTTAATTCGTGTTGCACAAAGGCGTTAAAAATTAACGGTCTTATTCATAATAAAACGCTTATCGAAGGTATAAACCTATATTAGTTAAAACGTCATATAAGCCTATGGAACGTTTCATAAAATTCTTTATTCATAATCGTTTCATAAAGCTTCGATAAATAAAATGTCCCTATCGTACACAATGTTGCCATTTCGTAGAAAAAATGTGATTTCAATTGATTTCATCGAGGTTTTGTCTCTGGAAAGAGCCAAAAAAACGACAACTTGTCATTGTCATTGTCATTTGTAAACAAACTTTACTCTTGAGGGTAATCACTGTCGTAAAGCCATATATATTTTAAAAAAGAAGACTCTTGATGGAAAATTTAATTTGCCTTGCAATCTAGAAAGGTCTCATTTGGTCAGAATGCAGCAATCTGCAAAGCGGCCGAGGGGTGAAAACTGGCTAGAGGAAGACAAGGTTGGTGCAGCCATTTTCTGGTTATCAAAATTCCTCTTTGCGCTATTTATGTATCCATTACTAACATTGTTTTTGCTTACAAGCTTTTCTTGAAGGAGTTAGTGAGGGAGCGGGTTCATGTCATCGAGAATAAAAATACAGACACGAACTCCAATTCCTTAAAGGTGGCGGCGTGGAGCGATTTGAGAGAGAGGTGCAACTTAAATCTAATTGTTATTTTGGATTGTTTTAATGTCAAACAATGTGCACAACGATATAAACAAACTTCGTTTTTATTCTTGTTCTTGTTTTTATTATTGGGGCCTTCTAAAAATTAAGGCAAAAAAATTTTAGGCAAAAGAGAAAGGTGGTTTTAAAGACTAGTGGTGGCCCACCACCAATCATAAGAGTCAGTAGTGAAGACATTAGCAGCTGGCTGCCTAATGAATTCACTACTGACAACAATGAATTTGATTCAGATCAAATAAATCGGGTAATATTTTATTGCTTGTTTTTATAATTTGACAATTGAGTCATAGTTTTTGTACTTGTAACTATAGGTATATTTGAGGTGAGAATACTTTTGTGTAATGAAAATTCACATTTACAGAACTAATATTCGTCAAAACCATCCACCTCACAAGATCAAGAAAATTGTATAATTCAAGAGGTATGTTAAATCAAAAGTCAAAATTAAACTCAAATCATTTTTAATAAGTAATGTAAAGATCACCATAGAGGAACACATCCACGAAGCCAGAGGAAATTATTACTTTGCCAAAACAAAACTTTTTTTAATAAAACTTCGAAAAAACTATTTATTTTTCAGATAGTTGTGCCTCCTCAGGGTCTGATTTCACCTGAATATATAAAGACGGTATTAATAAATCAGTTTTATGCTGTAATCATGTAGAATTCTGTTGTAGGTATATAGATAGATAATACTTTATATTTTTCAGGCAGTAAACCAAACCAATCAAACAAAAAAATCTCCAAACCCATCTCCACCTGGAAACATACAGCAGGTATTTACAAATCATCATTATGTAATTTCAGTTTTATGCTAAAATCCTGTAGATACTATTTTATTAAATAAAATTAGTTTTTTAGATGACATATGGGGAGCCTTCAGAACCACCTCCACCAATTGCTTCAATTCAACTATTTAAAAAACAGTAAATCACAAAAAAAAGATTCCTACAGTAAGTAAACTTATATTTCCATAGTTATAAAAAGTTATATAATGTTTTGGTTAATAATTAAATATGGGTGTGTATATAAACTTAATACAGTTTAATAATGAACTTTACCCAACAATAAAAAAACATATAATAATTATACATCTAACATTAACCAGCTAATCTTAAATCTACATTCACACCCATCAAGAATTGTAACATAAATATCAAAGAAAAGGTATTGCATTATTTTGTATATTTATACACTGCATTATTTCAGGTTCATCGCACAGCCGCAGAACAAATTGCAGCGGTGGAAGTGCAACGTATGAGAGAGCTGCATGCTCTGCAGACGGAAAGTGAGCACCAGAGAATTAAAAATTAAAACTTGAAAGAAACATTACTAAAAGAAAAAAATAATTTAATAAAAAACAAAATGACGAATAAAAAATATAGATAACTGAATTTTAAACGATGTTTAATTATTTACCTTTGAGTGATAAAATTTCATTCATTGAAGTGCCTTGCTATTTGTTTTGACGTTGTTCCTCTGCAAAGAAGTGGGCATCTTTATATATAGCGTGTCGTGTGAGCGCACGCGCTACTCTGCTACATATGCGACTGGTAGCGGCTTGAGATAATCCATGGAGGTCCCCAGCATCTTCTTGCATCTATAACATAAAGAAAAGAGTCTTAACAGTAGCTCATCATTAGGTACAAGTTAGTAAAAATATCAAAAAGGATTAACTTGCCTCACGACGACTTTACACCTTATTGCAGTTAATACTTGCAATTCTGGTGATGTGTCACAACCTTTACGATTCAGCTGCAACTCTTCGCGGAATAAATCAATAATAACAGCAGCCGATTATTTCGAAAAACGATACCGTTTACGGAATTCCTTGTCATCCAGAGAAAGTGGATCGAATCTGCCTATACAATTTCCTAGACGAAAGATTTTCAATAAGTGCAATGGTATGCAGGGATTGTAAGGCTTGCATTTTTAATAGGTAAGTAAATAAAATGCGCTACAAGGTCGATCTCATATTATATAGTATAATACTCTTTGGTCGATGTGTTTTTACTTGATTAAAAGTGACATCGAAAATAAGCGTCAAACACGAGACAGCTGATCGACGTCGGCCATTTTTTTGTTATGGAACGTTTATAGAAGGGTCTTCGCTTCCTTAACTTTATCGGAGAGATAAGGAGCGTTTTAGCTCTATTGAGCCATTATGAATAACGTTTTTTAACAAGCTCATATTAACGGCCTTTTAAACCTCTGATAACTCATTATGAATAAGACCGTAAGACTTTACCTACTATAAAAGCGGACCACGTTTTGACGATTAAGTGATTTTATTTGTCTTTTTATTTCGTGTTTTAATTCATTTTATTTGCCTCAATTACGTAACACAAGCAACTATTCTGTAAGCAATGATAGGGTTGCCCCTTACACAACTCGTCCTGAACTAATCTCCGATACGTCGCGTGAACTTCGACAGTTAATAGGACAGACCGCGACCGAAATTGACTTTGACCCGGAGACATTCAAGGGTCACTTACACCGCATTTAGTTGATAGAGATACGACCGCAAGCTACTCCATCTGTAGTTGAGTTAGGCAGGTTCGATAGTGATTTTCTCAAGCCTAAATTCGCTACACCGTTTTTTGCATGACATATGACGTATATCGGGTAGCAATAAACGAGCGTAACTAAACGGCAAGTAAAGCGCCTACAATTTGTATAGATGGTTATCGTGCGAGTTTGTGGGAGCGATTTGGGTTGACGTGGTGGTTTTCATGCGAGACGCACGCGACCTTACGCCTCAGGGTCGGGACGCTCAGCCCTCGCCTTCACTCACCGTGCATTAGCATATTATTGTGTTATGAAAAATGTATTTAGTGGGAGAAGGCTAATGGATGAGACATCTCGTGCGATGATGAGTGTTCAAATCTGTTTAATATTATTGTTTAAAATTGAAAAGTGATTTCTGAATGTTGTTTTCGCATGGCAATAAAGTCATGGCTGCACAGGCCTAATTAGTCTAATTTTATTATCAGTAAACTAGCTTAGCTAAACAAAAGTTAACTTCTGAGTCGAAGTCGAACGAACTGCAATTATACGAGTCAACTACTCACATATACTGTAGATCGAATATCAACTCAAACTAACTAAAGTTAGTAGATCTAAGTTTTGTTTTAGTTTGATCTGATAACAAGAAAGTTAATACCTCTGACATAGGAATATGCAATATAATGCAATTGAAAAATAATATCATAAATTATATTATATAGATTATTTCAGATAAAATTCATATCAATAAATTAGTCATACGTTACACCTGTGCAATTAATTAGCTGTTTGTCTAGAATGTCTCACTCAGAGAAAAATATTTGTACGGTCCACAAGAATTTGTTTATAGTCAGAGTATGGTGAGATCATCAGGGGTCGCGCTAAGAGGGATCCCAATCTCAAGTCCCTCAAAGCAGCCTACAACCGTGCTGCCAAGGCTTGCAAGAGGGAGTATGTTAGAGCGGATGCCCAGCGCGTCTCCAAGATTGGATGTGCTTTGGCCGATCACCCGACAAGCAGTCGTGCTTATTGGAGCTTGGCTAAGGCGGTCCAATCTAATTTCTGTCGCCCTTCGCTGCCACCGCTGAGATATCGTAATGGAACACTGGCCCATAGCTCGCAAGAGAAGGCCGATTTACTGGCAAACCTCTTCGCGGCTAATTCGAGACTCGAGGACTGCAATGCTCCTTTACCACCTACGCTGCCCGGTTGCGGTCACACAATGCCTGATATCCGTATCAGGCATTGTGATGTGCGGCGTGAGCTGCAGTCTCTCGACGTCCGGAAGGCCAGTGGTCCGGATGGTATCCCAGCGCTTGTTCTCAAAAAGTGTGCAGCGGAGTTGTCTCCTGCACTGACGCGCCTATACCGTTCGTCCTACCTCTCAGGTGTTGTGCCTGAATCGTGGAGGGAGGCCAATGTGCAGCCGATCCCCAAAAAGGGTGATCGGTCAGACCCTAACAATTACCGCCCAATCGCCATCACCTCAGTGATCTGTAAAGTCATGGAGCGACTAATTAACAGCCAATTAGTTCGTTACCTGGAGGATCACTCGTTGATCAGTGACAGACAATATGGTTTCCGCCATAACCGATCAACGGGTGATCTTCTAGCGTTTGTATTGCATCACTGGGGCGAGGCGATTGACAGGCATGGCGAGGCTCTGGCTGTGAGTCTCGACATAGCCAAGGCGTTTGATAGGGTCTGGCACCGTGGCCTTCTCTCCAAGCTCCCGGCATACGGTCTGCCCGACAACCTGTGCAAGTGGATTTCCGGCTTTCTGCATGAGCGTAGAATGCGTGTCCTCGTTGATGGACACGCTTCGCAGTTCATGTCAGTAAATGCCGGAGTACCACAAGGTTCTGTGATTCCGCCCACCTTGTTTCTTCTGCATATCAATGATATGTTGTCGCTTGGCAACATTCATTGCTATGCAGACGACAGCACGGTTCATGGGCGTTATTGCAGCAAGCCTCCTGGTTGCCGGGTGGATACTGAGAGGAGACGCGAGGATCTTGTCATGGAGCTCAACCAGGCCTTGGATCTCATATCATCATGGGGTACCAGGAATCGGGTTGAGTTTAATGCCAAGAAAACCCAGGTGTGCGCGTTCTCGTGCAAGAAGTCTCCGTTTTCTCCAATCCCCGTTCTTCAGGGTGTTCCACTCGCAATGCGGAATGACCTTAGTGTCCTAGGTATGGATATCCGCTGCGATCTTAATCCAAGGAGTCACATCGAGGGCGTAATATCCGCCACTTCCCGCAGGGTCGGAATCCTGAACAGGGTGCGGCGGTTTTTCACGCCCGGTCTGCTCTACCGCTTATATAAAGCACAGGTGCGACCGGGAATGGAATACTGCTCGCACCTCTGGGACGGTTCCGCAAAATACCTCCTCGATGCCTTGGACGGGTTGCAGCGGCGGGCCATCCGCATTGTGAATGACGCAGACGTGAGTAACAGCCTGGAGCCGCTACAGCTGCGTAGGGATATTTCCTCGCTTAGCGTGTTCTACCGTCTGTATCATGGTGAATGCTCTGAAGAATTGTTTGATCTTATCCCATCCTCTCCCTTCCATACCAGAACCACGCGTACTGGATTGCGGAGCCACAGCTTTGTGGTGTCTACTACCCCGGCCCGAACTAAGAGGTACGCAAACTCGTACTTTTGCCGCACCATTAAGCTGTGGAACGGTTTGCCAGCTACCGTGTTCCCTCCTTCCTATGATCCTGGGTCCTTTAGGCGTAGTGTGAAGAAGCTACACAGCAGGCCGGCATGATTGTATTGAGTAGCGAGTGATAATCTATCCCTCGCTACTTGATACTATAACTGGACGGCACTGCACTTACCATCAGGTGCAGTGTGGTCACTTTGCCGAGCCACGATAAAAAAAAGAAAAAAAAAAAAAAAAAAAAAAAAAAGATCAAAAGACTCGAGGCATGGTAATGTTATCTATATTACCGTGCTCGTGGTTTCTGATACCCACGACACAAGGTAATCATAACTTATTCCCTGACATTGTCACAGATTCTTCAACACGCTTACAATAATAACAAGCTTCTTATTTAGTCGACTCCATACACAATTCTTTTTCTAGCATTAATGCTTATCGTAATTTGCAAAATGAAAATGATCACTACATTGTTGGTAGTACACTTGACACATTACAATTCGCTACCACGGCTCGCTATTTATCATAATATGGGACGAAAATAAACTGCATTTGACTGAACCGTAATTCATCTGTGTCTATTCCTTTAGAGATACATGCGTGAGCGTATGTTGTGTATTATTTTCGCGAAGCCACAGTTGCAATGAATTAGTCGTAGCTGTTGTTGATTTCGTTTTTTAACATCAAGCACAACCCGCTGCATTGTAGGTAGGGATGAGAGGGAGAAGGGGGATTCAAAACTCCCGCCGGCCAACATTTAGATAGAATTAAGTGTACTTAATCGTCGGCGCGGGCGCTTCGCCCGAGGGAGCACAAATTGTGCCCGCAACACCCGCATTACATACTTTTTGCGAAGGCACGCCGCTTCCTCGCTAAATTTCAGTTAGCCAACACTTAGCTCTACTTTTAAGTGTATTCACGTGGTCCTAATGACTGGCAATTTTGAGTTCGAGATAATATAAAACGGAAATTACATCTTGATTATGTTATGTATAGTAATTAAATAATAAATTAATAATAATACCAACACCACCCAACAGTCAGACACATAGTTCTATATATTCACTTCATTAGTAGTTGTAGGGTACTTGGTGGAGAAAAGGGTGTGGTTAGGTCAAGGTGAGCTTTGGCTTCAAAACATATGTGGGGCAAAACATATCACAATTGTGTATGTAGTTTTTTATCGAAAAATTACACGGGGGTGGTGTGGTATTGGAATTTTTGCATGGCGATAAGTTTTGACCCCTATTACATTATGGATGAAAATAAGCGTCGCGAGCCGTGAAAGCAGAAGTTTTGACTCGGGGATACTGTTATAAATAACATTCACACACATAGCCCCAATCCCACACTAAGATACGAGTCTTGCGTTATGGGTATCGGGGGCTACAAGAGACTTTCGGTCTCACAACACCCAGACCCCCGACACAAATGTCTGTCTGTCACACAAACATTTGTCCCGGTGTGGGAATGGAACCCACCGCCTCTCGTTTCACAGCCGGCTGATCGCCTACTGCGCCACGGAGGTTGTAAAAAAAATGTTATGAGTTATAATTTTGCATATCCAGCTTTTTGTCGAGATAGAACAGTCATATAACTTTGACACTGATTAGAGCTGGTAGAAAAACTTTCACAAAGAGTTAGTCGATCTAGCAGTCGAAGTATGGCTTTGTGCGCTGCCACTAGACGAATAAAACAGTCCCTCTATAAGGGCTTCATACAAAACTTATTAGGTGTATATATGATGAGTTCATATATACCTACGTTTTAATTTAAAATAAATTGGACCTTAAAGATTACCATAATAACTCTTAATTTTATTTCGAATCTTCAGTCGACCGTGAATCTAGACTCTAGTGCCCCAACAGATTTAATCTCGCTGGTGATAGGAAATCTATCGCATGCTCGGACTTTGATTACAAATATCATACTAATAGCATGCACGTTCGCTGTTCAGTGCTCATGTGCCCGCGGGTGTGCACTTTGCATAATATTACTCTGTTACAAACGCACCCTTGCACATAGGGGTAATGCAACTATATACCGAACACCAAGTGCAGTGAGATAGAAACTTTAACAATCATAAACATAATATATAGAGAGATATTGGGGTTTTATATTTAGAAATACTCAGTATTAGCCCGGAGTCTGGAAATGCCCGGTATGGCGATAGACTCGCCCCGTATCAGATTATGGGACCTTAATAAATTTGGCGAAAAGTGGGTGTACTGGTTACACCTCTGCCTATCCCTTCCGGGATCATCCCCGAAGGGGTAACAGGAGTGTATATTTGTGTATGTAAACATAATATAACAAATATCTGTATTCGTGAATGAGTCATTCAAGCCAGATTTAATGACAAAAAGACACTTATGCAATACCCGCTGTTCGGGCGAGTCGCTTTCCGGGATCAACCAGTGAACATGCAGTCATTTCAGAATGGCATAATTCTAACAATCATTGATAGTCTCGACGGTCAACATATATTTGGACAACATTGTAGCATTTCGGTTATGATGAATTACGAGTCCAAGTTATATCGCGAACAGTGGTAGACCTCTAGGGACCGAGCCCGTTAAGACACACACCAGCCTGAGGACCTTCCCCTTTTCTAGAGGAACATTAAACCATTCCTCTACAAGATAACATTCACCGTGCCAGAAATAGTGCTATTCCAATAAAATTCAATTTGTCCTAATAATAAATCCCTTATACATATATCAACTTAAAAAAAATTATAACATTAAAAATTGGGTTACGGTCGTAGTTTATACACTAAATGAGTTCGACAACGCAGTGCATATGAGAGGATGTAATATATATATAGCTCATAGGTGTGTGTACAAGAAAATTTGTTGGAATTTATTTTATCAAGTTTTGCAGAAAAAACTCTATTATAAATGACATACATTTAAACTTCCAGGAGTCATAATAATTATGTCATTATAAGGCCATTTTCATGTGGATCAATAACAGCGTAAACCGACTCTGAGCATATACAATTTAGTTAAAGTAATAGGTCCCTAAATCCGCTCACCGGTTGTTTATTTTCAATAACACGTTAACGAACCGCGTATGTCATAACAGTTGCGTCGACTTTCTCATTTCCTATAAACTCTACGCCCACCTTTTAGCCTTCGGGGCTTGTATTTTCTTATAAAATACAGGGCAGAGACGAGTGCGTGTTCTTTTGTGGGATGTTACGTTCACAATGGGCCGGTTTCATTATGCAGTCCCGATGGAAAAAAGAACGAAACAGATGTACGACTAGGTTGCGGTGCGGCGCGTTGCATCGCGAACAATGGTCACGAACCGGCGATCGATCCGGGTCTTTTGTGAACTAGTGACACGGCTCCGGACAGCTGGCGTTCCGTGTGATAAGACAAAACTCAAGATACTGTTCGGGATTGACTGATCTAGATGTTGATACGAAGACTAATAGATCCATCCGGAGTAATATCAAGATAATAGTGATGAATGATCGGAATGCTAAGCTACATGTTTTTCGAGTAGCTTTTTGATTCATAATACTAGTAAATAATAATACTAGCCCTGTATTAAACATAGTCCCACTGCTGTGCACGGGCCTCCTGTACTAATGAGAGGGGTTACGCCTTAGTCCACCACGCTGGCCTAATGCGGGTTTATAGACTTCACATACCCTCGAAATTCTTATGAGAATTCTCAGGTATGCAGGTTTTCTCCCGATGTTTTCCTTCAAGGTTAAAGCAAGCGATAATTCGCAATGAATACACACGTAACTTTAGAAAAATCAGGTGTATGCCACTTGGGTTTCGAACATATACGACTTTCGTCTTGACAGTCCGTAACGCAACCAACTAGGCTATCGCTGTATTATAATACTAGTACCTAACCAAAAATGACTGCCTTGGTGGCGCAGTTGTAATTGCGCATGCGTTACAACCGCTGTGCTGAGGTCTCGGGTTCGATCCCCGGGTCGGGTAAAGTGATATTGGGTTTTTCTATCTAGAAATTCTCAGTATTAGCCCGGAGTCTGGAACCTGTGCCCGGTATGGCGATAGGCTCGCCCCCTATCACATTATGGGACCGAAATTTGGCGAAAAGTGGGTGTACTGGTTACACCTCTGCCTACCCCTTCGGGGATTATAGACGTGAGTTGGGTTTGGTTAGTACATACATACATGTATGTACCTATGTATGTACTAACCAAAAATATAACATAATATCTTATGGCGGTAGAGTGAAAAAAATTACTGAATCTAAATGATATAGCATTTTATGGATTCAATAAATATTTGATTCGATTATGTTATATAGCAAAGAAATTGGTGGCTTTGGTACTCGTATCTCATTTGCGTAAATGCAACAGAGATCTGCGCGTACCAGGTGGTTAATTGTGTTCACATTCATATCACAACAATCCCGCATCGACAATCGCGTAGTCGGAAGCACATTTCATAACATAACGGCGCAGGAATTAGCGAACAAAGAAGTCGTTCTGGCCGTCATTAAGTTTTTTCACTCAAGTCTCGTTTCGCAGATCTTATTGTGTAAGTTGCAGGGTTCATATTGCGATGTCAGTTGTGTTTGAAGTGGCGACTCCCGGCAGACGCTCGGTGGTCGCGTGCGTGTGCGCCCGCAGCGAGCGGACGCGGCAAAATTACCTGCACTTATCTACAGGCGGGTTATTAGGTTGTTTCGCGTGCATACTGTTGCACCCCAAGGAGGATTTCGTACATTTGTTCCGGACTCGACGTTGCCTCAAATTATGTAAAAAAACAACTCCGAAGCAATAGAATTTTTATGCCTGAACCTTAATGAAGTAGCGTTTGTAGCTTAGTAAATATTAAGTGATGAAATCGTTTCAGGAAGGAATTACTTGGCTGGCAGAGTACTGGGCTGGAAAACTTGGGGAAGTCCTGGGTTTAAATACCAGGTCGGGAAATCACATTGTATGGTGCTTTCGTTTCCAAAAATATCACATCATTGGACACCAGTTGCATCTCAATACTAACTATTTTAAGATACAGGTGTGAGCTTTTAACAAATACATAAATCACATGTTGATTGTTATAAAGACGAACTTAAAAATTGCAAATAATAATCGGTTCAACCTGCAAGTTAAAATTTAAGATTACAATTGTAGTGTTCCGATTAAATGTTACGAAATATTATCTAATTTTCACTACACCACCGCGCTGGTGCATTTTAAATCGTAACGCAATATCAGTGAACGCAACTCGTATTTTGAAGGTATTTCAATTTAAATGATATATCCATAATCTCAACTGAAATGTATTTCATTCTGCCGAAATGTAATCAAATAATCAATATCTGTCAGTGGGAATGTGTGCGGACCAGAATAGCAGAGGGAAACCAGTTCGAAAAACTTTCTCAACGTTGAAATGAACTCGCCTGGTTAATTAACAAACCCTCGATTAATATTAAGTGAACCGACTTGCAAGTTTTGTTTTAAACAAATCGCGACGTGGAACTAACGCGGGACGCCTACGGACTTGAAGATTGTTTAATTAAAACATTCCCGTCTAGAGAACCGTACGAAGAAAAAGACCAACCGGTATGTACCGTTCGAAAGAAAAAACTTCACCCCCACCTTTCATCCCTAATCTCGTAATTGTCGGTGGGTTTTTTGCGCCGTCGATGAAAAAAGTGCTCCCTTTGTAGATTTGTGCCCTTGCACGTGTACACCGCCGCGGAATCTGTGTAGCACATCGTAAACGACGCCCACAGCTGCCACGGATTGTTCCCTCACGAAATATTATCGAAGAGCTTGATCCGCGTCTTTACTCAACCAATCGACTTTATCCGTCCTTGTTATGAATGAAAACACGTAATTAATCTATAGAATGACAAAAGCATTTAATTGTTTTCACCAAATGTCGAACGAGTCCGATGCCGAGACGAATTCGTTAATGCGTTTGTAATTAAGTCAAACGGGTGACGCAGCGCCGGAGCGGGTTGAAGACGGAGGCGCAGGGGCGGGGCGTAGGGGTCGCAGGTGTCGAGCTAAGGGCGTAACCTTTACAACAGCTGTTCGATGCAACCGAAGGAAATGACTACACGCCCGATCGTACCGATGAAAATAAGAAGAGTCGCCTTTTAATCTATTTCTAATTTATAGTAGCTGTAGGGTACAGATGTTTTATATAGCTTACTGCTCTAGTACTGCTGGCAGCTGTTAAAAGACCGACATTGTGGAATAGTAATATTATTGGCTAAAGGGCAACCCACGGCTATGGATAGAATGTTTACACAAGCTCCGACACCGCAACGTTAATGGGACTAATACCGTAGGATCTGGTGGCTTGCCCAGTGGCCATTTGAATATTAATCGTAGAGGCCGGTGTTGCCAGTCTTTATTTTCACAACCCACCGAAAAATTATCAAACGATAGATACCACTAGAAAACATATAGAATTTTTCCAAAAAACGAAATACTAAATTTCATATACTACACACATGATGATGTGCCACATAGAAGCGTTTGTGAAAGAATCGGAGTAATATGAATTCCTCTTGACCTAGGCTTGTAAACGAAGACGTGAAAATAACAGGCTTTCATTGTACGCATTTCCACTAAATTAAGTAAAATGAACCGCTAAAAATCTGCTCGCTCGATCGCAAAATTCATCATCTAGCGAGGACGCAGAACCTATCTAATAATGTTGTTAAATTTATTAAGGGCATATAAATCACGTCACGATTATAGTTTCGAGCGTTTGAGACGCAGCGTTCTAGGTGGTTTCTATTTTAACATTTTTGTATGTGTTTTTTTGGGATGTCACAACATTTTTAGTAAAGGATACACGTGAATAGCATTAGTAGTTTTAGTGACATTTGGCATATTATTTTTGAATCTTTTATGTAAATAATTTGAGAACACTTATAAAAATTGTACAGATACAGAAGAACGTATATTTTTTATATAGATATTTCGTCGGCAAATTGGATGCGACGTCATTATTACGATTTGTTCGAGTACGACCTGAAGTTGGCAACACTGATAGGAGCGCGGGCGGGGGCATGTATCGCGTCGCGTCGCGCATACGTTACAGCGTTATGGGCTTATAAATAATGTGACTTTGTAATGGGAGAGGCCGTTAAGTGTGAAACCGATTTGAGGATGCGGTACATCGATGTAGACAGCTACATTGGCGCGTGGAAAGGCATAATGTCTTAGTTGTCTTATTATTTTCTCTACATTTATGAACGTATGTATAACTGTATGCTATAAACGAACGTGGTCAGTTGTACATTAATATTTTTGTATATAGTTCATTTAATATTATCACAATGTATAACTATTTGTTTTTATAAATAAAAAAATACATTTGATTTTTGTGCCTAATGGATGAGGCTTGTTTTCATAAACACAAAGAAACCATTTGATTCAATTTTGTTTATTTATTTATTTATTTATTTATTATTTATTTGGAAAACCAACAGCTTATTCAACACTTTCACAGATACATAATATTAGACAGAAAGCTAATGACAGGTCTTCGCTGGTAGAAATATTATAGAATTAATGTGTGAACACAAAAAAAAAAAAGATGATGAAGATATGTAGGAAATCTATGAATGATTTACTATTTATATTACTATGCAGCTTTACCTTAAAGACAACTTGCTGTAGAAAACTTGAAGCACTGTCACTGGCAAGACATGAGTATGTAAATTATTTCAATAAATACTTTTACGCGCACACTTTGTAAGTTGATATTCAGGCCATAATTTTTTTTAATTATATAAACGATACACTGGTCTTTAAATTAGTCGACAAAAAATAAAAAAAAATATTAAATAAACAAATCTACCCCAACTATCGCCGACATAAGACGATAAACTTGAGAATAAGAACAATTTAGGGTTCCAATCACCACTTCAGTTGATTCCGTCCCGTCAATTCTTTTTAACATCCCCTGGATTTCACGATAACACCGCTGCAATAGCCGATAAAGGCCGACCATCCTCTTCCTTCCGCTCGTCGGTACCTTCGAAATCCTTTGATAAATTACTGTTTCATCTCATATTCGGATGTTCGCACGAAACTTTTAGAAATTCACCCTTCAATTTTTGCCGGGGCAGCGCGGTGGGGCGGTAATCCCCGCCCGGGCCGGACAGTTTACTGGGGGTTTTTAATTTGACGACCGCCCGCCGTGAATGGATTATCAGGCAGAGTCGCAATTAGTCCTCACGCTGAGGTCGGCCACGTCACTCGCCCTGGCGACTTTGCGAGGATTAAATACTGGCTGTTGTGCCGAGCCTTCGACCGTTTATTTAAAAAGGTTCGAGAGATTTGCCGACTCGCGACACTGAGGTACCTCCATGATTGTCTTACGGCAATATTTGATTGATAGTAATAGTTTTGGATTTAGTTGGCTTGTCATGGACAAATTAGATTAATAGATTAGGCAAATCGGATGAGTGCACGTTTCAAATTCGAATATATTTTTAGATATACAAAGTAGATACACAGAGAAAACTAGACTATCAATAAATGTCATAAGGCGTTAACATATATGAATTAAAATACTATAGGTGCATGAAGGAAGCATCCCTATATGATCTAACATATTAGATTTGAAAGAAAACGCTCACAGGGAAATTACTCAGATAGGAGTCTTATGAAAATGTAGGTGTTTGCGCATAAAAGCCCTTTCATAATCGCACAGCGGTATTTCAACAAAGCGATGCCATAATCAATTTCAAACAATTTCAACGAGCAAACGCCCAAAAACAATATGCCTTTGAACCCGAAGCTCGGCGTACAAACGCTGTATACCACTTCCATAAACCCTCCTGGGACCGTTGTTTCAAGGAATTGATATTTTGCGCCATTTTTCAACATAAAATCGAGTCACGAAATTAAGTTATATAAGCGAAGGAACAGGTAGGGTGTAAAGGTATTTTTGATATCCGCGTCAGAATAGGGGTGAAGGAATGACTTGGATAAAAAACTTAGTGTTGCAAAATACATTGTTTTAAAATAGGGTGATATTTCTCAGCATTAGTTCAAATGGCACCCACCGTGGAATAAACAATCTTAGAAACTAAATTCTTATGATGATAAAATTCGACGAGCTGTTAGTCATAAAACGCGTTTTAAACTTAGCAAAACAATCTGTCCACATCACATAGGCATTGAATTCAACCCTCACAATAAAGGGAGTGGCTACTTTTTAAACTCTATTTGGCGGGCATTCAATAATGCATCAATAGAAATGCTAATCTCATCTCGGATAAATAACAATGCAACGTTTTTAGCGCACGTGCGTATCGGAGACCATTCAGTGAGAGATAACATGTGTAGTGTAGTATTGTATGTGTGGGAAGGTGTAGTCGGGGACGTCTACCTTTTATTGTATTATGGCCTTAGATGCATTTTTTAACAGAAATATAATAGTCAAAGGTACTTTATTTTGTCCTGTCTGAAGATGGATAAGCATAATTGAAACGAGTATTAAACAAAACTGCGCCGAAAGTTGCAAATTAAACGTGAACACAAAAAAAAAATCTGGCACGGCAAAGTGACCGTGAAGTGAAGTCCAATTAGAGTATCGAGCAGCGAGAGACAATCTATCCCCCGGCCGCTACTCAACACAATCATGCCGGCCTGCTTCTTCACACTATGCTATGGGCAAGATGGTGAAGAAGCGGTCGACTGTTTAGTCGGAGTACTCAGAAGGCTGCAAAACGGCCAAACATCGTACCCCAACTCTAGCCCCTCGACGAAAAAAGAAATATTTTTTAACATTATTATTAAACAAAAAAATTATGTTTCAATATACACATGGTCTAGATAACTCACCAACCCTAAGTACAGCCACAGTATAATAAATAGCACTTGTAGTATAAGCGTAGTAGTGGACGCACAAATGGTTATGCTAAGCGGCCAGATTGTGATTAAACAATAATAGGGCTGATGGGTTAGGGCTGCCGGGAGGAACGAGCGATCGATATCCGAACATCTGGACGATTCTCGTGTGCATTACACGTCGCTGGTTGTTTTTTAACTGTAGGGAACTATAATTAGATTTCGAAAAATAATGTAGTGAGGAAATATTTCACTGACTGAAAATGTAGTTTTTTTTATTCTGGCGCGGCAAAGTGATCACACTGCACCTGATGGTAAGCGACAGTCTATCCCCCGCTACTCAACACAATCATGCCGGCCTGCTGTTTAGCTTCTTCACATTACGTCTAAATAGAGGCGTAGTTAGAGAAATTTGAAATAATAATTAGTCCCTCGAATGATACTTACAAAGGTGTTGTTTATCAGTATGGTAGAGTAACTGCGTACCTATATGGTTAAATCTACAGTTTAAATGGACCTTCTTAAATCGGCTGAAATATATAGAAGTAAGTTATGTGACACCCGAGGAAGAAAATCATCGACGCAAAAATGACTATTAATCCCAGAACAAGAATGCCACGGAGATCCAAGCAAAAGATAGTAAGTAATAATACATTTTATTGACTCCAAATATACAAATAATAAGAAATAACATTACAATGTAAGACTGCCTAGGTGCGTTACGACTGCTGTGCTTAGGTCTCGGGTTCGATCCCCGGGTCGGGTAAAGTTTATATCTAGAAATTCTCAGTATTAGCTCGGGGTCTGGAATTTGTCCCGGTATGGCGATAGGCTCACCCCTATCACATTATGGGACCAAAATGAAATTCGGCGAAAAATGGGTGTACTGGTTGCACCTCTGCCTAGTCTTTCGGGAATTACAGGCGTGAGTGTATATGTATGTATACAAAGTAAAACCGATCCACCAAATACCAACATTAATGAAATGCATTCATTGGAAAACAGACTTCACATTCATTAAACCGCGAATGAAACTAAAATAACACAGTTGCATTCGAAATTGAAAGTTTTATGGAACAAAAATAGATGTGAACACAGTTTATTATGCAAATGAAGTTGACAATACAAATTTTATCGACATGCACGATACTTAAAACACACTTAATTTTAGTATAATAAAATCACCCCACGCCAGTACGGCCGAGGGCTCAATATTGCATTAATGAGTCTCTCAACAATGACATTTAAAATGTTCAAAGAGTCGAGCTTGCAGCCTCCGCAAACTCATATCTGCTGCCGTACTAACTCTTATGTGTTTTGTAATAAAATCCACAATTGATTGCTCTAGGTCTTTAAAGTTAGTTAGTTATTCACTAAGTTAATTTTGCCACTCGATTGCTCGTATTGCTTGACACATAGAGTTCAAATTAGATAGACGGTTCTCGATACTTGGCAGTACTTAAGGGTGGATGATAAGTTCGGGGGTAGTCGCACGTGCGCTCGCATTTTGTGTATTACCTAAATAAACAAGGCCTTAGTTCCTTGCTTTGTTTGACGGTTCACACGAATTTGTATTTTATTGTAGTGAAAACTTCTTTAGGCATTTTCGGGATGGGTAAAAAGCACTGAAGTCACGTGACTGTCACGCTCAGATTATTTTACTTTTGACATAACCACGCCTTTGATGTTCTATATTGACAGCAATTTAAAACAACTCGACTGCCTCGGTGGCGCAGTTGTAATTGCGCATGCTTTACGACTGCTGTGCTGAGGTCTCGGGTTCCCCTGATCGGGTAAAGTGATATTGGGTCTTTTTATCTAGAAATTCTCAGTATTAGCCCGGAGTCTGGAACCTGTGCCGGTATGGCGATAGGCTCGCCCCCTATCATATTATGGGACCGAAATTCGGCGAAAAGTGGGTGTACTGGTCACACTTCTGCCTACACTTTCGGGGATTACAGGCGTGCGAGTAAATGTATTTAAAACAAAAAAGTAACTACTTCATGGACGCTTTTTGAAAAAAGAACACAGTAATTCCAAAGTTTTAAGTTTTCACTTCAGTCTGTAGTCCCCATTACATTCATGTTTTTTATGTTTATTCGCACTTCAAAAAATAATCTTTTGGCTAAAATTTTATTAAAATTTGTACTTTAATAATGTATCAATATACATTTGTTTTTGTAATAATCATAATAATACAATATCCTGTTTAATAATGTTCTTGTTTCAAGGTTTTTGGGTCGGTTTATACGATTTTCGTCAGTTTGGAAGGTTTTGGAAGTGTGCTCAGTAATAAACTAAATTATTTTACAGACAGCTTCAATGACAGTGATCGCGTAGCCGGCTGTGAAATGAAAGGTCGAGGGTTTGATTCCAACACCAAGACAAGCGTTTATGTGATCCACAATTTTTTTTGGGTCTGAGTATTGTGGAGTCGTAGTTCTTGATCATTATACAGGTTTCACCTTGTTAGGAGTCAGGAATATATATGACTTTGGTTATATTTTTTATTATGAAAATTTTAAATGAAAAATAAAATTGTAATTTTCACACTAGGTTTGATATAGCTAATTTACGGCTAATAAAAATTTTAGACATCCCTAATCTGTATATATAACAGAAGAAGCTGACTGACTGACTGACTGACTGACTGACTGATCGATCAACGCACAGCCTAAACGGCTGGGGTTAGAGACTTGAAATTTTGACAGTAGGTACCTTTTATCACGTAGGCATCCACTAAGGAAGGGTTTTTGGAAATACCACCCCTAAGGGGGTAAAATAGGGAATGAAAGTTTGTATGAAAATCCGTCATTTTTAAGTTAAACGCATGAATATTGGTATTTTGTATTGTATACTTTTTCTCCCAAACATGACCTCCGCGCGGGCGGAGCCGCGAGCAACAACTAGTCTTTCATAAGTGCACAAAAACTTACTGGCAATCTCATTTTTTCGCCACAATTCAGAACATGAAATATCACTTAACTTATAAGTTATAATAATAATAGCTACACGCGTGCTCGTATCGGCGAAATCTGATTAGATGGAATCAACGGAGCATAGTGCATTTGCATAATCCACGGTCCGCGTATGCGCTGCGCACGTGAGACGGCACGCGCGCCGCGGTCCCGCATTCAAAACAACCCTTTATATGTTATAATGAATTTCATTCAACGATGTTTTGTTGACTGTTTGGCAAATGGCGGTCGGATAACGCTGATGTTGCGATGGTTCAGATAATAGGGTCTCAATTTATAGGCACAGTAGTAAAAATTACATAACGAATTTACCAACTATCTTGTTAAAATAATATTATTAGATATGTTACTTAGAGAATCACAAATGATATACTAAATATTAAATGATTTTAGACTTTCGCGATTTCTATACATATATTAGAGAAAAAGGGTCATTTAAATCGGCTGAGCGGTCTGCCCGTGACCACGGCCGATGCAACTCGGTTGAAACATAGGCAATTAAATAGGTATTTATGACATTAAATATTGCGTGATTAAGACCCGTTCTCTAATTTTATTAAACAAAATATATTTTTTTATTTCAGTTTAAAATATCATCCCCTTCCAAAGTGTTACTTTGTTAACGATAGCTAAACGTCGTTTGATTATTTTTGCTTTTTTACCCGACTGTCTCAGAAATTACGACAATGTTTTTGTATGTTTTTATACAAAAATTCTTAAGACAGTTGGTAGGTTTATCTAAGGTCTGGGGTCCAGTTGTTTCAAGAAGACAATATCCTAGAAAGTTATATTTGTGGCAAGAAATTGGCATTTTGTAGCTATGATTGCTTAATTTTGTCGGATGGTGAATTCGGTTTAAATAGCACAGATTTTAACATAAAAACTATTTAAATAGCAGGTGCCAGGTGTTCTGAAGAATAAAAGCAAATAATTTATTAATAAGTACATGTACAATTTACCAGCATGTTAGGTATATTTAATGTATTGTAATCTATTCAAAAGACGATACCGGACACATTCTATAAAATTATAGCGGTAGGCAGCGGCTTTGCTGTGCCCTGGTATTGCAGAAGTCTATGGGCGGCGGTGACTACTTACCATCAGGTGGCCCGTCTGCTCGTCTGCCTATCGAGGCACTAAAAAAAAAAAAAAAAAAAATTAGTTCAAAGATTTACTATCGATTTAAGTTGTTTCCATATGGTTTGGTAAACTGTAAATGTTCGCTTAAATTTCTTTAAAATTCTTATACAATTTTGCATTGGAATATTGTACGCGTGTGTATACATATTATATTTAAATTTTATGTGCAGATACAGTCTTTTTACTGTTCTATGGTTCGACACATAATCTTTACAGGAACCCATTTGAACGAGGCTTTTAGTACCTAATGTATTGAATTAAACTTTGTCTAATATGTAGGTTCTTTTTATCTTAGTACTTTTTATTGTGCACGTTACAGTTCCATATAAAATACTTCCATAGTAGTTTGGAGGAAAGTTAATGTAACACAGAAAATGAAATCGGTCTAGAAATTAGAAGTTGTAAAAGATATTTTTGATATAGTTAATTCTACTCTGAAATTGAGTCATCTACTCTGAATAAGTTGCTTTGTCGTTATTTATATGTTGTAAATAAATAATTATTCGAGACTTATCCCTTAAAATGGTGTCTTGCAGATTTCCTTTCACTGACTTATCCACAAAACCATAAAACCAAATAATAGACGTGCTGAGACAAAGTATTATATTTTCTTTCTATTATCAATATTAGATTTAGCACAACATCCAGCGCAAGCGTAATCTGCATTCCCTACAGTAAGGTTCATATCATAAGTTTCTTATCATTAAAATCCTCTTGTGACGTTACAGCTGTTATTTTAAATAGCAAGACCATTTTATACAATCTGGAGTATTTGAGATACATATTTTATTTAGATTTGTGTATATGATCCAAATCAATACACTAACTAAAAGAAATATCGTTATTTCCACGCCACTTTCTTCTAAAAAATAAATCAAGATGTCCTTGGCACGCAGCACTGTTTGCGAGCAATCGTCCGTGGCGGTTGCGTTGCGACGTGCGACAAGCGACGGCTCGGGGTCGATCGGACCCCACCCGGCTTGTTCACACAGCGCACCACAGATACTCTGGTTTCGGGATTCAATTTACACTGGATATGACATGGTTTAATTTGACCATTTTAAATCATATGTATTATTTATAATATCAGTAACCCATAATCTTAATTATGGGTTGTTTTAATGGTGCCGATTGTGATTGTATGATTTAATATTATTGCATTTATTACAAACGCTACTAATAATTCATTAATTGATTTATTTATTGATTCGTGACTACGTGACGTCACGGACTTTACCTACTATAAAACATAGACTCATTTTTAACTAACACAACTAGGTACTGTGGGCTACCGGTGATTTTCATATAAATTTGTCTACATGCATAAATACGTAGCAAAATCTTAATTACATTACTAATATTCTCAGTGGGGTCAGGTGTTATAAATTACTTGCTAACATGTTTATTTCTGACAAAATAGTGTGCGACTGAACTTCCAACACCTGTGTAACATCTGCCTTTATTTTTTATAGAATTTAAATTGTATCATAATCAAAATGTTAATAGACTTGTCACACCATTTTTAAACTATCAATTAATAGTTATTTTATAACCACTTAACTGATTGTGGATTAATTTAACTGCTATAGATCTACAGTGTAGATTTATTGCGTCACGGAGAAATTGAGTATATATTGTTTTGAATTTATACAATTACAGATATTTAAAATGCTTGCAAATTAAAGCTGATAATAATTAAAGCGTCTTTTTAATCCAGAATTAATCATTCATTTAGTAAGATAAACACTGATTTGCCCTGCATAATATGCGAGAACTTCCTGCATCTAATCACTTAACTGACTGCAATATTCTTATAATATTTAAAGAAAACAGCAACTATTAATAAATAACACCCAACAGTCACACACATAGCCCCGGCCCCACACTAAGATACGAGTCTTGTGTTGTGGGTATCAGGGACTACGAGAGACTATCGGTCTCACAACACCCAGACCCCGGACACAAACATTTGTCCCGGTGTGGGAATCGAACCCACGGCCTTTCGTGTCACAGCCGGCTATTCGCCAACTGCGCCACGGAGACTGTTATTATATCACTTGTTGCATTATCTACGCTTTGACTAAAATTCTGCAGACATCCAGTGGCTCTAAATCTGTGCGATCAACCCTCGTGCTCGTATATTGGGTTACCAGTGCCGTTGGGGTGAGCGGTGAGCCTCGCTGGGCGGAGCCGGGGCGCACGATAATATCGACTTTTTCGCCATTATTGATCATTTGTTATTTGATTGATAGTTTTAATTAACATGCGCGGCCATTGTAGAACGTGCTTTTGTGACGATTCTCACGGTTGGCTGGAGATGAAAGAATAAGGCGTCTTTCTGTGTATTTTGTGTAGATTGTACGTTTTCGTGGGTTTTTGCTTTCTTTATTTTTATAAGAAAAAAGATTTCGCATTGACAGAGGTGTATTTTTTTGGTTTTGTAGGGCTGTGAATTTTGCTTTTTACGAAATAATAAAGAAATAGATGAATATAGTAAGGACTAAATCACAAACGAACCTTAACCTATGTGGGGTCAATATAATGTGTTTTTGTCGACCATTTCTTTCTATCAGCTGCCACACTAGTTTTCACACCCTTGCATATTTTGTATTCCACGCAATTCATTTAAGAAGACTTTGACTGCCTCGGTGGCGCAGTGGTAATTGCGCATGCGTTACGACTGCTGTGCTGAGGTCTCGGGTTCGATCCCCGGATCGGGTAAAGTGAAATTGGGTTTTTCTGTCTAGAAATTCACAGTATTAGCCCGGAGTCTCGAATTTGTGCCCGGTATGGCGATAGGCTCGCCCCCTATCACATTATGGGACCGAAATTCGGCAAAAAGTGGGTGTACTCGTTACACCTCTGCCTACCCCTTCGGGGATTACAGGCTCACGCCTGTAATCCCCCTTAAATGACATACATACACTCACGTGTATGTATGTCATTTAAGAAGATAGTTAACATTAGCTTCAAAATTCCATAAAAAAGTCAATTTTATCTAGTTTGTGGTGTAATATTTTCATTTCTTTTGTTGTAATTTATTTTTAACCCATTTATTACAAAACCAAAGTGATAATTAAACGTTGTTATAAACATCTACACGTTTTTCTTTAGGTTTTATAGTTGCAACTTTTATTCCTAATCCTTTGTAATTTTCACAACTATCAATACATATAGTAATTCTCTTAAGCCCTAGTTTTATTGTATAATGCCCTTTGTACCTGCAAAGTCCGCGGGGGATCGAATTTTTAATTTACAGGCGAATTATGTTCTTCCATCGCCCCATGAATAAAGCATCCCTATGCGAATGTCCACTGCT
Source organism: Laothoe populi (assembly GCA_905220505.1). Lineage (NCBI taxonomy): Eukaryota > Metazoa > Arthropoda > Insecta > Lepidoptera > Sphingidae > Laothoe > Laothoe populi. Next base: position 18,555,958 of record HG992153.1, on the reverse strand, counting down.
CGCCCCAAGGGACTTCGCGTAATGCCCACATAGAGTTAGGCTTCCTACTTCAATTAAAGTAATAACTAGCTAGCTTCACAATAAAAATAATTGGCCCGGAGTTTTCTGTACCGTCAATAAATTAAACCTGTTTTAATAATTACTATAGGTTTGTTTTCGTGTGGTCTCGCATACCCACGTGGGTTTGACAGGGTTACGCACCGGCAAACTTTGTGCAAACATTTCCGGCGAGATTTTATTACCAGTAAGGTGTTACAGATCACTTCGCACCCTTTATATTATTATTTTTCCGTTAGCCTATTTTCTTTTTCTTGTTATGTTTTCGAGTCTGCCGTTTAATTAATAGTTGTACTGCGTTCAAGTACATAAACATATTATGTACGGGAAGTATATGCCATATTAAATATTTTTTCATATTCAGTATCAGAACGGCACTGTCATCGAATATTCTGCATCTTATCCATTAGATTAACTTGAAATGCGAACCTTTTTGGGTTTTAATCAAAGAAAAAGCCTGTTTCCCCATAAATTAATCAAAAATGTTAAATAAGCAATCCGGAATTACTCCGGACTCAGCTGTTGAAGGGAATCTCTCAAAGCGAGCGCCGCCCGCTCAAAAGCTAAGGCATGTTGAGAAGTCATGCCGGATCCTTAAACTCTCATCACCTTCAAAAATGCACTTTACCACTGACGTATAAAGTTTAAAGTCCTTCGTGCTGTCTTCTAATTTCCTATGAATAGACACTACCCGGAGTTCAGGGCTGGCGACTAAGATTTAAATAATTAAAAATGTAGGCACGTTGTTGCTACTGCAATATAGAAGGCTCTAATGATATTACTCAGCTTTTCAGGTGTATTTCGCTCAATCTTTAAGAAGAGATAAGTTTTTAAGTTGGTGACAGTACGTCAATAGTGCTGAACTTTTTATGTTATCTTTCTTGTCACACTATTTCGTATAATAGTTTTTCCTTATAAGCATTTTTGTAGGCAATGAGACGTAGAATAGTAAACTGTTTATTGACTGCAATAGTGACATTTCGTTTGTAATTGACTATACTAAAATATAGTTTTCTCTTATCAAATGAACAGTCAACAACCACAATGATAGGGCTACAATATTAATTTGACAGTGCTGATACAATGTAGTCTGTTTTTAAGCTAAAAACTACGCAATACTTAACTTAATTTCGTTCTAGTTTTTATTGAGGAAAGTATTTAAACTCGGAGGCGGCGATGCTGTTCGCCACACATCACGCCACTGTATCCCACGAGGCGAAAAGCGGGCTGCGGGATGCCGCATAGCTACGCTAAATATACAGGGAGGGATGAGAGATAAGATGGATGAAGTGTGTCAGGTGATGAAAGAAAGGCAGATTGATATTTTGAGTTTGAGTGAGACTAAAAGGAAAGGAAGCGAAATAACGCAACATGGAGATTTAACGGCAGTTTGGTCAGGAGTCCCAGAAACCGAGCGTGCTCGTCAGGGTGTCGGTATTGTCGTTTCCGACCGATTAGCTCACTTTATGAAAGGGTACGAATGTATAAGTCCCAGACTTCTCTGGATTCGACTCAAAATTGGGCTATACCGAATTTTTGTGCTGGCGGTTTACGCGCCAGACATGGGTTGCTCTGAGTCGGAGAGGAAGAATTTTTGGGAAAGTGTGAGAGGAACTCTGAACATTTGCGAAAGTAATGAAAAGATAGTTATGATAGGTGATTTTAACAGTTGGGTCGGAGTGAAAAGAGATGGTTTGGAAGGTGTTTTAGGACAGTATGGTGACGAGAGAATAAATGAGAATGGCATGAGTTTGTTAGAGGTGTGTTTGGAGAAGGACCTTGTAGTGACAAACAGTATGTTTAACCACAAGGAGATCCATAAGTATACATGGGAGAGGAATGGAAGCAGAAGCGTGATCGACTTTGTTATTGTAGACCGTAGGCTCAAAAGGCAAGTTGTCGATACGAGAAGCTTTCGTGGAGTTAGCGTAGGAACGGATCACTATTTAGTTGTAAGCCGAATTAGTGGTCTGTTCAAATGCTGGCGACACAGGCCGCAAACATCGACAACAAGCTTCAGTCGCATCAAAGTCGAAAAGTTAAAAGAGATAGATGTGCAAGAAAGATATTTGGAAGAGTTGCGAGTTAAGACGTCGCACATATGGGAAGATGAATATGAGGGTAGAATGGATGTGGTTTGGGAAACTATGAAGACCAGTCTGGTTGGAGCAGCTACTAAGGTATGTGGAGTAGCAAAGCGGAAGGAAAGATTGATTGATGATAAATGGTGGGATAATGAAGTGAAAGAGGTCGTGGAAGCGAAGAAAAAGGCATGGCTAGATTTACTAGCTATAAAAGCGAAAGGATTCATGAATGTGGTAGGGAACACAGATCCGCAAAGAATAAAAGCAGTGGGCATTTATGCTGAAGCAAAAAAGAGAGTTAAGAATGTAGTTGCTAGAAAGAAAGAAAGTAAGAAAGGAACGCTTGAGAAAAAGCTTTCTGGTGATTTCAAAGCAAATATCAAACTGTTCTGGAAACAGGTACGGTTAGCTAGGGGATCATCAGGGGCGTCTAAGTTAGGCGTGATTAGGAGTGAGGATGGGAGAATGTTGAGCAATGAAAGGGAAGTCTTGCATCGGTGGAAAGAGTATTTTAAAAATCTTTTTGAGTATAGCGATGAGAGCATAGCTAATAGACAGGATGCTATAGACTCAGCTCACTCAAAAAGCGATGCAGACAAGGTGATTACGGAAGATGAAATAATGAATGCGTTGAACTATATGAAGATAGGCAAGGCTGCAGGGTATGACAGGGTTACTGTCGAAATGTTGAGAAGCGGCAAAAGTATAGTGGCAAAATTGTTGTGGCTACTTTTTAATATATGTTGGAGCAATGGTCGAGTGCCAGAAGACTGGTGTAAAGCCGTCATTGTTCCGCTTTATAAAGGCAAAGGGTCACAGCAAGAATGCAAAAACTATCGAGGCATAAGTCTTCTCAGCGTCGTTGGTAAATTGTATGCAAAGATCTTGATCACACGAGTGATGAATGATAGTGAAGAAAAAATATGGGATGTGCAAGCAGGATTTAGAAGAGGAATGGGTTGCACTGATCAAGTCTTTTCCATAAGGTGCATCGTTGAAAAACACTTGGCCAAGTCCAAAAAGGTGTACTGTGCCTTCGTAGATTTGGAAAAGGCTTATGATCGTGTGCCGAGGGATGAACTGTGGTCAACACTGTCACTAACATATGGGATTGAGAGCCGCCTAGTGAGTGCTTTGAAGTCTTTGTACAAGGACTCCAAAGCATGTATAAGGGTAAATGGAGCGCACTCAGACTGGTTTAACATTTCTAGAGGTGTTAGACAGGGATGTGTTGCGTCTCCATGGCTCTTTAATCTTTATATGGACAGCTGTTTGACAGTTTTGAAAGATATGGAATGTGGACTGGGAATGAATGAGTTGCATGTCAAGTGTCTTCTCTACGCCGATGACCAGGTATTGCTTGCGTCATCGGTGGGGGAGCTACAAGACTTGTTAAATGTAGTGAATGAGTCGTTTAAGGAGAAGGGAATGAAAATTAATGGAAGTAAGACGAAAGTTATGGTGATAGAAAGAGAGGAAGATGTTACGGAATGTAACATAAATATAGATGGTGAGAGAGTGGAACAAGTGAAAGAGTTTGTTTATTTGGGAAGCGTGTTAACCAGAAATGGGAAATATGAGAGGGATATTGAAAGGAGAGTGATGGCAGGTAATAAAGTGAATGGTGCCTTGCACGCGATAATGAGCAGCCAGGCGGTGTCACAAAAGGCGCAAATGGCTGTTCATAATGGTGTGCTGGTACCGACACTTATGTATGGAAGTGAAAGTTGGGTGTGGCAGAAGAAGCATGAAAGTGGAGTTAATGCGGTGGAGATGCGTTCCTTACGGAGTATGTGTGGAGTCACCCTTGCTGATCGCATGAGGAATAGTGTGATAAGAGATCGTTGTGAGTTGAAGAATGATGTGGTGACTAAGATAGAAAGAGGTATGCTGAGATGGTTTGGCCACATGGAGAGGATGGATGAAAGGCGATTTACGAAAGCTATTTATCGTGCGAATGTGACTGGAAGAGTGGGTAGAGGGCGCCCAAGGAGAACGTTTACGAATCAGATAAACGATCTTCTCCTAAAAGGGCAAATCAGAAGTACCTCCAACCGTCGTAAATGTATGAGAAGATGTATGAATGTGGAAGAGGCGAAAGAAGTGTGTCAGGATCGTAGCTTGTGGCACTCAATAGTCTCTGCCTACCCCCATGGGATACGGGCGTGAGTGTATATGTATATGTATGTAGTTTTTATTCAGAAAAATTATGTAGGACTATGTCTGAATGCGCATTTTGAAACCTAGTCTATAAGTATACTAGCATCTAATTGAATACTAGAAATTGCAAAACTATGATCATTCCCCTACTATCCATCAAATAGTTACGCGTCGTCGGCAGAACTCGAATTACAATCTACTTAAAAATTACATTCCATGAAGGGTTGAATTCCCCACGATGATTTCCTTGATAATTTATTTAAAGGCGCAAGTGCTGTCGGATTAGTGTTCTGTGTCGACAGGTAAAAACTACTAGAGAATTAGTTTTCTACTTTTGTGGTTGATAGGCTTACTTAATGTAAGTACTCGCAAAAAGTAATATAGTTATCTATACCAATATTATGAAGTTAAAGATGTGTGTTTGTTTGAACGCGATGAGCTCTTACAGCTATGTAATATCATTTTACTAGGGACCAAGTGGCTGTCACTGGGGCGACAAGTCTGCGAGCAGAAAGATAGTATTTAAAAGTGGGTTCAAAATTATTTAAACGTATAGATGATTGCTATTAACCGACTTCAAAAAAGAAGGAGGTTAACAATTCGTCGGAATCTTTTTTTTTATGTATGTTACCTGATAACTCGAAGACGCCTGGACCGATTCGAGAAATTCTTTTTTTGTTTAAAAGGGTATACTTCCCAGGTGGTCCCATTGGCACCAAGTCAGAATCTGATGATGGGATCTCAGACAAATCAAGGGCAACCCTCAAATTTTATAGTGACGCATAATTTGTTTTTTATTGAAGTCGGTGTACTTTTTATGAATAAATAAACTTTTACTTATCTGTAAATTTTTTAAAAGTGTTCAAAATTATTTAAACTTATAGATGATTGGTATTTTCTGTAAAATGTTTCAAATTGCCCTGCAACTGAGATTTCCATATAGATACGTTGCCAGCTGTTACTATTTAAAAGGCTGAAGCATTCTCAGAACTCTTTAATTCTCCATTTAATGAAACAGCCATGTTCAATATTATATACAAAAGGAAGCAGCACAAACCCGCATCGCAGCCCTGCAAAGGGTCTGATTGCTCATTAATCACGCGGCCGTAATTACCGCGGCCGGCACTACCGAAGCGACCGGCTAATTCCGTTGCTCCGTGCCGCATAGCCGGGTTGAGTGTCGAAAAATATGGATTCACTGTGATGACTGGTTTAGTAAAGTTATTCAAGACAGTTTTCTAAATTAGAAATAGGAAAGATTAAATACTCGTTGAAAACTGGGGATGAAGTTGAAACAAAACACAGAATTATAAATTCATTGTGTATCACTAATTTAAAAGCTATTATCAATTCTGTACACAGTATTAGAAAGAGATGATCAGACAAGAAACTTTTACACGGCCCTTTTCTTCTTTGCTTACAGGAGACCATATTCAATACTAAATATTATTCGAAATAATGGTAACTAGCAGTGTTGGCTTGGTTTGTTTATATTGTAATAAAGGTCGACAAATAAATGGGACATTATCGAAAGAAGCAAGATGTTAGCGACCTGGTACGATTGAATTTGGTGTCTTGATAAATTTCATTCATGAGTAGAAATGTCACAGTAAATTGCCACTTGACGTCAGTTTTCTGTGAGACAATGACTCGTCCGGTCTCCGGTCAGGCCGACCCCTTCACGCTATAGATAAAACTCAACTTACTGTTAACTTACAAGTTCTAACTTATTACAACTTGTAATCAGAAGTAGTGCTGTTTATTGCTTATACTGAACTGGTTTAGGAGAAAATCCATGTGTTTGCAATGGTAAACGGGTAGTCATAAACATGATATTCGTAGTTGTAGATGGTATACTGGAAGTACGGAGAGATTTTGAGGTAGTTCTAGATTGTATGGATACGAACATTTTAAAATAAAATATGTATTGTTTGCAAGTGCATGAGATTTGTCTCAAAAGAAATCCGGCTGAAAATAGATATTTTTTGAATTCATAACCAGAGCGTTGCTAATACCGCCAAACCATAACATAAGAGTCCACTTCCATCTTCAGTCTTGGACATTGTGACTTTTGTAAGCTACATATTTAATTCTGCTATACCAATATCATTCGTTTCCAATTTTCCATTAGTTCGCAGTTGAAAAACGTTCAGTGCAGTATTGCATCAAAAAAAATAATACTGACTATGATATCCAGTAGCATGGTTAATATTTCACGCAACGAATACAGTTGGCATTAGATACCTACTTCTTCATCATGAATCAAGGCCCAATTAACTCATCATCAAGTTAAACAAAAACATAATGTAAGCAGCTAATGATGAGTACTCATCTCGTATTAACGTGTACGTGTTACGCCACAGTGCTGCAACGGTGTGATATATCATATAGACGCACTCGAATATAATGCTTGAATCGAAGCAATATAAACTACACGCGCATAATCTCCGTGAATGCACATATTTTATCGGAAAAACATAATGATAGGAATACTTAGTCACGGCATGGGTTTTGTGTAATACTTCACATAGATCAACACTGAATTCATTATACTTCCAAATCATAAAGTGATTTATACATATTGCATCTAAAGGCACGTCTATCACCTGCCCTGGTAACCGGATGCTATAAATTATCAAACTTGAACCAACCCTCGAATTTTGGGGATTGGAAATCTTGTTTTGTTAGGAATAGTTCAATGTTGCTTTGAAAGGGTATTAAAAGTGTTGATGTTAATTTATGCTTCAATGATTCTAAGTGTTAAATAAATTATACCATGTATTTACCTGGCAACAATTAAACAAGTGACGCTGAACAGGTTGTCGTTGTTGCGAGACATGATGCGTGTCATGTTGTTTGTACTAGCACACAGACACCGTTAAAAATATGTTTTATTTGTTATCCTGGCACGTCAAAGTGACCACCGTCACAATCCGTCACAATACCGTCCAATCAGAGTATTGAGTAATGAGAGACAATCTATCTCCAACTATTCAACACAATCGGCACACAACGGCCAAACATCATACCCCAACTCTAGACCCCCGACAAAAGTTTCTCGATATTATTGACAATTTTGAATGACTAAAGCAAAACGACAGAAAGTAAAAGCCATGCACGTTCACACGAATCGATCCCCTACTATTTTCAACCATGTCGACTGTCGAACTAAAATTAACAGTGCAACTAATGAACTTGTTACCGCTGTGTATCAAGCCTGGAATCACGTTAACACGATCGGTAAGGCGATAAATTGTACTACAAAGACGTTGGACAAGAGTAATGCGAGCTTGGCTCTCGCGCCACGCTCGTTAACTAGAAATAGTGTAGGAAGCTATCAGGACTGTCTTTGGTGCCGATGAGAAAGGAATGATGGGCACGGATTCGGTATGCGAAGTGCCGACGGGTGTGTATCCGGCAGCTTGTTGGGGAAGGTATTTTAAGCATCTGACGTAAAGTCAGATAACGCTTTAATAGAAAGGCGTGGCGGAATAAAATAATGGCTTTTATGAGACGACCTTTATATTTCAATGGTAATCTAGATATTTCGATAATACCTGCAGTTATTTACCATCTTGTTGACAGGAATTTACTCTATGTTTGTTAAGTCAAACTTTGAGGGATATTCCTACTGTTTGTATAATTGCCAATAATAATTATATTAAAGTATACTGCTAAATAAATCATTAATAGTCTTGTTGGGAGTGGCACCACTTCCCATAGCCTACGAAACTTCAGGTTCAGAAAGTCAGAAGTTTAAATGGTTTAAACTACTGACTTTTTGAAAGTCATATGTATATTCATTGTTAATTCGATAATTAAATTACAACAAAATCTGCATATCTGGAAATCCTCCATAAATTATGCAAAGTCTACTTATCCACATTGATGCCGCATGGTAAACTAAGGTCTGATCCCCTTTATTAGTAACGGAGGAGCGTCCAGCAGTGGGACAGTATTTAATACAGGATTGGTATTATTATATCGACGTTTGGCGGGCTATTTCATTTAAACTACATTTTTGAAAAGTTATACGAAAGAGATTTGAAGTTTCTCGGAAATAAAATCACTATAAGAAATCTATTTCGGGATTTTAGTAGAATTAATCCATTACGGGTGTAAGCACGTAGTCCATCTTTTTGACTTATTATCATGCATTTAAGAGCGTTACTTACTAAAAAATAAAATAAATGTCCCCTTAAAAAAAAAAGCCCTGCTCTACCAGTTGATTTGAGCGCCAAAAAAATGCACATTTTTTTTTCTTGGATCTAAAGATTCAGAAAATACATCTCAATATCGGCAAAAATGACGATTTAAATCAAATAGCCCGCCAACTGTCGTTAATATATAGCTGAATGCAATCATACTAAGATGACATAAGTGACCTTCCTTCTATTCCTTGAACTTCGACATATAAGTATTTTAAATCAAATGCCGTAATTCAGCGTACATTTTATCACGAAGCTATTTAATATACACAATGATACGTACAGATACGCGGGCCTGATTGCGTCCAATCAGGGCGTGCGCGACTCGCATATCAGTCAACCGTGTGTATGCAGACTTAACCAACCAATTTATGTACACAGTATACATTGTATCGCTTACTGGTACCAGTTTGTACACTGATGGATTTTCAATTAATTAGAGCGTAGTGTGTGCGGTCAGTTCTTTTTCGATCGGTTAATCATTTTGTTTTTGAGTTTGTTTTGCTTTGGCCGAAAAACTGATGGCATATCATCCCCTTATCTGGCTTATTTTTTTTTATCCCAGCACGGCAAAGTGACCACACTGCACCTGATGGTAAGCGCAGTGCCGTCCAGTTAGATGATAGTCTAAATAAAGTAGCGAGAAACAATGTATTCCTCGATACTCAACACAATCATGCCAGACTGCTGTGTAGCTTCTTCAATACGCCATGGGGCACGGAGGGAAAGAAGCGGTCGAGGGTTTAGTGTCAGAGCACTCAGAAGGCCGCAACACGGCCAAACATCGTAACTAACTCTAGATCCCCGACAAAAACCGGTTGTACACTGTATTTTTCTTAAATACTGCCTAATCGGAGTTATGTTAGTTAATTGTGACAGTACTATAAAAGTTCGTCGGCCTCCGTGGCGCAGTGGGTGAATAGTCACCTGAAACACGATTTGCCGAGGGTTCGGTCCGCGCATCATGGCAAATATTTGTTTGATCTATAAATATTATTCCGGGTCTGGGTGTTATGAGACCGAAAGTCTCTCGTAGTTTCCGATTTCTACGACACAAGTCTTGGATCTTATTGTGGGATCAGGACTATGTGTGTGACTGTTTTGTGTTATTACTTATTTATATTGGAATGTATGAATAAACAAACTGTACTAAAGGGAACTCCAGCTAATACCAAAGAAGGCAGCGATCAAAGCGATGATGTGATTCAACCCCAACCAATAGTTGCAATGTAAAAAACCATTGCCTTAGGCTGAATATTCTAAAAACTCACCTTAGCACAAAAACATATGGGGAGTGGGGACGTTAATTCCCCCTTTCATTTATTCAATTGACAATCCCCAGGGGCAGATTTTATAAAGGAAAGAATATTTAGAGAAGAGAAGGAGGTATTTAGTAACGTATACACACTGAAAAGCAATTTGTTGAATTTTTGCCTTGCTTTTAAAGGCTTTTGACAGCCTCTGTGGTGCATTTGGCAAGTACCCGGCTGTGAAACGAGAGGCCGTGTGTTCGATTCTCACACCGGGACAAATGTTTGTGTAACAGATATTTGTGTCCGGGGTATGGTAGATGTGAAACCGAAAATCTCTCGTAGATACCCACAACACAAGACTCGTATCTATGTGTGAGGTCGGGGCTATGTGTGTGACTGTTGGGACTTGAATATAATTTATTATACTACTAGCTGTTGCTCGCGGCTCCGCCCGCGTGGAGGTTATTTTCGGGAGCAGAAGTATACAATCCAAGGAGTTGTCCTCTGCACTGAGGCACCTGTAGCGATTGTCCAGCCTCTCAGTTGTTGTGCCTGAATCTTGAGATAAAGAATACCTCATAAGTTTAACCTCACTTTGCCCCTTTCAGGGATGATTTTTCAAAAACGTTGAAACACGTATTTCTCTATTTCCTACCAAAAGCCTTAATATGAATTTTCAGATCCCTAATTTGAGGCATGATAGATTTCCCATACAAATATTGAACTCTTATTTGACCTCCTTCCCGTTGTGTTTTGATAAAAAAGATAGCCTATGTCCTTCCACAGGATCTCCTTGCCAAATTTCATCACAATCCGGTTAGCCGTTTAGTCGTGAAAAGGTAACAAACAAACAAACGGACGGACTGACGGACTGACTGACACTCTCTCACTCTCTCACTATTTAACTTCGTGTAAAAATGTGAAACACGTATTTCTTACCAAAAGCCTAAATATGAATTTACAGACCCCTAACTCGAGGAATTATGGATTTCCCATACAAATTTTGACCTCCCATTTGACCCCTTTCAAGGTTGTTTTTTGAGAAAAAATATAGCCTATGTCCTTCTCCAGGATATAATCTATTCCCTTACCAAATTTCATTACAATCCGTTCAGCCGTTTAGTCGTGAAGAGGTAACAAACAAACAAACAAACAGAGTTACTATCGCATTTATAGTATTAGTGTGGATTTATTTTAAATGCCAAATGAAGTTGAAACAGAACTCATCTCGGTGTGAAACCAAGCTTAAAAAAAAGTCGTTTTCTAAGAAACATGCCTATACACTCACGCCTGTAATCCCCGAAGAGGTAGGCAGAGGTATAACCACCAGTTCACTCACTTTTTGCCGAATTTATTACGATCCCATAATGTGATAGGGGGCGAGCCTATTGCCATACCGGGCACAATTCCAGACTCCGGGCTGATACTGGGTATTTCTTAATAGAAAAAAACCTAATATCACTTTACCCGACCCGGATATCGAACCCGAAACCTCAGCACAGCAGTCGACTGTTACGACAGTTACGACTAAGGCATGCGCATTTACATCTACGCCACCGAGGCAGTCGTCATAATATTTTAGTGCTCATTACACCGCTCATCTCAATTCTGACGTTTGTGGTGTACCGTTACAGCACGAGTAGTTGTAATGCAAGCGAAGCCATCGACGGGAATGTTAGCGCGTTTTAATGTCGCTTCATAGAAACCGACCATCAGATATCACACATTGTCAATTCGACGTGTGTATGTTTTATCACCATATCAGTTTTTATAGCACTGACGGTAAATGCGCAAGTGGGTCATCTGGTGATAAGTAATCATACCGCCCATGAACTCCAATATTACCAGAGGAATTTTGGGTACGTTGTCGATCTTTCAAGAATGAAAAGGGGAGTAGTAGAGAATGCGGAAATGCAACAGCAAAGCTTCGGTCTGTTGTCTTTAAAGACACCACCTCAGTCATGCCACCACATTCATACATATATACTAAAACGAAGTACTCTCTTATTTTAATACTAATACACTGAGCAGCCACACATACAGTTCTGACCCCACACTAGGTAAAACCTGTATCGTGGGTATCAAGAACTACAAGGGACTACGGCCCTACAACACCCTGACCTAAAACAAATATCACAACAAACATTTGTCTTGGTGCGAAAGTCGAACCCACGGCCTATGCGGTTGACAATTTCAATCGACAAAAGTAATTTAATTTATAAGTTTCTCAAGTGATGTATGAACCCACTGTGCGAGTTACCAGGCGCGCAGGCGTGAGAGGAAGTTTGTAAAGTCCGTATACACCGGGTCGACGATGCTAACGGAATGCTAAACACTCGAATAACAGCCCCCAGCCGTTCCGATGGTGTTGCTAGCCTTTTGTTAAATCAGGAGTTTTTAAGGGGTGCTTGCTTGTTTTGTGTATATGGAAAGTTCCAAAGATAGTAATAACGAATATCTATAATTACAAAATATTGATTTGTTCTAGTTTAAAAAAATCTGTGACAATTATTTTGTCTTAGGGGTCCCAACTGGAGTAGTTTGATACGAATTTAAGCCAATTAAATAACGAGTAGTTGTACTTTATTGACTTTATATGAAATAATATTGTTGTGTAGTTCAAGTCTACTTGGATATAGATTGCCTACAGTATATGTCTTAAGTGTAGAAATATAAGTATTCACTTTTTTTATATCATAGTCCGACAAACGAGCCAGTGGGTCACCTGATGTTAAGTGATCTCCACCGCCCATGAACATCCACAATACCGAAAGTATCACGTATGCGCTGTCGGCCTTAAAGGACAGAAATAGGGATTAGGGAAGGGAAGGGGGAATCTGGGCCTCCGGATATCTTACTTATCATACGAAACGGGACAGTGAACTGTACTTTACGTTGGTTTTCTGTGAGACATCGGTACTACCCCGGTCGAGCCGGCCCATTCATGCTGTAGACAAATATGTCTACAGCGTGGCTCTACCACTTTTACACTTTTACATGTATGTTATATTTTTTTGTAGCCTAAAAATTCATACCTGGTAACACTTTATGCAAGTTCTGAAAGCTTTAACGGGCGAGGCTTCTTTCTAATCGAATGGGTTTTGTGTCTCTTTCTCGCATGTTGGGAGTAAGCGAGACGCGACACATTCAATACGAACCGATGATGCGTAGTACAAAAACGCCTCTTCCCGTAATTGTTTGTAGAGAAGTCGTTAATGGAACTAATTTGGCGCTTTCGTTTGTTGCAGGTAAACCGAGCCACCGACATTTGTGAACGAATTATGTGAGTGATGGATTCAAATGCGAACATTTGCAAACTTGTTCTGGTATGTTCGATGTATTTTTTTATTTATTGAGGAAAAACAAACAATTGTACATTACAAAATTACATCACAGTATAGTTACATAGAATAGGCTAATACCGGGTGTCCAAGAAAATGGCGCAGCTGCTTATATACATTATAGTATAACGGGAATGCATCTTGAAGGATAAAGTATACAGCTGAAAGTTCATGACCTGACATAATTTAAAGGGAAGTCTATTAAAATTACGTTGCTGGTGAAAAAAGTTTTCATGGATTTTTTCATTAACGATTTAATCTATGACGAAATTAAAAAAGATGTGAACCTTAAAATGACTTACTTTAACCATTCTAACTGGTTTTATGCGGAATAGTTGAGATAATAATTGAAACTTTAAACTGTTATAACTCCGAAACAGATATGGTTTTTTCAAAAATTATTTTTTTATTAGCATATTAATATTATGCCCTTGCATCCAGGGAAGCAGGTGCGCCATTTTCTTGGACACCCGGTATACAAACCACAAAATTTTCCACGGATTTCACAATTTAATTGTTACACTTTGGTAAAGTTTTCTCTTGCTTTTGATTTGTTAGAACAGATTTACTTTAAATGTTTCATGTTGGAAAATGTACCATAACATCTGTATTTTTTTAAGTTTTTATAACTGCATATTGTGGTGCATGTTTTTTTTTCTATCTGTGAACTTTAAATCCTGTTTTTAACTTGTGCCAAGTATCGAAACATGTGACAGTTAATTTACTATAGTATTCCAAGTTCTTAAGCCATTTTATTCGGCACTAAAACATTATATAGATGTTCAACACAATTCTATATAAACCAAATCAGACGCCCGAGACGATCTGTTATCAGACGAGACAAAGACTCATCGTTAGTACAACTGTCAGATAACGTTCAGTTAATTATTGACCGGAGTAATAAATACCATTGTGTATTTCTACTTTATAGTTTAATGTGAACACAATCGTTGAGAGACGTTTGTATCGATTAGAGTAGAGTGGGATAGCTTAGAGTTAGCGACTTATGTAGATGTAGAATAAGTATTGTATTGTAGAATAAGTACAAATTATCTACAATCTTGTACAATACATTATCTACCTACATACATATATCTAGATACAATCATATCATCACCAACTATTTTTTACTAACCTTTTTTAGAGTATATGACATTTTGCATGATGTTTTCATTTATTACTCTTGGCAAATTAGTTTTATATTCTGAGTACTTCGTAATTGGCGTATTGCTTAGTGTAATATATCGGCTGTATTATGAGTGGTCAGCTGTGAAGGACCAACTTGCACTGAATAAATAAATAAGTTGAAGAACGATTTAAAATGTTACAAGCATTTAAAAGATATCATCAATTTGTTTGGGTCGCTAGAATATTTTATTCATATTTTGGTGTATGTATTTTATTTTTATTCATATTGTATTTTTAATGATACCATTTAGGTAATATTTTGTCATAAAAATATTCAGAAGCTACAGAAAATAAATCAATCGCGTTTCGTTTGACATTAGACACGCAAACAAAATCCGAAAGCAAAAAACATAAATATTTATGTAAATGTCCGCCACGGGAATTGTATAAACGCTTAGAATTAAAATAGTGACGAAACGGTAGCAAAGCTCGCAGCGTTTATCGGCACGTAATACTGTCGCGTTGTGGGAAAATCACTCGATCGACGGACAAAAAATTAATTCTCAACCAGAGTTATAAGGTCTCGGATTAGTTGGGCAGCGGGCGCACGGCACAGTGGGTCTAATCGCCAGAGGGTCAACGGCACAGGCAGGTACCGTCCCGGTGTTTTTTGTGGTCCTCGGCAACCCCCCTCCCGCCGCCCCGCCGCCGGTACATTCCACCCGCTACGCAGCCCCCTTGTGGCGGCTACCGAATTCTACATCGCACTTCAGTTCGATTTCGGTAATTAACTCTGCTTAAAATTAACTATGTAATTAATCTTGCTTAGCCTTTCAATTGACTGACTTACCTACGACTTTGTGCGTACTAATGCTTTTTTAAGCTTTTGCCTAAACTATGTTTGATGGCATGCATTTCATGATGTTACATGTTTTTACTAAGCATGTTTAGTTGCTTTTTTATAGTTTCCTTCGGCTACCTGAAGTTTTTTTTAGATATTTTTTAGTTCGTGCGATTTACTGTTAAGATTTCCGATAACATGGACATCATTTAATTTATTTAGTGCTGTAACGAACATTAATCAAATCTATGTATGCACACATATACACACATACACTCACGCCTGTAATCCCCGAAGGGGTAGGCAGAGGTGTAACTAGTACACCCACTTTTCGCCGAATTTCGGTCCCATAATGTGATAGGGGGCGAGCCTATCGCCATACCGGCCACATTTTCCAGACTCCGGGCTAATACTGAGGAATTTCTAGATTGAAAAACCCAATATCACTTTACCCGACCCGGGGATCGAACCCGAGACCTCAGCACAGCAGTCGTAACGCATGCGCAATTACAACTGCGCCACCGAGGCAGTCTCTCATCTATGTATGAAATGTTACTATCCACAATCTATTATTGATATCAACGGTATCCGATCACCTTAGATTTTAATATTGACTACAGTTTTATGAAAAC
Source organism: Laothoe populi (assembly GCA_905220505.1). Taxonomy (NCBI): domain Eukaryota; kingdom Metazoa; phylum Arthropoda; class Insecta; order Lepidoptera; family Sphingidae; genus Laothoe; species Laothoe populi. The sequence continues at coordinate 18,540,254 of HG992153.1, read as the reverse complement.
TTAACCAATCAATAATAATTAGTATTCCATAGACTATCAAAACATAGCAAGCGATATAACTTAACATCTCCGTTTTAGTATCTAGAATAACCTTTTTAATTCAGTATTCCTTTTTTCTTCAATATCTGTCAGAATTCTAGCAACTTAAGCAGATCTGCTACGGTATGTTCATAAGGTTGCCTGTTATAACTCTATCTCAGCCTCCGTAGCAGGCGAGTAGCTGGGCTATATAGGAGCGGCTGCTAGATCGAACCTGGCACTGAGACTAAAGTTTGTGTGATCATCGGATTTTTTTTCGGATCTGGCTGTTAGACCCGATGCCCTAGAATACAGTGTAACGTAGTATGGCTAGCCAGGGCTTTTGGAGGAGGTACTTGTAGTATCAATAGTTTGAACCAGTTCTATCGCAATACAGTAGGGCGTTCATAAATCTGAACAAAAGTGAAATGAGCGCGGCACGTCGACGGATTTATATGCTTCAATTACGCTAATGCTCGCTCTATTACTATTACAGCACCGATGCCATCATTTTGCCGTTCAAATTGTTTGTGTTTCATTGAATGATTTGTTAACGAAAACACCGTTATTGAATTTGCTTTAATGAATTTATGAATCACTTAATATCGGATATACTGAATTGTTTGGAATAGAAGTATTTATTATAGAAGCTATGTATCAGCCGTGGGTTTACTTAAACTTCTAAATCAATACACCAATACACCTATATTAGTTTCACTATATAAAAAATGTTATTATGTTTAAACTTAAATGTGAAACTCTTTCCCTTCACGGGTTCAATTGATTCGGTACCCATTATTTTGATTTTTCATCCGCCCATCAGTGATCAACGTCGATCGTTCCGGTCTGTTTTTTGCCAGATCTAATTAACGGCCGGTAATCTTTCACCGGTAAATTTCACACAGAATTAATCAAACAAAGAGTTTTGTTAGAAAATTCATTAAGAAAGACAAAAGGTGCGTTCGTAAGAAATGGTGAATGTTGTTAAATTAGCGCGTTGCATGCTAAGGACCAATTACATCGCAGATCTATCAACAGTAGCCACTACTAATTGCACGTTGGTAACTGTGAGGCGTGAAATTGAAAAATTGGAAGTGACCGAAGAAGAGTTGAGGTCAGTGATAGATGTGGTAAAGCTTTATCAGATAGAACAATACTTATGGACTTTTACACTCCTTTGTAAAATTATTACATCAATTTTTTATTGCAGAATTGACCAAATCACCTGATGGTTAATGTTCTTCATCACCAATCAATCAATGAACACCCCACACTATCAGAACAATATCAGTATGTTGCGGACCGTACAATAAAGCGACCGGGATGCCGTTCCAGAGTTAGTGCCTCAGATGAGCCGGCCCCTGTCTACACTGTTCTACCGCTTTCAAAATTCCCATTAAAATTAATTTAGGATGATACATTCGAACACGTCTCATAAATAAATATTTATTTGACATAGGCTCTAGAGATATCATAATCTCAAAATCAGATACTGGAAAATTAATAAATTCAAACACAATGTAGGTTTTTATCAACGCTTTCTAAATCAATGAAGTACCACTTTGTAACCTTTTAACATAGCTTTCTTCGTAATAATAGATTGTGCATCGTCACATATGTATGCAGTGTATGTCTGTTATTTATGCATCCTTACGCCGCGTGTCCCGGGAGCGATAGTTCCCGCCTAGTATGTATGTGGGCGCGTTTTAAATACCGCACCGTTCTCACATTTAGTCAACGATAAATCTATTAATCTTTAGCAACGAGGTGGAAGCGATTTGTAACGTCTCGGATACTTGCGCAAATTGTCTGTCGGTTGTCTGGTGGAAAGAAATGTGCGAGTTTGCGCGGCTACTTCGATCCAAGCTTGCGTAACATTAACATGATTTAATATGTTGTGGCTGGGTCGTAGATTTCATAATAAATACACACAATTGTTTATTTTGCCGTGATTATTTTCGTTTCATAGTATAGCAAGGGTGATTCGATCGCTATATCGAGCTTACAATGAACATCACTGTAAAATTCTTTAGTTTTTGCAGCCATATGTACATATTACATAGTTTTGCGAAAATCCAATTGATTAAATGTGGGATATTGAGTTAAACTGTAGTCCATGTATTTTGGATAACCTTCTAATGGAACACGTTGAAAAACATTGTGTAGCCTTTTAAAAATATATCTTTGCGTCTTGTATTCGCTTCCTCTGAAACATCCTCTTTAAATGTTAATGATAATATCAACTATTCGTCTTCCATATTCAAACATTACATTTGTACCAGTTAAAATATTAACGAAGAAAAAGGTTCCTATTCCCGCATACCTAAATAAGCTTACACCACACCTGTAGCGCGAAGAGTTGTAAAGAGCTAACTTTCCAAGCTTATTTCCGTCCCATGATATTATGATTGCTTGACGTGGGAATTGAACTTACGACTTCAACGCAATAGATCTTTACTCGAGCAATGGGGTGATGTATTTGTTCATGATCTTAAGTGGTCTGAATTATTAAGTTATCTGAAAAATAAATGTTAATTAGTTCAAAGAGTACTTAAACTGTTGAATGATTTTCCGATAGTAAAGTTACGGGCATCGGTTGCGTCAGAGTTATCATCGCAAATCGTAACCAAAAGCAGGTCAGGGAAGTGGGTTTCGCCCACTCGTCGGTCGTCACGGCGAAAGATAACAGCGTTCCCACAGCGCACCGTGGCGGAAACACTCGTAGTCGCCTTACTACGATTTACGTTCGAGTGATTACCGAGTAGTTACGTGTCACGTACGAGTACGGGTTGTGCGATGGATTTGTTCCACTCAGAACTTCGATTAGATTTTGTGAAAAGCTCGATTGCATAAAGTATGCATAATGTGTTATATACCATTTAATAAATTAACTTATATTATTTGTGGATAGCAGCGATAGCCAGTTGGTTGCGGTACGGACTGCCAAGACGAAAGTCATATGTTCGAAACCCAAGTGGCATACACCTCTGACTTTTCTAAAGTTATGTGTGTATTAAATGTTAATTATCGCTTGCATTAACGGTGAAGGAAAACATCGTGAGGAAACCTGCATACCTGAGAATTCTCATAAGAATTTCGAAGGTATGTGAAGTCTACTAACCCGCAATAGGCCAGCGTGGTGGACTAAGGCCTAACCCTTCTCATTAGTAGAGGTGGCCCGTGCCCAGCAGTGGGACAATGTTTAATACAGGGCTAGTATTATTATTATTTGTGGATATTGCCTTAATTTCAAAAATACTTTACTCTTTAAATATGAATGATGTGATGTAAGTCAAGAATTGTAGATTTTTATTACAATTTATTTTTATTTGGTGTTTTATGATCGAATAACCTTCCAGTTTGAGAACGACTTCAGTGCCCGTTTTTTATGACTGTCATCATTAAAAAATAATACGCGTGATATTTATCATACTTTTGATTTAAACTTAAAATCTCATTAAATATTATAAATTATTTATCTGCAATAAAATGCCAGCCATCCTTCCACACAGTAAACACATTGGTGTTTATGCGAAAGGCAATAATCGAAACGCTAAGATACCGCATCGGTCCGATAAAACGGAATACATTTAGGAGATTTGCATCGGGTCATTGCACTACCCGTTGTTTCGTTTTCAAACCGAACCTTTTTTCCCGGAAAAACTAATCAAAGTCAAATGTTACACCTTGTTTGTTTCACGTTTCGATACCCATGTATGTTTTTGAATTTCTGTATATTTTGTAATTTTTAGACGACTTCTTAAAGAAGAGTTTGTTTTCATTTGACGATATATAGTTTTAAGACATCATTTTAAGTTGATTAGTATGCTCCAAAATGTTGGAATGCTCAGCATGATCATAAAAAAATACGTCGATTACTCAAATTCATTTACTATACATGGTCTGCACAACATACGATAAAAATTTGCGAATCTACCTAAGCAGTCATATTAAATACTAAACTGTCAGGGCTATTGAAATTATATACACATCACAGCGAGGGGTACAACTTTGTATAGGAAATTCCGAATTCCAATTGTGCGCGAAAACAAACATTTTTGCTATGTCATCATTCTCGGAGTACAAAATAAGGTTATATTAAATTATAATCATGCGACTGAGTCATAACTTTTTGTTCAAATCATTTTGATGATACACAAGAAATGCATGGTATAAACGGCGGTAATGAATAACGCAATATGCTAATTTAACTGGGACATAACGCGTATCGATTTTGTTTTGCAAAATACTTTTTAAGAGTACATTTGTAAAAAACGTAAGAATGAACATTCAGGTAAACCGGCACTTATACGATACGATAAGCTTTCTTCATAGAAAAAAGGATAAGCCGACAAACAAGCAGATTGGTCTCCCATGAACATCCATAAAATACAAGAAGAATCAGAAGAAAAAAAAGGAGAGACCTAAGAAAAAAAATTTAGATAGTGAACGGGAAAGGGTATTAAACTTCCTGAAATCTCACCTGTCGAACAAAACACAACAACTAGGTCTTCAAGACAGTATTCTGTAAGATATTAAGCCGATCATGGCCGAGACAAACTTCTTGTTCTTCCACTTCAAAATATAAAACTATGCTACATAGTACATTGACTGACCACAAAGAAACACCGAACTACGTTCCAAAACTCAAATCGCAGACGTAGGGGTGAAAGCAGCCACACTGAAATGGAACTGGGTGGGACATGTGCTTCGAATGCATCCAGACTGCTGGGCAAAAATAGTTACCAACCGGATTCCGACGGATGGTCATAGTAAACGTGGGCGACCAAAAAAGAGATGCGAGAAGGGATGCATTCGAGAGAGAATGACGGAAGACCGAATCAAGTGGAAGAATAGAGGGGAGGCATTTGCCCAGCAATGGGACATAAAACAGGACAGCTAAACAAAAGCATAGTACATTTGGTCGTAAACTATATATTATTACCACAAGCATCTAAACCTCAGTGTGCCAGACTTATTTACACACAAAGTAAGACAGGTAACAGTTACTTCTTTGAAAATCACCAAGTACACTACAGAACCAGATAACATACCAACCATCAGCTAGCTGTGATGCACTCGAACTCATGTACCTGTAGGTGCGAGCAAACAACTGGACACTTGATGTGGGACCCACGATGCCAATGGAATTCGGGTGGGCCGGGTAGCTCGCGTGAGGACTGTCATTTGACGATCAACTGGTAATTGCACTCGAAATTAGAGCGGGACTTACTTTTAACACGGAAGCGCGTAGCTCAGATGAATAGTGATAACGTATGTGTGACTGTTGCGGATATATTTAATACCATGTTCTATAGCTAATGAAAAGATAAGAGCGTAATGCTGTTATGTCTAGATACACATTGATAGCGGTCTAACATTTACTACTACTTACTATTACGTGACTAACCCGCCCATAATACACACGGCACTGTAACTTATGTCAACCAAATAAAATGCATGTATTTTTTTTACACCGAGCAGTAAAGCTCCGCGAGTCCTTGGAATGCCTAACAGTCTTTATCCCGCTAGAAAGTTAATAAAATAGAAATATAGTGAGGAGTTGGACATATTTATTACCCATTTTCATTGATTGTACATTAGTCATTAGTACATCCATGCTCTCTAAAGTCATGGAGAGAATAATTAACGCCCAGCTTATGGGGTATCTGGAGGAGCACCAGCTGATTAGCGATCGTCAGTACGGTTTCCGTCACGGTCGCTCGGCTGGTGATCTTCTTGTTTACCTCACACATCGCTGGGCGGAGGCTATAGAGAGCAAGGGTGAGGCTATGGCCGTCGGTCTAGACATCGCGAAGGCGTTTGATCGGGTATGGCATGGGGGCCTTCTATCGAAGCTACCATCATATGGAATCCCCGAGGGACTCTGCAACTGGATCGCTAGTTTTTTGGATGGTCGGAGCATTAAAGTCGTCGTAGACGGCTACTGCTCCGACGCTTTGTCCATTAATGCTGGCGTTTCACAAGGCTCGGTGTTGTCGCCGACACTATTCATTCTGCATATCAATGACATGCTGTCTATTGATAGCATGCATTGTTATGCAGATGATAGTACTATCGACGTGCGATACACCGGCCAGCAGGGTATCCCTCGGAGCACTTTGGAAGAAAGACGGTTAGAACTTGTGTCGGAAATCGAGAGCTCTCTAGGGCGGGCCTCTCAATGGGGTGAAAGGAACCTAGTTCACTTCAACCCCACGAAGACACAAGTTTGCGCGTTCACCGCTAAGAAGGACCCATTTGTCATGGCGCCACAGTTTCAAGGAGTCACTCTGCGGGTTTCCGAGGGTATTGGGATCCTCGGCGTAAATATATCGAACACGGTCCAGTTTAGGAGTCAAGTGGAGGACAAAGCCAAATTGGCCAGCAAAAAATTGGGGATCCTGAACAGAGCGAGGCGGTATTTCACGTCGGGCCATAGATTGGCGCTTTATAAAGCGCAAGTCCGGCCCCACGTGGAGTACTGTTCTCATCTCTGGGCAGGGGCCCCGAAATACTTGCTAGACCCACTTGACTCTTTACAGAGGCGGGCCGTTCGAATTGTCGGGGATCCTGATATCACGGATAGCCTGGAACCGTTGGGACTGCGGAGAGACTTCGGGTCTCTCTGCTTGTTTTATCGGTTGTTCCACGGGGAGTGCTCCGAGGAACTGTTTAAAATGGTGCCTACATCACCATTTTATCATCGCACCACCCGACACCGCAACAGAGTTCATCCCTACCACCTGGAAACGATTCCGTCTAGCACGGTTCGTTTTCAGCGTTCATTCTTACCACGTACGTGCAAGCTCTGGAATGAACTCCCTGCAGCGGTGTTCCCTGAGCGCTATGACATGTCCTTCTTTAAACGAGGCTTAAGAAGAGTAGTCCTTAAACGGTAGGCAGCGGCTCTGCTGTGCTCTGGCATTGCAGAAGTCTATGGGCGGCGGTGACTACTTACCATCAGGTGGCCCGTCTGCTCGTCTGCCTATCCAGGCACTAAAAAAAAAAAAAATGTCACAAAAGATCTTTTAATTAATGATGATTAAACTATTATAAGTAAAAGATTTTTAATTCATAAAAAGTACACCGACTTCAACAAAAAACAAATTATGCATACATACATATACACTCACGCCCGTAATCCCCGAAGGGGTAGGCAGAGGTGCAACCAGTACACCCACTTTTCGCCGAATTTCGGTCCCATAATGTGATAGGGGGCGAGCCTATCGCCATACCGGGCACAGGTTCCAGACTCCGGGCTAATACTGAGAATTTCTAGATAGAAAAACCCAATATCACTTTACCCGACCCGGGGATCGAACCCGAGACCTCAGCAAGGCAGCAGTCGTAACGCATGCTCACAAATTATGCGTTACTATAAAATTTGTTTTTCTTTGATTTTTCTGAGATCCCATCATCAGATCCTGACTTGGTGCCAATGGGACCACCTGGGAAGTATACCCTTTTAAACACAAAAAGAATTTCTCGAAACGGTCCAGGCGTCTTCGAGTAATCGGGTAACATACATAAAAAAAAGATTCCGACGAATTGTTAACCTCCTCCTTTTTTGAAGTCGGTTAAAAATAAATTGTGTTAGATTTACTGTGATAACCATTATTTGAGAATTAGTCATCGTCGGAAATTCAGTGACGACTAGCTTACTAACTACTAACTTGTTTAGGGGTGTCGTCGTTTAGTCCTATAAACATAATAATCTGACAAAGAGACTGTTTAAAGCCAGAATTACGATATTCATTCGAGTATTATTACGAGGTGGAGGCCACTCCAGCCTAGACAATATAATAGGTACATTAAGTAACATGCACTGCAGAAATATGAGCGATCTAACCCACGTGCATTATGCATCATTGTGTTGCTACCAGTGTTGAAAGACGAAGGCGCACGATCGTGACAACGTCGAAAACATAACGGTGCAATATGTGAACCTTTGTTACTACTGCATCATGGCATATAGTGTGTACTGGCGTTTATCAATATATAATAAGTATATTTTGCCTACTTTGATAGCCTAGTTGGTATGGGCTGTAGAGACGAAAGTCGTATGTTCGAAACCAGCCTAACTGGCATCTCTGACTTTACTAAAGTTAAGTGTATATTCATTGTTAATTATCGCTAAACGGTGGAGTAAAACATCGTGAGGTAACCTGAGATTTGTTAATAAGAATTTCAAAGGTATATGAAGTATACCAACCCGGGTTTTTTTTTGTGGGGGGAACACCCCCCTCTGCTCCCTCTGATATTACTTCAGAGAATTGTAAACACCTAGTTGAGTTCACATGCCTTTATTAAATGATAGTGCGAACTCTAAAAAACAACTAAAGCTGTTCACCAATTATAAAAAATCAAAATATACTGAATCTAAACTCTCTAAAATATAACAATTTTCATCCGACAACTACTACACTGTAAAATCCCCTATGTGTATTAAGCAGTCTGACAACCATACGACTCTTTTCATGGATACACATAGGTTCGTTAAATATTATACATTTAAAAATAAAATCCTAATATAGCACGTCATTCTCACTTAAAAACACAGTAAAACACATTCCTTGGCGACTAAGTTCATATTATAACATATAATATTGCATAGTCGCCCTTTTCTATTTATTTCTCGCTATACACTTACGTGCTATTTCCCTATACCAACCCGGGTTAGGCCAGCGAGGTGGACTAAGGTCTAACCCCTCATAAGTAGAGGAGGCCCGTGCCCAGCAGTGAGACAATGTTTAATACAAGGCATGTATCATTATTTTGCTACGGGTTTATTAACAAAAATATAATCTACATTTTAATAGTGGTAGAGCTGAAATATTTTAGATGTATGCAGTTTGGTCCAAGATTGCATTAGGTATAAAAACTATGTATGTGGCAATGTGTCCATGGTTCCTAAGATATTGTGGGTATGGGCTAGAGTTATCACTTCTCATGTACCTACTCGCTCTTTTTGTCCCTTGCTCGTTGGTCTACCTTATGCTATAGACAATAGAAGACATACTACTAAAATATTTTATTGATTGGACGTCGCGTGGTGTGAAATTTGAAACTTCCTTAGACAGCCTCAGTGGCGTGGCGGGCGAGTAGCCGTTGTGAAACGAGAGGCCATAGGTTCGATTCCAGCACCCGTAGTTCTTTATATCCACGACACGGGTTTGACCTAGCGTGGGGTCAGAATAATTATTTGTGTGACTGTTGGGTGTATTTATTTATTAATTCCATCAGGTTTGTGATTTACCGTGGGAAATACAATATGGTGACGAAAAGGCCTACTAAGTAGTTTAAGTTAGTTTATTTACGAAGACCAAGTTCGTAAAATAAAGTAATAAGTGAGAACTTTTTATTGGCTTTGTGACACTTAAATTGATGCTATTCCTAATGTAATTATTAGTTGTAAGTTTTCCATGCTGTAAATAAATAAATAACTTTGTCCAATTGTAAGCATTACGTGGCCGTCGAGCAATACGGACACGTATGTGTAGGATAAATAATAACGGACATAAACCTATTTACACTAACAAGCGGCGATAGTTTACTGGGCGTGGAACGGAATACCGTGACAGGGGTCGTGGGATCGATCCACTTCTGACTTTACGTTGTTACCTACGCATTCACTTTTAATTATTGTTCTATTTTATGGTGAATGAAATTGTACCGAAAGCTACATTTTTGTGAATTTTCCATACAAATTTCGATAGTATATAAAGTCTATCAACGCACATTAGACAAGCGTGATTGACTAAGGACTGCTTTGTTTAGTAGATAGAGGAGGCTAGGTAATGCAAGAGTGTAAACAGGGTGGATAATTATAAAATTATTATACCTATTATGTAAGCATAAGAAACAAATTACCAAAGTTTCAATACATTTTCGTTTAAATGGTTCAACCAACAACAGCAATTGTTGCAGTAGTTTCGTACTCGAGTTGAGTGCAAAAGTTGGAGCGCGTCCTGTTTAAACTGAAACTCGATGAATACCTGCATAGCTATGTGTGTGGTAGGCAACAATTGACACGCAATATATATTTTTATATCTTGGCACGGCAAAGTGACCACACTGCACCTGATGGTAAGCGCGGTGCCGTCCTATTAGAGTATCGAGTAGCGAGAGACGATCCCCGCTACGCAACACAATCATGCCGGTCTGCTTCTTCACACTACGCCATGGGCAAGAAGGTGAAGAAGCGATCGAGGGTCTAGTGTCAGAGTACTCAGGAGGCCGCGAAACGGCCAAACATCGTACCCCAACTGTAGACCCCCGACAAAAACCGGATGAACACTGGCTGATCCCGGAACGCGACACACTTGCGTGTGCCACTGTGGCGGGTTTTACACCCTGTGTACGGTGGTCGCTATCCGGGCGGATATGAATATCCTACCATCAGCACTATTTTTAAAATCCAACTCAAAAAGGCTTTATGTAAAGAGTCTGCGTTGAGTGGCGATAATCAACAATGTTTACGTTCAGCTCGTTATGAGTTCTATCGCTACCGGAGTGCAGCGTGGACGGTGATCACGACCGACGACTGATGACCAACTACCATCGACTGAGATACGATCGTAGTTGTGAATGATGGGCCGCGAGCCCCGAGACCCTCTCGTGCTGTAATATCAACGTAGTCGTGCACTAGTTTTGTATGTGATCTTCTATTCCATATAGTTTTCGTTGGTTTTATTTGCTCTTACACTGTGGTTTATAAGACAGTTTGTTTACAATATATTGTTTTTAATGCATTTATAAATTATAAGAAATGCAACATTGTGTTACAAAACTAGAAATTTGATTTCTGAGTTTGAGGGAAATGTCTTATTTATATTTTAGTTTCTTCCAATAACAACATGATTAGTTAAAAAATGTTTACCTAGTGTTAGCAAACTAGGCGGAGGTGTGTACCTACTTCTAAAATTAATGAATGTTTATTGGTAGAATATCACAAAGAAACAATCCCCTCGTCGCGTCGCCTCGCTCCTTACTTTTTATCACGCTGCTTATCGATCAGGAAGTTACACATGTCCAATGTTGCCAAATCTAGCCATATAATTTATAAAGGGTATTTAAAGAAATAGGTATGCATACGTTCAACACACAGCAGAAATGTTATAGCTTTCAAAACAAATATAATATCTCTATTTTTCATGTACGGAAAATAACAGTCATTGAAGTTAATACAAGTAAAACCCAGTTACTATAATATATACTAGCCTATATGTCCAACTAAGGTAATAACTTTATGCTCAGGCCAAGGTTCCGCAGGGCTGCCCGAGGCAACATTGAAATATGATTACGGTGTATCGGAGCGGTTGGATTAAATTACATTATTTTCATAACACAATTACCTATAGTTACGTAGTGATTTAGATATTTAGATAAGTGTGTATAGGGCATGTTTTGATTGTGTTGTTTTATTAGTTTAGCATGGAAGTTAGACTCCGTGGCGTAGTTGGCAAGTAGCCGGCTGTGAAACGAGAGGCCGTGGGTTCGATTCCCACATCGGAACAAATGTTTGTATGACAGCCAGATATTTGTGTCCAGGGTATGGGTGTTGTGAGACCGTGCCACTATCGTAGTCCCTGATACCCACAACACAAGACTCGTATCTTAGTGTGGGGTCGAGGCTATGTGTGTGACTGTTGGGTGTTATGGTTTGACTTCCATAACACCCAATACTGGGATAGAAATGAAAGTAAATCGCAAGACACTTGCGCGATGCTACATTATATGGGGAGTCAAGTGACAGACGGGTCACAAAGCTGGCATCAATATGAACCAGAGTGTATTAGAAGGTTCAGCACGCGTTGATATCAAAACTTTCTTTTACAAGAATCTGGTTGCTGGTGCTAGAATATTCATATACCATCGTATACAGGGTGTAAAACACCCCATAGTGGCAGACGCAAGTGTGTCGCGTTCCAGGGTCAGCCAGTGTACATCCGGTTCTTGTCGGGGGTCTAGAGTTCGATACGATGTTTGGCCGTATTGCGGCCTTCTGAGTACTCTGACACTAGACTCTCGACCGGTTCTTCAGGTTCTTGCCCATGGCGTAGTGTGAAGAAGCAGGCCGGCATGATTGTGTTGAGTAGCTGGGGATAAATTGTCTCTCGCTACTCGATACTCTAATTGGATGGCACTGCGCTTACCATCAGGTGTAGTGTGATCACTTTGCCGTGCCAGGATGAAAAAACATGCCCAGCCAGTTCGTATCGTGAACATACACTCAAAGTGCAGTTCTCCATATTTTCTATTTCGTGTTAATATAACCTATTTACGATTTAAGTCATTTATATGTTTAGCATAAAATAGATCTCGTGCAATTCACTAACTACGCAATAGACATCAAAATAAGTTGATCTCAGATTAGCCAAATATGTCAAGTTATCTAAGGCGTGCAAATTATTGTGAATATAACTAAAGATTTATTATATTAATCCCTTCTACTATTTGAGGTTTCATGTTACGAAACTTTAACATAAACAAAATGATCGTTTAGTGTTGTGGGTGTTATATAGTTAATACAAATAAATATTCTGCGAGCAATTTACAATATAACATATATGTTATTTAATATATCAGATTATGTTGGTTCGTATTCTTTCAGTGGCCTAGATTTGTTAAATATCGGTTTCGAATGTTATAAATTAATCTTACACTTTATTCATTTATCCTACTTAATATTATAAATGCGAATGTTTGTTGCTCAATCACGACAGAACGGCTGAACAGATCTGGTTGAAATTTGGCACAGAGATAGATTATAGTATGGAGGAGCCTATGTGCTACCTTTTTATCCCGGAAAAAAGCCCGGTTCCTATGGGATAGCAAAATATAGAAATATGTAACAGCTTAAGAAATCTCCATCTCCATTATACATTTTGTTCCAAAAATAACGACCACGCAAGCGAAGCCGCAAGCAAAAGCTTTAAGCAAAAAATTCAATATATTGTATTCTTCGATCAAAAATACTCCAATGGCTCACTTCATAGTTACAAGGAACAAAAACTATTATCTTTTTATTTTCAAAGAACATATTGATTTCCTTTTTCAATGTCCCAGCCCATATCCTCAATCTACGGAAATAAAGTCTCTGAATGTGTCACCGGTATTTGATACAGTTGTAAATTGCAACTTTGTACACGTTAATTGACTTCGCATTCAGTATTTATCGGAAAACGATGCCCTTAAACCAATGCGCCAATTAATTTGTAATAATATTGTAATTACAAGCATTTTCATTACAAATTAGCATCGCGCGTGAATTAATTTAATTTCATCGATTTTTGGTGGTGTCGTATTTAATGAGGTTTGCCGATTTTATAATTACAAAGAACAGTTACGCCGGGTTCATTGTATTAAGAGATAGTTTTTATATGTGCACTATCTAATTTATCATATGTAGAAGAGAACCAATTTTTATTTTATTATGCATAATTTAAAAGTTACAACCAAAATGTATGAAGGTACGCTTATGTTTAAAAAAATCACTGTCGCATTATCTTTTATGTGTAAAGTATGAAAGTTACTACAGTTCCTTGTATCCATATCTTTTGTCTAATTCAATAAGCTTTTGTTCTTAAAATAGTGGTATTATCTTAGCCAACCATACACACAAACAAAGACTGCAAAGAAAGCGCAGTTCATTAACAAAAATAACAACCATTTGTTTGACCCACAAAGGCTATGAACTTTTTATTCACGCATTGTTCTAGTACGTTCGGCGTCATTTCCAGTCCGGCTGTAATCCTTCAGACATTTTACCCACTGATTTACAGATAGGGTTACCAGCTCTTATAAATAAGAAACCCATTTACGAGTTAGTCGGACTGTGGAGTTACAAATGGAACATAAAAACTAAGTGATAGGCGGAGCTGGAGGTGTACTTCTCTAATACAATTTTTTTTTTTAATCGAAATAGGCTTGCGTTTGACCAATATCTCGCCTGATGGAAAGTGATGATGTGGTCTACGGTGGAGCACGCTTGCCTAGAAGATACCTATTCACTCTTGACTTGAAGATACCCAGGTCATAATTTTCGGGAAATATAGACTCCGGCAAAGAGTTCCACTCTCTAGCGGTGCGCATGATAAATGTACTAGCAAAACGCTTCGTGCGCGCTGGTGGAATATCAACCATGTATCGATGACGCTTCGCCGAGTCTCTTGTCGTCCGATGATGGAGGAAAGGGGTTGGGGGAATTAAATTATGTAATTCCAAGGCACACTCGCCGAAATGTATCCGGTAAAATACCGATAAACTAGCAACTTTACGTCTGTGTTCAAGGCTTTGCAGCCTTGCCATGTTCACATGAAGATGTTTATTGGTAGCGAATCACAAAAAACTATCCCCGCATCGCCCGCGTGCCATCCTTTTATCCCGTATCTTATCGGTCAGTAAGTTTTAAATGTTGACTCGGGTGTTCAGTGCTGCCAACATAAAGGATTTGTTAAACTAAGGATTGTATACATTTTAAATTAACTTTTGAGTGGAAATGAGAAGTCCTGAAAAAACCTGTCCTGGCAACCCTATTTACGGTGATCCTTTCTACGGAGCATCACCTCCTTTTGTCACCCGAAACTAAGTTTTTCGAAAAAGCTTTTGTCTTAAACAATTGTATTGTTACCGCGTTTAGGTTGTAAAATAAATAATTTAACTTTTATTGCCGTTTGCCCATAATAAAGTGGCTGGGTAACATTTTTGTTTCGTCATTTCGTTGTCAGTTTATGATTCTGTGTGAAATGTTTTGCCTTTATAGGTTTAGAGGTTTGTTCGATTGGTGTAGCTTCTGGAAACTTACTTACCATTTTATACCAAGCAAGCAGCAAATTTTAACATCATTATCATTTTTCGTACAATAATTTAATAAAATACTAAATAATAATACAATATAATAAATACTAAAATGTCATCTTTTTGTATTTCTTTAATAGGAATGGAATATAAAAAAACCTTTATTAATAGATATCTATATCGACGGTTGGCGGGCTATTTGATTTAGGCGTCATTTTTATGCGATAATTTGAATGGCCAAAAATTCGCTGATTCCGCATGTATATAACTCATATCGCAAAAAAATCAAATAGTTCGCCAACCGTCGATATCATTGTGAGAATACGCTGTGAGCTCAGATTTTTAAGTCTAAGATATGTATAGAGTAGGGACAACCCTATAACACAATTTCTTTCCGTAAGATCTACGAGTGCGAGTGAGACAACACACTTGTCTTTCTAATCCAAACTAGGGTTGGCGATTTTTTGCTCTTCTATAGTAGAATATAAAACAATTTAGAATTTAATAAATCATTATTTTACCAACACTAATGAACCTTATTGCTATTAAAAGATACTTATTAAATGACTCATTAGTCGGACTATATTTCAGACCACAATGATAGAACGTTGAAAAATATGTATGTCCCATGTCGCAATGAATCACTGGTTCTCTTTTAGAGTACCCGCGTCGTTATTAGAATGGACAACTTTAATAATTGGGGTAGTGTGTAAAGCATATTTCAACAAGTGACTTAATATATTACATAATACATAATTTTTTCGGCTCAATATATTAGATAAGTTTTCCTATTTATTATTACGGGGCAAAACAAAACATAGTAAGTCGTGTGAACTTTCAACTCTACTGACACCTTCTGGGATAAGGCATATAGACGTTACTTAATTTTACAATAATAATGTTAACTCGTGATTATATCCGCGACGGAATATGTAGATGTACATGCAATGTTACATATAATGTGAGTGCTACCGACACACAAAGTTCGCCGGGTCTATTTCCGATCCATGATATGATATGAGGCAAGTTTATCAACATTAGACACAAATCCCAATTCTAAGAAACCCTGTGATTTTTTAAATATAAAACTATAACACCAATTATGGTGAACCTGAGAATCTACTCCAAAACCTCTCACGTCTCACCTGCATGCACAGTTAGACCAGTGTGACGAAATTGATCAATCTTATATAGAAATATATCGCGATGAATCACTAACGCGTAGTAACAGCGAGCGGCCGCGATATTATATTAGATTGGACGTTTTAATTCATCCGCCAAAAGCTGTTTACTACTGTGACGCAACGCGCATAGTTCAGTAGTGGTAAGGACGCGTTCACACTTTCCGATAAATTGAGATTGGACGGACCACTTATGTGTGACTAGCTGTTGCTCGCGGCTCCGCCCGCGTGGAGGTCATGTTTGGAAGAAAAAGTATATTATACAAAATACAGTAGTATATATTTTCATGCGTTTAACTTAAAAAATGAAGGATTTTCATACAAACTTTCATCCCCTATTTTACCCCCTTAGGGATGATTTTGAAAAAAAATGTGAAACACGTATTTCTTTATTTCCTACCAAAAGCCTAAATATAAATTTCCAGATCCCTGGGTCAAGGAATAGGGTAGTTTCCTGTGTTTAATTTTGTACATTATTCTTTATGCAATCGAATATAATACGCAAAATAAATTCTTTTGCGAAAACAGAATCCAAATTGCTTGAATAATGAGGTCACAATATTTATTTTAAATATTGGTATGAGCAAATACTCACAGGCATAAGCGAAAACGGTGGCGTATTGGGAACATATCGCTATCTCCCTCGCACAACGGTACGGTACAGGTGATTCATTGTACCGTGACGTCACGGTATCAGATATGCATCCTTGTACTGTTATTTGGCAACTACACCTTCCAGCAGATTTGAGTGGTGTCTAATTTACTTATTTTTGTTCGGATTCATAAAATTCTTTCGATAATAGGTTTTAGGTAATGTAACTTGTTGATTAAATTAATAAAAAAAATCGAGTCAACTACCCTATTATGGATTTTCCATACAAACTTTGAACTCCTATTTGACCCCTTTCAAGGTTGTTTTTTGAGAAATAAGATAGTCTATGTCCTTCTCAAGGTTATATTTTAGCTCCTTGCCAAATTTCATCACAATCTGGTCAGCCGTTTAGTCGTGAAAAGGTAACAAACAAACAGAGTTACTTTCGTATTTATAGTATTACTAGCTGTTGCTCGCGGCTCCGCCTGCGTGGAGGTTATATTCGGGAGCAGAAGTATACAATCCAAAGAGTTGTCTTCTGCACTGAGGCACCTGTAGCGATTGTCCAGCCTCCCAGGTGTTGTGCCTGAATCTTGAGATTATATCTAAAGAATACCCCATAAGTTTAACCTCACTTTGCTCCTTTTAGGGATGATTTTTGAAAAACGTTGAAACACGTATTTCTTTATTTCCTACCAAAAGCCTAAATATAAATTTACAGATCCCTAAGTCGAGGAATTATGGATTTCCCATACAAATTTTGAACTCCTATTTGACCCCTTTCAAGGTTGTTTTTTGAGAAAAAAGATAGCCTATGTCCTTCTCCAGGATATAATCTATTCCCTTACCAAATTTCATTACAATCCGTTCAGCCGTTTAGTCGTGAAGAGGTAACAAACAAACAAACAAACAGAGTTACATTCGAATTTATAGTATTAGTATGGATTATGGGTGTTCGCTCTAGTCGACCTCATTTGATCTGTATATTTACAGATATATTGCAATGTGATACAGATTTACAACACAAGAGGCAGATTGTATAGACTGACATTTATTTTGTACTAGCTGTTGAGTGCGGCTTGTTAGCTTTTACTAATCACTTCATATCTCACCACGCCTTATCGCAGTAATACAGCTATTGTGAACTATAAATACTCATAACTTTTGATTTCATGGACCGATTTAAAATGTTTTGTTGATATATGCTCTTAAATTTTATTGCCGATTCTTATGTAATAATAATAATAATGCTATATTTTGTGCCCCAACCGGTTCTCGAAAATGGCCATACAACACTGTATTGGGATCGATCTGTTATCACAGACAGGACTATTTTAGCCAATAAGCCTGATATTGTGGTAATAGATCGATTAGCGCGCCGGGCAATACTTGTTGACGTTACCATTCCGCATGACGATAACCTCGTTAAAGCTGAAAAAGACAAAATGTCCAAATATTTAGATCTGGCTCACGAGGTTGTTGACATGTGGAATGTTGACTCAGCTATTATTGTTCCGATAGTCGTTACTGCCAATGGGCTGATACCAAAGAGCCTCGACCAACATCTTCAGAGGCTCTCAATTGGTCGTTGGGTCAAAAGCCAGATACAAAAGGCAGTATTATTGGATACGGCACGCATTGTGAGGAGGTTCCTCACTCTGGGGTCCTAACCGCCGGTGGCTTGGGTCATAGGCCTCGCCATCGGAGGGTGCACATTTTTATATTTTTAAATGTATTTTTATATTATAATTTATATTTAAAAATGTAAAAAAAAACCTTTTAAATAAAGTACATGCTATATTTTATCTCCAAAATCAAAACAAAATCATGTAAAAACACAGTACTTTAGACGTGATGCCTTGACAGACAGACAGACAGGCAATAATTCCAAAAACAATTATTTTGGGATCTGTATCGATAATATAACACGTTACAATCAATATTTTGCAAAAATATTTAATGTACAAAGTGAAGCACTTCAGCTTTATTATAGTACAGTTTGTATTTCACCGGGCGACAGAATGCTTTAGCCAGTAATAGTAATGTAACGAGATAGATTGATTGACTAGATTGCGTTATATTATTGCTATACGAATAAAATTTTTGGCAGCTGTAATCGTAATCTTTATCTATAATCTAAAAATATTATTATGTGCCAATTGAGAAGACATACAGAATAAATATTAAGTTGATGATAAATGTATAATGAATAAAACAAATGCACCGACCAGTTTACTACAATGTGACGTAATCGTGCGCGTAGTTCAGTAGCGAGTGAAACGGCTGCGTTCACACGCTGCGATTGCCGCGAGGTCGAGATTAACGCATTATTTTTTAGATCAAGTTTAGATTTGTATTATCCTACAAATATTATAAATGCGAATGTTTTGATGGATGGATGTTTGTTACTCAATCACGCTACAACGGCTGGACGGATCTGGTTGAAATTTGGCACAGAGATAGATTATAGTCTGGAATAGCACATAGGCTACTTTTTATCCTGGAAAAATGTACAGTTCCCGTGGGATACGATAGTTTTTCACAGAGCAAGGGATCGACATGAGTTTTTGAATAGTGGCGGTTTAGGGAACAGGAAATTACATAGGCTTTTTTTACACGCTTCCTATGGGGTAGCAAAATATGGAAAGGTGTAATAGCTTAATATGCCACCATGGATTGAATACTTTACTTACCATAAATAGGCTGGCGTTTTACCCCTATATCGCCTGATGGTTAGTAATGATATGGTCTACGGTGGATCACGCTTGCCTAGAAGATACCTATCCACTCTTGACTTGAAGATACCCAAGTTAATATTCATTCATTATTTTCCATAATTTCATCGGAGTATTTTATTATGAAATTTCTTTCTTGAGCTGTCTCTTGTTACTTTACGACAATGCATACCAACAATTAACTATTTATTAATAGCATGTAGACCTGAATACCACTCGCGTGAATCCTATCTTTATATATAAAAGAAGAAACTGACTGACTGACTGATCGATCAACGCAGAGCCTAAACGGCTGGGGTGAGAGACTTGAAAATTTGACAGTAGGTACTTTTTATGACGTAGGCATCCACTAAGGAAGGGTTTTTGGAAATACCACTCCTAAGGGGATAAAATAGGGATGAAAGTTTGTATGAAAATCCGCTAATTTTGAAGTTAAACGCATGAAAATTGGTATTTTGTATTGTATACTTTTTCTCCCAAATATGACTCCACGCGGGCGGAGCCGCGAGCAACAGCTAGTATAATATATTAGACTGGCACAAAAAAATAAAAATACACGAAACTGCTAAAAAGCACACTCCGATAATTTTGTACCAAGTTTAACAACCGACTATATTACTCTTATGTATATATAACCAGTATAACTTAAAAGAATTTAAAATTGAAATTAATAAAACATGAAATATTACCTCGAATCGTATAAATTTCCATGAAAACGATAAGAACGCGCGTTTCAATGTTCCACGTAATAGTAAATACGGCGATATTTGTTTTTTCTCCGTAGTTGTTCGCTGACGTTAGTTTTAGGAATCTCGGGAAATTCGTGTACGAAACGCATTAGTCGTAACCCGTAAATTTCTATGCATTCACGCTGACTCACTTGTTATGGTTACTCTTATTTGTTTACATATACACTCAAGGGGTAGGCAGAGGTCTAACTAGTACACCCACTTTTCGTTGAATTTACTACGGTCCCATAATGAGTGCGAGCCTATCGCCATACTGGGCACAATTGTAGACTCCGGGCTGATACTAAGTATTTCTAAATAGAAAAACCCAATATCACTTTACCCGACCCGGGGATCGAACCCGAGACCTCAGCACAGTAGTCGTAACGCATGCGCGATTACAAATGCGCCACCAAGGTAGTCTAATTTGTTTTGATATAATATTGTGTTCTCCATAGACATATTTTTAAGCATACTTCTCAAATTAACGTTACAGAGTTTTCTAAGCTAAAACTCAGTTAGCTTAGGTTCAACAGACAATAATTTGTCGCGGTGTCACGTTTTATGGCCCATAACAATTTTACTACTTTTTTTGTATCAAGCTGTTATCCGAAACAATCTTACGTAACTTGTTTGTTTTGTGTCAGTTTGTTTCAAATTTGTTCGGCTACCTTTTTATACTAACTTTAAATATATATTCTGTATTTTACAATTTAATATTATCGTGTTTTGCCCAACTTGTTTAATAACATAATTTTTGGACACAACTCAGGTCAATAGTTAACCAAGTCTTTATTAGCTTCATAGGACTTAAAGTGCTTGACGAGGAGACTATTTTCACCTTTTAATTGTATAGTACGTATTAAGAGGCTAGGAGAGCCTCTAAAACAGTTTAGACTGCATTACAATGTTGTGTAAAAGTATTATTTTATTATATTGATGTATAAGGGACTGTGCACATCATGTTTTTTAAACGCAAGTTCCTAAAATCGCCTAAAGACGCGCTTTTATCCTACTGAGCAGTTTCTTGTCGTTTGTATCGATACACACGCGCGTTAGCACACCTGTGTAAATTTGTATCGCGTTTTGGAAATACGCGTCAATGGTGCATTTGTAGCGATACAGGTGTGCAAAGGTGTACAGGCTGCGTCTGACTCGCGTCTGTATCGCTACAAACGCGCGTCGACGCGACGGCGCGTTACAAAACGCAGTGTGCACAGGCTCTAAGATAAACTGTTTAATGTGAACGCGCTGTGTTGCGTCCACATGCACGGCGGCGTGGGTGTAAGCATCGTCGCTAACACGTGCGCATAGCATTGTTATTCGTGAGTTGCGATCGTTCGCACCACAACGGCCCTTGATAACTGATTTATCTTTCAACTCCTGCTCCAATTCTAATATCAGGCTTAAAATGCGTACTTTGTACCAAAAATCTATTGCTTTTCAATCTACATTAGTTTTCCCTTATAGTATGAACCGCTCAGTGTGAAGATGACAATCGCTGCTCTCATAGTGTTGGTAGCGAATCAAAATTATTCACAACAGTTGATACTATTGTAATTTGTGTAGAACTAATATTGTAGTTTTTGTCGGGGGTCTAGTTGGGGTAAGATAACAGCCAAACCCGTTTTGCGGCCTTCTGAGTACTGACTCTAGACCCTCTACCGCTTCTTCACCTTCTTACCCACGCATAGCCCCGATCCCACATTAAGATACGGGTCCTGTGTCGTTGGTATAAGGGACTTCGAGACTTTCGGTCACCAGGACAAATTTCTGTAACACAAACATTTGCCCCGGTGTGGGAATCGAACCCTCGGCCTCTTGATTCACAGCCGGCTACTCGCCCACTGCGCCACGGAGGCTGTGATGTAATCATCACATCTTTAACCCATACTAACTTTAACTTTTGCGTTACCTGTGTTAATATATCATTTATAAACAATGGAGTCGTTCCTGTATAATATAAAAGCCTCCGACGACAGAGAGCAACGTATTTTCCGAGATGGTATCAGTTTTAATTCCTAATAAAGATAGTGTACATTTTATTCTAATTCAATGAATAAAAATGTACTGCAGACATACTCTACTTGAATATATTACACAATCCCAGATTCTTAACGAATATTTGGTTAGAAAACCAATCGGAACTCTTATCTTTACAACATTTCCTATCTATAAATGGAATCTAGTGATTTGTTAATAGATATTGATTAAAGTTTTTGCATATATGTATGAGATTCTATAGCCATAGTTGAGATAAGTTATCTCGTGTGGCTTGTGGTCGTCATGTGTGCCGGCCTGCGACTAGCCACGCGGCTGTGGTACACATGTATTTAATGAGCGAGATTATTATTTACATACATACACACTCACGCCTGTAATCCCCGAGGGGGTAGGCAAAGGTGTAACCATTACACCCATTTTTGCACCACAGTACACCTGTGCCTACCCCTTCGCGGATTAAAAGCGTAATTGTATATGTATGTATTCTAATTAAATTTTCGTATGTGTAAATAATAAAGATATTTCGGAATCAAGTCTCAAAAAAAATACTTATATGGCTTGCGTAGGCTAAGCCACAAGACATAAGGCATTTCACCTGAAGCGAACGAAAATAAAGTGAGGTTCTGAAATTCGTTCATATTTAGACATACTCGAGTATTGTGAGACCGTAGTCCATGGTAGTGGTTGATACCCCACAATACAGGTTTCACCTTGTGCGAGGTCAGGATTATGTGTCACAATATGTCACAGTGTTACCAGCTTTAGAAGCGCTAAAAATATTTTATTACACCCAATATTTTTATATGCCTTTATCTAGAGTCTTATTATAACCGCTAACCGTAAGGCACCCCCAGCTTAATTCAAAAACAATATTAACAACGCACCAATAGGTACGCCATTTATAATATCAAAATCAAAAGTCAAAATCGCCCGCGGCTTATCAAAATCCCAACAGATATTACGACCCCAAGGATTAAGAGCACAAGAGTAAAAATATTTAATTGATCGGTTAGTTTTTTTATTGTGAAACATGCTTTGTACCGCAGAAATAACAGTCGACATATTAAAAATATTTATTGAATTATTATTTGATTAAAAATATAGACTGCGAAATAACAATTTAACGTTTCCTTTAAGTTAGAAACATTTTCTATCTATACCGTTTATATTATTATAATTAGTATATACAACATGTAACATGATTAATGCACACTCTGAAAGTAGTTTGTTCAGAATAAGCGACTGAATCGATATCAACAACTTTTTAATAGACGATTTGGATTTCCAAAATAATTAAGACTCAGGTAAATAATAGTCACGCTTTAATTCAACGTTCAAGACAAACGAAACTGAAACATAACTCTATGCGATAAAGTCTTTTCTAAATGCAATAAACGAACACTTTAAAAAATCAAATAATTAAAATTACGAACTTTATGTCGAAAATTAGTACAACTAATTTCATAGAAAACAATATTTATATTCATCGCAGTCTAATTTCAATGCATGAATTATAATTGTAATAATATTTTTAAATTGGTGTGTCTGAGGATGTGCGTTATTCCCGTTACACGTAGTATATATTTTTTGTAATCATCTGAAGTATTATGTTTTGATTATAAAACGTCTTTTATCAGTAGTAATTGAGATTATCTTTGAGTGCTCTAGGCTGTTTTTAGTGTAATTATAAGTTTTCTGTAATAATTCGGCGTTAACGTAGCCGTAGGCAAAACCTAGTTCGGAATAGAGTGGCAATTTTCTACAACGATTTCGCTGGAAGTATCACAATAATCCGGTTTTGATAGTTATCATGCACACCGAACGTTTCGGAACGAGCTATTACGCCATCTCCCTTCAAAACTAAACCTAGATCACGTTCGAGTGTTCCTAAGTGACCAGTGACCACAGACGTTGTTCGATTACTGAATTTTGTAATACATTGAATAGAACTCGGTACATACAAAAATTACATACCGTAATAGGTAAATGTAAATAAACAGTAGTAACTGCGGTAAGAATTTGTTCACAGGCAATTTAATTAGCAAATAAAGTTTAAATTGTTTCAGTAAAACAAATCTTTGAGAAGGGGAAAATAAATTTACAAAGTTGAACAAAGTTACATTTTTGTTTGAGAGTTTTAAAACGTAAACAACGTTATGAATCAGCAAATCCATTTCATTTTAGTAAACACGAATCGCGGGTTTCTCATAAAACAAAGACATATTGATAATTGGTGAAATGTTACCGACACTTATAGAACTCCTGGATTTATATATTTGTACTAGTGGGCCCGACAGACGTCGTCCGGTCCGGAAAAGCAGCGCCACACCGACAGCAGCGCCACTTACCGAGTCCAATTGTGAATCTAAACCATCTAGGGCGCCATCCAAACGCATACGAAAAAAATCATTCAAATCTGTCCAGCCGTTTAGAAGTTCAGTGACATAAACACGTACAGTAGAATTATATATATAAAGATAACATCATTGACATCCTTATGCTTTAAGCTCCGTACATTGATTGGACGCTGTTAAGCAGAAAAGATCCAACTGACGTTTTCATACTTTTGAGTAAATGCAGTTTAAAGTTTGACAGCAAATTTGAAAATACTACTAGTAAGTAATTGAAAATTAGTTCTTTAGTTTAATGTCATGAAACTGCCTGGATCTTTTGTGCACATATGAAACTTGATGAGGAGATTATGGCTATGTATTTAACTCCATTTTATAAAAATGTTGGTTGGATCTTTTCTGCTTAACCAGGGTCCAATTACACTAGATTAATAATTTTATACAGTCGCTTGCATCACATGTAAATATGAAGTGAATTGGGACAGTAAAATTATCTTAATTCCAGTTAAAGTTAATCGGACACTGCAGTCAGACAGCGTGTGATATAGAAGGATTAGTTCAACTAGTTTCGCCCGTGATTGTGGTCGGTGGTTGTTGCGTGAAAGCGGGTATTTCGGTCCAGGGCCAACGCTGCGGCTCGGCGAATGCAAGGCCTCCGTACTGTTGCAACAACTGCAGTTGCACTCTAATGCAACGACCACCTTCGTTTTAGGGTTGTCAGAAACGAGTTTGTGGGTTAAGATTTTTTTTTGCGCCTCGATAGGCAGACGAGCAGACGGGCCACCTAATGTTAAGTAGTCACCGCCGCCCATAGACTTTTGCAATGCCAGGGCACAGCAAAGCCGCTGCCTACCGTTATTGTTTATTGCCATCTCAATCATTTTGTCTCAATTAATTTTAGTGAGTCAGTTCACGTATTTATTCTGTACGTCTGTAAGAGGATGACAGGTGGATATCAGAACAGAATCCCTTAATTTTCAATTGTATGTCGTAAATGAATATTGTCTATTGTATTACTAGATCTTAATTTTTGATAGAAAATGTAATTAGTAATGCGTTTTTGTCTTAAATCGGAAGCAGAATTTAGAACAAATTGTACGTTTCTTACTTATTCTATCTTTGACGATTTCCGAATTCCTTTAAATATAATAACTATGATGTAAATTAATTATTTTGATTTATACAACGAATCTCATGTCATTTTTTCTAAGTATCTACTAACTAATGAGTGACTGGAGGTACTTTAAAAAAAAATTGTGCCATGACTATTTTTAACTTGGAATTAATTTTATACATTATATCTGTATTTCAGAGTCCTCAAAAAGAAACACTAAAATTAGAAATATGCATTAATAAGGCAGGTGGCAGCCCTGTACAGAACGTTCTAGAACCGGTACCAATATGTTTAGTATCGGTATAGCTGTTCATTTACATTCGTATCGGCCGGGAGACGGCTTCACGCGGAGCCCATCGTTGTTTTCGCCCATCATCGTAAAAGCTTTATTTACGACGGCCACAACTCTAATGCTCAATGGCCATAAATAAGTACGTAATTAAGGTGTCGCCTTACAAAATCAATATGTTCATTTTAATAAAATGCTAAAATACTTTTAATATTTTTTCTACTGCCATTTCGGAAGAAGGGTAACAGAGTAAAACTCTGCCGGTGCCCTTATTTTTTAACCGGTTAACAACATTTGCACTACATTTTACATTAACTACCGTCTCAAGTGATCGGTATCTGTTTTGATATTTTTAGTTTTAAAAGCTTTTTGCCTTAGTAATAAGTTTTCGGAGCTTTAATGTATAAACCTTTAAGAAGACCTTTTGTTTTTAACATTCGTACCATTTCAATAAATTAAATGTGATATCCACTAATAACTTTGATGACCTACTTATCGCAGATATATTATTATAAAAAGATAGTGGTAATTTATAATCTGCATATCAATCGTTTAATATGCACATACAATACAATACAATACAACAACTCTTTATTGTATAACCATAAAAGATAACATAGCATACATAATAAAGACTTAATTGCTAAATGGTCCTACAATGGGCGGTCTTATCGCTAAAAGCGATCTCTTCCAGACAACCTTTGGATGGACAGAAATTGAAGTAGAAGAAATAGACGGTGGTGTACAATAAAGAGAGCAAAAGAGAAAAATATATACACAGTCAGGTCATAAGTATTGTCACACAGTAAAAACTTTTATTTTAGAATGCTGGCCACAAAAAAGTTTATTGAATTCGAATTTGAAATTGTTCATGAAAATAAAAATGTATACTTTTTAGAATTTTACTCATTTTTAAATATGGAGTGGACGCTTAAAGAAGACCGTGTTGCAGTAATTGCGTTGCATCGTTGCGGTTACGCGCCAATTCAAATTTTTGACATACTGAAAAATTTGAATATAACCAAAAGATTCGTTTATCGTACCATCAAACGATACAATGAAGACTCTAGTGTAGATGACAGGTCAAGAAGTGGTCGCCTTCGGTCTGTTAGGACTCCAGCAGTGATAAAAGCTGTGAAGGCGCGAATTCAAAGAAATCCCTAATGTAAGCAGAAACTGTTGGCCCTTCAGATGGGGTTAAGCAGAACCACGGTGAAAAGGGTGTTAAATGAAGACTTAGGGCTTCGGGCATATCGAAGAAAAACAGGACATCGTTTGAATGCTCGTCTAATGGACCTGAGACTGAAGAGATGCCGCGCTTTGTTGAAGCGGTACGCGGGAAAAAAATATCGGGAAATTCTTTTTTCAGATGAAAAAATTTTTACCGTAGAAGAGAGCTACAACAAACAAAATGATAAGGTGTACGCACACAGTAGTGAAGAAGCGAGCAACCGTATTCCGCGTGTCCAACGAGGTCATTTTCCATCCTCGCTCATGGTATGGTTGGGAGTTTCTTATTGGGGCTTAACAGAGGTACATTTTTGTGAGAAAGGTGTAAAAACGAATGCAGTTGTGTATCAAAATACAGTCCTGACGAACCTTGTGGAACCTGTTTCTCATACCATGTTCAATAACAGGCACTGGGTATTCCAACAAGATTCGGCGCCAGCTCATAGAGCGAAGAGCACACAAGACTGGCTGGCAGCGCGTGAAATCGACTTCATCCGGCACGAAGACTGGCCCTCCTCCAGTCCAGATTTGAATCCGTTAGATTACAAGATATGGCAACACTTGGAGGAAAAGGCGTGCTCAAAGCCTCATCCCAATTTGAAGTCACTCAAGACATCCTTGATTAAGGCAGCCGCCGATATTGACATGGACCTCGTTCGTGCTGCGATAGACAACTGGCCGCGCAGATTGAAGGCCTGTATTCAAAATCACGGAGGTCATTTTGAATAAACTTTAGTGTCATAAGAATCTATGTTTTGTTAAGTTCATTTTGGTATATAAATGGTTACATAATGAATAAACTTGTTTCAATTATTTTATATTAAACATGTGACAGAATTTATGACCTGACTAGGTATATATATATTGAAATAATTACAAAACAAAATAATACGAAATACTAATACTTATATAGTTAAACATATACATACACATACATAAATACATATATATATATATATATATATATACATACACATACATAAATACATATATATATATATATATATATACATTATTGTGTTACAAAATTGACATATAGAAATTCTTGACAGCGTTTTTAAATATAGGTAGGGATTTAGCTCGTCTGATATCTACAGGCAGTGCTTTCCAAAGCCGGACAGCTAGGACAGTAAAGGACAGGTCATAGAACTGGGATGTATGGGATGGAGTTTTAAGTTGGAGAGTTTGAGAGGAGCGAAGGGACCGGGAATGCGTAGAGTTTAAAAATTCAAAACGTTATTAAAGATATAAAGGAGTAGTGGGTTTAAAAAGAATATTGTGCAAGAGAGTAAGGATGTGCACATTCCGGCGAAAACGGATGGGTAACCATTTCAGCTTTTTTCAGTATTCCGTAATATGATCGTATTTGCGAAGACCAAAGATAAATCTAATGCACATGTGTGAAACTTGATGTTTACTTTGTGAAAATATTATGGTACGTCTGCTATTCGAGTCGTTGCTTTTGTTTTGTACGTACTTTTTAATCTTTACGGTGAAATAAGTAAAGTAATACAAAGTTTGGGAGTTCTTTTAAACAATATCTTTCTGAGTATTTCTAAGTCTATTTTTTCTATATACGTCAGGCTACTTGCTGACATAATGTATACATATATATAGGCTCACACCTGCATCTTTCAAGGCATCGGCAGAGGCACAAGCAATATACTCACTGTTCGACTAATAATAAGAATATACAAAAATTACTAGCCCTGTATTGAACATTGTCCCACTGTTGGGGCTACTGTTTGTCGTAACTGATTTTAACTTTATGATATGATTGGCGGCATGCATATCAACGTAGGCACAAACTTAAATTCCGGGCAATAAATATTTTTCCAAACGAAAATAACTGATTTATAGCAATCGAACAAGATCTCAACGGTTTCAGACCGTAAGTCTGCCAATGAGGCGATACTACAAACGAAACCACAAAGTATGCAAATAAACACCAATCAGCTGATGATTGATAACATTGGCGTACTATGAGATTTCCGACACGTAATTGTAGCAATACACGCGGTTCGCTATTGAATTACAAATTTCAGCCACAAATAGATCTATTATTATGATCCAGATATGACCTTGATCCAATACTACGATAATAGCTTACATTAACAATATTTTACTGATGGTAGGATATATTCGCCCGGATAGCGGGCACCGTACACAGGGTGTTAAACCCGCCATAGTGGCACACGCATGTGTGTCGCGTTCCGGGATCAGCCAGTGTACATCCGGTTTTTGTCTGGAGTCTAAAGTTGGGGTAGGATGTTTGGCTGTTTTGAGGCCTTCTGTGTACTCTGACACTAGACCCCCCACCGCTTCTCGAAATTCTTGCCCATGGCGTAGTCTGAAGAAGCAGGCCGGCATGTTTGTGTTGAGTAGCGTAAAAAAATTTACAATAATGAAAATGGGAAAAGATTATTGTTATTAAAACTGTGTAAAATGTATTGTGTAGTATTGTGTAGTGACCACACTACACCTAATGGTAAGCGCAGCGCCGTCTAGTTAGAGTATCGAGTAGCGAGAGACAACCATACATACATGGGGATGTATGTACGGTGTTCTCTTTCCAATGCTTATTTATCAGCATTGACAGGTCGGTGACGCAGCCATGATACTTATTGTGTTCTGGAAGTTTATAAGCAGTGGAAATTACATACTATCAAGTCACCAAGTTGCTCGATTCCTATAAAAAAAATTATAAATTTATTTAAATTTATTGCCTTTGTGTATATTTTGAAATAAATGTGTATACAGTAATGAAGAGAAAATCGTGGATGAATATAATTGTTGATATACCTGTTTTTTTTTATAAATATCTAGATAAGTGTTTGTCAATACGGCCCATAACTTGATTTAAAATATACCTAGAGTATTATGTACATTGTAAAACGTAGTAGCAATGTTCAGTCGACTTTTTTTCAGTTTATTTACCAATCGCCTAGCAAAGAAAGCTAAACATCCTTATCGAAGCTACAAAGGTGAAGTAATCAGAACTGTGTCCTAGTTAAATGTCCTAGTTTTGTCCGGTTTCGTTCTAATTTCTAAAGCATCCGATGCAGATTTTAAGGGGAAGAAAGCGTTGTTATGGGTTCAGTGCGTTTAAAAAGACCTCTAGCGTTTACGAAGCCCTTTAGAAAGGGCACTAATTTTTGCGATTTTTTATGTTTCGATACTTTAACTCTCATACACTTTGTAAAAGTTGGGACTTTTAGAACGTAATGGGTAGCAGATATGTTCCACACAGAATTTAGAGTGTAGAAGTGGGAGCCGCGGGCGGTCTTCACTTTGTTAAACAGTTATTTTTAACTTATTTCCCAAACATTCACACACAACACACAAACGTTTCACTGCACGACGCTCCGTAGGTGGTATGAAGTAGGAATGCGGACGGAAATCTTGCGTGTAGGCAAATTGATAGCCTCGTTATCACTATATTACGGTACTTAAGTATATTTATAATCGTTTTATACCAAAAATTACGGTTATTGACAATCGAAGTTTATGCAGACATATAATGAGCAGGAATTACAAGGCGATGAGGTTTCATCGTGCTGGTGTAGTTTTATTTAACCAATTAATTATAGTTTATGCATATATTTTATAAAGTCGCGCTCACTTTGAATTTCGAACTTCATATGCTTACATGTTGTTGATATTGCTTTGTATATATAATAAGCTTTGTAGTTCACAATAATAGGAGAAAACAAAAATGTATTGTTTATACATACATACATGACTGCCTCGGTGGCGCAGTTGTGATTGCACATTCGTTACGACTGCTGTGCCGTCTCGGATTCGATCCCCAGGTCGGGTAAAGTGATATTGGCTCGCCCGGTATTACATTATAGGACCGAAATAAATTCGGCGAAAAGTGGGTGTACTGGTGTCACTTCTGTCTACCCTTTCGGGTATTACAGGCGTGAAGGTATATGTATGTAAGTATACATACCTTTATTGTAGATACTTTGCAAACGATGCGGCTAGTAGTGTACGTGTATCAGTGAAATGAACTATAGTTCCTTATAAAGCGTTGTTGTGGGTAAAGGCAAAAGTGACCAAGTAATACATAAAAGGTAATGTAATATACTCATAAACAGTAAAACGAATAGGTAATTATAATATTGAGGTCGATCGAATTTCACACAGCAATGTTTTCATATAACCGAACTCACAATCAGCAAATGTGAAATACCAAAAGCCGTAACAAAGAGGCTAAACACAAATGCTGGCCCAGATTACAATTTACGAGTCAGAAATGAGCCCGACCGCGGCCGCCTCTCGCGTTACAACAGCTTCCCATGGTTTTTGTTTACATTGCCAAGTCCGCTCGTAAGTTCTAAAACTGTGAACTGTTTGGGTACTGTTCGTTAAAAGCTTAAGACCGTTGAGTAATTACACAAAATATATTTTGTTTTAATGTACACAAACAAGTATTCAAAAATTAAAACTCTATATTAGCGTCATAATTTTAGTTTAAACTACCGGGCCAGTCAGACGTCGCGGTGTTCTGCCAGGAACAGCCACATTAAATATGTAATTTTAAAAATTAATCTTTGGCATTTCTCCCACAAATCCCAGCATATAAAATTTGCTGACATACCGACAGCAGCGCCACCTACCAGGTCCAATTGTGTTTTAAAAACCATCAAGGAACCCCTTGAAATATACACACAATTTTCATCCAAATCGATTCAGCCGTTTAGGAGGAGTCAGGTGACAAACACACGTACAGAAGAATTAAAGATAAGAAGGATATTTGATCATCTAAATTTAGACCCAAAAAAATATATGGAGTTCATATATCCGAGAAACAAACATCGTCTTAAATAAATTAAGCTTTGAATCTCACAATGTCAATGAAAAGTTGACTTTGGCGCTCATCGACTGACAATTGCTATACTCAGTTCAGTTTCATATTGACTGATACGAAATTTATATTTGCTATTGCCTGGTAATAAATCATTTATTACAAACTATTCCAAAACGGTGTAACTGCTAAAGATTTGACACAAACAATAAATATCCAGTGTTAGATTATTTAAAGTATGAATATTAAACAATATATTTGAAATGTTATTTATTATTCGTGCAAATGATCTCGCCGGCACCCATTGCATAGTGAAATAGATAAACGTATATCATAAAATATAGAATAAACAAAACAAAACATACCACTTTACCTCTTTATCGTGTCAACGTAGATTATAAACGAGTATTGAAGTGTCTAGGCAAAGTTTAAACTGAGTGTACTAAACAGACGCAATCTCAGTTATGGTACCACGCGTGACTGTATTGTGGTATCGGGGGCGTAAGCCTCCGCAACACAATGAGAAAATGGCCCGACAAAATACAAATTTATTACACCCGTTCACAAGAATGATAATATACATATTTCATGTAAAAACCGGATTTTTTAGATATCGCATTACCCTAGGGTTGCCAACCGTCCGTCCTCGTTTCCCAGGACATGACTTGTTTTTTAGAATGTCCGGGGCTGTCCTGGATAGTTTTTAAGCAGCGTCCAGGGGTTTTAAAGCGCCCTGATAAGGTCTGTATAATAAATGCGCGCGCAACTTACAATCCACAAGCGGCCTCATGGATCGCGAGTTTTCGCGCTGTTTTAAAACTGAATTGTCGTGGTTTGTCCAACTTTAAATCCTAGTTTTTGAAATTACGCTCTCTTGAAACTCATCGCGACTCACCAACAATGGCCCCATCCCACGTGAGACGCGCGACATCGACCGGTTTCCGAGTTTGTCAGTAAACATTGGAAACAAAGGATACAGTAACATTTAGCTCGTTCCCTTGTGGTTTGCGAAACAACACTTTATGCAACTATCGCTCTAGGCGTTACTTCGGCCGACCGGCGCAGTTGAACCATACTCCCGCGTGGAATCCTTCTGGTCCCCTTGTAATACGCGGTTCTTTGCCAACTGGTCGCGGCGCCCGTATCTTGAAACCGACTTTCAAAGGTGTCCAAACTGCCATTGAAGCTGAACGTCGAGAAATAATCAAACTTCTCGCACTGCGTATAAATATTAATATTACTCTCGTCTTTATGCTGTCTGTAGTGTTCAAGTGACATTTTGAAAGCGTAAGAGGTTAGTTATCGCTGAATATTTACACGATAACTTTTGAACTTGTATAATAATATTGTGGGAAAAATAACTTGAATAACAGAATATCTGACCGGTTCATACAAATATTTAGATTTATTCAGAAGATAACGAGCACAGGTTATCTGAATGTTGTGCCGTCCGTGACACCCGTCAAATTTATTTCTTCATCTGCATCGCTTAGTTTAACTTTCAAAAATATACGCTGAACAAGGGGTTTCTATACAAACTATATTTAAACTATATTTGATAATGAATCGTTATATTTCAGACAGAGTAGGTAAATAGGATATATTGGAGGGTTAGATTGTCTCTCGCTATTTGATACTCTAATTGGACGGCATTTTACCATCAGGTGCACGGTGACCACTTTGCCGTGCCAGAATAAAAAATGGCGTAGTGTGAAGAAGCAGGCCGGCATGATTGTGTTCAGTTGCGAGGGATAGATTGTCTCTCGCTACTCGATACTCTAATTAGACGGCACTGCGCTTACCATCAGGTGCAGTGTGGTCACTTTGCCGTGCCAGGATAAATGTATTTAAAATTTAATAAACCCCAAATGAGTCAAAATATGAAAAGTATGGTCGAAATTTCGTTCGTGTAAGGTCGTAGGCCGCAAATATTACGAGTGGAGCATGTTACGCGGTCGCCGACCAAGCCGATTTAAATATGTAGGTACTATATTTTCAAACGGAATCACACGGAACGTATGCGTTTAGGGCATCGGCCGCACCTTACGGTCCCTCCGTCCGGACGGTGTCCGGGTGGTGTCCGAGAGTGTGCGAGCGACGTCGATGCTTATCGGCGCACAATTAAAATGTTGTTTCGCGACCTGTTGCTTCCCCCCCACAGTGCCACACTTAGTTGGTGCTCGCCGACCGCGAACCCTTTTACCCTACTACGATTTATTTGACTGTCGATAGGGTATAATATTGGCAAATAACTCTGTTTGTGGTTTGTTTTAGTGTGCCGCCTTGTGAAATCAAAGTTAGAGATTTTTAATTACATACACAATGGTGCATTAAAATTTAAAAAAATACAATTAAATTTATGTATTTTATTATAATTACAGGATAAAAATTAACATTTAAAAATTTGTAAATTCATAAGTTTTTACGAAAACGGTTTGGAAAACTCCTTGAAGAATATAAACTTCCCCCAGCTTAATCAAGACGCAAAAACGTGACATAAATTTAAAGGTATTGAAACGAAACTTAATTTATACTCAAATATAAGTATATATAACAGATTACTCTTCAAACTTATTACACTTTAAACCATGATAAGTGAATGTGTAACTAAAACAAACTAATAGCTGCTGGTTTCAATAGTAGCTCGATAATAGTGGCAGCAATAATAATAATAGCTTATTGATTGCCACAACAGTCACAGCTCATTCACCCGTGATTTACAACTGCTATACACACCTTCAACCATGAATGAGAGGATAATTTCACCGAGCATTATGTATAAATATGTAATAACCTATTTGATATTGTTTACAACACACGTTACACGTTCTTTACCAATAAAAACTTTAGAGGTCAAGTGTAGTAGGCGTATTTATATAGAAACGAGGCTATGCGCGGCGTCTGCGGGCCGGTCATTAACTGGGTCGCGCTGGGACAAAGACCCCTGCTTCGGGGGGAGACTGGGGTGGGTTTCGCTTTCCTCGAGCGTACCTGCGACCTCCCCTCGCACCCTCGGCCGCATCTTTCCGCGAACTGGAGGCAAGTTTCCGCGAGCGTACATCGCAGCCAACTAGAGGGGATTAATTTAGAAGTCCTCGGGCATTAATTCGCGTCCGCGCCGGCTTCCCTTTTTGTTACCGTGTTGGGTAAACGTTTTCGATCGGACGGTCGATGCGATTATGTCTCGTGTTCTTTTTTTAAGTTTGTTCATTGGGTTTTGTCGAGCATTAGAGATCGTTGGCTGTAGTTTGAACCCTACAGATGGAGGCACCTATACTGGAATGCAAAGTGGAATCGAATATATTGTTCGTTTTAATTAATAGAAAAGTCGAGGTAAAAAGAAAATTAAATGCTTCAAGTAAATGAACACCCATCGTGTATGTGTACAATAGGGTTGCCAACTCCGGATGTCAAATACTAGGATTTTTAGTTTTTGAAGTTAGAAAAACCAGGACATTTCAATTTAAAAACGGACGCATCTTTTGCGAGCCGAGACGCACACAGTGGTGAGCTAATTTTAAAATACAGGACCTTCAGGATATCAGTGCGCTTTAAAAACCCAAGACGCTGCTTAAAAAACCAGGACATGTCCTGGGAAAACAGGACGGTTGGCAAGTCTAGTGGACAAGCCTAGTAATTGTGGAAGCTAATTAGCGAAACAAACGACCGGACGGGGCCGCCTCGCATTTATACTAAAGGAACATAAATATCGTATCGCACAGATAAATTATTCAAAAAATCCTCATTTACACCTAATTTAACTACAAAAGGGTGAACGGAAATCCGTATTTAAAAAAGATTTTGTCATTACTGATTATCAATATTTGTTCGCATTTTGTTTCGGCCGCGCGCAAGGGTCACCCCAATGAATGCATAATGTTGTTTAATTATGCAAATTATCGTTGTACAATGACGAGCAAGCCACATCGAAACGTTGGCCGTATTCTTAAATATCCTCGAGTTGCGGATATGTCGATAACTTGAATGCAGAAGTCGAACATAAAGCTTCGGATTTCTGAAACATATTTTCATACGCACATTAAATACACGTCAAATATTTAAGTTAATAATGAATGATTATGTCAGGTGATCAATCACCAGTTAGTATGTTTCTGATATGTTAATTAATGTTAAAGGCTTATTTTTTTAAAATAATCACACAGAACACACGCTGAGTCAAAATATAAATTATAGTGGTCATTAAAATTCCCAACTACATTTTCGCCTCAGAAATACATTGAAAATTAATTCTGCTTTTTATAATTGAAACCAGACTTTATACATAATCTGTATAACAATAATTTGATAAAAAGGTGACATAATATCGAGCGGTGAGTTTATAAGCGATGTGGCACAGGAAATCGGTGTCGTGTTGCGAACGCGGCGGGCGCGAGGGCATCGACAGCGTTCAAAGAAGATGCCGTTTGTAATACGGGAACAATGACATTTTGTTTTTATGTACGGTTTTAGGTGTTGCATCGTGACGACATCCAGGCCGTTAAGTAGGCAGAAAATTGTAGGCCTATTCTTGCTCCGTTTCGTGTAACTGAAATACGTTAGAAAAAACAACTAGAAACTTTGTAAGTGATTGTTCCCGCTTTTATAATTTCTGAGACGTCTTATTATGTTGGTACTACAACATTAAAATTTGGAACAACATTAGAATTCATAATATTCTCTAGTCGATGGTTTCTGAAATGTTAGTAGATACTACGAACTCAAATTCGGAACAATTATAATCCCGATATCGGTTGATTATATCGATACAATAATTTCATTACTTCCCACTTCCCAAGCGACCAATTGTCCGCAGCGCCGTGTCAAGAAGGTTAGTGGTTGTATTGAACTGTTATTAACATGCCCTGAACCAGATTTGTAACGCTCACTACGACAGTATGGTTTTTGTTTAAACTTTAAGATTTTTTTAAATGTTAATTTGACATTACTTTATCAGAATGTATGGTTTACGTATTAAAACAACAATAAATATGTTTATCAAATGTATAAATAGTAAATATGACATTTATTTATCCGAGACATTGTCATAATATTGATTCAATAACTCTTTAATGAATTTTTCGAAGTGTAGCGATATCACACACAATTTATGAATTAAATACAATTTTATTTCTTTCAACGGAGTATTGATTGCGGTGAGGAGAGGTATAGTACTTGTGTGAATAAAAAAATGACATATTATCTTTATTTTTTTTAACAACAAGCTTAAGTCAGTCTATTGCATAACTATGAAGTGGCGGATATCATTATGCAAGCCACATTCACGTGTGCTATAAAAAGTATTGTTCTAGTAAACTATACTACTGAAAACCCACCGCCCACCAAACTTATTTCCGCTCCATTATGTGATAATAAGCGAGAGGCAATGTCGAACACTACAAATGTCGAATATTTTCGAAATTTGTAGTGTTGAAATTTTTATTGTTATCGCGTTTTTAACTAAAATACGCTAGCACTAGAGCAATGAGGAGCAGGTACAAAGGTCAGTAGTATGTCCAAAACAAAACCAGTCTAGCTGCGGTGAGGAAGGTGTGACCGTTCGCACGTGCCACCGAGCATTTGTCATTTGGAAGTGTTATTGATCAATCGAGTAAAGCCGCACCGCCTGACATAACACAGCCGTATACATCACTATAGTACAGTGGAAGTGACACTACGCGACCAGTTCGAGATCTTGTCGCGGTAAGTGTATTGACTATCGGATAAAAGTACAAAGAATAGGATACTAGATCATAATATTAGAATTTATATTACCGTGTTGCAAAATGTGAACTAGTATTATTTAGAAAAGTTTAGACCATGACCCATGTTAAGTATTATTTTGTTTTTGCTTTATGTTTTTTGTCTGTTATCTCCGTTGTGCAATATGTTGAACATAAAGAAAAATAATACGCGTGGTTGGAACAGTATAAACAGAAAATATTTGTTTGGTATAATATTTATAAGTTAGAGCGTATTCTAAACTGGCGATGGGCGTAATTGTCAAATGACAAAAGCAATATGCACGACGTGGTTCGTGACGTCACCGCCCGTGGTGAAAATAACACGGTGCAGGAGTGCGAGGGAGATAGATTCTCCCAATAAGCGGTCCACCTTTACGCTTGACAATATTTATGACGTTGAAATTCTATGATTTCGTGTTTATGACAGTTTCCTTGTTGTGAAATAACGAATAAATTCAAACAGAGGCAACTAATAAGTCTATTTCAACTATACTACGTGTAACGGGAATAACGCACATCCTCAGACACCTCGATTTAAAAATATTATTACAATCATAATTCATGTATTGAAATAATTTGTTTTTTTTTAAATTAGTTGTTCTAGTTTTCGACATAAAGTTTGTAATTTTAATTATTTGATTTTTTAAAGTGTTCGTTTATTATTGTATTTAGAAATGACTTTATCGCATCGAGTTATGTTTCAGTTTCGTTTGTCTTGAACGTTAAATTAAAGGGTGACTATTATTTACCTAAAATAGTCTATTAAAAAATTGTTGATACGGATTCAGTCGCTTATCCTGAACAAACTACTTTCAGAGTGTGCGTTAATCATGTTACATGTTGTATATTTAACTTCTGAATAAATTGCATCTATACGAAAACCATCATAAAATGCAAATTCAAATTTAAATTTGAAAATGATAGCATCAAGTCCTTGACACGTTAATTAAATAACAATTTAATTGATAAAATATATCGCTAGCGGTCGACGGTGTGGCGCGGCGTGGGCAGACTCCGTTATTGCATCAGAGTATTTAACGATAAATCGGGCGGAATATTAATGGTTTGACAAAGTCATAACGTTAATACGTTGTGTTAATTATGTTAAGTGGAATTATCTATGAAATATCGAAACGTAAGTTTGGTTTTAGTAATGTGGAAGGCTGAATATTAATTTCTTGGATAATGGTTTATAGATTTTATCTATTTTTTTTTGTATATTATGGAAAAATATTTGACAATGACAATGTTATAGGATTTTCCTATGTTCCTGGGTCCTTTAGGCGTAGTGTGAAGAAGCTAAACAGCAGGCCATGATTGTGTTGAGTAGCGAGGGATAGTCTATCTCTCGCTACTTGATACTCTATCTGGACGGCACTGAACTTACCATCAGGTGCAATGAAAAAAATGCAAAAATTAATGGCTTTGTTGATTGAGACAAAATAATTAATTTGGTACTCAAATGTATATATTATATGTATACAAAGCTAACTTACTCTTTGCTTTCTAAGCAATAACGTTACATAAATCACATCATGAGAAAAATTTAAGATAAAACTCAAATATGTATGGTAAAGTGGAGAAGTACCGTCAGAGCCGCTGCGGTCATAACCATCCATCATTCCCCTCCGTGATGTCCGCAGATTACTTGCGCGACAAATATTTCAATCCCACGGTTTAAATTGGAATGTTAGGTGCGTCGCACACTAACTATACAGTAATTTCTTATATAGTAGTAGAACTAGTAGTAGAAATGGTCTCTTCATGATATATTTAGAGTAATATCGTTATTTGATATTTATTAAACTTGTGTTCTCGTTGATTTGACATTATGTCAGAGCGCGAGCAGAAATATGCATTGTTCAGTTAGAATTTTAGTAAAGACGAGATGAGAGTATTGAACTAGTGTGCGATGGGTTTTACGTTATTTTTTTAAAACTGCCGGGGTTTATCAATTGAAGATAATAATATATTAAATCGCAGTTTAATTTATGTCTTTAACATAATAAATATTCATGATTGAAAATGATTCTTATTAGACTAAGTAATTAATGTTTTTAATCAGCCCATTGGACATTAGGACATAGGTGACCCGGACAGTGGGGTCGTATTTTAAAGGTAATTTATTATGCATCCAAGTAAAATATAGCTTTGATCACTATCACAGTTTACACTCCCAGACACCTACATAGTTTTACATACTAAAATTTTCCACATGTTTGAAAATTAATACAAGGGAATGGGTCGGTTTTATTTTTATACATTTTCTAATTCAAAGTAATAAAATTACGAAAGAATCTAAGGGAACATGATATTTGGATTGACTTTTATGTTAGAGATAAAAGTTCATCTGTGTCTCCTATCAAATTACGTACTAACTAGTGGAAAGGTTGTATAAAATCCACATAGTAGAGTCTACTTTTATGTTGAACATATATATTGACACCAAGTACAGCGTTAGGAACTTGAAACGAAGTCAACACTGCACAGAACTGGGCACCTTATAATACAAACTATATAGGAAGGTGTTGTAAATAGTAGTGTTTAAAAAAATGCTTTCTATCTTTTCATCCTACTATCCTACTAATCTATATTAATATTATAAAGAAGAAAGATTTGTATATATGTTTGTAACGAATTGGCTCCATAAGTACTGGACTGATTTTAAAAATTCTTTCACCATTTGAATGCTACATTATTACTGATTAATATAGGCTATTTTAATTGCAAGAAAAAAATAAGGATAGAAAGGTGTAATAACCTAAGACGCCTCCACGGATTGTATACCCTTTCTTCCAAAAACCACCAACACGCGGGCGGAGCCGCGAAAAATATCTAGTATCTAGTAATATTATAAATGCGAATGTTTGGATGGATGTTTGTTACTGAATAACGCTACTACGGCTGGGCGGATCTGGTTGGAATTTGGCACAGAGATAGATTGTAGTTAGGAATAGCACATAGACTACTTTTTATCCCGGAAAAATGTATAGTTCCCGTGGCATAGTTTACAGAGCGTGACAGAGCCTACTTTTTATCCCGGAAAAATGCACGCTTCCTATGGGATAGCAAAATATAGAAAGGTGTAATAGCTTAAGATGGAGGCCATAGATTGTAAACATTTTGCTTCTTGATGACATTTTCTTCCAAAAATAACCTCCACGCGGGCGTAGCCGCGGCCACATCTAGAAGACAATATAGATAAAAAACTCAAACGATAAATTAGATGCATGATGACATGATGCATGCCCAGCTTGGAGCCTGGATTGATCTTAATAGTAGGTACTAGTTTCACAGAAATCCAACTTAAATGGGATCCACTTGCTCGTTTGCCGACTCTGCTATACAAAAACATTACGTACAATATAAAACATGAAGCTCATTACTATCTACACCCACTTTCGATGGCATTCAAAATAACATCTAAAAATACATCATACCTATTAACAACTAAAACATCTATGATTAATGGTTGTCACTTCCAGTTAGACTGTAGCGTCCGTGCAAGTGCTGTGACGCATTTGGCGAATACTAGCGGTGTGTTGCGTAGGTCAGTACCGCGGATCAGTCGATTGTCCGCGCTCCGCCGCTCGACCGTACCACGCCTCTCGCTAATATCTAGAGGTGAGTCGTTGACGGTTTTTGCGTTACGAAATGAAACCGTTTCCTATAAACGGTCAACTAGTTGAAAAACCAGTTGACGTTTTTAACTGGTTTGCAGAAACGTCCACAGATCTATACGTTAATTTCCCGTTTTGTTAGCGTCTGTCGTTGATTCAACGACGTTTAATGAAGCAGGTTGATAAATTCAACTAGTGTATCCGTGCGCCCGTTTTTTGCGCGTCTGTCGTTGATTCAACGACGTTGAATGAAACAGGTTGATAAATTCAACTAGTTTATCTGTGCGCCCGTTTTGTTCACGTCTGTCGTTGATTCAACGATGTTGAATGAAACAGGTTAATGAATTCAACTAGTTTTGCGGTAAAGAAAAAACGATTGACTCGTTAAAAGTAGAAAAACAGTTTAAAAAAACGGTTCGTTGGTTCATCGCCCACTCCTACTAATATCACAAGCCTATTAGTAATGTCAATGACTTATTCTTGCACTGTGACGTTCTTGTAATTTCGCGTAAAATAATACGCGGAGAGATGTGTGTGTGACCTTCAGTGTGGGCGGTGCTTTCTCTATTTATTTGGGCTTATTGTTTTTGTGGGCGCGCCGGTTTCTCGGCTTAAGAATTAATGCACCGTATCTTGAATTCTCTCTTGTAGCAAAGCGAATTTTTGTATGGATTACGTTGTTAAAAATCGTTGTAAACTATAACCTTTTTGACTGTGTCGATAATCTTGTGTCTTCTAGTAGTAACATTATACTAAAAACGCCTTTTTGTTTCAGGTATGTACAATAAGGAACAATTCAAAACTATTAGTAAGTGGTCTCATAAAAATTAATAGGTTTATGTGAACTCCTAAAATCCTAAACCTATACTTCCATATTTTGAGTGTAATGTTGATTTCATTTATAGAAACAATTTTTGGCATATTATTTTAACGCAAACCGCCTTAGCACCTTCTAAATCAAAGTATCCTTTTGTATCGTAAACAGATTTAGTTTTTGTTAGATTTAGTTCCATTATCGGTGAACATTGTAATATTCTGCGTAAAAGCCTCGTTAACTACGCTAAGTAACCTTAACTAATAGGGAATTATTGACATCGATATGATCTCTATATTACAACATGGCGGTTTAATAGCGCCAATTAATGGACTATCGCCCATTTTGGATTTGACCTAAAAGTAAAAAATCCTAATCTAATCCTGTGGATATTGGGAGATCTATTGCAATGAAAGGTTATAAATAATTATCAACATTGGATATGCATGTTCGCCTGAAAATCATAACATTATCAACGAATGCTATTGAAGTCATCGCCTAGATGTTATGTACCAAGTCTTATTAAATTGATAATCCGCAACTAAGACTAGTCTAGAGTTACTTTGTAAATTCTGTCA
The DNA here is from genome assembly GCA_905220505.1 of Laothoe populi. Lineage (NCBI taxonomy): Eukaryota > Metazoa > Arthropoda > Insecta > Lepidoptera > Sphingidae > Laothoe > Laothoe populi. The sequence continues at coordinate 18,497,644 of HG992153.1, read as the reverse complement.
CAAAGGTAACTCTATAATAATACAATCGTTATAATAAAACGCGTGTGGACAACAATTCCCTTCCAAATCATAGCAATATGTCTGCTCCAGATAGTTGAAAGGGAGTGTCAAGATTTTTTTGTTTTTATCAATTACCCCTTTTGTATCGGAGAGTAGAGCGGGTTCCAGCCAGACAGATTGAAATTTGAAATGGACCCCAAATTTTAATCATTCGAAACAAATTAGAGCGATCTTATTTGTATGAAAAGTAATCTATACATATATTATATATAAAAATGAATCCCTATTTCCCTTGGTCACGGCATCACGCCTCAACGCCTGGACCGATTTTGATAATTATTTTTTTGTTTTGTTTGTTATTGTCAGGAGAAGGTCCTTAAGAAAAAATTAAGAAAGTTGTGCGGAAAATTATAAAATTTAAGAAAACTTAACGGCTATAAAACTTTTCTAATGTAACCTTAGCGCGTTTCACATAACTGTCAATCGTTTGACAGTTCGCAAAATATAGCATGTAATAGCTTAAGACATAGATATAGTATGCTTAAGATGACTCCATGGATTTATAATTTTTCTTTCAAAAATAGCTACCAAGCGGGCGTTGCCGCGGGCAATAGCCAGTCATGTATAATCATGAGTTTACTACGCAGTATATACTGTCGTCCTATACTCATTATTCATGACTTCCTAATTTAGTCAATGGGCGCCATTACACACACCAAAAAAACATTATTTCCCACATTTTATGCCACACTTAATGAAAATCAGTTGAGTTTTATCGCAAAACATTTTCCCCTACAAGTCTGCGAGCACATTTTTTCTTCAAACAAACTTGTTACAGTATCGAAGTGTATAGAAAGAGTTGTAGGTTTCTCAACCATTTACATTTTTTTAAGAGCAAACATTTTAATAGTTTCTGTTATTTTTGTTGGCGCTTTGTTAAAGAAACGTTTGATGAAAACTTCGCCGTGTCGAGTCTGGGGTGTGATTTATAATGATTTTTAATATTTTATATTTCACAATTTTTATGTTAAGGTTGGTGGGCGGTAAGGAAAATTCATTGAAGAATGTTTTTATTTGAAACATAAATGTTTACGTAATAAATTTGACATATCTACAATTTTTTTTATATAGCATAGTCCGACAAACGAGCCAGTGGGTCACCTGCTGTTAAGTGATCTCGATCGCCCATGAACAGCCACAATACCGAAAGTATCATGTATGCGCTGTCGGCCTTGAAGGACAGGAATAGGGATTTGGTAAGGGAAGGGGGAATCTGGGCCTCCGTGTATTTATTTATTAAATTTTTCACGACTAATCCTCTGAACCTATTTTAATACACTTCAAACGAAAAGGTAGCCTTTGACCTGAAAGTTATGGACTTTTTGTCGTCCCAGGAAATGCGCGGATTCCCTGGAATACCTAAGTATAATTTATAACTAGTGACGTTGTAGGGAATCATCTCTAGCACTTTTGATCCCATCCTAAAAATTCTAGTATATAATATCAATACCTTAGCTTCATTTTAAATAGAACGTGTTTTTATTTTGTATTAGCAAAGTGTATGTATGTGTGTGTTGTGTGTGTGTGTGTGTGTGTGTGTGTGTGTGTGTGTGTGTTTGTTGTATATTCTCTATTCACTGCTTATGAAACTGAGTATTATATCTCTTATATTATTATCTCTAATATACTTAATTGAATTAGTCATAATAGAAATGTTTTAAAATTCTGTCATCCGATTAATGAACACATACTTTTGTATGTACACTTTAATTTGTCAACAAGTAATGAGAGGGACAAGAGATAAGATTCGATGGCGTTCGTGGCTTATTTAGGGCCGTATCTAGGTGGGGATATTGGGGGGTAATAAGTATTCCACATTAGTACCTATACAGCACTATTTGAACTACTAAGTTGACACGTACTATGTAATAATAATTCGTAGCTAACTTAGGACCGTATCTAGGTGTGGATATTGGAGGGTAATAAGTATTCCACATCCTATAGAGCAAGCATTATTTGAAGTAGATCAACTAAGTCATCAAATACTATAATGTACAATAATAATAAATTCTAATTTCGACATTTGGACCCTATTTTGATATTCGGTTTTTGTTTGTTGAAATTCTCAGTATTAGTCCGGAGTCAGGAAACTGCGCCCGGTATGGCGATAGGCTCGCCCCCTATCACATTATGGGACCGAAATTCGGCGAAATGTACACCTCTGCCTACAGATTACAGGCTTGAGTGTATGTGTGTGTCTAATTTCGACCCTGTCGTCGAATGTTTTATCTCTGAGTGCATTGATCAGTTTCTGGTGCGTGTCCCCGATGGCCGATAGTCCGTTATTTAATATTGTGTAACGCGTTCATTATGATTACGACGATCGTTGCGGTTATCAGTTGAAGTGTGAGTCATGGGCGATAGCGTTGTATATGTTTTGCAGATGGTAAACGTTGTAAATTGAAATTTATTGTAAACACACATACACTCACGCCTGTAATCCTCGAAGGGATAGGCAGATGTGTAACCAGTTTATTTTATATATTTATTTATTAAAAAAATAGTTTAACTAATCTAACTTAGTAATTATAACGTAGAATTTCCGAAACAATTGTAATTACAAAACAAGAACAATGTGTGCTACAAAACAAAAGTTTAACATCCCCGCTTTCAGTGTATGTCTCGCGTGTCGTGGAACCAATAACTAACCCTTGCGTTATCAGTCCTCTCACGAGTGTGATTTATTTATGGCACAACTTGGCCGATAACTGTGCGTATCTCAATCCCGGGCCGGTTTGGTGTCAGTACCACTCAGCGCCCTCCAAAAACACACTTAGCACTTGTATAATTCGAATTTCTTTGACTGATTTAAAATTTAAATAATCATGTTACTTGTGTTTTTATATCTTGCATAATGTCGTATTTTTTCAAATTCCTGATAACTCTTGTATATTATTGTTACACAGGGTGAAAAATAATCCATATCAATTAGTCTAGAATCTATATTTAATTGCTTAAAAAAATAATTGGTTTTAGGGTTGGTGATTCGCGATCCAGTTTGTTTTTGATTGAAATCAATTACTAAATACCATAAGGTTTTTCAAAAGCTTATTGTTTTATTTTATCATGACTGCTAATTTATCATTTGATTATTTGATGTCTACGGTATACTTTGACAGTAAGGTAGTTGACTCGATTTTTTTAATAATTTAGGTAATCAACATATTTAATTACCTAAAACCTATTATCAAAAGAGTTTTATGAATCCAAAGAACAATAAGTAAATTAGGCGTCATTCAAATCTGCTGGAAGGGGTAGTTGTCAAATGACAGTAAAAGGATGCATGGTATGAGCCGTAACGTCACCTCTCAGAATAGGCATTGCTGTGCCGTTGTGCGAGGGAGATAGTGTGATGTTCTTATTACGCACCCATTTTTGCTCAGACCAATATTTAAAATAAATATTGTGAACTCATTTTCAAGCAACTTTTGATTCTATTTTCACATATGGGTTTCTTTTACGTATTTTATTCGGTTACACATCATTCATGTTCAAAAATGAAATTAATTAGGCCACGGTAATATTATATTACTAAAATGTGAACAGATAAGTATGGTGTAAGCTTACGTTTAACAAGTAATTATTCTCGTAACTTCTGTCAATAGTTTAAGAGGTTGCAAAACGTACTGTGGTGGATATGTTGACTCTGTAATTACTGTCGTGCCGCTTTTAGCATTATTAGATAAAACATAAAATAGTTACTTGGCTTTATACGTGCAGTTATATCGCTTTTAAATACCACTTAAAATTATTTGCATGCAAATAACGCATAAATATTTAAATAGGTCAGTCTTTATCAAGTCCATTTTTGACACTCTTGGATCTGTATTTTAATCGTTGCCATAAATTAGGGCTCTTATTATTTTTTACAAAAACTACAAAAGGTGCAGTGCGGTCACTTTGCCGTGCTAGGATAAAAAAAAAGGATTTTGTCCACATTGCCTAACCACTATTCGCCCTACAACTAATATATCATAAGTGTACGTAGCGATAATCATTGTATGGTGTCACATTACAACCAATTAAAATTGTCTAACGAGTCCGGGACCCTATAGTAGTAATTGGTCAGTGACCCTCCAATATTATAAAAGCAGTGTTTGCAGTTTATTATAAACAAGATAGCCTTTTTTGAAACCTATATACAGTGTAAACTCTATATAGCGACACTGAAGGGACTGTGCATTTTATGGCGTTATAGAGAGTTGTCGTTAAATGGAGAGAAGAAACATCAGAATTAGAAAAATAAAAAGTTTATTTCTGACTATTGTTAGTAGTTATGTGCATAAAAAAGAATGTTATTTGAACGCTATTGAGTATAGTCTGTTATTTTTGTCTGACGTCTTTTGCTGCACCAGTAATTTTGTTGTATTTTTTTAGTTATTTTATTAATATCTAGCAATACTGAGGCATCTTGGTTATAAAGGAAATATTTTTCCAATAATTTTGCTGCTTCCAGAGCTTCTTTAATGCTCGGCGGAAGCTCAGGCTCATCCGTCTCATCTTCTTCATCACCTTGTTCTTGATCCTCAGTTTTTCTCACTGAATCCAAAATTTCTTCGTCTGTGAGTGAAGCCGTTGTAAGCAGGCGGTCGTCCACTTCAATGTAGGTTTGAAGATTTACCGTATTTCCTGCCATGTTGAATTGTTGAATCCACTCAGTTAATGGAAGGTCGTCGTCGCTTTCAAACTCAGATTCTGTTTCCACCTCATCACTCGTAGAATTGGTACAAAGTCCAGCATGTCGAAAAGAGTGCTGTATAGTTGTGGGTGTCACTTCTTCCCAGGCTTTAGATAAAAAATTTACTGCATGCAGCATATTAACAGAAGTTTTACCCTCAGATTCGACTAGCTCCATCAATAATTTCCTTCTGTAGTGACCCTTGAGGCTTTTAATCACACTCTGGTCCATTGGCTGTAAGACACTAGTCGTATTTGGAGGAAGAAATGCCAACTCTATGTTTTGAAGGTTTGATATAAAAGGGTGGGCAGGGCAGTTGTCAACAAGAAGTAAAAATTTTCGTCCCTTTAATTCTGCATCCCACTTTCGCACTTCTTCTTCAAAAAGTTGACTGGTCATCCAAGCTGATTTATTAGCTTTATACGTCACTGGCAATTTTTTGATGTTCTTAAAACAGCGCGGATTTTTCGATTTGCCTATTATTAGTAGCTTTTTTTTCTCTGTGCCATCCATATTAGCAGCCACAAGCACCGTAATACGTTCCTTGGAAAGCTTTCCTCCCACACACTTTTCCCCTTTAAATTTCAGAGTTTTATCTGGAGTCAACTTATAGAAAATTCCTGCTTCATCAGCATTGAAAATGTCACTTGGGGCGTATTTTTCTATGAATTTTGACCACACTCTGTTAATCCAATCATGAGTCACATTTGTATCAACACTTCGTGCTTCCCCACTTATTTTACCATAGTTGATATGATGACGCTGCTTGAATTTTCCGAGCCATCCTTCTGATGCTTTGAAAGAAGTTAAACCAAGTTCAGCAGCAAAATTCTCCGCCTTAGCTTTCACGAGCGGCCCCGAGATAGGCATATTATTCTGGCGCTGTCGATGAAACCATGATAGTACAGCTTTATCCAAATCTTCGTATATAGGTTTCTTTAATTTTTTGGAAGATTTTCCCTCGCCCGCAGCGTGGAGGATTTTTTCTTTATTTTTCCATATTGTGGACACGGTAGAGCGACTAAATCCAAAGCGTTTGCCAACATCACTTATCTTCTCTCCCGTTTCTATTGCGCGTATCAGTAAAACTTTTTCGTCAATACACAGTGATTTTCTTTTAGTAGCCATGTTTACAGTTTGCAAGTTTGTGAGCAACTAAGAATATGATAAGGTATAGATAATCCATGACTCCTAGTTATGAATCATGGTCAATAACAGTCTACACGTGCAAGCAATCCCAATTTGTAAACAAAAGAATGAATTTCTTAGAAAGTTCGGTATGCATGATGCCGACAGTCGAGTTTATTGCGGGCTAGGATAATAAAGCGACAATAGATCGTACACAGCTGCGCAGTTTTTACTAATTTTAGCAACTTAATTGTTGTCGTTATTGAGAGTGGGTGTAATGCTATATAGAGTGAAACATTGTATGAAAAACAAGCTAAACCAACCAAAGCCAATTGATTTCGACGCTTAAGAGAGTTTGTCGTTAAATAGAGTGACGTTACATGGAGTTTACACTGTATTTGTAATGCATGATTGCTAGCCCCGTAAAAACTATGTCAAGTTCGCATTCTTGTTCACTCTCTCTTGAACGGATTCTATGAGAAAGACTGAGATGCAAGATATATTTGGCAGCAATTCCTTTAGTTTCTTTGATGTAATTTAGTACACTGTATAAAGTATATATTAAAAGTACAAATGAATTTTAATATATAGTGTAATAAAATGGAAATTATTTGTGAATGGTGTGAAACAAAGTAGTTTGTTTATGTATTCGTTTATATATGTCTAAATGATATACATGCATACTTAAGACACTTATATGTTAGGTCAAGATCCCTTAGGATCTTGAAACTTATCACTAACATCAATTTATAGTCCAGGAGCTCAACTATGAGCTTATGCCAGATAGTTCCGATAGGTAAACGAAGTCGCTAGCGTGTTGCAGCCTTTTAATGAATGGAATGTTTCGTCCTTATAGTACTAAATTTAGTTTCTAACGTAACCGCTATAGGTGTTGTATATTTTGTAATTTAAATATTTTATGTTATCGCTAGCCAATATACTTGAAAAAACTCAATGAATGTCATAAACTGCGATTGCCGCACGTTTTTTATTGATTTTGTGTCAACTTTCGACCTTTCGTGTGCTCTGACCGCGTTTCGGCTGATTCTTTGCCGTTACTTTATTCTTACTACGTAAGCTAGATCCCTAGGGACTTGAACTAGGGGTTGGAAATGTGAATTGTAAACTTAATTATATTGTTTCTTTTGACGTAAATTATTACAGCTTACTTTTCTTTACTTAATAATTAACGAATTGTTTTGTAGTATTATGACTTCTAAAGTCATATTTTTTGTATTGAAATATTTCATGCATTTCTAAATTTTTTTATATACATTTCTGTTAATAACACATATGGTAAGACTGTGTTCGTTTGTACTCTCTGGCTGGCTGGCTGTTGGCTGGATGTTGATTTTCAAAATCTATTTACACTTTAGAATTTAACTTCTAATTTAGTCAGTGTTTGAACATTTGTTAACATGTCCAATGCCCATATCCGAACAGCTTGCGCAATGTACCTCGAACGAAAACAACAACCGATCGTGTTTTCTAATCGTGGTCAACTAAACGCTATAGGTACACGTTCCAATTGTCACTATGTGAATGTAAACCCAGCGCCACACTTAACACTATCACAAGATATCGTAAACTATAGTTTTATAACGCAACCTGTATTAGTTACGAGGGATAAAATGAGCGGGCCGTTTGATGTTTCTTTTAACTCATATCAATTCGGGTGTTTGGTGTTTAATGAAATTAACCGTGTGATCGGGTTCTGAGGCGTAATGCTTAAAGCAATTTAGTTATGTGGGAATATATTGAGTTTAGTGTCTAATATGAAAGTAATGAAGAGGTTTTATGTAGGAAATGATTGGATGCTGTCTTCCTGATGATAAACGGTCATGGATTATCACGTGAATAAACTACAATCGATTATTACTGTAATAAATAAGATTTTATAGTATCATGTTAAAGTTAGTGTTCTAATAATGATCGCGTGGGCGCTGATTCTATTGTAAAAATCATCTCAAAATCAATGTAGTGTAATTTATATGGCGTGTTAGTGTTAATTGCACTGACGGCGCATTCTAATGACGTTCGAGCCAAGGGCCGCAGGGCTAATGGCTTATATCTTGCACTACCGTTAGTTGGAAGTTTGCTCGTAGACCGGTGCCGTGTGGGTGTCTTCGTTTCCGAACTGGTTACACACAGTTGTAGCACGTGTGACTGATATAAAATGCATATCGCCTCTTATGATTGATTTAATGTGGTGTAAAGTAATTTTGTGTAAGTTCATTGAGGTGTATAATTATCGAGATTAGCATTTTTATTTTTGACACTTCATAAGTAAAGCCCATTTATGTAAGTACATTTGAATCGTTAAATTATGCGGCTTGATGATAATAATTTAATCCGAGATCGGAAATCACAGTATGTTGATAAATATACTCCCAACTATTTCATAAATAATTGTGTTTTAAAATCTGCACATTTGACTAAGGTCTTACTGTTTCATTTCCTACCAACATATATCCTGCTCGCAAAAGACTTCATAGTTTATTGCAGAATATAAAAACATCGGCATACATACATATTATCGCAGTCAATATTATGGCTCGGTAAATGTGACGATCACTTTACATCTAATGGGTAATTGCACGGGGCAAATTTATTGCACTCCTCCTGAAAGCTGAAGGTTTTAGGGTTATGTGATTTTAACTCATTAGCGACGAGTAAAGTTTATCTCACGTTACTCAATGTAATTAACAGTTACTTATAGGCGCTGTAAACGCACTACACCAGGCGTTGCAACGTTTGGCATTCGTGGTATATCGGCATTACGTGTTTGTGATTGAAATATTGGATCTTTTGCAACTGAAAATAAATTTCATGGCTTTGAATAGCATCAAAGTATTTTTAAAATAACAGTTAGCATATCGGCAGGTGAAGCTGTTTTGCTATTCAAATGAACTATATTTTTTAAGAGATAATATTTTTCTAATGGCACCGTCCAGCTGCACCACAATAGGTACGCTTCCTTCCTACAATAAAGATTAATTAAAATATAATTAAATGTTTGCACATTTCACTGCATAATAATTTCCATTTAATACGGAATAGAAAAAGTGATTGCACGAGTATCATTACTTGTATAAGCTGTTGTGAAAAATTATAGTGGCGTGCCGTTTATATGTTGCCTGCATACACCGACCAATTATTCGTTGCAGTCAAGTGTGAAATATAGTTAAATAACGACTGGCCTAGCTAATTGGGCGGTTTATAACGTCGTAAAGCAGCCCGGCTCGTTTCTCACGTACCCGCAGCACATCCAGCCCACTACGCGACGTGACGGCTTCCTTATATTTTACTTTACAGACCCCTTTGTTACGAGAACAATGCTGATGTTTTGTACACAACCTTTCGTCGAAGGATGGTCGAGCAGATGTTCCAAGGCGTATATCATTCAGCGCTCTTCTCAGCGACATTATCGATTATCGACTATCGCCACACGTCACATACAACTTGGCCCTCGCCTACTTGCAACAAAGGCGATTGATTCGCGCTCTCAAGATCAAATGGGGCGAATTTCGGGCACAGGCCAGGGGCGGGGCCATGGTTGGTTCGCGTCGAGGGGAGCGTGGGTGCAGGGCGGGGTAAAGAGAGGGGGGGCGAGTGCTGGGGCAACAATGCGGCCGGGGTATCGATCCGCCCCCGCCCGCGCGTCGTCTGCCGACGCACCGAGCCTATGCGAGCGATGTGAGCCTCCTCCGGCTCTATGCAATCCTGGTACTTTTGCTTTCTAATACGGCAAATACATGTGGTCGACGGATATGATACACCAGCGCAAATTAATTTAATATTAACCATTAATCGAGGGTTTAGTTGATAAGTAGAAAAAACACTCAACAACTTGTAGCGAGGCGCTCGTTTTCTCACTGGGGTATTTAAACTGTTTTGAGTTAAATCGCTTTACCAAGGCAAGATATGGTCGGTACCTAGATACAAATGTATGAGCTAAATGTTCTGCTATTTTGTAAGTATTTCTACTAATATTTTTGTTCCTTAGTGTTGTGCTTACTATCAATCATATGTTTAATTCTTTGTAACACGACTCCATACTCTTTAATACTCATTTCCATGACTTGTCCAACTCTATAAAGTACTTGCAACTTGTAAAATCTAAATCCAAAACGTCGCATTTCAAACGACAAACACCAATCGAATTTAAACTATCGTCAATTAAATCGGCAAGTTAATGCGGCAGTAAACACTGCCGTCCCTCGAGAAGTCGAGTCGTACCTGGTTGATAACCGAGCCCCGCGGCCCACGGGACAATAAGCTAATATTTGGCATGGAGGACAATCGTACCCCTTCGTCTTGCCAGAGAATTAACGATATGTAAAGGGTTTGACATTTCAGTTCGGTTAGAGAGGTGATTTGATTTCAAGTTTGGTGGTGGCTTGTAACAATGTTTTGGCAGATTAATCTGAAATGTGATTCTTGGGTGTATTCTGGTTCTTGGGTGAATTTAATTTCGAGATCTGAAATCAAATCTTACAGAAAAAAGTAGTTTTATCCCAAAAAAAAATTTTGTATACAAGTTTTTTTATTTTATTTAAAATTTTATTTAAATCTAAGAAGGAGACAATAGTGATTTAAAGTAGTAACTAGAAAATTAATAAAAAAGTACTTGTTAAGACAAATATAATGGCCTTAATCATGATATCGCTGCTGTAAACTATTGAGGAGTTGAGTGGTCTGCAGGTGGCCCTGGCAGCAGGATCAAGTCCATCTCACGACAATATTGTATTGTCATCAGGTTTATGCATAAATACCAAATTTCAGCCTATTCGGACCTCGAGAACCGGTTTGAAATTCAGTTCCAATGTTGACTTAAACATACATTAAAATGCTTGTAACAACGTCTATCCTACACTTTTTATTATTTCTTTCGATATTATTAGAAGTAATATTTTAAATTTGTGATCGAACGAGATTTTTGATAAAAAAAACTTTGTCCATCAAAATCATTCCTACGTTGTCTCAAGTTATCCAATTTAGAAGTTACTACGGTTTCACTTTCTACCAAACTTAAACTTAAACCGGGTTATACACCTCAACCTAAGATGCAATTTCATAAAAAAAACATTGGAGAAATGTTGAAATAGGCGCATCGATTGCCTATTTTTGCTGAATTTGGTGTTTGGTGTTCAGAAAGATTTACATTAAATATTTTTTTTCGAAAAAAGAAACTACACAAATGTATGTTATTTTTTTATTAAATCTATAAAATAAATGCTTTGGGGCATTCAACATCATAAACTTTACACATATTAGTAAATCTTCCAAAAAATGAAACCTTATCTACCAGTTCTCTACACAGGCAGTCCTAAAATAGAATCTGTTGATTGGCGTAAACAAAGGAATCAAGATAACCCCTTACAACAAACCAACCTACAATTCGGATCGCCACTTAATAAACGCAAGCTCTTCTGTATAAAATATGTTCTCAATATGGCATTTTATTGTTTGTGGGCGCCGCATAAAGGGCCGTCGAGACGACCCGTTGCGTCCCGCGACGTCGCGCCGCCGTGTTTAAGGTACGATTCCAACACAACTACAACAGCAAAATGTTCTAGCACAACCCATGCCTGCTATAAGTGAGGACACCAGAATTTAACTATAGTAGTCGGGTTTGGAATCGTCCATTAAGGGCGCACAGTGAAACCTAATAAAACTGGTTATACGTGGTGTGTGACGCGTGCTCGCCTAATGAGTTTTCGGAGAAAGCCGGCCCGGCTGCATGTGGCGTTCTCAGTACACGCAGGGTTACCATAAGACGGGATGTTTAGTGGTTAATAATTGCAACTGGCTGCAAAATTTGTATTTAAAAAGACAACCCTGGCTTTGGTTGGGTACTCACAACAAGACAAGCTTCATGTAGTCACGCAGTTTAGTCTCTCAGAGCACCGGATCTACAAATCTTCAAATTTTCGAATCTAAGACGGTAGGTTTAGTCTTACAATCCAGTTGGTGCTAAACAGTAAACATTATTACCTAGGTAGAAATACTGTATAGCTTGAATAACTTGATAATCAATTATTTATTTAGTCTTAAGAACAGCTTTTCATTATCTACCTGGTGTATAAGGCTTCTATAATACACTTATACTTGTACTGGAATGTATAAATATTTAAAACTACATTTAGGACCCACATTCTTAAAATACTTCAAAAAGTTTCTCAATTCTACTGTATTTGTATTTATTTACCAAATCTATCGACTATCCACCAAATCTCAATTTTGTCTTCGAAATAGTTCATCTAAAGGGTTATCTCATTATTTTATCTCATCATTTTTTATATCATATCATCAGGTTATCTCATCTCATAAGATTTTTATACTAGACTAGACCTGACGATGGGGTTAAATGGGTAGAAAAGAAGACCGCTCGCGTTTAAAAAAATGTATTAATCAACAACAGTAAATGGATGAAGAGTTGATCTTTATGCCCGGTGCTATGTGTTAGTTAATTTATGAAACAATAAGAAATGTTAGTCCAAACCAGCACACCACGGTCACCGCGTCCATTTGCGTGTCATAACGTTCTTGTATAATTTTGCACGGGCTCATTACGTTAGATTTGATTTGATAAAATATAGCTTTGCAGCGACCCCACGCGCTCCCATACATTATGAAGCACTCTTCGTCTTGCGTTTCCACAAATTTATGATGGTAATTACTGTTCGCTGTTTGATGAGTTCATAGGTCAGATGAAGGAAAGCCGAGAAATGTACTTAAAGACAAGCTTGCATCTTGCATGTAGGAGAGGCTGGAATTTCAGTTTTTGTTTGCTGGGAATACTTTAAAGCTGATCTATTGGGGGATGCTAAACCAATGTACAAATCTTAAAGCGGGTTTAAAATCCTCTCGATAGATGATTTAATAATTAACACACAGCAAAGACATCTTTGGATGAAGGCAGACTCTTGCCATGAAATATTTTACAACGCCCTTGAACTGAAGTGGATCTAAACTATATGTAAAAGGTTTTTATTATTCTGGCACAGCAAAGTGACATATACATAACACTTCATAGTAAGCGCAGTGCCATCCAGTTATAGTATATTATAGTATCAAGTAGCGAGAGACAATCTCTCGAATCTCTCAAATAACCTTGTTAGTTATAAAACAAGGCTCCACAAAATCGGCAACTCTTTCAAGGGTCTTTGTATACGCTTTTACAATAAGGTTCCCAATCATATTAAAGAACTAAATGAAAGATGTTTTAAAGCTACTATTAAGCGAAAACTAAGTAATAAAGCCTATTACAAAATTTCGGAATATTTAGATGACATAAGGCTTGGGAATAAGTTATCCTATTACTTAGAAGCGTAGCCATTAAATTATTATTGGGAACTTTAGGTACATATATATAGTAATGCCAATATATTTATTTCTTTAACATTGCGAACTTATATGCCTTACATGACTTTACTTGATATTTTGTGTCTAGTATTTCAATTGTTGTATTCAGTCTGGGTATGTCATGCTCGCTAAAGTGTCTGTGCTTGCTGCGGCGCCATCTGCCAGGTCGGTCTCTTCCCTGTAACATGGTTGAGGAGGCCGATGGCTGACACATGCGTCACTACTCGTGATCGGGTGCGGCTCGTGTAGACTGGTCTGCTCAGACTGTTTCAGTATGGACCGACTGCTTTAAGAAATCGATTTTTTTATCACTATCACGACGGTCATGTGTGGCACTAGGTCTTGTAATGAGTTCTATTTCACAATATTTCAATAAGGCAACTTAACATACATTGAGCTGCTCTAATCTAAGGTAATTAAACTTAAATCGTATATATTAAATGACCTATGATTATAATTATATGACCAAATATTGTTAACCGATGTGAAAAGAGCAACGCTATAGGTTCTTGCCCGTTCTTCTCTAGCGAGACTGCATTCCGAACTGGCGGTAGAGTGAAAAAATTGACTGAATCTAAATGATGTATAACATTTTATGGATTCAATAAATATTTGATTTTGATTTTGATTTTTAATCTATCCCTCGCCCCCTCGACACAATCATGCCGGCCTGTTGTAGCTTCTTCACACTACGCCTAAAAACTCAGGATCATAGGAAGGAAGATAATATCAGAATAAGTGAAGTTCAGTAGGTTCAAGTGGGTCACATGATGAAGTGATCGTGGCCATCAACATTAGAGAGTGGACGAGCCTCGTGATCGCTGCAGAGCTTTTCCGCCTCGCTAGAAACAAAATAGATAATTCCAATTCTGACAGCCAACCTTCAGTAATTTGAGAGGCACATAAAGAAGAAGAAGAAAGGAAAGTTCTAAATATATTAAAAAATTCCGAAATACCACAAGCAATTGGTCACATTATTTGATTTGGTTACGTTACAAAAAATATCGTATTTCGATTAGAAACATTAAAGCACTCCCGAGGGGAACTTGTTGTATTATGTCTCGATTAGGTAATATTAAGGTTATGATTGTTGTTAAAATTATCATCGCCTCCTTGGTCTAGTGGCAGCGTACTTAGGCTGGGAAACTAATGTAGTTCTAAGTTCACCTACCAGGTCGGTCATTCATAATTGAGGTCAAGTATTCGAGTTTTTCCCGGATGCTCAGACTTGGAATACGTGATCGATATTTTACTTTTTTATACATATTATTTTTGGAAAATAACCTTTTTAATACTACACATTCGTTATACAGTAGCTGCATATCTGACAATAAACAATTTGTTTCTTTCATAACATATACTCTAAACCTATTACGTCATGGGACGGAAAATTTATGTACTCGCTGAATGCCAGCCTACCAGTTAGTACGTACAGGCGTTAGGTTGTGTTATGTAAAAGTTATTGGCTCAAGTTCATAACAAACTTTCATTGTTCGCGCAAACTTAGGAAAAAGTTAGTCCACCGTATTTGTTTATTTGTAAAGAAATATCGTCAACATTAATTTCGCAAAAGTGTTACTTTGTAGAAGTTTTAAAAGAGTTTCATAAAAAAGTTTTATTTCCACTGAAAAATGTGCAAACTTATCAGACTTACGTCAAGTACAAAATAAAAAAGCTTTAATGATTATGTCACCATAAGATTGGTATTCGTATTTCTTAATTAAATTTAAAAATAGTAAAGAACATGTTGTAATGCTTATTAAAATCCGAACCTGTCCTAAACTTTCAAATCAGAGACCACTGAAAAGGATATGCAAAAACTTATTGTAGTGTTCATTTATAGCGTATATATAATAATAATACTAGCCCTGTATTAAATATTGTCCCACTGCTGGGCACTGGCTCTGTTAATGATAGTGTTTAGGCCTTAATCCTAGTGATGGACACCACGCTGGCCTAATGCGGTTGGTAGACTTCACATACCTTTGAAATTCTTATGACAATTCCTCGCGATTGTTTCCTCTAGGTTTCCTCACGATGTTTTCCTTCACCGTTAGCGTGTAATATTATCTACATCTAAATATAAGATACTATTTATTGTGGTTATTTCATCAAGTATAATAAAATTATCCACAATTATTGTTTCACAACCATGTATGTACATAACGGACACATCTAACGAAGATACATTTCATATTCAAAACCTAAACTAAGACTTGGCAGCACTCGCTCCCCGCATCCGTTAATAATTTATCATTATATACGAGCGTAATAACAGGAAATGGGTACTGTAGGAAATGAAAACAATGTCTACATACTGCGTCGATACGAGATATGTCTAGATCTAACATCATTACTTCAGGATACATATTGTGTAATTGATAATAGGACCCTGTTAAGCAGAAAAGCAGCGATAGCCTAGTTGGTTGCGGTACGGACTGTCAAGACGAAAGTCGTAGGTTCGAAACCCAAGTGGCATACACCTCTGACTTTTCTTAAGTTATGTGTGTATTAAAATGTTAATTATCGCTTGCTTTAACGGTGAAGGAAAACATCGTGAGGAAACCTGCATATCTGAGAGTTTTTCGAAGGTATGAGAAGTCTGCCAACCCGCATTAGGCCAGCGTGGTGGACTAAGGCCTAACCCCTCTCATTAGTAGAGGAGGCCCGTGCCCAGCAGTAGGACAATGTTTAATACAGGGCTAGTATTATATATATAAGCAGAAAAGATCACTTTTTTTTATGAAAGCTGCTTAAATATATAGCCATAATATCCTAAAGTTTCATATGTGCACAAAATATCCAGGCAGTTTGATGAAATTTACCTTAAAATCTTGTCATGTTTTATTACCCAACTAATTTTCAATTAGTTACTAAGTAAAATAGTAAATTTTTAAATATTTATAATATATACTTTCTGCTTAACAGCGTCCAATAGGTAAGCATATACTTACGTGAAAATTACATATTGAAATAAAACTAACATTATTAAAAAGTCAAATAAACCAAAGGCAATATAGCCGCGATAGCCTAGTTGAATGTGGTACGTGCTGTCAAGACGAAAGTAGAATGTTTGAAACCAGCCCAAATGGCATACATCTCTGATTTTTTTAAAGTTACATGTGTATTCATTGTTAATTATGGTTTGCTTTAACGGTGACGGAAAACATCGTGAGGATATAGAACTAGCTGGTATTTGAAGTTTGAGCAATGCAAAGTTTTAGTACCTATTTGTATTATTTAATATCCCACGTTAAATCATTGATAGCGCGATTATGTAAAGAATAAAAATATTTTGAGGATTCGACGAAACACTTATAAATGTAATTCGTGTTAATGTCTTGCCTATACATCAAATAGTAATCTATAATTCTCTCCTAGTGACAGGCACAGCTGATCGTTAAAACTATAAAATAATATAATTACGTTAGACTTTGTCGCCTCATTCATTTTAATGTCGATAGAATCATCGACACTTGTCGGTCGGATTATACAATCTCTTTATTTCATAGTATTTTATGAATTGGGCCTTCGTGAAGGATACCAAATGGAACCATGAAAAACGACTTATGAAAAATTGAGTAACTTAAAAAAAAATACTATATTAAAAGATAAAATCGGCTATTTATCAATATAAAGTATACGATTAAATTTGATTCTGTAACTGAAATATTTATTATAAAAACGTTAACAACAAACGTAACACTAATCAATACAAATACCATTATTGCGTTCGACTAGGATCACACGTTCCTAACACCGACTAATATCGCTGAGTGCCGGGAGATGATGACAATGCCATATAATAATAATATATTAAATAGTCCATGCTAAGCCACTATGTTTACAACAAATGTAACCATAGACATATCAGTAAATTTATAACTAACTAGCTTTTATTTTATATTGCTTTGTTTGGGAGAAAAATTATATAATACAAAATATCAATTTTAAAAAATTTGGGATTTTCATCCCCTACATTGCCCTACCCTATAGGGTAGGTTCCTTAGTGGATGCCTAAGTCATAAAAGTTACCTACTGTCAAAATTTCAAATCTCTAACCCCAGCCGTTTAGGCTGTGCGTTGATCGATCAGTCAAGTCAGTTTCTTCTTTTATGTACACAGATTAATTTATTTTCTATTTTGAAATTGGAATGTGTTTATCGTTAAATGTTTGTTACAATTTTAATTATCAGGCTAAGGTTGTTAGGCGCTAATTTACACTATTTTAAAAATGGAATGTTCTGTCGATCGGAAATTTGTTTGCATTTTAGCCGAAGTTTGTTGGCTCACATTATACAAGGGTTGGTTTATCTTCAATCCGGCGTGGAAGCGAGGTCGCCGGCCGCGTTCCTAACATAGTTTACTGATGACGGTCGAGGCCACGAGAGGGTTTTTTCGATCCTAACATGTGGTTTGGATTGCTCTTTTTGTTTGTCGAGTGGCTGTGTACTAAAGTCGTAACTTAGATTGCTATAGTTTTTATAATATATTTTTATTCTAAAGTTGTGCAATATTAAATGAAATTTTGATAAATCTTGTGTGAATGCCTATGGTAGTCCAGATAATAATTGACTTCTTCTTTGTGCCTAGCATCCATCATCCATTTCAATTACAGTTGGCTCTCCTTGACAATCTTCTTCGGGCATCCTGGGTTGTAGATTTTACCAAATAATCTTTCTTCACGTTATTGATAATTGCTGGTGGTAGGATATTCATATCCGCTCGGATAGCGACCACAGTACACAGGGTGTAAAACCCGCCATAGTGGCACACACAAGTATGTCGCGTTTCGTGATCAGTCAGTGTACATCCGGTGTTTGTCGGGGGTCTTGAGTTAGGGTACGATATTTGGCCGTTTTGCGGCCTTCTGAGTACTCAGACACTAGACCCTCGACCGCTTCGTCACCTTCTTGCCCATGGCGTAGTGTGAAGAAGCAGGCCGGCATGATTGTGTTGACGACTAGCGGGGGATTGATTGTCTCTCGCTGCTAGATACTCTAATTGGACGGCATTGCGCTTATCATCAGGTGCAGTGTGGTCCCTTTGCCGTAGAAGGATAAAAAAATACGCATATCTATATATTGAATAGACTTCATCGTTTCTTCGGTCCTGTTGTATAGATATTTTTTTTGTGTGATGTTCTGTCGTCGTTACATAAGTACATACTGCTTGAGGTTTGCTTCTAATAGCTTTTCATCTCATAGGCCGATCTTGAATCTACCCCGAGTATGGCCATTCTTAAATTGTCGAGCGTAGAAAGTAATTAAATTACTATGACTAGTCACTATGACTGCCTCGGTGGCGCAGTTGTAATTGCGCATGCGTCACGACCGCTGTGCTGAGGTCTCGGGTTCGATCCCCGGGTCGGGTAAAGTGATATTGGGTTTTTCTATCTAGAAAATCTCAGTATTAGCCCGGAGCCTGGAACCTGTGCCCGGTATGGCGATAGGCTCGCCCCCTGTCACATTATGGGACCGAAATTCTGCGAAAAGTGGGTGTACTGGTTACACCTCTACCTACCCCTTCGGGGATTATAGGCGTGAGTATATATGTATGTATGTATGACTAGTTACTTTTTAGGTTCCTAATGAAAAATATAAAGCTTTATCGACCAATATCGCCTTAATATCTTAATGTAAGTGGGCGCCAACGACCTACTGCCCTTATTGTCAACCCCACCTGCCAGCGGTGCATCCTGCTGAACAACGGACGGGGCTCTGGCGACCGACAGATGGCGGTATAACCATCCCAACGATCCTGGCTCAAATAGCCCTGACTGGCTACGGGCAGCAGCGTAGCTGGTGCGAAAGGCCAGGCACTGCGATCGCCAACCCGCCTGCCAAGCGTGGTGATTACGGCAAAACCCCCCCAATGAAACGAAACACAAAAATGCAACGGCCCCCAGTTCCCGGCAGCCTTACTATCCCTGGCCACGGTAGCGGCCACGGTAACGGTAAGGCAGGGGGTGCTAAGAATCCCCGGGCTACGGACCGCTACCACCACCAACTGACTTTGGCGACGTATAACGGACGTACGATGCGGCTGGACGAACACCTCGAGGAGCTCGAAGTAGAACTGAGCAAAATAAGATGGCACGTTCTTGGGCTGTGCGAAGTCCGAAGAGAGGGGGAGGACACCATGACCCTCGAATCGGGCCATCTGTTCTACTATCGAGAAGGAGACCAATCCTCGCAAGGTGGAGTGGGATTCCTCGTCAACAAGGCCCTCACTGACAGCATTGTTGAGATATCTAGTGTGTCGGCGCGGGTTGCATACCTCATCATCAGGCTTACTGAGAGGTACTCCCTCAAAGTGGTACAAGTGTATGCACCAACGTCGACACACACAGATGACGAAGCGGAAATTGTGTACGACGACATACACAAGGCTCTGCACAATACCACTAAGACTCATTACAGTGTTATCATGGGGGACTTCAACGCCAAAGTGGGAGTACAAAGCTGCAGCGAATCGGCAATCGGATCGCATGGCTACGGATGTAGGAACCACAGGGGGCAAATGCTGGTCAACTTCCTGGAACGGGAGGGGTTGTTCTTAATGAATTCTTACTATAAGAAACAGCCCCAAAGGAAGTGGACCTGGCAAAGCCCCGATACTGTGACGAGGAACGAGATAGACTTCATCATTACGGACAAGAAGTATATATTCAGGGACGTCTCTGTGGTCAACAGGGTGAACACCGGCAGCGACCACCGACTAGTAAGAGGCACTCTGAATATAGACTTCAAGCTTGAACGCAGACGGCTGATGAAGTCTATACTCCGACCGAACTTACTTCAAGTGGCGAGCGATTCCGATAAGTTCCAGTTGGAACTGCGGAACCGATTTGCTGCTTTGGAAACCACTGTGGATATTGACGAGGATCTAGACAGCGTAGTCCGTATAATCAGGGAAGAAGGGAGGAAATTCTGTGCGAGGAAGCAGAATGGGCGGGCATCGAGACTCTCCGCCGAGACACTCCGGCTTATGGATGATAGACGGCAAAACACGAACGCCACAGCATCCGAAAAGAGGGCCCTCCACAAGAAAATCAGGACGATGGTAAGACGTGACCTCCGACGCGCCAACGCGCAAAAGATACAAGAAGCGATCGAGCAGAATCGGGGGTCAAAAGTCTTTACACAGCGTCTTGGGAGGAGCCGTCTTACCAGGATCACTACCACAAATGGCAACGCTGTCACCTCTAAGCCGGAGATCATCAAGGAAGTGGAGGGTTTCTATGGTCGTCTATATGCTTCAAGCGCTCCACAGCCATCACCCTCACCTACAGATCCCAGAGCTGCGCTGTCCCGCCACTACACCGACGAGCTGCCGGAAGTCAGCCTCGACGAAATCGGGACGGCTCTCAAACAACCTAGCAATGGAAAAGCCCCAGGGGAGGACGGGGTGACGTCGGAGCTGCTGAAAGCAGGAGGTATCCCTGTAATCAAACAGCTCCAATATCGTATCTTTAACACCGTCATTTTCTCTGGGAGAACTCCGAAAGAGTGGAGCAAGAGCTTAGTTGTCCTATTCTTTAAGAAAGGGGACAAAACACTTCTGAGAAACTACCGTCCCATCTCGCTCTTGAGCCACTTATATAAGTTGTTTTCGAGAGTCGTCACGAATCGTCTGGCAAAACGACTTGACGACTTTCAACCACCGGAGCAGGCCGGGTTCCGTAGAGGATTTGGCACCATAGACCACATCCACACTATGCGGCAGATTATACAGAAGACCGAGGAGTATAATCGGCCGCTGTGTCTTGCTTTCGTGGACTATGAGAAGGCCTTTGACTCTATCGAAACCTGGGCTGTTCTGGAATCCTTGCAGCGATGCCAAGTTGACTGGCGATATATAGAAGCGCTGAGATGTCTGTACGACGTTGCATCAATGACCGTCCAAGTACAGGAAGACCAGACAAGACCAATCCCATTGCGTAGAGGTGTAAGACAGGGGGATGTAATATCCCCGAAACTGTTTACTTCCGCATTGGAGGACGTCTTCAAGACTCTGGACTGGAAAGGACGGGGCATTAATGTCAATGGCGAGTACATCTCCCACTTGCGCTTTGCTGACGATATCGTCATCATGGCGGAATCGCTGCAGGAGCTACAACAAATGCTGCACAGCCTTAATACTGCATCCCGACGGGTTGGTCTCGGAATGAACTTGGACAAAACCAAGATCATGTTCAACGATCACGTTGATCCGAGACCAATCAATGTCGATGGCTCACCCCTTGAAGTTGTTCACAAATATGTTTACCTCGGACAATGTCTGCAGTTGGGACGAAACAACTTCGAGAGGGAGGTAGCTAGAAGGATCCAGTTGGGCTGGGCAGCATTTGGAAAGCTTCGTCAAGTCTTTTCGTCGCCCATACCGCAAAGTTTGAAGACAAAAGTCTTCAATCAGTGCGTCCTACCCGTGATGACCTACGGAGCCGAAACGTGGACACTCACAGTGCGACTGGTCCATCAGCTTAAAGTCGCATCGTAGCATGGAGAGGGCTATGCTCGGAATTTCGCTGAGAGACCGAATAAGGAATGAGGCTATTCGCGCGAAAACCAAAGTCGTCGACATAGCCCAAAGACTAAGCAAGCTGAAGTGGCAATGGGCCGGTCACATTTGTCGTAGAACCGATGACCGCTGGGGTAGTAAGGTTCTTGAGTGGAGACCGCGTACAGGTAAACGGAGTGTGGGACGCCCTCCTGCTAGATGGAGCGACGATCTGCGCAAGGCTGCAGGTAGACATTGGATGCATAGAACCGAAGATCGGGTTCAATGGCGAATCTTGGGGGAGGCCTATGTCCAGCAGTGGACTGCGATAGGCTGATGATGATGATGATGATGATCTTAATGCATTCCCGCCACATCTAAAAGCTCTTCGCTTTAGAAACAGTGCTAATTGATATGAGTCGCACAGACAATGTTTTTTATACGTTTGCATTGAAATATTTCGTTGGTAACATTACCTCTCGGTCCCGTACACACCCGGCTCATTATTATCTGCTATTACCATTCCTACGAAAATTTGCGCTCCGTCCTCTTACTTAAAAGACAAATGGGACGGAGGGGCGCTAATGGCGCCGGAAGATTATAAAAAATAGATAAAAAAACGCTTTAGCCGCACATTAAAACATACCGCTCCACACTCTGTAGCATTTACTAGGGATCCCATTCTCACAACATCATCGAGAACTCGACAGAAATAGTGTTTGCACGAAGAAACAACGTGTGCGTATGAAAATGTCGAACAAAACACGAACGAATCAATTATCACATTCAGCCACCTATGTTTGTCGTTTTAATTTTAAATCCTCGGAGCCCTTTGACTGGCCCAAGTTAACATCGCTGGGATTCCTGGGACGCGTTATATCGTGCACAGTACCGCGTACGTCTCTTTCTGTTTCCCCTGTCCCACCCACCAACGTTATCGTTCTAGTATCGCCTCAATCGATGGGCAACAGCGTGTGAAATATTGCTTTACTATTACTTATTTTTCGTATTTAATTTTGATTACCACAATATAGTTCATTTAATGTATCAAGCATGAATTGCTTGATGTTGAATAATACAATGAAATTAAATATTGCGCTAATTATAAAAATAAACATTCGGTGCTGTAGCAGTTTTATAAGCCAACATAAAATAGTTTGAAATAGATTGAGCTATTTTTTTTATTACTTATCAATTTTTATTTTTGTTATGTCGTTTCAATCAAACTTTTAATTACTGCAATATTACCAAATCTCGCGACCTCTCCCACCTTGCTCTAATCGCCGCATGCACCAACCCATTCCGCTCAATTAGGTGCAGCGAGCGAGTTTGCTTACTCACAGACCCGACCGTCGAACCACGCGGCTGCTTTGATTAAAGTTTGATTGGTCGCTGTCACTCAACCGCCGGATTTGCTGCCACGCTCTCGTATTGATGTCAAATGCGCGTGGTGGTGATTTTTCATTCACGAATTTTTTTCCAACCTTTTAACGTCCGAGGAAATCTGCTATCGTTCCGCTTGTGCTTTTAAATATTTTTATTGCTGTCAATATTGTTTGTGTGGATGTTGATTTATTGGCTTTTATAATTTGGTGACAGGTTGACCGGTGTCTTCAACTCATGTTTAATAATTATTATTAACTTCCCGATTAAATGTAAGTATTTAATCCAATGGTGCACAGGGTATGAGACAGCCACGACTGGATCCTGAATTCATTGCATACATGTAATATATTCGTGACAAAAGATTACAAAACCACCTTTTAGAATATTCCATTACATCTCACTGATAACTTACTATCCAAATAGTTTAATAATATCAAAATATTTGCCAAAAGTAATACATTTAGTACCTACGTAAAGTTTGTGTGAAAGGGTAATTAACGTTCCCCCAAACGACGTCGTGTGCGTGTTGTATTGCTTGTGTGTGTTTACGTCATAACGTAAAGAGGCAATAAAAGTAGAAGCTAAATAAATGATTACCTAATCCGCGTAACACGGCGACGGAACAAAGTTTTCCCCGTCGAGAGTCGAGATAGGGGAGTGCCGCGCCTTCTTACCTCACAGCTCCCCAAAAAGTTTTTGTTAATCGCGCTCACAACTTGACGTAGGTTTAACTACATTTCGTCGAAAATACGGATATTTTAACCGATTTCGAAAAAGGAGGTTGTTTACTATTACTGTTTTTAAATAAAAAAATATCCTGAGGAAACCTGCATACTGGAGAATTCTCCATACAAATGTCAAAGATATGTGAAGTCTACCAATTTGCTTTGGGCCAGCGTGGTGGACAATAACAAATATCTAGTTCCAGGTAGTACTTAAACGGTCCGTACGCTGTTTCCTGTATTTTTTCACTAGGTCAAATTTGTTTCGTGGGTATCAAGAACTACGAAGGACTACGGTCCCACATCACCCAGACCCAAAACAAACATTTGTCTGCCACACAAACATTTGTCTCGGTACGAGAATCAAACCCATAGCCTCCCGTTTCACAATCAGCCACTCGCTGGCTAAGCTGCAGAGTCCGTCTCGAATATCCATAATACCGGAAAAAGAAAAAAAGTGGTGATGGGGGTCAGGGGAGCGGCATATGAACCTCCGGAAATCTCACACATCATACGAAAAACTGCAGCAAACTGTTACTTCACATCAGTTTCCTGTAAGTTCCTGTCGAGTTGACAATTCCTGCTGTTGACAAAACTGTACACTTTATTGAGTCTACTGATCTAATTTGTACTTTTATAAGCAGAGTAGTGATATCAAACAGTGCAGGAAATTGATTATAAAAAATATCTATGTATTAAAAATATATAAACTGATAGCCCTTAATCATTGATTGATACTCGTGTCGAGATGGTTTGATATGGAGAATTGAGGTATTGGCCATTTGATGAAAGCTGATCTAGGATAAATCGTTGAAAGTAATTTGAGTTCCGAGAAAATTCTAAGAAATTGCTATACAAAAAATGCTTTTACTCTCGACTTCGCCAGCACTAAAATGAATTTATACTCGACGCACTTTAACTCAATAAAAACTGATAGCACTCCGCAACAGTAGGATATCTCAATTGAAAGTAAAAAAAAAATCAGAATCAGGTCAGTAGGTACTTAATTCTTGAGTAAACTCAAAAAATCCTAAAAAAACATATATTGTTATATTACTAGTATAGAGCTTATAGCTTCATTTCAGATATTTTTGTTCAAAAAGAGTTATGACCGTTTAATTAATGTGAGAAAATCATTGAATAACTTTAATCTAATGATTCATTTCACTAGTGAATTGACTTATCGTTTCTGTCACATTAATCCTAAACGAATTAACAAAAAGAGATATTTGGGATAGAATAAAAAAAACATTATTTTAGTGAACTTTATCGTGGTCACCCTGTGAAATATGAGGCAATCGATGTTGTAATTCGTCTCATTGCCAGTTTATGTTGTTGCTTTTGGGAAAATTATTCTTTGGAAGTTTACCCCATGGCCGCGATTCAGTTACGTCATTATTTACGGAGCTTCAAGGTTTTGCCACCGCGATAACGTAACTGCAGTTTTCATTGAAACCAGTATCCTAAAACATAGACATGGTGACATTTTGAAATACCGTCTGTATCATGGCTAATGCTCTGAAGAATTGTTTGATATTATTCCATCCTCTCCTCTCCACACCAGAACCACTCGTACTAGCTTGCGGAGCCACAGCTTCGTGGTATCTACTATCACGGCCCGTACCAAGATGTTTGCAAATTCGTATTTTTGCCGCACCATCAAGCTGTAGAATAGTCTGCCAGCTATCGTGTTCCCTCCTTCCTATGACCCTGGGTCCTTTAGGCGTAGTGTGAAGAAGTTAAACATCAGGCCGGCATTGAGTAGCGAGGGATAGACTGTCTCTCGCTACTTCACACTATATCTGGACGGCACTGCGCTTACCATCAGGTGCAGTGTGGCCACTTTGCCACGCCAGAATAAAAAAAAATACAAGCAAGTGTTGTATACTTCTTAATTCGTTTTGGTGAACGTGTGTCGTTATGTCAGAAGAACTTATTCAGGCAGTTCATCTGGGCCGTCGGTCGCGGTTCGAATTATGTAATTTCTTTTGACAGTTGTTTTGTGCTTGGTTTTAACGAGTTTATCCTGAAGAAAAATTTAAGAAGTGTCCTTCTGGAACGTAAGGTGTTGTGTAATTTGGAATTCGTTGTTACGTCAAGGGAAGTTGGAAGTTTACTCCATGGCCGTACTCCCAATTATGTCATTGGTTGCGTGGCTTCGCAACTTTGTCACTGCGGTAACCTAAATGTTGTCATTTATGTTTGTTATGCGTAATACTTCGGTAATATCGGGTTGTTTGTTTACATTGTATTTTGTTTTTGTTCATTTAAACAATATTTTGTGATAATTATAGGTCATTAAGTTATTAGTCACGATCTTATTTGTTTATCCGACTTATTATATACAAATTTCTGGATGGGTATTTGCTGGTGTTCAAATATAAATGACAATTGATGATGATAATTGACAGCCTCAATTGCACAATGCACGTGAGTTCGATTCCCGCGCCGAAACAGACGTTTGTGTGACAGACAGATATTTGCTTTGGGTCTAGGTGCTATGGGACCATAGTCCTCCGTAGTTCTTGATATCCATAATATATGTAAGACCTGGTGGGATCACGATTATGTGTGTGACTGTTAGTTGTATTTATTTATTTATGTGTAACTGAAGTATGAAATTGTTGTGTCCTATAATCAAAACACGATACTAAGAACCAATAACTATAGAGTGAACGAACCAAAGGTTTATGATAAGTAAACAAAACACGAAGGTGCTAATTAGGATCGGTCTCAATCCGACCGCTCTCGGGTCTAATAAAAATGTACCCAAAATAACAACATAATTCCGATGAACAATAATCATATAATTATACCGAATATTCTAATAAAAACTAACGATACGTAAGTGGTTTAATGTGGACGGTATTTAACAAAACGTGTTATTAATACCCTCGTTACGGCATACTTAGACTAAACTAGACCAATTATGGGGCAGGAAGTGATCATTGTGTGTGATGAGTGTAGCTTAAATAAGTTGTCAAGATCGCCACTTGGGTTAGTGGCGACGAGACGTGGCTGTGACACGTCTCCAGGGTTGGATAGATAAAATAGGTATTTGTATTAGAGATTTTTTCAAAATGAATTTCAAACCACGTAGTGGGGTTTGTGCAGTTCAAATAAGACAGGACTTTTACATGTCATCAATACAGCCAACAGTCACACGCATAGTCCTGACTAAGTAAACCTGTATCGTGGGTAACGGCGACTACGAGGGACTTACGGTGTCCCACCAAACCTAGACATGGAAATCCGTCGCGAGATCAACAAATAAAAAGCGAATTTTCATCGGCTACAAACTAAAAGCAGAAAACCAGCATATTCAAACTTTGAAACCAAGTTCAAAAATGTACATGTAATAGTCATAAATGACACTTTTGACACGAGTAGTAGAGTGGTAGTCTGTCTGGATTCTAGAGCTTAGCATAATAAAAAGTATATACTATTTAATTGATTACCTTATTTAAATACGATAAAAGTTTATCACACAAACGCACCCGTGCGCAAAAGTTAGTGTGCTTTAATTAATCCACCGACTGAAACGTTAAAAAATTAACCAGTCAAACGGCTGTTTATTGTTTCCTGTGCGCATTGTTTTGACAGATGACGCTTCATGCCCCGCGCGCGTCGACATTACACATTGGACCTTATGGTACCAGAGATAATGTCATTTTGTGTGCATTCTACGGACACGTGTACTGAAGGCGTGGTGTCCGTACTCTATTTCGGGATTTTATGAGTTCAGTTGCCCTCTGCCACCCTCGGATCTTCATCCCTGTTCTGATGTGTCTCACGTAGTATTGAATAATTATCGAGGCAAGTCCACAACCGTTACGCACTCTCATTGGACGCGCCCTAACTAGGCGTTGTATTCGAAAATGTAATTTCGAGTAATGATGTCTTTTGTTCGTTTGTAATTAATTGATCTGTCGGGGATATATTGCCTTCCGTTGTTATTGTATGAAAGAACAGTTGTTTTATTGCGATTATAAAGAAATTAGATACTACAACGCCGGTAATCATAATGTTTTAGAGAATATTAGAGTTGGTCCTCGAAAAATTATGGTATTGCGTGCAATACAGTAAAATGAAATGAAGAACTAAGGAGAAAAGAAAGAAAAAGATTTAATGCCAGAGCAAATAAAAAGAAAAAAAAACAAAATATAATTAATGGTTAATTTAATATGGATGGTAATGAGTAATTTAATTACATGTTGGTATGTTGAAGGTTAATGAAAACAACTCATCAGTGTTGTGGTGTATTCAAATACACAAATTCACATCGATATACTAATCAGAAATGTTTTATATCTTTTTAATGATTTAAATTGCCGGATGTAATTAAAACTATTATTAACATAAGAACAGCACAGCTGGTAAATGAGAATTCGTGGTCCCTATTCCTGCAGCGAAACTAATTCATATGTGATTAGAAAGATTTGTGAAGGTTCCAAAACCATTTTTAGCAGGAAAAGTAATTGGAGCTACTTAAAACCACTGTAAAAATATGATAATCTTGCCTATGGTAAGCAAAAACATTTATCTCGTTTTTATTTCACTTAAGATTAAAACAATTAGGATAAGAGTTGAGAGTACGTTGTATGTTAATGGCTGAGTGAACGTGGCGACTGCCCCCCGCGCTGTGTCCCATAATGGACAATTATTTGGGCGGCAGGGCCCACGCGTGGCGAGCGCCGGGCGCGTGCTCTTGTGTTATTATAAGCGGACGAACGCGCGTGTGTCTGTCTGAGCATTTGTGGTGCACGTGGCAGAGAATAGCGTATGCGATGGCATTTACAGTAATACAAAAGAATTAAAGAAATAATTTAAATGCAAATACATAATAAAAAGTAAGATTAATTCGGTTCAAAGTAAGATTCGCAATGGTACTGATTTTTTTCATTGAGACTATACACATTGTTAGCATGCGCGGAGTATATCAAATCTTATCACTTTTATGACCTTGGCAAAGAACTTGATAGTGATTATGATTGCCTCGATCTATCAGTGATCATCATAATATCTCCTTTAACGGAATTTATCAAACATTCAGCATTCAACCAGCCAGTAAAATGAAGACTGTAGGGTTAAGACACGTGTTAACCTTATCTAAGATTTTTTATCCTGGCACGGCAAAGTCACCTGATGGTAAGTGCAGTGCCGTCCAGTTAAAGTATCAAGTAGCGAGACAATATATCCCTCGCTACTCAACACAATTATGCCGGCCTGCTGTGTTGCTTCTTCACACTACGCCTAAAGGATCCAGAATCATAGGAAGGCGGGAACACGTTAGCTGGCAAACTGTTCCACAGCTTGATTGCACAGAATATTATTGTTAACCCGCTGTCACTCGGCTCGTGCGCCAGTCGGCGAGCATGTCAGGTCGATAAGGCCATGTGTGCAGGCACCGCGGGAGTCCGCCCCCCCTTGCCGGTTATTTTCATTTATCACTCGACGCTGTGGTGCGGCCCCGACTCGCGTAACCTTCCCGCGCCGCGCCGGTAGCATCGGATCAAATTATATATTGTGATCCTGCCGGACGGTCATACTGACCACAACCGGCCGCATCCTTCGACGAGATCTGTATTATGTATATTGATAAAAAATTTTGCTAGTCTCCTGTGATTTTATTGTATCAAAACTTATTCTTTTTAGTTGGATGTGCAATGGTTTTTTCTATAGTTGTTTTGGATATTTCTGATCAATCATCAATATGATAATTCTAGATTGTTAGTAATTAAATATTTGTACTTTTTTACTAATATTTCATCTTTCACTAATCCAAATAACACATTGTTGTTCGTAATATATACCACATGACTATTAACCTAATAATATTCTAGATAAAAGACTTTCAGACAGTTTCAATCCATTTCCTATAAGTTATGACTATAAATTTACTCCAAATTGCTCATTTTGTCGAGCACCAGTTAGTGTCCAATATTGACTTCAATGTTCGACTGGCGTTCAGATTTATCGCGACCGTCGAGGGCTTCCATTTTTTATTACGTGCTAATAAGTAACTTCATTTTCACCCTCATTGGCCGTGAAAAGATCCGCGGAATCACAACGGGCATCGATCCAGACCGGCGGACTTATTACGTGTCTTGCGAATAGATGTCGAAACTCGTAACACTAATAAAAAGCATGCCAGATATTATTTCGTGTCTTGGCGTAGATTTAAAAATAAAAGTAATGTATAAAAAATATATTAAATTTAGTATTTTAAAAAATATAATTGAATATCGTTAATAGCTTTTCTTTTAAATCATAAATTTTAATGTTGTTCTGATTACCTGTTTTAGTGTAAATACTAACGTATAATATAAGTAATGTATGCATTGCACAGTAATTATCTTATATTATTGCTGAAGCTTGAAATTCAATATAAAAATATCGCAAGGCTAACGTCTGAAAGACTGCAAAATCGTGTGTGAAAAAATATTTCCATCTTATAATTTGTGATTTGACATCTATCGCTTTCTACGTAATAAGCCTACAGAGGCACTAAATCTAATAAGAGAATTTTTGTGAGACGCGAAACGAATGAGGTAAAACGTGTTTGAAATGGACAGGGGATTAACTATCCCCTCGCGTTTGCACTATGAGGGTTGTTGGATTTCAAAATTTCGTTTGAGCGACGTACTGTGTATGGGGTTTGGCGGTAACTGGATGAGATTATATTGTGACGGATTCGGAGGGCATTATATGTGCAACTGCTACCTTAGCTTAATAAATAAATAAAAATAAAGTGTACGAGTAGAATCAAAAGATCTCGATTTTACAGTGCATAAAACTCATCATAGTTATACTATGAGTAAACTAGGCATACGTAAACGAGCTGTATAATATTGTATTTGTATATTAGATGTATGAATTAATTATTACATTGTCACTTCAATCAAAAAATCAAATTAGTTAAAATTCTATTTATATAATGTCAGCGAATAGTGTAAATGGTGTTTGTGCCGTTCTATTCAATAATAAATATTCCTAACTAGCTTTTGCCCGCAGCTCCGCCCGCGTGGAAGTTGGTTTTGAGAGAAAAAGCAAACTATCCATGGAGGCATATTACGCTATTACATCCCTCTAGCATCTGCCTAGTAGCCTCCCGCGGCGACCCGACGCGACGGTTACACAAAAATAATCCTTATAGCATCATTCAGTATTCACGCGCGATGGCTTATTAGCGTATTTCATGTATAACTTTGGTGTTTCTGTACCTATTTCTATATATTTTTTTTTTATTAAATTAAATAGGTAATAATGTTAACATTTATTAATTAGGGATAATTGAGAGTGTTATAAACGTAAGAGTAGACAAATATAATCAGAAATCTCTGAACTGCTAAGCTATCGAGAGTTACACGTGTTATTGTGAGTCAACCATAAAATATAGACATTTGCTGTCGTGGAATATTTTTTATATAATTTTAAGGAGAACATTTCCGTCATACATGATTTCTGTGTAGCTTTAACTATTAAGGCTGCACACGCGACGCAAGCTTAAAAAATGGAGTAAGTTCTCCTGTTTTCCCAACATTTCCCTTCACTGCTCTGCTCCTATTGATCGTAGCGTGATGAAAAGTATACTATAACCTGCCCAGGAGTATGAAGAACAATTGTACCAAGTTTTGTTGCAATCCGTCGAGTGGTTTTTGTTTCTATAACGAACATACAGACAGACAGACAGACAGACAAAAATTTTACTGATTGCATTTTTGGCCTCAGTATCGATCACTAATCACCCGCTGATAGTTATTTTGGAAATATATTTCATGTACAGAATTGACCTCTCTACAGATTTATTATAAGTATAGATTTGATAATGAACGTCCAGAAACTTTTTTGTGACACATTGTTCCTTATTTAAATTTCCCATAGAGTAACCAGGCGGTTAAGATCAGGTGTGGATTCCAAAATCTTTTAATTTGTTGTGGATCATAACAATTTGAAATTAAAAAAGTTTATTTTATTCTTTTTTTTGCGATTAAAGGTTAACTTTTTTTATAATTCGATAAGTTTCTATAAGGTTGACTTCAGATTGGCACTTCGAACTCTTTGAAAATATACGCGGGCAATTCTTCGGTAGTACAAATAGGGTGTATAT
Source organism: Laothoe populi (assembly GCA_905220505.1). Taxonomy (NCBI): domain Eukaryota; kingdom Metazoa; phylum Arthropoda; class Insecta; order Lepidoptera; family Sphingidae; genus Laothoe; species Laothoe populi. The sequence goes on along the minus strand of HG992153.1, from coordinate 18,465,690 downwards.
CTTACAGTCTTAGTCGTGTGTGTTTGTGTGTGACAGAGTTTGCGTGCGCGCGCATTGTTGTATGTGTGTGCGTGTGCTCAGTGCGTGCTCTTGGCTTGCTCTTGCGGATCGGGCGGATCAAATTCACGCGGATCGATTACTCTTTGTGATGGAAAAAAAGACGACGCGCTGGATGCCACAGCAAATAACGCGGCAGCGGGCTCGCTTTTATTTTATTTTCTGTTTGTGTAATAATGAATATTGACATTGGCCATGTAGGCTTATTCAATTTGGTTTTCATTGAACATTGAACTTGCAGTATAACACAAGGTAAACATATTTTTGACAGACATCGTTTCTATTATGATGTTACGACCTAATTGGAAAAGAGTTGAAGTCGCTTAACAGTAAACTATATAAATATCATACATATAGAGATGTACTTATGGGAAGTTCTAGTTTAGCTAATGGTTATTTTACTGACAGTAGGTATGTTATTTATATAAAATAAGTCAAAGCAATCACAGCTTATTTGTCGCCGCATATCATGTCAACACAAAACTACGCATTAGGCAAAAGTTTTTATCACGAGAAAGTGTTTTTGGGTTGGGCTGCTTATCAGGCATCTACTGCGTCCTCAAGGGACGGACAAACTGCCGGCTCTGTAAACACACGCAGGTACAAACAGCTGGTTGGGTCGGGTCGGGAACTCGGGACTATTGTGCGCCCGCGACGCGTCCCGATGTCTCACGGACGTTACCGAACTCCACCCGAGTTGTTCCGATGCGGCGATGTCGGAACGGCAACGCCGCGTCGCCTCATGTTGAGTTTACCTAGTCTAGAGTTGCCAACCGTCCTGTTTTCCCAGGACATGTCCTGGTTTTTTGAGTGTCCCGGGGTGTCCTGGATAGTTTTTAAGCAGCGTCCTGGGTTTTAAAGCACCCTGATAAGGTTTTTTTTAGCCTCTATAGGTCCTGTATTTTAAAATTCGCACAACACTTTTGCAATCCTTACTTTAGGGGCGGCGTGTCGGCTCGCAAGTGTTTACGCTATTTTAATACAAAGATGCGTCCTGTTTTTAAACTGAATTGTCCTGGTTTTTCTAACTTCAAATCCTGGTATTTCAATTCCGGGGTTGGTAACCCTAACCTAGTCCTACTTGACGAGTAAATATTTTGACGGCTTTTAATTAAGGCCCCGATTACAATATCGTTAGTTGGAAACAAGGCTTCACGTAAACGAACAAAGGTACAATGAGAGCTTTCACGGCGTTTCGTGGTATGTGCAACAATAACAGATGAGCTTAAAGCTCACACATGGCGATGGGCGGCTGAGCTTTTGTTCCTACATGGAAATTAAAACGTGCCGCGTGGAACTTTACGTTTTTATATGTTTAAGATATATTGATAAATTAACACGTTGTACGATTGAAATGTTGAAAAAAGGATGTCGGGCCATATTTATGTACGAGCGATTGTGAGAATCGAGAACCTTTGATGTTAACATTGAATGATGTATTAGAAGAATCAGGGTCTTACTAATGCACTTAGGACATCATATCGCATTTAGAATAGTATACTGTAATAGTAAAGGATAATGCTTACTCAGCGTCTTTTAAATACACTTAACAAAAACAATTTGTCTCTCGCCAGGTGCCAGGATTAAAAAAAAAACATAAAAAATCAAATAAGAAGCGTGTGATAGTTATTTTTATACGGATTTAGATATCGTCATTAATATCAGGATCTACAGCAGACTTTCAGTCTTATAATTCTCAGACTGGAAACATATAAAAATCGTTCTCTCGTTGCGAATGGAATCTGGGCTTCTCATTCCAAGAGCTACTTTGTCGCTTACTATATAACGGAGGCCGCCAGTGTAACTTTAAAAAAATAGAAACCATTTCGTCTCACTTCAAAACTATTAAACTTTGTTTTTTTTCCACTGTAGTGAAGTTACCATCTTACCCAAGATCCAAACTAGAAACTTAGAAAGCAAGGATAAGTATTTAATCAACTCATAACAGAAACCCCAAACACGTTATAAATTATAATATCTGTACCACAAGAAGCGCTCGTTAACCCGATAGGCTCACTGTCCTTCACCACTGGATATGTATCGACGGCGTGCGATACGCTCTCATTGTGTGCCCGTGGTCCGTGGTACAGGACACGTTGACTCGCGCCGTTTCCTCGCCCGCACGTCCGCCCGAGCAGCTCGCTTCCTGTAACGCGGTTGTAGGCTTGGGCCAAGAAGTTGGCGACCCACAGCGGATATAAAAAAAAAACAAAAAGTCAAATATCCACTTTTGATTATGAGTGTAAACGGTCCCTGGAGGGTTACTGTGGACACTCGATGCCAATTTAAAATTGGGATTGGGTTCAAAAACTGTACAATTGGCACTCTTGAACGCAACACCAACGCACGATCTGACTGAATACGGCGGAATTTTTAATAACTAAATGAAATAGAGTATTTACGATCGCTAGCTAGTTCGTAAATATTCTGTTTCATTTAGTTGAGTTAGTGACCGTTCCAATATCTTCTAGATTGGAATTGATACTGTATCGAGTCCGAGATTTGAATTGATTAGTAGAGTAATCAAAAAACAAAACTAATCTGGATTAACAATCACGAAAACAGAAGTCATGGGTACATTGCCAGAATTAAAGGAAAGGAAAGAAGATTGGTGAGGGGAGAGGCATTTGCGCAATAGCAAGTTGTGAGGCCTTGGCGATTTTATCTGAGACATTGGTACTAGGCCAGTCAAGCTAAGATATTTTGAACAAATGTTTGAGCTGAGATGGAAAACAGCCATTGCGATGGTCATGTCGCAGTGCAAATCTATCCTTCAAATTTCATCTAAATCTGTCATGATAATGACAGCTATGATGACCTGAAGTTAATGTAAGGTAATATGTACGAGATATGTGTACTTTCGTCGTGTTTTTAAAGCAATCGATTATATCATTTAATTTATTTAGCATTTAATCGCCGGTGACACTTGTGTTTTTTGCGCATCATAATAATTAAGAACGAGTTTTACGACCGAGACATTGTTTTTGCATTTTGATTTTGAAAACTCGTATTTCAAGATTGGCGAGACTGTTGCGTAAACTAATTTATGCGTCATAATGCGTTGACGGAAAAGGAAGAAATCACTTATAAAGAAACAAATTTTTTAAGACTTATTATTAATATACCTAAATACTACCTGACCAAAGATTGGTCTAGCAGCGATTTGGAGAAATCCATCAATAAGTGTAGAATTACTCTCAAAGTATTGTGATAAAAATTATATAAATAAAATTAGGTGCACAGACTAGTTTGAAATCTTCGTGGCCACACGGTAACTGCGCCTTTGATGTTCACCTAGCGCCGACAGATATGAGGGATAGAAAGCGACGGAGGGACAACATCCCAGCGTTACCGTGTCCCTCCTGGTGTCAGACTATATTGGCCGATCCAAACTGAGTCAGTGGGCGACAGCGCGCTGCTGATTGGCAAGTATGCCCCATACACAAAGCGACACACCAAATACTACTTTCAAACGGTAGGGCCGTGCAGTTTTTTTTTTGGGTTTGTTCGATCTGTTTGGTGTTATTCTGACAAATACCCGACATGAAGTATACATTTTCAGAAAAGTATAACAATAATACATAAAAAATGAGTGATAGAAATTTATCGGTAGAGTTGAAAACTATTTAAATAATATCTTATTTATAGCGCAAAAATGTTGTGAACGGTGAAGTTTTATATTATTAGTATTAAGTTTAATTTTTTTTTCTTGTTATTTATTAGTAATATTTTTGTGATTATGATTTGTTAGTAGTTAGTATAATCCCGCTTTGGCACCTGCTGTTATGGGTTTATATTTTTAATAGTAAATAAATAAAAAATATTTGGAATGAATATTGGCATGGAAACATTTGAGCATTGAGCTTGATAAATGCTCAACAACTTTTTTGTAGTATAAGCATACTTTATTATTATCTAAGCAGATAATCGATTAACACTTTATCTTTTACTTTATGTCTTTACTTTACTTTACTTTATGTCACACTACAATTCTAAGGCCATGCTATTTAAATGCAAATAAATGTTCAAAATTCAATTTTCATTTTTTAACTTTGATAAGTTACTAACCAACTCTGCACGTTGAGGTGTCATTAGTATTACCTTCCTACGACATCTGTATAAAACGTAGCGTTAAAGTTCTTGCGTGCTAAGTGCGGTTCTTGACACTGCCGAATTCCCAACAACACACATCGTCATCATCGCACGCATCGGCGATTATTCCGGCGTTGATCAGGTGACATTCATGTTCATAAAAAAATTTACACGAATTTCCAACTTTATGGGAATTGTTAAAGTACTGTAATGCCCGCTGTACACATTGGGCCAACGTTGGTCCGACATGCCGGCCCAGCACCTTGGCCCAGTGTGTACAGCAGCCATTTATCAAAGCGCCAATGTGTAAACAGCGACAATATTTTGGCACAACATGCATAATAGGCAGTGATAGCCTAGTTCGTTGCGGTACGGACTGTCAAGACGAAAGTCGTATGTTCAAAACCCAAGTGGCATACACCTTTGACTTTTCTAAAGCTATGTGTGTATTAAATGTTAATTATCGCTTGCTTTATCGGTGAAGCAAACATCGTGAGGAAACCTGCATACCTGAGAATTCTAATAAAAAATTCGAAGGTATGTAAAGCTTATCAATACGCATAAGGCCAGCGTGGTGGACTAAGGCCTAAACCCTCTCATTAGTAGAGGAGGCCCGTGCCCATCAGTGGGACAATGTTTAATACAGGGCTAGTATAATTATTATATAACATGCTGGCCCAGCACCTTGGCCCAATGTGTACAGCGGGCATAAAAACTTGCGGTGTATCGCCGTGTGAACGGGCGTGAAGTGTCGAGAAGTCGAGAGTCGAGTGGAGAGCGACCGCGTGACGTCATATTGCATAATAGCGGTCATTGGCAGCGCTATCGAGCAAGTGTACATCCGCCGCGGGCCGGTGACGCCATACACTCATTCTAACATTTCTTCGCACCACGCTTTTTTGTGTCAAGGACCTAGTTGTTAGGCTATTAGAGGACTTCAATGAGTAGTGTAAGTGTAACCCAAATTATAACCTAAATAGCTTCGAGTACATGTTAATTAATATGATGATGTTTATTACGTTGTGTGTATGATCTGGCGTCGATTTGTATTCAATGATATAGTGGGCATATAAAAGTATGTAAGCTTGATATTTTATATAGGTATAACGACCGCCTTTACAGCGTATCCGACGAGAGCTCGTGTATTTAAGAAACCGCATGATGCGCAAATATTTGTTTCAAGTTTGGGTGATGCGCGATCAAAGTTGCTCGTAGTTTCTCGATACACTCAAGTCTACGTAATGAGGGTAAAATTTATAAGTGTTTTTCTACATTTGGTAGTAAAGAACAGGTATTTTAAGTTGATGATATGATTTTGTAAAAAATATTTTTTAACAATATGCTCATATACTGTCTGTTTTATCAAATTGTTGTCAGACAGATAAGATGTAAGGACTATTGTTTTTTTAATATTGCATCCTTCAATGTGTGAAAAGGGACAGGGAATATTGTATTGGAAGTAATGTTTTTCTGGTTTGTCCTTTTAGGTACTAACTAATAATGCTCTTCAAACAAAATTAATGAAACATGTGTATCAACATTATTCTGATTTTTACCTGTAAAGGGAAAGGGGGATTCAAATAATTATATGTAACTCGAACAGAGACCTAGTACTATGTATATGAAAGTTTACATTATCCAGTGTTTAGCATGATTCTTTGCCATAAGCCTAAGATGGTTGCACCCTGGTCATCTATCTCACGTTACGTGGTTAAATATACAGTAATGAGTGTACATTGTAACGTTTTGTTGACAGGTAGGTAGTGATCGTGTGTCGGGCGCGGCTTGCGCAGTGCGCATGCGCTCTAGCCCCGTGGGAACGCGCCGCTTCCTGAACAACCAACCCCGTGTGCACGCCGCGCTAGCATGCCCGCTCCGCTTACATGCAGGGCTGACCGGCTCTGCACACTCGCGGATAAGGTTATAGATATACATATTTTAATTACTCAATATAGGAAGATTCAAACCTATCTTGAGAGAAGTTTTACCGCTTTCATTTCAAATGTCTTTCATTATTTGTATCAAATATAAAATTATTATTTATTATCTTTTGAATCCTTATTATATTCATTACACGACAAAACATCTATAATGACCTTCTAAAAGGATCGTAGAACTGTCTATTACCAACTCTGTTATGGATGGCATAACTCCTGAATAATTTCGTGTCAATAAGACACTAACGCTTTGCAATATTATTTCTGCTAAACGATAAAATACTCAGCTTGCCAACCCTCATACGGTGCGTCTTATACCCCGGCCGATGTAACGAGCATGCGGGACGGACCGCAAGCCCTACTGCAAACCACTTTATAGTTACTACTCCGTACCCACTACTCGATGACACACGGATATTAAAAATACCTGTTGACTCACAGCTTAAAGTTTGAAATTTGTTCCTCGAAATTTGCAGAGGGTCTAACGGAGAACTTGGTTATTGAGTTTTCAAGGGTTCGTTGAAGTCGATATGTTCCACAAATTATTGTATACATTTTCGTAAATCATTCGAGATCAGCAGTGACATACAATATATATACTACCTACTGATATAATCTACATAACTACACTAAAAATATTTTTTGTTTTTTTTTTTGTTTTAGATTGATAGAACTTACCATATTAGATATGTATAATAATTTCTATAAACCCAAAAATAAAAATGATTAAATTTAAGGTGTTCAATTATTCGCATGAATAACGGCCATGGTTCATATGTTAGAGATAGTTGAACTAAATTACTACACTCATTTGCAAAATAACGGGCGGTTTTGATTTTAATTCTTCTTTAAAAAAATACGGTACCAAAATGATTTCAATCATTTGTACATGTTACTGGCCGGTTTTAAAAATGCCGTGGTGTTTAAAACAATACGTTCTAAATTCAAATTTTCGTTTGATGCTCGTTTTTACAGAAAACCACTTTTTATCCTACATTTTTGGTGCGAAGTTCCAAAAGATAATATCGGTTTTCATAACTTTTAGTCAATTTTTATGAATTTATTTCATATTCTTAATTGTCAAAGCTTCATTTATTGCTGTTTAGCTGTCTCAATAATGTTAGAGAAAGTGGTAAAAGCTTTTTTTTTTTTTTAATAACATAGTCCGACAAACGAGCCAGTGGGTCACCTGATGTTAAGTGATCTCCACCGCCCATGAACATCCACAATACCGAAAGTATCATGTATGCGCTGTCGGCCTTAAAGGACAGGAATAGGGATTAGGGAAGAGAAGGGGGAATTTGGGCCTCCGGATATCTCACTTACCATACGAAACGCGACAGTAAACTGTCACTTTACGTTGGTTTTCTGTGAGACAGTGGTACTACCCCGGTCGAGCCGGCCCATTCATGCTGTAGACAAATATGTCTACAGCGTGGCTCTACCACTTCACCAAGCTACCAAAATTATTGCGCTGCTCGAAGAGGGTTGCAGCCAATGCTTCGTGGCTCAGAGGCTAAGTGTGAGTCGCTCGACGGTTCAAAGGACCTGGCAGCGGTATCAAGTCACCGGTTCCGTCGAGAGAAGGCCTGGTTCTGGAAGAAAACCATGTACCCAACCACGGGATGATCGTTTTCTTGTGAGTCGCGCATTGAGAAATCGCAAGTCTTCGTATATGGACCTTAAGAACAACCTCGAAGAAGTAAGAAATGTGCATATTAGTCTATGGACGGTCAGGAGGAGGCTTCTCGCGGCCAATATACGCAGTCATCGCCCGGCCCGCGGCCCTAAGTTACTCCGTGAGCACAGAGTTGCCAGGCTTAGGTTTGCTCGAAATTGTGAGTCATGGTCTCAAGAAGACTGGAATAGGGTATTGTTCTCCGATGAAGCCAGGATATCTCTGTTCGGTGAAGATCGACGTCGGCGAGTGCTACGAAGACGAGGAGAACGCTTTGCAGAGGCTTGTTTTGAAGAAATCACACCTTATGGTGGGGGCTCTGTTATGTTTTGGGCAGGAATAAATTCAATGGATCGTACAGAGTTAGTCTTCATTGAAAACGGCTCACTGACTGGACATCGATACATAACGGAAGTTCTAATTCCTCATGCACAACCCGCATTGGCTGCTTTAGGCGAAGACTCAATTTTTATGGACGACAACGCTCGCGCCCACCGGTCTGGCGATGTGGAAGCGTATGTGCAAGAGGTCGGCATTCGTCGTTTGGATTGGCCAGCTCGAAGTCCCGACCTCAATCCTATAGAGCATGTCTGGGACGTTCTGAACCGACGCGTGAAATCAGTACAACCGGCTCCGCAGACCATCAGAGAGCTGAAGAATGTGATTACCGCGGAGTGGGAACGTATTCCGCAAGCAAGTATCCGGGATATCCTCGCTAGCATACCCAGACAAATTCAAGCTGTGATTTCAGCTAGAGGGGGTCACACTCGATACTAAACATTTATCTGCTTTTACTTTATTAAAGAAAAAACAAACAAAAATCTTTGTTAACTTTTACTTCACGAGCATATGCACTACTAGCGAGCATACACTACTAGTGAACTTTAGCATTAAAACCCATAAATTTTATCAAAATTTTATGATAATACTGACGAAAACGATTATTTGCTTATTAATTTACAAAATTGTGAAAGTAAAACTACCTATAATTATCAAACAAACCAATAGTAACATTTGAAATGGTTCATTGCTTAGGTGCAAATGAGTTTATTATTATTGATACCCTACTGTAGTAAGGTAGCTATCATGTAACAATAGTTGTAAATATGGTGATAATTAAATATAATCTCAATTTATAGAAGTTGTAAATATGTAAATAGCCTTCCTGATACTGTAATAACACGTGGTCTCATTATAAATTTATGTTCGTTAGATTGTATCGATGTTCACACTAATTTAAATCAATTTTGTATCTTGCTACACGCATATCAAAATCTGTTATAATTACATTAGATGATGATTATGTATTGAGATAGATGAAATTTTTGTCGATTTTTGATGATTACATCAAGTTGACAGCCTCCGTGGCGCAGTGGGCGAGCAGCCGGCTGTGAAACGAGAGGCCGTAGGTTCGATTCCCGCACCCAGACAAATGTCTGTGTGACAGACAGATAGGTGTTTCGGGTGTGGGTATTGTGGGACCGTCGGCCCTCGTAGTTGTTGATAACCACGCTACAGGTTTCACCTAGTGTGGGGTCGGAACTATGTGTGTGACTATTTGGTGTATTTATTTATTTTATTGTAGTAGGTATCCCATAATATTTCGTTTCGCGTTTGTCAAATACAATTGATAAGGTTGTTAATAAGTATTTGGGACTTAAGAAGGCATATTTTCACAGCTATTAATCATTGTCGAATTAATTAGTAGGTCAGCTGTCAATAGCTATCTAATATAATTACCACACATATGTGCGTACATCCGCTAAGCTTTGCCAGACAAAATGTATAACTATTGCACATCGCGAAATAAAACGGAAACGGAAATTCGAGTGGTGAATTTATAATTCGGATGTTATTCGTCACCGTTCACCGCGCTGGAAGGGGGAGGGGGGCTGAATGTTCAATGGCGATTAATTGGCACGAATAAATCATAAGCTTTTGTTAGATCGCGGTGAGATAGTGATTCATTTAAAATGGGAATGCGGATGAAATCTTCTGACTTTCCATGAATTATGGCATAAAAAGTGTTGAAGTTGTCTTTGTAGTTGGGTGAGTCAATGACTTGAATGGCTAACAAAAGGCGTTTGAATTAATTCATGATAAAATATAAAGTAATACACAGTATTCCTCTTTAAACAAACGGTAGGCAGCGGCTTTGCTGTGCCCTGGCATTGCAGAAGTCTATGGGCGGCGGTGGTGACTACTTACCATCAGGTGGCCCGTCTGCTCGTCTGCTTACTGAGACACTAAAAAAAACTGACTTTAATTTATTCTTTATAACAATTAATAGACAATATCACAAATATGTATATAGGTATAATATAATGATACAAAAAGTGCCGATATATGGCGTAATGTTTTTATCTATATTATTTTGTTATACAAAACTAATAATTTAGACTATACATTTTCAATTAATATAACGCTTGTTTTAGTTCGCATTTATCTATGCCCGTTGCTCTATCCGCAGTATACTCGTAAGTCGTTTAGATTATATGCCACCCATCGTTTTCCCTCCATCCTATGATCCTGGGTCCTCCAGGCGCAGTGTGAAAAAGCAACACAGCAGGCAGGCATGATCGTGTTGAGTAGCTTGGGATTGATTGTCTCTCGCTACTCGATACTCTGTTTTATCGGCACTGCACTTACCATCAGGTGTAGTGTGGTCACTCTGCTGTGTGAAAATAAAAAAATATATATTACCGATACAAAATCGCATGGACTTGACATAATTCACGTACAGTATTAAAGTATTTTTAAAAGTATAATATTTCCTCCAACATTTTCACGCTCTACAATTCGTTAAACAACAAGCTTCTACTTCAGATATTTAACAATAGACAAAGCATTATTCCTCCTACATACATTATCGTCTACCTGCCTTCAAAATATTCTTACGTTTCTTCACAGTACGCTTAATACCTTAGAAGAGCTCTTTGTTGCGTACAATGAATGGAAAAATGCGTTCCGGTGTTTGTTGGCTTCCCGATTTTTATGGAACAGCTGAACCGGTTAATACGAAACTTGGATCAATTGTGATGGATAAGTTTAAAGGTGTATAAACTACAAAAGCCACGAATTTAATAATAAGCCAAGAGACCGACGTAAAAAATTAAGAAGAAAAAGTATTTTTGATACCTTAAAAAGTCTTACACAATTTTTTTTATGTACCTATACAGTAACCTGTAATGGTCGTATAGAAAACACTATATTTATTCCAAGGCTATATTCTTTATAATCCTACTAATATTAGAAATGCGAATGTTTAGATGGATGGATGTTTGTTACTCAATCACGTTCTAATGGTTAGAAGGATCTTGTTGAAATTTGGCACAGAAATAGATTATAGTCTGGAATAGCACATAGGCTACTTTTTATCCCGGAAAAATGTATAGTTCCCGTGGTATAGTTTAGTTTTTCACAGAGCAAGGGATCGACATGATGTTTTGCATAGTGGCAGTTTAGGGATTAGAAAATGACATAGGCTACTTTTTATCGCGGAAAAACCCCTGCTTCCTATGGGATAGCAAAACATAAAAAGGTGTAATAAGCTTAAGATGCCCCCATGGATTGTATACCTTTACTTTAAAAAATAACCTACACGGGGGCGGAGCCGCGGGCAACATCTGGTATAACTACTACCTGTGTAATTAACTTTGCATGTGTGATTTTCCTTTACATTATTTCTATTTTTCGTGTACAGTAAAATCGACTGCCAATAAAACCATGAAAAAGAATCTAACGTCACCGCGCACGCAAATACTATTACATTACGACAGCCTCCGTGGCGCATCAGGCGAGTAGCCGGCTGTAAAACGACGGGCCGTGGGTTCGATTCCCACACCGGGACAAATGTTTGTGTGACAGACTGATATTTGTGTCCGGGGTCTGGGTGTTGTGACGCTGAAAGTCTCTCGTAGTCCCTGATACCCACGACACAAGCCTCGTATCTTGGTGTGGGATCAGGGCTATGTGTGTGACTGTTGGGTGTTATTTATTTATTACGACATCTTTTATAACCAGAAGGAAAGGAGTCGAATTCAAAAGTTAGCTTTATAAAAGTGCGCGTGCATTCACACTCGACCCACCCCACAGCTCGAGTGTACATCTAATGGATACGTCAATAAGTAACTCTATACCAATGAATTGAGTTACAGAACCCCACAACTGCGTTTACACACTTTAAATATTTATAATTGGATATATTCTAAAGGGTGCCTATTGAAAAAAATGTATATTTGACTTTTAAATTATTCGAAATTCATTCTGATTTTCCAAGTGGGTCCATGTTTATTAACCACTTCACGTAATAAGATTCTGCGATCAAATGTAAGTAATAAAGGAGGCTGGTCCGTTTAATATGTAGCTTTAATTATTTTATACTGGCACGGTAAAGTGATCATTATAAAAAAATTATATTTATTTCTTTATGCAAATAGAGTATATTGGAAATTTGTATATAATTAATTTTGCAGGTTCTATTGAACTTTTGTTAATGCTTTTGTCGTAGTTTGTAAATGCTTATCCCAAATTTACTGGCCCGCGTATAGTCATAAACATTTCTCATAAAAATATTATTATACTGGTTTTAAACTTAGTGTTAAGTGATTAATGTTTCCTGCAATGCCTAATGAATGTTTGGTATTCTACTGCTTAAGTTCACGCAGAAAGATATTTACTCTTCTAAGAATATCCGGCGGATTAAAATCCCACGAGGCGAAGTAATCTTTGTTCAGACAGGATTAAAGCGAAAGGGTATAAATATCTAAGGGTATTGAAGACTTTGCAATGTAAATGTTAAATTTAGTTTTTCTAAGATGTTCCAATTGCTAGTTTGAAAATCGGGGATAAATATAGGGTTTAACATTTAAATGACAGAGCGAGATAGATAATGTAGAAAGAGATACGTAGTTGTTAAGTTCAGTGCTAAATCTATTTTTCTAGTTGAAAAGTGTATCAGTAAAAAGCGGGCGTGCGATAATTTGAAATGATACGAGTCGTTGTGTTAATTCGAAATGTAATGCCCACTATCCATTTTTTTCTTAAATTTAAAAATGTTAATGTTAATGAAATCCGCACTGTACTCGACTGACGCGGTAACAGACTTGTGCGAAAAAATGTGCAATTGAAGTAAACGCACCACGCGGAACTAAGGTGTTTGGTAATATATCGTTTAATATTGTCAGTGTAAATTATGTGAAAAAACAATATCCCAATGTCAAGGATTCATAAAAAAACTATTTTCCAATAAAATGATTCCCTGTTTTATCTAACGCGAGTATATCGACGGCCTTCTTTAGGTTTTTATTAACACTCACGAAATTACAGACATTTCAACATAACGAGCAAAAGCGAAGCACTCTCGTGTTAGGTTGCGTAAAAAGTGTGTGAGTTACAACCCGCCGGGATGTTGCCCGAATCCATTGGCTTTTCGGCTTTGCGCTCCCGAACGGTACAAAAACTGTGTTTTCATCCTACTCTGCGTCGGGTAATGTAACCAGATTTGTCGAATGCGCTGCGAAAAAGCCTTCTACAGTTTCCTGGTATTAAGAAAAATTTGTCGCCAGCAAACATTTACACTCCTTCCATACAGTTGTTAGATGACAAAATCCAGTGCTCGCATTATTATGGAATGCCACTTCGCAGGAAAGTATGCGTTGTTAGATTAATTAGTATTTAGTAACGATCCTTTCGAAGAGCTGTTTGTGTGACTGGTAATAATCATTTTCATATCATTGTGACCACATAATTCAAACATATTTTGTATCGTATACCGACAGCCACTTAGAACTGGGTCTTTGTTCCCAATTCACAAAACGACGTATATCACGTCATCTTATTCTTCAGACCCTACAAAAGGTATTTTCATATTTTAGTTTAATGATTCGTATTGATTTCACGTCGCTTGAATAGGCATGTATTTAGAATGTAGATACTTGCGAAATATCTAGATCTACATGTAATTATTAGCTTGTCTCTGTATCGGTGGTATCTATAGTAACTATGTAGTTAGTAATTTATACAAACTAGTATGTTAATTTCACTAGAACAAGGAAATGTTATTGTTTATATAAAGATAATGGGATTGACCCTGGTTTTTTTTTAGAAAGAATATGCATGTTTGGAAAAGCAATTCTTAGGGTTCCGTACATCGACGAAATGCCGTTATATAGGATTACTCACGTTCATCTGTCTGTCTGTCCTCCCTTCATGGTCTATGTTTTTTTAATGAGGCCGGTTTTATATTCAAAATTCTGCAAGATATGTTATGTTATATGTATTTTTTAGATATTGATATGTTCTTTTTATATTGTAGAACATTTTTTTGTTCTATCGTCAAGAGTTTTCGCAGCGCATGCGATGAAAGATATTTTATAGGCAATTTTTTTACACCTTGGGTAACATTATTGTAGTTTTAGTAGGGCTCCTTATTTTTTTCTTGAAATTAAAATAACCTGTATTAATCAGTGATAATGTATCATTCAAATGGTGAAAGAATTTTTAAAATCGGTCCATTACTTTTTGAGCCAATTCGTTACAAACATACTTACATACAAATCTTTCCTCTTTATAATATTATTATATATTATATTATATAAACTCATTTGCAAAAAAAACGGGCACCTAAGCAATGAACCATTTCAAATGTTACTATTGGTTTGTTTGCTAGCTTGAATTCGTCTGGGTTTGCTAGCGAGGATATCCCGGATACTTGCTTGCGGAATACGTTCCCACTCCGCGGTAATCACATTCTTCAGCTCTCTGATGGTCTGCGGAGCCGGTTGTACTGATCTCACGCGTCGTTTCAGAACGTCCCAGACATGCTCTATAGGATTGAGGTCGGGACTTCGAGCTGGCCAATCCAAACGACGAATGCCGACCTCTTGCACATACGCTTCCACATCGCCAGACCGGTGGGCGCGAGCGTTGTCGTCCATAAAAAATGAGTCTTCGCCTAAAGCAGCCAATGCGGGTTGTGCATGAGGAATTAGAACTTCCGTTATGTATGGATGTCCAGTCAGTGAGCCGTTTTCAATGAAGACTAACTCTGTACGATCCATTGAATTTATTCCTGCCCAAAACATAACAGAGCCCCCACCATAAGGTGTGATTTCTTCAAAACAAGCCTCTGCAAAGCGTTCTCCTCGTCTTCGGAGCACTCGCCGACGTCGATCTTCACCGAACAGAGATATCCTGGCTTCATCGGAGAACAATACCCTATTCCAGTCTTCTTGAGTCCATGACTCACGATTTCGAGCAAACCTAAGCCTGGCAACTCTGTGCTCACGGAGAAACTTAGTGCCGCGGGCCGGGCGATGACTGCGTATATTGGCTGCGAGAAGCCTCCTCCTGACCGTCCATAGACTAATATGCACATTTCTTACTTCTTCGAGGTTGTTCTTAAGGTCCACATACGAAGACTTGCGATTTCTCAATGCGCGACTCACAAGAAAACGATCATCCCGTGGTTGGGTACATGGTTTTCTTCCAGAACCAGGCCTTCTCTCGACGGAACCGGTGTCTTGATACCGCTGCCAGGTCCTTTGAACCGTCGAGCGACTCACACTTAGCCTCTAAGCCACGAAGCATTGGCTGCAACCCTCTTCGAGCAGCGCAATAATTTTGGTAGCTTTTACCACTTTCTCTAACATTATTGAGACAGCTAAACAGCAATAAATGAAGCTTTGACAATTAAGAATATATAATAAATTCATAAAAATTGACTAAAAGTTATGAAAACCGATATTATCTTTTGGAACTTCGCACCAAAAATGTAGGATAAAAAGTGGTTTTCTGTAAAAACGAGCATCAAACGAAAATTTGAATTTAGAACGTACTGTTTTAAACACCACGGCATTTTTAAAACCGGCCAGTAACATGTACAAATGATTGAAATCATTTTGGTACCGTATTTTTTTAAAGAAGAATTAAAATCAAAACTGCCCGTTTTTTTTGCAAATGAGTGTAGTATAGATGTCCAAGATTTTCAAAAAACCCTATAATATTGTCGCAACTTAAACATACTGTAAAATAGACTCTTAACCTAAATTAGAACATTCACTTTATATTTCAATTACATACCTGTCATAAACTCTTACAAATCGTTTGTCCAGTAAGGTTCCTTATTATGTTCGTACGTCGGCCGCGGCTGCCCCTATATGAAATGTTACGTTACCATTTAAAACGAGTTGAAATTTAACTTTTTAACGTGGTGCATCTGTATTCTGATCGTGCACCTGACCTTAAACACGAAATTAGTGCTTCATATTAACATTACACGTCAGAACGTGTAATAACGTCTTGTTATTGAATTTATATTTTATTGTGGGTATATTGTCGTATATAAAACTATTGGTTATAATGCTATTTATGTGGCAAATATAGGTAATTTATCAAGTTTAAGCCACAAAAGGCGAATCGCTGGATGAATTACAATTTTCATATGCCTTTATGGGTCTTCACATTTCAGTTAGGTATATATATTATGTCGTTTTAATAGCATAATTAATTGTATGTGATTTGTGAAAGCTTTTAAATATTTTTGTGAATAATCAGATTTACGTATATAAGTATAATAAAATAATAGTACTAGCCCTGAATTGTAACATTGTCCCACTGTTGGGCATGACCCTCCACTACTAAAGAGAGGGGTTAGGCCTTAGTCCACCAAGCGGGCCTATTGCGGGCTGGTAGACTTCACATACCTTTGAAATTATTTTTGAGAATTCTCAGGTATGCACGTTTCCTCACGATGTTTTCATTCACCGTTAAAGCAAGCGACCATTAACAAAGAATACACACATAACTTTAGAAACGTCAGATGTGTATTCCACTTGGGTTTCGAACATACGACTTTCGTCTTGACAATCCGTACCGCAACCAACTAGGCCATCGCTGCTTATATATATACGTATATAAGTAGTGGCATAAATTAATTTTGTTTAGAAGTACAGATAACAAACCTCGCGGTACACATTCACGCCGGAATGCCCGCACGGACCACTGGCCGATTGATTGGAAAATTGTCTCCGTCGCCGCGACGCCGCGGTGTCGAATGGCCTGGCGTCTTCCTGCCTTCTCTGTGCTCTTTTCGACGGCAGCAGACGCTTAATTCGCTCCACAAGTGTTTACCACAATCAATATAAGTGGTTCGCATGTTTTGGAATGTAGTGTGTGTGCTTAGTATCAGTATGATAGTATTTTTTGTAAAATTGTTCGTTATGAAATTATTAACTAATAGTCACGTACACGGAAGAGTAGAATTATCAACGGCGATCAGTGATTTCTTCCTCTCACAGATATTGTATTTTTTTTACCGCCTGGATAGACAGACGAGTAGACGGGCCACCTGATGGTGAGTAGTCACCGCCGCCCATAGACTTCTGCAATGCCAGGGCACAGCAAAGCCGCTGCTTACCGCCGTAGTAGTATAGATAATACAATAATTGGATAGAAATGCTCTTAGTCAAAAATGGTCTTAGAAACACTGTACCTACTATTAAATGCTTATATTAAGTGGGAACCTTAAGTGTAAAATGTTGCTCAATATAAACTTGCACTTTTCGAAAAAATAAATCTTCTCTTACCATTATTATTATTATTAGCCATGGTCGTCCCACGTCAGGGCAAAGGCCTCCCTACCCTCTTTCGACTCGTATCGACTTTGAGCTACAACATGCCAATTCCTTAAGTGGGAGTCAAGCTCATCTCGCAATCGCCTTCTGGGCCATCCTCGTCGCCCCTTTCACAGTGGAACCCATTGTGTGGTAATCTTTTCCCACTAATAATATTTCTCTTACCATACACCAACTAAAATCGTTGCTAAAAGTAAGAAAAAATTATTTCCTTTTATAAATTATTACAATTTTTTTAAGAAACGTTTATAATTGGATTTTATTAAAACCGTCAATCTTGTGTTACTAAATTGCTAGTTACTAAATCTATGTACTTAATAATTAGTAATAGGATACCACACCGTCATTAAACGGAAAGTATCGTTCATACACACGCCAGTGTCTGAAATTATACGGGAAGTGGTTTCACAACAGAATCGAAACTGACAAGAAAATGTAATGCACATATAGAACGTGGGTTCGAAAGTTTTTATTGGTTCCAAGTGATCGACCAGCGAGTGAGTGGTTTTTAGGATCACCGTCGAAGTTCATATCACTGCAACACCGCAATCTTAAAATATCGCCTCGTTTGAAGCCCGTCTTAAAAGCTCCAGAGATAGATTGTTTTACTCACCAGTCAGTGCTTTTCATAATTATGTCACGTCTAAAAGTCCGGTTATATTATCTAGGTTTATTGTAGTCTGGTTATATCTAGGTTTGCCTGGCCACAAACAGGTGCGGACGGTAGCAGTTGGCTAAACTTAGGTCTTTCCTATTTATTCTGAGCTTGAACTAGGTCTGTACACTCAAGAATCAACGACAGCTAACAGGCGGTTACCACATCGACCTAAAATTCTTGATCTTATAATATGATGGCTAGATTTAGTTTTATCTGAACACAACCGCCTAAAACTAGCGTGAATAAATATGATATACCTAAATTTAATCAACGAATACCGTCCGCATCTAGTTATGGCCGGCTAAAACCTAGGTGTAACCGCTACTTATTAGCAGTTACATATAAATAGATTAAATTAAAGTGTCGTCTGTGATTACAAAATTAAGATTTTCCCAAGCTATGTCAAGTCTCATGGGGTTGTATATTCAATCACATATTTTAGTGTCTGTTTATTTATCCAGGCTAATCTCCGAAGCGACTGAATCGATTTGACGGGTTTTTATAGATTAATGTAAATAATACTTTTGATTTTGGAAATTTTTTAGCCTTTAGAGTAAAATTATTATAGTGTATAAATTTAAGGAAGAGGTAAAACCTAAACCTAGCTATAAACAGACGGATTGAAAATCACTTATCATAGTCCGGACGTCGCATCTATCGCAGCTGCGAAGGAAGTTTAGCAAGAGTTGTCTAGCTTATTGAATTCACACACATTGTAACACAGTGAAAGTTTTGAAGTATTGTTTCAATTTATCCTATCCTTTTCATAAGCAAGTTCGAATATTAAGTATTTATGGAGAAGCTATGTCTTTGAAATGATAATCACAGCGAAAAATCAATGCTTAATATAGACAATATATCCAACAGAACGCAGTCTAAAAATAATAATATAATACAATACCTGACACTGTCCCAGTGCTGGGCATTGGCTCTACTCATAATAAGGTTTAGGTCTTGATCGACCACGCTGGAATAATGCGGGTTGGTAGACACAAAAATTTAAAATTCTTATAAAAAAAATTGGTAGAACGCATTATATTTAGCTTCAAATATGGCGTGGTCAATTTATTACAATGCTCGTATGTAAAATAATGGAAGGGGTTAGCAATGACACGTTAAATAGGAGCTAAAACTGTACAAGAGTAAGTTCATGACGTCTTAATTAACATTAACGCCGTGTGTGGGCGAAACGGGCTTTGTAAGAACCGATATTTGCTTTTCTCTTAGTAAAAACAGCGGGAATCCAATAATCCTCTCGACAAACTTCTTATAAAGTTTTACAAAGTAATGAATTATGCAGAGATCCATATGAAGCGGAGGAATAGAGGCGGTGTCTCGAAGTAACGCCATTCTAATTGCCTCCGACGACCCCATCCCATAAATATTCCATGGAACGCGGGAGATACAAAATATTTACGGGATGCGAAGTGGCGTCGTGTTTGTAGGTCACGACGAGGCGGGTGCGTCGGACTCCAGTGTGTGCCGCCTCCGGTCGTCGTCGCGACGCCGCGTTGCGCTGAAGTCACGGCGCCGCGGGTGGTTTTGCATCCCCTTGAATGTTGAGTTCAAATCTCAATGACATCAAAGTGCGAGATTTATATCGTGCTACTGACGAGAAAAGTATATTCTACCTATTACATTTGGAATTAAATATATACCGTAGTGT
This sequence comes from Laothoe populi, assembly GCA_905220505.1. NCBI lineage: Eukaryota > Metazoa > Arthropoda > Insecta > Lepidoptera > Sphingidae > Laothoe > Laothoe populi. The sequence continues at coordinate 18,445,967 of HG992153.1, read as the reverse complement.
AGTTAGCTAGTCATACCTACTTAGATGTATGAGTTGCGATATTATGTCGCGGAGGGTAATCTAGCAGTCGGGAATAAATGATCGAACTGAACGCATACGTTTCATTGTGCTCCAAGTTAAATACATCACATATACCATATGACATACATATACACTCACGCCTGTAATCCCCAAGGTGTAGGCAGAGGTGTAAGTCGTACACCCATTTTTCGCCGAATTTCGGTCCCATAATGTGATAGGGGGCGAGCCTACCGCCATAACATATACCATATGGAACATATCTAAAATACATTAATCTTTGAAATAGGTACGCCACTTTAAAAATTGGGTTAATATATGAAAAGGAAGGAGTGGAAACTCCAGTAACAAAGTTCATTTTGCAATGGAAAGAGAAACTGGTTTAGAGAAAGGTTTCTCGGCGTGTCTGCATTTCCCATTACCGGAGTGGGGTCAGCAGAGGCGTCAATAATTGCCACTTTAAAACTTAATTACCTGTTGTAAAACGCTGGCCGTTACCTCTACAATTCACTCGGGGCTATGGTTTGGTGGAGTTTATAATATTATATATCAGAATTTAGGGTTTGGTTGTAGTAAATACGTTATGGTCGCCAGTATTATTTGACCTCAGACTCGTGAATGGCAAGACGCTTGCGTCTCCTCTCCTTATAACTCTCTTCTGGCGGAGTTGACAAGCATATGCGCGTGGGTAAGGCAATAGGGTGTATTTGAGTTTTCAATATTGGTACTTATGACAATAATAGCAGCGACAGCCTAGTTGTGTGTGGTCCGGACTGCCGAAATAAAAGATGTAAGTTCGAATCAGCACAAATTCCATTAGCCTCTGACTATTTCAAAGTTATTTGTGTGTTTATTCTTAAGTATCGCTTGCTTTAACGGTGAAGGAAAACATCGTGAGGAAACTTTCATTCCTGAGAATTTCAAAGGATATACCAAGGTATATGATTTACCAACTTGCATTAGGCCAGCGTGGTAGACTAAGCCCTAACCTCTCTTAGAAGTAGAGGAGCCCAGCAGTGGGAAAAAGTCATAAGTAATGTTATTTAATAATAAAAAAATAATAATACTAGCCCTGTATTAAACATTGTCCCACTGCTGGGCACGGGCCTCCTCTACTAATGAGAGGGGTTAGGCCGTAGTCCACCACGCTGGCCTAATGCGGGTTGGCAGACTTCTCATACCTTCGAAAAATACTCAGATATGCAGGTTTCCTCACGATGTTTTCCTTCACCGTTAAAGCAAGCGATAATTAACATTTTAATACACACATAACTTAAGAAAAGTCAGAGGTGTATGCCACGTTGGTTTCGAACCTACGACTTTCGTCTTGGCAGTCCGTACCGCAACCAACTAGGCTATCGCTGCTTCCTAATGTTATTTATGATTGTATAAAAGAATCAATTCCTTCGCAGTAATCATATGGAATCTCAATACATCATTTATGTTTGTATGATCATGATAAATGTTTTGTGATTCTTTGAATGTAACATTGAATAAAATATACAACTCATGAAAAATTTACATCTTATTTCACACTCCGATATCTGACTCACTTGTTGACGCCTAAAACGGAATTAATTCGTATCAATTCTATACCCAAATATTCCTAATCGGTACATTGTGGATTCTGTGTTATAATTTACATGAGACCGTTCATTTTGATATGTAAAACAACATTCTCTAAGCACCCACGCGTTTGAACTGACGGAAATATTTAAAACTATTCTAATATCGGTTGTAAATGTATGTCATTACAAAATTTTCGAATCGTTGAACATAATTTTCTTTAGTTTTTTTTTATAATTATGTTGTCATGTAATTCGGGTTTCAAGATTTTTTCATTATGTATTGCTGAGTATTCACTTTTAATTAAGGTTATTACTAAATGGATTTGTATAAGTTACAAGTAAAGTTCGTAAAATCACAAGAAACTTATACGTAGATATTAATCTTTCTAAGCGAATGCTCCGAAGAATTGTTTAATCTTATCCCACCCTCTGCCTTCCTCACTAGAACCAAGTGTACTGGTTTGCGGTGCCACAGCGTCGAGGTGTCTACTACCCCAGCTCGAACCAAATTCGTGTCTGATCACCATTAAGCTATGGAACAATTTGCCAGCTATCTATAGTGTTCTCTCCTCCCTATTATCCTAGGTCCTTCAGGCGTAGTATGAAGAAGCTACTCGGCAGGCAGGCATGATCAGGGATAGTTGTATCTCGCTACTTGATACTCTAGCTGAACGACACTGCGTTTAACACCACGTGCAATGTGGACACTGCCGTGCCAGGATATAAAAAAGATACAGCACGCGAGGCGCACTTTAAACTTTTTTATGTGTCAACTGACTTGAATAAATACGTCAACCCAGGCTTATTTCAATAAATCAATGAAACATACATCCAAATAAATTCAGTGATGTGGAGACTAGAGTGCAAAAAAACAACATGTTTAGGATTTTATTAAACTACACAGCAGAGTAGCTTTTACACGCGACTAGATAAAAAGTTTTTTTTTAAATAAATATAGACGATGTTACTCATGAATAATGTAGTTTTCTTTTAGCAAAAATATATTAGAAAAAGATAAGTGGTCCCAGAAATAGTTTTATAAATAAATTTTACCTCTCTCAAAGCATAACGTGAATTTGCAGTAGCGTTATTAGATTTGTTGTTAAAATCGGCGTTTATCAGTTTTTATGTCAATCATAAGCTTTTAAACGCGAAAGGAAATTGAGTTACGGTTTTTGCGTAATATTCAAACAAACCGACAGTAACATTATAATAAATAGTATACAGGTTGCCAATTCTGTCTGCAAATTTAATGCCACTCTAGGATCCAAGGTTCGCCTTGAACTCCATAATGACACAGGAAAGATAAGTCTAAACATGAAACGCGGACGGCTGCAGAACACAACTTATCGCATACATATATGCTAATAGATATAAAAAGGTGTATTTTTGATTGAGAGGTGCCAACTTCGCACACCTGCCTCAGCGATGCTGTCACACTGTCAATAAAGTGCGAAGCGACGACCATGTGTCTGGAGCATCAAAAGGGTGGATTAAAGCGAATAAAAATAAAGGAGATGTAGTATTCGCCTCGCTTGCCTCGACTATTAGTAATCTTTAAGTTCTTGATTTCATAAATTGGTTGAATTCTATTTTTTAAATACTAACTAAACGTTTTGTTTAGATGTTGTGTAACATAGGAGTCGTTATTTAAATATCAATGACTTGATCGTTGTGATTTTGTACGGAGAATTGGTTTCATATGTATTCGATTTTTGACTGCCTCAGTGGCGCAGTTGTAATCGCGCATGCGTTACGACTGCTATGCTGAGGTCTCGGGTTCGATACCAGGGTCGGGTAAAGTGATATTGGGTTTTCTATGTCGAAATTCTCAGTATCAGCCCGGAATCTGGAATCTCTGCCCAGTATGGCGATAGGCTCGCCCCCCATCACATTATGGGACCGAAATTCGGCGAAAACTGGATGTACTGGTTACACCTCTGCCTAGCCCTTCAGGGAGTACAGGCGTACGTGTATATGTATCGATTTTTGAATAATTTCATTCGTATGCCCTTGCGGCTTTCGTGCACCGTTAACACATTTGCGTGCTTGTTCACAAGTCTAGACTAGTGCCGTGAGTTCATGGCTTTATTATCGTACTGCACACTTGAATGCAGTTGTTGACGTGTTGCAAATGGTACATACTTTGTGTTTCAGATTTAAAATTAAAACAATATTTTTTTTAATACATTTATTTATTTAATGTTATTATTTTAAATACTACTGTCATTGTATATGCTACATAGAAATAGCTGGTGCTACGTTGTTGATGTTAGTGTGTAGTGCTCATAAGAAATGTATCATTATTTTTATTTTAGTGTATATTCGAGATAACCTTTGAATGGACTAATATTACCAAATCTGTAAGTTATATTTTTTGTATACCATTGGTTGTCCTTTAAATAAATGAATAATATTATTTTAATATTAAAAATCCTAATCAGTTTATTGAAACAATGTATGGACATGTTATGTTCATACATTATTGTCCGCTTTTTCCTTTATAGATATTTTCCTTTATAATTAGCTTTGGTCTAATATTCCTTGTAAATAAGTTGCCACATTTATTATTAACAAATCCATAAATTTATATACAATTTAAATATAAAAATCAATTTCATTAGCATGTTGAAGTGTTAAATATTTTGTCTTACATTAAATTATTATTAGAGTTTACAAGTATTTATCTACCGTCAGATAGATTTTATCTCTAATGTTAATTCGACTGCGCTATCTATAAATAACAATTTTGCTGTGATATGTCATGTTGTCAGAATATCCAGGTCGTGCTATCAATGAGCTATGCATAGCTTTACTATCCTACAAAAACATAGGCCAATCAATCAAGTCAATCAATACAATTAAGCTTTCCTTGTAGCCGTTATTCCGATTTAAACATGGTATTAACTTGTAATATATTTTGTACTTAATTTATATGCAACGGAAAATAATACTCTTTTGCGACAATATAATTGAAATTGATTCAAAAATGAGTCCGTAGTTGTTATTTTTAATATAATTTCAACAAAATGTGGGTATGTAGTGAATGTGTTGCTATCTTCCTCGCACGCCCGTGTCATAAAGGCTATGCCGGACAGTGACGTCATGAATCACGTCGTGTATCATTCGTCATATGACAAGTATGTATGCGATTTAAATATCTGACAAGTAATTTATTATTAGTAATTTTTTTTATTCGATAATAGTTGTGTACTTTAACTTATTGATTAATATAAAAACAATATCAACTTCACCGCCCTATTATTGAGATTTAAATGAAATGCAGAAAAGGCAGAGAATATATTTGTTTCGGGTCTGAGTGTTGTGGGACCGTAATCCCTTTGTTCTTGATACCCACGATACAAGTTTTATCTAGTGTGGGGTCAGAACTATGTGTGTGACTTTTGGGTGTATTTATTTTTTATTAATTTATTTAAAGCATTGGTATTCTTTACAAATTTTGTCGGGATTTGCAATTTTATTTATCGTGTTGTCGGGTATCAAATGGTATTCTTCGTGTTGCAACCAACAACTCTGTGATGCAATCGAACCAAATGCTAAAATATTAATTCGCAACAGATAGATAAAAGTATCTAACATATGAGAAAAACACTTATACCGAACACAGCAAGGCACTCAGGACGACGCGATGACAAATGGACCTCGGTACAGCCACGTTTGACACCTAGTTGCCGGTGGACGTCTATGGACGTTTCCTCGCGTCTGTTCGAAGCAAGGAATTTGTACGGAAATCAATTGGAGGGTTCATTATATTATCTCTAAATCGGACTTATGCAATCTCCAAATTATAAAATTCATCATCTAAGGATAAGTTTAGGGAACTTCAAATAAAATATTCATTATCCGCATACAAAACTTGATTCAAATTAAGGAGTTATATATCTATGAGATTACTATGTGTGTGCCCTTTCGTGTTTGTTTGCCCTTCAGTTTCAATTTTATAATAGGTTAATGTTTACTTGAGAACTGTAAGGTAATAAAGGTATAAATGCAAAATATCCCATGTTACTGAAAAATACTACGATACGTATGATGTTTTTTCTTTACTATAACCACGCTGTCAATCATGTAGACCGGGTGAGGTTTTTCTACTAATGATGAAGTTTATCGGTATTTTATAATACGTTAACATAATAATGGAATTACATGGGAGTATAGCTGTTTTTTGTTCTTTTTTCCGACAGGATGACGTCTCTCTGTTGTTTTTTATCAAGGTTTTTGCGCTACCGGCAGGTTAGAGTTATAAATCATATTACTTTGTCTCCCGTCATTAAATAAATACTTCCCCTTTATTTACCGTTAATTTCTTACAGTAAATAACTGATTAACTGTATTAAAACCCGAGTTGTAATGAGTCAGTAATGTTACAGGAAAAACAAATGTGCTGAAACCAGACAGTCATCGGTATTATAACTAATCCACCTCTCGAAAACAGATTGTGCTGGGATTCATTCCTGTTGATAATATAATAAGTTTAAATTAAAATCCAATGAGCTCATCTTGAATGTCAGGAACTACCCCTGGATTTACTTTACATCTAAAACCAATTTTTTGCTGATCATACATTAGTTTCAATGTGGTTGTTAATCCGCAGTTATTTATTTCTAGCTCTCTAGCTCTCGGGCTATTCATCCACTGAGCCCAAAAGTTCAATATGGTCATGCTTCGACCGCCGACTCTCGGATAAAATTCCAAATATTTTTGAGTAAATTCTCTTAAAAGTTTTCCGTGCTCTTATGAGTTTCGCCTGAGGGCTGGTGTTTCGTAAATCCTTGACTTATCTTTATGTACAATGCACCCTTAGATCTTTCTTCACTCAATGTCCTCGGGTTACACAGAACTCAATTCTACACTGGCCTTAAAGTCTCAGATCTTCTATCTCTTTATAATTATGTAGACTATAGTACTCAGAAACTACAGCAGATTACCTTCGTTATTCATGGAATTCAAATAAGTTATGTTTAGTTTATCCCCATGTGTACTGTCGCCATTATCTAAGGATGGATATATGTATCAGACGCTCTCCCATCGTCATAATATATAACCATTACTAATGATAAAACGCTTGATCGATAAAATTGTGGGTTATAAAATGTTATCGATATACATAACGAGTACAACACAATAAACGTTGTCTGATCACTCGGTTGAATAATGTCGTCCAGAAACACAATTAATTTATCGTCCAGTACCATTTACTATGGCCACTAGGCACCGGGCACTGTGCTGCAATCTCGCGTGATAAATGAGACCAAAGCCTCTGCTCCGAGCTTCGTGCTCCGCTCTCATATTTTATTCCACACTTTGTCTTCCACCTCCATCCGTCTTCCAAATCAAAGGCATCTTAACGTACGCGTAACACGTATGTGCATGAAATATGCGTTAATTTACAAAGTAACAAAGTAAACCTGACCGTTCGTGGGATGTGTTTCGTAATTCTCATCGTGCATAATTAATTTCTCATAGCCACACGCCGCGCCGAAACAATGAGATTATGAAGCGGTCAAAAAATAGAGGGAAACGACAAAGGTACATGTGCCGACAAACAAACTTTGTATTTTTATCTTTAAGTTGATGACAACGTTCTTAGGCTGAACGAAATAAGGGCCGTAGTTGTATTGCAATGAGTGGCATCGAACGCATGATGCCATGTGGCACGCACAATCCAAAGGATAAAGCGGAGACTGTTGCCACAAAGCGAAGCGGCGAGCGCGGAGAATACGCAAACAGGTGTCGACTCCGAGGTTATATTTGCATATAAATAGAGTTCCTGCTTAACTGTAACACCGACTCGTCCCTTTCTCTCTCGTTGGGCGGCGTCCGCTAGAGTAGAGCGGCGTGCGGCACTCCTTGCGGCGGTGCGGTGCGGCGGCACGGTGCGGCGCGGGCGCGGCGTGGTGCGGACGACGCTCGCTCCAGGAGATTCTATTTATGTGCGGTGATGTAACGTGGCCAATAGACCGCTCGCGTAACTGGAACCCGGGACGTTCTATTGTTATTGAACTCGGCAGATAGGAAGTCGCCGTGCGTCGTCACGTCGATCGACGATCAATTGCCCGGTTCCTCTTGAAAATAATGATGGCTTCCTATACGATCGGAGACTTGTGCGGAATGTACACCTTTTTTGCCGCCGAGCATTATAACATTGCAACTGATGAGACGTTTTCAAACGCGACTCGTTAGAGAATATTCCGAGGGCTGCGTTGTTGATCCTGGTGCAAGTTTTTCACTTGCGCGCGTTACCACAATACGCGCCCTAACCGGTCGACGAGCGACTAGGAAGCGCTCCTGGTATTTTATCGTGCCTAGTTTACCATTAAATCGCATGTAAAAAATCTAGCATTAACGCTTCACGAATAACAACGACGCATGAATAATGGAAGCGAAGATCGACATCAGTCATAGGTGGAATTTTAGTATCCTTGAGTGGCCTTCGCGGTTTGCTCTAGCTGTGAAATTATAGTCGGCATCGCGTCAGGTGATTAGTGCGGACAGCGGACAGGTTGCGACGTGCGGCGTGCGAGCGCAGCTAGTTCCGCGCCTCTTCCGTTAGCCATTTTTTATCGTTCGTCTATTACATCATAGGAACACGCGGTGTCGCGGGCAGTACAACGGCGTAGGCGCAGATAACACGCGAACTCCGCATTATTTCACCACATCCACCCGGAGAGCCCGACTAGTTCTGTTACTCGAGACCCTCGTTATTTGTTCTTTTTTTGGGATCAAGAGTTTTCTATTTGTTCCGTCGGGGCCCTTTTTTGCTGGGCCGCTACGGTCTCGGAAGGTTCGGCGGCGGGGTGGTGCGGGCGCGGCGGTGGGTGACGCCCCCCACTCCCCCCTTCGCGCGGTCGTTCCGTCCTTGGCCCGAGCGTTCACCTTGGCGCGCTGGCTGCAGGCGCACCACAGGTAACAAAGTTCCGCGAACTACGTGATTTCTATGGCTGTCTGCCGAAAGTGGATCTCGGGGTATCGTGGCGCGCCGCCCGGCCACCACTAACGTTACGTGGAACTCGGTAATGGAACACCGCGATGTACCAACTCTTCTTTTTACCATATCTAATGTCCTCGATGTTAGACGATCGACGTGGTGGTCTACCCCGGTTCCATATTGTATTTCGGTGTTGCTCTAATTACGACATTTTAAATTTATAACCCTCCCGCGTCGATTTTATTACCTCAATGATTCTAGCACAGAGCGATAAAAGTTTTGCTCTTGTTGTTGTTGCGAACACAATCGTCGATGGATATTTACGATATTGGACACATTTTGTGAGCAATTGCTGTTTCAAGTTGTTCGCTTTCTGTTTTATTAATTGTTTTCGTTTTTCTTGCTGCTCAGCAATCACTGTGCGCTAAACTTTTTAACTTTTGATAATTAATGTGTTATCCCCTTTGTCTGTTTGCATGTATGTTTGTATCACCTAAGCCTTTGTTTGAATAATGGCATCTAACAGATATTATGCTTAGTTACGTAATCAAACTATCTGCCTCCAATTGTTCGGTAATTATTAGCAGATATATCGATTGGATTCGACTAGTTGAAAGGTTTTATGAAACTAAAATAAGTTCACGCTTATATCTCTGAAGGGGTACTAGTACACACAGTTATTTCGTCGAGCTTATTTTTGTCAAAGGCTGTGATAGGTGGCAAGCCTATTGCCGCATCCGGTATATATTAATGTGGAATTAAAATCGATTCCTTAAACACATAATATGGTAATTGCCCGACCTGGGATTTGAACCCAGAACCAAGGAAATAAAACTTTAGTTCTAGGCTCGGACTTAAAATTCCTAATTAGTTTAAACTAAAATTAAACTCATAACACATATTTTAGAAGAACATTGGTACTAACCAATTTCTTCTAAAATATGTGTTCATCCCAAATCAATCGGAATATGAAAAAAATTAGAAAGTTAAAACTTTCAAACATAAAACAGAATAAGCATAAGGCTATCTTACTTAGTAACAAGCAGGTCTTCCAACAACAAGAATCAAATCATTCTGAATGTTTTGATTGTGAATCAAAAATTTATTGCAAATTAACACTTAATATTATTTAGTTTATTTTACTCTTAAATTAATATCTATTTAGTTTTTTTATTATAAGTTGTCGTTAAAAAGTTTATGATATTACATAACTTTACCAACTCTTTGATGTTACATAAAACCACAGAACGTTTAATCTAGGAACATGACGGTTACAAATTCTCGTTTCACGCAGGATAATGGCCGACGCAACGATTCACATAGTTTAAGTGTTTTAAAGTTTTTTTTAGAAGAACGAGTGGCGAAGAGTATTCGTGGAACTAAAAGATAAGAAATAAGTTTTTGAGTTGTTTTCACGGAAATGAGATAAATGCAAAGATAAACTTAGCAGCGGTGAGAGGGCCAACCGTGAAAGTCTTGTGGAGGAATATTTCAAGCTATATGTATAATCGCAATTGAAGATATTGTTGTCAGTGTGCGTGATCGTGTGATATGGTGGAACGTGACGCGCGTCATATATACAGTACCCACTAGGACAGGTTGCATCCCCAAAAGAAAGCTTCGCGTCCTTTTTCAACATGATCGGCTGAAAGCCCATATTGTGCGTCAACTGTCTAGTGTATACATGGGTTCAACAGTCCCGGGCACCAGTCTGCATCGTGATTAATATGAGGACGTACACTTGACGAGTCCTGGACGGTGCTCGCCACATGATGCTTGCAGCTCATACCTCGTATAATTCTATTTTTACAACGTTTTTTATCGTCGGTACGGTGATTTACTGCCTCAAAAGTGTATTTGCGGTTAACAACAGAATATAACTTGGAGTTATAGGCGTTTTAGTACTTTTAGTGCCAGCCGATGCCTGCCCTCGGTTCGTTCACCTCGGCCGCTGTCATATCAAATCACGTCGTCGGATCACATCGCGCGTCATTCTCAATTGGTGCAGCGTTTAATCTGTATGCAACCCGTTAATTACGCGATGGGGTTCAAGTCGCGGCGGGGACCGCGATGCGACAGTCGCGCTGCTGATTCCCGAACAACGGCTCCCGGACCTCGGGCGCGGCCGGCGTAATCTTATCGCATTAGAAGGCCGGACATAGGAAGGGCATTAAATTTGAACGATCGTGGAGCAGCGGGCAAAGCGAACGCGCCTGAAACCGGTCGGCCGTCCGTAAATAATGGATTAGAGGCAGGGGGTGGGGACGCGGCACGGGGGAGCGGGTGGCACACGCACCGGCTGCGCGCGCAGGCGCGAGGGGATCGAGGGGGAGCGAGACGAGGTGAGGCGGTAGGGCCGGGGGGCGGTGTGCGCGGGGAGTGCGCCTCCCGTCAGCTGTTGCGCGGCCGGGACCGCGCGCGCACCGCACCGCCACACTGCCAATGCATCGGTGTTGATAGTGCGCGGCGCTCGTGTCGCTCGTACCGCGACCGTCGCCCGACGCCACTAGTGACTAGTGAGTGTACACTGTGCGAGTGCAAGTGAGTGCAGTGAGTCGCAACGCTGTGAGTGGTGTGTGTGTCACGCTCAGGATGTGCAGTGACGGAGCGAGGAGCTGACCGTGGCGCACGGGAGATGACAAGTTATGTTACGCCGACCGAGGTGATTATCTCGCGGTTTGCCGCTAAAACACCATGCATGCGCGCGGCCCTGCCGGCGGCCGTGCCTTCCCTCAACGATCCTACCACTTTATCTTCGATACGTGACGCTCGGTAAGCTACGCCGAAATATGTCGCTTTTTTGGGACTCACAAAAAACCCACGTTCCGTCGGGCGCAACAGAATTTCATGGGATTTTTTAACTTGAAATTACAACAATGCCTGTCGCCCTTTTGCTTGGGGGGAGACTTATTGTGTTGGATATGCGGCTGGTTTTTTTTATGCGTCTACCGTCGGTTTTTTGGAGATCAGCAGTTGTGAAGAAAACCGGTACCGAAGCACCTCTGCCTACGTACTTTTCGTAACGCGACGGCTATCTGATGTCTCACGTACTTGTCTCAAATTCTATCTCGTTAACGACAGGATTTTGGAGCTAGTCGCAGTAATTAACTCTACTTTACCTGTGGTGGTACTCGTACTGTTTTATCGTGTTTTGTTATTCGTGCAAATGCGTGTGAGTAATGCAGAATTACCCGTAAGCACTCGGATCCTCGTCGAACGTCACAGATCAATCACGTTCAGGAAATTGAATAAAATCGCCATAAATGACGGTATTAGCTGTAAATACTGTTTGATTGCACATCACTAATTATAGAATCGTGCTGTTTTCCTTTATTTTTATTTTTTTATAGTATAGTCCGACAAACGAGCCAGTGGGTCACGTGATGTTAAGTGATCTCCACCGCCCATGAACATCCACAACACCGAAAGTGTCATGTATGCGCTGTCGGCCTTAAAGGACGAGGAATAGGGATTAGGAAAGGGAAGAGGGAATCTGGGCCTCCGGATATCTCACTTACCCTACGAAACGCGACAGTAAACTGTCACTTTACGTTGGTTTTCTGTGAGACAGTGGTACTACCCCGGTCGAGCCGGCCCATTCATGCTGTAGACAAATATGTCTACAGCGTGGCTCTACCACTTCCGTTATTGACGTTTTATTGTAGAAGTCATTATTATTATTTGACAGTAATTAAAGTTTCTTTAAAACATTATTACTGTAAAAAATGTTAACAAAGAAAATACTTGTAAATACAAATCTCGCTCGTTTTACCTACAAATTATTTCATTCAGATAAAACGTCTCATTGAATTCGTGAGTGCCACTTCTCGGTATTTACAACAGATTTCAAGATAAATTGCTTGTAAGCTCTCGATATTGGTAGATTATTGGTGTTTTCGCGTGTTTTTTGTAAAATTACCTCTCTTTCTTGTAAAGGTGAATGTAGACTAAGAGTATTTTGCAGACGCGGTAACTAACTAAGCAACGTGATATTTTTTCTTAATTTATACTACTATAGAAATATAAAATTATAATAAATGAACGTCTATACTTCAAATATCATTGATTTCTACGCACAATGTTTCATCATCAATTCCCTTGCCAAAAGATGTTTGTATTTTATGAAAACCTAGTTCAGTATCCGTAGGGGTAAGAGTCAATTGTTCTACAACAGTCATACAATTTTGTCTTTGTCCGTAAAATATCGCGTTTCTTATTAAAACATGATAATCACCAGAATTCCAATTAACCAGTCATTAGTACACAATATTTTTGGCAATTAACCGGCTTGTAGATTACGCCTTCGTAATTGAAGTCAGGCATGTTGCCGCGAACGTGTTGCGTGGGTTGCTTCTTGAGAATCTTATTTTTCCACATTTTAATATATTGGGTGTAATTAAACCTCAACAATAGATTTATGGAAATTGGTAAGTCGAATACATACTTAAAGTTACTGCTTTTGGATTTTCTGTAGAGATTTTAAAATATAGCGTTGGGATAATACGAAGTACATCAATGAATGATCATTCTTGAACATCATAAATATGTACAATAAATAATCTTTTATATGTATTTGCATTTGTGACGTCATAATTAAGTCATAGTCAATGGACATGAATATTAACCGTCGCAACACATATTTTTGATTTACATCATAGTATATTAATTAGTTATGAATATAATAAATATATTATTAACGTTATTTGTGAAGTAAAGTAAGAAAAGAAAGTTGAAATATGGCTACTGTCAATGGCAATAAAATGTATAATGGAATTGTCACTATAAAACCTACGGAATGCGGGATTAGAATGTAATTCTTGTTGACAGAGCGCTCGCTTCATAAAAGGTTCGCAAGGCAGGTGTTGGGAGCACCTTGTGCCACCTTCTGCTTAGTACATTGAATAATTTATCTACTCATTGTTTATACTAGTACTAGATACATAAATGTTGTGAAATTAAAGTGGATTTGAAAAACCATTATCCCTTTTCCACTATCTAACATTTTTAAACCGCGTCTCTCTTTATTGATTTTTGGGTACGGTAAAAAATAACCTAGAAATGAAATGTTTTCTAATAATTCAAACATAATATGCAATTTGTTTTTCTTTATGATAACTATAATCTTACTTTAAAAATGGAAAGATGCTGTAAAATATTAGTTAAGATCTAATCACTGAGTATGCAATTAAATTATTAAACTGATCAACGGATCAAAACACACGTCGCAATGTAGTTAATGTATTAAAAATTGTGCAGTAGTTGTTTCTAATATGAAAATGTTCATAATTAAAAAAATACTGAAAATTACAGTAGAGTAGAAATCGTATAGTCGTAATCGTATATATTAGTGCGTTTTCAGTCAATCAGCACCAGCAGCAGCGCCGTTTGTTATTTATTTATTACATCAAAAGCAATTCGTCAGTTGTGTAATATTGCTGCGTATATAACTTTTTGGTCATGGTTAAAAGCTAGTGTGTTATCCAAGTTCTCGTCGCGTGCGATCCTCAAAGGTCTTCTATCGAGGAAGTAATTAAAATTCTCCGCGGCATCGTATACAAAGTCTTTGCGGCGTCTGCAATGATTCACGACGGCTTTGTTGTAACATTTCTATCCGTTGCATGATTGTTATCATCGATGGCTATCAGTGTATAATAATCTACATATTTAATGTGGTTAAGCTGGTGTTTAATTCAAGATTTACGGCCAGTAAAGTGATTTATTATATCTTGCAATATGTTTTATTTTGCATAGTCGTATTTTTGATGATCAAAGTAACTTCGGTTTGATCTGGGTTTTAAGCTTCTTGGAAGTTCTTTTAAAACACAATAATTTTAAAGCTTACATTTGGATCAATTATACAAAATCTTTTCACGATTATATTAAAACAACAGTTTTAATCTAAATAAAAACCTGTTATGATATATCAAACAAGTTTTCGTCTAGAACAACACGATTTTGGACAGATGCGTCCGACGGGTGCCGTCAGTAAGGTGACCCCGTCCACGATGACGGTTATATTTCGCGTGATTGATAGCCACCGTCGTGTATCGCGTTTACGGTCATGGCACCAGACGCAGTGTTAATGTTTTTGTAGTATAGCGTCTGAAACATGTTGGCATTTAAGTGACTTGAAATGTGTTTGTCTCTGAATGGCAGATTGGCGAGGTCTTTAGGAGGAGATTTGATGATTAGAAATAAAGATCTTATATTTAACAAGCATTAATGTAGATTATTTTGCTGAATTTTACAAGAACTTTAAATGAATTAATAATCCTATACTATCAAATATTAACGTGCTTAATGTGTAAAAAAGATGCTAAAAACTCTTAAAATAGTATTTAAATTGATCAGAAATAAACTTTCACCAACTACTTACGACAACGTTAACACAATGTTTTACCTATTCTTTAAATTTAAATAAACTTCAAAAGCGATTGTGAATCTCCGGAAATAAATATTAAGGCTTCCAGAAAAATCCATTAACTCTCAACCGATCCACATGTCTGATATTTTTACCGAGTTTAACAGTAATACTCATACACGTTGATGACTTTCGAACAGCCGTCATCGATCATGGGGTATTTTTTATAAATACTTTTATTTCAACGTTCCGGCAACACCGGGGGAAAGTTTTTGCTCGAGAGTTTTTCAACACTATAAAGCAGTGGGTTGTTTTTTGCCTTCTCTAGCTATCGGATTGCATTTTATGGTCGATCCCTTTTCATACTGCGATTTTATTTGTCGTTTCTACGATGTTAACAATTGTTATTTTAATTTTTCCGCTTTGTTCATTTCAAGGTCTCGGATACGTCCCTTCTTAGCTTGCGAAGTTCATTTTTATTGTTTCGGTAACTTTGTTTGTTTGTTAATTGTGCTTCGGTAATCATTCGGACGATTCCTAACGGTACATGTGATGCAAGCGTTTATTTCCACTTCTTTGTGTTTGATGTTATTTTAATGATCAGCGTCAGTTTTTATTATGATTGTCGGTGCATTTAATTACAATGATTTAAATACTTAGATTGCTTTATGAGTACAGTATAGTTTTGGCTTTTTATCTCACTGTATTTTTTATGATCTTTAGCCTGCAGTATATAATATTATTCAGTGATTGAATGTTCAATTAAGATAGCGGAATATTCTGTGCACGATGCACAAATTTCACTTTTATTTATATCTATCGTTACTGTATCTCAAGAATCTAAAACTAGATACGAGAAATCGCATCGCATCGGATACTTACAATATTTGCGGGATTGCTATTTTTAGTACATATATTATTACACCTAGTCTGTAGAGTTTCAATCTCAACATTTTCACATTTCGTCACAATTTTCGTAGCTTACTGATCTATAAAATCTAAGATGTCCGTGGTATTACTTCCACCCTCCCTTCCACGTCTCACAGTGCTCTCGGCTGCTGACTCGTTGCACGAAGCGCATAACGCGATTTAAAAGCAATCTCGCCGGTCTGCCCGGTCAATTTCCGCGGCCCATATGTCAAATAGATGCGATTTCATCCACTATCAGGACAGTCAGCTATGTGACGTTGAAATAGTTTAGAGTTTCTGTTGATTTATTAACGATCAGTCGATGCTCGTAACAAAGATTTGTATTAAATCCAATTAAAAGCGGTATTGCAGGTATTCATTGGCCGCGCTCAGCGCTTATCATCAAGTGGACCGTTGGTATACCCCTTATTTCGTAAAAATATATACTCCAATCTTTGACACTCTCCATCTGTAATGTCAGTTGTCGACCAGAGTAATAGGATTTTAAGTTGCAACAGAAGTAACATTGGACTATTGAGATAGTTCCGTGTTCATACATAGGTGTAAGGTCATCGTGTTATTTCAAAGACAGTAAGATTTGTCTATTATTTAATTAAAATATAGCCAGTAATTCTCGTACAGAAATTATAGCTGAAACAACTCAGTGAAACTGTGATGAAAAAACTTCAACAATAGTGTCAATAATTCAAAGGTCTACAGTTAAAACAAAAAGTCTTATGATATCTAATTACGAAACATTCAATAGTAATGATTCTCAATTAGCGTTTATGAATAAGTAATTATCACCCGTGTTCAAGAACGACACTTAAGAAATGTTTTTGCTACAGGTAGATTTCAGTATACATATGACTGATTGGCTCATTTTTGGCGCCAAGTAAAAACTGACCAATCACATACACCCATAGCAAATAGCTTTTTGAGCAAGTCTTTTAGCATACGGGCGTCCGACTATTTTACTGTATTTTAACACAATACAATCCGTGTCGTAGATGGTGTGTCCTCAGCCAGATAACCAGTTTACTCGCGCAATATTTATACCCCAACAAGTTTTATGTTTACGGATGCGTAGTTAATTATAACTCCATACAGCGGTTACTATCCTCCGTTGCATATTCTATTGTAAAAGTACCGATTTATATTATCGTGGTGTTCAATCTTATAAGTGCTTTTTTATTCTTTGTTCCTTGGGTTCTGTATACTTATGATAATATTGGCGAGGGTCTGAGTATAAACAATTTACCTTTCCTTGCCTGTACTGTAAACAAGTGTTTAACTTTTTTACTTTAAATTACATTCATCACTACAAACAACTCTCTGTTTATGAATTCCTTTTTTCATTCTTCTATGGTTTATTAATATTGTTTCAATGATTATATCTTATCAAGAACTTGTCCTATAGTTTGGGCACATAATATGCATAAGTGAGAAGGCCAATTATGCCAGGTTGATTACTCATAGCTAAATAAAAACTCCGGTTGAATGCGTGTGGCAGTAAGGAGATTATTCTTGGCTTTAAACTTGCTGGTGTTATTTTTTATCTGTCTTTATCTTACCCAATAAAACTTGACCTAATCTTATCTGTCAGTTCTTTCCCACGCAAATTCTCGCGTCGCATGAAACGTAGTGTAGCGAAATGTAGCCGTCGCTTGGGGCTGTTTCTTTTAGTTTATTTAGCTGGTGAATTAACTTTTTTCCAACATTAGGCGACTAATTCACGCTTTGGTATTTCATTTAGGGCTCCAATACTTTAGAATGGATTATTGTTTAAACATCTATATTAACATGGCTATAGCACGTATATTTAGAAGTTTATATAGGTATTTCATTGAAAGATTAATTAGTCGGTCACCACTCTAGTGTAATGCAGGTTGGCGGATTTTATATACTTTGTAAGCAACTTTAGTGCAGATTTGGGAGCTAATCTTTTCACTAAATCGGGCAATATTAATAGGAATGGCGTCTAAATAGGAAATAAGGAACGCCATGACAGAAAGAAAGAAGTGTATACGAGGATTCATGTCAGAAGCTATCTGCTAGTTGCTTAAAATGTACTGGCTATTCATTTGAATACATTAATACATACATTTTAAGCAACACAAGTATGTGTTTCATATATTCAAACAAAATATAAATAGATTTTGTTTGAATATATCAAACACATAGGTTAATGCTTTGTTGTATTTGGTGAAAGTATTATCAAAAAAGTAATTTAATGAATCATGTGCGATGAATCTTTGCGATGATTCTCAAATAATGCTCCACTCATTACAGGAAATATAATAATAAATAATATAAATCATCATTCCTAGAATTAACATTGTAAGGGTTTATGATCTGTGTAAGAAACTCGCGTGTCTAGAGAACATTTGTATTAAATAGAAGCTGAGATCGGTTTTATATTACAATGGGTACACCAATCGTCGTCAAAAATGAAAAAAATTAATAAATAGGCGGTTTCTTGTGTATTATTAAAAAAATAACTCTGTATTATAATTTAGAAAGTGTAGAATATTTTGTAGGATTTTAATATTTAAATAGATTTTAAAAAGAAGTACATATTTGATATACCGCTATAACGTTTTCAATATTGAAATTGCTACGTACTACAATGCATTATTACTTAAATATATCTACCATTGATCTATAAATATAGAAATTCAACTTTAGTCAAAGAGTATAATAATACTAGGCTTGTAATAAACATTGTCCTCTACTAATGAGAGGGGTTAGGCCTTAGCCACCACGCTGGCCTAATGCCTTCGAAATTCTTATGAGAATTCTCAGGTATGCAGGTTTCCTTACGATGTTTTCCTTCACCGTTAAAGCAAGCGATAATTAACATTTAATACTCACATAACTTTAGAAAAGTCAGAGGTGTATGCCACTTGGGTTTCGAACATACACCTTTTGTCTTGACAGTCTGTACCGCAACCAACTAGGCTATCGCCGCTTCAAAGGAATATAGATCTATACTCTTAATAATGGATAATACCAGCCCTATATTATATATGCTGCCCACTGCTGGGCCACGGCCTAGTCTACTTAGGAGGATTAATAAAAAGTTTTCCGAAGACATAGTTTCTCACGCCTTTGATGTTTTTGATCGTTTTCTCTAAGAACCACGATTCTTAATGCAAGGAAAAGTGTAAAAGTCCATTTGTCGCCTCTGAGAAATCATAAAATTACTCAGATGTGGTTTTTGAGAGTTTACTACAAAACGCTAGCGTGGCCGTTTCGCAAGATGTTATCTTGTCGAGATGTGAAGTGTCCTTTTGCTGTTGTTCACTTGCTTATGGTTCTTTGTTAGGGTCTGTGTTTAATATTTTATAAGGAAATTTAGTAAATATAGATATATGTGGAAGTAGAGATTATTTAAAACGACATAATGGAATGGAGTTTAAATAATTGAAATTTTATAATAGCCAAACTCTGGAACAAACAGACAGTATGTGAAAAAAATTGAAAAAAAAATATTTAGAAGATACGCTCAAGATACATGAAAATTTATACCCAAAATAAATATAAAATCTAGCCAATGTACGGTGAAGGAAAGTCGTGAGGAAACCTGCATACCTGAGAATTCTAATAAGAGTTTCGAAGGTATGTGAAGTCTACCAACCCGCATCAGGCTAGCGTGGTGGTTTAAGACCTAACCCCTCTCATTAGTAAGGCCCGTGCCCAGCAGTGGGACAATGTTTAATACAGGGCTGGTATTATTTAATGTACGGTATAATATATATTTGTAAATTTATAATGATAAATATTTTTTATAGAAGATGAATGCAATATGAATGCTTATACTTCATTTTTGCTAAGTTCATTTCACAATGATACAAAAAATCGTGACGAAATAAAGCGGTACATGAACGGCGCGCGAGCTTTGCACGACTGCGACTGTCGCTAAAAATACGCACTGTAGCGCACGCGATGCATAACAAACAGCGCAGAATGCGTAATGCTAGAGAAGAGTTACGTGTGTTGTGTGTTGTCAACGCGAGCGATAAGACGCGGCGACACGCCACACGTCGCGTCTTTTGCACACATGGTGAATGTACCTTTATGGTGTGTTCTTTTACTCGTGGATTTTCTCAAATTTTACAAATCGTTTCTATTACGCTCATCTAAATACTAATAGACTAATGTTAAAATATATATTTTTTCTTGACCTGCCTTAAGTTGCCTTGGAATCTTGACTCCTAAACGGCTATTACCCTCGAGTAGATCTATCGCTTGTTCATATATTTGTGTTTTATTATTTACTAATAGCCACAGATTCGTGCGCGCAGTTTTATTTCTTTATTGATTTATAAAACAGTTGTCGAGTTGTAGATTTAGTTTTGACTGCAGTCTCTTTTATGTTATACTAGCTTTTTCCCGCGGCTACGCCCGCATGGTGGTTATTTTTGGAAATAAAGGTATAAAATCCATGGAGACCTCTTAAACTATTACATCTTCCTGTACTATGCTATCCCGTAGGAACCGTGCATTTTCTTGTATAAAAAGTAGCCCGTCAACTAATACTATGCAAAAAATCATGTGGATCCCTTGCTCTTTATAAAACAAAACTATCCCACGGGAAGCGTACATTTTTCCGGGATTCACGTAGCCTATGTGCTATTCCAGACTATAATCTATCTCTGTGACACATTTCAACCAGAAAAACAACTCACCAAAGTAACATCATGATCGGATGAATAGTTTATGAGTCCATAGAGGACAAACATACTTACATTGATTTTTATTTATATAGATTGTGAGACTTCCATTTAAAGCATTAATTATTTTAATTTGTGTTTTAATCCGTCTTTATAAGGCTGCAGTAAGTTAATTTTAGTTTACGACACGGTGTCTGAACTTTGTAGTGCAGCGGGTATAATCTTTTGATGAGAAAGTACTCGGTCGATACCCACACAAAATTAATTTCCAGCACTTAATAAGATACATTAGCGTCGGATTATATATGTATATAAAATTGTATGACTTATGCATACCTATCTAATGTATAACCTTATACTGTTCTACCCCTTCGGGAATTACAGGCGTCAATGTATATGTGTGTGTATGACTTATAAAGCCCAATTTTTCATCAATGATTTTTTTTATCAATTTTTGTTCATGCACTAACCAGTATTTCAATCTAATTTAAATCCGAGCGTAAATAAAGAAGTAGCTTTACAAAATTAACATCAGAACAGCCGACGTTCGTCACGCAGGTCGTAACAAGATATAAAACGCGCGCAGCTGAATGTATACGCCATTTCATCTTGTTTATAACACATAAAAATATGTATAATATTTCCATATACCGTCCAAACACGATCGTTTGTATGTAACCCGTACTAAATGTGCATTTGTATGTAAATGTGTGAATAAAGCCTACTTACGTAATGAAAATAAAAAGGCACGGCGCGGCGCACCGAGTGCGGCCCACACGATGTCAACGACCCGACGCTCAAACTTACTCCAAGCTTATTGACCTTAAAATGTTTAGAATGGCGGTTTTGAATCACCATTATATTTGTCTTCTTATGTCGAGGTTTTGAAGTCATTATCTAATAAAATTAACTGACTTACAAAGATCTTGATTTGTACTTTTTTATTGTGTCTCAGGGGTCTTGTTAGTTTGGACACGTACCTCGTGGCGCGACAGGGCCGGAGTGGTCTCGACTTCGGAATTCACTAATTCGCATTAATTATAATTAACAATTAATTACGTTAATCGAATATTAATAAGCACATATAATGTTTATTATGCAATGTATAATTACTTACTAATTGTAATGTACGATATGTGGTTGGTATTACAGCAATAAAATATATTTCGTATTAGTTTTTAATTACCGAATGGTTTGATTAACATATAAAGCTAATGTTAGGAAACTTATATTTTTAAATTTCTTAAAACCTTTAGCGATAATATCTTACGATGACAAAAAACACATTAAAGTTTATCTCTGATCTAAAATAGTATAATTACGAAATTCCTCTACTTGTTATTATAAATCAATATATAAACTTGTTTTTCGTAAATGATTTGAATCTATCAATGTTAGTTACATATAGAATATAAATAATGAATAGCTAAAAATTTATAATAATAACCGGAATCCGCGGCTTCGCATGCATGATTACGATTATCTGTACCGTAGGAGACTAAAATCCCATGAAAAAAGATGTTTTTCTTATTATCTTTTCCTAAAAATCTTATTCGTAATTATTCGTTCGCCTTAATAGTGAAATCGTCCCAGCCGTTCTTATGTGGACGGACAGCTTGCCAACTAACAACTTTTTATTTTATTTACGCAGAATTAAAACAAACAAGACGATACATAATGCATTTCAAAATACCATAACAAAAACTACTTTTAAATGTTACGTATTATATCGATGAGCGTACGACATCTTTATTTCGATTACTACAATAAAAAAGAAACACAAGGACATAACACATCTGTCGGTAGCTGACAGCCTCCACTATTATTATAATTTACTTGATTGATACATATCAGGAACGGAAACAAGAACTGGTTGAGAGAACGAGTTACATCGGTCAAGTTTACACGGCGCGGGTGATCCGAAGACGTTTCGCCAATTATATGAAAAACACTTCCATCCCTTAAGCATTTTGATGTCAAATGAACTAGTAACGCCATTACTTCCGCGTTCCACCAATCAGGAGTTTTTAAATTTATATAAAAGAAAAAAGATTTATTATTAGATGAAATGCGAAAACGAAGTATTTATTTGTTATTTTTCGGTTGTCTGTAGAACAAGACATTAAAAGATTATAATGTTATTAATAGTAAAATTATACGAGGTTCTCCATTTTAGAAAATAATCATTTTTTTTATACACAAATGGTTAGAACAAACACAGATATGTAGGCGGTTAACATAAAATACTTTAAGCTGATACCACGAAATGGTCTCTCATGAACATAACGTTTGATAAAATAATACTTTGCACACAAACATCCATTAGTGAGAATCGTTGAAATGCGTTGTGTATTAATATATAAACCAGTTCGCCGCAAGAAGTCCGATTTGGATGTTGTCGAAGATAATTGCAGTGATAAAGACTGGTTCTGAAGAATGTGATATATCCAACGAAGCGAGGCGTCGTCAAGTCTCGTACAATTTACAATGTAAGCCATCTCTATATAATTGAACATCTGTGATCATTGCACTTTTCACCCAGTAAGGAGATACGGCGCAGAAACTTGAAATACAACAACATAGTTGATTTTAAGTTTATTTATTGCTGTTGGAAATATTATTCATTGAAACTTAAAGGTGTATCATCTATATTTTTTTTTTTTCAAATTAACTACCAAACACACAGCAGTGGCTTCAAGTCATGTTCCAGGGACTAGAAGTCATAGATAGACTGGGTAATGGACAAGGAGATGCTATCATCTCCTTAATTTATATTTATTTTAAAAATATGTTTTAGTTCCTAAAATAGGGCTTGGTATAGGCAATTTTACATAAACCATTATTAATTTTAATATTGATTCTTTAGGCGTAGTGTGAAGAAGCTACACAAGTTGAGTAGCGAGGAATATATTGTCTTTCGCTACTTTATACAATTGGACGGCACTGCGCTTACCATCAGGTGCAGTGTAGCTTCTCTGCTGTACCAGAATAAAAAAAAATACTACACACATAATCGTTTAATAGTAGATATAAGTTATAGCGTGGGAGAAATACAAGCCCATACGACGCTCCCTATATCGTGAATCCAGTCGCATAGCGTCCAATCCGGTTCGCTTTATCCGACCCTCCGCATTTTTCTCATATTGATTTTATTATTGTTATTATCAAAAACCGACCCCAAACTACCCCTGACCGTTCAAACTGTCGGACAATTATTTACCAGACTATTGTAGATGTTTGATAAATGAGACTCTCTTCGGGAGGTCACAGAATTATATTAATACTGCGATCTCTTGGATTTGTGGGATTGAGTTGAACTGTTGAACGCGAAATTGAGGCAATAACGCTTGTTTGCACTAAACTTGGCTAAGTCCAAGCTTAAGCAATAAATTTCTAAGTAGTCAATTCTAATCCGGCGACTTGCCTGGCTTCATTGCTCGGTGTAAACAAAATTTCTGCCATTGCCCAACTGTTGTATAAATTGCTTTATTTATTATGTCTCATTTAATCGCGTGTCATTATTTTACACCAATATACCACCTCTTAAGTATCAGGAGAGCGGTGTTCGGGAAAAGGTAATAAGTAATGAGTAAAAATACAAGCCAAAATGAACTTTATTTCCATAAGGTTAACATTACAAATACACTTAATACTCACGTTAATAAGGGCGAGTGTTGCAGGTTTGGCGTGGCCAAATATGTCCAGATGATACTTGAGTGGCAAAAATCATTTTCCGTTGTACGAATTGCCTATTTAGATTATATTTTAATATGAAACAAAAAATATTTATTATCACAAAAACCTTCTTCAAATCATTAAATGAGGTGTTTATACTAACGTCTTTCTATTCCGAGCACGATTTATTTGACAGGCTATTGTGTAAAACGCTTGTGTATAGCTGATAAATAATCAAATATGTACATGAAAACAAAATATGTAGCTGGCGTCATTACTTCGATATCTCGTTAAGACGGAGAGACTAGGGTTGCTAGCTTTTGATCCAATATCATTATCTTTTATACAGTAGATATCTTAAGGTCCGAAATAATCTTTAAATCCTACAAAAAAACGTATGTTTTTTTAGTTATCCCAAAAAACCTATACACATGCCTCTAACATGTAGTACCGTGAATTATAAGGTAGACGCACCCTCAAAATATATTAAATGCTTTACGTTAGAGATGGGTGGCAACCCTACAGCACCGTCCGCAGCGCACTAAAAGCGTACACTTCCTACACGACGCTATCTAACGTTCAGACTGACCTACATGCACTAATTGACTATCATAGAATTAGGTAAAAGTGACTCGTTTAATATGATTCATTTCCGCAACGATAGCAGTCTATTTGCTGTAAAATACGAGCGTATCTAGGAAGAGTCAGTGGGGGCTTTATCCTTCATCTTTAAAATTTTTCAAGAAAGTTAGATGGAAGCTCACCAGGTTAGGTTTTATCGTTAAAATTGGTCCGTTATAATATGAACAACTTTCATATTGTACATGAGTTTTGAAAAGGATTTAGACGGAACTCTAAATGCAGTGTCATTGTTAATGTTACATTACTCAGTTTGAACTGACATATTATCTTTATTAAAGTGCAATTATTCTTTAGTTACAAAAGCTTCAAAGAGAGTGTGAATTATTGCGTGAGTGAAAACTACATTAATGTCAAGAGGCAAATTAAAATATTTTACAACCTTATAAATACTGTGTACATTATTATTAGCAAGTTAAATTGTCCAAGTAGCGCTCGGGAGAATACTGGTAGCGAATAAAATGTTATATTGTAAATAATCCTCTTGCCGTTCTAGCAATAACAAAGATATCAAACAACCAAGGACATGTGCCTGCAGGTGAAAAGTAGAGCTTAATTAAATAAAGTGAGTGGAGTTAGACGTCGCGTCGGGTGGTGTGTGTGTTCGTTTATTGGCGCCCGTCGCGGTGCGAGCGCTGGTGTGGCGTGGCGTGTAATGTGTTTGTTACGGCCGTAGGAAATGTAAATTAATATTAATGTGTCGCGATAACGTGGTGAATGGTCCCCGCGCCGGCGCTCTACTCCGCCCCTACATACCACGGATTTGCTTCTGTTTGGAAATGTGGTCTCAATTGATTTAAGATTAAAATATATTTTAGTTTATTATAATTTTTTAAATCATTATTTTATTAGCTTGCTGTTTGGCGTTATTAGAGCTTCTCAGCCCCATTTAGACCAGGCAACGCGGTTACGGGAAAATTGAATTTTATAGAAATAATACTTATTGATTTGAGCTGAAGCATTACCCAGTCGTGTCCTTGTGATATGCATGAACTTTATCCGTTTTAACTACTGCTTATATACATATTTCAATACTACAACATATTTGCAATTAATAAACTATTTATTCATCCGACACACATATATATACAGAAACAAAAAACGAATTACGTATCTAAGTTACAAACCCCACGATTCGCTGCAATATGTGCGGTGGATGGGTACCAGCTCAGTATACGCTGTTGAAAAACAGCACTGGTTTTCAGTTAGACCCCACCGTCGCTTCACCATAGTACAAAAATTAGGACGTGTAACAACAACAAAAAAGACGCAAATTAATATTATTATATATTTTTCTTTCGTTACTTTACACAACAGACAATTACAACCGCCTCTCAAGCTTACTCCCAATCTAGGTTTGTTACTTATAATCATAAGTTTGTCACACGATCACTTCTTACACCTACACTCAGTCACTGTAGATAAAATTAAGCCGATAATTAATGACACCTGTGTGCAATAAAACTGCATGCGTCTATGATTTACTACTCCAGCTTTATTGACAAATTCATGTGGCCGCCACGTTTTTTATTTATTCGATCATAATAATGATGGCACCAGTTAATTGACCAATAAATTATTCCGTTTAACTGCCGGCATAAATACGCTTAAACTATAAACTTTGAGAGTTAAAGTCTTGAGTTTGTCGTGTGTTAAAAGATTTGTGTGTTGAGCAATTGATTTTGAGATTTTCGAGTCTTATGCTTTACTTTTTACAGGTATAGTATCTCTATGATATAATATCGGTATTTTTTTAAAAAATGTGCTTTCAATTACATCGGTAAAAGATACAGATAACGGCCCATTCACACGTGCTTAGTACGGTTTTAAAATATTCAATACAGCATATTTTTATTTCAGCATTGAGCAACTTATACGTAACGTAAAGTGACAGTTCCCTGTCGCGTTTCGTATGGTAAGTGAGATATCCGGAGGCCCAGATTCCCCCTTCCCTTCCCTAATCCCTATTCCTGTCCTTTAAGGCCGACAGCGCATACGTGATACTTTCGGTATTGTGGATGTTCATGGGCGGTGGAGATCACTTAACATTAGGTGACCCACTAGCTCGTTTGTCGGACTATGATATAAAAAAAGAGCAAAAACGAGCTTCGATAATAATATTCAAACAAAAAATATCGTTAAACGATTTCTTTTATGCCCAAAAACAATCTCCGATCGCGGTAAATACGACCGTAGACTAAACAAATGGTGGTCACACCACAAGTGGATATTGTTCGCTGGACAATGGGCATGCGGGCACCGTTCAAGGTTCGTTGCCCCCCCACAAATTACCCCTATGATCCACCGCACTGCACTGATACCATCGCACCCATTAAAATAATAATGTTATATAGTCTTCATTCTCGACATGCAAAGCTTGTTATGAATGAGTTAAAGTTGACTAAAGACGTATGGAATATGGGTACTTAATGAATTGAAATTCCGTACTATAATCTTGTGTTATAGTATTCTAAATTTACTCGTTAAACAAGCATGTCACAATCTGAAGAAACAATGGTTGCGTTGGCGATCAATGGGGTTTATGGTTATGATCTGGACTTTAGAAATTTCACTGATCGTAGGAAATATAATAATAATAAATATAATATAAAAATACTCCCAACACACACCACACATAAGGGACTACGGTCCTAAAACATCCGAAACAAATATCTAATTTGCACACAAATTAGTATTTGTTTCGGTGCAGGAATAGAACCCACGGTCTCTTGTTTCACAGCCGGCTATTTGTCCACTGCGCCACAGAGGCTGTATGTAAAAACTATAACAAGTAATAAAGTTTCTGTGACACAGTGGCACTACCGTTTCGAGTTAGCCCATCGATGATGCAGAAATAACTGTCTACAGCATGGCTGTACCGTACCGTACCGTACTGTATTTTTAATTTGTAGTAACAATGTATTTTGACTTTAATCTGTAGTAAAAACAATGCAGGTCAAAAGTAATGACTACCCATAAAAGGTCATTATGTGTGTGGTGTGTTTTTGCATTGTGGCATCATTCTTTTTTATTTCATTTAATTGGTACTAAAAAGTTACATGTAAAAATAAATATTATAACGAGGTTTTTGTGACAATGTTGTGTAGTACGACATGTGCCCAATTAAACTAGTCAAGTTGTCAATGAGTTAATCTTATGGGCGCTTGTTGCTATATAAAATTCTATGATTATGTACGTATCTAAATGCCATGACCATTTTGCTGATATGTTTTGTTCTTCTCATTCAGTATTATATTTCCAAAAATGGCCACGCGAGTGATATCATATGAAAGCGTAGGTTTGTTTCTGTTTCGTACAGCTTTACTCACAAGGAATAATAATGCTTTCGTATGAGTTTTTGGTGCGGCATGATATCATGTCGGCTTATGAAAAGACTTAAAATGATACAACTGAATATATTCAACAATCATAAATTATATAAGTACATAGTCCTGATTTCACATTAAGATTTCATGATTTTATTTAATTCGTATTAAGATATCAGACATTCATATCATATCATATCATTCATTGGGAGAGGCCTACGTCCAACAGTGGACTGACACCGGCTGATGATGATGATATCAGACATTATGGTATTTGTGGGTTCATACAGTGAAAACTACTTTATATATTGAAAAAGGCCATTGGCCATCTGCAATGTAATAACGTAGCCAAAAATGAACAAAGACATATTGCACGTTTGTTACCCGGGTAATATTAAATACAGTAAATAAAGAAAACTGTCTGTAAATTTTGTCATTTAAAATGTTTAAACTCCTTTTAGCTCTTACTTGAAATATACATTAACAAGTTTCGAAGTGCGGAAACCTTTAATATTCACCGAATTGCCCAAGTAAAGCTCGTAAACATTACGAAAGTGTTTATTTTTAAACGAAAGTGTGTCAAAGGAAAATAATAAATTATTTTTACTGCACACACGCGTCGATTTATTTGTCTTCAAGTGTGTAGTAATTAACCCCGAGGGCGCGGCAATAAAAACAACTGACGATTCTACAACGACACCTGTCGACACTCTCGCCAGTTGCCAGTCGTACTCGGAAGATGTAATGTTATGACAATGCGTTTTGCGAAACCGGCTTGGGCCCATGCGTGAATTCGTGCCAATGTTTGCACCAGTAGTTGGTGATTTGTTTGTACATATCAAAACTTATGATACCAAAATGTTCATCTTTGTAAAATCATATTATGAGTTATACGATTTCAATGTAAATGTTACTATTTTAGCGCTTATGTAGTTTTACAAATTTATCTATGAGTACGTTTGTATAATATAATCAGCGTTATATTGTAGCAAAAACTCCTGATATAAATTGAGTTAACGCAGCTATTCGTCACTACTACGTCAAACATTGGCTCAAACATTGAACCACATCATAAACAGAAACAATGAACTGAAGCGTACTCACTAGTATTGCGTAATCAATTACTATCGGCACGTGAAGCGCAACTGTTCACTTTCGCCCAGTTATTCGCACAATATACACTTCTATAACTGTAAACGTTAACAATACTACGTAACGTCATTGTTTGTTAATAGATCTGTCTCATAAGGAACCAGTTAGTTACACTTACCATGCAAGGTTTGCGATACTAGAATGAGTCCAATCTAGATAACGAACATGTTCTTTGCAATTGTAGTCGTTAAGAGGGAAAAGATTTGGACTTACACTTAGGAAGCTTAAGAAAGCTTAGTTTACCATTTCGGTCCGTGACCAGTTGGTAGATTCAATAGGGTTATTTTAACCAATAAGTTACGTTAGCCAAGACCGAGAGAATTGTATAAATCCGGTCGAAAATAATTAAGTTATTAAGGGGTAGTTGTGTAATTACAGAAAAATGATGCACGATATGAATCATGACGTCACAGCTCGAAATGGTATTACGATGCGAAGGAGATAGTGACTTATTCCCAATCACATCCACTTTTACTCATATATTTATCACATATTTAAAATAATAATTGCGTCTTACTTTTTGAATCAATTTTGGTTCTGTTTTCGGGAAAGGGTTTCTTTTTCATATAATTTTTAGTTGCATATCAAATTGTGTACAAAACAATCTGGAAGCATATTCTCTGTAATAAAAGAAGAATTATCCAAATTTTTTTTTTAGTGCCTCGATAGGCTGACGAGCAGACGGGCCACCTGATGGTAAGTAGTCACCGCCGCCCATAGACTTCTGCAATACCAGGGCACAGCAAAGCCGCTGCCTACCGTAAATCACAAACATAAAAAAATACACGTCGAATTGAGAACCTCCTCCTTTTTTTGAATTCAGTTAATAAAACAGAAACTACGCTATTATTTCTCATGCAGTATTTTATAGTTCCTAGTGTTCAGTTTCTTGTGATTGGGTATACGTACTTATATTCCTAAGCATATAATAAATACAGCAGCACTTATTATATTACATTATTTTACAACTATAACCGCTGTTGTAACGTCGCCGTCGGCATGGTGCTGCGATAAAGTATTTACGAGCTTGTGTTTGAATTTTACTATTATTATGTACCAAGTGCCACTTGCGTACTAGAAATATAGGTGCAGAGGGTACAGGCCATTAAGGGATAGCAATGATTTATCCAATACAAGATATAATGGTTGACGTTACGTTCAGATTTTGGTAATAAATTAATAATTACATAAATTAATACACTGGGCAACCAAATTTTTTTCAATTTAAAATTATTTTTAAACAAAAGCATAGGTAGGTTATATGAATTTATTATTCTCGTTTTAGAAAGAAAGACAAAATTATTTTTCCACTGTGTATTTAAATAAAAAAAAAGTAAACAAATATTCCGTGGTTTTATATATTTTCATTAAATCTTACAGAAAAAATGCAATAGCAACATCGAACACAAAAGTGAATAACAATAAATAATATTAACTTATACCCAATTTTGAGTCTGTCTTTTGAGATTTCATTGTATTGAGTCGGTATTATTTTTGTAAATTTGTTTCTAGTTTTATAGTCACGTCATATTTTTGCCATACAATGAATAATACCGTAAGGTGATAAACGCAGGCAAAAATCAATTATACACAGGAACTATACTTCCTTCTAATTTAGTTGCAACGCGATACCGCACGGCCCACATTTGCAATGACTTGTTTTTTTGGACTCAATCGTAGAGGATGTGGTGCTAGCAATGCGAGGTTATAGTTTAGATTTCAATACTTCATTAAAAACGGTTGCTTTTAAATAGGTATTTAATTCCCAGATCTTTTATTTTATGACAGCAAATGTAGTTCTAATGAAGCTTTTAATTAATGAGATTCAAACATATTGAAAAAACAACTGATCATGAAGCTGTTTATGAATTCGTAAACATGAAAATACTTCAGATTAGCTTTTTAATTTTATATTGATCCAACTTTGTTTTGAACTTCACTGGTCTTTGATTTTTAAAAACTATAATAAATAGTTGTGTTCATTTTATCGTGTTTTCTACAATCTGCTACAGCCATTCAGCGGTTCGCAATTATATTTGCAAATGAAGTGTAATGAGAGAACAGCGTGGGAATAAATGAAGCACGTACACTTGGAGATCGTATTGAAAGTGGGCTGTAGGGAGGAGAACGTTCCTGAGTACTCGATACTCCGTTTTTTTAAATATTGACTTTAGTTATAGACTATATTTGTTGATAATAATCATATCATATTTATTACTTAATTTTTAACTTGTTTTGTTTCTATAA
Organism: Laothoe populi; assembly: GCA_905220505.1. NCBI lineage: Eukaryota > Metazoa > Arthropoda > Insecta > Lepidoptera > Sphingidae > Laothoe > Laothoe populi. The sequence goes on along the minus strand of HG992153.1, from coordinate 18,414,447 downwards.
ATAGTCTATAAGTAATTGTTTTCATTTATAATTTTAGTCTGATTAAATTATTAGAGTTAATTTTATCACTTCTTAGTACGTGATTCTTACAGTTAAGTGTCTTGGTGTATTTTCACTGTAAGCTTTCGTTTTAATTATTATAAACAAATAAATATACATTTTATATTGGTTCTTAACCGGAAAAATTTAATCTACCGATGATTCTACTAGTGATGTAGAATTCATAAGCGCTGGTGAAAATTTACCATCTGTTGGTCCAACTGCTCATTGGAGCCTTTTTAGAAGTGTCAAATGATAAAGACCGACTTGAACTGTCCCCCCTCACCCATTGACGTGATCTCAAAACTCAATGTTCGATTCTAAAACATATCGATATCGATATTCTATAAAGAATAGAAAATAGTAATGTTCGATACTTAAAGCTGTACTTACATGCGCCGAATTATGCACGTCGGCCGCCGGCGATGTTCCCTCTGCATGGAGTTTATCATAATGATGCATCGATATCTATCGGAATTGGATTATTGACAGACAGATAAGTGAGTTTGCACTTAGCTTATAGGGATTTTGTGTTGAAAGAGTTAAATGGCTGAATTTAGACTTGTACTTGTTATTTTGGCACGGCAAAAAGGCTCACACTGCACCTGAAGTACAGTTAGGTACCTATTTCACTATATATTACTGTATCTTGTGGATAAACACATTTACTAATAACTATTCGTAAGATCTGAAATACACATGACATTAAAAAATATGCATATTTACTATTTTAAATTTATTTGTGCTGAGAAAAATACTGAGGTTTTGTTCTAAGTCTAGCTTTTATTTTGTCTGTGGTGGGCGTAATCAGTTGAAAAAATCATTATTTCAATTTATAAAACCTCATCTGAGGTTGGATTATTTAATTTGTACTATATCTTCGAATGTTTACCCTAGGCATTATACTGAAGTTTTGCCTAAATCATGTGAAAATTTCATTGAAACGCTTTTAGCCGTTTTAATACACTATTTCATTATATGTACAGATTAGCGAGATAGCGACTTCTTATAATTATTCCCTTGGGAAAAAATGGTGAGATCTCTCTAGGTTAGTAGCATGCCCAAGATGAACCCACATACATACATCATAAGATCAATTGAAAGAGTACATACGTAATTCCAAATTGCGTAGGCCCTAGTGCATAGACATGACTTTACAATTTAAGTAGATGCAATGAATTTATGACAACTTATACTTATTGTCTGGCGAGACAAGACCCGTGCGAAACTGTGAAAGCAATCAGAGCGAGTGTTTATTCAACCATTCTTGTGAATTCAACACGTTTGGCACGATCGATTTTGAATTGAACATGTAAATTGTTAAGAATTAAACGTGGCTATTGTGTATTGCTAATGTAAATGGTTAGTCATCTTATTTATTGCTACTTATACATAGGGTTACCAACCCAGGAATTCAAATACCAGTATTTGAAGTTAGAAAGACCAGGACAATTCAATTTAAAAACAAGATGCATCTTTGTTTTAAACACTTGCGAGCCGAGACGCATTGTTATGTCCTTTCTCAATAATGAGATGCTCAGACTGGCTGTTCCTTTGTCATCCTTTTCAAACAGACTCTTCGGATTTATAATATTAGTTTAGATTTAACAAGTGCACAAGCAGCAAGTTTTAAGCCTGCATTACACAATGCACAAATTATTAGAAATAATTTTGTCGGCTAATTGAATTAGATAGCGTTGAAAGGGATGAGTCAACGGCATGAGTAACCATGCCAACCATCATCTGTATTCTTCTTCACGACCTAATTAAGGTTCGAATGAAGTAGGCAGATATTTGTTACAAGATATTTAATATACCTTTTTGTAGTTTGCTAATCAAGTTCCAGTTTGCATATCTTAATATATACACGTGTATTCTTACCCGCTGATCTTAGAAACCGCCCAATCGATTTCATTGGAATTTTACATGTTTGGTCCCCAGTTAAGGGATAGTATAGTTTTGGACCCGATAGGTTGCGCTGTGGTCGAGGTATAATCTTTCTACGATAAATAGCTGTCACAGAAATGACGCCGCATGCAACAGCTATATTAAAATATAGACAGGAAAATGTACCGTTAAACAGACATTAACATGTGAAAGTGATGATTGAATGCGGCGTATTAGTGACAGTGAAATCCCGTACGTACATCCGTCGGTACGTCACCTCCGCTGTCGTATAGATATGCCGGAATCACATTACCCAATCCTCGATAGTATGACACGAGACGTCGGAAGCTCGTGGGCTATCAGAGAATTGACGTTGATATGCAACGTTCGTATAGACGTCGATCTATCAAATTTAATAGTAAAGTAACGAAGCCTGGTAGCCGCTGGTAGCGGAGTAGAAGAGAACGTATCTATCCTAATTAGCGAAAGGAAGTATATGTGTCGGTTCCGGTTCATAGTATAGTGGAACTTAATACAAAAGCTGTTGATAATCTCACATTATTGACCCGAAAATTTATCTTGCATTTTTTTAAATCCTGATTACCATTGTTACATAGTTAAATATGGCTCGCGGCAGCTTTTGACAATATAACTAAGACTAAAAGCCACGTCAATGACATTGGCGACTTGAACGCTGACTGTCGAACAAGAGCTGAAGCGGAGTTTTCGGGCGTTCGAGATACCGCGTTTTTTTTTTGTTATTTTATTTCTATTTTTTTTATCTTAGGAATCTTTAGTTTGAAAATGTAGCTATACTCGTTTTTTAGAATGTAACACTTATTTTAGTAAAAGATTCACGTTAATAGACGTAGTAGTTTGCAATACAAATCGGCACTAGGTAATTTTTTTTCAGTGTACATTATTGCAGAACAATTTTGGAAATTCTATTAATTCTAAATATTTGGTAATAATGATATTTAAGATAATATTTTTTAAGTAAAGTTTGATTTATCAGACTGGTTTGGTTGGTCGGGATATTTTAGGGACTCGATTTTTTATGATGTGTGTGATAAACGGCCTTAAGTCTAACAGTACCAACGATGCAGAATAATTAGCAGGGTCATTATTACAGTAGTGCGATATTGTTTTTATGCTCACGACACATCGAGGCGCGAGGCGAGGTCGAATCGTCATCACGCATGAACAAGGCCGAGTTTCAGTTGCGAATGCGAGGTAATGCCCTTTGTGTCGCATTTAAGTATATAACATTACATTACCACCTTAGTTTACGCGTAACTCAGAGATCTATGAATACCTGAATATGAAAACCGTACTAGAAAAGCACCATCATCCTTTGACAAATGTGCCCTTATTACCAAATCCTATAAAGCGACTATAAAGAGCCAATGTGCTATTAGAGTAAGGTGTGTTGTGGTGATTTGAATATAGTCTCGAGACTGATTGCAGATTAGAGAAGAAGAAAAAACATAACCATTATCTAACGGTTAGGTAGAGATACAACTACTGCCAGATTTTATGTATCGTGGTGTGATGAAAGTAAACTTATTACTATACTTATAAGCCAAGCAAATGTGAAATAAAATAAATTCCTGCTCCGACCATACAACCGTAAAGATAGTAACATAACTATAATAATACACCCAACAATCACACACATAGGCCTAACCCCAGTAAAAAACTACGGTCTCAGAACATCCAAACTCAACCCAAATATTAATGGATCACATTTATCTCGGTGCGGAGATCGAACTCGCAGCCTCTCATTTCACAGCTCACTACCCGCTGCGCCACGGAGGCTGTGCACGTAATTATCCCTCACCGTCGACCTTTCGGATGAGGATGGCGAGGTCACTGCGATCGCAGATCACGCCGCGGCAAGGCCGATGCACTTGCATTACGGAATTTATGCTGCAATACGCATTACAGATCCCCTACTAAGATTTTACGAACGTGTGGTTATAATATATACGCGTGAAATGTAAGATTAAAGATTGAAAATATCTATCATTTAACTTAAGCTGGTTTGCTTCGAAATTGATTATTTAATGTAAAATATGATTGTTGGTTAGTTTTTTAAATATTGCTAAGGACAAAAAATAGGCAAATAATTATGTTCTTGTAAAGAATATCGCTTGGGTCTATCTAAGGAGCTATGAACAAAACATATTCTAATGTATCACCTCATTACAACAAACAATGTATCTAACTAACCCCAACAAAGTAAATAATTTGATTCACCACTTTAATTCATATCGACCCAGTTACATGAAAATAAAGCTATGAACACAAATTACAACGCACACCCGGAAATAATAAAAAAATGCTTTGAAACGAACGAACAATTCCCACGCGAATTATAATGTGATTTAAATTAATTAGAATAACAAAAATCCCGTTGCGCACACATCCCGACGCACGACAGCGTCGCTTTTGGAATAATTTCTACTCGTTTTAAACCAATTATAGAGGTGTGTTCGGTTTCGTGTACTAATATTCGCTGTGGTATTTAAAAATGACGATATGTTGTTATTTAATTGTAGATATTTTGTACATATTTCCTGTTTATTATTATTGGAATTGAGAATATATTATTTTCTGAACAACAAAAATTCTTAATAGTTTCTTATATTTACGCGAATATTACAAATTGATATAGAACTAATTTTAAGGGTTTATCGCAGTTTATTTAATCCCGGAAGTTTTCTCGAAATTCAGCTTAATTTGATTATTATTAATAATTTATATTATGATTAATATTGTGAATGCTGTATAAAGCTCCACGTAGTAGTTAGAACTCGAACGAGTACAAGATGTCGAGTTACCTTCGACTCGAGTAAATAGTAGCATATTCACCTATCCTTAAGCGATGCATCCAATGCAACTGAGTGCATTATTATAATGAATCACCTCTCAACATTGCCACTCGCACTTGACACACTTTCAAACAAAGAAGTAGGAACTCGACGCAAATGAATGCCCGCGAGCATCGTCTACTTGATTATGTCAATTTGTTTTGTATCGTTTTGTTTACATACATTGTGGCCTTATGGGGATGTAATAAACGTTATTCGAATATGTGAGTGTGTTGTCATCGATCTTTGTGTTTATCATAAGGTTGTATTTTGTAGTTGATCGACGCGATGCACACAAACAAAGGATAAATATTTCCGTAGGTAAAATAATTGTTGTTCGAAGTCTATAGTCTATCTATCTATTTGACAGCCTCAATAGCGCAGTAGAGAGGCCGTAGGTTCGATTCCCACGCCAGGACAAATTTTTGTGTGACAGACAGATATTTGTGTCCGGGGTCTGGGCGTTGTGAGGCCGAAAGTCTCTCGTAGTCCCTGATACCCACGATACAAGACGTACCGGTGTGTGGGATCGGATGTGTGTCACTGTTGGGTGTTATTTATTTATTTATATAATTTATGAAAGGAATGTATTTAGCATTATATTAAACTAGATGTTGCCCGCGGCTCCGCCCGCGTTGAGGTTATTTTTGGAAGAAAAGGTATACAAACCATGGAGGCATCTAAAGCTATTACAGCTTCCTATATTTTGCTATCCCGACGGCTATAGGAAGCGTGCATTTTTCCAGGATAAAAAGTAGCCTAAGGACTTTTTTGATCCCTAAACTGCCACTATGCAAAAAATCATGTCGACCCCTTGCTCTGTGAAAACCTAAACTATCCTACGGGAAGTGTACATTTTTCCGGGATAAACGTGGCCTATGTACTGTTCCACACTATAATCTATCTCTGTGCCAAATTTCAACCAGATCCGTCCAGCCGTTGTAGCGTTGAGTAACGAACATCCATCCATCCAAAACTAGGCATAGTTTTATTATAACAATTCCCGCTTGTGCCAGATTGATAGTATATAAAATGTAATTAATTACATCTAACGCCTGTACCGAAGTTCCATAATACGCACGATGGCGCGGTCCGGTTTGTGTACACATCGTTATCAGTAGGGGACGCTGGCAAAGTTATCAGAGTAATGCGGTGCAACGGCCCTATATTTTGTTAATTGTTTGCAACCGACGCACTACACTACTGATACCAGTGTCGTTGGAAGATATCTTGGTATCTGTTACTTGCCACTTCATAATCTGTGAGTGGGTGGTAGCTGGTGGTTGGTCTCCTGTCGATCCGGCCTCGAACATTCATTGATTTGTAACTTTATTTACACATCAACCTGATACTGAATTATAATTCACTATAATCTCGTTGGTAAGTTGCTTCTGTATTATATAAAAATGGGTTTTACTGAGAATTGACGTTGATTCAGACTGTACGCTTTATTGATATGGATTAAGAGTCTTTTATATAATTACAATTTAATAGTCTGTTATGATTATAAATCTATTTCGATTTTAATTTGTTAAAAATAAAAGAGAGAATATAACAAAAAAAAATATGAAACGTTTTTCTTTTTTTTTCTGGCCCGGCAAAATGCACCTGATGGTAAGCGCAGTGCTGTCTAATTAGAGTATCAATTAGCGATACACAATCTATCCCTCGCAACTCAAAACAATCATGCCGGCCTGCAAAACAACTAAGAACATAGTGACAACGTCGTTGTCAATAAATAGTTAAATGTAAACATTTTTTGCATCGATATTTTACATTTGAAGAATAAATTGTTGTTTACAATCAGCGAGCATATTTGGTTTAACTAAATTAGTTTGAGAATTTATAGTTAATAACCTGACCACAGTGTTTATTTTACTAATATTTATACTAATTGACGCTGGCTTATCATATATTGCGAATGCTAATGGTATATTTAATAAATCATAACATTATCTGTACCAATGCAAATAATTAATTAATATTGTTGATTTTATCTTCCATTATTTGTATCATCATGCTCTTTGCATGTTTTATTTCCTTAAAGTCTTAATATCTTAGTTTTACGGTAGGCAACGGCTCTGCTGTGCCCTGGCATTGCAGAAGTCTATGGGCGGCGGTGACTACTTATAAGGTGGCCCGTCTGCTCGTCTGCCTATTCTGACACAAAAAAAAAGTTTTGTTTTAAATCTTCATCATAGTAGATTTGTCCTTTGATTGTTATCCTTGGTATACCAATATTTGGTGTTCATATTCGTTATATTGCAAAATTTGTAATAGCTATTAGTTACACTACACCTGATGGTATCTACAGTGCAGTAGAAGTATAATGTCGGCTGTCGAGCGGACGTTGCGAACCTCGTTGGTTGCCAGTATTATAACGGCCTAAAAACAGGGTATTTTTATAAACAATGGCTGACCCACTGATGATCCCACTATGGAGGGATTTTATCTAGTTTCGCTACCCACTAGAGAGCAACAATGAAAATCCCACTAGCAAACTTTTACTTATAAGATTCATAAATGATTTGACAGACAATCTCTGAATTCTCTACGACGTTAAAAAACAGAATAAAAAAGAAACACTATTTCAATTTTTGCTTTCAGCCAGGTTTTTTCTTTTGCATTGCGTGTACATCCATCACTATTTAACTATTAAATCGTTCGTTTGTTTAGTCTACGCACCTAATGTGCTCTGGATATTTGTGCTCCGAAAAAAACTAGAGAATTTCTTTTGTTATCATAGGAAATAATGCGTAAAGCTAGTGATGTAATACTGTTTTACGAGATGCGGTGTCGACAGATACTGTTGATATTGATCGTAAATTGGTAAAAATAAAACAATAATGTGTCGGATGTAATTTTGTAATGCCCGACGGATTGAAGTAAGTGAATTTGCTTTGTGTTGAATACTATAGTTTTGATCTCATGCAATTTTGTGAATTTATTTAAATCATGACGAAAATATTAAATAATAAAATTAATAAATAAATACACCCAACAGACACACATAGTCCTGACCCCATACTAGTTGAAACCTGTATTGTGGGTATCAACAATTACGAGGGACTACGGTCCTACAACATCCAGACCCGAAATAAATATATACCTGTCCAACAAACATTTGTCTCTATTTGGCTATTTAATCGTTTGTCTATTCGTCCACTACGACACGTAGGCTGTTTATATTAATTTTCTCCATCACAGTATGGACTTTGGTATATCTCAATAGCATATCCGGTGGACACCTTGAATCATGTTATTAGAGATTAGATCTCCAAATCATTATTTAATGAAGATATTATATTTTAATTAGGTTTCTTTAATTAAGGACGCGTCATATATTATACTAAAACAAATACATAAGGAACACGGGCATATTGTGCAACTTTTGGTCGTATAAATGCATGCAAAAACATCACGGTTCGTCAATAACTACCGTACCGGTCTGCGGTTATTTTTTGCCGTGCTTCAAAATTCGGAGAAAATCACACGGCTGACCGCTGAACGTACTCTGATAAAAAAAATCCTACCCATTTTTCCAATAGCGTTGTGAAAAAAATCCAGTCAATTTTTAGTCACGTTATCGCTTTATTCCAACATTGCATTGTTATATAGTACATTTTGGAACAGAAACGTTGGAAATTCCAATGTCATTGTTTAGTTTTGCGTATTTTGTTCGTTTTGATATTCGTGGTCTTACACCAAAAATCAATATTGTATCTTTGATGTCTTCTTAGATTTTTTCAGTTCTGTGGGAGAATCTCGTCGAAACAATCTTTCCACCTTTGTTTAAAAGACTATTTTCAAAGAAGTATTTCATCTACATACATACATATACACTCACGTCTGTAATCCCCGAAGGAGTAGGCAGAGGTGTAACCAGTACACCTACTTTTCGCCGAATTTATTTCGGTCCCATAATGTAAAGAATCAGACCCATTTCTTTCATTGTTATTGTTTAGCTTTACGCTGCATCTGCTCGGTTATGGCACTAAAATAAAATTTTAAGTATTTAAAAGTCAGAAAGCCCATACCGGTTTGAGATTGTATAACTGTTCCAAATTCGCTTCGATCTCATTAATAGTGCCAAACTATTTGTTGATAATAAGCTGTACTCACTGAACCAAGCTCTGTTTACAATGTTTATAATTTTGGATAACATTGCGTCAGCAGTAGGCCGCCAGACCATACCATCCATCGGCCAAGGTTACGACTTTTTTTTATCGCGTTCACCTAGATTCATAATATGTTTTTCAGGACATAGTATTTTTGCGTTACAAACACGTCTGTGACATTGGAGTTAGATTTACACGTGGCATTGATGTAGGATATAGATGATCTTTTTTATTTTTTGTAATGCTTTGATATTGGAGATTAAAGTTTGTTATTGAATATAAAATGTATTAAAATCATTTGATTTCTTATATTCGCTGTTTGTTTTTTCATCATTAGATTTTGCGGATTTTCTTGAGTTCTTCATAGCTATAATAAAATAACTTTGATATATATTACCTGTTGTTTCTTACTGTAGTAATTTTAATCATCAATTTCACACTAATTATTGAATTCCTCAAATATTCTGATCTACTTCACTAATGCCAAATAAATATTTGCAATTGTAATGACATACATTCCATAAACTATAATTTACTGAACAAGGGGAGAATCAATAGCAATCTTAGGATATAATAACACGTAATAATCAGTTATGCGTTCCAGGAGGGTTATTCTTGACACTCGATTCCAATTTAAAATTGGAATCGGGTTTGAAAATTGTACAATTAGCGCTCTAGAACGCAACTCCGGCGCACGATTTAACCGAATACGGTGGATTTTTTAGTAACTAAATGAAATAGAGTATTTACGATCGCTAGTTCGTAAATATTCTATTTCATTAAGTTGAGTGAGTTAGAGTTCCAATATCTTCTAGATTGGATTTGAAACTGTATCGAGTTCGAGATTGGAATTGATTTCAACAGTAGGCCTACTGATCTTACGATGCAACGCGACGACTATACTAGGTACTTATGAACTGCAGCGTAACGCTGGAGGCTTTCAATTTCCAGAATGAAAGTGTAACGAAGTTAGAGTGTGCGCGAATGGTATTGGCATAGCAAAAAGCAACGGCTTCCCGTCGGATATGAAACAAGTGGATGCTTGTAGACAAAGCGCCCGATGTGGATTCCCTTATTTCCTGTGCAGACGTAACAGGATGCCAGCGCGGCGGTGCAGCGTCTTTCTGTACATAAGCTGTAACATGAAGATGTGGCTTTCGTTTGATGCAATTATTGTAATGAGTGTTTTGTCTGTCGCTTCTCTTGCGTTATGAAAGTTATTTTTAATTTTTCGCATATATTATAATTATTTTAGTATTTATATTCATTAGTCTATTGACGTCTCTGTTTCATTTAGATACAATTTGTTTAATTAGATCGTATCTATTTTTATTAACAGACTTCAAAGAAAGGAGGAGGTTCGCAATTGGTCGGAATCTTTTTATGTATGTTCCCCGATTACTCGAAGACGCCTGGACCGATACGAGATTTTTTTTTGTTTAAAAGGATATAGTTTTTAGGTGGTCCCACTGGCACCAAGTCAGGATCTGATGATGGCATCTCAGAAAAATCGAGGGCAACCCTCAAATTTTATAAGGACGCATAATGTGTTTTTTATTGAAGTCAGTGTACTTTTTGAGGCTATCATAATGGTTTTTATTAAACAGATATAATAAACTTTTTAGCTGATTTGTTATTATAGATACAATATCTGAAGGCGATACACATAGAATATACTATCATTAATTCGTAGGTATTACCTAGAATTCGTCTTATAATAACCGCTATAGGCATTGTCCCGACGAAGATAAGTGGATTTTGAAATTTCAATCAGTAAATCGGCGGAACTACATTCTGAAGGCTCTATCGCTGCCTCCGTGCTATTTGAAAAGGAAATTGAGTTTGTGAAGGCTGTTGTTGAAGTTAGCCGTTGGAGCTTATCTTTTACACTGTTTCTACTAGTACGTGGTTGTATATTATTAAGCTTTATGTGTGAATTCACTTTCGTTCTTGAAGTTTTTTTTTATTCTGGCGCGGCAAAGTGACCACACTGCACCTGATGGTAAGCGCAGTGTCGTCCAGATAGAGTATCAAGTAGCGAGAGACAGTTTATCCCCCGCTACTCAACACAATCATGCCGGCCTGCTGTTTAGCTTCTTCACATTACGTCTAAAGGACCCAGGATCATAGGAGGGAGGGAACACGGTAGCTGGCATTTTGTATATTGTTGATGAGATATAAGTGTATAGTTGTAATAAAATTGTTTAAAACACATTACGGAAAGCCTTAACTCTTACATTCGCATTTAAATTAATACAAATCTTCGTCACTTTGCGCCGTTCTGTAGTCATTATTTATTTTGTTTTCATTTTCAGTTAGTTTATGTTATATATATTTTTTCATCAAACGAAAATGTCGACACGGCCGTAAAATTCTCCTCAATTTCTTTGGTAGGCTCGGCCGTGAAAAAGTTAAAAGCATTTTGTTTATAGTGTAACATCAAAATCAATTGAACTGTGTTAGGGCCTCGGGGGCGTCACGCGGGGTGCGCCCGGTAACCTATTTTCATTTATTCAAGTGTGTCGTCTATAGTAAAAAGACATAAGATTCAAAACCGCTCAACAGAACGCACACAGCAACGTTGTAACGCAACGTAATGAACTGTGCGAACAACTACGCAATCCCATGAATATAAAACGCGTAAATAAATAGCAGATGCGCGAAAAGTTCACCCCGTGCCGACGACACTTAGCATAATAATCGCGAGGGTGACGCGGGGAGGTAATGTAGTGGACCGGGGGTGAGCGCCCCCCCTCGCTGACACGATTCTCACGCGACGCGACTTCCTTTCAGTCCGCAAATGAATGGGTAAAGAGTAATGACGTAAATACATGTGACATAACGGCTGTGACGCCGCGGTCGGCGGACGCTCGTAGAACCAGTCCGGCCGCTGTGCGATCGACGGACCACCACGCATTGTTCCCCATCTATAAATTGATAATTGTCTTGCGTTTCGATGAATGGATTCACTTTCTTTATAATACCTACAGTCGATATTGTGAATTGTATAATGAGTTATTTGCATTTTACGTAAAGTTACGATGTGTGTCAAGGAGAGTTCAACGTTATGTCATAGTTCACACATCACCGGTACTTCTGTAACTCGAATCATAACTTAATTATTTATCTTTGATTATAAAACTTGCCTGTCGCATCATATTTATGCTGAATGGGGAGATTGACATATTGATTGCAAAAGTTTCAGTGCATTATTAACTGACACAATAGATATCAGTTTGGTGCTTTCATTTTCCAGAGCATTCTGTCACAAACATTATTATTCGTTGATGTTATGTTATGTATGGTGCCTTAGGCACCAGACGCTCACTATGATATTAACATTGTAATGAGAATCTTTAATAAATGACAAGTTCAGGTTTCCAAAATAAATAACAGGGCGGCTGCAGGCCGGGCACATATGCGCGCCGCGGGGCACCTCCACCCCCCGGGTGAATTTGACAAGGATTTAAATCCCCCAGAGAGAGGGTCCGGGCTCTGTGATCAGTTCCTAGCGCTCAGCCATATAATATTGCATTTTGCGTCGCCCGAGCATGAAGGAAACAACAGATTTAATTTGACTGGATTTTAACTTTTATGAGTCATGTTTTATCGTAACGTGGATATAATAATATCTAAAGGTTGTCTGGAAGGCATCGCCGATAGCGGTGAGATTAAAGTATGTTTTTGTTGTTTGAAACTGGTTGTGTCTGAGCCAACTGAGTTATGTTTTTGAATTGATTATAGTCACATAATAACGGACTAAAAACTTTATTTTTAAAATGATTAATACTTCGACAATGGATGAAATAGTAATAAATAAACAAGAAATAATGAGTTATCTGCTCTAATTATATTAACATACTACAAAAAAATTGAGATAAAATATTTTAAAATTATGTAAATAAACATTGTACATTTTATTTCTATACACGAATGTTTAGCTCCAGTAACACGGAGGTATATGAGATTCTCATTTGGTTTTATCGTGTTTCGGTTTGAAGCTAGTGAAGTTATTGGGTATTATGGGACTTGTTATCTTACTCACATCTTTTATCAAAAAAACATTAACATATACACTCACGCTAGTAAACCAGTGATAGGAAAGATGAGAATCTTTTAGAGTCCAATAAAGCTCTTAGCTTAGCTTTGGACTGGTTTTCTGCAAATAACCTACTTTTAAATGCAAAAAAAAACTAATTGTATAAAATTTTCAATGCTTAGTGTAACCCAAGAAAAATCAAATATTACTTTAGGTAAAAATCCATTAGATCTAGTGCCGTCAACTGTATTTCTTGGAGTTACAATAGATGTTAAATTGCAGTGGGGTCCACACATAAAAAAGATCTCTAGTAAATTGAGCTCCGCTGTATTTGCAATTAGAAAAATTAGACAGCTGACAGATGTCGCGACGGCTAGGTTAGTTTATTTTGCTTACTTTCACAGCATTATGTCTTATTGCATTTTGCTGTGGGGCTCTGCTGCAGATCTGCAGACAATCTTTATACAACAGAAAAGAGCGATTCGCGCAATATATAACCTCCGATCTCGCGACTCTCTTCGAGAACTGTTTAAAGATATTAATATACTGACGTTGCCGGCCGAATACATCTTTCAGAATATAATGTATGTCCGCAAAAATTTAGCTTACTTTAAAAAAAACAGTGACATACACAGTCTAAATACAAGAAATAAGAACAAACTCGCAGTTACAAAGTTAAGACTTAGTAAGACAAATAATACATTTATGGGTAATTGTGTAAAATTTTATAATAAACTACCTTCCGAAGTAACCGATTTGCAGGAACATACATTTAAATTACATGTTAAACAAGTATTGATGTCTAGAGGCTACTATAAAGTAGCAGATTATATAGCAGATAGGGATGTTTGGAATCGGTCCTGCACACTGCACCAAGATACTGTGGCATATATTTGAATGTATAACATTACTACAATAATTATAATCAATGAATCTTAAAGGTCCTTAACTATATATACATATTTGTATATACCTATAATTTTTCTGTTTTGACATTTTTTCTTTCTGTGACGATAATTAATTAAAATAGACGACCGATCGATCGTTCAGTTTATAAAGTGTCTGCCTTTAAATTATCTTTTATATGTAAGTTGTCTTATCGTAGGTATATGCGAATGAATGGTCATTGTAAATGTGGATTTAATGCAATGATACACCCCTTAATTTGATTTTTTATATACTATCATCAAGGTTTGTGTTTTAGTGGTGCTATGTATGCATTAATCCATATATTGATACAATATGTTTAAAAAAAATATTAAAATGAGAGAAAAATAAGTTATAACAATTGATGACGAAAAAAATAAGCCCGGAGTTTCTTTCTGCCTTTCTTCTTCGGGTCGTCATCGCTTAGATAGTTAGTGAAAAGCTGGTAGGTTAGCTAGACTAGGGATTACTTTCCTTCCAAATCCGTCCAGTCTCCTTTCAACTTCTCCTCTCCCGTTCCTGTCCCTTCTCCTGATCATCATCTCCCGTCACTTCCATTACCGAAGATTAGGATTCCTTTAATTTTCCAATCATCATCCTCTTTTTTCCTTTTCCAGTCCTATCCTGGTCGTTGTATCCCTGCCTATCAGCCCTTGACGGTGGATTCCAAGGTCCTACGCCATTAACCATGATTACTCATTCCGTATGGAGAATTCCCATTTGTATTTTGACCTGTCATAAGTGCTTTTTATATGCCTACATGATGAATAAAGATTTTTATTTTATTTTATTTTTAGTACACTCACTTTTCGACGAATTTTTTACAGTCCCATAATGTGATAGGGGGCAGCTTATCGCCATACCGGGCTCAATTCCAATTCGGGGCTGATACTGAGTATTTCTAAATAGAAAAACCCAACATCACTTAAACCGACCCGGGATCGAACCAGAGACCACAGCACAGTAGTCGTAAAGCATGCGCAATTACAACTGCGCCACCGAGGCAGGCAATAATATTTAAGTATATATTTTTTAGCAGCGATAGCCTAGTTGGTTGCGGTATGGACTGTCAAGACGAAAGTCGTATGTTCGAAACCCAAATGGCATACACCTCTAACTTTTCTAAAGTTACGTTTATATTGAATGTTAATTATCGCTTGCTTTAACGGTGAAACCTGAGAGTTCTCATAAGGATTTCGAAGGTATGTGAAGTCTACCAACCCGCATTAGGCTAGCGTGGTGTACTAAGGCCTAACCCCTCTCATTAGTAGAGGAGGCTCGTGCCCAGTAGTGGGACAATGTTTAATACAGGGCTAGTATTATTTTTATATATTTTTTATAGCTTAGAGTGGCTAAACGAGCCAATCATCTTAAGCAGTTACCATCTCACCGATAATATGAATAGTGAGCGTGTTGCCAATCTTTAAGAACATTATCGAACCATTACATTAACTTCCTTCATTATAAATTATATTACAACTTATACAGAAACAAAATGTTACCAAACTTACACTTTTTGAAACACAATTAAATTATTTACGAAACAAAAACACCAATCAATCAGGCATCAACCAATAAATGTCCATATACCGTGAGAATCAAAATTGTAGAAGTCTATTACGATACAAAAGCAACCCAATTCCGCCACTTCATTGTCCACCCTTGATAAAATTTGCCATGTAGTTATTATATCGAATCACAGTACAGGGGTGTGTAATCAATGCACCCCCTCGTGGGTCGCGCGGGGGCCGGCCCGTCATGTGCATCCAACGTATCCATTTGGGCTTTTGTACGCCCACTCATTAAGCGCGCACAGCGTCACTTCGCGTGATGCGATCTACTGCATCTGAGCGTTTTGTTGTTTAATTATATTATAGGGCAGATGATCAGGAGATTTTCAAAAGGTTCGGTATATGGATACATGTTATGGTATAAAAGTTTCGAAATCTATATTGTTTTGTATATTATAATCAAATTGAGTTACATTATTATTATTACAATTATTCAGTTACATTTTAATATTGTACACACACATACACTCACGCCTGTTATCCCCGAAGGGGTAGACAGATCTGTAACCAGTACACCCACTTTTCGCCGAATTTCGGTCCCATAATGTGATAGGGGGCGAGCCTATCGACACACCGGGCACAGATTCCGGATTCCGGGCTAATGCCAAGGAATTTCTAGATAGGAAAACCCAATATCACTTTACCCGACCCGGGGATTGAACCCGAGACCTCAACACAGCAGTCGTAACGTATGCGCAATTACAACTACGACACCGAGGCAGTCCTTTAATATTATATTTTTTTAAACTAAACTAAAAGAATTAGTGAAATAAATTAAAAGGGCAAAGGTATACAATGTCACGCCTCACAACCCATTACAATATGACCACCTACTTATAATGTTACTTTATTTTCTAGTGTTTCAGTAAAGCTAACTTGCCCATAAATCAGAACAACAGCCCTTAACCGTAAATGACATGTTCCACCTGTACATTAAATTAACGACTCATATTAAAACAATTTTAATAGTAAAATAATAAAGGCTACGTAGCTAACAGTAATTATCCGTAGCGGCCGTAAAGTAATTAGCAGCATAGTATCGCATAGTAATTCCACAGAACAATTAGCATTGACGCCGCGCGACATTTCCGAGAAAACACCGAGCACGCAACCTTCCGTTGTGGAACGCGCGACGTTGGCACGAATTTAGTGCCGTCGACCAACAATTTGGGTACGTTGCCTCCCTGCAACTAATATTTATGTGTCTACTTCAAGACATCGCGAGGGCAGAGTGGCTGTTTATGGCAGTTTGAAATTTCACCGCAATATACTTTATTTATAAATATGCTGTATGTTCAAATTACTATAAATTGATACGCATGCATGATGGCGATGATAAAAAAAAAATTAATTAGGAGTACTAAAATCTTGTACTTAACTTGAAACAAAAAAAATGCATTTGTAAAATATGAAATATATGCGCTGGTATTAATATCCGCCCGGATAGCGACCACCGTACACAGGGTGTAAAACCCGCCATAGTGGCACACGCAAGTGTGTCGCGTTCCGGGATCAGCCAGTGTACATGCGGTTTTTGTTGAGGATCTATAGTTGGGGTACGCTATTTGGCCGTTTTGGGGCCTTCTGAATACTTTGACACTAGACCCTCAACCGCTTCTTCACCTTCTTGCCCATGGTGTAGTGTGAAGAAGTAGGCCGGCATGTTTGTGTTGAGTAGCGGCGGATAGATCGTCTCTACTACTCGGCTACTCGATACTCAAATTGGACGGCACTGCGTATACCATCAGGTGCAATGTGGTCACTTTGCCGTGCCAGGATAAAAAAAAGAATTAAACATGTTTGTTCATGCAGCGATAATTAATAAAATGCAATGCAATACGGTCATTGACAAAGCATAAGGTGCGATGCACGGGGTTCGTTGACAGCACCACGGTCGCGAAGGGCGACACGCTACGCTCGCTTGCCGCTGCACCGCGTCGCTCGTGTTAATTTGCCTCCCGATACTATCGCACTCGATGTGCCCCTGGCCACGCTCCATCGATGGCCATACTTCGGCTTTTTTTGTTGATCTGCGACCTTAAAGAATGGGGGTGAATTTAGTAGAATTTTTAACAGTGACTTATCCTTGATTATTTTGGCCATCGACGATACTTCGATCTCAAGATCTGGGTGATGCAAACACGCTCACGATGGAAAGCGTGGCGGCGGTGACCGTTATCGATTTTCAACTGAATGTAGTACCGATTACATTAATTTTGTATGAAATATCAGTTCGATCTAGAATGCTGAATAGGTTCGCCGCAAAACATATTATAAGCCGTGACTCCATTAAATAAAAATAATCCTATAAAAATAGTACATACATACATACATATACACTCACGCCTATAATCCCCGAAGTATGCCCCGGGTAGGCAGAGGTGTAACCAGAACACCCACTTTTCGCCGAATTTCGGTCCCATAATGTGATAGGGTGCGAGCTTATCGCCATACCGGGCACAGGTTCCACACTGCGGGCTAATACTGAGAATTTCTAGATAGAAAAACCCAATATCACTTTACCCGACCCGAGGATCGAACCCGAGACCTCAGCACAGCGGTTGTAACACATGCGCAATTACAACTGCGCCACCAAGGCAGTCTAAAATATAAAAATAATATTAAATGATTACCCCGATTTTGCCTCAATTAGATACGTGGGAACTATCTGTTCTCTTTTCATATTAAAAAACGTATGAGTGTTTCAGATTATAGTTGTATACACAGTTCTTATAGATGAGTGTAGGATGATCCGCGTACAGACATGGTGTAAAAACAATCTGTTTTTGCTCGGATACCGTTCTCAAAGGTCGTACATCAATCTTCAAGCTTTTTACAGTTTAATTATGTCCATATCATATCAAGTATGGAAAAACTGGTTGTATCTCTGTTACTTGTGTGATGTAAAATGTGTAGTTTATTTCCTCTGAAATTGATCACTTGATAGTCGTAAGTAAGATGAATTGAACTTCAAACTTTTAAACAACTACTAAATTATATTAAATGATCGCTTGTGAAAGCTCGAGTTGCGAACGTTTTCATTAAAGCATGAACATAAAGTGCAACAGACAATGAAATGTTGTATGAGATTTAATTACCATATGTATACGCCGCTGCACATTTTAATTAACTATAAATATGTGAAAAAATTATATTATTATCTTTGAAACAAACGCGATAAAATGCACGTTATTGCTAGGGATCATTATTAAATTCCGTGTATAAAACTTATACGTACGTGTAATTGCATATTTTTGTGTAAGTTATATTATCCCAAATATATACGAGAAGTTAACATGAAAAGTAATAAATGTTATTATTTTACTGCTTTATGTCTTTCATTAGAAAAGCGGTAATGTTAGTAAGTTGATGGGAAAGTCTCTGAGTATTAATCTTTTGGCTAAGATGAGATTCGATAGGTACAAACTACAGACAAACACACTGTAAAAATTATTTGAATATATCTCTATTCTTCTTGATTAAAAGAACCATTTTTGATTTGACAGATATAATATGCGATGAAAAGTTAAGTTTTCGTCGCGAAAAAGTACATAATTATAAACGATAAGTTTACCTTACTTGTTAATCGACAGACTACCATGACGCGTTTAGCAAAACCTAGTATATATTAAAAACGTACAAGAACCCGTAAGGCGGAATGTCGAAGTGTCATTATTAGATTCCGATGCGGCATCGTGTAGTGCGCTCGGGTGAACGACCGAAATCGGCGCGGGCGCGACCTTGCCTGACTCCGCCTCACCTACATACGCCGCAGTGGCGAACCAAAAGGCCACTTTTGCTTTCGACAATTCGCAAAAAATCCAGCCTCGCATCTTTGTTTCATTCCGCGGCAGATGACGCATCTAGACTCGCGAGTTCACATGTTGCAACGGTGGTGCATTATTGATAATGCTTAATTAATGGGTGGTCTCGTCGTACTTTTCATTCAAAAAACATTTTGAACGTATATGTTTAGTTGTGTAGTCTGCCATTGTCGCCTTTTGTATTTGAAGCCAAGAATGAACGTCGTAAAATCTTTGTGCAAAGATAATCATTACACCAATTAAAAGTTCAATGGGTTTAATGATGTTCGATATCAAATTAAAATCCCCCTCACGGTAAACTGAATTCTTCAGCGAAAAAGGTCTTTGAAAAATTGGGTCAATTACCGGCAAAGTTCGCTGCGACGTGCGAAGACGGTGGAGAAATGCAACCCCAGTCACGAACGATGTGGCTTCACAAAGGGCGAGGGTGTCCCTTGATATGCGACACCACGCTGCCTCCACCTCTCCACCCCCGGCCCACCCTCCCCTCCTTCGAGAAAACTTACGGTGCGCATCTCTAACCACAAAGCTCATAATTGCACACAACACAGCCGCATCTACTATTATTGTTATAGGACGTTCGTTACCTGTGGATCTCGACTAAAAAGGATTTAAAACATGTTACTCGCGAGAATGCCCCTAGAATAAACATTTCAAGTGGTGAGAGTCGGGTTACTCGGCTAAATAACGAGCCGTTTCACTTTAGAAGTGGAATAACGTCACGTAGACATCGAGCGAGGCACGCATGATTGAAACGTACCACCAGCGGCGTCTTCGCCGTGAATGTCTAAGCGCTTAAATAATAAAAAATCTTTTTCCCGAACGCGTGAACAATGAGTAAAATTGTTTGTTATGTCGGTGGGGCGCAGTGTGCAGCCGTGCAGCCGCGTCGGGCGTACGTGCTGTGAATGTCACGAGGCCGAAAATAACAATGTGTGCGTTCGATCCGGACGGGCGTTCGGTCAGTGCAGTCTCGTTGCGTCACTGTACTGGACCGCGGGGCATTGCACCTCGCGTCGTAGCGAGCCACGAGCCGCGACGAAGAGCGCTCGCACCCTCCCTCTCGCTCGTCGCGTCTCTGAGCTAGCGTGTGCTATCGATCCCAATTGTTCAACAGCTGATTTGTTTTTGAAGTGTGGACGGGAAGTTTGACCATGTGAATTTTTGTTTGCAGCGGCGTGGCGGTGCTGAGTCCGACGGAGAGCGGTGGCTGCAGCGGTAGCGACATCACGGAGCCGCGCTCGCCGCGCAGCCCAGAGTCCTCGAGCGACACCGCGGAGGAGGGCGCGGGAGCGCGCATGCCGCCGTGGGCGAGTGACCCGGCGCCGCCGGCTCCGCGACGCCTCGCGGCACAACCGGCACCCGTCCGCCGCCCCAACCCGCCGGTCCACCGCCGCATCACCGAGTACTTCAACCACAAAATGAAGCCACAGAACGGCCTCAAGCGCGACAACACCGCGCCCCTCAACGACGACACCAAAAGAAAGTGCCTACCCAAAAACGGCGTCACGCACGATTTGGAAAAATATATTTCTTATTTATCGCATACGCTCAGTCCTAAAGTGTTGATGGACGTGGGGAAACAAGCCGACCCCACACGTAGACCATCCGCGTCCGCCGTGAATGGCTTCGTAGACTCGACCAAGGCAGCCGATCTTAGTAAATCGACTAATACGAACATTAACGGTATCGTCGACTTCAGTAGGTCTAAGGATAGCAGTGACAGGATACACACGACGATGAACGGTTTTGTTGAAGTGCGGCACGTCTCTGAGACGTTTTCTAAAGAGAAGCCATCGGGCGGGCATCTCAATGGGCTGGTAGACGGCAAGAAATACGCTCTCGAAACAAAAACTACAACGGACCCATCCGCCAATTGCATTATGCCATTTAACAAGAAGAATGGCGAACCTACTAAACGCAAAGTTCCCATTCCCGCTTCTAATGATATACTTAACATTAGGATAGCACCTGCTATCACTGTCAGTCAATCACCTAAAAAACTAGCGACTTCTAAACCGGAATCTTTCAGAATGAATGGTGTCGTGAGTTCAACGACCAAGCTAGACAGCAGGATGAATGGAGTCACCTGTGGATCAAACAATCTCAGCTTAAATCCGATCTCTGCGAAACCGGTACCGGCAAAAAAAGATGCGACCAAAAAAAATTCAACGCTGACCAAAAGAACGAACAGAAAATCATCTGCTTGTATTGCGAACAGTAAAAACTTGACGTGGTCGAAAGCGAACAATCTGAAACAAGTTCAACTTCAGAAACAGAATTGCGTTAACTCCATTCAAAATTCTTCGATAAAGCAGAACGGGACCGATGTCAATGCCGCGCCGAAAATGAACATCTCAAACGGAGTTCGACAAGTATCGATGACGATGAATGGGAGTTTAGGCAATTTAAATGTTCCTGTTACTAACCTCCAGAACTGTCACCAAATTAACATACCGCAACCTTGCAATGGCACCGTGCCGTCAAATAATTTACCATCGTTTGTTGCTGTACCTCAAAATGTGATGCTGACTACATTGAGAATACCTCAAAACGGTTTACCCGCGCAAACGTTAGGGCAACAAAATAGCATGACGGCTTTCAATCGGACAAATGTCAATGTGTCAAGTCCAACTAAATTGAGTGGTCAGTTTGTTTTTCCGCTTATGCAAAATATAAACGGGACAGTCGTTCAAATACCTAATCTAATGGCGAAAATGCCCAACTTCGTCCTTCCTCAATCACCACAGTTGACAACACAAAGACAGGATCACATGCAAAACCAGCACCACATACAAAACCAGCAGGCTGCGCAAATTCTTATAAACGGTACTCTATTGAAGCTCGCTAACACCATGACATCGACGTATACTAGTGTAAATAAAGCAGGACCGGTCACGAGTCAGTCCATACCGGTGATGAATAAGAATGTCGCCGGCCTCCAGAGTGTCGGAGTGACACTTCAATCGAAACCGAATTATACTGTCAATCTTAGCCACCCGGTTCTTATGCCACAACCAGGTTTTATTGTCACTTCTGTGCCAAATATAAATGTGAAAGAGACCTGGAGTTATTCGGGAACCAACACCGCGTCTTCCTCACAAACAACGTGCTCAAATCATATAGCTAACCACCCACCGCCTGTGTTGGCGAACTTCGCCACTCAGGCGCTACACACGAGTAGTATACCCATAGCGCCAGTAAAACCACCCGACAACCCCATCCAGGGTACCGATCCACCCAGCAGCACAGTCAAGGAGCAAGAAATAAGAGAGATGACTACTCCAAAGTGTGATATACCTTGGCTGTCTAAAAATGTTAACAATAATATTGTTCCATTAGATACTAATAAAAAAAACACGAGGCCTTTCGCACAAGTAAGTAGTTTATCAGATAAATTAGAAGTGTTAGTGACAGATAAAAATAAGGAACACAAGGGTGACGAGAAGAAAGATGCGACAAGGAAGGGTAGTGAAGTTGAGGAACTGAGAAAAGTAGAAGAAGTTGCGAGGCGGGAAGATACTATATTCACGCAAATAACTGTTCTGAAGGATGTTTCGTCGAACGTGCACAACGCTGTAATCGAGACAAACTTTTGTAGTACGATGACGGAGTCGGAATCAGGGATAGGTACGGATAAGTCGATAGATTCGCCAAGTGACTCACAAACGAGTAAAGAATGCGACGAGGACTCGACGCTGTCCCTAAGTGTGAGTGTGTGTTCGGTGGAGGTACAGAGCCAAAAGAGTCCGATCCTGAAGCAGCCGAAGACGCTGCGGTTCCCGCCAAACAGTGCGAATAAGACGAACAGCGACCAGAGGACGACTAGCACAGACACGACTACCACGGTCTCCGTATGCCTGTGGGAGAAATGCAAGAAAGAGTTCGAGAGTGATCCTGATCTCTTAGATCATTTACGAGTAAGTTATTTTATTTACGTCTTCAAAACAAATGTAGTACTAACTAGTTCGTTCATTCAGTTTCATCAGAACAATTTACTGATCAGCCTGGCATTTTGAGCCATTACTCATGATTTAACTTTTCTTAGTAGCGGGAAGAGATTCGTGTAGTATTCCTATTAATGTAGTAACCCATGCAAATTAGTGCGCATTATTATCTAATTATATTAATAATATACTACATATTGTAATGTAAAAAGCTAATATTTAAAAGCAAGTATTGTAATGCCAAAACTTATAAATATAAACGTTGAACCTTGATTTCTTGCAGGCCGCCCATGTAGAAACCCAGGCTGGGAAAGAAAACTACGTGTGCTTATGGGAACGGTGTAAAGTCCGCGGCAAGCCGTCATGCTCGCGGCTCTGGCTGGAGCGGCACGCGTTGTCTCATGGTGGGAACAAACCCTTCAAGTGCATCGTCGATGGCTGCGAACGTCGCTTCTCCACTCAGGTATAATTACGTTCCATTACTCTGTTAACCCTTAGTCACTAATGTTACTTTCAACAGGCTTGCTTCGACCATAGAAACGGCGTATGATTTTGGAAGTGTAATCTCAATGGCAGTGTTTTTTAAATTTTCAGTAAATGATGTAAAAGTGATATTTTCGTTCAGCTTATTTCTCTTTAAAAATAATATTTTTAGTGTTTGCGATTTCACTGAGATTTATATTATTGAGATTTCACTTCTCCTATGCTTATAAGATACATAATACTTTTTACCTTTTTATGCGTTTACAGCTTCGGATGTGGTTCAGATACGTATAATAAATCTTTTAAGGATAAATATGTTAAGAAGTCTTCACAGTCAGCATATGTGCTGTCTCTATGTTATGTTTCAGTTGTAGTTTTTTTTTCATTTCACATAATGATTTCTTTGATTTATGTTCATATTTGTGACTAGATGTGAATTTGACAGTACATTCAGAGTTGGCTACTTCAATATTATTACTTGCCATTATTTGAGTGTCCTAAATGTAATTATATTTTCATAAGGCGTCATATTCAGTCACCAGTGATTGATTGGCTCATTTATCATCCTCAACACTTGTCTTCCAACATCTATTTCATCATACTACCTTTCCAGTCGTATTCTTGTATTTGTGTTTGGTGTATCTGACAATACACTGTATCATATTAATGTGATTAGATTGATAGATCGTCTTTTCTCAATTTCATTATCCATAATCGATATTTGACTTTCAACGATCTTCGGATCAGCATATTCAGTACATATCAAAGTAGTTTCAGTTGCCTTCAATTGATCGTTTTGTATCGTGATCTCATCGCAAAATGATTTAGCATCAGTCATCAATTTTAGAACAATCACTTGTGTTGTGTTTTCTTTCCCCAAGGTACAGAAGAAGACATCCTTTGGCATACATCTCTATAGCTGCCTCCACGTCTTATCGTTTTGTTTTTTAGTTCAATAAACATATGTGCTGTTTTAAGTGTTTTTTGTTCGTTACCACTACGTGGACGGGACGTGCGAGTGTATCATCACGCAATGATGAAGTTCAAGTACTGTTGTAGGATTAGAAAACGTTTCGATTGAACATTTCCCATTCAGCATAGGCCCACATGAAGTGTTTAAAACTCGTGGGCATATTTTGCTGTTTCCGTTTACATATCATCACTCCTAACGAGGAATTGAGACTTATTGTCGCCCTCATTTACCTCAAAGTTTGTCCTCTTGAAACACTATATTTGTGAAACTATGATAATAATACATTTTATATTATCTGCGATAATATAATTATTACAAATCGTACAATTCACTTTTTCAATATGGGAAATTTGAAGTCGTTTCGAGCATAATTGGCCCTATTGTTCGTTTTCTGATGGATGTGTGTGTGTGAAATTACAGACGTTATTGGAACGACATGTGAACAACCATTTCAACGAGGTGACATCACACACGAGTGGAGGGAAGAAGACCGCGGAGGCAGGGTCCAAGATGATCAGGAGGAATGGAAAGAAGCTTAGGTACCGAAGGCAGCCATGGTCTGGTGAGTACAAGTTCACTGGTTTTCTTTCACTCTTTTAGATCACTCTTTCACTTTCTTTTAGATATCGTACAGTTGGATCTACAAATCTGCCCACCGATATGATATGCTGTCAGTCATCGATGAGCAGAAAACATAAAAACTAGAATCCTGATGGCCATAACTAATCTCTTTAAATTAATGAAATGTTAACAAAGAACTAGATTTCGCGATTACTAAAATGCAAAATTTGGCCTCACCCGCGTGAATGTCGAGATTATACCGATAATTTACTGTACCACAATAAAAATTCTATCGATAAATTTTCAGAATAGGATCATTAGTTCTACAAATCTTCTGAATCTAAACAGCTGTAGGATGTGTTTTTTATTCTGGCACGGCAAAGTGACCACGTTGCACCTGATGGTAAGCGCAGTGCCGTCCAATTAGAGTATCTAGTAGCAAGAGACAATCTCTCCCCCGCTACTCGGCGTGCTTCTTCACACTTGGGCAAGAAGGTGAAGAAGCGGTCGAGGGTCTTAGTTTCAAGATGCTCAAAAGGCCGCAAAACGGTCAAACATCGTACCCCAACTCTAGACCCCCGACAAAAATCGGATGTACACTGGCTGTTTTTTTTTATAGCATAGTCCGACAAACGAGCCAGTGGGTCAACTGATGTTAAGTGATCTCCACCGCCCAGGAACATCCACAATACCGAAAGTATCATGTATGCGCTGTCGGCTTTAAAGGACAGGAATAGGAATTAGGGAAAGGAAGGGGGAATCTGGGCCTCCGGATATCTCACTTACTATACGAAACGCGGCAGTAAACTGTCACTTTACGTTGGTTTTCTGTGAGACAGTGGTACTACCCCGGTCGAGCCGGCCCATTCATGCTGTAGACAAATATGTCTACAGCGTGGCTCTACCACTATCAACCGGCTAATCCCGGAACGCGACACTTGCGTGTGCCACTATGGTGGGTTTTACACCCTGTGTACGGTGGCCGCTATCCGGGCGGATATGAATATCCCACCACCAGCAAAAATGTTAGTATATATGGTATGATGGATGTGTGTGGTGTTACAGCGCGCATGTTCGACTTCTTCGACACTGGCATGATGGAGGGGCTGGCGTGGCGGCTGCTGCGCTGCACTCGCTGGCGGCTGGGCGGCGCGTGTCCGCTGCGAGAGCCCCAGGGTCGGCACACCCTCACGCTGCATGCCGCGCTCGCCGCCACCAGATACAACGCCGTCGAGCGGAGACGGGAGGCGCTGCTGACATACTACCCTCCTCATGTGTTAGTAGACATATTTATATATTTACAGTTTTTTTCCTGTCATGGCAAAGTAACCACACTGCACCTAATGGTAAGCGCAGTGCCGTCCAAATAGAGTAGCGAGAGACAATCTATCTCTCGCTACTCAACACAATCATGCCGGCCTGCTTCTTCGCACTACGCCATGAGCAAGAAGGTGAAGAGCGGGTCGAGCGTCTATTGTAAGAGTTCTGAGAAAGCCAAATATCGTAGCAAACTCTAGACAACCGACAAAAACGGGATGTACACTGGCTGATCCCGGAACGCGACACACTTGCGTGTGCCACAATGGCGGGTTGTACACCCTGTATACGGTGGTCGCTATCCAGGCTGATGTGAATATCCTACCACCACCAACATTCTATTACCTTCTAGACTAGGTTCTTCTTCTGTTCCCCACTCAGTTCTGTTTTATTCTTCTTTATCCATGTGTCTGTAGAGTAACGTGTTATAGTAGTCCTCTAGTGAAGGGGGAAGATTTCCAGTCAGGCGGGTGTCATGCCGCTCCAACCGTTGATATTTGGATCTTGTATAATTATCTTACACATCGCGTAATTTTTACTACCGCCTGGCATCTTTGCTATTCGTCGGTGTGAGGTGCTTCGTGCCGCCACATGTCCTTTATTGTCCTTCATTATCCTAGCTATCCGAGCTTATGAATTCCTAATGATCTGAAATAAAAATATGTGAATAATTTTTAAAGGACGATGAAAATACTCCTCGTGTAATCCTACTTTCCTACTAATATTATAAATGCTAATGTTTGTATGGGTGGATCACGCCACAACGGCTGGACGGATCTGGTTGAAATTTGGTATAGATATATATTCTAGTCTGGAATAACACAGGCTTTTTATCCCGGAAAAGTGTACAGATCAGATTGTTTAGTTTTTCGCAGAGCAAGGGATCAACCTGATTTTCTGCAAAGCGGCAGTTCAGGGATCAGAAAATGACATAGGCTACTTTTTATCCCGATAAATTATTCCTATGGTATAGCAAAATATCGAAAGGTGTAATAGCAGATGCGTCCATGGGTTGTTTACCTTTTCATCCAAAATTAACCTCCACGCGGGCGGAGCCGCGGGCAACATCTAGTCTAAACATATTTCGAAGTTGTTGAAAAGATCGACAAGCATCTATGGCAGTTATAAATTTATCGAAAAGAATAATGCTATTATAACTTCTTTATGACTTTCTTATTCTAGTTGAATACTTTAAGACATTCGTAGTAGATATATTTGAATTCTGACGCCATTATGATGTTTCAGGTAAGCGATTATTTTGGAGTATATGAATATGTATGAAGTATCGTCCCAAGAAGTATGTTTGGACATTTAATGGGAACTACTGTATTCTTACCAGGCACTAACTAATGCCCTTATATTAATTTACATTTCCTAAATTACCGTTTATGCTTAACAGAGTAGATTTTTAAAGCTAAATTCTAGATACTTTGAAAAAAAATTGGTTAATTTGGAATTTTCCTTTGGCAAACCATGTCGTAATTTATAAAATAAAGTTATATTAGAGGAATAGTCAGACCCTTCTAATGTATTGACAGCCTCCGTGGCGCAGCGGGCGAGTAGCCAGCTATAAAACGAGAGGCCGTGGGTTCGATTCCCGCACCGGGACAAATATTTGTGTGACAGATAGATATTTGTTTCGGGTCTGGGTGTTGTGGGACCGGAGTCCCTCATAGTTTTTGATACCCGCGATACAGGTTTGACCTAGTGTGGGGTCAGAACTATGTGTGTGACTGTTGGGTGTATCTATTTATTTTATTTGGAAAAAAATAATCAATATAAATTATCGATACAGGACCTTATTAATGTTGGTACTTTCGATCTGCCCGACAGCACGGAATTCCATTAGTTTATTGTATTGTGGTTTAAACAGGTAACACACAGGTGGGTGGGACGCCTACGTGTTTATTTTAAATATGTGATTTATTATACACTTGGTAATCTTTTATTCAAGTTTACTCCATCAAAATTGATAAAAAAACTTTTTTGCTCCACAAGATTCGACACCGGAAGTGTTAAAGCGATTTTGCTGTTAAAATATTCAATTTGTAATGGATATTAATATTTAATGTGATTTAAATAAAAATTCTTTTTGGTGATTTATTTTAATACATTTTACGAGTCCACTTTTTGCCACACCTCACTGTCGAATTGATGACTCGATTTTTGTCGGCCTATTTTATTATTGTTGTTTGCCACATTTGCAATATTGCAAAAATCCATTGTTTTGATGCATCGTATCGATATTTTAGCGAAACAATCTAAAATTACTTAAGTGTATAATAATCGTTGTTCTGCTCAATCATCACTATTATGGTCAACTTACAGATATATCTATAGTTATATAGTTGTCGAAAAGACATCGCTTTACTCAAATTCATACGCCCTATATGTGAAATATGAGTCGTATAGAACCAAAGTCGGTAAAGTAGGTTGGGCAAAAAAATTAAGAAATTAAAATATGCATCGACTATTCCAATGTTTTATAATGAAATCGGCTATAAACCCTTCTAAAACACATCAAAAGTTACTTTAGAACCAAAGTCGACAATCTGTCATTATCAACTAATCCGAAGAGTCTGTCAAGTCAAAAAATCTTATTTCTCATGAAGTCAATAAACAATCAAAAATGACAAACTTGGCTGTACAGTAGCAAAGACGGTCATGTTACCTTTTTTTTAATACCTGAATAGGCAGACGAGCACACGGGCCACCTGATGGTAAGTAGTCACCGCCGCCCATAGACTTCAGCGATGCCAGCACACAGCGGGCACAGCAGAGCCGCTGCCTTAGTTCGGATCAAACTCGTTAATCTAGAAAATTTTATAAGACTTTTCACGGTTAAGCTTAATTTTTTATCATCGTTGTTATTGATTAAATTAAATATCTCTTCAGATTAAAATAAAATATTCAGCAAAATTGACTTTCGACTTAAACCAAAGTTATCGAATTTGAAAAAAAAACATGTAAAAATTACTTAGCCGACTTTGGTACTATACGACTCATCTATAATAAATAGTGCATGTTGTCATCACATAGCCTCTTTATTTTATTTTTAAAGAGGGATCAACATGCATTGCCTTGGTGGCGCGCAAGTCGATATGTGGATATCAATATCGACTGTGCGCATCACTCAATATTCGATATTGGTCTTGATCAAAATTTCTCGAAATTGCTATAAAAATAAGCAATTTACTCATTATTTAATGGATAATATATTTTATTTCGATTGATAAAAAAATAAATTAATTTCAATTGGCACATGTTTTCATCGACTTATGCAGTTGGTCCTCACTAGTATTCATGCTTAGCTTGCTGTTGCAACGAAAATGTGCCACACAGAGTGTTTCTTATTCCAAAGCAAAGTTGCTAGCATAAAAAACAATGAAATTAAACTACATCGGCATGATCGATTGCATTTACGAGTCACGAAAAATCTTTGTTTTGTAATAATTCTGATTGGTATATTATTAGGTTTTAGATGTCATGTAACTGGCAAAATTATATTTTTATGTTTTTATTTTAGCACCATACTCCAAATGACTTATCCTGAATTATTTTTATTTCATTGTAAATGTCAAAGAAATATGAAATCATTGTTTGTTGAATATACAACGCGTGCTGAGATTTAATATTTCTTTACTCCGAATTGCTAGCATCTCACTGGGTTGCCAGTCCCAAGACTAATATAATTTCGATATCACATTTTAGTTACATTATATTAAGTTAAACGCATACTAACATAATTAATGAAACCTATTCATCCATCGCAAGCTTTATAGTCTAGCACGATTCTTATAGATGTTTCTTTATTCCCATCGGGATTGCAACCCAAAACACGCTGCAAACACATTCCTGTACAAGACAATTGGCAAAACATTGTGTACTAAATTATTTCCTTTCAGATGGTGTATCGATAATATATCGATATTTAACTTGTGTTTGCAGCTGCCTCTGTGTGGCGCGATCGTTTCGTGATGTTCAATGATCTATTTAATTCCAGGTTGGAGGACGAATGGGTGCCGGAGAAGGACGTGAAGCGGGTCAAGAGAGTCGAGATCGCCTCGTTACCTGTCTCTACCAAAGTGATATTGTACGAACAGTTCTGCGCGTCGTATCGCAAGTCACCATCGCCGCCGCCTGTGAAGCGCACACCCCTCCCCGTCCCCGTCCCCCTCCCACTCCCACCTGCACCCACGTCACCCCCCTCGCGCACCCTCCCCGCCAGGCACTGCACTTCCTCCCGGCTACTGAACAACCTGATCGCGAAGCAGAAGCGGACGGCGGAGACTCGCAACGGCTGCAGCGCCACGAATGTACCGATGCTATACAAGGAGGAGGAGAAGTCTGAGCGGGTGGAAGTGAGCGGCGCGAAGAAGCGGAAGCTCGGCCGGCGGTACGGCGGCAACGTGTTTTGGCCGTGCGGTCGATAATTGTGCGATTTGTTGGGCTCGTGTTACACCGTATGCAGTGTTTTTGAATGTGTCATTGTATATGGGTATCGACATTATTATTCGGTTAGAACATTAGTGCCGTTAAAAGATCGATATTTTTTTCTCGGACATAAAAGCTGACAGACAGTAGTGTATAGTTGTTTTTTTCTAATGTCGATACAGTGTAAAGTAAGACCAAGAATTCGAACATTAAAATCGATATATCGATGAATTCGATAGCGAGTGTAACACGGGCCGAGACAGATGTTGATTCTCTCGCGTCCGTCGCGGAGGGATTGTCGCCAAAGATTGTTGGTATCGCCACGCGGCGTCCTGCTGCCGCACAGCAGGCGTACATTTTAAACACACAAGACTGATGATTTAATTTTTTATAATGATATTTGAACGTTACATTATAACGGGCCTTAGTGCGCGTGTTGTAGCCGCGGTGCGAACGACCTGTACATAGTTAGCGCGAATACATGATGGAAATGGGGGAGTTGGGAGTTGTATCATAGGCGATTTAGCTTAATTCGGAGGGGAGCGATGAGCTCGGAGTTAGTCTGAATATATGTTAAGTTAGCGGTAAGCTGTCACGACCAGCTGTATCGACCACTGCCAACCTGTACATATTAGTGAGTAAACGAGTTGATTCGTATAGCGTAGTTTTGATTTGCGTTCGTGCGCTTTTGATTTGTTTAGTTCGTCCGTCATGGACGCACTCGCTCGAAGGGTGTCTTGTGTCTGTCCGGACTTGGTAGCGTATCCACTCATCACTAAGTGCCTAAGCACGTTTACTACCAGTATGATAGTGTTCACTTTATATCAGGTTGTTCCCTTGTAGTCATATCAGGGCGGAGTTCGCATTTAGTTTAGGTATTTTGATATTCGACATCGCAAGTACTGTCTGTCGAGTTAAAGAAGCAATCTTGTTTGTATGCGGAATCAACAGCTGTCTGTGTGTGTCTCTCACCGACCGATATGCCTCAAGACGTCACATGGACTTCGTTTTACATGAACTATGTTGAGGGGTGGAAGAATCACTCTACTCAGAATGATTGACGTAAAGAAAATGTCGATAAAATAAATCGATAATAGGGACGTAACGAATGCTTAATATTTAACGGGTTCAATTTGGCGTCTTGTAGGTTTATTGGTCTGTGCTATTTTTAAATACGTGTGTATTGACAACGTCACTGCCATTTTGGAGTTGTGTTTAGTTTTACAAAACCATGTAATGTATGTTAAGTGTTGTTCGAATCGAGTTGATCGGTGAGTCGCCTAAAGTTTTAACCAATGACGCGATCACGATTTTGTTGTGATCTATTTTTAATACATATATTGGACAAATATAAATGGAGAATTTAATGTGAATGCCGATTACTCTAAATATGTCATTTTAATTCTAGCTATGAGTAAAAACATATGTATGTGTATGTATTTACTCATAGCTACAATATTTAATTTTATGATTTTATTTTCACAGATTTTTGTAACAATAGTCTTTAATCAATAAAACCACCTCGAACTTGGGCTTCGACACTTTGCATTAGAGCCTCCAAATTGACTTAACCTTTTCGGGTTGAATTTTCGATTAATATTTTTTAATCGATATAAGCAATATATGGCGCCTCACTGGTCGACTCGACTAGAACCCCCAGCCTCGAACATTGTACTGTTAGCAATAAATGTTTTGTGATAAGAGAATAGTTAATGATAATGTTCCAATAACCTTGCACAAATGACGCAGTTTACTGTTTATGTACATACGCGATGGTCGGAACAATAAACAGATATATCGATAGATGTTGTCCATTCATCTTACACAGCACAGAAATGTTGGTGATGAGATAACTTTTTGATATTCCATCATCTTTATCGATATCGATAGTCTCGACACTGATCGAATATCAAAAACGCTAAGCTGTTTTATGCAGATTATTAGATAAATGGCACTGAGTCGCGGGAATCATCGATTGAATATAGTAGGAATATATCGATAGTCGATTCATGTGTTGGAAGTTTTGTTGGTCAGATTCCCGCGACTGCATTGTCATTCGTCATTCGTCATTGGGCGGAGCGTCGTAATATGATTATAATAGGAAAGTGTGTGAATTATATCAAGCCAATGATTTTCAGAGCGTCAATAGAACATTTTCTAGACAAGTTTTAGATATTAAAAGAGAACATTTTGGATGTCCCTATACAGATGTTGTCAGATTAAAATGCCTTTTTAGCCACTTAAGGGATTTTACAAATGAAGGTTAAAAACGTGGAATGTAATTTGTGTTCTGTGCTCACACGATCTCGATAGTATTTGTAGTTAGTGCCTGTAGAGTTAAGTTAGGATGAATTAACGCGTGGACTCGGTGTTAACTTAATATACTGAAAACACCATATTTTTCAGACTTTCGCTTTTCGTATATGGAGATTCTATTAGATTCATTTCGTAGTTTAAAACGGTTAGTAGAATAAAGTGAAAAGTATGTGTATTATATAGAGGGAGCCTTAGGCGTGTTTAGATGCACCCGTCAGCTGATGGATTTAACGATAAGTGGAAAAGAGACGGCTGACTCGTGCGAAGGACAGTCGACATCGTTTGTGGCGGTAGGTGGCGGGAGTGTGTCGCGTCAGCCGTCCTGCTCTAGACGCCACGCGGCAGAGCGAGACGGCGATAGTGTACGCAGCTCCGTAGCACGTACAGACCCAAAGAAGCGTTATAGGAAAATGATCTAGTAGTGAAGTTGGTGCCTGATCGTCGGTGTGTTGTGGATATCGTATGCTGTAATGATCAGAATACCGTTTTAGACATCCCTTTTGGAACGTTTCCAATGTACTGATTATTATTTCTTTTGATTAATTAAATTTTAAAATTTTAGTATAATTATTTTACAGCACTGATAGTAGTGCCATAATTATTTTATTGGCTCGCTTTTGTTTTAATAATAAATTATTGTTTTTTTGTATAGTGAAATTCGACACCAAAATTAGGAAGACTTGGGTTTTTCTATCCGTACAACAAAATGGACTTGAATATTTGATCTCAAATAGACAGTGTTTGGTTTTGAGAATGCTTGTGAACTTGCATGAAATGTACGCAAACTTAAATTCGCTCAATTCGTTATGTAACTTGCACGATGCATGCGGCATGCTGCGTGCTGTATGCTGTACTACTGCATGCGGTATGCTGCGTGCGGTATGCGGCATGCTAGATGCGGCATCCACTCTGGCCTATTGAATTTGTTCGAGTACAAATGTTTATTTCACTTCGGGGACAGCGCTACGTTTGGAAAGTTATTGACCGGACAAATTATTATATACCGTGTATAATAGTGTTAGATCGGAAGTTAAATTTAGAAGAGATATTTTGTAAAACACCTCCGCGCGAGGGTCGAAATTATATCGGGAGTAAAAATTAACACTTATAATATTCATAAGCGCTAAAAGATAAATATATTTTTGATCACTGCCATCAATAGTCGTAATGTGGACATCCCTTTAGTTTGCATGTCAGTGGGCCGGCCCGGTCTAAGTTAAGGTAATAATTTACGTTTCAATCGCATGCAAAATAGTTCAGTTCAGCCCGAGGGTACTTCTGGGAACAAATACGTGGTCTGCCGGTAGCCGGTCAGACAAACAGACGGGTCACCGGATAATGACATGTATATGTAAGTTTAATTTTAATTACCAGCGTGTATCCAGTGTTGTGAGGCGTGAAACACATTACAGCGGCGATGCAGACGCGCTGATGTGATGTACCGTCAAGCTGTCGTGACGTCACGCCGCCCGCCCGCAGACCGCGTTCTAGTAGCGTATGACGTCACAACATTTACACAGTAGTGACGTAGGTGTCGGTTTGCCGGCGGGCGCGCGACGTGTAACTCATGGAATGTAAATAGTTAAGTATTTATTATTAAGTATTATTCTGCATAGTTCTGTAATTTGCTTCGCGCCGGTGGTGGCGAGGGCGCTGCGGGCGGCTGTGACGTCATGCGTGTGACGTCAGCAGGCGCGGCCGCGGCGCGCGGGTAGTCTAGTGGTAGTGTACGCGAGTTGTCTTTCATGTTTCCTATATTATGCGTTTATTATATGAATGTTCTCCTTTATTGTAAATGTTTGACGAGGATACAATAGTACGCTGTCGGAGCCGTTGTGTTCCGGATAGTAAGCACTACTTATATTCAATTTGTAGATATTTAATTATATATAGTATAATGTTTTATGCGTTGTCTTATTTGCTTATTCCCCTTGTGGTGAGATCCGTGAAGAATAATTTTAATTTGTACCCCAACTGACAATGGGTGAAGCTACCTCAATTAATTTATCACACATTTTGGGCATAATAATAGTGAATGTTATTTTAATGTGGAACCACGAAATTTGTTCAATGTGTAGTGATTATTAAGATTTTTTCAAATAAAATGGTTTGTCCACCTGTCACAAGTACTGTATCTTATATTTAATACATATTGTATGATTGATACACAATGTGTTTCATTGAACCACATCCTGCAGATTATTGAAACTTTAATCATCAGTAAATCCCACAACAAACATCATCATAGACCCGAAACAAACATCTATCTGTCACACAAACCTTTGTCTCAATACGGGAATCAAACCTAAGGCCACTCATTTCACAGCCGACTACCTGGCCATTGCGCCACGGGGGCTGTCATACATAGCACTGTACACCGTCCCACTGCTGAGCATCTCTTATTACATAGATTAGGCTACAGTCCACCAAACCGTTAGTCCGCTGGAAAATGTGGGTCGGTAGACTTCACACACCTTCGAAATTCTTATTTACAATTACTAGGTTTCCTTACTATTATAACAATGAATACACGTACATAGGGTCGGCAACGCGCATTTGATGCTCCTGGTGTTGCAAGCGTCCATAGGCTACAGACTACGGTAACCGCTTACCATCAGGCGGGCCGTAAGCTTGTTTGCCACCATCGTGGTATAAGAACAAAAAACTTAATTTTATGTCAGAGGTGTATGCCATTTGATAAAGTTTCTGGCATCGCTACAGTTTATATCCTACTAGGTTATTGCTGCAGTTATTGATTGACTGGATTGGCCAATGAAGCTTACTCATTTAATTTTAATTTCATAAATATCTCTGGTATGGTAGCCATAGCCTAGTTGGTAGTGGTACGGACTGTCAAAATGAAAGTAGTATGTTAATAAGATTTGTAAACAGCACGATTTGGACCCATTTTTGACCACTGTTGCCTCGGCGAGGAGAAATTTGGGCCTTGATTTCTTTACTTTTATTTTGTTTTAAACAGTTACTATAAGTGAAGACTTGTAATTGGTTGTTTGTTTTGTATACTGTTATTATTCTAGCTTAGTTAAACCTGTTAGTCTTCCATAAAATAAATAAATAGTATGTACGAAACCAGCCCAAATAGCATACACCTTTTTTTTTTTTTTTTGGCGCGGGGAAAGCGTTTTATTACTGCCGCCCGGGGGAAGCGGAATAAGAATAAAACGGTTATGCTGGACTAGCCGGTCTTACGACCCAGCATCCCCCTCGGCCGGATGATGGCTATCCGTGCTGCCGCTGGGCCGAGTCCCTACCCCCTATGTACACCCCACCCGACACTACCAGCTAAAACCCCGCGGTGGCCATCTTCGGCGCTTACGGAGCGCTCCCGGGGTATTCTAAGGAGTGCTAGAATTGCTGCCGGAACCGAAATGGCATACACCTATGACATTTCTAAAGTTACGTCTGTATTCATTGTTTATTATCACTTGTTTGAACAGTGAATCCAAGAAACCTGCATACGTGAGAATTCTTATAAGTATTTCAAAGGTGTGTGAAGTCGATTTATTACTTGCTTTACCAGCGAAGGAAAACATTGTGAGAAAATCTGTTTACCAACCCGCAGTAGGCCAGCGTGGTGGACTAAGGCCTAACTCTTATTAATTGAAGAGGCCCGTGCCGAAAAATGGGACAATGTTTAATACATGGCTGGTATTATTATTATTATGTTTCGGGTGACCTTTACACCCATATTTTACAGTAACACCCCGGTTCAGTCCATTGATCAATAATGCTCACAGCGTATCTCTTACCACGTATATTGATCAAATCAATACTATAATGAAACTGAAAAAGCACTTTGTACATTGAACACCTATTTTTGCAAAATTTTGATTGCAAAGTGTTATATTTACCTATCGATATAGAACCCTAAACAATTGTTTGGAATTTTTTGTCTGTCTGTCTGTCACAGCATCACGTCCAAAGTACTGTATTACGACATAACAATCGACAATAAAATCATAGAGTGTATGTATCTCGAGGTAACATTTAGTCTTTATTTAATTTAAATCGATGCTGAATGCACCAAACGTTATACCTGTTTGAAAGAATATCTGTATTTGCAAAGAGTAGTTGTGAGAGATGAAATGATTTTAGGAATAGTATAAGATAACTTCCACGCGAGCGGAGCCGCAGGCAACAGCTAGTATCACATATATTCGCTGAATTGGGATTCGAAGGTCACCGCGCATTTACACTAGAAAGCTCGCCACATACAATATTTCAATAAATAGTGCTCGTTGGTGCAATGCTTGGGCATGCGTTGACCTAAGTTCTATTTCCAGGTCTGCAAATATTTCGTTCGTGTTTTGTTTCAGTACTTTGCCCGTAGGTATTGGACTTATGCCCTGATGTGATAAGGTCTCACGGTTATCGTAAGACGAAATTCTAAGAAATAAAACATAGCAGGTTTGATTCTTGCATGAGGACAAAATAGAAATACTTTTTAAAGAGGCTTCATGCAATGTATTTGCAAAGTTTTCACGAAACGAATTTAAAAGTTCCTTTTACAGACAATAACAATGGTAATCCTGGTGTTCCTGTTGTATGAGAATAAAGTAAGTATTGTTTTTATTATCAACAAGAAAAAATCAAGTCAGGTTTTAAAGTCAACATACATAATTCCTTACACGAAGCACATAAAAGTAGGTAGAAACGGTAAAATTGCACAATTATGCAGATTAATGATACCGTTTCGTATTTCTAAAGACGTCACATTGCAGTGTTGCTAGAAGGTACCATACCTAAGGCTCCGATGCGGTTTGATTTGAGCCCGGGAACGCTTGACACAAACGTTTCACAAGGCAATACGACACTTGGCAGGAGTCGTCAACTGTTAATTACTAATTTAATTATATTGATGTGTAATGTACACACCTCCAAAATGTTCTAGCATACTATACATTTTGTCAGATCGAAAAACTACGAATATTTAATTAATGACCCATATCAAAAGTTTTTATTCCTTTTAATATATTTTATAAAAATTTCGAATTTGAAACGGTAAAAATCATAGAGGTCATATTTTAACTTACAAAGTTTTTCTATAGGAAAAATTATGTTTAAATTGTTTTAAATGTGTATATAGAACAATGAGTTTATGATTTACCAATAAGGCAGTGGGGTGAAATTTCACATTAACATAATTGTGTTTTATATAACACTAGC
Source organism: Laothoe populi (assembly GCA_905220505.1). Lineage (NCBI taxonomy): Eukaryota > Metazoa > Arthropoda > Insecta > Lepidoptera > Sphingidae > Laothoe > Laothoe populi. The sequence continues at coordinate 18,375,951 of HG992153.1, read as the reverse complement.
TGTTGCTCGCGGCTCCGCCCGCGTGGAGGTCATGTTTGGGAGAAAAAGTATACATTACAAAATACCAATTTTCATGCGTTTAACTTAAAAATTATGGATTTTCATACAAACTTTCATCGGGTGCAATTTCCAAAAATCCTGAAATATATATTTTTTATTTTTAACTAAAAGGCCAAATACCAAATTTCATGCGTTTAACTTCAGAAATGACGGATTTTCATACAAACTATCATCCCCTATTTTACCCCCTTAGGGGTGGTATTTCCAAAAACCCTTCCTTAGTGGATGCCTACGTAATAAAAGGTACCTACTGTCAAAATTTCAAGTCTCTAACCCCAGCCGTTTTGGCTGTGCGTTGATCGATCAGTCAGTCAGTCAGTCAGTCAGTCAGTCAGTTTCTTCTTTTATATATACAGATTTAAAATCAATTGAAATATATGACTCTCTTCGCAATGGTCGTTACTTTATTTAAGTTTTTATATTAGTTAAATTGAAATTGCTCTGAGGACAAATAGTGGCTTTTAAAGAAAACTTACAAACATATAAAATACATAAATTATTCACAATTCTTGATTTAACGGCGAAGGTAAACATCTTGTAGAATCCTCCATACCTGAGGATAGTAAATAAGTAAGTAGTCACTGCCGCCCATAGACTTCTGCAATGCCAGAGCACAGCAGAGCCGCTGCCTTCCGTTTAAGGACTACTCTTCTTAAGCCTCGTTTAAAGAAGGACATGTCATAACGCTCAGGGAACACCGCTGCAGGGAGTTCATTCCAGAGCTTGCAAATACTTGGTAAGAATGAACGCTGGAAATGAATCGTGCTAGACGGAATCGTTTCCAGGTGGTATGGATGAATTCTGTTGCGGTGTCGGGTGGTGCGATGATAAAAAATTCTAAGGTCTGTGAAGTCTGCCCACCCCCATTAGGCCAACGTGGTGGACTAAGATCTTTCATAAGCATAAGCGGCCCGTAATTATTGTTCAAACAAATCTACGTGGCAATACAGAAATAACTATGATTTGCGGGAACATAGCAATAAAATGTTAAGACACCAATTTCGTAGTTAAATTTTCAACTCCCTTAGGCTTTTGGTACAGTAGTTACAAAATAAAAGTGTAAATTATAGTTATAGAGAAAGATAACCGGGTCCGTGGTGTACAGTAATTGTCTGTTATCGGTTAAAAGCGGTAACTAGACAGTAATTGGTGTTAGATTTAACGCTTCGATATGTTCGGTAATTGTCCGGTGTTCGCCTTCGACTCGCCAGCCGTCAGTGGATTAGAACAAATTAAAATAGGTGTAGTCTTATAATATTATCGACAGTCTCCGTGGCGTGGCGAGTAGCCTGTGAATAGGGAGGCCGTGGGTTCGATTCCCTCTCGAGGCGAATATTGCCACGGAGGCATTCAATTGTCGCTAAGATCTATATAACACGCAGCGTCTGGACTTGTGGTTGGTTTATAGTTATGATATAATATCATATGCGTACTGGGTAATGTAAAAATCAATAAATCAGACTAGGAGCAGACACCTAAAGCTTTTTTTTATTCTAGCACGGCAAAGTGACCACACTGCACCTGATGGTAAAGGCAATGCCGTCCAGTACTCCCTGCAGCGGTGTTCCCTGAGCGCTATGACATGTCTTTCTTTAAATGAGGCTTAAAAAGAGTAGTCCTTCAACGGTAGGCAGCGGCTTTGTTGTGCCCTGGCATTGCACAAGTCTATGGGCGGCGGTGACTACTTACCATCAGGTGGCCCGTCTGCTCGTCTGCCTATCGAGGCACTAAAAAAAAATTAGAGTATCAAGTAGCGAGAGATAATACTTTAATTATATAGGTAGATATATCTTTCAGTGAATTTTCATGAAATAAAACAATTAATGTATTGCTTAAACTCCATTAAAGTCGCTCAAAATCGTGTAGTAGTTTTGAAGATTTGGAAAAGTTTTTAAAAATGGTCTTATTGTATTCTACTTCACTCCCTTCACTCGCAATCTGTTATTTCAGACTTTAGTAAAATTGCTATAATAATACATAAAGTAATTACTATAATCTATTCTGTACCAAATTTCAACCAGATCCGTCCAGCCGTTGTAGCGTGATTGAATAACAAACATCCATTCATCCAAACATTCGCCATTATAATATTAGTAGGATTTATTTCAAACTATATTATATGAAGTGTATTATTTGAATACTACGTATTTACAATACTGAAAGGTCATATTTCGCGTACTGTTACTAACTTTATAAACCTTGTTTGGGTTCACGAAACAAACATAATTTTAGACTTGATTATAGAATTAACACAACATTTCTACAAACTGACAACCAATTAAAAGCTACTCAAAACTTTATTATCATAGTAAACCATTACTGCCTCGGTGGCGCAGTTGTAATTGCGCATACGTTACGACTGCTGTGCTGAGGTCTCGGGTTCGATCCCTGGGTCGGGTATTGGGTTTTTGTACCTAGAAATACTCAGTATTAACCCGGAGTCTGGAATGGTGCCCGGTGTGGCGACAGGCTCGCCCCCTATCACATTAAGGGACCGAAATTCGGCGAAAAGTGGGTGCACTGGTTACACCTCTGCCTACCCCTTCGGGGATTACAGGTGTGAGTGTATATGTATGCATAGTAAACCACTATAAATTATGCAAATAACATGTCTATAAACTTGTAAAACTAAGTGTGAATTAAGCTTAAATTGTCTATCATTTTATTGTAAGTAGAACTTTACGATAACTATTTAAATAATATTCGTGTTAATCAATAACATAATCTTAGTAATTTTATGGTTCTTTTATTTCGTCTATGAAATCTATAGTACATTTATTCTTATACATCAATTATCGCTTCTTAGGTTACTTTAGGGTATTAACATTTGATTACAATTAGTGACCGACCGAAGGTTCGGTTTCGGCAAGTTTCGGCAAAAAAATCGAGTTTCGGTACCAGTTTCGGTTTCGGTCGAAACTATAACAGGTACCGAAGATTCGTTTTCGGTTTCGGTAGAAATTCTTGTTTCGGTCGGACTCTAATTACAATTTCGAAATACATCATTACATTTTTTGTAAAACAAGAAGCTTTCAAACGAGTAAGTAGGTCACCTGATAATCTTTGCCTATAAAAATCCACAATGGAACTTGGATGTGTTGTCGACCTATGAATGGCAACTGGGAGAGGTGGGGGGAGGGCTTCGAATTAGAAGGCTTATCGCAATATAAATGGCTGTACAAAAATCAGTAGTAAAAATCCTTTCATGTCATTTTGCGGTCATATCATATCCAAACATTCCTACTATTGGTAAAACTGTTTACATTGCGCCCGTATTTTTTGTATAATAAAAAATATAATTTATTATAAAAATTTAATTAATAAACAACTAACAATAACACACATAGTCCTGACCCTACACTAAGCTATGAGTCTTATGTCGTAGAAATCGGGAACTTCGAGAGATTTTCGATCTCACAACACCCAGACCAGAAACAAATATTTGTAGATCACATAAACATTTGTCTCCGTGCGGGGATCAAACCCGGTTTCCCGTTTCACAGCCGGCTGCTCATCTATTGAACCACGGTGGCTGTCACGTTTGTCGGTTGATTACATTTATCGATACCCTAGACTGAAATCCCATAAAAAACACTTATAGTTTTCCGGAATTTTCCAATCTTTCGGGCAATTTATATAATTTTTTTTCTCTACCTCTTACCTACCGACATTTCTACCTATTGTTTTTTATTCAGACTATAAAAAAAATCGTCAAATCTCCGGCTGTTCTGAAGTGATACAATAACCAACCAACAGTATTTAGTTTTTATTTATAATATATACATTCATGTAAGGAATATTTTGTTGTCATAGACAATTATTTGGTAGCTATTGCCAAGCAGTAATCAAATCGTCTTCGAACTGTTCAGAGCATCACGAGATGGGTAATCGCTGAAGGCTAACCCAAGCTCGTTAATGACTTAGTCCATTAACTTAGAAAATTGCTCCCTGCAGCCGTGGTCAGGTCGATAGATCCAGTTCATTCGATTCTAGAACATATTTATAACATTTTATATAAACCTAGTTATTAGGATATAGACATTTACTGTAACATACATAGTTTTGACTCCATAATAGGCCAAACCTGTGTCCTGGGTATCAACAACTACAAGGGCCTAATAGTCCCACAACACTCAGATCCGGAATAAATATTTTGGATCACACGTATGTTGAATCATGAAACCCGCGGGCTCTTGTACACAGCCCACTTGCCACTTGCCTCCGCGCCACGGAGGCTGTAAAATATAACATAAATTCTGATCTTCGAATAGTTAGAAATATACTTACGATTCCATTATTTCTAACCCATAGTATAGAAGTGGTTGAAATTTTCTTGACCTAGGCAACTGGGGAATTTTTAGAATCTAAATTTTGACTGGTCGACTTGCGGGTTGAACTCATTCATACCGTCTTGGAGATGCAGTATCTATCTATGCTACCAATGTAGCAGTAAAACTGGATATCGTAAGTAAGCATAATTATGATATAATTAAGCAATATCCCTTTCAGTTAGATTCCATAAGGTATGTAGCAAAGGCAGCATTACATCTGAAAAAAAATTAGGTTCAATTCCTAAATATCATAAGCAAGCATAATCAAACTATGTTTCTTAGCAATAACGCTGCTTCCTTTAGACAGCATAAGGTAGTAGAGTATATATATATATATGTAGCATAGTTCAGAGTGGTATGACACATTTTAGTTCCTCTTCCTTCTAAGAAGAATCTCTCCTTCCTTTAATTCTAAGAATAGTCTTGATCTATTAATCGTCATCGTTTTTTATAACAAGACTATCGACTCTTAGCAATAACGATGCTATTGTTAGACAGAATGAGGTAGTAAAGAAACGTCAGAGCAATACGACAAATTTTAATTTTGATTCCTGATTGTTCTGATTCTTGGTCTACTACGTTTGTTTGGATCAACGCAACAAACCTGCATTTTTACAACGGTTTTATGTGAGACGGTATCAGCTCGGTTGAACTGGCCCTTCCGTGCTGTAGATACCGATTGAGCGGCTGTGCCATTATTTTCAATTCCTTTATGAAGTTAAATCTTCGCCTACAAAGTCCGGGCCAACTGGCCATATATTTCATCACTGAAAGGGACTGTAGATAAAGTTACGACTTTAAAGTTTGGACCCTCTACAAGAAAAGTCTCGTTTATCTAATTTAGACTGTGGTCAGTGAAGGATAAGAAAAAAAGATGATAGCAAGACGCGTCTTAGAATGTGTAGTGAGGAGAGAAGGTCAAATATTAGACAGTTAAATAAATACCCAACAATCCAGGCCCCACGCTTGCGCTAGGACATACAATAGCGGTTATCACAAAGAAAACTGAAACTTTAGTAAACAATTCGATCGACCGTCATAACGCTGGACGATTAAAGGCTAATAATCATGATGCGATACTACGTACAACCATACTATAGGCAAACGGTTCTAATACTTTGAATCCCACAAAATGGGCATTAATTAGGTTTGTCAAAATCAATCGTCTTTGAATGAAGTAGTTTGGTTAGTTTTATTTGTTTCTAGTTGAAACATAATTCTATCACTCATTCGCAAAACCTTACTGACAATGAAACCCTTGGTTTCCGCGGAATATTCTTTAGGAATCGTTGCTATAGGCAGTGGCTTATATAAAATTCTGACAGCGCTGAGCGATGAAAGTTACGGGCTGAGAATTGAGCGATTGTGGGTTGAATCTTGACAAATGTGTGAATTCTGTTGAGAAATTTTGCTCCGCCATAGCTATGCTATGCTAAAAACTTAGAAAATTTAAACCAATCGGAAAGTCGATATTTCCTTCCTATTCACAGTCAAATAAATTAAAATAACGTTAAATAAACAGTGGCGTGCCACTGGCGGCTGGATCACGAAGTTGCCTCGTCAGCACACTGCCGGGTGCCGGCGCATGCGGCTAGCTCGGCCACTCCTGCACTGCACCACGACCGAACACCATCTCCAGGCCTCCAGTAAGTCATATTTATTACATTTGAGTAACATCATGAGTTCTATTTTGTTAAGGAATATTAAGCGCTAGCGAAATTATTTGATTTAAGGGTATAATCTGCTTATGATAAAAATACTAGGCACTTCATTTTTATCTTGGAGTTTTTTCAAAAGCCGAAGAACTCACTTTATGTGACTATTGAATTTCATGACGTCTTCAATTAATAATAATAAATATAATACTAGCCCTGTATTAAACATAGTCCCATTGCTGGGCACGGGCCACCTCTATTAAAGAGAGGGGTTAGGCCTTAGACCTCATGCAATCAATGGGTCAAGGCATGCAATATTCATAATTATAATATTTATTATTATGTTTCACTTGTAACTTGTAGGTGTTTTATTTAACGATTTTATAACAAGCTTTCTTATAGATATGGTTATTAAATATTTTTATGATGTACGTTAACACTATTTGGTCAATGAAAAGAATCTGGTCTGGAATATTTTGGTCAAATTATTCCGGAATCTATTTTGAGTATAATTTCTTTGGTTAAAAATATAATCATTTAATGAATTAGAGAAATTTAATTACAGCAAGTATAACATTATTATATTTGTTATTATGATCTAAATAAAAGATTCTGGTCATTTCCATACATTGATTTTAATTTTTTCTTTGAAAAGTATATATAATACTTAAAAGTACACTTCATAAGAATCATTTTAAATTTTTATTATCTATCTAGTAGTCATTGGAAATTTATCCGGATTTGAACCGGAATATTATTCCGATTTTAATAAATTTATGTTCGTAAGTCGGTAAATGCTTCCCTTCAAACACAGCCCATGCCGTACCTATTAAGAAATTCAACAAAATTATGATTTTCAGATATGGAAGAGAGAGTTTTTCTCTTTGAGAATTATTTCGGGTGAGTGGTTTTTATTACTTTCAGAAGTATTTTGTGTAGAGCAATTTGATGGAAAAAATGAAATCGAAAATTTTAGTTTTAAAGCTGTTTATATTGTGAATATTTGTTGAGATAGAAAAGTGATTCTGAATTTTTCAACTATTTTTGATATCAATTAGACGCGTAATTTATTTTTATTTATTCGAAAAAATAAATCGAAAAATTATTTAATCGTTTAGTTTTATAGCTGTTTATATTGTGAATATTTGTTGAGTTAGAAAAGTAATACTATTTTTTTACTAATTTTATAAATACTCAATTAGAAGCATATTTTATTTTTATTCATTTCTTTGTAATGTTTAATATTAATAAACAATTCGTAGTAAATAATGACATTTAATGCCCGTATCCATGCTCTTTCAAAACAATGAAAAGGTTTTTTTTTGTTCTGTAATGATTGTAAATTATGATACATTTTACTGAGATATTTAAAACTGAACCCTCGAAGCAAGAATACATTGGAATCACGCCGTCAGCCTCGAAGTGATCAGAAGAGCTGGGGGAAGTTCAGGGTTGAAATGGCCATTACCTCACAGTCACGTGGTCATGTTGGTACAACGTGTGATGTGACGTAGTGGAAGTCTCGACCTGAACGTATCGTCGAACCCGCACTATGAAGCACCGCCACTCATCAAGATATCGCATCCTTGAAGGCCGGTAGCACACCCACTATTCCTGTGATTATGGGTGTTTATAGGCGATCTATTACCATTAGGCGACCCATACAGTTTGCTGGCCTTTACTACATTGAAGATTACGCTGTTTAATTTGAATGAATTTTAATAAACATGATATTGTTTCTATGCGTTCTGTTTCAGATGTACCACTGCCCATCGATTAAAGGTTTCTTATGTTTACATGAATATTACTTTGAAATTAAACTAATTTTACGGATTTTCTCGCGGTTTCTTTTTACTTTATAATCCCGACGTTTGGAAAGCTTTACAGCTTTCATGGTCACTGGTGTCGGGTCAATATCCGCGATAAAATCTGTAAAATTAATTTTATTTTAATGTAAGAGTTTTCTCTTATAAGCTTTGTTCTTGTCTGTATTAATGACTATTTTAATTCATAGATGTTGCCATTTATTAATATATTTTTACGGTGTGTAGCGTTGTGCATCTATTTTTAATACAATAATTAAAATCTGTTTATAACGATATTGACGCATGAACAACACCGGAGCGAGTTATTTGCTATGTATTTATTTCGGTATACGTGATTGTTTGATTTTTGTATGGCGTCAAAAATTAACCAATACGGAAATACGGAAATCTATAAAAAAGGTCTCATCTTTCTTGAATACGAGTGTAAAATGATTAATGTGGACATTATATCGAAAGTTGTTAAAGAAAGTATGTTTTTATTCGAACATTTTTTACGTCGTAATAACCGATGCATCGTTTTAATCGGTGCTAGACTATATATAGTAAAATTATTTATCAACATCAGCATCATAATGTATCATTCTGTGTATTAATAAATGTTGAAAATCTTTCCTTAATTTTTATTTCACTCTATTATATTTCTCTAACTACTCATAATAAATAAATGATGATGTTCTATTATTCGATGATTGCTCAAAAATTATAATTTGATTAAATATTTAAAATCGGTATATGAACATATGACTGTTTTCTTTTCTGTCATTAATAAATTTGAAAATACATAATTAACTGTAAATAAGTCCTAATTTTTTTTTAGTACCTCAATATGTAGACGAGCAGACGGGCCACCTGATGGTAAGTAGTCACCGCTGCCCATAGACTTCTGCAATGCCAGGGCACAGCAAAGTCGCTGCTTACCGTACCGTCTTTGAAAGTACAGTGTTCATTTTTACCACACGTACTTTAAAATATCAGTTATTTAATACCTAGACTCACTAAACACATGCTATACCTTCTGATACTAAGTACTCGGCATGTATCCGTGTCCTGTTACAAAGTGTGGGCACACTGGCGCGTACGTGACTACCGCGCGGTGTTGCGTTTCGCTGACTGCGCGAAATTATGGTCACCATGCCATGTCACACAAGCGCGAAGAGATGTTGTGCGATATTGTTTTAATAGCTATGCGATTTAATAAATTAGCTTCATACTTCTTCTGCCTCGGTGGCGCAGTTGTAATTGTGCATGTGTTATGACTGCTGTGCTGAGGTCTCGGGTTCGATCCCCGGGTCGGGTAAAGTGATATTGGGTTTTTCTATCTAGAAATTCTCAGTATTAGCCCGGAGTCTGGAATCTGTGCCCGGTATGGCGAGAGGCTCGCCCCCTATTGCGATAAGTGGGTGTACCTACTGGTTACACCTCTGCCTACCCCTTCAGGGATTACAGGCGTGAGTGTATACTTCATACTTTGCAATATATAAGAATAAAGCTATGTGATGTTTTATTTTATTTGTATTTATGTATGAATTACCTTTAAGATGTAGTTTATCTTGAGTGCGACAAAGCTATGCTATGCTATAGTTTGTGCGAAATGATATTGATTTAAATATATTTTATTTACGTCTGTTTTCATTTCTTAATATTATTAAAAGCGCTCATTACTTTATAAATATTGATTATTTTTCGTATGCGGTCTAATTTTTCAAACTGAAAACCTGATTTACTTACATTATACTAATAATAACCTATGTATTTTAGGCATAAATATTTCTGAAGTGCAGCCATGCTTGCCTACAGCATGAATATAATGAATAATAGAAAATAATGTCAGTTTAAACGAGCTAATACCACTAATTAAATAAATAATATAAAAATAAATTAAATGAAGTAGTGGTTTGCGTGAGGTGATTAAAATCGCCTCATTATATAGGCTGAATAACCGGTCCTGGCTTCTAGTCCCAGGTCGGGTAGCTTAAATTAGTCTGATTTTTCGAGTCAAATAATTACACATAGTTGGTCCGGATATTGGAATTTGTGCCCGATATCGCGATATGCTTGTCGCCTATTACGTCATTGAAAAATAAGCTCTGTGAAACGTAGATGGGCCTACTAGTACACCTCTGCGTACCTTCTTGGATATACAGGCGTGAGTTTATGTTTTGGTTTATGTTAATTTACCCCCACTCTTCTTTCCAATCCTCATTCCTTTCTATCAAGGCAAATAATATTAGTAATTAGGCGTAGTGTGAAGAAACTACACAGCAGGCCGGCATGATTGTGTTAAGTAGCGAGGTACAGATTGTCTCTCGCTACTTGATACTATAACTGGACGGCACTGCACTTACCATCAGATGCAGTGTGGTCACTTTACCGTGTCTGGATAAAAACAGAACACTATCGGTTAGTATCTATACTGTAGATAGAACTGCCTACAAAGTGGTTCTCCATACAAAGGATGTATTTCAATAATAAAACCTTATATTCCAACATGAAAACCAATAAAAACTGGTCCCAGTATCTCATCCCAAACTTTTATGAAAAGGCGAGTGAAGCCTTGATTCGCGGAACAACTTTTTTCACACCTTGTTTCACGAGCAATATCGGGGCCTGTATAAATAAATACGAGGCCAAGCTTCATTCATAGCTCGCTGATAAACTCCACAACTTTTGCCAACACTCAACAGCAGACGAAAGTGATGTATAGGTTGTCGATACTTTAAAAATTTCTTATCGATATTCTGGATTCTTGCGCAATAACAATGAGACAATGTCTTTTTAATGACATTCCTTTTTTAAATATATAACAATTTTATAATCCTACTAATATTATAAATGCGAATGTTTGGATGGATGGATGTTTGTTACTCAATCACGCTACAACAGCTGGACGAGTCTGGTTGAAATTTGGCACAGAGATAGATTATAGTCTAGAATAGCACTGATGCTACTTTTTATTCAGGAAAAATATACAGTTACTGAGGGATAGTTTAGTTTTCCACGGAGCAAGCGATCGTCATGATTTTTTGCATAGTGGCAGTTTAGGGATCAGAAAATGGCATAGGCCACTGTTTATCCCGGAAAATGCACGCTTCCTATGGGATAGACAAATATAGAAAGGGGGAATAGCTTAAAATGCGTCCATGGATTGTATACATTTTCTTTCAAAAATAATCTCCACGCGGGCGGAGTCGCGGGCAACATCTAGTTGTTATTTATAAGGATAAATGTATCATACAATCCGTTTAGATACGTGCTACCGCGTTATCTGTCTGTGCCATCAAGCATCGGTGTGAAGGCCTGTTGTGTTTCAATTAAAAAGTTTCCGCTGCCAGAGTAAAAACTGGATACCTATTACAGGACTCCGGACTCGGAGTGTAGTGTAGTACCACGCACATAAAGTAATTCAGAGTTTTAGGTGGTGTTACTGTTTACAGACGGTTTATGCGTGAATAAGTGACGAATTTATCGCCAAAATCGATACAAACTCAAATACCGAGTAACTCACGTGACTGCCTCGGAGGCGCAGTTGTAATTGCACATGCGTTACGACTGCTGTGCTGAGGTCTCGGGTTCGATCCCCGAGTCCGGTAAAGTGATATTGGGTTTTTCTGCCCAGAAATACTCAGTATTAACCCGGAGTCTGGAATGGTGCCCGGTGTGGCGATAGGCTCACCCCTATCACACTATGGGACCGAAATTCGACGAAAGTTACACCTCTGCCTACCCCTTCGGGGATTACAGGCGTGAGTGTATATGTCACGTGATTTTTTTTGCGAATAATAATAATACTACAACACAAATTATTGTGACAGTTTGGATTTAAACATAGATTTTATATCGATAAACCAGATTGTACTTAGATCGCGTATTAGGTATCAATAAGGCTAAAAATCTGTACATGTCAAGTTTATTTTCATCTATTATCGAGTTTACCAATTCATTCCAACACTATAGTTCGATGAGTGCAAATCCCAAGAGCTGAACTTCCATGAATATCGCTCGGTGATTGATTAAATCGCATTCTTATGAATATCAAAATATGAGGAGTTCCATCGTGACAAGACTTTTTGATATCTGGGGATCAAATGAGGATTGACCTCTAATATGTTCGCTGACTCTGTGGAAAGTCTATGGTCAATCAGTTCTTTTATAGCCTCCGTGGCGTAGCGGGCGAGTAGTCGGCTATGGAACGATAGGCAGTATGTTCGATTCCCGCACCGAGACAAATGTTTGTGTGACAGACAGATATTTGTTTCGGGTCTGGGTGCTGTGGGACCGTAGTCCGTAGTTACATACATGTTTGACCTAGTGTGGTGTCAGGCCTATATGTGTGACTGATGGGTGTATTTATTTATTTCAAATTACGTAGGCGCCGTATGACACTTGCCCACGAGACTTCACCAATCTAGTTTCACAACTTGCATATTTAACAACGTAATTTGTCAATTCTGAATTATTGCTCACAGCTTACTACTAGACTTAGATAGGTATTGTAGAAACAATCTAAAACGGCACATCGACTTATTCCAGAACCAGTTCGTAAATTGGGCACATTCTACTAGTATTGTATAGATAGATAGATAACTCTTTATTGCACACCAACATAATAATATTACAACAAGAAACCTTAAAACTAGAGTAAGTAACAATAGGCGGTCTATAGATAAGAACTAGCTATCTATTAAACATTCTGTCTGTCTGTTGGACATTTATATGTTAAATTTTATTATAAAGACGTTTTCTGAATTAATTATTTATTAGTATTAAGTTTGAATTTACAAAGATCAATATTATTTATAAAGAATGTAGCATAACCTCTCATTAGTAGAGAAAGCATGTGCCCAGCAGTGGGACGGTATAATACAGAACTGATTTTATTAGCATGATTATAATATGAACATTATATTGATTAATATGTCTCGCGTTAGGATTATTGTAATAAGTGTTAGGGTAGTTCCCTTTTATCAGACATATGGAGGGTATATCAAAGGTATTTTAGAAAGTAAAGACGGGTACATCAATTGATTTCGAACTGAGTGTCAAATGTGCAATAAAGGAGGACGCCTTTTTTTAGTTTTACCAATCAGTTGATTAGCAGTTTATTTGACCAGTTCATAGTACAGTCAGAGTGTAACTAGTCCAGTGCTTCACGTCGGTTAACTTAAAGGATGTTGCTATGGGAGACGGGGCGGGTATGTAATAAGCAGTGGTGCCGAAAGTGATCTAGGATTGTTTAAGCATTCCAGTAAGGTATGTAAGATATATAATGATCGTTTTTGTAAAATATTTTGTATTCTTACTTCCTGACCGTTAAGATCAAATGTTTAAAAATCAATTTCGGAGTATTCTTACGTTTGCTATCAGGTGCAAAGTGGTCACTTTGCCGTGCCAGTATATAGAAAAAATGTATACTGCAATTGTGGAATTTGGTATGACCGTGGAAGGTGATAAAATAAATAAGTGGATTTAATAAACATCGAGCTGAACAGTGTGATAGTAAAATACTTTTTGTGTAGAAATTAAGTAGAAGCTTTTACTTTATGTACATTTAACATTGTCTACAAAGTATTAAGATAAATGTGACTTTTGACAATACATTAGTATCATTAATGTATAGAAGATATGGGACATAAAATTTTAATGGAGTGTGGATTAATTATAACTAAAACAATATGAAGGTACATAGCGTGGTAATTTGCTTTTCAATTTGAAGTCCAGTTGAAATATTGTCTGTACGTTATGTCATGTAGACGGCTCCAACTATTCTCGTTAAAAGTTCCCGCGATTTTTCACAGAATGCACAATTTTTATTGCTTATTTGCTTCAATAAGCCAAACATAACACGTGGGTGCATTGGAATTGCTACTTTAAATAGGATTAAATCCTTTAAATATTAATCAATTCGTAAATAAATTTGTATATTTTGCCGCACCATCAAGCTGTGGAACAGTTTGCCAGCTACCATGTTCCCTTTTTCCTATGATCGTGTGTCCTTTAAGCGTAGTGTGAAAAAGCAGGCCAGCATGATTGTATTGAGTAGCGAGGGATAGATGGTCTCTCGCTACTTCATACTCTAACTGGACGGCACTGCGCTGACCATCAGGTGCAGTGTGCTCACTTTGTCGTGCTAGGATAAAAGTAGGTATTGGATATCTTATAAGCATATCTGAATGAACATGTTGCTGGTATTTAGGGCGGTAGAGTAATATTTTGAAAGCAGTAACTAAGTTTAATAAATGTTGTTTTTAGAAATTTTTTACAGCCTCCGTGGCGCAGTGGGCGACTAGCCGGCTGTGAGACGAGAGGTCTTGGGTTCGATTCCCACACTGGGACAAATGTTTGTGTGGCAGACAGATATTTGTGTCGGGCCTGGGAGTTGTGAGACCAAAAGTCTCTCGTAGTCCCTGATACCACGACATAGGACTTGTATCTTATTGTGGGATGTTCCATCCCCAAATGTAAGGTATGGAAATCTTCACGCACTAAAGGATACTCTCGGTGTCGCAACAGAATCGAGTCCAATTACCAGCAACCTATATTGGAGTTAAATGATATATCCACTGCCTCGGTGGCGCAGTTGTAATTGCGCATGCGTTACGATTGCTGTGCTGAGGTCTCGGGTTCGATCCCCGGGTCGGGTAAAGTGATATTGGGTTTTTCTATCTAGAAATTCTCAGTATTAGCCCGGAGTCTGGAACATGTGCCCGGTATGACGATAGGCTCGCCCCCTATCACATTATGGGACCGAAATTCGGCGAAAAGTGGGTGTGCTGGTTACACCTCTGCCTACCCCTTCGGGGATTACAGGCATGAGTGTATATGTATGATATATCCACAATAGAGGGTGATGAGAAGCAATAATTACTGTGGTGTAACACTGTCGTGCTGTCCTGAACCGCGGTGTTAAAGTTTGCGCGACGCTTCGCATAAACTCTAAATATGAACGGTAGGTGGGGTCGCCGATGGTCAGGTACAACACTCTTCTAACTGGAGCTAGAGGTATACTGTCATCCATTCTTCTACAATAGTTTTTAAAACACAGTAGCTATCAATTATTTTAGTACATACATACATTTACACTCACATTTGTAATCTCGGATGCGGTAGACAGAGGTTTAACCAGTAGACCCACTTTTCGCCGAATTTATTACGACCCCATAATGTAATAGGGGGCGAGCCTATCGCCATACCGGGCACAATTCCAGACTTCGGACTGATACTGATTACTTCTAAATAGAAAAATCCAATATCACTTTACCCGACCCGGGGATCGAACCCGAGTCATCAGCACAGCTGTTGTAACAACTGCGCTACCAAGGCAGTAATAGGCAATATTTTAATGTGAAATTTATAAAAGAAACATTATAATATCACAGAATAAATGATTATTAAAAAGGGACTCCCTTCCGAAGTACCTAGCACCGAACCCACATCTAATCGATGGTCTTAATTCACCAAGCTAAACGTTGAGCTATTATAACCATATTTGCTTTCATAACTCTAAAAATTCTCAAACTAACATCGACGTCATTAATTACAGCGATGCATTTGTAGAACCGATAAATAACAGGCCCCGTTGCATGCGAGTTATTAGTTGATGATTGGGGCTATCAATTGCTATATGCAATGCCTCGGGTCCGCTTCAATAATAACTAATCGCTTTAGCTTCAATCCATGGTAAAGGCGCGAGCGATTAAAGATGAACTTATTTGGAGATTTGGCTAAATGGTTACACTTCACCTATTTTTTGTAATTAAGGTGGAGTCAAAATATAATATTGACAAAATTAAGGAAACATAAATATTTAGAATCAGAAGGCATATACTAGTCTTGTCATAATTTTAAGTTATTTATACATAACACCAGTTGTTGCTCACGACTTCGCCCCCGTGACTGATATAATTAGTAAAATTAGATAATGGTTTCTTATATTTACGCGAATATTATACATTGAAATAAAACAAATTTTACGGATTATATCGCGGTTTATTTTACTTTAAACATTGCACTATACTTTCGTGACGACATACAACTTAGTCTGCCCCGTGACCACGAAGGCTGTAAAGCCTTCGAAACGTCGGGTTTCAAAAAGTAAAATAAACCGCGATATAATCCGTAAAATTCGTTTTATTTCTTAGTAAAATTAGCTTAGGTCTTGAAAGCAGCGCCCTCTATCGGGTCCAAAATTGTCTATGAAGCCGGAACTAATCATACATATTCACAAAATGTCATTATTATTGGTTGGGCGGTGTTGGAGATTAATATGTACGGACACGGTGACACGTGGGACAGCCTCCGTGGCGCAGCGGATAGCAGTAGTCGGCTGTGAAACCAGAGGTCGTGGGTTCGATTCCCGCACCGAGATAAATATTTGTGTCACAGATAGATATTTGTTACGGGTCTGGGTGTTGTGGGACTGTAGTCCCTCGTAGTTCTTGATACCCACGATACAGGTTTGACCTAGTATGGGGTCAGAACTATGTGTGCAACTGTTGGGTGTTTTTATTTATTTTATTTATATGGTGGAAAAATTGGAATCGTCTCTATATATTTATGGGATAAACATTTAAATTTCAGTAAACATAATGATGATATAAATAGATCCCGAGATCCTGATCTATACATAGAAATCTTGTTATTTATTTTACACTTTTTCCAACATACAATTCTACTCACAATTATATCTACAAAATATTTAAAAAAAAAAAAAAAAATTTACTTTCGCACTTCCATCAAATGTAATTACAAACCCGCCTCTTCTCATGTTTTATGCTTTCTTTAGCGGCCAAATGCACAGTGGACGTTTAAGCCCGTACAAACGGACTGCAATGTTGACTGGTTCGTATATATTTTGTTATTTTGCCGTTGTACTGTCGACTAATCGAATTCATGAGGTTGTTTTTCATTTCGAAATGTTATATTGATTTTTTTTGTAGTTAGGTAATATCGGTTTACGCTGACGTTTTTTAAGTGTATAATGTATGAGTTAATTGGTAAGTCTGCTTATTGAATAAATTACTTTACAAACGTGTTAAAATAAGTTTACGTATAAATAAGATTTTTTTTATCCTGTACAGCAATGTTACCACACTGCACCTGATGGTAAGTGCAGTGCCGTCCAGTTAAAGTATTAAGTAGCGTGAGAATTTTTTTGTATTAGTAACGAGAGACAACTATTCCTCGCTATTCTTTATTTTTTTAATCTAATTAGGCTTGCGTTTGACCACTATCTCGCCTTATGGTAAGTGATGATGTTGTCTACGGTGGAGCACGCTTGCCTAGAAGATACCTATTCACTCTTGACTTAAAGATACCCAGATTATAATTTTCGGGAAATAAAGACTCCGGCAAAGAGTTCCACTCTCTAGCGGCGCGCATGATAAATGTACTAGCAAAACGCTTCGTGCGCGCTGGTGGAATATCAACCATGTATCGATGACGCTTCGCCGAGTCTCTTGTCGTCCGATGATAGAAAGGGGTTGGGGGAATTAAATTGTGTAATTCCAAGGCACACTCGCCGAAATTTATCCGGTAGAAAACCGATAAACTGGCAACTTTACGTCTGTATTCAAGGCTTTGCAGCCTTGCCTCGACTATGGATTCGTTGCCTATGAGCCTCTTGGCGCGTCTTTCGATGGCCTCCAACGCCTCAAGCTGGTACTTGGCCGATCCATCCCAAAGATGAGAGCAGTACTCCATGCACGACCGGACTTGGGCTTGATACAGATCGAGCAGCTGTCCCGGCGTGAAGTACCGTCTCACCTTCGCAAGGATAGCCAGCTTCTTGGCAGCCAATTGAGCTTTATGTTCAATCATACCGGCTTGAGTAGCTTCTTCACACGCAACATCTTACCCATATGCCATATCTACCTACCCCTTCGTAGCGGTAAGCGTGACTATATATATCAGGATTAGGAATCCAATATGTACACAGCAGTGAGAGCCATTACAGTAAATAGCGTTCTGTAATATTATATACCGGGTGCCCAAGAAAATGGCGCACCTGCTTCCCTGGATGCAAGGGCATAATATTAATATCCTAATAAAAAAATAATTTTTGAAAAAACCATATCTGTTTCGGAGTTATAACAGTTTAAAGTTTCAATTATTATCTCAACTATTCCGCATAAAACCAGTTAGAATGGTTAAAGTAAGTCATTTTAAGGTTCACATTTTTTTAATTTCGTTATAGATTAAATCGTTAATGAAAAAATCCATGAAAACTTTTTTCACCAGCAACGAAATTTTAATAGACTTTTTTTTTTTTTTTTTTATTGTTGTCGCGGGGAAAGCGTTTTATTACTACCGCCCGCTCCGGGGGGAAGCGGAATAAGAATAAAACGGTTATGCTGGACTAGCCGGTCTTACGACCCAGCATCCCCCTCGCCCGGATGATGGCTATCCGGGCAGCCGCTGGGCCGAGTCCCTACCCCCTATGTACACCCCACCCGACACTACCAGCTAAAACCCCGCGGTGGCCTTCTTCGGCGCTTACGGAGCGATCCCGGGGTATTCTAAGGAGTGCTAGAATTGCTGCCGGAACCGCCCCTGCGCGGTGCTGCGTAGCAGCCCATCTCCATGGGAGGGCTTAGGAACCCCCGCGCACCGAACAACGACAGCGAACGAGGCCTTACCACACGCGCTGCCGTCCATCTCGGGGTCGCACGATGCTCCGAAACTGGGAGTGCATCGATTCGGGCTGACAGCCCCCCGCTGCGAGCCCGCGACCCCCGATGGCCCCAATTAGTCGCCTCGTACGACAGGCAGGGGTTACCGTGGTGGAATTCAAACGCCCCCGTTCCACAGGGCGGGAGACGCCGGTCAGTCGTCCACCCGGCGCCTCCTACGTCTTCTCTGGCGGCGGGAGGGATCATTTCGTTCCCGATCCCTCTCGGCACTCTCCTTCTGCGAGATGACGCTCTCGCAGAAGTGGGCCACCGCACGCCAGGACCTCCGGCTGGCGACCATGGACGACACCACGGCCGGCAGCGAGAGGTCTCCTCCGACGACTGCTCTGAGAGCGCTGCGCTCTTCCTCCCAGGCTGGGCACTCCTCCAACGTGTGTTGGGCTGTGTCCTGGTGGCAGTTGCCACAATGGTGGCACACGGCAGACACCTCCTTTCCGATCCGACACAGGAACGAACCGAAACACCCGTGGTCCGTCAGTACCTGCGTCAGCCGGAAAGTTGGCGCACCGTGGCGCCTGTCTAGCCATCTCTTTAGGACAGGACGCACTGCCGCGACGGTCCTCAAGCCCGCACTTGGGCTTTCCAGCCTGGTATGCCACTCCTCCACAGCGGTTCTGCGAAATCGGGCCGCAATCTCCCTCGGGGCCAGTCTCACCTGACGGCGACTGGACGCCTCCTCCCGCCAGAAGAACGCGGACGAGAGGAGTTAATAGACTTGCCTTTAAATTATGTCAGGTCATGAACTTTCAGCTGTATACTTTATCCTTCAAGATGCATTCCCGTTATATTATAATGTATATAAGCAGCTGCGCCATTTTCTTGGACACCCGGTACCTATAGTAGGGGGTACAAATGTTATTTTCGATCATGGTACGACAGTGGATTAGAATTCAGAGTCTCTTGCAACAATGTTTTTTAGATTCAAGTCTAGTTTTTGCTAGTAGATATACTGTCTGTCGCTACTCGATACTCTAATTGGACGGCACTGCGATTACCATCAGGTACAGTGTGGTTATTTTTCCGTGCCAGAATAAAAAAATACAGTGTTTTGACTTGAGTTTTAAGCGTCCCATACAATAAGTTTAAAGCCGACATCATCTATTTTTTTAAGTTTTTTTCTGAATTTCTAATACATGTGTAGACTTTCTTTTGAGACAGAAGCATTGTGAGGAAATATTAATACATGTATTGTATGTGGTAGACTAAGGCCTAATCCTTCTCATTGGTAGAAGAGGCCAGTGCCCAGCAGTGGGACAAATTTAATATAGGGCTGGTATTATAATCACTTGAGTGTCTAGGATATTATTATAAAGGAAATATTTTTTACGATTTAGTTTTAGCTACCTTCTTAAAGGCACCACCTGTGTTATTACAGAACAGTAGTTCGTCAAAGCTGGATGTATAAAGCCGTTACACAATAGAGGGCGGCATCGCGACGCCTCTCGACTTGTTGCTAGGCAACCACTGCAGTCAATCGATACTCTCCCTAACTCTGCTCATTCATGTCCCGCTAATGTACACTCTTCGTTACCATGGGATATTTTAATGGTGATTTTTGAACGTACAGTTATTACTACTGTACATTATTAACTATGTAACTATAATTAAATATTATATATTCAATATTTTTTAAATAAATGAACATTTAATACTTGTGTATGATGGTTTCTATACGTACGTAGATTAATTATTTTGTTTAAGCTGATTACAAATATTTAATTTAGACAATATCTTGGTAATAAATTACTTCAACTTGAATACTGGATTAGGTAAGTTAATAACCTTATAAGTGCTTACTTCTGGTGCTATATTGTTCTTCTTCTTCTGTGCTTCATTCAGTAGTCATATCGATGGTTGGGGGGCTATTTGATTTAAGCGTGTTGTCATTTATTTTATTTAAAAAGTATTTAATAGATGCAAAAATAAATCTGGTGGTAATTGTACTGGCCACATAGTCTTGATGACTTATGTCAATAAAATATAGAAGAGCGTATTATTTAAAAATGTCTATATTCCTTTATTATACATATTTTGTTGTGCTAGAATACAGACGTAGACCTTCCTTGTTGCATTCCAATACTTGAAATACAAGTGATAGTAATTTACATCTCTTATTTTATTTCTCTCCTATAACCTGATTTCCTATAAAGCGACATTTGCGATATTAAGTTACATACATGATCGGAATTAGCAAATTTTAAGTAATATATTAATTCTACTAAAGTCCACTTAATAGTTTTTTTATTATTTATGATTTATTTCAGATAAACAAAAAAAAGTAACTGCCTCGGTGGCGCAGTTTTAATTGCGCATGCGTTACGATTGCTGTGCTGAGGTCTTGGGTTCGATCCCTGGGTCGGGTAAAGTGATATTGGCCCGGAGTCTGGAATCTGTGCTCGGTATGGCGATAGGCTTGCCCCCTATCAAATTATGGGACCGAAATTCGGCGAAAAGTGGGTGTACTGGTTACACCATTACCTACCCCTTAGGGGATTACAGGTGTGAGTGTATATATGTACAAAAAAATCTTTAAGCCTATGTCCTGTTACTTTCAAAATGTCGCTTAAATCAAAAAAACAGTCAATCGTTGATATTATATTTAATAATCCCTCTACATACTGTCCCTCTACTGAAGAAGAAAAAGTACTTTGAAGAAAACATCGCAAGGAAACCTGCGTGCCTGAGATACTAAATAAGAACAAGAAGTTATATGGAGTCTAACAACCTATAATCAGCGTGAGCAACAAAAGGCTAACCCCTCATAACTAGAAAAACCCGTGCCCAGCAGTGGTATATTGTAAAATATAGGGTTAGTGGTAAATGGTACTTAATATAAAATTAGAAAAACAATTTTCTCGCTCACTGTGTACTGTATATAGGTATTATATTGCAGGGATCAGTTACCTCGCATCAAAATAGTTTTGTCAACAAAATTACGAGTATGTTAACTACAGTGTACAGTAGTAGGGTGCGGGATTCTCCTCCCGCCCTTGTTTTCGGTGTCAACAAACTCTGCCTTTGCCAAAGTCAAGCTTCTAGAGAATACACGTCACATACCGACCGCAATCGGTTGATAAGCGAGCGTAACGTATCGTCGAAAATGTTGCGGCTTTTGAAATGTGGATATACCGACGCAGCTATCTATTAGCTGGACTAAGGTCATTAATATCGAAGTTTTGAGGCGAGTTGGCCAAGACCGCAAGCTCATGCAGACCGTCAAACACTGGAAGGTTGCCTACCTTGGACTGTTTTTCGACATGAGAGGTACGACCTACTGCAAATTATTATGATGGGCAAAGTAGCTGGGAAACGAGGTGTTGGCCGAAGAAAAGTCATGGCTCAGAAATATTCGGGAATGGACTGGAGTCACGAGTGCTGCAGAGTTGTTCTGCCTTGCCTGGGACAGAGATAAATATTCGGAGTTGATGGCCAAGCTCCAGTAATTGGGGACCTGAAGAAGAAGAACGTATGTAGAGACTGCAGCCACTAGTTCATGTAGCGCTTGTTAGTCAGATAGTCGTATCCAAAGATTCGAACTCAATTTTCCCAGCAAAATAAAAAACTTAATCTGACAAACATAAATTAAATAAGGTTAGTACTCTTTTTTTATTGACTTCATAAAATTCTAACAAGGCTTTGCCTATCACAATTTCCTTAATAACATCCGAATTACATGTCTCGTCACTACAACTATGTGGAATAAAAAAAGTGGAACAACCGAGCGCCAAAGTTATCCAATTTGTTTTTTCAGATACGTCGTAAGATAGCGAGGTAAAGGGTTGTCACACATTAGAAAAGAATCGGTGTAGAGCTACATATGTATGGGTATACTTTACTAATTTCATTATAATTTTGACCCGACTGAATTGTAATTTAAGTGCTTTAAAATAACATATTTGTCTACAGCATGAATGGGCCGGCTCGACCGGGGTGGTACCACTGTCTCACAGAAAACCAACGTAAAGTGACAGTTCACTATCGCGTTTCGTATGGTAAGTGAGATATCCGGAGGCCCGAATTCCCCCATCCCTTCCCTAATCCCTATTCCTGTCCTTTAAGGCCGACGCGCATACATGGTACTTTCGGTATTGTGGATGTTCATGGGCGGTGGAGATCAGGTGACCCACTGGCTCGTTTGTCGTACTATGTTATAAAAAAAAAATATATAACGGTCGTTTCTTATGCAACAGTTTAGCGACGTTAATGAGTTGTACTAAGCGGTTTATGTACAATAAAGGGGACGCTCCGCACGATGTTCTTTACTCAAATTGAAACGTTTAAAAACATAGCGTTTTACTAATAATAATATTGTCATGGACGATATCTTAAACCGAATCAGGTATATTTTTTTCCAATTTGGGTGTTGTGATACCAAAACTCTCGAACTTTTTGATACCTTAAGACACGAGAAAATCTAATTATAGTATATTATGTGTGAGTATGATGGGTGATATTTATTATAATTATTAGTTAATGAAAAATTTATAGTCTCAAAAGCTTTCTGCAAAGACGTTATTATATCTATGAAATTACGCACTAAAATAAAAAAAACAGTCAATAGTGTCTGTTAGCATTGTTTTTAATTTAACGCTTAACGCTAACTCCTTGGTAAGACCTTTAGGGATTTCTTACGCAGTATGCGGGAATGTCAAAACTTTGAACGATGTACCACGGTCTGTGCGAGTTTTGTTTCAGAATATTAACAAGTCGACAAAATTTATACTTATTTTAACTCATTGCGGGTTTGTTGATTTATGTTCAGATGGAGTTAAAGTTGAATTGTCCCGGGGATTGTGTTCTTATAAAGAATATTAAAAATGGCTTTCATACTGTGTGGTAAAATTTATAATAATTTGTTTATTTTTTTATTATTTTTTACACTAATGGTTATTTATTTTATTGTAATTTATAGGTATTTAATTGTAATTTATAGGTATTTAATTGTAAATCTTTTGAAAGAAATAACGCTGTGGCGTTCAATATAAAATACATTCTCAGGAAACTAAAGTGGCCCGTGATACCATGTGACTCTAGGTATTGAACAGGCGGTTACTTAAAAATGATGGAATGTAAATAATGTTAACAATTTTAGATTAAATAAATATTTTGAATACTAAGTACTTTTTAACGATGGAGTTCAGTTTGCTAGGCAATAAACTCATCGATCTTTGTAGAAACCTACATTCCATTACATGAGTAAATGATCAGAGGAATACATCTGTTGAGCTAGAGTAGGTTTGGGCGATCTGTATGCACTTATTCATTGCTGAAAATCGCTACTGATTGGGTACCGCATGATAGTCTTCGGAGAAGTAGATGGACATGAATTAGACGGAATTTTGGAAACAATGCACAACATGGCTGAAGACAGAAAGGCCCAACCCAGGACATAAAATAGGAAAAAATATTAGCCGTATTGAATATTTAATTATTTTAAATAAGCAAGTAGTATAACTTCCACGCGGGCGGAGCCGCAGGCTACAGCTAGTTCTAAATAAATATTTATGCGGAGCCGTAGAGCTTTTAAAAATCAAAAAAATATTTATATCAATATGAATAGTTTATAAATACATCGTCCACAGAAAGTCAAATACTTCAAACTTCAATTGCTCAAGGGACTACCGTCACTTTGTAAGCCAAAACAATATGAACGAATAAAAATTCATTACAGAGGCAAAACTGCTCTGGGATTTCCTTGTTTCATACAATTTGTTTTTTTTTTGTTGAGTTTATCCTATGGTGGTTATTTAATATACATACATATACACTCACGGCTGTAATCCTCGAAGGCAGAGGTGTAACCAGTACACCCACTTTTTAACGAATTTATTACGGTCGTGAGCCTATCGCCATACTGAGCACAATTCCAGACTCCGGGCTGATACTGAGTATTTTTAAATAGGAAAACCTAATATCACTTTACCCGACCCGGGGATCGAACCCGAGACCTCAGCACAGCAGTCGTAGCGCATGCGAAACTACAACAGGCTGTTTATAAGTAACTATTGTATTAAATTATTTTTACTATGTTTAAGTCTTAGCAATAAAGGCTATAGTTAGTTTGGAACCTGTGCCCGATATGGCGATACGCTCGCCCCCTATCACATTATGGGACCGAAATTCGGCGAAAAGTGAGTGTACTGGTTACACCTCTGCCTGCTCCTTCGAGGATTACAACCGTGAGTGTATATGTATGTAAAGGCTTTAATATTTTTTTTAATACTGCCCTTGCCTATATCTATACTCTGATATACGGAGGCAGTCATGGTGGTTATTTAAATACTTTTTTTTATTCAAATAATGTGACTACACTGTATCAGAGAATGATGTTGGCCTGGAGTAGGTTGCCGGAACTAGCCACCGATGACGGGTTTTCATCATTTACACTGTCTAGTTGAGAACAAAATTATTTGTCATGTGTTCTCTGTCTACCAAATCCTGAATATTTGATTCTCGGAGGTACCGAACTCGTTGACTGGAAAATCTAGTAGGCTGTATTATCTGAGCCACGCTGGAGAAGTGCTGGTTGGTAGATTTCATATACCTTTGGAATCGAGCGGAGTTATTATCAGATATGAAATTTTTCCACAACCTTTTTTTAATAAGTAATAAATAATTACACCCAAGTCACACACATAGTTCTGGCCCCACACTAGGTAAAACCTGTATCATGGGTATCAAGAACTACGAGGGACTGCGGTCCCACAACACCCAGACCCGAAACAAGTATCTGTCTGTCACACAAACATTTGCCTCGGTGCGGGAATCGAACCCACGGCCTCTCGTTTCACAGCCGGCTACTCGCCCGCTGCGCCACGCCGCTTTCCACAACCTTTCCTTCAGAATTGAATCAAGCGATAATGAAAAGGCTTTGAAAAGGCAGAGGAGTATGCTGCTTTAGTTTGCTTTGAACCTAAGACATTCGTCTGTGCACAGTCCTAACTAGACTACACAGTAGACTATCTTCGAATAAAAGCGTTATATATACTATTATATTAATAATCCAGTTCCAGAACTCTTTATCTATACTAGATTAAGACTGCAGAGGCATAGTCTGCAGGTCTGTATCCCTCTAATATTATAAATGTGAATGTTTGGATGGATGGATGTTTGTTACTCAATCACGCTACAACGGCTGGATGGATCTGGCTGAAGTTTGGCACAGACATCACAGAGATAATTTTTATCCCGGAAAAATGTATACTTCCCGTGGGATAGTTTAGTTTTTCACAGAGCAAGGGATCAACATGATTTTTTGCATATTGGTAGTTTAGGGATCATAAAATGACATATACCACTTTTTATCCCGGCAAAATGCACGCATCCTATGGTATAGCAAAATATAGAAAGGTGTAACAGCTTAAGATGCCTCCATGGATTGTATACCTTTCCTTCCAAAAATAACCTCCACGCGGGCGGAGCCGCGAGCAACATCTAGTATTAAATATTTATGCAAAATTTTAATTGCAACGTGTTATATTATCTATATAGAATCCAAAACAAATGTTTTTGGATTTATTGTCTGTCTTCTGCAAAAAAGAATGGACAATAAAATCGTTGAGTGTATCTCGAGGAGGTAACATTTAGTATTTATATCATTTAAATCAGTGCATTAAATCAAAAGTTATACCTGTTTCAACGAATAACTGTTTTACGCAAGGAGGAGCTGTGAGAGATGAAATAATTTTTAAATAGTATAAGATAACTTCCACGCGGGTGGAGCCACAGGCAACATCTAGTATTCTAATATAACACTCCCACAAACGTTAAATTTAACATTGCACACTTGCTTATCACTTCTAAATATTTACACAACGCTCGCATCGTTTTCCTCTTCAATGGACCCACAGGCTCATGGTGCGGCAGTAGTATGCATCATTCAGTGGCGAGTGGTGGTAATTGCATTATCCCGTAATCCTTTTACAGCGGTCTCTTGTGTATGCGTTATTTTCTGCGTAAATGCTGTGATTTCTTGCGCGAAGTGACATTTGTGAATTGAAATAGTCGTATGATGTAATGAATGTATGCTCGACTACATTACTAGTTACGTATTATAATATATACTATGGGATAATTTTTATCAATGGACGCACACATGATTTGGCTTGGCAAATGCTTGTTCTAAAATATCCCATAAAAATTTTATTTATTGATACTTGATACACATTATGTTAATGAAGGCTAAATCGGAAAACCAAAAATATATAGGTAACCTGTTTACCAGCAAAGTATTTTAGGAGTGACTGAAAATCAGCGTTGCCTGAGGCTTTTGCCCTAGAAGGTATTAAGTAAGCCATGTTCTTTAGGCATATTTTTGTGGTTTTTATTACAATAATTGAAGATTTTTGTTTACCACTAAACACCTGTTATTATAAGATGTTTATGTAAAAGAGAATAATCTAGGTCTTCTATGATAAATTGATTAAATAATAATTTTGTAAGTGCAAACATCAATCAGTTATTCAATCAACCGAATTCTAACATTTCTTACCAATCTAAAATTTTACCTAGTTGCTATTTAAAAGCACATGCATAAAATGATCTAGAAGAGTAGTCCTTAAACGGTAGGCAGCGGCTCTGCTGTGCTCTGGCATTGCAGAAGTCTATGGGCGGCGGTGACACTTACCATCAGGTGGCCAAAAAAAAAAAATGTGTCGAATATAACATACTATTTGCAATACTGTAATTCTTGATGTGATGTTTAATGCATGCCATTTAATAGAGTCCTTTAACATCATTTTTGGATTATCTTTAATAGTTCTCATAGGTTCTATAGATCGTTGAAAGGTTATTGTAAGTTTGAATAAGATCATGCTGATCTCTTAGGCACTTGATTACTAAGTATCAAGAGAAGTTAAGACAGGCAATTAAACTCTTAGTTTGAGTAAAACTTTCTAAATGCCTTTGGAGTGCCGTTTGGCATCTTAAATAAAATTTAAGAGAGGGTAGCTATCAGGTGCTAGCCCTGCTAGGGTCTTTTAGACCTAATAAATGTCAAGCGATCAGCTTCAAAGGTCACTTATTAACAAATGAATTGTTGCTATTTTGAATCACTTACTTTGACGGTCATTTTCTCGGGGTTCTAGAGTTGGGGTACGATGTTGTGTTGGGGTACGACAGTCTAAAATCATTCTTCTAAATTTAGTTCTGTATAAATGGGTCCAACGTAGAAGGACCAAAATGCAAAACCAAAAGTTAACAGGAGAGACTCTCAAAATGTAATTCTGGTATTTTTAACACGATTGAGCTGGTTTACTGCTACCAAATAAAAATTCCTCAAAGCAACAGATTTTTTTTAAGTCCACCACATTAACTACGAAAAAGCATTTTCCACGAAAAAGTCAAACTTGCTATATATAGAATTATTTTGTGACAGAATCTTCCATCTTAACCCTTACAATATCGATTCTTACAACATATTCTCTCACTTAAGGCCTTGAGATTCTATGTCTCACCCTGCGGTTCTAAGTGGAATATCAATGGCTCCATCAATATTTATGAGGCGACGCTCAACAGCGGAACACTCGTCCGGTGTGGATGCTGGCTTTTTATAGCTTTAATGTTTTTGTGGAGATTGCGGGGTTTTAATTGAAATATCACGTAATTTGAGATGAAAAATACGATGTTTATCAAAAGTTTGGTTATAAAACGTTTGAATGATGGTTCTGAGGAGTACAAACGGCATTTACAGTCGACAGCCTCCGTTAAAGCAAGTGATAAGTATTATGCAGCTTTAAAAAATCAATCAGTGGAAGATCAGCCTCGATTAAAGAAGGACATGTCATAGCGCTCAGGGAACACCGCAGCAGGGAGTTCATTCCAGAGCTTGCACCTACGTGGTTAAAATGAACGCTGGCAACGAACCGTGCTAGACGGAATCGTTTCCAGGTGGTATGGATGAACTCTGTTGCGGTATCGGGTAGTGCGATGATAAAATGGTGATATCCCATATATCTGATTTATAAATCTAGACAATTGAGGCAAGGACAACCATTAACATTTTTAAGGTTAAAATAAAACTTATTTTATGGATTTTATTAAAGTTTATTTTTACTTTTTTAATGCTGACGTTTCGAAAGCGTTACAGCCCTTATGGTCACGAGGTAGACTGAACTAAGCTCAGCCACGATAAAATTCGCAAATTTTGTTTTGTTTCAATATGTAATATCAGCGTAAGCTTTAGAAACCATTTATAAGTTTGTCTGTGTAGTTCCGGCGGTAAAGGACGTCACATTTAAGGAAGTTGTAGCAGATTTACAAGCGTTATGCATTCGAGTGCAATTTCCGTAGCACATCCCGGCCGTCCCGGGAAGAACTATTACTATTCGGGAAATTATAGTCATTTCCTTATTCAAGGAGCCTGCGATCTTTGAGATAGACGTTTGATGTGATTAAGGTTGGTTATTGGTATAATTATGGCAAACTAGCTGTTGCCCGCAGATCGGCCCGCGTGGAACCTCAACGGTGATTGATTTTGCAAAAAAAAATTAACACGTATTTCTTTATTTCTTATCAAAAGCCTAAATATCGTTGATCCCTAACTTCAGGGATTACGGATTACCCAAACAAATTTTCAATCCCTATTTGGCCCCTACAAGATTATTTTTTGAGACTAAAGATAGCCTATGTCCTTCCCTAGGATATAATCAATATCCTTGCTAAATTTCATAACGATCCAATTGGTCATGAAAAAGGTAACAAACAAACACAGTTATTTTTGCATTTATAATATTAGCATGGATTAATGCAATGTACAATATATTATTAGGGTATTTCCTATTACTAGAAATACCGAAGGGATTTAGGAGATTAGTTGGGGGTACATTAATAAGAGTGTCTTCCGCGCTCCGGTGTTCAGTTCAGTTGTTTTGTGAAGTAGACAAGGTGATAGCCAGGATATTAGTGGTTCGTTCGCGGGGTAGTAAGTGTATAAGTAAACAGTAAACAGTTCAATGGCCGCGTTGTTCAGCTTAGAGGGTAATGCTGGTAGATTAATGATAAAGAGAAGCCTTAAGTGAATCCTGACATGCGTTTGTGTTAATATTAAGCACTGAGATGTGTAACAGTGTGGTGTAAATCAATCAATAAAATTATAAAAATTGTACTTGTGCCTTTTAAATATCCATCTTGCATAGTTTTGTTGATGTTGTAAACAACATTAAGGCTGTACACAACAAATTAATGAATTAACGATTATGAACTGTATGATATTTTATAAGGTTCTATGTTATTAATCTTATAATTCTCCCATTACAATCCTTAATCATAAAGCCCCATGAAAATAATGTAAGACCAAACGACAGTCGAACACAGTGAAAAGTTTAATTAAGCAAAGGGAGTTGATAAAGTGCCTTTTGTAATATTTTCTTTGGGTACAAATAAAGGAACGTGATTTAAAATTCAATTTGAACGTGTACTGAGCCAGACTGCGTCAAAGTTAGATGGCGTCCTTTAGATGAGGTCGTGAAGCGATCAGTATTTTTTTTTACACAACAGTCACACATAGCCCCGACTCCACACTAAGATACGAGTCTTGTGTTGTGGGTATCAGGGACTACGAGAGACTTTCGGTCTCAACACCCAGACCCCGGACACAAATATCTGTCTGTCACACAAACATTTGTCCCGGTGTGGGAATCGAACCCACGGCCTCTCGTTTTTCAGCCGGCTACCTGCCAACTGCGCCACGGAGGCTGTCAAATGTCTGTTACACTGGCCTTACCTAAAAAATGGTAGACAGACCCTTATATAGATGGGATATAATAAAAATTATGTGACGTGTATTGGACGAGTGAAGAATATGTATCTAATAATGGATTAGTATATTTTTTTGTTATCCTGGCACGGCAAAGCCACACTACACTTGATGGTGAGCGTAGAGCCGTCCAGTTAGAGTATCGAGTAGCGAGAGACGATCTACCCCCCGCTACTCAACACAATCATGTCGGCCTGCGTATCTTTTTCACACTATGCTTTGGGGCAAGGGAAATATATAGTTTGTTAAACATAAATAAATCAAAATTAATAATATATTAGTAGTGGCGTAGTGTGCAGACTCTACTCAGCAGTTACCTTCTGGTATGATTGTGTTGAGTATAAAGAATAGAATACATGATTTACGTAAAAGTTAGTACAATATAGATCTTAAACTGCATTGGTGGCGCAGTTGTAATTAGGTATGCGTTACTGTGGTGAGGAGTCTGGCGATAAGCTCGCCCCCTATCACATTGTGGACCATAATAAAGTTGAACAAAAAATCAAAAAGTGTATGTACTGGTAACACCTCTGCCTACCCCTTCGGGAATAAAATCAAATCATTTATTTGTAAATATGGGTAAATGTACAATAGGGGTTATGTTTAAGGCTAGTGCTCTACATTTTACTTAAAAAATACATATTACAGGATTACAGGTGTGAGTGTATATGTATGTAGGAGATGGATCTTGAAATATAAAAATATTCAGAATTTAGTGAGTAGCATGGGATTGCTGTTTGATACTATTCCTAGACGAAATTGTAGCCGTCACGCGTGTTAGTATCAGCCACACTGCTGTGCCAGTATAAAAAAAACTAAAGATGCAATTCTGGAGTTTCAAATTGAACTCACCACAGAAAATGAAAATTTTCCACGAGTTAAAACAAAATAGACAATTTCCAATTCGTATCTGAAGAGTTCCCGGGCGGAAGTTGGCACCGGAAGCAGTGATGCAGCGCAGACGTCACTTCCGCCAGTGCAACTGCCTCTGAAGCGCTGAATGGCTTCAACTTAGCGTTTTACACTTATATGAATTATTTATATTACAGTTGATTTTTATAGGTCTTTGAACATTCTGTATTTTGCATGTACCTACCCTTTGGATTGTTTAAATTATTTTCTTTTGCCCTATTTGCGGTTCATATATAGCTGTCTCCAAGATCCAAATTAGTGAATTTTGGTTGGAAATTTTAAATGTTATTAGTTAAGTTAAGATATCTGTTTTCTGAATGTGGTGAAGGATTGGTGTATAATAAATAAATACCCCATAATATGATATACGCCCGGTTTTTTAGGTATTAGGAACTACGAAAGACTTTCGATCCTACTCACACTGCACCTGATGGTAATTGCAGTACCGCTCAGGTTGAGTATCCATTATCGAAAGACAACTATCCCTGCTCGAAATAATCATACCAAGTGAAAACTTATTTAGGTGCGTTGGGCACTTTTGGGATGGGGAAAAAGCACTGAACCCGCGTGATCATCACGCTCAGATTATTTCACTTTTGACATAAGTACGCCTATGAAGTTGTATAATTATACATAAGCAATCATAAACAAACAGTAACTACTTCATGGACGCTGATTCAAAATGAACAGTAATTCCAAAGTTTTAAGTATTTTTTTATCCTGGCATGGCACTGCACCTGACGCAGTGCAGTATAGTATAGTAGTGCTGTAAGTGCAGTGCCGTCCAGGTAGAGTATCAAGTAGCTAGAGAATCTATCTCGAGAATCTATCTCTCGCTACTCCACAAAATCATGCCAGCTGCTGTGTAGCTTCTTCTACGCTTAAAGGATCCAGGACTATAGGAAAGAGGGAACATAGGTACCGGCAAACTGTTCCACAGCTTTCTGGTGCGGCAAGGCTGGAGTACCATTTATCTTAAATAATCTATGAATAAAAGCTCCAAGTGCTAACAAAATGATGCCAGATTCATTGATTGTGTTGTTGATAGAACGTGACTATACATAAGCTTAGCTTGCAGTTTCCACTCCACTGCTGACCCCTTGAGGAGTCGACAGTCAATTATTTGCGTTTTCAACCCCAAGTTTGCACCCCTACGTCCCATTGTACCTGTTATCTCAACATTTTTCAGCTAACGCACAATTTGGGGTTGAATAACGCAGCATATTGAGATTATAAGCTATAGGCAGGATTAATTAAAGTTTAGGTCTATTTTTGTGCTTTAGATTAGGTATATTGTAAAAATATAATTTAGAATTAAGTGGATTATTACTCAAATCATAGCTCCACGAGGATTGTATTTAAATATCACATAGTTTTAAGATTTTTTTTTTATTATTTATTTGAGTTGTAGAATATGTATAATTCAAAACTACGCAACGTGCTGGTGGTAGGATATACTTATCCGCCCGAATAGCCACCACCGTACACAAGGTGTAAAACCCGCCATAGTGGCACACGCAAGTGTGTCGCGTTCAGGGGTCAGCCAGTGTACATCCGCTTTTTGTCGGGAGGTCTAGAGTTTAGGTACGAAGTTTGGCCGTGTTGCAGCCTTCTGAGTACTCTGATACTAGACCTTCGACCGCATCTCCACCTTCTTGCCCCACGGCGTAGTGAGAAAAAGCTGTACAGCATGATTGTGGTGAGTAGCGAAGGATAGATTGTCTCTCTCTACTTGATACTCTAACTGGATGGCACTGCGCTTACCATCAGGTGCAGTGTGGTCACATTGCCATGCCCGGATTATAAAAGGCCACCCTTAAATATAAGCAACAAATTCTCATAATTTGAACAATAAATCGACTTCATTGACTGACATTATCAAACGTATAAAAGTAAAAATCTCTTGAGGAGTTGAAGACAAAGCTGCCGCGTCTCCGTTCACTTTCCAAGACAATAAATGCATAAACAACATTTATCGGGTAAAAGTGATATAAAAGCGGCGTGTGCAAGTTATTGCGAGTTCCTTTACAGGGCCGTAGTGGGGTCTCAGCGGAAAAGTTTATTGAGGCGTACAGATTCTTTATTCGAAACCGCTCATTCGACGAAAATGATTGCTTTTCGTTCAATTTCCTGTGGCAAATTTAGATTATATGTAAAAAAAAAACCGTATTTTATATGACAAAACTCGTGCGAAATCTGCTTTTGAGCTTTGATATTAATATTAAGATAGACTTCCAACGGCAAGCGTTTTTATAACTACAATCTATCTTCTTTTCTAGTAACTTAATTTGTATGATTATCGTGTAAATTTGAAAATTACTCTAAAATATTGATGAATTTACTACGCGATATCAAATAAGGAATAAAACATCAAACGGCATCCACCTATCAAATTGACTTGAAAAGTACTTTTAGCAAGGAAAGGACAATGGCGAAATCGTAGTTACAAAAAAATATTGCGTTTAGGAATTTCATACTTTGTAATCTAAATATTATTATTTTACATGATTTTTCACCATACTAACAATAGCTGTGTAAGTATAGATAAGTTGTATAATTTATTAAAAATCTCAATTGATTTTTTTGTAACGTGTTATGGCCGTAAGATTTTTTTTATGAATGGCTTAAGGTCTTTTAGGCCAAAGAAAAATCTTTTTCATAAGAATTCTATAAGCCGTTAAAAAAAACTATAAAATCAATGCAAGTGTGTGTGTCCCTACAATTACAAATAACAAAAATAAATCAGCTTACTTTTTACCAACTTAGTGAATGACTGGATCGTCTGTTATTTGGCTGTATAGTTACGACCATAGCTTATCTTATTTAGGAAAAAAATCACTACTTACTTCCGTCATTTCATACTGACATATTGTGACATAATTTAAATTGATTTAATACACGAATACTTGAAAGATTTCACTTAGAAAATAATCTAGCAAACATGACTGTGGCCACAATTATGATCTGGAGATCGGATAATTTCCAAAGCATAGCAGACCGATATAATATGCTATATTTGCCGTGAGAACGTACCAAATTCGACAAACACGTTCCTATTATGGTGAACATATACGTTTCCACGGTAGTTCTATAATTGAAGTGTGCATAGAAACAATTAGTTCATCTTTTTTAATCATCTAATTTAATTTAAGAGGCAGTTCAGATACCTTATTGATAAGAGGTAAAATAAAATCACACCATGTTTCAAATAAACAGTATTATGTTTAATTACTAATTTAAAATAATGTACTTGGTCCGACCAGGCTGGTCGAGCAGGCATTATAGAATACTATTGTAGTTGCTTGGTTGTGCGTCGTACAGTGGGCTGCTGCGCTCATACCATGATAATAATCTGGTATTTGGGACGGGCCAGACATCAAGACATATCTGCCCCTGCAGCATTTTTCGATATATAAGATAGGATAATTATGAAGATGAATAAACATTAAAAAAACCAGTGTTTTATTTTTATTTAGAACCCGTTTTATTTTCTAATTTAATTTCTAAGTCCAGATTTAGGGTCTGAAGATATTTTCTGCACAACTATTGACAAACTCTGTGTCTTCCATTCCAACTTAGCTTGTATTGAAATAAATTATATGTGGCTTATGTTACTTTTGGTATAAATCTAATGGTGATATATTAAAAACGGTTCAGCAGTTTATAAGTTTAAAGGATTTATCAAAAAATTAACAAATTATTCCTATAATTAAGTATAATGTGTTCATATCTGAACATACGAATGTAAACACTTGTGTGTAAGTACCTACGGTGTGGCGGATCATCCTTCCCCACAATAGTTATAACTTATAAGTCAAGTTCAGTAGGTACATGTTTAATTCACGACCCTGCCTCAGGTGAAATTATAATGCACTTTGGAAAATAGGCAAATAACATTTTTATCAGCTTCATAGATAACAATATTTTATTCAGAAATGTCAAATAGATCATAACCTCAAAATCTTTAAATTGAAATATCTTTAGTATTAGACTTTTTCATCAGAAATCCCTAATACATTATTGTTTAGGAATTGCTGCTGAATTTTTTGATATTTTTTTCACTTCTAAACGCTACATATTTATGTCAACTAATTTCATGTATGGGAACCTGCCATTGTCCTTTGTTCTATATAACGTTTGTTCTATATTATTAAATTAAGACTCAGAATTTTAAAACCTATTAAAGTTGGAGAGCAGTTTGTAAATTAAAACGTCATAATATACATCAAATAAATAACATCTGATAGGCACATACACAGTACTGACACCACAGCAAGATATAATAATCTTGTGCTGTGGGTATCAGGAATCACTAGGCACTTTCGGTCACAACAGTAATTGAATAGATAAACTTTTATCTCTCTGCGGGGAGCGAAGCCTTCGTCTTTCAGCCATTGTCCTTCACCTTGTAGTATCCAGTCTCAATACTTAAATGTTACATTTTTACTACTTAACAGTAATCCACTTGATCATACCTATTCCTAACTCAATCTCTCTAGTCCGACTTACGAACTTGCGTTTTTTACTGAGATGTTGAATAAATACTCCAAAATTCTCTTTATCTTTCAACATGGATTATATAATCTCTGCACTATTTATCAGAAATGTCTGTCTTACTTGCAGACATGGCTTCAACCTCTAAAAATAAATAGATTTCGACCTTTTAAGAAAACTATACACATGGCTTTGGCCTTTTAAATGGAAAAATCTTCAGACATGGCTGTGCCCTTTTAAACTGTGACTATTTCAGTCTCTTGGCTTTGGACTTATAAACGCTAGACATGGTTTGAATCTTTTTAAATAGAGAAAACCACAGACCTGGTCTTGCCCTTTTAACATGGCTTTGATCCTCTGACATCAATTTGGACCGGTTTTTGAACAAACTGATGACATATAATGTACATGTGTACAATGTATTGTGGAGGGCCTTTGCTTTTTCTTTTTTTTTAAAGTCGAATATTTTTAAATAAAAACAAGAAAATGTCCATCTCTATACCACCCAAAACCGAGTTCCAATTACGCTCCTGTTACCGGGGTCCGCTCCGCACTGGCATTGTTATCGAGAAGGATCTCTCGCACGCAACCCACTTCTATTTGTATGCGCACAATAAGAAATCACTTATAAATAAAGTTTCTAGTAATAATGTATTTTCTGTTCGTATCTCGGGAGCCTGGGTCCGAAGAATGCCTACCTTGATGTTTTATTAATAGTTCGCAGTAAAAGGGAATAGTGACGGGTTTGAAAATGAAGTAATGATTGTCTAAGATTGATGTGTTTCGACACTTTTTAACCGATTTCCCAAAATTGAGCTTCTCAATTTATTTGTATTTTTTAAGCTCACTAATAACTACGGTATCTAAGCACCGATAATAATTTTTCTCTTTTGATTGATTCTTCTTCAGAGGGACCCATTTAATGGTAGAGGTAAGAATTTTTTAAAGGCTTAAAAAAATATATACATTTTTGACACTGTAACTATTTTTCGGATCAACAATGGTACCTATTTTTGACATCGAACAGTGAAGCGGCGAGTCTCTTTTCTATGTACTTTTAATACACGTGCAACAAAGCACGTTTAGCTCAATTATTCATGTGTTTACACCTCCAGCTCGAGCGATGACGAAGTTTCGATAGCGCCAAAGAAATTTAAAACAGATAGGATGAAATGGGAAAAATTGTTCCTTTTAGGTTTGTGTGTTATAAAACGCTAGCTAAGATTTTTTTATTCTGGCACAGAAAGTGACTACACTGCACCTGATGGTAAGCGCAGTGCCCCGTCCAGTTAGAGTATCAAGTAGCGAGAGACAATCTATCCCTAGCTACTCAACACAATCATTATCATAATCAACAGATTATGAATAAAGTGGTTTACTTTAAAATAGTGCAACTTTGATTTAGAGAGGCTACACTGGAGCCAATGTTATTAAAGATATCTCTTGAAATGTGACACTTTAAAACAAGACATTGTTTTTTTCGCTTAAATGGCTCTGTATACGTAATACTTCAAAAAAAGGTTAACGTTGTTTTTTTCTTTTATTTAGCTCTTTTTTAAATATTTCTATACGCGTAACAGAACTCTAAACGTAGTTATTATTCTTGTTAAATTTCGTTTTGGATGTAATTTCTCTGAAAGATAGATTATTACCGATGAAGCTGTCACTGTTTGATGGTAAATCATTAGTTATTCCTTGAAAAAATTACGGTTTGTAGAACAACCGAGATCGCAAGCTTAATGTCAACTTAGAAGTGGCTCCTCCACCTACCTTATACTTTTGGAGCTAGATGTGTAACGTTCGCTTTGGCTGTGAAGTCAAACGTCCTAAAACCATACCATCGTACGTGAAGGCTTCTCAGTTTCATGATAATGATGATGTCAGGTTCACGATAAGTATTGTGAAGGTGTTAATTCTATTAATCTGCCTACCCCCTCTCGTTAGAGGAGGTCCATACTCCGCAGTGGGACAAAATATAAGGCTAATTACAAACTAATTCCGTTTAATCTGGTCTATTTTTTTCTTAAAATTCTATTGTGTGCACTGGTTTGGGTATAAATAATAAGTATCGCAATGGGATTAAAAAAAACAAAACATTTCTAATAACTATTATTTGTTTGTATTTTACAATTAGCAGGCTCTATTTTATTCAAATTTAAATACAGTTCTTTATTTTTATAAAACAGTTGCGTTCTTTGATACAACAATGTTATTTCAAATGCGTAAAAAAGTAACTAGTGGGACAAAAACTAGTAAATTCCCTAACTGCATTTGTGTTATTAATGGCCTCGCATTAGGTTTTCGAACGTGAACCGTTATCGTATTTCACGACTCTATTGTCGCTGCACTATTTAATTAATCTATGGACAAAACAGAATAAAAATAAGGCTGGCATCGAATGAGGTTTTGTTCAATAAGAACGTACTGACTGAACAAATCGAATGGTATTTTTAAATGAGGAAAAAAGACAATGACATTTTATAATTCCCATTTTCTTTCGCTGCAGGTGGATGCGGGATTATGCAGTTTATTCCTTGTGTAGTACGATTAAAAATTGTTTGTTTGTGCATTTTCCCAGTCCTCAAGTGTTTAGTATTTATTGGAATGACACTGGGAGTAGTTGTAAAAATTAAACGGCAATTTCTTGTTGTTCCATGTTGTTGAATACATCATTGCTGTAATTCGATGTAAAACAGATTAGTAAAGACAATATTATTAGGTTTTGATTGTTTTTAGCGACTTAGTAGTTGCTGCCAGAATTAATATTATTATAATATCAATTTTCGGTATTCACCAAGCTATTCCTTAACTTAATTATAAATAAAATAAACACACGCAACTGTCACATACATAGTTCGGACCTTACATAAGGTCAAACTTGTATCGTGGGTAACAAGAACTACGAGGGACTATGGTCCCACACAGGGCCGCGCCGACCCCCCACAGCGCCTGTGTGCGAAACCTATGAAGCGCCTCTTTTTCTCACGAATCTTCATGTTTCAACATATTATTTTTTATTATTTGTTAATTTTGACCGAAATAAATGTTCTCCAGTTTTATATACTTAGATAATTTATTTATTTATTTCAAGTAGGTCCTTCACAGCTGACAATTTATAATAAAGCTAATATTACACCACACAATACGCCAATTACGAAGAACACATAATATAAAACTAATATGCAAAGAGTAGGTAATGAATTAGAATTTCATGCAAAATCTGTATATATAAAAGAAGAAACTGACTGACTGACTGACTGACTGACTGATCGATCAACGCACAGCCTAAACGGCTGGGGTTAGAGACTTGAAATTTTAACAGTAGCTACCTTTTATGACGTAAGCATCCACTAAGGAAAGGTTTTTGGAAATACGGGTGGTATTTCTAAAGGGGGTAAAATAGGGGATGAAAGTTGTTGAAGTATGGAAATCCGTCATTTTTGAAATTGAACGCATGAAAATTGATATTTTGTATTATATACTTTTTCCCCCAAACATGACCTCCACGAGGGCGGAGCCGCGAGCAACAGCTATTTCATATAAGTTAAAAGGTTAGTAAAGAATTGTGGGTGATGCCATGAGTGTATAATTAGATTTGGTGAGTATGAAAGGTGTGTGTATGAGTGCGTGTGTATGAAAGGTGAACAACAAGCGAGTATTACTTCTTCTGGAATAGAGACAGCAGTATTTTTCTTCTATAAGAGTAGCGAGAGGTGTTGAATAGATCTAGGGAGGAGAACTCATTATTACTCATTATTGTATGTATTTGGAATACGAAAAAATGGTGCCATTATCAAATATTTCGTTTTTGCTGAAGGAATAGATAATATGTCTGTGTCATGTGTGTATGTCTGGTGCGTTTAGGAGGTACGTTAAAGCTTATTCGTTCTAGTAGTTCTGGGCAGTCAAATTTGTTGTTAACTACGTCGAACAGAAACATCATGTCCATCAGATGCCGTCTATCTTCCAAGGTGTTTATTTTATGATGTTCACAGGATTCCTCATATGATTTATTTACCGACTTTGCCTTAAAGTTTAGATGTTTAATAAATTTGTGTTGTATTTTTTCTATATTGTCAATATATGTTTTAAAAAAGGGCCTCCAAATTAGAGTTGATAATTCTAATATGCTTCTCACGTAGCTGAAACAA
The DNA here is from genome assembly GCA_905220505.1 of Laothoe populi. Lineage (NCBI taxonomy): Eukaryota > Metazoa > Arthropoda > Insecta > Lepidoptera > Sphingidae > Laothoe > Laothoe populi. Next base: position 18,336,079 of record HG992153.1, on the reverse strand, counting down.
AGTATTTTAAGACACTGGATATTGTTGAATGGTTTACTGTTACGTATAACAAACCCTAGGGACTTATAAGCTTTGCTGATAATGTGATCGATGTGTGCACAGAAAGTGAATTTGTCGTCAAGAATGACGCCCAGGTCTCGGACTAGTGGTGTTCTAGGTTTGGCCTCGTTACAAATGTAGTAATTGTGAATAATAATATTTTGATAATATTATTTTTTCGTGTATGTCTATAAGGTCTAATATGGCCTCCTCTATGGATATTTTTGGTAAATTTGTTAATCTTTCCTGGCTCATTGTTGAGCGCAGGTAATTTTTGATGTTATGATTTTGATTACTATCACTCAGCGTGAAAACACGTTAAAACAATTATTGACACACAAACTATAGATATATTGTTTTTAGTGCTAGAACTTATTCTTATTATAAAAAATCAATGCGCACACTTTCGATTGAATAGTTGTTCAATTGTTTTGGCTCTCTCGTTCCTTTAAGTCGGGGAATCCCATACATTTAGTTTATATAGGAAATCCCCTTGACCCCACCCCGCTTGCGTCGCACGCATCGCATCGGGTTGCGTTCATAAAGTCATTCAAACAAACATACGCCTCACCGCGGTTCTTTTGATTTTGACGCTAAGCTCGTATCTAATGTAAACTAAAACCCAAAACATTGAATTACACCACAAACGTGCATATTATCTTGGGAGACTTTTAAAATAAGCGCAGTATATGTTTTGTTATTTACAAGGCATATGTTGCGCCTATTGTACCTACTTACTTATCAATATTCCACTACAAAGAATATGTTGTTGTGTAAGCGTAACAAAAATAATTTCGATGGCGGCGCCCCTATTGTCTTGGCGCCTGTGTGCGCCGCACACTTCGCACACAGGGGCGGCGCGGCCCTGGTCCCACAACACCCAGACCCGAAACAAACTTAAGTCCACTACGCTTGCCTAATGCGGGTTGGTAGACTTCACATGCCTTCGAAATTCTTATGAGAATTCTCAGGTATGCAGGTTTCTTCACGATGTTTTCCTTCACCGTTGTGTTAGGAACATCAACAAAACTATGCAAAAAGGCACAAATACAATATTTATAGTTTATTAATTGATTTACACGACACTGTTACACATCTCAGTGCTTTATATCAACACACACGCATGTCAGGATTCACTTAAGGCTTCTCTTTATAATTAATCTACCAACATTACCCTTTTAAACTGAACATCGCCATTGAACTGATTACGATTAACTCTTACAACACCGAACCACGAATATACTGGCTATCGTCTCGTCTACTTCACAAAACAACTGAACTGAACACCGGAGCGCGGAAGGCACTCTGTTTTATAATAAACATTTACTACTCCCACTTTGGTTGTCATTATTAACTACCCCCAACTAGTCTCCTAAATACCTCCGTTATACCTTCGGTATTTCTAATAATAGTAAATACCCTAATAGTTGGAGCGAGCGATAATTAACATTTGATGCACACGTAACTTTGGAAAAGTCAGAGGTTTATGCCATTTGGGTTTCGAACATACGACTTAGGTTTTGATAGTCCATACCGCAACCAACTGGGCAATCGCTGCTCCTATATAAGAATTATTTATAAGAACGCCTATTTTTCGCCAACAAACTGTGTGTGCAGTTTGGCAATATAACATGTAAGTTTTTAATAAAAAAAAAACATTTGTCTGTCACACAGAAATTTATCTCGGTGCAGTAATTGAACCCACGGCCTGCCTTTTCACAGCTACGGTAGTTGTCTGTAGGTTGACAATTAATGCCCAGTATTTGTGTTGCGTCGCTATACTCCTATTTTTTGGCCTTTAAGTATCCCTTCAATACGGGTAGTCGTCAAAAACCAGGTGATAATAAATATGGATATTTGCATATTAAATTACATCAGCATTATTCATATGATTTCTGTACATACATATACACTCACGCCTGTAATCCCCGAAGGGGTAGGCAGAGGTGTAACCAGTACACCCGCTTTTCGCCGATTTTCGGTCCCATAATGTGATAGGGGGCGAGCCTATCGCCATACCGGGCACAGATTCCAGACTCCGGGCTAATACTGAGAATTTCTAGATAGAAAAACCCAATATCACTTTACCCGACCCGGGGATCGAACCCGAGACCTCAGCACAGCAGCAGTCGTAACGCATGCGCAATTACAACTGCGCCACCGAGGCAGTCATGATTTCTGTCCACATGACTAAAACCATTTTTTTAAATCCTAGCACGTCAAAGTGGCCTCACTGCACCTGATGGTAAGATAGTACTGTTCAGTTAGAGTATCAAGTAGCGAGAGACAACTATGCCGCTATTATAGATCCACACTTCAAATATAAAATAGGGTGCAACCCCACACTTTATTTCACACTCATTAGCATTGAAATTGTTTCGGAGTAAGCGATTCCACGGGAACCGACCCAAAGGCACGGCCTACCAATATTGGTGGTTAGATAAACAGTTGGACGGTTGGGCATAGTACGGTAGTTTGCTATTATGAGATTTTGCTTTATTGCACCTTGTCTGTTAGGAAAATCAATATACGGCTGGAAGTTATCTTCTATACTATAATAAATCTGAAGAGGCACTTTACCTGTACATATTTTTATTCATATGTACATATTTTTGCAAACTTTTGATTGCTACGTGATAAATTATCGATGTAGAACCCAAAAGTTTTTGGATTCTATTGTTGTTTGTCCGCCTATCTGTCATATAATAGAGTGTATCTCAAGGTAGCATTTAGTCTTTGTTTCATTTAAATCGATGCATTCAATCAAAAGTTATACCTGTTTGAACGAATATCTGTATTATGCAAAGACTAGTTGTGATAGATGAAATGATTTTATAAATATTATAAGATAACTTCCACGCGGGCGGAGCCGCAGGTAACAGCTAGACTCTATAATAAAATCGGATTTTGGTATAAGTTTTTCGGCCATGCATTTACAATATCCCATAGCATACAACAAATGAATTAAGTTTTAAAGAACAAAGTCTCTCGGAGTTTCTTCAAGAAAATCGATTAGTGATTCTTTAATAATATTAAAGATGGGCATAATCCTAGAACTGATAATTCCTTATTCTAACAGCTGCCACTTGTATTGACCATTTTTATTCTAAATTTCATAAGAAATATCAAAGAAGAAGAGAATTCTTATATTCAATAAGTAATTTAAAAAGGTGATATTTAAATGTACGGTATTAAACCGAGTTTTCTTGTAACGGGCCAGTGTAAATAAATTGAAAAAATAAGGTCCGAGTCCCTACTTTATGCTATAGGATAAAGTGCCCTCTAAATTGGAGAATATACATCACTCGCTGTTGGAATAAGAGGAAAAAATTTAATCAAATTTTGACGTCTTCATGCTGAAATCCATTTATCAGACCTGAGTTTATAAATTGATCTAAAAGATGCTTTTAGCTGAGTTGGAAATGCTGACAGTGAAGTGAAAGAGGTGTTGGGCGTTAATGGACCAAATTAATAAACGATTTTCATACAAATCTTTAGATCGGTAAGACACAGAATTAATTCTCCGTAAAATTAAATGGTGAGATTTTTATTACCAGTAAGCAGCAAACGAACGAGTTGAATTTGAGTTTTAAAATGTGTTTTTCTTTTAGCGGACTAACTTAACTAGATCAAAATCTCATTACTAGAACTTCAAGTCGTAAAAGTACTAGAAAAAACAAATGGAGTAAAAATCATAAATCATCATAATAATCTTTAGTTTATAAATTAAGGTACCAATACCAGTGGCCCAGTGGGCGAGTAGCCGGCTGAGAATCGAGAGGCCGCGGGTTCAATGAATGTTTCTGTGATCTACAAATATTTGTTTCAGGTCAGGGTGTTGTAGGACCGTAGTCCCTTGTAGTTCTTGATACCCGCGATACAGGTTTCACCTAGTGTGGGGTCAGGACTATGTGTGTGCCTTTTGGTCGTATTTATTTATTTCTGAAGGTACCTATACCATAACTTACCCAAGATTAGTATAATATTAAGTAGGATTAGGTTGTCTTTCAAATCATCTTGTAAACTAAACATCCAATCTAAACTATAAAGAGAAATGCGGAAAATACAGACCTTAACCAGGGCTTTCGAACGCATGATTACCCATAAAGATTTCGATTAATGTTCAAGAGCTGAAGAGCTTACTAAGATCAGAGATAAAGAGTCCACAGCGACTTAGCTGATTTTTAGCTGGCAACTGAAGCTAACTCTACATATCGCTGGCATCTTGCCAGACGCTGATCAGTTTTCGATAAAGTTGCTGTAGGTTTGACAACAACTGACATTCATATAGTAATTGTGGAATAGATTTGTTCCCGCATTATTCTCACAGCATATTTTATAACAGTATGTAACACTACTAATGATCATAAGAATTAGGAAAAAAGTTTCTTCAGAATTGGTAACCGAATCGATTATAATATTTTTAAGTTATGTTACAATTTGATTGCCACGGTGGTGCAATTGTAATTGAGCATACTTTACGATTACTGTGCTGAGGTCTCGGGTTCGATCCCCGGGTCGGGTAGAGTGACATCGGGTTTTTATATTAAGAAATACTCAGTGTCAGTCCGGAGTCTGGAATTGGGCGCGGTATGGCGTTAGGTTCGCCCCCTATCACATTATGGGGTGAAAAGTGGATGTACTGGCTACGCCTCTGCCTACCCCTTCAGGGATTACAGGCGTGAGTGTATATGTATGTAGGATATTTTTATAATAGCATGTAACATCAATCAATGTCATACTAAAAAACCCCAGAGATATTCTACACCAGCACTCTATCAAGTGTGTACTGACGGTGAGACAGATAGGTATATACCCTACAGATCATACTAAAGAAACATCCCGCTCTCCTCAATACCTTGTTCTATTACTAAGCTGAAGACTGCAACCTGTAAAACAGTTAATAATACCACAGGAGTCAGCACCGTTAATATTTTTTGTATATTTCCTTTTGTCAATAAAAAAATTATATATTATGTTTGTCGTACCATGACCACGGGAGAGCCCCGGTCTTTTGGAAGGCGTGCGTGGGGCCGAAGCCGACACGTAGAGGCCCGTTAGACAATTTTAATCTAATATTGTGATGTGACACCAGCCGACGGTTATCTCTGTATACACTACACAAGTGCAACCAAAGACATCCACCGGTTGGTGTAGGACTAATATATGGATGGATAAAAAATTATGTTATTATTATTATTCATCATCAGAATTAGAAAAAAGTTTATTCAGAATCGATAATAGAACTGATTATAATATTTATAAGTTACTAGCGGATCGTGCAGACGTCGTCCTGCCCGTAAAAGCAGCGCCATACCAACTGCAGCGCCATCTGCCGGGCTGATTTGTTAATATAAACCATCCAGGGCGCCAAACGCGTACAAAAAAATCATTCAAATCGGTCCAGCCGTTTAGGAGGAGTTCAGTGACATATACTTGTACAGTAGAATTATATATATATAAAAATGTAACAATTTTGCACCAAAAATTTATTTCATATTGGACACAATATTATTACAAAAAATCAGCTCCGTAATCGATTAGATCAGTGACCGCTGCAATCAAAGGTGCCGCGTATTGTCCCCTCCGTGTATATTTCTCAGCCTGCGCACACTCCCTTTAGTCAACCAATATTTTTATAAAAACACATTATTATTTTTTACGCGAATATTACACATTGAATTTTTTTTTATTCTAGCACGGCAAAGTGACCGCACTTCACCTGATGGTAAGCGCAGTACGGTCCAATTAGAGTATCGAGTAGCGAGAGACGATCTATCCCCCGCTACTCAACACAATCATGCCGGCCTGCTCCTTCACACTACGCCATGGGCAAGAAGGTGAAGAAGCGATCGAGGGTCTATTGTCAGAGTACTTAGAAGGCCGCAAAATAGCCAACATTGTACCCCAACTCTAGACCCCCAAAAAACCGGATGTACACTGGCTGATCCCGGAACGCGACACACTTGCGTGTGCCACTGTGGCGGGTTTTTCACCCTGTGTACGGTGGTCGCTATCCGGGCGGATATGAATATCCTACCACCAGCTAGAAATAAAACTAATATTATGTATGCACTATAGTTTCGTGACGACATACAACTCAGTTTGCCCCGTAACCATGAAGGCTGCATAACCTTCGAAACGTTGGGTAACGTCGGTAACGTTGAAAAAAATAAATAAAATAAACCCCGTTTTTTTCTCTTTTCTCTTTATTGGTCTACCACAATTGTTACACTATAAAAGAGGTTAAAATTGTAAAACTATCTAGAACTAAGTGCACAATTTTGCACGGTAAACACTGCATGCTTAAAATTAAGTTTATGGAAAACATATATCGTAAACAAAACAAAACAAAACAATAGAAAATATAAATACCGGTCAGTTAAGAGTAAACATTAACATTAAAAGTGATTGTTGTAAATAGATTTAATAAATTCAGTAACTTAATTTGCGTCTTAAAATTTCTGAGGGTGGCGCCAAAAATATCTAAATGTAATTTGTGTGCGTCGTGAAGCTTACATAGTCTAGCAATCGGCGAATTTTTATTTATATCCGTAAAAATATTTTTATTTCAAAACACATTACTTTTATATAAATATATGCATAATAATGAATCGTCTTATGCGATCTCTTGATTTATGTAAGAGCGTACACAGTCTGAGAAGCCCGTGAGATTCTGCTGCAAAGGCCTGGTTGAAAAACTACTATTGTCGTGAACTTAAATTATGCAAAATAATAATATAAGAAAAATGCAAAAAAAAAAAATTACTTTACTTTCATATTTAAATTAGAAACAAAAAAGATTTGTATGAGGCATAAAATTTAAAACAAGACAAACATTTGCTGAGAAATCATTCACAGATTTAAATATAATCTGTTTAAATTCCTGCAAAACGAACATGAGTTATGTCATAGAGGAATCGGAAGAAATACAAAAAGCCTATTCTGCTAAGCGGCTTTTCTCATAGATTGTAGAGAGCGACAGATTCACAAGAGCTTTTGTATGCGTACAAGTAAACAATCTTTGCTTTGACTCTTTTGTAGATATAATGTTTTTTTAATTCTGGCACAGTAAAGTGACCGCCCTGAACCTGATGGTAAGCGAGTCATCCAATTAGAGTATCAAGTAGCAAGAGACAATCTATCTCCCGCTACTGAACACAATCATACCAGCCTGCTTTTTCACTCTACGCCATGGTCAAGGAGGTGAATAAGCGTCGAGGTTCTAGTATCAGAGTACTCAGAAGAAAACGGCCAAACATCGTACCCAACTCTAGACCCCGCACAAAAATCGGATGTACACTGGCTGAGCCCGGAATGCGATACACTTGCGTGTGCCACTATGGCGGGTTTTACACCCTGTATACGGTGGTATACACTGTGGTGGTATACTGTATACGCTATCCGGGCGCATATGAATACCCCCTACCACCAACAAATTGTTATGTTGTATTTATATCTTAACAGATTTTTCTATACAGTTTATCAGTTATTTTGGGCAATTACTAAAATATAGTAAATAATCGTGTTTGTTTGCCAATTTCCATTATGTACCAAGACTACATACACACAATTCGCACCCTTGGCTTTTCTGCAAGAATCGGCGACGTTTTTGGCCTCTGCGGCATCTTCCATGCACGGGAAAGTGAACTCTATATTCTACTGTTAAGGTGGTGATTCCCCCGCGCGGTACAACGGGGGATGCTGCGATTCTGTATGTATTATAAATTGGTTTAGAGTAGCGGGGGAGGCGCCGGTCGCCCGCTCGATACCGGCCAGTCGCGAATTCGACTCGCGAGCGTTCGCCCCGTCGCCGCGTCCCAATCTCACGCGAAAATAAAAATAAACCCCTTAGTGCTATTTCTATACTTGGACGAGTGTTTTTATGTTCTTTTACTATGTATTTTAAGATTGTGTGAGTGCCGTGACCTTTGGATTTTCAGTGACGCCTGATTTTGAACAAGGTAAGGACCCTTTTAGGTGAAATTATGCAGATCTGTCGTCCCCGCGCAGCTTCAACCACAATTAAGAAAAATTTGAGTTTATGGGTAAATGTGTCTTAATGAAATGTTTCATGCTTAGGAGAATGGCGTCAAATTAAGAAGTCTTCTGGAGCGGTCGTAAAAAGTAATTAAATTGCGCTTTCCGAATGCGGTTGGAAAATTTACTCGATTTGTGAACTCTTGGTGTAAACAATATATTAATGATGTAGTTTTCGGCTCAGATTTTCTGAGGGTAGTTTTAAGTGAATAGTTAAGTTATGCGATGTATTATTTTGTTGAGCTTTAAACATTTCAAACGAAGCAGTCGTTTAGTGTTGCCACTTCATTGAGCTATTTCGCCGACATATTTAATATTTATTTATTTATTATTAAGGACCTCCAACGAAGGTTACACGTATATAAAATAAAAAGTGTTACATTTTATATATGAACTTTGTGACGTGCTCCTTCAATTACAGGAGAACACAGCATGCAAATTTACAATCATTTTTTTTTTATATTTATATCTTAAAATAGAGTAAGGTTATGTAGTAATGAAAGTGTAATGAATTTTTATTTGTTTGCGAATCTCTCGGCTAAAGGAGAGTGCCCGTTCTTGATACTGCTTTTCTCGCTCCTCAAGAAAAAATATAATTTTAATTAATTTCTTTATTTTTGAAGTCGTCTGGCAAACAGAACTGTGTTGTAATTCTTTTGACTACCAGTTTTCATTGACGTAATACTTTATTACGTTTTTCATATTCGTCCAAAGGACAGGCTATAGTCAATCGACCATGCTGCCTGGTCTTACGTTTAAATATTTATATACCTACAGTTTACACAAAAAATATTATTATTACATAAAAAAACATGGAAACCCGCGTTCCAATAAAAAAATGATAACTTTAGATACTATTTGGATACTTTATACATTACAACTTTGGAATTGACGCAAACTTGTACCGTGGTCCATATATTCCTGGTCATTCTCCTTTACAAATTAAGTTGAATACATAAGTAGTTATCTATCAAATACAAGCTACCATATGTAGAAAATATTTAAATAATCTACAATATTTTTGGTTCATTTCATAAAATATTTTTGGTTTACTACTACAGAATTTTATGATTCAATATAAAATTACATTTAAATGGAAATAGTAAAGAATACTATTTAACTATTATATTCTCTTGTGAGATAAATGTTGAGTTTGTTATTAAGATAAAAATGGTACCGCGGGAAATAAACAAATTCCTCGAAAATCTTAATAATCATTAGTTTTTCCGGAAAAAGATATGCTACACTTTTGAAGCTTTCATATCCTGTATTTTTTAATATCTATACCTATATAATACTTGTAATTAAGTTAACGTTACTTCAATTGTATGGCAAATCATAAAAAGCTCCGCTATTTTTTTATTCAGCAGGCACACAAGCATAACATCCTATTTTAGTGAAAACCTATTATGAACCTTTTTAATTCGCAAGAGCCACGCTGTATGCAATTTAGCCTGCAGCACGAATGAGCCGGCTCGACTGGGTCCCTACCACGTTCTTATAGAAAACTGAGGTGATGTAACCGCTTGCGTTTTGTAAGGTGAGTGAAATTTCCGGGGCTCAAATTACATTTCTCTTTTAATTCTCATTCTTTTTCTTAAAGCTGGCAACACAATCTCTATATTTTTCTCAAAGGTGTTTCTTTATAGGTACGCCATAACTTCCATAATCCTTTATCAAATTTAATGATTCAAACACAATTATAAAGCTTATGTTAGCCGCTATTCATGAAAAATAGACAAATAATTTAAAATTATAGGTTTGGCGAAAAAAATAACCATGCCATCTATTGAAAGTATAATAAACTAATTTGTCGTATTTTTAATTTAGGATTACGCGCATAAACTATTTTAGGAAACGCCATCTATTGTCGTATAAGACTAATTCCGTTATTATTTTGTAGATTAAAATATTTAATTCACATTTATTTATTTCTAGTCTTTCATTTATTTATTTAATTATTCATACATGAACAACCACTATACACCACCCGTTGCGTGATTTATGATTATGTGATTAACTTATTTAGTTATTTATTGTTATTCATATTATGATTTTATTTACTTATTCATTTAATTAAGAAAAAAGGTAATCCTATTTCCTACTAATATTATAAATGCGAATGTTTAAATGGATGGATGGATGTTTGTTATTCAATCACGCTACAACGGCTGGACGAATCTAGTTCAGAGATAGATTATAGTCAGGAATAGCACATAGGCTACTTTTTATCCCGGAAAAATGTAAAGTTCCCGTGGATTTAGTTTTTCACTATACCTTTCCTTTCAAAAGTAACCTCCACGCGGGTGGAGCTGCGAGCAACATCAAGTATTATATATAGAGACTTAAATGAAATTCATAGATCGGTCTGTGGCGCAATTTTAATTGCGCATGCGTTACGACTGAAGTCTCAGGTTCGATCCCCGGCTCGTGTAAAGTGATATTGTGTTTTTCTATTTAGAAATACTCAGTGTCAGCTCGGAGTCTAATATTGTGCCCGGTATGGCGACAGGCTCGCCCCCTATCACATTATGGCATCGTAATAAATTCGGCCATAAGTGTGTACTGGTTACACCTCACCCACCACCTCGGGGATTACAGGCGTGAGTGTATATTTATAGGTAAAATAAACATTATGGCAAACTACATAATAGGCGATTTTCCTTTTTGTCCTTGTATAACAAGCATTGTGGCTACCCTAGTCTCATCATGTAGAATGTGTGGTCGGTGCTCGGGACTTTGAACTTTGTTTGACAATTTCTAAAAGTTTGACTGTTTCAACGTTTGATGACTCAAAATGCGGGTTCAGTAATTAGATCTTATTTCGATGTTATTAACTCACGTTTGCATCAAAGGGTAGGCAGAGGTGCCACGAGGCTAGCGCTATGCTTAATTTTGAGGTAGAGATGATGCTGACGTTATTGGCATGTTATGGGAATCGAAACTGGTATCATCATTAGTTATATATGATGTCCATAATAAACCATTATAAATATAATAGTGATAGAAAATTCGAGGGGTGAATTATGAGAAATACCTATTTAACAGAAAACAACACATTATGGTTTCTTATATTACACATTGAAATAAAAATAGTTTTACCATCGTGAAGTCATACATCTTCTAACATGTTGGTCTAGAAATCTTTAGCGGAGGCCTATATTCGGCAGTGTACTGCTGATGAAGAAGAAGTCATACAATTTAATCTTTTCAAAACTTCGGGACTAAAAAAGTATATTAAACCGCGATAAAATCGGTATAATTAGTTTTATTTCAATAATTTGAAACAAACTGACTGACACATAAAGCAATCAAATTTCCTTCGTTAATTTAAATATTGCGGTTTTAAACCTGATAAAAGAAAGAATAAACAGAACTACGGAAGTCTATATAAGATTAATTTAGTAAAAGTAATAGCCTTGGTTTCAATAACTTTTAGTGAATACCAATCAGATTTTCAAATTATGTGTAAAGACAAGATATGTTAGAGGAAATTAATATTCCCCTCTCGTCAACTAATAAACTTCGATATCGAATAGAAAGATTTCGGAGCTCTAACATTCACCAACTTCGTAATGAACTCATAATAGCTTAGTTCTTGTCATGAATATTGTATTAATTACTTTCATATCCACATACATATACACTCACGCCTGTAATCCGCGAAGGGGTAGGCAGAGGTGTAACCAGTACACCCACTTTTCGCCGAATTTCGGTCCCATAATGTGATAGGGGGGCGAGCCTATCGCCATACCGGGCACAGATTCCAGACTCCGGGCTAATACTGAGAATTTCTAGATAGAAAAACCCAATATCACTTTACCCGACCCGGGGATCGAACCCGAGACCTCAGCACATCAGCAGTCGTAACGCATGCGCAATTACAACTGTGCCACCGAGGCAGCCGTGGAGACTTTCATGTCCGTTCAATTAATATTACTATTTACTATACGATACTATCCTACCCACTCCTACGTTAACTCCTATTCAGCCAGGCTAGACAACAGCACGCATTTTTCGACACCGAGTAATGAAACTCGAGGATTTTTTGGGAATGCCTAACTTATTTTTTTTTAGTGCCTCGATAGGCTTACGAGCAGAAGGGCCACCTGATGGTAAGTAGTCACCGCCGCCCATAGACTTCTGCAATGCCAGGGCGCAGCAAAGCCGCTGCCTACCGTAAACGTAACTATCTTTTATCCCGCAACAAAATATAGGGAGGAGCTAAAAATATAAACTTACTAGCTTTTGCTCGCGGCTCTGCCCGCGTAATCTTTTAATGGTTACAAATTAGTGGCAAACAAAATGGTAGCTAATTTTTCAGTTTCAAGACCGGATTCATTCTTTGTCTCTATTAGCCGCCCCAAAGATAGAGTTTGAAGTTAAGCGGTCTTAAAACATTGCTTATGTTCATCCCTAGATTCCTTCCATCCCTCATAGCACTCCTAGAGCCTGAACCATGTAAAATAAGACTTACTTATAGTTACTAACACATATGTTATATCCCAAATTATGTAACTGATTATTATTATTTATTTTGTGGAGGAACACTGACGCCCAAAATACAGGCTAATGCCTATTATTTATTTTGTGGAGGAACAATGACGCCCATAATACAGGCTAATGCCTAGTTTGGGTGTCAGGGGACCAAAACCTTGTTTTGTTCAAAAGTTTATGGGAAATAAATAAATAAATTGATCTATTTAGGCAACGAAAGTTCAACTTATAAAAATATAAGGTTGATTTTTATTAGTAACATAACGAAACAATGACAAACGCGATCAGTCAAGTTCCGTCATAAATCTACGATAGGATCGGTGGTGCACAAGTCGATAAAATATGAATAATATCTAATTCACCCCATAATGGGATAAAATCTGTCTATCGGTATATCCAACCTTACGGTTCATAGCTTGGTAACATTAGTTACACAGTGGGCGAGTAGCTGATTGTGAAACAAGAGGCCATGGATTTGATTCCCGTACGAAGTCACACACATAGCCACACACACATGGGTATCAGGGGCTACGAGAGACTTTCGGTCCTCCCCAGACCCTGGACACAAATATCTGTCTGTCACAGAAACATTTAGCCCGGTGTGGGAATCGAACCCACGGCCTCTCGTTTCACAGCGGGCTACTCGCCAACTGCGCCACGGAGGTAGTACAAATAGAATAAAGAACCAAATAAGTGAATTCAATGTATAAAATTGCTACATTCGGTATTTCGCTTGCTATTTTCACACATCCTAAGTAAGACTGAGTGTTATGAGTCTCGAGAAGATGTTATTTATATTTGCCATCTCGATCTATTTCAGTCTAAGTTAAGTGCTCTCTTAGTTATTTATATGTTTTATTTGTGCCTGACGACTTCACAACTTGAGAAGAAAATGTTACTGAAATGGTTATGTTTATGGTTTTCAGATATAATCAAGAGTTTCTGTTCTAATATTTTTATTTTTAAAGGATCATTTACAATTTATTATGCATTAGCTGTTGCTCCGCCTGCGTGGAGGTTATATTTGGGAGCAGAAGTATACAATCCAAGGAGTTGTCTTCTGCACTGAGGCACCAGTAGCGATTGTCCAGCCTCTCAGGTGTTGTGCCTGAATCTTGAGATTGCATCTAAAGAATACCCCATAAATTTAACCTCACTTTGCCCCTTTTAGGGATGATTTTTCAAAAACGTTGAAACACGTATTTCTTTATTTCCTACCAAAAGCCTAAATATGAATTTACAGATCCCTAAGTCGAGGAATTATGGATTTCCCATACAAATTTTGAACTCCTATTTGACCCCTTTCAAGGTTGTTAGCCTATGTCCTTCTCCAGGATATAATCTATTCCCTTACCAAATTTCATTACAATCCGTTCAGCCGTTTAGTCGTGAGGAGGTAACAAACAAACAAACAAACAAACAAGCAAAAAATCAAACAAACAGAGTTACTTTCGCATTTATAGTAATAGTATGGATGGTCGCCAGGTGTTCGAAATTCAACAGTAATTCATTGAATTTTGAATATCGAACGTTCTTGAGGTTCTCTTGTCATACCTCCATCATTTTTGCAGCGTTTTTAAATACGTCATTATCGTGTGCTATGTGTTTGACATTGGCAGTATAAACGTACGCGGTTAAAGTTATTTTATTTAATAAATTATATTTGTAACATATTGTATTTTGAGCATTCTAAACTCTTTCTGCATATAAACTGAAACAAATCTCACAAACTTCCACGGAAAGTAAGTATGCTTAAAAAGGGACACATGTTTTTTTTACTCATTAATACATTTGTATAATAGGTTTATTTTGATGCTATAATTTTAATCTGCACAGATGAAGTTATTGACCAAAGCATAGGCCAATCTTTTTTCTCATTTGTCCGCCATAAATTTTCTCTGAAAATGTTTATAGTCATTTACCGTCGTCAACACTGCAACTTTGAACACAAAATGTTTACGATATCAGCTCAAGTGTCCGAATCTTTATTGCTGTTACTACAAGCTATTCAACTATACCAACCAAAAATCAACATATGTATCTATCTGTCTTCCTCACAACCTTTGTTAAGATTTCTAAATTCCTTTTGAAGCTTATCTTTACCAGTCCCGACAAAGCCCGACAGAACAGTTCACCTACCACGATGGATAGCCATGTAAAAAGCGAAAGAGGTGTGTCAGAAATGTGATAAATTATTGCCAAGCTCCGCTGTCGTTAGCCGCTGGTGCAGACTGCAATTTTTGTAGTTTTTGTTGTGGTAACACAGGCTGGAACGGCTCGCTGTTCTACGAATAATTACTTTTTAAATCTTTGCTTGTGGGAGGGTACCTTATTTATATTTACTCCCGACTGACGAACGATATAATATTTCAAAATTGTACTTAAAGCTTCTACATTATAAGTAAAAGTTTTTTATTCATAAAAAGTACACCGACTTCAATACAAAACAAATTATGCGTCACAATAAAATTTGAGGGTTTCCCTTGATTTTTCTGTGATTCCATCATCAGGACTTGGTGCCAATGGGACCACATGGGAAGTATACCCTTTTAAACAAAAAAAGAATTTCTCGAATCGGTCCAGGCGTCTTCGAGTAATCGGGTAACATACATAAAAAAAAAGATTCCGACGAATTGTTAACCTACTCCTTTTTTGAAGTCGGTTAAAAATCAGCATTAACCTCCCCATTCTAGTAGCAAATCGGCTATTAATAAGAGGTAAGTATCTGCATTAAAATATCAATCCATATCGAAACTAGGGTCATTGCTACCTTATGCTATAAACAAATATATTTTAGATAAAACAGTCACCAGCCAGTTAGGAAATTAAAAGTATGAAATAAAGTCGCTATTTTTGTCTGTTTGTGTGTACTTGGTTCTTTAAAACCACGCAACGAAATTTGATGCAGTTTTCACTATCTTTTATGTATGATCTTCTTCTTCTTATATGTGTATTCTATTTATTGAATGTAATGTATCAAACTGTATTTTCGAGTTCTTATATTACTTACACTGCCTAAACTTCATGAGGTACATTAAAATGGTGTACAACAAAATTATATATTTTAAAAATATGCCTACAGAAAAGTCCATGATGGCATGTCTATATTGAGGAGATCCTGAAATTGAAAATCTCTCTGTAAATCGGTGAAGTCAGGTCGCTAGTAAAGATATAAAGATGATTTCAGAATTGTATACTATGATGCTGTTTAAATAAAAAAAATGAGAGATGTTACGTTCGGAGGGAGTTTCATGAAACACAACTCATGTACTATAAACTCCCTTTGACTACCCTTTCTCTCAGTCACACATCCCCCTTGGTTATTCAAATGGAAAATTCCTGTTACACCCCGAACTAGGTGCTAATGCGACTCTATACATTTTCCTCCGTGTTTATTTTTATCATTGTGGGTTTTTGTGTTAAGGCTGCCCAATGTTATGTACTGTTTGATAGTTTATATATGTTGAATCTACAAGGAAGTAATTTGACAGTTAAAATTCGGGGTATCTCAAAGCCCAGTTAGCCAAATCAGATAGTGAGTTATTACAAGTTAGCAAAGCTCATTTGGCTGCGAACTCAACAAAACTTCGCACAGATTTGACCGGTGAAGTGTCTCTTGTCTTGTTAGCTACATTTTCTAGAAAAACTTTAAAACTACTTTAAAATTAGTCAGATTTGCGTTTATTTAATTCATTATGCTACTTTTATATCCGTTTTGAAAATAAACAATACTATCGTTATCTGTGAGCAGTTGTTATTAAAGTTTTTGGAAATAGAATCACTGAAGAAAAGAGAAGATTGCCTCGGTGGCACAGTTGTATATGCGCATGCGTTCCGACTGCTGTTCAGAGGGGTCGGGTAAAGTGATATTGGGTTTTTCTGTCTAGAAACTCTCAGTATCAGCTCGGAATCTGTGCCCTGTATGGCGATAGCTCGCCCCCTATCACATTATGGGACCGAAATTCTGCGAAAAGTGGGTGTACTGGTTACACCTCTGCCTACCCCTTTGGGGATTACAGGCGTGAGTGTATGTGTATGTATGTAATAATAGAATCATAGCCTGTTATGTAGACAGTTATGTCTACTGAATTATTGTGTGGGCTTGGCTTTGGAAGCATCAATGTCTCAGAAAACTGAAATGAGTGGCTTGCTGTTGCGTGTCTCACGACGAGGACAGTTCCGAGGGTCATATTCCTCTGTTCCATTCCACTCCTATTTCTTTTAAAGTGGACTTTGCATCAATATGGTAGCAGCGATGGTCTAGTTGGTTGCGGTATGGACTGTCAAGACGAAAGTCGTAGGTTCTAAACCCAAATGGCATACACTCAACTTTTCTAAAGTTACGTGTATATTTATTGTTAATTATCGCTTGCTTTAACGGTGAAAGAAAACAGCGTGAGGAAACCTGCATAAGTGTATTCTGATACGAATTTCAAAGGTGTGTGAAGTCTACCAACCCGCATTAGGCCAGCGTTAGGACTAAGGCCTAACCCCGCTCATTAGTCGAGGAGGTTTTTATACAGGTTTTTTTTTGTTTTTTTTTTCAAGGGGAAAGCGCAGTATTATTATTATGCATGTACAATTTTTCCGGAATTGTAGGTGTTGCTATGTCTGGAGTTACGGCGTCATGTGACATGAGGTCATTTAAAAAAATTTAGAAATAAATTACCCTTGAAGATTGTATGCCCTTATAATGTCTCAAGGGTTTCAGACAACCGTTTAAATAACTATATTTCATCTCAACACACCTACGAATATTGGATGCGATTATAAAATTAAAATCCCATTATAAAACTGTATCCTAATATTGAGTGAGAGGGTAAAAAACTAGTCAGTAATCCTTTTAACACAGTCTAAAAACCAGGTAGTGTGTACACACGTTTGATTCTCTAGAGTGTAGAATATTTTACAGACTCCGTGGTGCAGCGGGCGAGTAGCTGGTTGAGAATCAAGAGGCCGTGGGTTCCATTCCTCTACCGAAACAAATGTTTGTGTGACAGATAGATATTTGCTTCGGATGTGGGTGTTGTGGGACCGTAGCTCCTCGTAGTTTTTGATACCTATGACACAGATTGACCTAGTTTGAACCTTCGAGATATTATTCATTAAAACCGGTCGTTATTTACCGAAGATAAGGCGTAAGATACAAAAATTTGTCGAATTTTTTACAATATAATATATTGAACAAACTTAAATCTAGAATAATTTTGTTTTTTACAAAAGACTGATTCACAATATACTCAAAGATTCGTAACTCGTTCTGTACCTATTTTATAATTAAATATAATTATTACTCCGTTACTCGTACTTAGATATAACTATCTGGAACACATGTTTTGGGTTATAATTACTGTTCAACACACGTGCTCTTATAATTTTATTGCATACAAGATTGTAACCTATTTTGTGTTTATTAAATAAAAATAAAAATTGAGAATGTCTCTTTAACGTCAAGGTCAATAATATTTTTACAATAAAACTATCTCAAAAATTTTTAACCGAAAAATTAAGTCTATCAAAGAATCTTGTAATATTTTTTATTTTTCGGCATTTTGAGTCGGCTTTATATCCAATCAAATATTTTTATACTGTGCTTCTACTTTGTTGCAATCCTGTTTCGGTGATTCCTTGAACATCATTATGGAATAAGTTCTTTGAAGTGCCGCGTGGAGTTTTTGTATGCCTGTATTTAGAGAAGGATAAACCTAGAGATAATTATGTTGCTAGCTAGGGTTCTGTGTGTTGAATAATTCGGTTCTAATGTTGTGGGGTGTCTTCTTGACTAAATTATGGTTTAAATCTTTTAATATATTTTTTTTATCCTGGCACGGCAAAGTGACCATACTGCACCTGATGGTAAGCGCAGTGCTGGCCACTTAGAGTATCGAGTAGTGAGAGACAATCTATCTCCCACTACTCAACACAATCATGCCGGCCTGCTTTTTCACACTACGCCATGGGCAAGAAGGTGAAGAAGCGTCCGAGGGTCTAGTGTCAGAGTACTCAGAAGGCCACAAAACGGCCAAACATCGTACCTCAACTAAGACCCCCGACATAAACCGGATGTACTCTGGCTGATCCCGGAACGCAACACACTTGCGTGTGCCACTATGGCGGGTTTTACACCCTGTGTACGGTGTATCCGGGCGAATATGACCCTACCATCAGCAAAACTATTGGGTATTTATATAAGTTCTGTACTGTAGAGAAAATTTTAAATTAAGACGCTTTGTTCATCTTAGTGTATTTAATGCACCTCTGCTATAGAGTCTAAATAACATAAGCGTTGTATTATACATTGTCCCACTGCTGGGCACAGCCTTCCTCTACTAACGAGAGGGATTAGGCCTTAGTCTACCACGCTGGTCCAATGTGGGTTGGTAGGCTTCACATAGTTTCGAAATTCATATATAGATTAGGGTAGTTTCCTGTGTTTGGGAACATCTTACTATCTCTCTTGCACAACAGCACAGTAATGGCCATTTAGAGAGGTGACGTCACGGCTCATATCGTGCATCCTTTTACTGTCATTCGACAAACTTCCAGCAGATTTTAATGGCGTCTAGTTTTTTTTTAGTGCCTCGATAGGCAGACGAGCAGACGGGCCACCTGATGGTAAGTAGTCATCTCCGCCCATAGACTTCTACAATACTAGGGCACAGCAAAGCCGTTGCCTATCGTTAATTTACTTATTTATGTTCAGATTCATGGAATTCTTTTGATAATAATGTAAATTGTTGTATAATATAAAAAAAAAATGTGTTTCCTACCCTATTCTCAGGCTTGCAGGTTTCTTCACGATGCTTTCATGCCGTTTAAGCAAGCGAGACGTATACCATTTTGGGCTGGTTTCAATCTATGAATTTCATTCTGATCTGTCTGTGTGTACCACTTCCGATTAGTCCATTTTTTTGCTTCATATTAGCATGATTGTGTTGAGTAGCGGGGGATTGTCTCTCGCTACTTGATACTTACCATCAGGTGCAGTGTGGTCACTTTGCGGCGTCAGCATAAAAAAAAACATTGTCTTATTAAACTAATAATTGTCTAAAAACATAGCGCCAATAGGAACCAATTATTTTTGGGGAACTAATAATAATGATAGGCAATCACGATTTTCCAAAATCCCATTTTAAACGTGTCTTGAATAATATTTTCGTTGAACATCGTTTCGTGGAGTCTGGATTTTGCCTGAATTTTGTGTTATGTAAATTATGGTGTATTGGTCACGAGACCTATATAATTTACATAACACAAAATTTCGAATAGGTTCGAATACGTAATTTTATTATTATATAAAAATGCATAAAAGGTCCTTTTAATATTAATTGCATAAAGCACCAATATTATTTATTTTCCACATTTTTCTACATTATTTGAGAACACATTCTATCAAATAAATGTATAATGTAAGGCAAGGTGCTATAAGTTCGATAATGAAACCATATATTTTGTCTGTCCTGGAAAATCTTGCTACCTAATGACATTTTTCTACTTCGTCTATGTGACAGCCTTAAATACCACTGCGAATAACCCACAGAGATATAAATTCGAGACCTTCCTCTGCAAGCCGGGTTTAATTTATCCGGCGTCTAATCCGAACTTCGAATATCGTTTAATCTTGAACGATGGCTGGGATTCCCCTCTCCGTTATCGGAGATAAATGTACTAACGAACACTCCGTTTTTCGAGAGAATGAAGTGTTTTATGTAGTTTGAAACCTCTGTGGCGCTGTGGGAGAGTAGCTGTTGTCAAACAAGAGGCCGCGAGTTCGATTCATGCAACAAAAGTGTGTTTTCATGGATAATTGATTCTGGTTAAATTATAGGGCGAAAGTCTCGAAGAACTACGTTCTTATATATATACAATACGACGCAAGGCAACTGTGTCCTTACTATGAAACCAATAAAAAAAAAATTGACAATTTACTCACAGTCCCACAATTTTCAATTGTTCAAAGTATCTGCAGTACTCTTAGCAGTACTCCATCGCGAAATACATTACTCCAAAGACGACTCTAGAGACACCTCCTCTATTAATAAGTATATTTCGCCCTTAGCCAAATACGGGTTGGTTAATATTACTTATTTTTTTGAAAGTATTATTGAAGAAACCTGTATGCATATCTTGTCATTTTCCTTCAGTGATTATTTATTATGAAACCCTCGGAAAGAGGGGAAGGGTTCCTGCAATCTCTGCATCGTATATTAAAGTACTGTCACTGGTAAACGGAATTCAAGTTTTTTTTTTTAAATGTCTGAATAGGCAGACGAGCAGACGGGCCACCTGATGGTAAGTAGTCACCGCCGCGCATAGACTTCTGCAATGCCACAGAGCACAGCAGAGCCGCTGCCTACCGTTTAAGGACTACTCTTCTTAAGCCTCGTTTAAAGAAGGACATGTCATAGCGCTCAGGGAACACCGCCGCAGTTAAAGATAGAAAAAATATTTTATTATGTGACGTCCTATCGCAAGTGTCCAAAACATTTAAAGTATTTTCATGCATATTTTCTGCAAACTGACGCGTAAGGTTTTTTATTCGTTGCCCACCCTAACGGATGCCAAATTGCCTGCCCGCGCCAATCGATCCGCGCCGTGTTTTGTGATGATAAACGTCCCTCCTGTTATGGGGTGGTTCAAAAATGCCAATTCAAAGGGTCTTATGACGTAAAAATGTAAGCAGCGTGATGAAAAAAAATATTTCTCATTGAATAAATTTTGAAAAAGGAAGCAAGTAATATCAGTTGCAAAGCTCTGTCGTATTTAAGTCTTAGTGTGCCAGTATCATAAAGATGTGAAAAGTAATATTGGTTCGATATTCAAGTTTCTTCAAATTCTAATTTCCCAAAATATGTTCACGCTTCGTTAATAGATGGCGCTATAAACTATTTGCGCATACCATGTATCCACAGTCCACACAAAAGCGACCCGAAAACATATTGTACAAGTTGAAACAATACATGCTATCAACGCATACATCGTTTAAATTAAACCACGCGAAAATTGCCCCCGCAGGGAACGGATCGGGGTCGAAAACGTTTAATCGTTCCCGCAGCTGATTTTGTATTCATGTGCTATAATTTGGTCGGTTGTTGCGAAGTTTTTTGCCTATTAATACGTGACTTCTTTCGGGTGAATGTAGTAATATAATTTTCATATTAGTTAATATTAATGTAGGTTAGACATCGGCCGATTACTTTATATTATATTACGTTATATTCATTCTTATATTTATATCATTCATTCGTTATATTCATTCTTATATTTATATCATTCATTCGTTATATTCATTCTTATATTCATATTCATTCTTATATTCTCTCATTAGTATAGAAGGCTCGTGCCCAGCAGTGGGACAATGTTTAATACAGGGCTAGTATTATTATTTTTTTCATAGCCTTAGAACTGCCATAACGTAATATAATTTTTTTTTGTTCTCTGGGGCAAGCGTTTAATACTGCCGCCCGCTCAGGGGGAAACAGTATAGGAATAAAATGGTTATTTTTCTAGAAAGGGTAGACAGAAGTATAATAACACTCACGACTTGTAGAGCTTTTTTAACCGACTTCAAAAAAGGAGGAGGTTAACAATTCGTCGGAATCTTTTTTTTATGTATGTTACCCGATTACTCGAAGACACCTGGACCGATTCGAGAAATTATTTTTTTTGTTTACAAGGGTATACATCCCAGGTGGTCCCATTGGCACCAAGTCAGGATCTGATGATGGGATCTCAGAAAAATCAAGAGAAACCTTCAAATTTTATAGAGACGTATAATTTGTTTTTCATTGATGTCGGTGTACTTTTTATGAATTAAAAAACTTTTACTTATTTACAACCAGTTTATATAAATGTTTGAGGATAATATATCTCTTTGGTTAAATTTTTTGACTCCCGACTTGCTAAGGGGGAGAGTGGACAATCTATATTATCTAACCCTTCCTATATTTCTATAGGCAGGGTGTGTGGGCATGAGAGTGGTTAAATTACTTCTAAAGAGAAGAAACGTTATTATTATTATTATTATCATTATCAGCCATGGTCGTCCCACTGCAGGGCAAAGGCCTCCCTACCCTCTTTCCACTCGTCTCGACTTTGAGCTGCAGCATGCCAATCCCTTAAGTGGGATTGGCATGCTGTCAAGCTCATCTCGCCATCGCCTTCTGGGCCGTCCTCGTCGCCGCTTTATCAATGGAACCCATTGTGTGGTGATCTTTGCCCACATGTCACTACGCATACGGCAGACGTGTCCAGCCCAGTTCCATTTCCGACTAGCGGCTTTGTAGCCAACATCCGTTATTTTGATTATTGAGCGTAGTATACTGTTTCTTATTTTATCCGAGATTTTGACTTTCAGCATACTACGCTCCATAGCTCGCTGGCAAACCATAAGCGCGGACTTCTGACGTTCTGTCAAGGACCAAGTCTGCGCACCGTACGTAAGGATTGGAAGAATGCGCACGTCCACGAGTTTCCGTTTAAGGGCTAGTGGAAGCTTGCCTTTCATCAGGTCTTTCATAGACCAGTAGCTCTTCCAGGCGTTCTCGATTCGTCTCGTGACTTAAGAAACGTTAAATGACAAAATTATGCGCTGTATTAACTATAATGAGTCTATTAGAGTCAACTGCTATCATTACTTCTCTGATGACAATATAATAGACCTGCCACAAAGTTTAAATTTTACTTTCACATACTTTCTTTCCAATAATTCTTAAAATAGATACATAAGTATTGTACAGTAAACTATAATTTTCATTCATTCATTTATGTTCCTATATCTCCTAGATGGAGCAGACAGACAGGGTCAACAGTGTGTCGTCATCCCGTTCAGTCTTGAGCTTCGTGTTTTATTTCGCTCCAGGTCTTTTTATTAGCCTTCGCTTCATCAATGGTAGTCCGCCTCCAGGACTGTTTTTCTTGTGGATTCCAGTCTAGTAAGACAGTACAATAAACTATAAAAGCTATAAAATCAAGGGTAATGTTAGTTTAGTAAACACTGAAAACCACTAATGTACCCTTAAGTTTATATTTCTTATTTTAATTTGATGTTAGAAAAGTTGTTTTTTAGGATATCATAACACTTTTAGTCGTCACTTTGCAGGCGATTTGCAATAAATCCGTAACTGTTAAATGAATATCTACCAAGACTGATAAAAAAGGCCGGCATGACGGAGTTGAGTAGCGATATATCCATCAGGTGCAGTGTCACTTTGCCGCGCCAGAATAAAAAAAAAAGAAAAGTCGTAAAGTTATATTAAATGTATATTTTTATACAGCAGTTCGGTTACCATAATACTCAGGAATTTCTTAGAACTCGATGCTTTTTTTCTATTTGCAGGAAGAACACAGTGTTGTTACAAATTTCTTGCATGATTAATAATACAGTAGACGTCTTTTGTGGTCGGAGTAATCTTGATTGATTAACACCGGCAAGGACTACCAAAAGATTTTAATAATTTTTTAAAGCCAGTTTTTAAATTTTAGTTATGTTTTAATCGGGGAAAAGTGGGTGTACTGGCTTACACCTCTAGGGATTACAGGCGTGAGTGTATGTGAGTGTAGTTATGTTTTAAAAACACAGTATATGCCGAATGCATTCGTATTCAACATGACAAAGCATCAAACAATGAACATAAAATATGAAACACATGTAAATGGCTGGTGCAAGAGCAATGCACCGTGTTAATATGCACGGCCAGGTCCCGGGTTCGCTCCCGGGCGGGATGCGTTGCGTTGATTAGTCCGGGAACACTTGTCTGCATACTGATTACTGTCACTAGTTGCTTGTGAGAATATCGCATTTTGTTGAGGTATTCGCGGGGTTTTAAACGATAAAAATCATTAGGAATTAATGGTTTGACTGCATAAATTCTAATTCAACCCGTATGATATTTTTCAAATCTAAACAGATAATATGATTAGTCAACTTGAGGTTTGCACCCTGGACTACGTTGATTTCTCAAATTTGGTACACCAGTTGCTAGATGAATGGCTTGTGGATGCAGTGATGTACGCTAATCGTAATCGCTGTTTATTTTTAGTTTTTTAGTCCTGACGTTTCGAAAGCTTTACAGCCATTGTAGTTATGGTGCGAACTGAGTTGTATGTCATGACGAAATAGTGTAACTTTTCGACACTCAATGTAGTTAATTTAGATTTTTATTTATTATACTTCGATCTACGCAGAAGGAGCATAGTCTCTTGATGTCTGGCTGTTGGTCTATTGGCTTCCGATACATTAAAATATATAATTAGATCCCAGACTTGTCCTAACTTCCAACCATCTTTTCTATTGATATTATTTGCTTTTTTAATGTCAACAGCCTCGCGAATCGTTCTAGGTAAGAATCTGTGTTCTTTGTAAGGTTGAAACAATAGGGTCAGTTGCCTAAAAACATTCGAAAATTGTAATACAGACACTCAGTAGGAAGTATATTGTAAACTAATTACACGGACATTATCGATCGATTGTTGTATGAACGGGGTTCCGTGTATTGTTGAGTACTTTGTAATTGCGATGTTTCGGATATCGGTAACTAGTAGATTAGGAAGAATTGGCATAACTAAATAGCTGTTTTGAAAACAGAGTCAACGAGTTTTATAATCAGCTTGCGCACTAACTTTACATTATGCCGATATGCTGCGTTGACACAGCCTCATGCTGATAGTCATTAGGAGTGGCGTTGAATCAACAAACCGTTTTCTAAGCTGTTTTTCTACTGTTAACGAGTCAACCGTTTTCTCTTTACTGCAAAACTAGTTGAATTTATCAACCTGTTTCATTCAACGTCGTTGAATCAACGACAGACGCGAACAAAACGGGCGCACAGATAAACCAGTTGAATTCATCAACCTGCTTTATTCAACGTCGTTGAATAAACGACAGACGCTAACGAAACGGGACATTAACGTATAGATCTGTGCACGTTTCTGCAAACCAGTTAAAAACGTCAACTGGTTTTTCAACCAGTTGACCGTTTATAGGAAACGGTTTCATTTCGTTAACGCAAAATCCGTTAACGACCCACCTCTAATAGTCATATGCCTGTCACATGTAACGCACCGTGCAACAAAAATGTATTTTTTTTTGTTTTACATTTTTATCTAAACTACACGAAGTTGATGGCTATTAATAGGCTATTTGACTTTTTTTCGAAAATGATTTAAAACTATTATTTATTACATAATAAGCACACTATATTGATATTTCCGCGAAATCTACTGTATTTTTAATAAAAATCAATGTTAAACTTTAAATCTCCAAAACCGCGGCAAAAAGCTATTTCTGTAATGGCGCTGATCATATGACACATGTGACGTCCCATGCAAGTAAACAAGCTAATAATGATAAGCAAAGCTAAGTTTTATGATTTATCAACAATTATCATAAAACTGCTTCAAAAATGGATCAACAATAGAATTTATCACCCAGAAAACATAAAACGCGTACTAAAATCACTCGAAGAAACTATGTTTACTTGCGTGTGACGTCACCAGAGTTTTCCCCAATCACAGAGTGTTGTATTTTATTTCGTTTAATTTGCCAAAAATATACATTATTTTGTTTAAAATTAAGTGAAATATGGTTTTTTAAGCTATTGTCTAACAGGATGACCACAATTTGCAGTGTATTTTCAATGTTGTTAAATAGCCTATTGTGGCGGATAAATCGTTTTTCTGTCTTTATTCTTTACATTAATACCAGTTTTCACCGACTTTTGTTTAAGTATAGTTAAATGCTAACACTCATCATAAATCAAGCACGCAATGTAAAAATAGGCTGGTGCCAACGTTTGATCCATTAGGGGTCAATTAAAATTAGGCAATAGTCAGTGAAACAAACTTGAAGAATTTTGTCAAAAACTCTCGCATCGTAAAAGATAGTGATGCAAATCTAGTACTCGCAAAAAGACACCATAGACATCTTGTAATCAGGGTTGGCAGTTTGTAGCTAGACCTTGCTACGTTGCCGTTTTCAACTTGTAAAAAACAAAGGTCCTTATGAAGTATTCGTGCTTTTTGTGTCGAGTAACTTTTCCTTTCAATTTTAATCTGCAATTAAGACGCTTCGGACGTCAGCGAGATTTTGTGTTTTAATGATTTGCTGTCATTTTCTGCTGCGCAAAAGTCTGTTACATTCACACTTGATATTTTTGTAGAGAAATCTCTGTTTATTAATCTCTATCTCTGAAGATTACAGTTGTTCCTACAATAGTTTGTATATGAGTCCGGTGAAAAATCACGCAATATTTGAACCACGCCTAAATTATGCTTGTAGGCTTACGAAACCACCGCCCGTGGTACAGTCTTATACAAAAACACTAGAACAAAAGCAACCCACGGCCTAACATCCCTTATTACTAACTACAATATTTGTTATTTTATGGACATCCGAATAATAATTTGTCCTGCAAAGATACATTTTATAGTCACCATTATATTTCAACCGGAAATTACACCACCTTCTAATGGGATGGTAAATATGTAAAGGTGAGCACACAATGGGAGCTATGATCTCATCGTGGCGTAGTTGGCGAGTAGCCGGCTGTGAAAAGAGGGGCTGTGGGTTCGATTCCCGAACCGGGACAAATGTTTGTGTGACAGACATATATTTATGTCCGTGGTCTGGGTGTTGTGAGACTGGAAAGTCTCTCGTAGTCCCCGATACCCACAACACAAGACTTGTATCTTAGTGTGGGGTTGGGGCTATGTGTGTGACTGTTGGGTGTTATTTATTTTATTATTATTTATTTACCAAAAATTTACTCATAGCGTCTGTGCAAAGGGTGTCGTTGTGATATAGTTTTGGTAGAAATCTAAGTTATTTAATTCAAGGCCGTACACATCAACTGTCTTTGCCATATAAAAAAGTTGCAAATGTCAACCCTGCATGTAACTCATGATAGTATAGTGATAACACATTTTGCTGTTCTAGTACAATGATCAATTATTGAAACCTGACGCTATTCTGGAAACTTGCGCACTGTCCGTAATGTTTGTTTGGACTCGCATTACAGCATTCCGCTTACAAGCAGTTATGACACTTGAAACGTGAGAATGAGTGTTATGTAAAATTAACGGGTAGGTTACTTGATCGGCGGATCATTTTTTAAAAACATTATAAACAAATAAACACATTTCCAACCTCACAGGAAGATATGACTTGTACATTCGTACACACTCACGCCTGTAATCCCCGAAAGTGTAGGCAGAGGTGTAACCAGTACCACTTTTCGAGTATATTATTACCCATAATGTGATAGGGGGCGAGCCTATCGCCATACCGGACACAATTTTAGACTCCGGGCTGATACTGAGTATTTTTAAATAACGAATTCGAACCCGAGACTCAGCACAGCAGTCGTAATGCATGCGCAATTTCAATTTTTTGAAATTGCGCCACCGAGGCATAAGATATGACTTTTGTTGTGGATATTAGAAACTACGAGAGACATTCCGTATTATGACACCCAAAGCTGAAAAAAAATATTATGAATGTGACAAATATTTTAGCTATATATATTACATGGTGGTAGGATATTCATATCCGCCCGAATAGCGACCACCGTACACAGGGTGTAAAACCCGCCATAGTGGTACACGCAAGTGTGTCGCGTTCCGGGATCAGCCAGTGTACATCCGGTTTTTGTCGGGGGTCTAGAGTTGGGTGGTACGTTGTTTGGCCGTTTTGCGGCCTTCTGAGTACTCTGACAATAGACCCTCGACCTCTTCTTCACCTTCTTGCCCATGGCATAGTGTGAAGAAGCAGGCCGGCATAATTGTGTTGAGTAGCGGAGGATAGATTGTCTCTCGCTACTCGATACTCTAATTGGACCGCACTGCGCTTACCATCAGGTGCAGTGTGGTCACTTTGCCGTGTCAGTATAAAAAAAAATCGTATCAACACGGACATAGAGCTCGAGAGAGCCAGTTACTTGCCCATTATGTGCTTCTGTGGTCTATAAATAGGATTATTGAATATAAATAAATACACCCAACAGTCACACACATAGTTCTAACCCCACACTAGGTCAAACCTGTATCATGAGTATTAAGAACTACGACGGACTTTGGTCCCACAACACCCTGACCCAAAACAATTACCAGTCTGTCACACAAACATTTATCTCGGTGCGAGAGTCGAACCCACGGCCTCTTGTTTCACAGCCGGCTACTCGCCTGCTGCACCATCAGGCTGTCTTATATCACTTTGACACGTTACTATTTATCAATGCATAATATAGGGCAATTTCTGGAAAGGTCATATTAGGAAATGAGAACGCCACAGCTTATCAGAAGGACATACAATAGCTATAATAATTATAAAAACGCCAGGACATAAATATTTTAATGAATCGATTAGTACAGAGGGCTGTTGTATCTATGGTGATAAAAACTGCATGTACCACAACAATGGTTAGCGTGCAACTGCATAATGATATTTTATGGTGCTCTTTTTTAGGGGGAACTTTCATCAACCCCCTTAAGCGATAAGATTCTTTTTTATATTAAGGATATATGAGAGTAATGTTTGATATTATTTTAATTGTCTTTTTTTTATTAGGTTCACTAAAAAGATTGTACACATATATAACAATGTTAAAAAAAATAGTAATAACGTGCTACAGTGTACCACCTTCTAGAAGTGAACACAATATGCATGCATAATCCATATCCATACTAATACTATAAATGCGAAAGTAGCTTTGTTTGTTTGTTACCTTTTCACGACTAAACGGCTGACCAGATTGTGATGAAATTTGGCAAGAAGATAGATTATATCCTGAAGAAGGACATAGGCTATCTGTTTTCTCAAAAAACAACCTTGAAAGGGGTCAAATAGGAGTTCAAAATTTGTATGGGAAATCCATAATTCGACTTAGGGATGTGGAAATTCATATTTAGGCTTCTGATAGAAAATAAAGAAATACGTGTTTTACATTTTTTTCTAAATCATCTCTAAGGGGGTAAGATAGGGGGATGAAAGTTTGTATGAAAATCCTTAATTTTTTAAGTTAAACGCATGAAAATTCGTATTTTGTATAATATACAAACATATATTTTTCTCATAAACATGACCTCCACGCGGGCGGAGCCGCGAGCAACAGCTAGTAATTATATAAATCAGGTTCAAAACTATACAAATCACTTATTCGTGTCATAAATAATACCTAAATTTAGACTCAATAATTAACATTCGATTAACATCTTTAACAAAAATTTGCACCATTATAACATTTCAAGAAAAACTTCTGAAAGACTTCTTCTTTCAGATACAAAGATATCCTTATTGTATATCTTATGGACGTCATTCATTATATACCTTATACACCAATGTTAAAATAACTCCAGTTTTTTTGCATACAGATTTTAAAAAGCCTTAAAGTTATAGTTTTTGACCCGATTTAAATTAAGTGTTCAGAAGATACAAATTATATTATGTTTGTATCTTGTATGATATAAAATACGTGTAATAATAATAAGCTTGGTCTCTCTCTTGATACTTAACCGACTACAAAATGAAGAGGTTATCAACACCTTTTATATTTTTCTAAACGTTCACATTTCCGGCAAACCTGACAGATTTTGATAATTCTATTACCCGATTGCTTGACTTGCGAAGGTGGCTTATATTAATTTGGATAAAATCTAATGCCTCATATAACTATGCAGTATTTTTTTTCTGGCACATTAGCCAATTTTTATACAAAATATCCGCGCCCGGACTGACTAGATTACTGATGACTGGATTAGACTGCCTCGGTGGCGCAGTTGTAATTGCGCATGCGTTACGACTGCTGTGCTGAGGTCTCGGGTTTGATCCCCGGGTGGGGTAAAGTGATATTGGGTTTTTCTATCTAGAAATTCTCAGTATTAGCTCGGAGTTTCGAACCTGTGCCCAGTATGGCGATAGACTCGTCCCCTATCACATTATGGGATCGAAATTCGGCGTGGATCGAAATTTCGAAAAGTGGGTGTAGTGGTTTCACCTCGGCCTACCCCTTCGGGGATTACAGGCGTGAGTGTATATGTATGTATCTGCGCCCGGGTTTAGAGGAAAACGGGCACATGACCGGGCATAATATCAAACCTAATGCAGTATACAGCAGACCCCACGCTATCGCTCTATGCATTTCTTTAACAATAAAACCTTTATTATTCACATCACAAGGACACTCAATTATAAACATTGAAGGGTATTTCTTGGAAGAACTATGTAGGAGGTTGAATTAAATTGTAATTTGATTTCCAGTTTTCAAAATTATCTATTCTAAGCACAATTTTATTCGTTTACTCGAACCGTCTTTTATATAACTAAATATCGCATAATGTCGCTGAATTCAAATAGCCCGCCAACGGTCGATAAAATTCTTCTGTACGTGTGTTTGTCACCTAATTCCTCCTAAACGGCTGAGCCGATTTGGAAGATTTTTTTTTTTATAT
The DNA here is from genome assembly GCA_905220505.1 of Laothoe populi. Lineage (NCBI taxonomy): Eukaryota > Metazoa > Arthropoda > Insecta > Lepidoptera > Sphingidae > Laothoe > Laothoe populi. The sequence continues at coordinate 18,305,059 of HG992153.1, read as the reverse complement.
TTCAATGGGTGAATGGTTTGAAAACAAAATTGGACCCGGTGGCGCTGAAATAGGGTTCTTTAATTTTCGGGGCAGAACAACGTCTGGCGGTTACTTAATATATTGTGAATTTTCCTATTACTATTCAATAATATATGTATAAGTATCTTGTCTACTATACTTTGGCTAATATTTTGTTTTCCGTGTTTTATTTACACCCGTTTCATTTCTGCATCATCGATTAATGGTAGGGAATGCCATGGGCATTAAATCCGCCTTTACAGTTTTACACATGTTGTGTGTTGTGCTATTGCTATTACTTATATCAATAAATGGCAAATTTATGTAAGGATTTTGCTTTATCTATATAGTGAAGATATAAGACACCGACCCGGCGGTCATGGCACGGAATATCTTTAGCTGTATCCGGGACAGCTGTGCAAAGTTCTACTCCGAGGAATGTACTTACTATTTGGACAAGTGCGTTTCTTTCATACATTCAATTGTACCGTAATGACATTCGAAAATAACACTAATTTTTGCCGTTATAATTTTTGTATTGAGTTTGGAGTGGAGTTTTATATTGCATTTTTAAGATTTTTACCGTTTAAATATCGCTTGACATCCTTCAGTTGTCACATAAATATATAAAAATATCAATTGCGTGGATTTCCCATTTTGACACAATGAAAGAGTATTCTTAACTGACAAATTCGTATTTTTGCCGCACCTTCAAGCTGTGGAACAGTTTGCCAGCTTCCGTGTTCCCTCCTTCCTATGATCCTGGGGCCTTTAGGCGTAGTGTGAAGAAGCTTCACAACAGGCCGGCATGATAGTGTTCAGTAGCGAGGGACAGACTGTCTCTCGCTACTTGATACTCTAACTGAACGGCACTGCGGTTACCATCATGTGCAGTGCGGTCACTTTGCCGTGCTAGAATAAAAAAAAACATCAATGCAGGGGATTAATGAAAGTAGATGATGCTAAAAGTCGTGCAAAGTGGAAATTGATAGTCGCTGCCTACCTAAGGAATAAAGGCGTAATAATATGTTGCTAATAAGTCCCTAAGGATTAATGCCATGGCCCGCGTAGATTTTTTATTACCTTATATAACGTTTAACGTTGTTTGTGTGGAATTGGCCTAGCAGAGGTTCTCCGTGTAATCAAATTTTTTAAAGGAATCGATGTAAATAATCAAGTCAATTGGCTGAATTAAAATCTCTATATAAGACCTGGTTTCCAGCAATATCCAGGTATCCCAGTACTCTCATCATAAAATAGTCGCATAAGCTTTAGATTCCCACGGACTATACCGTATTTGCGGTAAATATGTTATATAAAATCATTTGACCGCAGAACTAAAATATTTATGCATGTGATAAAGAGAAATAGACTCTATGATCTCAATAGTAAATGTTGTGGTGACTGAGTAGGAAACTTTGTATGGATATATCAGCTTCAAATGATATGAATGTTTTGTGGTTAATTCAAAGTTGGAAAGATATGACGTCATATTTGTAAGGGCATCTATTGCTTGTAGAATACATTATTATAATATTAGGTCTTTACCTTTGAAATTGCCGTTTCATATGAAAAAAAATCAAAGTTTTTTTATTTCTATTAATCAAAATAATCACCCATGCAATCGAGGCATCTTTGCCAATGCAATTTCAGTTTATTGATGCCCTTGTGAATGTTGGTCGACTTCAGCCTCACGAAATATTATTCAATGAATTACCCTGAAGAAAAATTGAGACCTTTAATTCTATCATTTTAAACTAACTACAAAGTTGTTCCTCTGGTTTAGATCAACTAAAGGGCGTGGACATAAAAACTAAGCCAAATCTTTTCCGCACTGTCAAGCTATGGAACAGTTTGCCAGCTACCGTTTTCTCTATGATCCTGGGTTCCTTGGCGTAGTGTGAAGAAGCTACAGAGCAGGCCGGCGTGATTGTGACAAGTAACGAGGAATAATTGTCTCTCGCTACTTAATTCTCTACCTGGACGGCATTGCACTTACCAGCAGGTTCAGTGTGGCCAATTTGCCGTGCCAGAATAAAAAAAATTATCGAAACTAAAAATAAATAGCTACAATTTTATAGAAGTAAAGAAAGATCGATCAACCAGTTCAAGGCCCGCGAGCCTCATAAGGGGTATAATACACCTCATTGTTTCCCATTTCCCACCCACCGGGATCACGAGATCCCACGGGAATCGTTTTTCAAACACTCCCGCGTTTTTAACACCTTTTCACTTCCTCGTGAATCGATATCGCTGCTTATAGGGCGACGGTCATTGAATTTTTATGAGACATCTAAAGGTTTGCCGGCGTTTATCGCTTCTCTACTAGCATTTTATAACTTATCAAATAGTTTTATTGGCGTTTATATTGAAGAAATGTAGTTAATCTTATCAGACGGAGATGTCAATGTTGCAAATAAGTTATTTTGAAAAATAAGTTTTTGTTGTAAGATTTTAGTGTGGTTGTAATATACTTTATTTAAGGCATGTTGTTCTGACATAGTTATATTCCGATGATGTGTGTGCTTTTACTCAAACCAATATTTAAAATAATATATGCAACGTCATTGTTGCATTAATTTTTATTATGTTTTCGCAAAACCTTTTTTGTTATTACAAACAAGGTACAAAAAAGTAATATTTTAGTTGCATATCGAATAATTAAACACAGTAAATGTTATTCTTTAATGAAGGAAGTAACTAAAGACACTGTTGTGATCAATTTGAAGGGTATTGAAGCCAGCAAATTAAGTGGACATTATAATACGTTGTGTCTGGGATTGCAGTACTTCGTCATTTAGAGTTTTGAGTATTGTTGCAGTAATACAATAGTTGAACAAGCAGTACATGAATGGTTCTTCTTCAGACGTGGCTTTTACGTCTATCCTGTGCCTGTTTATAAAAAAACACCACTTATTACACATTCTAAACTTTTTGTAAACATTAACATACTAGATTAGCAATCAGTAAGATAAGAAAGGGATCAAACGAACTCTTCACCAAAAAAAACACCACTCATTACACATTCTAAACTGCTTGTAAACAAACTAGATTAGCCAGCAAGTAAGATAAGAAAGGGATCAGTCAGCTGGTCATTATAGATCGTTAAGTGCAGTGCACTGGAGCATTAAAATTGTTAACCACAGGTTGCGTTTCCTTGTTGGGAAACCATTTGCAATATGAATAAATACCTCGCAATTACAAGTTACTGGCGATTAGGAATTACTAGTGTAATTCTGGTTTTTGTTGATAGATTTGCTTGGGGTGAAAATCTAAATAGACACCATATGTATTGTTGATAGGGTTTATTATTTTAAGAATGGACCCATACGTTTTCTATTAAGATCTGATGATCATGCATTTAATGTATCTTCATTCTGTACGAAAAGTTACATTGACCGTACCACTGTGCAATAGATTGTAAAAATAATGCCCGTTGATTTCAAAGGACATAGACCGGTGTCAAATTAAATACACCCAACAGTCACACACATTGTTCTGACCCCACGCTAGGTAAAACCTGTATCTTGGGTATGAAGAACTACGAGGGAATACGGCACCACAATGCCCAGACCCGAAACAAACATCTGTATTAAACACAAATATTTGTCTCGGTGCGGAAATCGAACCCACGGCCTATCGTTTCATAACGGACGCTACTCACGGAGAATGTCACAAATAATTAACTGATCTGTGGATTTTGGATGCATATATTGTACACATAAAATTACAGTCTTAACTAATGTACGCAAATAATTGAACTGTGGATTTAAGTTTGGTTCGCATTTCCTTGTGAATTTGGATTTTAGTTAGATTTGGATACATCTATACATAAAATTTGTCTTAACTAATTTATCAACGCCAGAGACGAATCAAGAATAGAACAAATCTCTGGATTCAATAAAAGTTTTTTTATTCATAAAAAGTACACAGACTACAAAGAAAATAAAATTTGAGGGTTGCCCTTGATTTGTCTGAGATCCCATCATCAGATCCTGACTTGGTGCCAATGGGACCAACTGGGAAGTATACCCTTTTAAACAAAAAAATAATTTCTCGAATCGGTCCAGGCGTCTTCGAGTTATCAGGTAAAATACATTAAAAAAAAAGATTCCGACGAATTGTTAACCTCCTCCTTTTTTGAAGTCGGTTAAAAAGCTGAAATTTAGTAAACATGTCCTTTTAATGACATACAGTAAGAAAGGGCTATTATTAGTGACCGACCGAAGGTTCGGTTTCAGTTTCGGCAAGTTTCACTCACATCCCGGTCAAAAACGTAACCCTCCCTTTCGCTTCGCCGTAGTCGGGTAAAAATAATGGAAATATCAAACAAAGATATAATTTTTATAAAATAAGCCAAATTTCACTAAACAATAGATTTTAACATGTCTGAAAAGTTTCGGTTTCGGTTTCGGCCTCTATAGAAATTCCTGTTTTGGTCGGACACTAGTTATCATCTCAAAGGGGTGAATACAGGTTCGCATATTACTGTAGGAAGTAAATTAATAGAAGAATGAGACACGCATTTTGGCAATTCAAATAAACTTCCAATAGGAAAAAGAGTGGAAAGTTTATATATAACACAAATGGAGCGGAGCGCCAAATTCTTGTAACAGACGACCAAACGGGTCACCTGAACATAGTTGACTATGTTAGGACGCGGTAGTTAGTACCTTTTTTTTTTTTTTTTTTTGTTGTCGCGGGGAAAGCGTTTTATTACTACCGCCCGCTCCGGGGGGAAGCGGAATAAGAATAAAACGGTTATGCTGGACTAGCCGGTCTTACGACCCAGCATCCCCCTCGCCCGGATGATGGCTATCCGGGCAGCCGCTGGGCCGAGTCCCTAACCCCTATGTACACCCCACCCGACACTACCAGCTAAAACCCCGCGGTGGCCTTCTTCGGCGCTTACGGAGCGATCCCGGGGTATTCTAAGGAGTGCTAGAATTGCTGCCGGAACCGCCCCTGCGCGGTGCTGCGTAGCAGCCCATCTCCATGGGAGGGCTTAGGAGCCCCCGCGCACCGAACAACGACAGCGAACGAGGCCTTACCACACGCGCTGCCGTCCATCTCGGGGTCGCACGATGCTCCGAAACTGGGAGTGCATCGATTCGGGCTGACAGCCCCCCGCTGCGAGCCCGCGACCCCCGATGGCCCCTATTAGTCGCCTCGTACGACAGGCAGGGGTTACCGTGGTGGAATTCAAACGCCCCCGTTCCACAGGGCGGACGGTAGTTAGTACCTAGAATACAAAAATGTTAAATAATAAAAACATTAAAGGAGTGTTGACGTTTCCTCTATTTAAACCTAGCTCAGAATCATTATGTGCAAGCCTCAGTGGCGCGTAGCCGGCTGTGATACGAGAGGCCGTGGGTTCGATACCGCACACAAATGATTGTGTGACAGATATTTATGTCGGGTCTGGGTGTTGTAAGACCGAAAGTCTCCCGTAGTCCCTGATATCCACCACACAAGACTCGTATCTTAGGGATCGGGATTATGTGTGCGAATGTTGGGTGTTATTTATTTATTTATGTAATATTAAGTGGTCGGTACTATGTCAGTGACGGTTGGGTGTTATTTATTTAATATTAAAAGTATGCACCAAGTACATCAATGAGGAAAATAATCTTAGGTCTCCGGCGAATACCAAAACGCTGAATAGTGTCAATCAAATAATAAACTTAATAGAGCCCCAAAACCCGACACACGAACTATCCTCAGGGGAGGTTGAAACAGGAAGCCGCTAATATGCAGTCGTTACACGTGATTCAGTGTCATCAGCAGATCGATTTCCGTGGAAATCCGGTGGAAAGGACTGCGGTCGGCCTTTGAGCCCGCGGCTACCTGTGTTGTGCTATTTTGGGATTGGCGATGAATATTTTGGTGTATTTTGATAATGTTTAATACTGAATTTCAACCTCATTGCATTTATTTTAAAGAAATGTATGAATAAAATATTCTTGGAAGAAAAGGTATACAATCCATGGAGGCATCTTAAGCTATTACACCTTTCTATATTTTGCTATCCCATAGAAAGCGTGCATTTTCCGGGATAGAAAGTGGCATAGGTCATTTCTGATCCCTAAACTACCACTACGCTAAAAATCATGTCTGTGCCTTGCTCTGTGAAAAACTAAACTATCCCACTGGAACTGTTCATTTTTCAGACTATAATCTATCTCTGTGCCAAATTTCAACCAGATCCGTCCAGCCGTTGTAACGTGATTGAGTAACAAACATCCATCGAAACATTCGCATTTATAATATTAGTAGGAAGTAGGATAACACCGAAAAGTCCCACACATAGCCCTCATCACATGTATACAATTATCTGGTGTTGTATCAGGGACTACGAGAGATTTTTAGTCTCACATCAGAGATATAATTAGAGATATTTGTATTGAACAAACTTCAAAACCCTCTAAAGACCAAACCGCGGTACGGTAGGCAGCGGCTTTACTGTGCCCTGCCATTGCATAAGTCTGTTGGCGACGGTGTCTACTTACCATCAGGTGGCCTATCTCCTAGTCTGTCTATCCAGGCCGTAAAAAAAACCTTTAGATACATATTGAATTTCAACGTCGACACTGCCTCCTAAAAAGTAATTTATCTTTTTAAAACTTTATCCATTATGTCCTCTCAACAAAGTATTAATATCTTTAAAATTTCAGAGCTGCGTACGTAACGTTTTTTCAAGTAGCGCTCGAGGGTCTTTTAAATTTTTTACCGTAAGCTAAAAGGGTGCATAAATTACAAAGCCGTGTAGATTTTATGAGGCCCCGAATTAACAGATTAGGCGTTTGCCAACTCTCTTGTTGGGAAGGTAAAATATTTATGTTAGTGGGATGTTTCGGAGCTCTTTTGTTTAGTGGTACGTTTAAAAATTTAAAGTCGATTATATTAATTTTTTATTGAAAAACATAGCCAATCATTTGAAACTGGAAGATAATTACGTCAGTTTTATCTGAAAGATACCAAGTGGACTACTGGATAACACAAAGTGACAGTTGTACATTTGCGACTAGTACAATGAAATTGTCGAATGCCTAAAACTCCTAATACCTAGTTCTCTACTCCAATTAAAAACGATAATTTCGATTTGGGGGTAATTACTATATATCATCAGATAAGTATGTAGTTCTTTGGCCATCCATAACATTCGGAATGTTTGTTTTATTAAACTTAGAATGAATCGAATTCATTTCAGAAGCATTCGTATATTTTCTAGAATAACTATCAAAGTTACTGTTTGTAATATAAATAATAAAACCAGCCCTGTATTTCTGTCCCACTGCTGGACACGGGCCTCCTCTACTAATGAGAGGGATTAGGCCTCAGTCCACCCAGGGCTCTCATTAGAATACCCCGGGACCGCTCCGTAAGCGCCGAAGAAGGCCACCGCGGGGTTTTAGCTAGTAGTGTCTGGTGGGGTGTACATAGGGGGTAGGGACTCGGTCCAGCGGCTGCCCGGATAGCCATCATCCAGGCGAAGTGGTATGTAGGTTGGGTTTTATGTATGTATGTAGGTTTCATCATGATGTTTTCCTTCACCATTGAAGCAAGTGATAATTCATGTAACTTCGAAAAGTCAGAGGTATATTAGAGCTGTCTTCGAACCTACGACTTTCATCTCGGCAGTCCGTACCACCCCCAACTAAGCTAATTTAAGTTAATGAAATGAAATCCAACATATTTAGTAACCATTCTACTTATATAATTTGTACAAGATGGATCTACGTAAGTCTCTCTCAGTCTCTTGCATTAACGGTGCAAACCACTTGAGTTAAGTGCTTAATTAGAATTTCCTAGTGTATGTAAATAAACGGTAGTAGGTTGCTGGCACGTTGAGGAATTATAGGTAACGGTGGCCGAGAGGCCTGCGACATCTACTTTTAATTAAGGTGGTTGAGTGGACTTAAGTCTTTGAGCTATGATAGATTATTTATTGTTTTTATAGCTGAAATGTTGTTAAGGAACAATAGGGTTAAATTTTAATCAACACATTACATTACTTAAAACCTATTATCGAAAGAATTTTATAAATCCGAATAAAAATAAATAAATTAGACCCATTCAACTCTGCTGGAAGGGGTGATTGTCAAATGACAGTAAAAGGATGCATTATATAAGCCGTGACGTAACCTTTCAAATGGCCATTACTGTGTCATTGTGCGAGGGAGCTAGTGATATACTCCCACTATTTCATGCCAATTTTTGAGGCAATTTTGATTCTGTTTTCTCAAAAGAGTTTCTTTTGCGTATTATATTCGGTTGCATATCGAATAATGTACAAAATTAAACACAGGAATCTACCTTATTATATCATCTGATATCTTATCTGTACTGCCAAAACACCACAGGAATCGAACCTTCTTCGTACTTCGTTATTTTCTTCGTGAGTGAGATTTTCGGAGACCTTAATTCCACTCCTGTTCCCTATCCCCCTTTTTTGGGAGGAGATCACTTAAGATCACGTGACCCGCTTGCTCGTTCATAGTCTTCTGCTATTAAAACATTTAATCAACTCCAGTTCCAGTTGTAGTATAAAGTGTAATCAGGCCACCACAAGTTATTTGTCACGAAGTCCAACGAATCGAGTTAAAGCGCTCGCAATTAGACCTCTCAAGTCACGTCACCTGGAAGATGCTTTTCTTTGAACCAAGAAACACTTTATACATACATTCACACTCACGCCTGTTATCCCCGAAGGGGTGGACAGAGGTGTAACCAAAACACCCACTTTTCGCCGAATTTATTACGGTCCTATAATGTGTAGGGGGCGAGCTTATCGCCATACCAAGCACAATTCCAGACTCCTGGTTGACACTGAGTATTTCTAAATAGAAAAACTCAATATCACTTTAACGGACCCAGGGATCGAACCCGAGCACACAGCAAAACATCAAACCTCAGCACAGCAGTCGTAGCACATGCGCATTTACAACAGCGACACCGAGGCAGTCACTCGAGACAAACACGAAGAGTATGTGTATAGCATATGTACAATGAATTACGGGAGAGTGCTGGTGGCAGGATATTCATATCCGCCCGGATAGAGACCACCATACACAGGGTATAAAACTGACCTTAGTGGCACACGCAAGTGTGTCGCGTTCCGGAAACAGCCAGTGTACAATCCGGTTTTTGTCGGGGGTCTAGAGTTGGAACACGATGTTTGGCCGTTTTACGGACTTCTGAGTACTCTGACACTACACCCTCGACCGCTTTTTCACCATCTTATCCAAGGGGTAGAGTGAAGAAGCAGACCGGCATGATTGTGTTGAGTAGCGGGAGAAAGATCGTCTCTCGCTATTCGATACTCTAATCGGACGGCACTGCGCTTACCATCAGGTGCAGTGTCACTTTGCCGTGCCAAGATAGAAAAAAAAGTTCCCGGCTCGTATATTATGTCTATGATTAAATGTGTGAGGTTACTATTATGTCTGTTTTCTGTTAGGCTATCAAACTGAAAAGGTCGAAATCCTAGTTGGGCCAATCACAAATCCCAATTAGAATTCCTCACAATCACACCTAAGTTGCCCGGGACTGGAACTCGAACGTCGGATATGGCGATAGACTCGTCCCTATGATATTATGGGAAGAAAACACACTCATAGATACCTTGGTACACAAGTTGTTCTGTCTATCCATTCAGAAATACGAGCGTAATATTGGATGCCTTATTTAATGCCTTAATATTTATGACGTATAAAAGGTATCTACTGTCAAAATTTCAAGTCTCTAACCCCAGCCGTTTTGGCTGTGCGTTGATCGATCACTCAGTCAGTTTCTTCTTTTATATATACAGATTGTATACTACTTAAACCCCTCTATTTTATGAATCTGTCAACTAATCACTCACGGTAACATCAGGTCCCTACAAACAGCTCAGCAGACTAATGGCGCTTGTTAACACCATTCGTAACTGGCTCACTGATTGTGCCCTAGAATGTCAGCTCATTAGTTTTATTCCCAACTAGATTTCCTTCGCCGAACTAAAGAATTAACGTCAAAAACATTTGATTTAATCTGCGGCAATACAATTCTATTCGTCCATTTTCTGCCAGCCTCCGTGGCGCAGCGGGCGAGTAGCCGGCTGTCAAACGAGAGAGCGTGGGTTCAATTACCGCACTGTGGCAAATGTTTGTGTGACAGACACCTGTCTGTTGTATTTGTTTCGGGTCTGGGTGTTATGGGACCGTAGTTCGTACTTCTTGATTTCCACGATACAGGCTTTACCTAGTGTGGGATCAGAACTATGTGTGTGACTGTTCGGTGTATTTATTTATTTAATTGAAACTTTAGGTGCTTTCATTGTCTTATATCGAAATATGCGCTAAATTTCTAGCTTACGAACAAAGGCTTCCGCTTAATTAGCTCTTAAGACCACGGCGATAAACACACTTGGAGGATTCAAATAACACAAGAAAGTGTTATAACTGAATATATTCTGGTATACTTTGGGAAGAGTAGGATAGATCACTTAATAATGAACCAGTACGAAAAGAATGAAATATTTCTTAATGAGCAACAGCTACATTTTTTTTATTTATTTACTCTATAAAAGAGAAGGCAAAGGTTCTCCACCATGCAGCCATGTCTGTCGTTATTTTTTCCAAATCTGGGCTAGAATTAAAGTCTTCTTCTTCTCTGGTTTTAACTTATACAAAAGGCCGAAGCCATGTCTGCAGTCTTCATCCATTAAAAAACGGGGAAGCCATGTCCGATATTTTTCTCATTCTAAAGGCCAGAGCCATGTCAGAAATAAACACAGTTCAAGAGGCCTAAGCCATGTCTGTAATAGTCACAATTTAAAGGCCTAAGCCATGTCTGAAATATTTTTTTCACTTATTAATCACAATACAACATCACACCACATTCCCGCCATTTTCTTTTTTTTTCGCAACAGCTACATAAACCCACAAAGCGGTTATGTACATTGCCAGTGGCTCGTACTAATCAGTTTTTTGCCATCAATCACTATGAACAATCAGTCAACTAGGCTAAAAAGGAAATTGTAAAAAAAGTATGCGGCGAAGATGCGATGACCTCTCTATAATGCAAGCGCTAATGTTCTCACTTTGCACTTTAACTCATACGAAATAAAGCCCAATCTTCTAAAATCCAAGAAAACGCCTATTAACTTTGTCACACTGGCCACATAGAGCACGGGACATGTTCCAAGATATTTTGAAAAAAGAATAAATGCGAAGAAAAAGGCAACACGTCTACGACTTGCATGTCGTATCCCCACACCAATGAAATGCGAACAATTTTCAACTTTATCCCATTAAAATAAAGCGAATTGTACATTGACCATTACAAAGGTCTTTTATATTGCAAGAAGCTATTTTATTAGTACGGTTATTATAATGATAAGATGAAGCTGTTCCAGTGGTATTCGTTACCGCAACAATAGCTTATAATAATGCAAGCTTTTATAAACAGCTTATTATCCAAGCATAACGACATGTTAAAACTGCATCGATCGTTGTGCAAGACGAAATACTTTTTTATAATTTTTATTGGTACACGTGTCGTGGCAATTGACTTTACAAAATTTTGTATTTTTTATTTGATTAAGGCTGCGGTTGGAATTATGTTATTAAGAATTCAAGATCGTTTATATTTTATGTACAGTTTGTTTTTTTATTATCTCGATCTTTTTTATAAACTGAAGCATAATTTTATAACTTCAGCCAGATACTATGAGTAAAATTTGGGGCTCGATATTTAAGTTCTGGCACTAAGTAATAACTTTAACAACACAGCCTGTGTTGTTAAAGTTATGATTTTTGTTAAAGTTTTTTTTATAGTTAAATACATATATATCGTCATAGTTCCAGTTACTATAGTCTTATTTATATATATTGATTGTTTTATTATATATATTATTATATATACAAATATAAAAGATTCATGTCTTCTATAGCTGAAATACCACCATGATCTTACATTAAACAGTGATGTAACTATGGTTAAAATTGACTACAGTTGTTGATAACTTTACTGGAGGCATTATAATTTGTCGGAAATCCTAACTAACATATTCCTCGGCCCGCCTTTTACGTGATAAGCAGAGACGCAGAGACGTCTTAAGTGTGACCATATTTCAATAAAGTTTTTTTAATAAATTTAATAATCAAATTGCACATTTTGTCTAAAATTTTTCAATAACGGGTGCTTCTATTCAAACCTAATCAAGAAATCAGCAATTGATAACCGATTGATAATATATAACCGGCAAAAAGGTCATTTTGCTGAATACTTATATATATATAATATTTTTCTTTTAATAGAACTTGAAAAAGAAAAAATGTTTTGTGTCAAATCGCAAAATAAATACTGGCTGACAATTGATTCGGGTTTTCTGGGTATCGGTGACTTTTAATTTTATAGAGGTTTTATGTTTGGTGGGATTGTAGGAGTAAACTGGTGGTATACTTACGGTTAACTACACTCGATCTCATAAAGCGCACCGAAGCCGTGTGCGCTAAGCCGAGGTTGCGATGAAACCCCACGCTTGTTCTGGCCCTTAGCACTATGTAATTTAAACTAAAGGTTTGTACGATCGGCGGTGTCAAGGCGGCCGGACGAACACAGTATATTAGCAGTACGGTGTCACGGGCGGCCTAACCTAACTTATATTATTTAATTATGTTATTCTATGCGTTTTATCTGATTATATTGTGTATGGAGATTAAGGCCAATCGTTATGTTTTAAAATATTATACATATTAAATGACATGACCTGAGTAATTCATCGACAAAACCAAACCTCCGTGGCGCAGCGGGCGATTAACAGGCTGTGAAGCGAGAGGCCGTAGGTTCTATTCTCGCACAGAGACAAATATTTGTGTACAGACTAATATTTGTTTCGGGTCTGGGTGTTGTAGGACCGTAGTCCCTCGTAGTTCTTTATACCCACGAAAAGGTTTTACCTAGTGTGGGGTCAGAACTATGTGTATGAATGTTGGGGTGTATTAATTTATTTATCAGTTGCAGCGAGTTATCAGAGTACTATCCTATTTAAGTAATAATATTTAAGTCGTAGTTTACCTATTATAATACCACAATTACGCACGTATATCAAACCCCACCAGTTGATTCCATAACACGTGGCAGTGTGTGATTACAGCGGTAATACAGTTAAGCACGGAAAGTGACTTGTTACCGTCCGCGACCGTCCGTGAGGCGGCGCCACTGTTTCATTGCTTCCGCCACCCTAGCCGCAGCCATTAGTGACTGTTAATTGTTGAAATGGCGCATGTCGCAAATAGGTTTATTTGTAAAATGAACCTTAAGTTACTGTATAAAGTATCGTGCAGAATGTTCAATTATTATTTAAAGTATATTATGAGCGAAAATAACTAAATATATTATAGCACTGATCGTCAGCTATTTTTGACTGTGTTAAAATTGATAAATGATGTATGATAACGATTTTACTATTTGGAAAGCACATAGTTTAAAAAAATAGAATTTTTATTTAATAATTCGGTATTACCATATAAAAGGCACCATATACCACGGGCGCGGGCCTCTTCTTCTAGTCCAAATTCAGTATAAATATTCTAAAAATACACATTATATTATAATATTTTGCAACAGCTTACCATCTACCGTGTTCCCTCCTTCCTATGATCCTGGGTTCCTTAGGCGATTCACACTACACATAACACAGCAGGCCGGCATGATTGTATTGAGTAGTGAGGGATAGACTGTCTCTCGCTACTTGATGCTCTAACTGGACGGCACTGCGCTTACCATCAGGTGCAGTGTGGTCACTTTGCCGTTCCAGGATAAATTATAAAATATATGACGGGTCGGGCGGTCATCGGCCGAGGCAGTGAGAGGGTTTACACGTCCCTCTCTGATCTCCAGATATGGTCAGGATGGATAGCGTATGATAGTTCAGTAGAAAAACACGAGATTAACACTTCAGAGTTTAATAAACTACCACCAGTTCGGAATGCAGTTATCCATGGGGAAGAGCTGGCAAGAAACCCTCATGGTTGCTCTTTTAAACACATCACAGTTTACATTACAATATGCGGTACACAATAACACTTTCACATTACGTTAACTTAGAACTTTAACAATATTTCGGCATTACGACCGACAAGTTACTAACTGTTTCAATGATAATACACGAATGCCGCACCAAAGACGAGGTGCACTTTTATATTGTGATTCTCGTTGTGAATCCTCTGCGAGTGAAATCACTCGATAAACAAGTCGAAACCACCTTCAAAATAGCACAACAAATGGCGGTACCCATAAATTACAATAAATAAAGTTATTAGCAAGTTCAATTCAGTGTCCGTATTCATCACGATCCGGCATATATATTGCTCGCATACAATAGGTACCTTTATCACATAGGCTACTGGAGTAATATTGATTTACGTAATCCCGTATGAAATGTAACCACTGATTAAATTACACTTGTGTCGGTAATACTGAATTTTACGTTCAATAATGAAATGGGAATGAATGTAGAGACCTTTTATTGAAATTCGTATTTACAGTGTATATTAAAAATAGCTTTTGCCCATGACTTTGTCCGTATTTAAGGAGTTTAAATATCCATTTTTTTAAACAGCTAGCTTTTGCCCGCGGCTCCACTCACGTGTGATTAATTATTGAAAATATATATTTACCAATATAAAAAGTAGAGTTTAACACTCAGGGATAATGTACCTTTCTAACAGAGAAAGAATTTTCAAAATCGGATCAGTAGTACCGGAGATTACCCCGAACATAAAAACTCACAAACTTTACCTCTTTATAATATCAGTAGTATAGATGACCCGCTCTGTAGGGCAAATATGGCACAAAATTACAAAAAGCCATAAAAATATCTACATATCCGATCGCTACCAAAGTCTAAAGGTTCCCGCTGGGATATCCTGAAGATTGTCAGAAAATTTCATCAAAATCGCTCCAGCCGTTTTGGAATCCGTAGGGAAAATACACACATAGATTTTTATTAAATAAATTATTGAGTAAATATTAATTTAACACATTTTTATTTCAGAATCCAGTCACATTGGAGACGCAGGGCTGGGGAGCATCGTGTGAAGGTAATTACAACTGTAATTAAATATCATACCTTACAATAAATTACTTAGTTTATTCTCACTTTATCGAGAATTTTCTTTTATTTCTTTGCACAGATCATCATCTAAGCCATATTTGAGATTTTGAGATATTCTTTCGATAGTGAGAGTAGGACTTAGAGTTGCCAACCGCCCTGTTTTCCCGGGACATGTCTGTCCTGAGTGTCCTGGGATGTCCTGGATTGTTTTTAAGCAGCGTCCTGGGTTTTAAGCGCCCTCATAAGGTCCTGTATTTTAAAATCCATACACCACTTTTGCAATCCAACTTTAGGGGCGGCGTCTCGGCTCGCAAGTTTTTACGCTATTTTAAAACAAAGATGCGTCCTGTTTTTAAATTGAACTGTCCTGTTTTTTTAGTATTTGAATTCCGGGGTTGGTAACCCTAGAGTAGGTATACAATCTCAGCAGCACAGTGGGCGGGATTCCCGAACTAAAATAAATGTTTGTGTAACAGTCAAATGCTTTCGAACCGGCGGGACTTAGATAGATTGTCTCTCGCTACTTGACACTTTAACTGGACCGCACTACACTTACCATCAGGTGCAGTGTGGTCACTTTGCCGTGTCAGGATAAAAAAAAGTAAAAATAAACCGCGATCAAATCTGTAAAATAAGTTTTATTTCAAGACAAAAAATTATGCCGGGTCCGATTCTTTCTTGTAGTTCATAGTTGCCGATTCTAGACAGGGTTCTACGTAAGATTATTAGGTATCTTACTGTGGTGTCGGGACTATGTGGATTACTATTGTAAGGGTACTTTTGCAATACAATAATTTATTAAATGACTTCCGGCTTAATCTACTCTACCTTAGATTTTAATGGAAATATCGCGGGGTCACTTACTAAATATTTGCGGGTAGATTGATATGCTATAGACTCGGTGGGGAAAGATTTTTTATAAAAAGCAACGCCTCAATCTTTCGCGGGCAGTCTATACGAAACTAGCGGGAGTGTAGCTCGGTTTTAATCAGTGTGCGTACAGTCGTTCTCAGTGTAGTTTGTGTTTAATCGATTATTGCTATACTATGGGGTGTTAAATCATCCCGTCAAGCGGCAAACGCTCTCGTCAGTAATGCGCTTCAGTCAATTAGTGCAATTGACCATAGTGGATTAAGTTTTAAGGAATTGACAGAAGTGTGCACTTGATACTATTATTGAAGTCCGTCAATTTACAAAGTAGCAATTCTATTCCCGGTTACGTTTGATTAGAATCCAGTTCTGTAAAACTCCTTTTAGAATTAAGTATAAGTAGTAACCACTTTGTACGTAATTAGACAAGTGGAGTCAAGGAACTTGTATAAACAGCCTATAAGCTAGACAGGACACTTAAAACTATACATAATATACAGTAGAAACAGGTTTAAAAGGACGAAGACAGAAGTATATTAAAAAAAAGAACTCCGCTTTTAAGATACAATTTTTATTATTAACAATAATAGATTTTAGTCTAAAAATATCGAAAATCATACCGATTATTTTCAAACATGCAAAAATAACCATCAATCACCATGGTATGTCACCGTTCGAAACATCTAAGAAAACGCTGAGCCAAACCTCTATTAGTTTTGCGGATGGTCACGTCACACGAGTGGCCATGACAGTTGGTAGCGTTTTGGTGGGAAAAATAAAGTTAGTTTATAAAAATGCAAATTAAATCTTGCAAAACTTATGATTTATGTTTATTAATGATTATACATACATAAACATATACACTCACACCTGTAATCCCCGAAGGGGTGGGCAGAGGTGTAACTAGTACACCCACTTTTCGCCAAATTTCGGTCCCATGATGTGATAGGGGGCGAGCCTATCGCCATACCGGGCACCGATTCCAGACTCCGGGCTAATACTGGGAATTTCTGGATAGAAAAACCCAACATCACTTTACCCGACCCGGGGATCGAACCCGAGACCTCAGCATAGCAGTCGTAAACGCATGCGCAATTACAACTGCGCCACCGAGGCAGTCAATGATTATATTTTAATGATATAGACCATGGCGAATAAAATAAAACGGTTTGCTAAAAACAGTCCACTAGCCTATTATACATTTAAATTCCCCACGGCCAAATTCTTCGCAATCAAATTTGCTTCAAAACCAGCAATATCCACAAAAACCTATTTATAAAGGTTAATAAAGATGAATTCAGTCTAGTAACACAATGGATTTATTTTAAATGGTTGTTGTGCGTACAGTTTTACCAGTTTAACACAGCTATGTTGATAGTTATCGCGGATAGACCCTTTGCGGTCCCTTACAAGGTCCGTTAAGTCTTTCTCAATACGAATAACTATAAACCACTAGATATTTGCCGCTGATATAGAATTTGCCTGACTATTTTCAACTCTATTTCAATGAAATAAGGATTGGTTTTGTCAAATTGTATATCTTGACTAAATTAAACAGTCTAGACTGTGTTGGTCGGTCGAAACTTTTGAACAATCCAGACACGTATTCGCGAAATTGTGGCTTCCAAATAAGTTGAAAATAAACAGGTTTTAATTCTTTATTTTATTCGAAATTCTAGATAATTATTCAATTTGATTAGGCATGGATTTTAAACGTAGTAATTTGATAGAGCCTGCTAAGACGAAGGTCGAAATCAGACCAAATATCAGGTATACCATCCCGATACAATTTCTTCTAACCTAACCTAAGCCTCCTCTTATTAGTAGAGGAGGCTCGTGCCCAGCATTGGGACAGTGTATACAGAACTGCACATTTGTATTATTACTTATATTTTGTATGCAACAGGATAGTTGACATATTTCTGTGAGCAGACCTTTTTTAGTGCCTCGATAGGCAGTCGAGCAGACGGGCCACCTGATGGTAAGTAGTCACCGCCGCCCATAGACTTCTGCAATGCCAGGGCACAGCAAAGCCGCTGCCTACCGAAGACCTCCTCAACTAATGAGAGGGGTTAGTCCTTAATCCACCACGCTGGCGTAGTGCTGGTTGGTACTCGTTATATACTCCAATTCTATTTTCAAAATCACCCATAAAAACTGCAGACATTTCTATATTAATGCATAAATAGACACTGGCCTAAAGCTGGTTGGTAATAATTCTCCAGTTCTATTTTCAAAATCATCAAGTATGATTACAGCCATTTCTATATAAATGATATTTCCTCGATTGGCGTGTTCTATCTTCTGTATCATGGCGAATGCATCGAATAATTATTTTATCTTATCCCATCATCCTGTTCCACACCAGAACCACGCGTACTGGCTTGTGGAGCCACAGTTTTGTGGTGTCTACTACTACCCCGGCCCGAACTAAAATGTTCGGAAATTCGTATCTTTGCCGCACCAGTCAGTCGCACAGTCGGCCGGTATGATTGTGTCGAGTAGCGAGATAAAGTGGTCTCTCGGTACTTGATACTCTAACTAGACGGCACTGCACTTACCATCAGGTGCGGCTAGATGACTTAGTCATGCAAGGATAAAAAATAAAAAAAAAGTGTGATGTTCAATTAATGGCAATGAATTGATTATAGCTTAAGATTCATGCCCACTTTAATATGATTTAAATTGTTGCGATATTGCCATCACTTTCTATCTCAAGGCGTTTGTGCGAAATGTTCACCTATTTACATACATTATAGACGCCCTAAGTGTCAATTGATATGTATGGAAATACAACCGTCGTGGTCGGTTATTAACGCTTCATGTCTTCACTTCATCACTCGATTAATACGAGTAGAAAATCGTTTTACGAATCATCTTTACTATTCTCATTATTCTTAGAAGTTGATTTAGCAATAATATTCTTGTAACTATTTTAAAATAAAATGTTTGCACACTGATAGGTGATACATATATTAAATTTTAGTTACTTGGACATACTGCGCTTACTATTAGATACAGGGTTGCCACAAGGCCATGTAAGTACAAAAAATGGTGCGCAAGTGACAAACACAGCTTGCAAACTGCACACAGCCTTGAAATATTTTTAGGAGGCATCTGAGGTGAGGAGATCTCATCACGCTTTTACTATTAAAGTAAGTAATAGTCAACAATGAATACATATATAACATAGGTTTCGATCCTCCGACATCTGCCCGGAAGACCTATCCGCTATTCGCAATTTTATCACCAGTAGGTAATTCTCCCATTCTCGAATTTCATTTTGAATGTCAATTCTTCGGGGATTTCCCGCCTATTTAATTAAACGCGTTGTCGGGGTATGAGTAAAATTTCTTCTGCGTGATTTAAAACGTGTGTGTCGAGTTTATTGTATAAATGTTACAATTAAGAAGTTTTTAATGAATTTGATAAATATATAAATCACTATTTCATATACCTGCTTGTAAGTCAAATTATTGCAGCAACACATTTTTGTATCGTGTTTGTCATATATATAATAAAGAATATTGTACAATAGATATTTTCAACGAAAAACTGAATTCATATAAATAAAAACTTAGGAAACTTATGTACACGAAATTAACATAGTATATTAATTTACATATATTCATTTACTCTGTCTTATCATCTAGTGTAACTATATAATAGCCATATTTTAGTGGAAACTTTGTTGATTTATGTATTTTCAATTATGTTACCTAGTTTATAAGAATTTAAAATATTGTATGTTTCCCATAGAAATAAATAAATAAATATTAATGGTATAAAAGAATTTCAAAGGTATGTGGAGACTCCACAATACATACAACATCAATACATTAGGCCTTATGATATAATATTTCAGATATTGAACACATGATTT
The DNA here is from genome assembly GCA_905220505.1 of Laothoe populi. Taxonomy (NCBI): domain Eukaryota; kingdom Metazoa; phylum Arthropoda; class Insecta; order Lepidoptera; family Sphingidae; genus Laothoe; species Laothoe populi. The sequence continues at coordinate 18,285,203 of HG992153.1, read as the reverse complement.
ATTTTTTTAGTTAGATTTATATCAGCCATATTATTCTGAATTATTCCTAGAATTAAGATTGCTATAAGCAACTAAATAAATACACCCGGAAGTCAAAAACATAGTCTTGACCTTACACTAGGTCAATGCTTCATCGTGGTTATCAAGAACTACGAGAGACTACGGTCCCACAACACCTAAACTCATTTGTCTGCTATTTGTCTCGTTGCTGGAATCGAACCCGCGGTCTCTCATTTCACTACCGGCTGTTCGCCCGTTATACCACGGTGGCTGTCAAACTCGTTATTAATTCTTTACTTTTTAGTAGTTTCATTTATTTCAGCTCTGCAATATTTTCAACAAAAAATATACTACGAGTAAAAACCTCACAAACTTTAATGCAACACTTTTAAACAACGTCAAAACGGAACTTTGTCTTCACTTTTTTTACTGGCTATTCAATTAAAAACAAATTAACTTTAATACGTCAGTTCGTACTTTCTCGGGTAACTTCGGCCGTCCTCGGCTACTCCTAATTACCCACAACCATAACTTGAAACTTAAATCTTCGTTAATATCGTATAAACTCTTAGAAAAGGGCGCCTTATAAAAATAAATAAAAACAAGCGCCGAATGGAGAACTTCCTCATTTTTCAGTTGGTTAAAAATACCATCTCATTGTCGTGTTTTAGTATTCAATTTGAAAAGTAAGCTGGTTGACTGTTTTTGGGAAACTGTTTTATTTTATTCTTCATAAAATAAAACCGTAATAATTTTATATTTACAACAAAATGATACATAGATTTGCATGAATGATTTGCAGGCCGGCATGATTCTGTTGAGTAGCGAGGGATAGACTGTCTCTTGCTACTTGATACTCTATCTGGACGGCACTGCGCTTACCATCGGGTGCAGTGTGGTCACTTTGCCGCGCCAGAATAAAAAAAAAAAAATTTTTGAGACGCAACAAATCTATAGCAGGATACCCGTAGTGATGTTACATAGATTCCCAAACTTGTTTTGATTCATTTCCTTAATTTAACACTTGGATACCTGGAAGATTAGTAAATACCAGACACTGAACTATGTCAGTTAATTAAAACTCACTTCATCTACCTGGAGTAACACCTTGCTTTATAAGTCCGGACTATAGTCGAGGAGAAAGTAATTTAGTTTCACCATTGCAGATGTCAAATATGAACCATGGACGATTAAGTACCGGGGAATATGAAATTAGTTACATACTTAAATACACCCGACAGTCACACACATAGTTCAGGAGGTCTATTTTATTTTCCATTCTGGCACGGCAGTGTGGTCACACTGCACCTGGTGTGATCACTTAAGCGCATTGACGCCCTGATAGAGTATCAAGTAGCGAGAGACAACTACCTGGCTAATCGACACAATGATGTTCTTGAGGTCTGTGCTGTAAAATGAAACGAAGCTAACTAAGATCGTAATAAATCTATCTATAAATCAACCGCCGTTCGTTAGTCTCACTAAAACTGAAAAACGTCTTGACCGATTTAGATGAGCAATTGGACCCTGTAGTTGGCGCTACTGTCGGTATGTCACTAAATTTGATTTCCAGGGATTTTTCGGAGAAATGCCAAAGATTGTGTGTGATTGGGATCTTTAAAATATTATATTTAATGTGCGGCTGCTTTTCCGGACAGGGCGAAGTCTGCCGGGCCCGCTAGTATAAAATAAAAATAAATAACTGAAATACACACTCGCAGATAAAAACATGTATATAAAGGGACGAACAAAAAATACAATACCTTTACAATTAAGAGCTGACAGACTGTTGTTGAGAAATGAACAGCTTAATTCCATTAAGACAAACTTACACAGAAACTAAATCCAACCCAGCCGCAAAATAACAAGATAAAAACCTTTATTATAGAAGAGACACTCGAGTCCATTCAATAAGTTCCGAGGGCATGGCCTTCAGGGAACAGACGCTGCTTTAAGGAATAGTACTCGACATACGACAAACATGACAACATCCTTGAACTAAAAACAAGATGGTCATGACATTCCTATTATAGCAACTTGTTAGGATCTACACCCTGGTGTATTGATGTCCTATTATAATAAAACTGTCCCTGTATTAAACATTGTCTCACTGCTGGGCACGGGCCTCCTCTACCAAGAAAGGGGTTAGGCCTTAGCCCACCGCACTGGCCTAATGCGGGTTGGTAGACTACACACACCTTTGAAATTCGTATTAGAATTCTTAGGTATTCCGGTTTCCTTACAATGTTTTTCCTTCACCATTAAAGCAAGCGATAATTAACATTGAATACACACGTAACCTTAGCAGAGTCAGAGTTGTATACCACGTGGGGTGGATTCGAACATACGACTTTCGTCTTAACAGTCCTTACCGCAATCAACAAGGCTATCACTGCTATAATGGATTAAGTTGACTTAAAAACTAATATTGAATTTCTTGGTGCTATTTTCTTAAATCCTGGCATGAAAGTGACCACACTAAACCTGATTCGCAGTGCCGTCCAGGTGGAATATCAAGTAGTGGGAGACAACTATCCCTACTCGACACAATCATGCCGACCCGCGGAGTAGCTTCTTCACACTACGCTTCTCAGACTAGTTGGTATTACCGAAGCACCGGTAGATTATATAGGTTATCATGACGTGTTAAACACCTCTTAATTTACATTAAGAGGATTTGAAATTAATTTTGATAAATAAAGAAAAGGTTTGAATCAATATTGTTTCATCCTATAACAACAAAGCTAGCTATGTAACGGACCACAATAACTTATAATTGGATGGTTTGGTTTAGCAGCAAGGATTTACATACATACATATACTCTCACGCCTGTAATCCCCGAAGGGGTAGGCAGAGGTGTAACCAGTACACCCACTTTTCGCCAAATTTCGGTCCCATAATGTGATAGGGGGCGAGCCTATCGCCACACCGGGCACCATTCCAGACTCCGGGTTAATACTGAGTATTTCTAGGCAGAAAAACCCAATATCACTTTACCCGACCCGGGGATCGAACCCGAGACCTCAGCACAGCAGCAGCAAGGATTTAATCCACACAAATTAACTTATGTTATTAACTTTTTAAGTAGTATTTCTAATGTTCTCCAGTGATATTGTATTTAGATTCTGGGATCTGTTTCACATCACTTGTTTGTTTGAAATTGCATTTCTCAATAGCAATAAAACGAGATGCCGTGGGTTCGATTTCCGCATCGAGACAAAGATTGTATGGCCCTAAAATATTTGTTTTGGGTCTTGGTGTTGTGAGGCGAAACATCTATTGTAGGTTCTGATACACATACACTCGTACTCATGGACGCTGTTTCAAAAAAGAACACAGTAATTCCAAAGTTTTAAGATTTCACTTATTTCGGTAGTCCCATGACTGCCTATGTTTTCTATTTACATTGTAGCTTGAACATTTCCCATATTTCATTGAATACGATGCTCCCCACTTCTAATTTTTGATAAGTACAGATAATTTCTCACGTAACCAAAGCGACCGGTTGCGTGGTGTTAAACCGTGCTGTAATCAGCCCCGACCACGATAATGTCTGTGCGAATGGAACGAAATTGACGCGCCAATTTGCGTTCCCTCTTCCGCGTGCTGCGGTGCGAGTCTATATGAGGTGACTGCACTAGTAGAGATTCATGTTTTTGCTGTGAGAACGAGCTATTTGGTATAACTACTGAGAAAGTGATGGAGTTATTTCGAGGAACTAGGTTTGAGATGAACAGTTTCCATCGATTGATCTGTTAAGCGAGGTGGCAGTTGTCCAAATATTGTCATGACAAGATGATTTTCGATATGGTGTTTCTTTAAAAAATTCATATTTCATAGTCCACACCAACTATAAAACAGAAATACATACATATAATCTCACGCCTGTGATCCCGAAGAGGTAGGCAAATTTTTACCGGTACACCCATTTTCGCCGAATTTATTACATAATGTGATAGGAGGTGAGCCTATCGTCATACCCGTCACAATTTGAGACTCCGATACTAATTATTTCTCAATGCCCGATTAGGGTATCGAACCCGAGACCTCAGCACAGCAGTCGTAATGTATGCGCAATTACAACTGCTCCACAGAGGCAATCAAAACAAAAACTAAAAATATAAAACCAAATTGTGTGTTAAATAGTTTGAATTTGCCATTTTTCGTCATGATTTACAAATTTCTTTGAACGACAAGCGAAATTTCTCCTCTATTTATATGTATTCGTATCTAATGCGAAATTATTTCAATTCTGAGAGTTGTACCGTCATTAGTCGTAAATTAAAGTACAACAATCGGGTACGGCATTTTGCCCTTTACAAGGGACTGAATTAATCCCCTTCGTCCTTATTAGAAAAATGTTACGTAAACACATCGGCGCTTCGAGGAAAGTTGTCTATGAAATATACTAACACGACCTTAATATCTGGGGTATATTTATGTACAGAAAATTTTCTTTTTTATTTTCTTTTCCTTAATATCCGATTAAACCGGATACAATATTTATTACACTCTTTATATTAGCTTTGTGTCTATGTATGTAACGGACTCTTTCAAAGTAATTTTCACCACCTCCAAGACATCCGATTTTCTTGATTTGCCCCTCGCTTCTTTACAATCAAATTAATCGAATCATTTTTACTTTATAGTTTGGCTAGTTACATACATAAACATAACATATACACACACGCCTGTAATCCCCGAAGGGGTGGGCAGAGGTGTAACTAGTACACCCACTTTTCGCCAAATTTCGGTCCCTTGATGTGATAGAGGGCGAGCCTATCGCCATACCGGGCACAGATTCCAGACACCGGGCTAATACTGGGAATTTCTGGATAGAAAAACCCAACATCACTTTACCCGACCCGGGGATCGAACCCAAGACCTCAGCATAGCAGTCGTAAACGCATGCGCAATTACAACTGCGCTACCGAGGCAGTGTTTGGCTAGTTATTAAAGTTTGTTTTGTTTCTGAAAACTATAATTTATTCAATTGATTAGGAGTAGTTAACGGTAGGCAGCGGCTTTGCTGTGCCCTGGTATTGCAGAAGTCTATGGGCGGCGGTGACTACTTACCATCAGGTGGCCCGTCTGCTCGTCTGCCTATCAAGGCACTAAAAAAAAATTGTAAAAATTAGTACAGCATATTTACAGGGTATATTTTTAAAGAGAAGCATTTTTAATAAATAAAATAGTAATGCGTTGGATTTTTACTTACTTTTATTTATTTTAATGTTTTATTGCCAGTTTGTAAATTTTGACAAAATGAAAATATTGTAGTAATAAAAAGCTACCAGGTACAAATAGTATACAGGGTTTAAGGATGTATCATTTTAAACGAAGATTTGTATAAAATATTCCAGAAATCATTTGACTATCAAGTTAATACATAAATTACTTAATACATAGCAACGCAGACTCGATTTAAAAGTTACCACATATTCTATTACAATATATCACTATGACTTCTTATGTAAAATTTTCATTTTTTAATAATAATAATACTAGCCCTGTATTAGACATTGTCCCACTGCTGGGCACGGGCCTCCTCTACTAATGAGAGGGGTTAGGCCTTACCTTTATATACCTACTGGCACGAAAAGGTAACTAAACTGCACTTGCGCAGTGCCGCAGTCCAGTTAGAGTATCAAGTAGCGAGAAACAACTATATCCCGCTACTCGACGTAATCATGCCGGCCTGCTTCTTCACACTACGCCTAAAGGACCTGGGACATTATTCTCTATGTCCAAACGCATAAGACGCGTTACGTTCACTGCATGTGATTTGCATGTAAAGGCATTACAGAATACCATTACTTGCGAATTTCATGCAATTAACGTAACGTGTCTCCTTATGGGTTTGTAAGGACATAGAGAATAATACGCCTATTCGAACATTTTAAATACTTCCTTGAATATCCCAAACTCCGACCCTGTAATAAATTAAGTAACAAGAGCGCACACCCACATTTATGAGGAGGTTTAATAACTTGTTAAATACGTAATAATACATGTTATTTCTCTAAATAAATTTATACATATATATACACTCACGCCTGTGATCCCCGAAGGGGTAGGCAGAGGTGTAACCGGTACACCCACTTTTCGCCGAATTTCGGTACCATAATGTGATAGGGGGCGAGCCTATCGCCACACCGGGCACCATTCCAGACTCCGGGTTAATATTGAGTATTTCTAGGTAGAAAAACCCAATATCACTTTACCCGGGGATCCAACCCGAGACCTCAGCACAGCAGTCGTAACGCATGCGCAATTACAACTGCGCCACCGAGGCAGTCAGTCAAATTTATATATTTAAAAAGGCAACATTTATAGGTTCTTTTAAATGTTACTGTATTTATTTATTTTATTTTTAAATACCATTAGGTAATACACATCACATACATATATGATGACAATGCAGATATCTAGGATTGTGTTCACCTATTGAAGGTATTTACGAAATGATAAGATTTGTGATAAATCGGATAAATGAATTTCGATAGGATTTTTGTAGTTTAAAACGTATAATATAGGCAGCGGCTTTGCTGTGCCCTGGCATTGCAGAAGTCTATGGGCGGCGGTGACTACTCACCATCAGGTGGCCCGTCTGCTCGTCTGCCTATCGAGGCACTAAAAAAAATATATATAAATACTAACTGTTGCCCGCGGCTCCGCCCGCGTGGTGGCTATTTTTGGAATAAGAGGGCTACTATCCATGGAGGCCTCTTAAGATATTACACCTTTCTATATATTGCTATACCATAGGAACCGTGCATTTTTCCGGGATAAAGCAGCCTATGTGCTATTTCAGACTATATTCTATCTTGTGCCAAATTTCAATCACACTACAACAGCTGGACAGCTGTTGTAGTGTGATTAAGTAACAACATCCACCCATACAATTTTTCTAACATTCGCATTTATAATATTAGTAGGATTAAGTAATATGATTAATTTACATGCGGAAATATGCCCGTAATCCCCGAATGTAACTTCATAAATTTGTTCGAGCTTATTTAAAAATGGGAAAACATTATCTTTATATCACGCGCTACAACTCAAAAAGACAACAGTATTTGAAATGCGAACATACATAATTTGACTGACATGCATATACATAGGTTCCTAGACAAGGAGAACAAAAGCAAATAATCCATTGAAATAACTGTTCACTTATAACACAGTTGGAATGCGTGTTTCGACCTCAAGTGAGGTTTCCTTGGGAACAGTTGGGAGTATGCCCCGGGCTACTGCGCTGACGAGATGGTAATGTTACTCTCATATTACGTAGGGAATCGCTGCGTTTTTATTAAATTGGTTGAAATGTTCTTTGACTTAAAATATTTTTTTTTTAAAGTGGATAGTTCAGCTTTGTGCCAAAAATAAATAAATACACCCAACAGTCACATATAGTCCTGACCCCACAGTACGTCAAATCTTTATCGCGAGTATCAAGAACTACGAGGGACTACAGTCCCACTACACCCAGACCCGAAACGAATATCTGTCTATCATACAAACATTTGTTTTGGTGTGGGAATCGAACCTACAGCAACCCGTTTCACTGCCAGCTACTCGCCCGCTGCGCCTCGGAGACTGTCAATGTAAAAAAAATGATATTTGTATTTTTTGCATGTGAGTTTTTAATTATAAATATAAATCATAAGGAAATCTACCTATATTTCCAAATACAAATCACTTTTAAATTTATCAAAGCTGCGAGCTGTACTGAGATTAAAAATGTTAACATGATAATTATTTCTCTTTATATACCCCATTAAAATTTTCCAAGATCCTTATTGTCGTCTAAATAATGACATTTAAATTATCTTATATTGCATCAACATATTTTTTTTTCTCTTTTATTATTTAGTATTAATTTTGTAATTTATTTGACTTAAGAGTCACACTTGTATGCCAATATGAGGCTGATCATAGAGCACATAGAATAAGTAATATCATCATCTACCTGCCCTTATCCCACACTAAGTGGTGTCGGCACAAACGGTTTGAACTCTCCACGCAGCCCTATCATGCGTCAAATCTGCATTTACTCCTTTCACGCGTATGTCCTCATTCACGCAATCCATGCACCTCTTTTTGGGTCTCCCACTACTCTTTCGTCCATCCACATTCATATTGACAACTAGTCTTGTCACATGCCTTTCATCCCTCCTCACCACGTGCCCATACCAAGCTAACCTAGCACTCTTCATCTTTTCTACAATTGGTGCTACTTTCAGGCTTCCCCTTACATACTCATTCCTTATCCTATCTAACTTTGTGACCCCACACATCCATCTTAACATACGCATCTCTGTAGCATGCACTCTCCTCTCATCCGCCTTTTTCATTGCCCAACATTCAGATCCATACATAGCGACAGGTCTTACTTAGAATAAGTAATATGTCAACAATATAATCACCTATGTATCACAAGTGAATAAATGAGTATGAATATGATTATGATTAAATAGATGATAATAATGGAATGAGAACAGCCATTTTGTAAGATATTTTGGAAAATAGATCATATCCGCAACAAGTTTTCAATGCAATGTGGCCGGGTGCAGAGTTTTAAGTATTCTCTCGTGACAAAGAGCAATTCTTTACTAGCGGCTCGCGACGCCTTCGCGGAACCCAAGTCGGTGAGTGTATTACATGCAAACAAATTCAACTTTTCAATTTATTTTCTGCATAATTTTAAGTGAAATATAAATGTTATATCCTATAGTAAAACTGCAGAGGGACTCACTTTATCTGTATTGATTATACAATATATCTATTGATTATAATATCGATATAGAACCCAAAACAATTGTTTTGGAATTATTGTCTGTGTCAAGGCATCACGTCTTAAATCCTGTGTTTTCACAAAATAAATCGGCAATAAAACTTAAGAGCATATATCGAGGTAACATTTAGTATTTAATTCATTAAAATCGGTTCATTCAATCCTAAGTTATGAGTATTTATAGTTTACAATAGCTGTATTACGGCGATGAGGCGCGGTGAGATATGAAGTGATTAGTAACAAGCTAGCTCCCAAAAATAACATCCACGCGGTTGGAGCCGCAGTCAACTGCTAGTTTCGAATACAAGAGCTTGGAAATGTCCTTTAGGCTTTTTTATAGTTTTCTATCATGAATTCAAAAATTACTTTGACATAGATATTTATTTGTACATACACAAATCTTCCAGATATAAATAATTCTAGCAATTATAATCACATGATATTTCCATCCTCCTTCATTTACTAAAACAGGTTATTCGTACGTCAAATAAATCAAAATCCTTATTCAAATATCCGCATTGCAAGAACATAGCTTGTAATAGGAAGAGCGCATGCGTCAGCGTTGGCCGCCGGCGACGGGTGGTTGTGGCGTAGCGTTGCGTGGGCCCCTTGTCTCGCCCGCGGCATTTTTCGTGCCAGTGTAAACGGCACGCTACGCCAAAACAAATTTAGGGCCCACTGGCAGCTCAATTGATGAATGTTTGAAATAGATACTATTGTAGTGTCACAGAGAAGGCTCGCATTGCAAATTGCAAATGTTTGCAAAAAAAGTTTTTTAAACCATAAAAAGTAGGTACACCGACTTCAATAAAAATTATGCGTCCCTATAAAATTTGAGGGTTGCCCTCGATTTTTCTGAGATTCCATCATTAGATCCTGACTTTGTGCCAATGGGACCACCTAGAAACCTTTTTTGAAGTCGGTTAATAAGTTATGCATTTTGACAGTCTGGTGCAGTGAGTCAGTAGCCGGTGGTGAAACTTGAGGCCATGAATTCAATCTTGGCATCGAGACAAATGTGTGATTCATAAATATTCGTTTAAAATCACGGTGTGGTGAGACCGAAAGTCTCTCGTAGGTCCTGGTACTTTCGATACAATATATCTTATGTGGTCAGGATTATGTGTGTGACTGTTGGATGTTATTTATTTAATTTAAAGGATAAACTTATGTTTGTAGATACTTATCATACAACAAATGCTCTATGTTTAAAACAATAAAAAAATAACTTTCAAGTTCAATGTGAAGCGTGATTAAGTACTACTTCTGAGATCAAATAAAAAAAATCTTTATGTCCGTTAATTTTACACGATGATTGTATAAACTAGTCATGGTAGTCTCCTTTTATGCATATTAAAATAATGGCATACATGCGCTCTTCCATATATTATACATACTTTTATGCTAAATAGTATGATGTGTGTGTAATTTACATATTTATAGATAACAAATAAAATGGCTGCCTCGGTGGTGCAGTTGTAATTGCGTACGCGGTACGACGGTTGTGCTAAAGTCTCAGGTTTTATCCCAGGGTCGGTTGAAAATGATATTAGGATTTTCAATGACAAAATATTCAGTATCAGCCCGGAGTCTGGATTTGTGCCCGATATGGCGATAGGCTCGCCCTCTCCCACTTAATAAATTCGGCGAAAAGTGGGTGTACTGGTTACACCTCTGCCTACCCTTTCGGGGATTACAGGCGTGAGTGTATATGTATAGAACTCCTTAGCAAACAAAACAAACAAACGGCTCATGGTTCCGACAATACCAATCAAATGCCTTGACTAGTACAAGTTTAACATGCACAAGATAATCAAGGCTCATAACTCAGGACTGTCTGTTCAGTGAGGCAAGGGGATTGTCAGCATCAGCACGTGCAAGATTACCAGATACACGGTAACATTACAGAGCTTCCGGATTTATGAATATAAATTTTATTTGATTCTGAAATTATAGGAGCTAAATAAATCATTATGTTTGTCTTACCGTTATTATGAAATTATTATTATTATGATCGTTTAATTCAGACAATTATTAGTTACTGACTGCCTCGGTGGCGCAGTTGCGCATGCGTTACTACTGCTGTGCTGAGGTCGCGGGTTCGATCCCCGGGTCGGGTAATGTGATATTGGGTTTTTCTATCTAGAAATTCTCAGTATTAGCCCGGAGTCTGGTACCTGTGCCCGGTATCGCGATAGGCTCGCTCCCTGTCACATTATGGGACCGAAATTCGGCGAAAAGTGGGTGTACTGGTTACACCTCTGCCTAACCCTTCGGGGATTACAGGCGTGAGTGTATATGTAGTTACTCAGAATTATATTATAAATAGATAAATAACACCCAACAGTCATACACATAGCCCTGACCGCACACTAAGATACGAGTCTTGTGGGTATCAGGAACTACGAGAGACTTACGGTCTCACAACACCCAGACCCCGGACACAAATATCTGTCTGTCACACAAACATTTGTCCCGATGTGGGAATCGAACCCACGGCCTCTCGTTTCACAACCGGCTAGTCGCCTACTGCGCCACGGAGGCTGACAAATTTATTATGATTTAAAATTTCTCACACATCAATATAGTCTATAAAAATATTTGTGAATTATCACAATTAAACGTAAAATAATAATATCAGCACTGAACACATACAAGGAAGTCAACAGGCGGGCTGAAGACCAGCGGCGGTCTATAAAATTCTCAAAACATCGGGACTAATAATGAAAATAAATCGCGATAAAATTAGTAAAATTAGTTTTATTTCAATGTGTAATATTCGCGTAAACATAAAAACCAATAGCACCTCGCTGTTCCCGATATAAACCGAAGGCGCATTAAAAACAATACCAATGTAGATATATCCACGTGTACTCCACACGCTAGGGTAACCACGTCTCTGAGAGCACTAGAGACTGTCTCACGAGGGTGCGGTCGAATCTAAACGTGCGATCTGACTCGCATCGGCTAGGGCGCTAGGGTGTCTACGATTCACGCGTTTTAGTACCCACTTAGGTAATTTAAGTCTCGAGGGGACTGCTGTCGATATTGTAAGAGGTTTTACGTGTTTGAATTTACTGTTGTGCGAAATTAGCTGTCAGGCACTCAACGTAGTTCTGATAGCAGTACGGCTGAATTACGGTATCTTCATTGAGATTTTTATTATTTGGCGCCACTTGTATTTTCATAACTATATTTGTCCTGAATTAGATAGGTAGAAGAAGAAAATGTTTTAAGGTTTTTCAATAGGGTAAAGTTTGATATAATTCAGGGTTTGTTATATTGCCAGAGAACCAAAAATTAGCACGCTAAAGTGGAAGTGGGCTGGTCACGTCTGCAGACGGACAGATGGCCGATGGGGCAGACATGTGTTGGAGTGGGGACGCGCTTAGGCAAACGTAGTGTGGGACGCCCTGCTGCACGATGGACCGACGACTTGAAGAAGGTGGCGGGTAGCGGGTGGATGCGGGCTACCCAAGACCGGGATGGTTGGCGTTCACTTGGGGAGGCCTACGTCCAACAGTGGACGGCAACAGGCTGAGTATATATTGTAAATAAAACTCATAATAAATTTTAAAGAATGTTTTGCGTGATTAATAATATGCATAATCATAACTAACTTTTCTAATAAAGTTTTCTGTAAAGAAGTTTATGGGTGTCCATATGCTGCTAGTATAGAGTTGCCAACCGTCCTGTTTTCCCAGGACATATCCTGGTTTTTTAAGCAGCGTCCTGGGTTTTAAAAGCAGGATAAGGGGGGGGGGGGTGCGTTTCGGCTCGCAAAAGATGCGTCCTGTTTTTAATTTGAAATGTCCTGGTTTTTCTAACTTCAAAAACTAAAAATCCTAGTATTTGAATTCCGGGGATGGCAACCCTATGCTAGTATGATGTTGCAGATGTGTAAGGTGCCGTAATTTTTCTCACTTGGTTTGTTTACATTCAAAGATTATCGATAATATGGTTCAAATCAATTCAGTACCCGATTCTTAATGTATTTTCGCGGTGCACGTTTATTTTGTTACAAGCGGTATTTACGCTTCATCTCTAAAATTCACGACAGATCTAAAAACATCATTATTTTGCAAACAAACCGAAATTTTCCAAAACATAACAAGGGTTTATAAAAATCGCCCGAAAATCAGGCAAAGTCCTCACATTGTTGTACTAATAATATCCGAAGAAATATTTGAGCGTAAAAATCCCTCTCAAACTCGTACTTCAAACAATACCTCGCTCTCAAGGTATGGATACTGGGGGCTGTTACCCTTCGAGGGGATGGGAAGTGAGGGGACCTTTGTCTGCACGTCGTCATTACTTTGTCAAAGGTCCTCTGGAAGCAGGTAGTAGTGGCTTGTACAATACTTTGTGCCCATTCTTAAGTCCTGATGTATGAAGCGCCGTTGCTGAGGAATTGTTTTGATGTGTACTTTGGAATTGTGGTTCGCAGTTTGCGTTGTTGATTTTTGAATTTGCGTATTAGCTTTGATTTTTTAGAGTTATATGTGTGGTTGTTGTAAATGCATTTCTCGTCTTTGTTGCGGTTGGATAGATCAGTTAAAAAAACGATTGAATCGAAAATCATGCCAAGTCCTTAATATTATAAATGCGAATGTTTAGATGGATGTTTGTTACTCAATCAAACCAAAACGACACGACAGATCTGGTTGAAATTAGGCACATAGATAGATTATAGTCTGGAATAGCACATAGGCTTTTTTATCCCGGTAAAATGTACGGTTCCCGTGGGATAGTTTTAGTTTTGTTTTACACAGAGCAAAGGATCGACATGATTTTCTGCATAGTGTTAGTTGAGGGATCTCAAAATACCATAGGCTACTTTTTATCCTGGAAAAGGCACGGTTCCTATGGGAGAGCAAAATATAGAAAGATGTAATAACTTAAGATGTCTCCATGGATTTTATACCTTTTTTTTCAAAAATGACTACCACGCGGCCGAAGTCGCGAACAAAAGCTAGTCTTTTATAAAAAGTTCTCAAATAATGGAGAATAAAGTAGATAACAGTTTTTAATGGCAATTGCTTTTAAAATACAAATTCTATACCAAAAACTTTAAAAGCGAATCTAGCAAGATGTTCAACGTACTTGACAAAAAATATATAAACAAAACCAACAAATCGTTACATCTCATGCACCTATATTCGCCACATCGCTTTTTCTATGATGCGAAATTCAATAATAAGATCTGGCATGACGTATAATAATAATACTAGCCCTGTATTAAACATTGTCACACTGCTGGGCACGGGCCTCCTCTACTAATGAGAGGGGTTAGGCCTTAGTCCACCACGCTGACCTAATGCGGGTTGGTAGACTTCTCATACCTTCGAAAAAAATCTCAGATATGCAGATTTCCTCACGATGTTTTCCTTCACCGTTAAAGCAAGCGATAATTAACATTTTAATACACACATAACTTTAGAAAAATCAGAGGTGTATGCCACTTGGGTTTCGAACCTACGACTTTCGTCTTGGCAGTCCGTACCGCAACCAACTAGGCTATCGCTGTTGCTGCATGACGTATAGCATCCTTCAAATTACTCTCCCGAATTAAATCGCAGATTTTACCGTACGGTTACCCCTAGACAATATGATTATACAAATTAGTCGTACACGAATGGTCACCACCAGTAAGTGGCAAGTCATTATGAATCGATACAGTTGGTGACCACTCACTGCCAGCACGTGACTGCAATCAATGGAGGCAAAAGCATAACTGAATTACCGTATTCCGCCACCGCTTACAAAAAATTGTCACTAATGATTAAGTAAACGTGTTATAAGCGATGGGCGAATTTGATAAAGATTTATTATGACAAGCAATTATGACAACAATAAATTTGTGCTCGCATGTATTTTGTATAATATCTATTTACCTCAAAAGTGTTAGACTTAGATAATATGTTTAATTTTATCGGTATTGGTGTGATTTTTCGGTAAATCTTATCAAGTAAAAAAAGAAGCTAAGATTTTCATTATTTACTATTTATTTTCATAAGTTTCAATTATTTCGATTCGTTAGTTGATCAATTATTATTTATAGCAATTATTAATATATTTTTGTTTTAATTATTGTTTGTGTTTTACTATGATTGAAAAGTTCGTATAATAATCATTTTGTTTTGAAATTTATTGAGTCTTATTGAACATTTCTTAAACCCTAAATCTTACAGATTTAATGCACTGTATACGTTAAAGTATACTACAAATAATAATAATTTATTTATTCTATAAGAAATTACATGCTTAAAACTTACGTGAACATAAATGAATACAATATAAAACCCGACCTACAAATAAGTAACAAAAACAATAAAAACAAGCTTTATTAACTATGGAATTTCGTTTGGGGAATGTGGAATGCGCCCCGTAAATAATTTTTGTTCGATGCTATCTACGCAATGAATGAATGACTTGAATGTTATAAAGTATTACAATTAATAAGTAATACATGTATGATAATTTTTATTGATAGTCTAATAAAAAAATACATAAGATGTTTTTATTCCCATCTACAATACCTTAAAATATTATGTTAAGTTTTATTTGCTGTATATTCAATAAGAATCCTTAGTAAGAAATAATTTATTCAAGCAACATGACAGTTAATCAGAAAATAAGATTAAACGAAAACACGATTGTAAAACAAAAAACATGGACAATTAGAAACATTAGAGTAAAAAGCTATATTGCAGCACTTATAAATAATTAATTTTTTTTATACTACGATGGTGGCAAACAAGCTTACCCGCCTGATGGTAAGCGGTTACCATAGCCTATGGACGCTTGTAACACCAAGAGCATCACATGCGCGTTGCCAATCTTTTTTTTTAGCGCGTTGCCGTTCCTGAAAATAATACATTTGCCTCGGCCAAAAGTGGTTCCGTCAATATTGCTATGTCGTGAGATATCTTTGAAGCTCACTCACTGTGCTCGCTCTTTTTTATGAATTCCGTGTATGTCTTTCATTTATATTCATAACTGTTCTTCTGCTGTGTTAAATTATAATTCAATGTAATTTATGAATATTGTTGATGTGCCTTATTAAATAAATAAGTCGCTGCATCGTTTGCTATGGACCGCAACCGTCCAAGTAACGCCCCGATGTACGAAGTGTCGGTCAAGAGGCCACGCGACAGTTATCGCGTAATGGCGACCTTTACAAGTGTTCCTACTTTGAACATTTTCTGTATACATTTACTAGCACACTTATTTTCGTTTCAATATTTATAGGTTAAGAGTTGGTTGAATAAATAGAACACTGAATACACAGGTAATTCTACCATATTAATTTAGGAGTCTTGTCTCGAGTACCAGGATCTAAGATTGACTGATTAAATGAAATTGATTAAAATCAATAGAAAGTAGGTGTAAAAATAATAGCGGAGATGTGAAGACAGATAGTCTTCACATCCCCGCTATTTCTACCCCTAACGAGCAGTGTGTTGTGTTCTAGCTTGAAGGATATTAAAGCCCGTGGAATTTGAACCATATAAGACTAGAGATGTTGTATCTCGGTATTATGAGGACAGTTAAATGGCATGCAATTCTAAGTTTTGAGTAATGTGGCGCTTGGTTATGAGCAGCGTGGGCTTATAATGAGCGATCTATTGATCTAGCATTGTTGTATAGAAAATGGGCCCACACTCCGCCCAGTGGCGTTTTATTGTTACTTTAACTATTTTGGTGCAAGAATCGAACCATTTCATTATAAAACCACGAGGTGCTTACGGAACCACAGCTTCGTCTCGGCTCGAACAAAACGCTTTCGCAGCTTTGCCCGCTTATAATTTATCTTTGCAAATATTGGGTTCAGCGAAGCGCCAAGAGGCAATATAAGATACCGGAGAGTTATGTCATCCGGTGTTCCACAGGGATCGGTGCTTGGCCCACTTCTGTGGAACATAGGGTACGACTGGGTGCTCCGTGGTGTCAATCTCCGAGGAGTCGCTGTCGTCTGCTACGCAGATGACACTCTTGTGACAGCGACGGCAGGAACCTTTCGGGAATCTGCCCTGCTCGCCTCATTCGGTACAAAAATGGTGGTGAGTAGGATTCGGCGACTAGGCCTTACGGTGGCCCTAAATAAAACCGAGGCTCTATGCTTCCATGGGCCTCGAATGGGGCCGCCTAGGGAAGCACACATAATGGTGGATGGCGTGCGGATTCCCATCGGCTCAAACATGAAGTACCTTGGTCTGACTCTGGACAGCCGGTGGGATTTCCGCGCGCATTTCCAGACATTGTCGCCGAAATTGGTGCGGACGGCGGGCGCCCTTGGAAGCCTGCTGCCGAACCTGGAAGGTCCTGGCAACCCTTGCCGAAGTTTGTACGCTGGAGTCGTGCGGTCCATGGCCCTCTACGGCTGCCCCGTTTGGGCCGGGTCCCTAAGCGCTCGCTGTGTCGCATTATTGCATAAACCACAGCGTTTAGTGGCGCAGCGCATCGTCAGGGGCTACCGCACGATCTCCCATGAGGCGGCCTGCATATTAGCCGGTACTCTACCTTGGGACTTAGACGCCAACTTGCTCTCGTCAGTTTTCTTCTGGCAGGAGGAGGCGTCCCGTCGCGGGGTTAGATTGGCTCCCAGGGAGGTCAAGGCCCGACTGGCCTCCGCCCGCAGAGCCGTCTTGGATGAGTGGTTAGCCAGGCTGGAGACTCCGAATGCAGGCTTGAGGACTGTTGAGGCAGTGCGTCCTGTTTTTAGCCAATGGCTTGACAGGCGCCACGGTGCACCGACATTCCGTCTGACACAGGTACTGTCGGGTCACGGATGTTTCGGTTCGTTCCTGTGTCGGATCGGAAAAGAGGAGTCTGCCGTGTGCCACCATTGTGGTAGCTGTCGAAATGACACGGCCCAACATACCCTTGCGGAGTGCCCAGCTTGGGATGAAGAGCGCAGCGCTCTCAGGTCAGCTGTCAATGGAGACCTTTCTCTGCCGGCTGTGGTATCTGCCATGGTCGGCAGACGAAGGTCGTGGCGTGCGATGGCCTCCTTCTGCGAACGTGTCATGTTGCAGAAGGAAAGCGCCGAACGGGATCGGCAACGAACCGATCCCGCTCGTCACCAAACGAGAAGGAGGCGCCGAGTTTGACGACTGACTGGCGCCTCCCGCCCTGTGGAATGGGGGCCCTGAAGAATTCTACCACGGTATACCCTGCCTGTCGTAAGAGGCGACTAAAAGGGATCACAGGGGTCGCGGCTGCACAGCGGGGGATGTGCGGCCTTTACATATATATCTGCATGGTGCGACCCTGAGGCGGTTGGCGGCGCGAAATATCGCGCTGCTACTGTAAATTGTGGGGGGCATCTAGCCCAAGAAGAGACGAGCCGTAAAGGTACGGCACAGGGATGGTTCCGGCAGCAATCCAGGGTAAACTCAGGATCCCCCGGGATTGTCCCATATGTGCTGCAGAAGGCTACCGCGGGGTTTTTAGTCGGTACACCGGCGTAGGAAAATTGATTAGGGTCCCGATCTAGTAGTCCTTCGGGCGAACTGGGTCGGAAGGTCGGTGAGTCCGGCATAACCATCTCTCCTCCCCCGAGGACCAGAAGGTATCCGTAAGATGGATTTTCCCCGCGGGAAAAAAAAAAAAAAAAAAAAAAAAAAAAGAGGCAATATAAGATAGCGTAATAATTTTACGTAAAATAAAGTTATCATTACTGAACATCACAATTATGGCGTTTGTCTTATTTGGAATTATACCAATTTCAAAACAATCGCATTTAAATATTATCTTACCTATTAAAGTAATGAGATACAATTTATAAACGGCGATATAACTTAAATGTCCAGTTAAAAACAAGACCATCCGTACGGTTTTTGTTGTGAATTTCTTGTCCATAACGATGTCTTTTGCTCATCGATATGGTCGATTCAAATTCCATACGTGACTAACATGATCTGGTATTTGCTTATTGTATAATGGATATTTGCAGATATATTTTATTTACCGATTTAAGCAGCGATAGCCTGGTTGCGGTACGGACTGTCAAGACGAAAGTCGTATGTTCGAAACCCAAATTGCATCCACCTCTGACTTTTCTATAGTTATGTGTGTATTCATTGTTAATTATTGCTTGCTTTAACGGTGAAGGAAAACATCGTCAGGAAACCTGCATACCTGAGAATTCTCATAAGAATTTCGAAGGTATGTGAAGTCTACCAACCCGCATTAGGCCAGCGTGGTGGACTAAGGCCTAACCCCTCTCATTAGTAGAGGAGGCCCGTACCCAGCAGTAGGACAATGTTTTATACAAGGCCAGTATTATTATTATTTTATTTACCAAGAAGAAACTTGGGTTTTCCAACGGGCGATGGAGCGTAGTCCTGGGTGTACTACAGAATCGAATCGAAATTACCTACGTTCCAAGACTCAGATAACCGACTTCACCCATAAAGATATCCTGGTGCATTATTCTCTATATACTAACGATTACTAACGCGTTACGTTAACTGTAACGCGTTTGTAAGGATAACGCACGTAATTCGTAAAATGTCATTACAGAAAACCAATACATACTAATACATGATGATTGTGTTGAGTAACGGGGGATAGATTGTCTCTCGATACTCGATACTCTAATTGGACAGCACTGCGCTTACCATCAGGTGCAGTGTGGTCACTGCCGTGCCAGGACAAAAAAAGTTAAGGTAACGCACCTCGTTTCGCGTTTGTAAGGACTTAGAGAGGCCCCTGGACAGTAAACCAAGACAGTAAAGCATTCCTAGAGACTTGGCAAGCTTCACTGCTCGCTGTCAAAAATGCATGCCGCTGTCGATCCTGTTACAAGAGTTACAGTGGCGGGTGTGGGGTGGGATAGTCTCCATAACCTTAAGAGGAACTGGGTCTAACACGTGTGCTGTATGTCAGATGAACAATGGGCTAAGATCGCAACAGAATAAGTCCAAGGAGGTCTTCAACTACATACTTCATGTGTATCTTACACAAAAAATAGCTTTCTAAGAAAACGAGTCTACCTAAAAAAAACAAATGAAAATCATCAAAAATGATTGTTTTAAAAATTTGAGACCCTCTTATTTGCCATAATTGTATATGTTGTTGAGTGGACGTAAGTGTGCTAAAATAGAGACGTGATGTATCCGCTTAAAATAAATCACATTATAAGATATATTTGTTTATGAAAATCACAAAGCCATTACGTTAAGCCCTGGACTCTCGCTCAAGTGATTTACATCAATGAGATTTCCGCTTTAAGCGCTTATGCAATTAAACCAAGTTTAAGACAGTAGGAACTAATTGTTGGCCTTGGAAAACTTGGCTTTAGGATGTTTGTATCATGTATAATGATATGATGAGTGCACGAATACTGTTAGACGAGGAGTGAACATTCACTTATAAAAAATTCCAATATTCTAGTCATTGCAGCTACTTGTTGTTAGTACAAAGCGTTTATATAGCTGCATCTTAGATTTAAGCATTAACGCGTTTCACATACGTGCTCGTTTACTTGTACCATTTATTTTTACTTCACTATAAATAATCCACCCATTTCCTACTAGTAATCATTACTATACATAAATCCTCCTGGCCAGGATATTTACATGCAGTACGTCATCGACTGTCAATGTGGAAGGTGGCGCCACGGGCGGAAAACTGGCGCAACATAAAACAGAGTGCTGACACTTCCTATGCAATGCGGACAATTAATCACTATAATCCGTTAGGATTAAATTTGCTTTGGATGATGTGGGATACCATGGATTTAAATGAGAATAATTGAAATTTCACGAGATATGAATCGTCTGGATATTTTAGTTTGGGAAAATAGAATATACGCAACCTCCGTGGCGCAGCTTGCGAGTAGCCGTTTGTGAAACGAGAGGCCGTGGGTTCGATTTCCGCACCGAGGCTAATGTTTGTATGACAAACAGATGTGTGTTTCGGGTCTGGGTGTAGTCGGACCGTAGTTCTCGATACCCACGATACAAATTTTACCTAGTGTGGGGCTAGAACTATGTGTTTTGGGTGTATTTATCTATATTGTCACACAAACAGCATCGATAGCCTAGTTGGAAGTGGTACAGACTTCTGAGGCGAAAGTCGCGGATTCAAAAGCAGGCAAAAGACATACAGCTATGAATTTTCTGAGCTTACATACTCGTTGGTAATCATCGCTTACTTAAACGGTGAAGGAAAACATCCTGAGAAACCCACATCTTTGAGAATTTTAAATACGTATTTCGAAGATGTGTGAAGTCTACCAATCCGCATTAGGCCAGTATGGTGACCTATCGTCCCTCTCATTAAGAATCCACCCCCATATTTTAATGTTAAATTCCCTCAGATTAAGAAAATTGTGTTAATTAATTCTATCCATAATAGTTAACTCTCAAATGTTTAACTTTGTAACGTATTAACATTTAAACACAGTGTAAATAGCTTTTTATTATATTGCATGAAGTGTTCACTTCAAGAAGGTCGTGCACTTTATTGTTAATTATGTATGCTTTCTTACTTCATTTAAAGCTTGTTTTTTTTTTTTTTTAGTGCCTCGATAGGCACTATTAGATTTAGTGTATGGACTAGTTTAGGGAACCTAATAAAAAAAGGAGGTCCGTGTCTATCAGTGCGGCAGTGTATAATATAGATCTAATGTTACATGTATGTATTATATATGTTGTTATTCATGTTGTTTTAAAGATACATTTAATATTTTCTTTTGCAGGTAAGTGCTAATTGGGATTTCGTTTGCGGTAATTTTCAACAGAAAAAAAAACAGATCTTTATCGTTGTTTAAGGCAATAATTTTAAATTGTACTAACATATTAATTGATTTTGTTAGTTTAATATGTACATACATTTCTAGCTTCAAGGGAAAAGGGCAATTGCCTCACACTGCACCACTACGGTACTCGGACTGCCTCGGTGGCGCAATTGTAATTGCGCATGCGTTACGACTGCTGTGCTGAGGTCTCGGGTTCGATCCCCGGGTCGGGTAAAGTAATATTGGGTTTTTCTATCTAGAAATTCTCAGTATTAGTCCGTAGTCTGGAACTTTTGCCCGGTATGGCGATAGGCTCGCCCCCTATAGCATTATGGGACCGAAATTCGGCGAAAAGTGGGTGTACTGGTTACACATCTGCCTACCCCATCGGGGATTACAGGCGTGAGTGAGTGTATATATGCACCACTACGGTATACCCATAGATACACGAGAATATATTTAGTAGTTTTACAGAGAACTAGTTATTGCCCGCGGCTCCGCCCGCGTGGTGGTTATTTCTGAGAGAAAAAGTATACAATCCAAGGAGTTGTCTCCTACAAAGACGTACCTGTACCAATCGCCCTACCTCAGGTGTTGTGCCTGAATCTTGAGAGTGCACCTAGAGAATACCCAATTTTAACTCCTTAGTTTGCTCTCATTAGCCATGATTATGCAAAAAAGTCTTCTTTATGTATTTCTTTATTTCTAACCAAAAATCTTAATATGAATTTTCAGATCCCTTACTTGATGAACTATGGATTGCCCATATAAATTTTTAACACCTGTTTCACCCCATTCAAGATTATTTTTTGAGACAAAAGATATACTTATGTCATAGGACAATATATGTCTATATCAATGTCCATCCGCAGGATATAAACTATCTCCTTATTAAATTTCATTACGATCCGTTAATCGCGAAAAGGTAACAATAAACAAAAAGAATTTCGCATTTATAATATTAGTATGGATTCGCAGCTGGGAATTTCAGCTCCTTTGAGAATATTTGACAAGACTAGAAGACATTTTATTGAGTATTATTTTTTAAAAGTTTCGTTATAAAGATACTAAATCTATGTTATCAAGCTATACTTTATACTTAGCGATTAGGTCAGTATTTTTCTTAGGATATCTTGGGATTCGTCTCAATTCATACACAACTTTTAAGACACATTGTCCTTTCTACATTAGTGACGTGTCGGATAGAATATGTGCCAGTTGGTAAGAATGGGGTCATAGTACGGTTTGTTAGTTTTTATAGCGCTCCGTTCGTGCAAATGAGTTACCTGCGTCTATCACCCTACAATACTATTATGGGAATAACATTCAAGTCTCGCGGTGCCTCAGGTTTTACATTCTGTAGTATTTTTTGTGTTGAATAATGTGTAGCTGTTTCAAATAACCTAGCTTAAAACTATATTAATTTTCAGGCAAATCCTACTAATTCTACTTCTACTAATATAATAAATCCGAAAATGCACGCTTCCTATGGGATAGCAAAATATACAATGGTGTAATAGCTTAAGATGCCTCCATGAATGAAAATAAGAAACACGCGGGCGGAGCCGCGGGCAACATCTAGTAATCCATAAACAAAGACTGTACATCTCTGTACGCACTAAAATTAATATCATTAATGTTTAGAATGCATTCTAGAATGCAGTGGACCTAAGTATTCCCATATGCGATCAGATCGGTAAAGTGCGAATATGTTTTTACGTCTACTGGGGCATTATTCTCTATGTCCTTGCAAACTCGTAAGGGGGCGCATTACGTTAACTGCATGTTATTCACACGTAATTCGCATGTAACACGCCTCGTTACGCGTTTGTAAGGACATAGAGAATAATGCCCCTGTTTTCAGGATTTGTGACGTCGATGTTAGAATACAATTCTTGAAGCATTGGATTCGATGGACTTTAAAACCATTTATAATTTTAAACGTTCCGAAAAGTTATGTATTATTTCTAGTCAAACTAAAATTAACTCTACAATAGTTTTTTTCCGTTTATCCGTTTTTTCGGATATAATTACCAATAATCAACAAAACTTAGGAATTCGATAAAAGTGCTAAAAAATAATAATTTTCGTCAAGAAATGCTTATTGTAATTTTGTACTTATTTCAAAATATTACTACAAAAAAAGGATTCCGAAGACCAATTAAGAACCTCCTCCTTTTTTTGAAGTTGGTTTAAAAGGCCAGTGAATTGTGTAAGGCCGATTTAACGAGACTAGTTAAATTTAACTACAGTCGTAGTGATAACCAGGCGTACTCGTAAAGCCGTAACCAATTTACAAGTGGGTTTACTTGTATGCAATATTAAGATAAAGCCACTGTTGGTACAAACAATTCCTTATTTATACAGGATGTTCGGCCTTCAATATTATACATGTGGTTTTTTCTTGTGGGAAAGATTTCCCATGCGAGTTGTCCTAAACCTGTAATACGAAAACACTGAATGGAAAAACGACTATATAGGCCAAAAACATATATCGATATCATGAAATTATATAAATTCAAGGAGATGGTAGGGCCTTAAAATTTAACAACTACTTCAACGTACAGATGAAATTATTAATTAATTACAGAAATTAAAATGACATTAAAAATGATAATAATAATACCAGCCTTGAATTATGCATTGCCCCACTGCTGGGTACGAGCCTCTGGTGGTGGACCTAAGTCCATGTCTATGTTTACGCCGCCTTTATGTGGGTTGGTAGACTTCACATAGCTTTGAAATTATTTTAATTTCTCAGATATCCACATGCTGTTTTCCTTCACCGTTAAAGCAAGCGAGTCGTATATGATTTCGAAAAGTCAGAGGTGTATTCCATCTCGGATGGTACGAATCTATGACCTTCGTCCCGCAGTTCGTACCAACCAAGCTATGACATTATAAACAAAAGAAAACATTTGAAGAAATAGTAGCTAGTCTTGCGTTCATATCGTAATCACTGCTATATGCAATAAATCACTGCTCATAAATGTAAATATTATTGCCTGTTCAGCAGCAACATAAAAAATACAAGGAATTATTGATTATAAATACAAATTTATGCAATTTTATTTTATTTCACATTTTATAAACGATAATTTAAATAATGTTTTTTTTCAATTGAGTCCTGAATATAAATATTTTTTATAACATATAATTGTATGTTCATCTCAGGCTCTCCTAGGTAGATAGTTAAATAAATAAACCATAAAATAAATAAACAACTTGAAAAAATGCTGTTTATTTTAGGACAGCCTGTGTATAAATAAAAATTAATTTGCACATTCTTTCATTGATGTTTTTCTAACGACGCGATGGACGCAGTTAAAACCAACTACGGCGGTTTGTATCCACATTTATAGGCTTTGTATTACTTCCTTATTTACATTAAACGTAAGGTTCTTGAATCTCCCTGTGCTTAAAAGCACGTGACTTTTATTAAGTGACTAGTATAAGATACTAAATATTTTATTATTTGTAAAATTCAGTACATTAGAGGTACATAACATCAATCAAAAATTTTACAGGAAAGGCAAAAATGTACGTAAAACTTTGAATACATTATTGGAGAGGTTGTTTAAAAGTTATTGCAATTAACTAATTAGCATCGTATTTAATGCCTTATACCATTATGGATAACTTGGTTTTTCGATTTCATCATAAAACAAAATTTTGAAAAAAAAAATAGTTTCTATCTATGACTGCCTCGGTGGCGTATTTATTATTGCGCATGCGTTACTGCTGTGCTGAGGTCTCGGGTTCGATCCCCGGGTCACCCATATCACGTTATGAGACCGTAATAAATTAGGCGAAAAGTGGGTGTACTTATTACACCTCTGCCTATCCCTTCGAGAATACAGACGTGAGTCTGTATGAATGAGTTTCTATCATATATCCCTGAAGTACAGAATTACTATGTAGGATGGATAAAGGATAAAAACTTTACCCAAATGAATCAACTATTGATCGTATAGGTATACCTACTGGACTGAACACTTAAAGCAACTGCATCCAACACACTTATGAAAGAGAATTGAATCTAGGCTAACGATAATATGCTCTTACTTGAACACGTAAATTTATATACAAACGTACGTAGATTGATATGTACAAATGTATATATTAATAAATCCCTACTTGCCTTGGTCACGGGATCACGCGTGAACGGCTGGACCGATTTCGCTAATTATATTTTGTTATGTTTGACTAGCTGTTGCTCGCGGCTCCGCCCGCGTGGTGACCATATTTGGGAGAAAAATGACGGATGTTCATACAAACTTTCAACCCCTATTTTACCCCCTTAGGGGTAGAATTTCGAAAAATCCTGAAATATATATTTTTTGTTTTTAACTAAAAGACCAAATACCAATTTTCGTGCGTTTACCTTCAAAAATGACGAATTTTCATACAAACTTTCATCCCCTATTTTACCACCTTAGGGGTGGTATTTCCAAAAACCCTTCCTTAGTGGATGCCTACGTCATAAAAGGTACCTACTGTCAAAATTTCAAGTCTCTAACCCCAGCCGTTTAGGCTGTGCGTTGATCGATCAGTCAGTCAGTCAGCTTTTTCTTTTATATATACAGATATTGTCAGGAGAATGATATTTAATGGTTTCTTATGTTTACGCGAATATTATACATTGTAATAAAACGAAAATTTACGGATTCTATCGCGGTTTATTTTACTTTTTTACTTTTTTAACCCGACGTTTCGAAGGCTTTACAACCTTCATGGTCACGGGGGAGACTGAGTTGGATGTCGTCACGAAAGTATAGTGCAATGTTTCTACCCTCCATATAGTTGATATTTAATTTTTATTTTGTTGTAGTCCGATCTACGCAGAAAGAGCTCACAATGTCTTGAGGTTTGGCAGTTGGTCTTTTGGGTTCCGATTTAATTAAATGTATAATTGGATCCCAGGCTGGTGCTAGCTTCCAACCATCTCCTCTATTGAAATTTAGATGTTTTTTAATTTCAATAGCCTCGCGAATCATCCTAGGCAGGAATCGGTGTTCTTTGGCAAGGATTTGTGGTTTGTCAAATCGAAGATAATGCTTGGAGCCTTCCTCTGAATGTTCAGCAACTGCAGACTTCGTAGAGCGTCGGTATTTTACGTCAGCTATATGTTCTTTTACGCGGGTCCCTATATTTCTTTTTGTTTGACCAATATAAGAGAGTCCACAGGCACAATCTATTTTATAGATGCCCGGTTCTTGTAGAGGTATATGACACTTAACAGGTGGTAGGAATTGACTTATCTTCTTGGGCGGCTTATAATAGGTTTTAATAGAAGCACGCTTCAGTACATAGCCAATCTTGTCAGTGACGCCTCTGATGTATGGTAAAGTAACCGGGACACGCTCGACTGTGGCTGGTTTCACTCGGTTTCTGTGATGACGGCGAGGAATTTGGAGGTTGTTGTCTTGCAGTACTTGCTTGACATGTTGCAGCTCAGCGGCCAGATGTTTCTCATTACAGATTCCTTGTGCTCTCTGAAACAAAGATTTACCCACGGTAGCTAACTGTTTTGGATGGTGGTGAGATTCACCATTAAGGTATTTATCAGTATGGGTCTTTTTTCTATATACAGTATGGCTTAAAGACTGATCAGGATTACGGATAACTAAGACATCTAAGAATGCAAGAGAATTATTTTGTTCTAACTCCATAGTAAATTGAATTTTATTATTCACTGAGTTAAGGTGATCTAAAAATGCAGTTACTTTATCAGATGGTAAAATTGTGAATGTGTCATCTACATACCGCTTGTAAAACCTTATTGGAACAGGGGTTGTGCTTAGGGCTGTCTCCTCAAAGTCCTCCATGAAGATATCGGCGACTACTGGAGATACGGGTGAGCCCATAGCTACTCCATCCACTTGCATGTAGAATTGACTATTCCACAACATGTAGCCAAATGTAAGGCAATGGTTCAGTATTTCTGCATATGCTAGAGGCATGCTGTTCTCGGCTAACTTCTTAGAGACAATTTTGATGCAGTCTTGTACAGGTAAACTTGTAAAGAGAGACTTAACATCAAAGCTTACCATGGTTTCATTGTCAGCTAATTGTAGGTGTTTAATATCACTGACAAATTGGTATGAATCCTTCACAGATGCTCTGGTCTTCCCTCTAAGTGGTGAAAGCACCTTTGCTACGTGCTGAGCCAATCTATAGGTTGGTGTGTCGATCTGACTCACTATGGGACGTAGCGGAGCATTAGCCTTATGTATTTTTGGTAACACTTAACACTGACACTTAACGTCAAGCAAACAAGACAAAACACTATATGACAGATGTATACAACATTTATTGTTAAGGCCCTTGATATATAATCATGCAGATTAAATACGAGGCTGTATTGAACCTTGGAACGCACGGTCACTGTTAACCGCCCGTCATTATTGCGGGCCTTGTCCACTAAATCACTCGGGCACACACTGGCTATTATGCGAAATATCTTGCATTTTCGAATAAAGCTTCTCCGTAACTAGTAATACTGTATTATATTTTATAGCAGATTGTCTGTCAGGTTTTGAATGAAAATAACTGTTTTTGTTTTAGAATATAAGGCATGGAGCAATAATATCTAATACGTTAGCCCTGTTTCATATCGTTGTCTTAAAGGTAATTTTTTAAATGAAAACTTCTTTAGGCACGTTGGGCACTTTTGGGATGGGGAAAAAGCACTGAACTCCCGCGACCATCACGCTTAGATTATTTTAATTTGGACATAAGCACGCCTAATAAGTTGTATATAATTGACGAGCAACCATCGAGAAAAAAATGGTACCTACTACTTCATGAACACTGTTTCAAAAAATAACACAGTAATTCTAAAATGTTAAGTTTTCGCTTCTGTCGGTAGTCCCCATGAATACCTATGTTGTTTTTAACGTGGCACGGAAAAGTGACCACACTGCACCTGATGTTAAGCGCAGTGTTATCCAGTTAGACTATCAAGTAGCGAGAGACAATCTATCCCTCGCTTCTCAACACAATCATTCCGGCCTGTTATATTGGACTTGTAGTATTTTTAATACTTTTTTATTTTAATTATTAATGTCCCTTCGATCAAGCAGCGATAGCCTAGTTGGCTGCGGTATGGACTGTCAAAACGGAAGTCGTATATTCAAGACCAGCCCAAATGGCATACACCTCTGACTTTCTAAAGTTCGTGTATATTTATTGTCAATTATCGCTTGTTTTAACGGCGAAGGAAAACATCGTGAGCAAACCTACATACCTGTGAATTCTCATAACAATTTCGAGGGTATGTGAATTCTACCAACCCGCATTAGGCCATCGTGGTGGACTAAGGCCTAACCCCTCTCATTAGTAGAGGAGGCCCGTGCCCAGCAGTGGGTACAAATACAGGGCTAGTATTATTTATATATTATATTATGATATGTCCCTTCGGCGCTGTGGGATAAAAAATAGTAAAATAAGCCTACGTGAAATCGTTTTAGTTTAAACAGAGAATATTAATATTGGAACTAAGTTTATCTTTGACCCTATCCTATTGTGAACGGGTGACACATCATTTGCATATAAACGAAGGTCTGAATTAAATATCAAACGACGCTTATCCAAAGTCCAGGCAAACTATGAATTATGAAAATAATTTGTTATATTATCATTTTTTCTCATTAGTTTTTCGGAAATTGACAAATTTTTATTCTCTTTGCATTGTTGATAATATTCGATAGTATTTATTACATTTAGTTGAGGCAAATTAGTTCTCCCAATTTTTGGTCTGAACTGCAAATTTTACACGCTGGGCTTTCGTGTACTAAGTAAGAATTTGGATTTAATTAATATTACCTGACTGCCAATACGATTATATTGTGTTGCGAGTATAAAAAATTAGAAGTGAAATTTATTAATTGTGTTGTGGGTACTGGCGGGAGACCTGACTGACATCAGACATGGTCAAAACCTCGCCATCGTGGAACGTTCCAGTGAGTAGCGTTCCGGGTCAGCTAATCTCTATCCAGCAAATTCATGCGGGCGTAATTCTGGCCATGATAGATGATAGAAAGACATTTTGAAGTTGAAAGACAGAAGAAGAAACATTATTTTTGACAGCCTCCGTGGCGCATCGGGCAAGAAGCCGGCTGTGAAACAAGTGGCCGTGGGTTCGATTCCCGCACCGAGACAAATGATTGTGTGACATACAGATATTTGTTTCGGGTCTGGGTGTTGTGGGACCGTACTCCCTGGTAGTTCACGATACAGGTTTACCTAGCGTGGGGTCAGAACTATGTGTGTGACTGTTAGGTGTATTTATTTATTTATTTGGAATGAACTTTCCTTATCAGGTGCAATAGGCTGGACAAATAACGGATCAAATACTCAACTCCGAAACAAGTATTCCTACAAATATTGTTCTCGATTCGGGGATCAAACCTACGGCCTCTCATTCTATACACCACTACCGCTACGAGGGCTTACACAAACATGTTGCATCGACCATAAATCAAGGAACATGATGAATTACAGTCATAAATATTCACTTTTGTGGTATGAAATAATCAGCGATGTTGTAGAATGTTAAGCACATTTAACGGCTTGTGTTTAATCACGCCACTACTAACTGCTGGTTAACTAGCTTCCGGGCTTACGGTATATGGATGTAAATGATCAGATACAAGGTGTATTTTAACTAATATTAATATTGCATCTAATTCCTTTATATCGGGGTGAAATTTACTTATAATTAGGTTAAGTATGATGTTTTTGACTGAATATTAGATAGGAAGTGAATCTTGGAATGACTTGACATATATTACAGCCCCGGTAAGAAGTTGAAGAGAGTCTATGAAACAAGAGACCACAGATTCGATACTCTTACCGTAAAAATGCGTGTGTGATCAAATATCACATTAGAAGAATTAGAAGTGGTAGAGCCACGCTGTAGACATATTTGTCTACAGCATGAATGGGCCGGCTC
The DNA here is from genome assembly GCA_905220505.1 of Laothoe populi. Lineage (NCBI taxonomy): Eukaryota > Metazoa > Arthropoda > Insecta > Lepidoptera > Sphingidae > Laothoe > Laothoe populi. The sequence goes on along the minus strand of HG992153.1, from coordinate 18,254,701 downwards.
GACCGGGTTGGTACCACTGTCTCACAGAAAACCAACGTAAAGTGACAATTTACTGTCGCGTTTCGTATGGTAAGTGAGATATCCGGAGTTCCAAATTCCCCCTTCCCTTCCCTAATCCCTATTCCTGTCCTTTAAGGCCGTCAGCGCATTCATGTTCATGGGCGGTGGAGATCACTTAACATCAGGTGACCCACTGGCTCGATTGTCGGACTATGTTATAAAAAAAAAAATTGTTTCGAGTCCAGGCATTGGGGGACCATAAGTAGGTTAGGACCATAATAGTATTAGTGTTGGGTAAGGATGAACTGTAACTATTAGGCGAATAAAAAATTAATAGAACTGTTAAAGCATCTTCAATCATCTTGCAAATCGAATATGATAGCTTTCAATTTTTTGCTGTGTTGTAACAATCAATTTCAACAAGGAAAACACTAGTTTCCATAAAACATATCATTTATTTTTTAATCGAAAAGAGCTTTTGAAAGGACATTTTGTTGGACTTTTTTTATTTTACACACTTTAAGTAAAAGCGGACTATTGGCGGAGGCTAATTCAGTTAAACATTGCATGTTTTCAAAACAAGTTCTCGTGAAGTAACATGGAAAATAATGAACAGTGATAAAAATACAATTTATATGCAAAATATAGTCCTATCTATTAGTTAATGTGCCTTTAATTTGATCAGCCTCGGAACAAAATCGACTTCGGCACGCGATTCGAACGATATCTAGTTTTATGGGGTTTTCAACATGCATTGTTAATTGCTTAATTGGATTATATTGACACGTAAAGGAGTCGATGTTTAGGATTCGACGTAAACACATTTGTAGATTTAACTTAGATTAGGATGCTAAGAAGCGATAGCCTAGTTGGTTGCCGTACGGACTGCCAAGACGAAATTAATGTGTTCGAATCCCAAATGGCATACACCTCTGACTTTTCTATAGTTACCGACCCGGATTAGGCCAGCGTGGTGGACTAAGGCCTAACCCCTCATTAGTAAAGGAGACCCGTGCCCAGCAGTGGTATATTGTTTAATACGGGGTCAGTATTATAAGATGGTCTCGGCAAGCGTCAGTGCCACCACGTCTGTACGGTGTACTATGTGTATCTATAAGATTTACATAGTGTATACGACAATGCGGTCATATCTGTCGTCGTAATGACGGCCGTTGGGACCAAAGGTACTGGAGTGGAGACCACGTCTGTCCAAGCGTAGTGTAGGCCAACTTTGTGCCCGCTGGACTGACGACCTAAGAGAAGTTGCAGCAGGCGGCGGGATGAGGTAGGCAGAGGATCGTCAATGGTGGTGTAATCTGGGAAAGGCCTTCATCCAGCAGTTGATGGCTACAGGCTGATGGATGGAAATCTGTAAGAGACCATTGGACGTTAGTATCACTAACACAGGGTGTCACTGACACCATTTAACGGGTTAAAAAAGTAAAATAAACCGCGATATAATCCGTAAACTTCGTTTTAATTCAATATAAGATATTGAATCTCATAATGCCAAATTATTTCTCTGGTTTCACTATAATTCAAACGCAACGGTTTTTCCATGCATCTTAGGTCATGATTTCTCCTCTGAGTTAGTTTAAAATTCTAATCAATTAAATGGATCGTATTATTGCTTTTAGTAATCTGTGTCTATACTCGATATCCACTATATCTCATACGTCGCACCTTCTGAAGTCATTAATTCATCGGTATACATAGAACTCATTTGTCTATAGCCTTCTATCGGTATTGAACATCAACTTATTTTTAGAATATTCCTCATTATAATGAGTTTGTAGGTAGGACATTTGCGTCAATACTTGCGTAGACATTACCTATGATATATTTAGCATGAGGTTTAGCGATAACGTCTTTTGTATTGTGTAAATCTTTTGTACATTTTCTGAGTACTTCGCATCAAAGGTTGGTCGTATCTTCTTAAGCATTTGTTCGCATCTCCTTCAGATGTCTCCTATTTCTATTTTTGAGACTATCATATGTTAATACTTCAAAGAAAATATTTGTCCCTTTTTAAGCCTAGGAGTGTGGGATTTGGTATTTGGGAACACATTAAAGTGCTATTTAAGGTGGATACCTCAAATGGCGTATAAACGATGATCACCACTATATTGATCAATTTAATAATCACAGTTACACACCTCAGTGCCCACCGGTAACAATTCCATGTCAGGATGTACCAAATACTAATTAGACCGAAGTGCGCACGGACAGCATAACCCCTGTATGCTTAACTAACTGAAATGCTGTCATACATTAGAATGTCTGATCTGCGCAAGGCTGCAGGTGAAATTTGATGCGTAGAACCGAAGATCGGGTTCAATGGCGAGCCTTTGGGGAGGCCTATGCCCAGCAGTGGACTGCGATTGGCTGATGATGATTAGAATGTCGAAAATATTACACACTCCCGTAATTTTTTTCAAAAGCTTTTTCGTATTAGAGGTTACGTCGCTCTGGTACAAGTCATTAATAAATCAGCTAAATTATATTTTAAATCAAAACAGATTATTTATATTCAGATATCATCAGATCTTTGAACTTTTCATTACTGAATAGATAAATAATTTAGCATAATGCAAATGCTCAATTTTAGTACTCAATCAATATGTAATCTCATGGCACCCACTGGTTGTAATATCAACCCGCCCTCAATGTGTCGATCGACAGAAGAAAATTATCTTTACGACCCACGTTAATATGATGGTACAGTTGTTGAATAACGATTAAGATGACCTGTAAAGTAATTTGTTTCATAAATTTACTCTCTCTTACTTTGTCTAGTCTTCCTCCTTCTTATGAAGGTGTCACTAGGCGAGTTGCCGTCTCTGAAACTAAGAGCCACGGGTCCGAGACATGCACACATTTTTTTGTGGGACTCTAGCCCCTCGTTGTTCTTGAAACCCACGATACAAAGTTGGCTTAGTGTGGAGTTAGGACTATATTACAACGCACAATAACAGGTGTATTTATTAATTAATCTATCTTCGACTCTTGAATAGATTTATTTTCGGTCATAGGTTACTTGCTGTTTGTCATCAAATGGGCTTTGTTTATCTTGACAGAGATTTCGCGCTGGAGTATAAATTAATATTATCTTAAAAATGTAGATTATATCCTCGTCCACGGTGTATTGTTAGCGCTTCTGAACCGAAGTGCAAAAAAAAACTGCATAATGTGCAATGTGTCTAACTTGAAGATTTATGAGGGCCATCGTCTTGTCTGGGTTCGTAGGCAATAAACACTAACACAACTTACTACGGAATAAAAACTCATCAACACGTAACCTTCAACATTTCCTTTTAAAAGGTGTTCTCACAGACATAGTTTAGGTAGACGCCACAAAAATCTGTATGAAACTAAGAGGTTTTAGTTCCTGATGTCGAAGTAATATATTTGAATCAATTTGAACAGTTTTGACAATAATTAATGCAAATGTATGTTCGAATAACGCCTTACTACATCGAATGCCTACAAAATCAAAGTACGCGTGCCTAAAGTAGCCAAACTTGTGGCATTTATCAGATCTATGTCTGCAGCACACTGCACACATATCGACCGAAGTACACTTTTCACATCGGCCCACGCTAAAAGGGGGTTACTAATTTGCGCGAGGGCGAATGGGAACGAGAAATTGTCGACAAATTGTCACTTCCTGAGCGGTGATTGCGTCGCTCCCTCCCCGCTTCCGTCACCTTCCGTCCTACGTGTTTGCTTATTTGCCGCTTATTCGATTAGATTTTAACTGGTAGGCGTACGCGATTAGATATATCTTATTTGTTTGTATATTATACGGACTGGTTGCTGGGTTTTGTACGTTTTAAATTTCTCGAAAGGACGGTGTCCAAAGATTTTGCACGCTGCCATTTTTGTGTCGAGTAGTAAGAGATGGTTGTCTCTCGGTACTTGCTACTCTACCTAGACGTACGCACTTACAATCAGGCAGTGCTGGTTTTAGCAATAATATTGCTTAACAGGGCTTCCTATTCGCTATCCAAATGCCTGCGAAATTAAAGAATGGTTTCTTTAGAAGGGAAGAATGAAGTTATAAAATATAGTATACTGTAATACTCGTGTTATAGCGTGATCCCTTTAGTGATTTGGACGCTAGATTCAAGGAAATTTAAGACTTTTATGGTGAATTGGCCACTGCTAAGTATGTCTCCGGCGCCCACCCCTAACGCCGGCCCTGCCATCAGGTGCAGTGAGGTCATTTTGTCGTGCCAGCATAAAGAAATCTCTTTGAAATGGAGACCTGTAAACAAGCACTTGGATCAGGACAGTAAGTGAGGTCTGACAATGAACAACATCAACAATATATATGATGCGTTATCGAAAGAGAAACCATGGAGATTGGAATTTTCTCACTATTCAAAACGCAACTGGAAGCTGTTTGCCGTCGGTTTCCTAAAAGACAATGATATTATGAAGAGCTGCTTCATTTGGACTGAAGGCAAAATTAGTAGCAGCTTGTCTTTTTTTAATTTTAATCAAAGCCCATCATGGATCAATTCATTCATTTATTTTAACCAGCACCAAGCAATATATCTATCATAACACTGCAGTAATTTAAATCATACCAATGTAAGACAAACTCACCCTCACATTTACTTTCCTCGATAAATCAATTCCAACGGGGTATTCTAAAAATTCATCAAACGAGAGACTTCTCGAAGTGGTTTTCAAGTTTAATTTGGAGGGTCTGTCGTCATCGCCGGGAGCGATTTGAGGGTTCTAGAAAGATATTTCTATCGAACATCGGAGAGACGTTCTGGCAGGTTACGAGATTAAATGAGCCCTTCAAATAAGGGTCAGTGAATCGTAGTCGATCTTATAACACTTAGACTGCTTTTGTAGCGCAGTGGGTGAGTGGCTACTGTGAAACGAGGTACCGCGGGGTCAATCTCCGCAACAAGACTAATATTTGTATGATCCACAAATAATTGTTAGCAACATCAACAAAACTATGAAAGATGGATATTTAAAAGGCACAAATACAATGTTTATAATTTATTGATTGATTTACACGACACTGTTACACATCTCAGTGCTTAATATCAACACACACGCATGTCAGGATTCACTTTAAGGCTTCTATTTATAATTAATCTATCAGCATTACCCCTTTTAAACTGAACAACGCCATTGAACTGATTACCATTATATTTACCATTTACACTTACTACACCGAACCACGAATATACTGGCTATCGTCTTGTCTTCCACTCAACTAAACTGAACTGAACCAACTGAACACTGGAGCGCGGAAGGCACTCTGTTTTATATTAAACATTTACTACTGCCACTTTGGTTGTCATTATTAACTACCCCCAACTAGTCTCCTAAATACCTCAGTTATACCTTCGGTATTTCTAATAATAGTAAATACGCTAATATAATAGTAAATTAGTTTTAAATAGAAACTTTTCTTGTCCCTTTCTGGCAAAATTGCATTCCGAAGTGGCAGTAGAGTAGATAATTACGAATTTAAATATTATAAGTATACAATTTTATGTATATAACAAATTATATTAATAATATTTTTTACGATATAGTTTTATATTTAGGTAGACATAATATCTAAAATTCGAGATATTTATTGATTCTTTCTTTTGCGACCTAAAATATACTGGAGACCTTAATCAACATTTGTTTTATCGTAGAATCAATATTACATTTTATATTATTAGTACAGACAGCATCCGTGACGCCATGGACGAGTAGCCAGCTGTGAAACGAAAGGCTGTTACGGTCCGCCTGACGGCGGGGCACAAAAAAAACAAGATACGAAGAATAAAAAAAAATACTTTTATTTTTTCTTTTACAAAAAAAACCAAGTACTGAGGATAAGGAGAACCGCTCAGGGCGTGAGCTCTCGGCACAGAGAAAGTTCCGTTTGGTGATGGTCGACGGGCAATGTGCGCTGGGGACTTAACTACGCTCCAATGTCTGCCGGTGCGGTAGGGACCGGGGGCGCCGCGTGGCTCGCGATGCAGCGGCGTGCCGGGCGCAGAGGTCAGCAGAGGTCGGCGACTATGTTCTGCCGCGGTCGCACTCCTTCCCGGCTCGGAGCCGTTGTCGAGTCAGTGTTGGACGGTACGGGAGTTGGTACCTCCCAGCTGCAACCCGTACGGTGGTCCCCCAGATTCCTGGAACGCGTCGACAGGACGTTTGTAGCGCAAAAGACCCCGAGACCCAAGCACTAGTCGAGACCATGTGTGGGTGTCGGCATCTTTCGCGAACAATAAAAAACAACAAAATACAATACGCGCAGTGGAGTGACGATATACCAATCCGGTAATAGTAGAAGAACCAAAAAAATATATAAAATTATTTGAAAACCCAAAACCGAACTTCATCTAACTATTTACCGGTCGATCACCAATCCACTACGCCATGAGGTACAAAAAAATAAAATAACATTCCTTCTCGAATGCAATAATTACAAATTAGTAGGTAGTTAAAGACAAGCATATCGGCGAAGCGATGACCTGTGATATTTACAACGCCGGTACATTAAAAAAACTTCACTGATTTAACAATAGACTCCCAGCGATTTAGATGGGAGTAATATTATATGATTTCTTTTAAAACCTAACGAATTTAAGTTATTATCAAATTTACATTTCTAGATACATTACTACAAATTAAATATAAGATACATTTTTACGGTGGATATTATTTAAGTTAACAATTGAATGATTAATTTTGAGTCTACTAAATTACAGTTACATTAAAGAAAGAAAACCACCGATATTGAGAACACACGCGTGAAATACAAGTGGTCATTTAATTTCTGATCTAGACCATCTTCATTTGGCAATAGTATTTAAATGAAATTAACCCGAGTGAACATATGTAAGGTAAGGTTATGTTTTACTGCACCACGCGTCACATTTCTCTACGTAATTAAACCATTATTATACGGTGGAAGAATTTAAATCGGATAAAACCAGACACGAATTAGCTAACAGCAAAAAGCCTAAAGAATTATAATTAACTTACCAAGGGGGATGATGATTAGCACTGATTTTACTACTTTATTTTAACTGGTGGTATTTACTTGTGAGCCGACCTGTTTCCTGTGCGTATTGGAATCAACTGTCGTTTTGTGTCCCGCGCCTTGTATTTAAAGGAAGGGTTTTTTCCTTGTGTGCGTGATAATTGATATTTTTTAGTGGGGATTCGTGTTTCAGACAGAAGGATTACCCTGATTGGTTCTATCCGCTATTGCTAGATCATTTCGCGTGGTTTCGCTCCGTAGTAACAACTTAATTATTTTGTCTTTATGTTTGTAATTATTTTAACATTTTTTATTTTTATGTATTATCTTGTTACAACGTAACAATACCCCCTCTCCCAGAGAAAGGATTTTACGTAGTAAAATCCGCTGCGGTAAGCGCCTAAGTATCGCTAGAACCGCCCAGTACTGTCTCACATTCATACTTCCACTAACAAATACCTACCATGCGACCTAGCATCCGACCTTTCATAGTTGTCTGGTGAAATTTAAAATCAACAGACTTCCGTATAACTAGAGTACAATTCTATTAACGAATTGGACTCGAGAACAGTACTGCATGACAAGGAGCGTCTAAGAAGAAGAATACTGCAACGTGAACATTCTGACGAATCGGCACTGTGAAATACATTGGTCTTTGATGAATTTGTTACAGTCACGACCCGCTGTAACGAGAAACAGCAGACGAGCAGACCTATACTAAGAAACTGTCATGCTCCGCTAAAATTTTGCAAAACGCAAAAACAAAACGTGTGTAGACCTATACGGTGGTCAATACACACAAAAAAATCGTGTAGGCTTATTTTAATTCATCAAAGACAATGTGGACAGAGACCAAAACGTAACAATTTTTAATTTGTAATAATTGTAGACGAGAAAAGAAAAAAAAATATTCCATTTTCTGAACACTATGAATCAAGGAAACCTGAATTGAACTGTTAACGGTAATGACTTCGATGAATAAACGATCATTTGATCAAGCTAAATAAAATAGCTAAACGACATTGCGAGTATGTCTATTCTTTAGCGAATTTGTTACAGTCACGACCCGCTGTAACGGAGAGAAGAAAAAACAGCAGACGAGTAGACCTATACCAAGAAACTGTCATACTCCGCTAAAATTTTGCAAAACGCAAAACAATAAAACGTGTGTAGACCTATATAGAAGTCAATACACACAAAAAATTCGTGTAGGCTTGTTTAACTCGCTAAAGAACGGATAATAAACGAATGTTAACATATTATAGAATTGTTTAACAACCCTAAAAAAAAAAATCCTATGAAACAGGACAAAATTGATGAGGTTATCTATCGTGTATAATTCACGTGATAACTATAAAAGTGTGACAACACACCAAAAAAAAAATCTTTACGAAGGAGAGAATCCGAGAAATTCCGGGAAAATTCCGATAAAATTCTGGTAAATTCCGATAAAATACCGATGAAATTCCGAGAAAATCCGTACATTCATCGCGCGGTGAGAGCACTCGGTCACTTGGGTCTACATCTATAATATGATGCGACCCGCATGGTATAAGTTTTCCCACCGTACGCTAGAAATGCCGGTGTGACTATCTATTGGTATCCTAAAATCGTCAACCCTATTCTCAGGTTCTAAACCGCGTATGGCTACTTCATACCTAAGCTCCGGTTTAGTTAGATGTAGATGTTCAATAGTACGGTCCATTTTTAAATATATAAAAAAAATTACTTCATATGAACCGAACCGAAAGAATCGAACCCACGAACCGAAAAGAACCAAAAGGAACCGAAAAGAACCGAAAAGAAACGAACGAACCGAAAGAATCGAACCCACGAACCGAAAAGAACGAACCGAAATGATCAATCTAATTTTATTGGTCAGCTAACTCGAAGATAAAAAGAAATTTTAACCGATGTTAAAAAAAAATCCGAAAAAAAATTTTTATTCGAAGTTAAAAAAAAATTTAAGTCCGAAAAAAAAAATTATCGAAAAAAATATTCGAAGTTAAAAAATTTTAACAATACGCGACGAAATGTGACACGAAAGTGGCAATGTTAATAAAATATTAAGTACGATGTAAAATAATGTACGTTACTATCATTATCTTTTCAGAGTATAAAATAAAATTTGCAAAACAATAATGATTGCAACAAAAAATATCAATGCAGAAATGCACTAAACAAAAAAATCTCTGAAAGGAAATGTTTAACTACGCACATACATAAATGCAAAAACGATTGCTAAACAAGAAACATGTCAATGCACAAAAATCAGAATGCAATGTTATAAGAAAAAATAAAATTATGATGTTATGCCACTTGCAGTTCACGCGTATGTGTGTGGGTAACCATAGATGGTATTTGATTACCCTGCGGAACCAGAAGACAAAATTTCGGCTACCCGTTCCTCTATAAAGAGAAAACGGGTCGGTGGTGCCTCCCCGTTCAGCCTCGTCCGCATAGGCTTACCACCTGGTTTGAAAGAAAAAAAAAATACCGACACCACAATAGTACCAAACGAAAACTTCTCTGTGCTTGCTTTTAATAGTTGAGCGCCATTTTGTTACGGTCCGCCTGACGGCGGGGCACAAAAAAAACAAGATACGAAGAATAAAAAAAAATACTTTTATTTTTTCTTTTACAAAAAAAACCAAGTACTGAGGATAAGGAGAACCGCTCAGGGCGTGAGCTCTCGGCACAGAGAAAGTTCCGTTTGGTGATGGTCGACGGGCAATGTGCGCTGGGGACTTAACTACGCTCCAATGTCTGCCGGTGCGGTAGGGACCGGGGGCGCCGCGTGGCTCGCGATGCAGCGGCGTGCCGGGCGCAGAGGTCAGCAGAGGTCGGCGACTATGTTCTGCCGCGGTCGCACTCCTTCCCGGCTCGGAGCCGTTGTCGAGTCAGTGTTGGACGGTACGGGAGTTGGTACCTCCCAGCTGCAACCCGTACGGTGGTCCCCCAGATTCCTGGAACGCGTCGACAGGACGTTTGTAGCGCAAAAGACCCCGAGACCCAAGCACTAGTCGAGACCATGTGTGGGTGTCGGCATCTTTCGCGAACAATAAAAAACAACAAAATACAATACGCGCAGTGGAGTGACGATATACCAATCCGGTAATAGTAGAAGAACCAAAAAAATATATAAAATTATTTGAAAACCCAAAACCGAACTTCATCTAACTATTTACCGGTCGATCACCAATCCACTACGCCATGAGGTACAAAAAAATAAAATAACATTCCTTCTCGAATGCAATAATTACAAATTAGTAGGTAGTTAAAGACAAGCATATCGGCGAAGCGATGACCTGTGATATTTACAACGCCGGTACATTAAAAAAACTTCACTGATTTAACAATAGACTCCCAGCGATTTAGATGGGAGTAATATTATATGATTTCTTTTAAAACCTAACGAATTTAAGTTATTATCAAATTTACATTTCTAGATACATTACTACAAATTAAATATAAGATACATTTTTACGGTGGATATTATTTAAGTTAACAATTGAATGATTAATTTTGAGTCTACTAAATTACAGTTACATTAAAGAAAGAAAACCACCGATATTGAGAACACACGCGTGAAATACAAGTGGTCATTTAATTTCTGATCTAGACCATCTTCATTTGGCAATAGTATTTAAATGAAATTAACCCGAGTGAACATATGTAAGGTAAGGTTATGTTTTACTGCACCACGCGTCACATTTCTCTACGTAATTAAACCATTATTATACGGTGGAAGAATTTAAATCGGATAAAACCAGACACGAATTAGCTAACAGCAAAAAGCCTAAAGAATTATAATTAACTTACCAAGGGGGATGATGATTAGCACTGATTTTACTACTTTATTTTAACTGGTGGTATTTACTTGTGAGCCGACCTGTTTCCTGTGCGTATTGGAATCAACTGTCGTTTTGTGTCCCGCGCCTTGTATTTAAAGGAAGGGTTTTTTCCTTGTGTGCGTGATAATTGATATTTTTTAGTGGGGATTCGTGTTTCAGACAGAAGGATTACCCTGATTGGTTCTATCCGCTATTGCTAGATCATTTCGCGTGGTTTCGCTCCGTAGTAACAACTTAATTATTTTGTCTTTATGTTTGTAATTATTTTAACATTTTTTATTTTTATGTATTATCTTGTTACAACGTAACAAGGCCGTGGATTCGATTCCCGCACCGAGACAAATATTTGTGTGACAGATAGATATTTTTTTCTGGATGTTGTGGGAGCATAGTCTATCATAGTTCATGATACGACACAGGTTTCACCTAGTGTGGGATCAGAACTATACGTGTGGCTATTATATGTATTTATTTATTTACCTATAGTTGTCCACAGCTTCCTTATAAAACGAAAGGAGTGTGTATAAAGATCTAACCCACACACTCGGCAAATTATCGTATGATAATATTATGACTAATATATATTTAGACTGCCTCGGTGGCGCAGTTGTAATTGCGCATGCGTTACGACTGCTGTGCTGAGGTCTCGGGTTCGATTCCCGGGTCGGGTAAAGTGATATTGGGTTTTTCTATCTATAAATTACTCAGTATTAGCCCGGAGTCTGGAATCTGTGCCCGGTATGGCGATAGGCTCGCTCCCTATCACATTATGGGACCGAAATTCGGCGGAAAGTGGGTGTACTGGTTACACCTCTGCCTACCCCTTCGGGGATTAAAGGCGTGAGTGTATGTGTGTGTGTATTATGACTGAGTAGAAAATTAAAAGGGAGCGGGTCCAGATTAAATTCGAGTTAGACTGGATCGTGAAGTTTATATTACGTCGTAATTAAACTTCGTCTCAATTTGTACATACGTGATATAATGCTACGTAAATTTAAAGAAATATGCTTAATACATTTATAATCTTAATATACATATAATTCTTCAGTACGTGTGTTTGTCACCTACCTCCACCTCAACGGCTGGACCGCTTTGGATGAAATGTTGTGTGTATATCTCAATGGGTTCCTGGATGGTGTGAATAGCGCTGCTGTCGGTGTGGCGGTGGTTTTCCGGGCAGGTTGACGTCTGCCGGGCTAGGTAGTAAGTAGGTAATCATTTATATTTCTTCAACATTAAGTCATAATTATCATAAAGGCGGTTATTTAAGGTAAGGCGTGGAGGCTCCTTTATTTATTTAGGCCTTATGGGATCTGTACATTCAGTTTCTATTTTATTCTATTTTTAATCCATAATCCAGCCATAGCAATAACTGCAATTGAAAAAAATATCTCACAATTTGGACTTTAATTTACGTCAGAATTTTTACGGATATTTACTTTTTTAGAATACAATAAGTATTGAACAAATATGTCCGCATGAGACTCGTCTATACAAAGCCATGCGCATGCGCACGTTCCCGCGACACCTCTTATAATGATATGTAAATATGCATAACTGTATTCTTACATCGACATCATCAAATAAAGCTGTATCGTGATTCGAAAACAACTCGTGGATAAAAAAATATAAAATAGTCACGTCTCACGATTGTATCTCCAAAGGTTAAGATAGAAGTACAGGTGCAACGGAAATATCAACGTTAATTTGAGTGCATAGACGAGAAAAGTTATAGCTTAAACTAATAATCGGAAATTTAATGCCTAAGTTTAGCTTTAATTGATCATTAACACCCAAACAATGTTGCCGTTTTGGCGACTTTGTTGCTAGATTAAGAGAAATTGACTGTCTTTGCACATTTTCTTTTTATTTTGATTTCCAAATTATGTAACGAATTTTATCGACTATTCGATAGTTACAATATCACTTTAATTATTCGGGAAATTCCCTATTATGATTACTTCTGTTGTGTTTCTTGCGATATAGTGTCTGTAATTGGGGATTTCTTTACAATTTCGAGGAAAAATATATTTTTTTAGGGGTAACGAAAACATTGGGATAATTTATGAGTAAAAAAATCGGTACCATGGAAATCAGGAAAGTATTTTATCAGCCTTGCTTCACTATTAATGCTTTCTCTAAATTAGACTTTTCAACGAACGCAACGCGAAAATACAATGACGTCACACGACTTTGATATGTGTTAGGTATTAAAGATAAATATAGGTCGGTGGAACATACACTTCATTCCAAGATCATAATATATACAAAATACACATTGAAGTCAAATTTCAGTCCACAGCCAACCTATACTCTCATACAACCGATAACATCTTAAAATAAAGGAAATTACGATCAAATTTAACATTCACTAATAGGACACATAACTACGTACCAAAGGTATCGTAACGATGTCGATTACAGAATAAGTACCTAGCGACCTTGCGAGATTCGTTCGATAATCTACAGATCGTAGTATTGCGGTCCGGAGATCGGAACTAACGGTACGTGGACGTGACCATAGTTTAAAAATTAAGCGCAGTTTTATTATTGCCTATAGAAATAAGGCTTCTGAGAAGTTACTGTGTATACTTTCGATTAAGGTCTTTTGAGGTGTTAGTTAATATTGATGACATATATACACTCACGCCTGTAAGTTCCGAAAGTGTAGGCAGAGGTATAACGAGTACATCCACTTTTCGCCGAATTTATTACACTCCCGTAATGTGATAGGGGGCGAGCCTATAGCCATACCGGGCACAATTCAAGACTCCAGGCTGATATTTCTTTACCCGACCAGAGAATCAAAATCAAGGCCTCAGGACATCAGTCGTAACGCATGCGCAATTACAACTGCGCCACCGGGGCAGTCATATTGATGACGTATATTCAATATATTTTATTCAAAGTAAATGTATCGATTGTTGCGCCATTTTCGTATGCCCCTTCACCCGCGTCATGGCAACAAGCTGAGGGTGAGGTATGTATAATTTTTCCTGTCTATCTGATGAAGAGACTATTTTCGACCGAATACATACTTAGTGCATTAGGCCGAAAATAGTATCTGCATAATTTTTCTATGTAACTGTTACTTACATGAAAAATTTCAAATCATGAACTCATAAACGTTTAAAAACAGCAATGAAGTCGTTATGAACATTTTACACCTTAATTATTGTGTAAATCACTGAAGAGTCTACTGGTGCTTAAAAAATGCTTTCAGTACTACCGTAAGCACCAACAAAATCAGTAGAAGGTCATTTGAGTATTTTACAATACATCATACAATAACATTATTATCGATGTCATAAAACAATTTAATTTAATTTGTGCGTGTCGTTTCATAAGTCCCATTAGGTAATATCTTAAGGATCATCCTTCTCTTTTAAGATATTACTAGTTTTGCCAACGGTGTATTTGCAAATTACACTAACAGATGTAATGTACTAAACAGCGTCAACAACCTAAACAAACTTTGAATAAACACTCATAAATAACATGTAGGCATAAAACCCGATGTGCCCTCTGCATGTTCTATTCTCTATGTACAAACTATCCATTGGCTAACTGTACCGAGTTGGCTTGTCTTGTCTCTGAATAAACATTAAAAAGTGTCTACAACATGTAGGCATAAAACCTGCTGTCCGCTCTGCATGTTCTATTCTCTATGTACACAGTCAAACTATCCATTGGCTAACTGTACCCAGTTAGCTTGTCTTGTCTCTGCCAGGCGTGATAAGCCTCGATGTTCCCCGGCGAGATTACCTCCAACGCAGACAACACGGTTCAAGTGTTGACCAACTTATCCCGGACTGGAGAAAGGTGAGACAATGACAATGAGAAATGGATAGATTAACTTAAGCGAGGTTTAGATTTTGAACGTGACTGGCTTGTAAAGTTTTCTTTGTTTCGACTTATGAATTTTAGGGTTGGGAGTACTAGTGATGGGTGGTGACTAGTGAGTGAATGAATGAATAAAACAAAATGAATGACAATTGCATATCTATAGGTTTTAAATGATGTTGAATTATAGTGCTAGTTCCGAAACATCAATCAACCCTAATAAAACAAATGTTTGTGGAATCCGGAAATATTTGTTTCGGGTCTGGGTGTTGTGAGATCGACAGTCTCTTGTAGTTCTTATCCCCCCTGACACAAGACACATCTTAGTGTGTGGAATATGTGTAACTGTTTAAGTTATACACTCTTTGGTTTGACAAGTGTTTACATTTGAGTAAATTCTTATTTATTTTGTACATATAAATAAGTAATACGTACGGTAATATTTTTTATACTAGAACGGCAAAGTGATCACACTGCACCTGATGGTAAGCGCAGTGCCGTCCAATTAGAGTATCGAGTAGCGAGAGACAATCTATACCCCGCTACTCAACACAATCATGCCGGCTTCTTCACACTACGCCATGGGCAAGAAGGTGAAGAAGCGGTCGAGGGTCGATTGTCAGAGTACTCAGAAAGCCAAACATCATACCCCAACTCTAGACACCTGACAAAAACTGGATGTACTATGGCGGATTTTACACCCTGTGTACGGTGCTCGCTATCCGGGCGGATATGAATATCCTACCACCAGCATATATGGAAATTACTACACCAATGTATTATAACTAACATGGATGGCTTCTTGCTTCAAGTTGGGCGGATCTATGATGAAGGCGTGTTGATTTAAGGCTTAAGCAGGCCAAATATCTACACGACTGCTTAATCTTCTCAGATAGTCAGAACTTCAAACTTCTAAAGACCAAGAAGATGAGATCAAGCTACTCATCATTAAAAATGGGCGAATGGTTTTTTCTTCTTTTTAAGTAGGTACGAGAAGTAATATTTGTAGAGAATTAGAATAAATTATGTTCATTGAAAAGCTTAGTTTAAGGATTCAATTAAATTTAAGGCTAAGGCCTTAAATTTAAGGCCTTAATTGAAGTGTTATTAGAAAAAATATTCTTACTGAACGAAATGAAACATTGTATATGAGTAGGTAAATACACGCAACGCCAAAGTGTGTCAGGTATACTCGCGGAATGTTTGCGGTTATAAAATATTCCGCACACGACCAGCAAATACCATCGCCGTCAATGAACGAATATAACACTTAAACAATTGCAATCATTCATTTCGTTCGTTTGCGATCGCAGAGTCGGTGGAGCTTCCAATCTTTTTCTAGTTGAATTTTCACATCAGTGTTTTTATTGAATATTGAGTTCTTTTGTAAGTTTTTTCCAATGTTCCACTGTTCGTTTCAGTATTGGTTTTTCTTGCGCCAAAAATTATATACTGAAACTATATTTTATTAATTTATAATAAATATTTCCAGTAAATTCGGCGTTTTGCCGTATTGCCTTTTTTGTTTGTTGTTTTAGTACTCCTTAGCTGTTACCTACTTCGGAGTAATAATTTTGTAGAGCTTCTTTATTATAAGAAATTAAAATAAGAATAATATAGGTACTTTTGGAAGGGATAATTAGCAGCGCGATTGGCTGCTTATTTTAATTATTTTTTGTTAATTATGTTTAACTGTTTAACTGTTTAAAGTTTCTGCAATGATTGTTTAAAAGTTTATTAACACATCATAACTTAGTGAGTTTGGAGTCTCTAAATATATGTAGCTTTTCATTCACTCGTTCATTCTTTCGTTCCGTTTTGTGAAGAACACAGAAACAATATTATCTACGCGTCATGTTATTATAAAATTAGACGTAGCTGTAATATATT
The DNA here is from genome assembly GCA_905220505.1 of Laothoe populi. Lineage (NCBI taxonomy): Eukaryota > Metazoa > Arthropoda > Insecta > Lepidoptera > Sphingidae > Laothoe > Laothoe populi. Next base: position 18,238,099 of record HG992153.1, on the reverse strand, counting down.
ATAATCTATATTACAAAATGTCCGTCAGTGTTACATGGCTCTGGTTTCCTTCAATTATATATCACGTATATAACGCAACCTAGATGTGGAACGGTTACTGGTTAGGTAATCATTTAAATAGTGCCACATTCTCACGCATACAATCCCGGCCGCGATGAATCGATGCAATCTCGCCGTTCGTATCCCAGTGCGGTACTTAAATTCTGGGACATAGCATCGGAGTTAGCAAACTTCCTGCTGAGTAAAGAAAAAAAAGCTTTTTGGTTTAAGCATTGATTTATCTCTAAGCAAATAATTAAAATGATGTTGTGTTGTAGTGACATGCAGACCATTAAGAGAGGAAGTTGTGATACGGCGTAAAAAATATACTGTTTTCAAATTGGATAATATTAAAATTATTATAGTACCTGTGATCGTTTTTTGTTATAATAACGATTGAATGATGACAAAATAGTAAGTAATTAAAAACCATATTTTGAATTATTTCTTTCGGATAGAGTCATGCATATGGGAATTCACGTTAAGTAGATATTATTGTTATATGTTATAATATTGCAGCTTCCCTGGCCTAAAGTGCAAGTATCCTGCTTCGATACCCACACGCGTATAAATGCTTGTGTCATTCATACATACATATACATTAACATCTGTAATCCCCGAAGAGATAGGCAGAGGTGTAACTAGTACACCCACATTTCGCCAAGCTTATTACCGTCTGAATGCTTATCGTCCGCAGATATTTATATCGGGTCTGGGTATTGTTAGACCGTAGTCCCTCGTAGTTCTTGATCCCCAAGATACAGGTTTAACCTTATATAGGGTCAAAACTATGTGTATTTTTGAGATCATTCAGAAAGTTCTCCCACGGCTATTTGGCACGAATTATAACCGTCATTACCAGTTAGTGATAATGGATATTATCAGTAGCGGGTATTTATACGGGTCTGCCGCAAAAACTACACTTGCTCTAAGGTCAGAGCGTAAAAAAATGCATGCGTGAATTAATAAAGGAAACTGGCAGAGATAACCGGACATCACGGCGCATAATACCGAACTTATAAAAATTATACATACAACTTTCAACCATATCTCGTCAGTCCACGTTTTAAAAACGGTTAACTGCCTTTGAGATATCTTAAGTTTACCTTTCTCACAGTGCCGCTAATTATTTCGACAAACAAACGAAAGTAGGTGACTTGCGTTGGAACAAAAGCTTCACTAAGCCGTTATAGATATTCTAACTACGCAATTATTTCCTATTTTCCATAAACAAAGATAGGTTGGCATTTTTGATCGTTTCTAGGCCGGTCTCTAGTAAGTATACAGTACATACATGCCCACGTATCTAGCGCGTCATTCGTTCGCAGCGGCGGCATTCCGGTCACCCGTTCATTTCGTACATCAGTCAGTCGTGAGTGATAACCGCTCTGTAGTAGACGTGTATATATCCGATCGCCGCGTTCCCGCGTATAAATACGAAAGCGTTAATTGAATTTGAAGTGATTAAACTCGAATTGTGTATTGTGTAGAACGTGTATTATTTTGTGTTGTTGCCAAAGATTTGATGTGAGTGAGTGAAGAGCGAGATTTTCTGTGCCCTCCTAGCTTGGATTTTTCTTTCGTACGGTTTTTTGTGGTAAGTAAAGGTACCAATTTGTATTTTAGAAATGACACGTTTTTGTTTATCTGTTCACGTGTTATGTTGTTATCGGTGAGCATGAGGTAGTTGTGAGAATTATGAGCCGTTAAGTGGAGTACATTGATTTTCCTATAACAAAGTTGCGTGGGTATTTAGAAGCTGTACGTGTATTATTACTGTAGGAATCGACTTTTTATCGCGTTTAATAGTTTAAACATATTCAAGCATGATAGAATGAACTTAGAAATATTGTTTATTGACTAAAGATTTCATATTTAACTAGATAAAAATGATTTTCTTGGCTAAAGATTTCATATAACTACTTATGAATCAAGCTGCTTTAGAAATGTAAATTTAGGTGCACGACGCAATTATTATGTTTTCGTCTTGTTTTATCGACTTCGTTTCATCGACAGTTAATTCTAAGGAATAAATTTAATACCACCGGCCATAAAATACGTAAGTACTTAATGGATTGTCTCTTAACCATCAAGCAATGTGTAAAGTTTAGAAAAAAACGGTTATCATAAGTACTTAGGTATCTTCGTGATATTGCGGCTGAGCACACTAGGAAAATACCCATCATGGGTTTCCCAAATCCGGAAAAATATTGTTATGAATAACACTGGTGGGGCATAATTTTTTTGTAGTGTCAATAAGGCAATGTCACAAGAAAGAACGATGGAATTTGAATTCCAAGATAGAGAATCTGCATTTGGATACTATAATAAAGCCTATTTAATTGATCCGATATTTTTCTAACAACATTATCCAATGCACGATATATTAGCATTTGGCCATAATCATTTTTTAGATACATATAAAATTCACCTTCGCCAATCTAGAATGTTCATACAAAACCTGTTTTATTCTCAAGTGTGTCAAATGATAAAATTATGTACAACGGAATTAGATTTTTCAAAGTTCCATTTTTTTTAGTGCCTCGATAGGCTGACGAGCATACGGGCCACCTGATGGTAAGTAGTCACCGCCGCCCATAGACTTCTGCAATACCAGGGCACAGCAAAGCCGCTGCCTACCGTTGCATTGATAACTTTGTGGCGGAATTTACAGCATCCACCTTATTTATGGTCATACTACATACCAAGAGCTTATCTGTGTTATGACAATGGCGTCACGTTATTTACGTAGGTACAAAGATTAAAAAAAGGTACAATGGTATTTTTTTATCCTGGCTCGGCAATGTGACCATACTGCACCTGATGCGCAGTGCCGTTCCAGGTAGAACAAATATCGAGAGACAGCTATTCGCTACTCGACACAATCATGTCTGACTCAGGGTCGTAGCTACCGCCGTATCACCCGTATCAGTGATACAGAGCCCCCGGGCTACAGATGCCCCGAAGCCCGAACGTGTGTAAGCAAAAATCTTATCCACAATCTCACGTAAACTCTTTAGCCTTCATCTGGGCCTCCCAACAAATTTTATACAGGGCCCGTCTAAGGCAATCTCAAGGTTATTTTTGGAAGAAAAGGTATACAATCCATTGAGGCATCTTAAGCTATTACATCTTGCTATATTTTGCTATGCCATAGGAAGCGTGTATTTTTCCGGGATAAAAAGTAACCTATGTCATTTTCTGATCCCTAAACTGCCACTATGCAAAAAATCTTGTCGATCCCTTGCTGTGTGAAAAACTAAACTATCCCACGGGAACTGTACATTTTTCCGGCATACAAGTAGCCTACGTGGTATTCCAGACTATAATCTTTCTCTGTGCCATATTTCAATCAGATCCGTCCAGCCGTTGTAGCGTGATTGAGTAACAAACAACTATCCATCCAAACATTCGCATTTATAATATTAGTAGGATAATCTCTTTATCTACTTGGCACTCAATTGCGTCCAATATTCGCCTATCTCAGGAACCATCTCCGTCTTTGTCGTTCCCTCACTAATGAGGATCGTAACCATATATGATTAGTCAAATTGGACATTTCTACTGGTGCTCCCTGCTAGACAACAGAAGGGGCTCTGGCGACCGAGCCATGGCGGGATAACCTAGCCGGTAAACTGTCTGGAAGAGGTATCAGTGACCTTAGAGCCTATATAGCACCTAAAAGATCTGGTGCAGAAGCCAAGGGAAAACCACTGCTCTAATTTCCCAGGAAAACCATATGTCAGAAAACATACATTGTGATAAATATGTTTATACATTGAAATGAAATTAGGTAATTTTACGAATTCTATCGCGGTTTATCCAAAAAAAACCGACGTTTCGAAAGCTTTACAGCCTCCATGGTCACGGTGCGGACTAAAAGTTTAATAAACCGCGATAGAATCCGTAACGTTATTTTCATATCAATTTACAATATTCGCGTAAACATAAGAAACCATTAAATTGTTTATGTGAAATATTAACTGTGACATTATGCCTGTATTTAATAATTAGAACAACATTTATGATTATAAATACATTTCCGATTGATATTAAACTGGTTAAATCGTTTTGTAGAAAGATATTCTTAACCTCTCATTTATCACGGGGCCACCGGTGCAGGTGTTCGCAAAAGGTAATAATTAATTAATAAAATACAAGCCAAAATTTACTTTATGCTCATAATATTAAAAGTTTTACCAAAATATATACTTGGCAGACAAATGGTCGAGACTTGAAAAGGGTGTAGTGCAACTTCAAAATTTACCAAAGCGGAAGATTTGTCTTTGAATAAATTGTACCATGGTTGCTCTCGCTCGTAACATTTGTAATCATGATCTATAGCCAATTTCCTTTTAACCGTACATTTTGACCTAACAGTATTCAAATGTGACACGGAAACTGTTGATCATGTAGTTTCATAATATACGTCGTTTTATTAAGGCTGCCTCGGTGGCGCAGTTGTAATTGCGCATGCGTTACGACTGCTGTGCTGAGGTCACAGGTTCGATCCGCGATTCGGGTAAAGTGATATTGGGTTTTTCTAATTAGAAATAATCAGTATCAGCCCGGAATTGTGCCCGGTATGGCGATAACCTCGCCCCTGTCATGTTCCGGGATTTCAAATTCCGGTAAAAGTGGGTGTACTGGTTACACCTCTGTCTACCCCTTCGGGGATTACAGGTGTGAGTGTTTATTATTAACTTGTACTTTTGTATATAGCAGCTATAGCCTAGTTGGTTGCGGTACGGACTGTCAAGACGAAAGTCGTATGTTCGAAACCCAAATGGCATACACCTCTGACTTTCCTTAAGTTATGTGTGTATTAATTATTAATTATCGCTTGCTTTAACGGTGAAGGCAAACATCGTGAGGAAACCTGCATACCTGAGAATTCTCATAAGAATTTCGATGGCATATAAGTCTACCAATCCGCATTAGGCCAGCGTGGTGGACTAAGGCCTAACCCCTCTCATTAGTAGAGGAGGCCCGTGGCCAGCAGTGGGACAATGTTTAATACAGGGCTAGTATTATAGTAAATGTATATGAAATAAGTCCTAGTGCAGCTTCCAAGAAGATCGTATCCTATGCATTACCAGTTTAAACAAGTTTGTTTACAGCCAATGTACAGGTTAAAAATGTAAATTAAATTAGTATGTTTGTTACTTAATAGGTAATTACTGAGCAGATGCACTAATGTCTGCATGCAAATAGTCGAATCACCATATGCAGAAAATAAGTTGTCTTTAGTTCCGATTTATGTAACCCGTACATGTTTTTATTGTTTTATAGTCTAGGGTCCTTGGCCAACGGCACCCTATTAGTAAATGTGTAAATCTTGAAGTAACTGTCATGGCAATTCTTACGTAACACAATAAATGACCCAGTCTATTTCTGGTGGTACGGAACTCAATGCGCGAGTCCCACTTGCACTTGACCGATTTGCCATCTTTCTCATAGTACATTCGATAAACGATAGCTTAAAAAGCCGAGGTGATACCACTGTCTCAAATAAAACCGATGTGAAAACATAGGTTTGCGTTTCGTATGGTCAGAGGGAACCCTTTTATTAATAGTACCGTGTGTGCTTCCCATCATGTGATAGTATGATATAGAAATGCCGAAGTGTGCCAAATTCGTTCGCTTTTTTTAAATAAAGAAGAATCAGAAAAGTAGTATCATTCGATATTTTATCCAATCACAATTAAAAAGGGTGATAAATGAATACGCAATACGCGTGCGATGCTAATCGACTTTAATCAGATAGCTAGATAATCATTTTATGTTTATTGTTTCTTTATTCTTATCAAGGATAAGTAGCATACTGCTTGGAACGTATGTATAGCATTTTTAGTAGAAACTAGCGACCCGTCCCGGCTTCGCACGGGTAGCAATGCATATACACTAGAGTTGCCAACCGTCCTGTTTTCCCTGGACATGACCTGGTTTTAGAGTGTCCTGGGGTGCCCTGGGTAGTTTTTAAGCAGCGTCCTGGGTTTTTATAGCTCCCTAAGGAGGTCCTGTATTTTAAAATTCGAGCGTCACTTTTGCAATCCTTACGTTAGGGGCAGCAGCGATAGCCTAGTTGGTTGCGGTACGGACTGCCAAGACGAAAGTCGTATGTACCTTGACTTTTCTAAAGTTATGTGTGTATTAAAATGTTAATTATCACTTGCTTTAACGGTGAAGGAGGAAACATCGTGAGGAAACCTGCATATCTGAGAATTCTTATACGAATTTCGAAGGTATGTGAAGTCTACCAACCCGCATTAGGCCAGCGTGGTGGACTAAGGCCTAACCCCTCTCATTAGTAGAGGAGGCCCGTGCCCAGCAGTGGGACAATGTTTAATAAAGGGCTGGTATTATTATATTATATTGTACGTTAGGGGCAGCCTCACGGCTCGCGAGTAAGTGCGCTGATTAAAAGAAAGACGCAACCTGAATTGTCTTGCTTTGTCCTGCTACAAATTTTAGTTATTTTTACTTTGTGGCTCAATAGGCAGACGAGCAGACGGGCTACTTGACGGTAAGTAGACACCGCCGCCTATGGACTTCTGCAATCCCAGGACACAGCAAAGCCGCTGTCTACCGTTAAAAAACTTTATTATTTTTAATAGCCGGTTACTCACTTATTACGACATGGAGCCTATACGACATTGTTTCTTATGAAGTATGTGTAATTTAAGGCAAGAGTCCATGTGAAGCCTCATTTGTTACTTTGTAAAGCTACTTACAGGTATTGCGTCCAACATTTAGTTGACAACATAAAGCGCCCGGCAGTATCTAATTGACGTTGTTAAGGAATTCCAACGACTGACCACGTGTCCAAAGCGAGCGCAACACGATGATTTGTGTTTATTGAACTTTCTAACAAACCGACCGTGCTGTCATTGCACACGACCGGTTCTACATCTGTTGCCTCGATTCAGTTCGACAATGGACCAGGCTATAAAACAATCGGTACCAAGTGCCAGGATAGCTGTCGCGACTATTGTGAGCAATTATTGCCCGTGTTTTCTATTAGATGGTGTGCCGTATACGGGAAACCGTTTTGGTACTTCCTCTTATTTTACTACAAACAACAGTATATAAGCACCGTTGTGTTATGGGTCATTTTTTTTGTTTTATACCAAGATGGTGGCAAACAAGCTTACGGGCTGCCTGATAGTAAGCGGTTACCGTAGCCTATGGACGCTTGCAACAACAGGAGCATCACATGCGCGTTGCTGGCCCTAAAGACATTAAAGCAAGTGGAATTTCTGGATACAATTATGGAACTATCTAATGTCTGGGACTAGCGACCGCAGTGTATTAAGTACTATGCAGTGTTATATGGATACCACTAGATGGTCTTTCAACTAGTCTTGTCATTGAGGAAAATTTTGCGAGTGTCAAGACGATACGATACCCTCAATACAGTCAGTAGTATCAGTTGATAGTATGGTAATAGATACGTTGCTAATAGCTGCAGTATTTGGGTGGTCATTATTGCAATATTAATGTATTTTTTCAACAAATATGCTCATTACTGAATCTATTTTGCAATGTTATTTGTCGATGACGGTCACAACAGCTGTTTTTGAAGTTGAAACCTTGAACCTTGTTTTGAAAACTCTGTGTGACGAAAACATATAGACAAATAGAAATTTTTTGACGAATAACATTACGAAATCAAATAAGTATTAAACAAGAAGAAAGAAAAACTATTTAATTGCACAGCTCACTACACGCACATACCAAAAAACAGACGACAATTTTAATATAATTAAAACTAAAACTAAGAGCACTTGCGCGTCGCGGCTCTATTATCTTTATTTAAAACAAGACAAAAAGAAATCGATACAATAATAAACAGTAATATGCGTATGCCGTTGCTATTGTAGAAGCCTTGAGATTGAATTAGCATATTGTATAATCACTTACTTATGCAGCTAGGTATATATGTATGATAAACACAATTCTCCGTACTACTACAATTAACAGATAAAGCGATATTGTAATATAAAGCCTCGTAGATCACCTTTGATAAAGTCCATTTTGGATTTAATAAACTTATTAAAAAAATAATGAATGCCTAAATGACTAGAAGAGATCTTGCATTACCATCGTAAGCGCTACCACACCTGGTAACAATACTGCCAGCAGCACCTGTATCTGGAATTACAAGTTACTCTGTAGCACTGCACTTAACTATCAAGCAAAAGGTGTTAGTCTCGTTAATCCTAGTTGTTTTCACTGTTCTTCTAACTGGAACAGTGCTTGCACACTACGGCATGGTAACAGAAATACACAAGACACAAGTTTGCGCATTCACCGCAAAGAAGGACCCATTTGTCATGGCGCCACAGTTCCAAGGAGTCACTCTCCGGGTTTCTGAGGGTATTGGGATCCTCGGCGTCAATATATCGAGCTTGGTCCAGTTTAGGAGTCAAGTGGAGGACAAAGCCAAATTGGCTAGCAAAAAATTGGGGATCCTGAACAGAGCGAGGCGGTATTTCACGTCGGGCCATAGATTGGCGCTTTATAAAGCGCAAGTCCGGCCCCACGTGGAATACTGTTCTCATCTCTGGGCAGGAGCCCCGAAATACTTGCTAGACCCACTTGACTCCTTACAGAGGCGGGCCGTTCGAATTGTCGGGGATCCTGATATCACGGATAGCCTGGAACCGTTGGGGCTGCGGAGACTTCGGGTCTCTCTGCTTGTTCTATCGTTTGTTCCACGGGGAGTGCTCCGAGGAACTGTTTAAAATGGTGCCTACATCTCCATTTTATCATCGCACCACCCGACACCGCAACAGAGTTCATCCATACCACCTGGAAACGATTCCGTCTAGCACGGTTCGTTTCCAGCGTTCATTTTTACCACGTACGTGCAAGCTCTGGAATAACTCCCTGCTGCGGTGTTCCCTGAGCGCTATGACATGTCCTTCTTTAAACGAGGCTTAAAAAGAGTAGTCCTTCAACGGTAGGCAGCGACTTTGCTGTGCCCTGGCATTGCAGAAGTCTATGGGCGGCGGTGACTACTTACCATCAGGTGGCCCGTCTGCTCGTCTGCCTATCAAGGCACTAAAAAAAAATAGATAAAATCTGACATCTAGCCAGACAGACTGTTTTACATAAGAAATCAGTCACAAAGTCGACACCACTAGACTATATAATTACAGACTTTACTAGACCAGCATTGTGGATGTTTGTTCCGGGTCTGAAATGAATGATACATTACTGATAAAAATCTATTAGTGTTAACATTGCAAAAAACTGCAGCATTAAAAGTGTGAACTCATATGCCTTTGATAGTCAGCCTTTGATTCTACAAAGTCGGCCTGATGTATTGCAAGACTGAAAAATAAGACACGTTACTGTTGTTGTAGGTCTAAAAGACTCGTCTCTTGTGACCTATTTATGTTGCATATTCTCTTTCAAGTGTTTTGAATCATGCATAAAAATTTATTTTGATATCAATTAAGTCGATGTCACGTTTGGGAAAACCACAGGAATGCAACGGTCACAAATTACTGGGTACGGTTATAACATTCCCGGGAGTGATAGATAGAAAGTGCTGTGACGTCATCAAGGAAGATTTCAAAAGCAATGCTTTCCTTGTTGAAATTCTTATAGTTATTGCAAATATAAAATTATATTCTGGTGGACTAAGGCGGCTGGTAGAAGCAAAAACGTATCTATACTGATTTAAGCGTATATTTTACAATAAAATTATCAATTTTTGATATACAGAATTTTTAATCGCATATATATTGAACAGTTGTGTAACGTTAGTTAAAATATTTGTATTGACAAAGTTAAGGTGAAATATTGTAATGTAGATCGTCAACGCATGGTATTTACGCATTTAATTGTTGAAATGGTTGTTTCATCACTAAAAAATATTGAAGCACAGGAATTTTCTAGTAAACAATATTTATCAAAAAATCGTCTTTAGTTAAAGATAAAATGGGATTGTTAGCAGTAGTTAATTAGTCTATCTATGGCCAAGTAAATAAACAATATTTAGACGCTTGAAATTCGGGTAGGCCATCAGCTCTTTATGAAAGCGCTTCATGTGTCATTCGTTATTTACACCACTTTAATTTATACTGGCTATTCCAGTTTTCTTCCGCTAAGCAGCAGTACGTAGAAACTAAACACTGTTGTTTGCTGTTGAAAAACACCCAGTAAAAGTACAACATAATATGTTTTGTCATTTCATTCAATCCCTTAACGTCTAGCAACGCACACATGATTCTTTGTGTAGTATTGTATGCATCATTTACCATCAGGTTACCTACTTTATCATAAAATTCACTTATGACTAATCTAGTAGCACCACTTTTAACGATTCTTTAAAAGACACGTTATGTTTGTCTGAGTATCCGTGACTGTCCCACGCCAGTCAAGCCGGACCGGTGTAATACGAGCAGTCAATGTGAGAAGCAGTGCCATGGATTGAGTTACAGCGTTTCCTCATGCCATCGACGCCTGACGGGTATCGATTGCTCAGTGTGTCATTGCGTCCTAGTGAATTTGCGATTAACATGATCTCTTTAGCTATACGATATAGCTATGCAAAAAAAGACGGTGGCAAACTCGAGAAGCTCATCGTGACCGGCAAAGTAGGGAAAAGGCCTCTTGGATGCAACCCTGACCAGATCCGCACCGCTCTTGACTTTTCAGCTCATAACGCCCTCCACACCAACAGAGACACAAACAGATGGAGAAAGATCGTACGAGAGAAAGTGATGAAGAAGGGAGGTCATGACCCTCAATACTGAGGAATATAGCTTCACTTGCCATATCTTTTTATTTTCCAACAGCTTTTATCAATAGCCGGCTGTGGAATGATAGGTTCGATTATCGCACCGAGTCATCAATCCACAACATCCAATCCACAAATATTTGTCGGGTCTGGGTGTCGAGGCACCATACTCCCGCGTAGTTTTTAATACCCACAATATAGGTCTGAGCTAGTGTGAGGTCAGGAATATGTGTATGACTGTTGGATCTATTTATTATTATTTAGGTGGATTTTCCAAGTTGTAAACCCAAACACAGGTGTTTACTACTTCTATAGATAGTGTAAAAGGAAATCGCCCTCCGCGTCTATCTGTTAATCCCCTAACTCCTTCTAAACCACGCAACGACTTTCGAAATGGTTTTCACCACCATGTAGATGATTTTCCGGAAGATTACGATAACTAAATATTTTCTTATTAAGCTGTTCGCAATTTTTTAAATCTGATTTGAACCCGTGCGTAGCCGGGCCGTTAGTAAATTATAAATCCTAAGTTCTGTAATTTTACATTGGAGACGAATAATTCAAACAAAACCGTCGATTTGGAGTTTTAAATCTTAATCCAGTCAGGTGCAGTCTGGTCACTTTGCCGAGCCACGATAAAAAAAAAATACGTTTATTTATAACAGAGCCATCAGTCGATATGCATTATCATACTACGTTAGGAATCGGGCCGCGAGAACTGCCATGTGCACTATGAATAAATCGATTAAACAATGGAGAAAATATGAAAGCACGAGTCGTTGTGAGTAATTATTGTTTATCGATTTCATAATTTTATATATAATGTATGTATATATCGCATGTATTGTAACAAAGCATTGTTATATTATTTATTATGAGTCGTCTATCGTCTAATTCTTATCAAATATATTGCTATTGTATAATAATTAGATCTATCTGCCGTCCGTTTACTAAAATACCCTTAACTAAGTTTTCATAAATTGTTAAAAACGTAAAAGCGATTTCCTTAGAAATTATTTCGTTAGCCGTGACCCAGATTCATTAGAAGAAAATTGCTTTATTACTTTGAATATAAAACCCAACTTTTCTAAAATATCACTTAACGTGCTTCCGCTAAACGGAAGTATTTTGACAGCTTCCATTCTACTCTTTGATATGAAATTCAAATCGAGCATTGTATCATGAAGACAGGTAAATAGCTCTTATCACAAGGCAACCCAATAAAGATACAACAAAATATATCAACTGTCTACATATAATTAATACACTAGCATCAACATTTTTATTATTAATATGAACTGTTAAAGACTATCTACATTTTAAGAATGTAGATAGAATTAAAGCATTCTTAACTAATGAGAAGAATAACACGGTATACGTCCATCACGCTGGACTGATGCAGATTAATAGACTTCATGCTCATATCTTTACAACGGTAGGCAGCGGCTTTGCTGTGCCCTGGCATTGCAGAAGTCTACGGGCGGCGGTGACTACTTACCATCAGGTGGCACGTCTGCTAGTCTATCGAGGAACTAAAAAATAATCTTAACTCAAGATTAGCATGGATTTGCTAAACTTATGTTTACAGGTTACATGCAAGTTTCCTCAGAATGGAGTCCCTCACCGTTGAATTGACCGTTAGCCAATTAAACAATGAATACAGACAGCGTTGAAAAGTTTGTTTAATACACACAATTAAAATAACTTTACGGATTTTATCGCGGTTTATTTTACTTTTTTAACACGACGTTTCGAAAGCTTTACAGCCTTCATGGTCAGTTTTATCTCAATGTGTAATATTCGTGTAAATTTAAGAAATCATAATGAATACAATTCTTCTTCTTCTTCAAGTGCCTCTTCAGTCTTGAAGGTTGGCCGTCAGCTTCTTGTACTCCTCGCTGTAACTGGCCAGGCGGAACATTTGTTCAACGGAGGTGATACGAATATGAATGAATTACGGATATGAATACACACCATTTTTAAAAGTCCGCTTTCCGATTCTACTCTACTATCGCTGTTCTTGGAACGTTTACTTATTTATTTATAACTATTTATTTAATTATTTAAAAATGATTGCAGATTATATGAACTTATAATTACTAAGATTGTAAGATTGATCGATGATTACCCTAGGGTAAGAAAGACTAATGATACCTGATTATCAAGTAAACTAATGACTAGACTTCGATATCTTATTATTTATATATCAAATCAAATCATTTATTTTGTAAATTAAGCCACTATGGGCACTTTTTTTTTTTTTTTTTTATAATATAGTCCGACAAACGAGCCAGTGGGTCACCTGATGTTAAGTGATCTCCACCGCCCATGAACATCCACAATACCAAAAGTATCATGTATGCGCTGTCGGCCTTAAAGGACAGGAATAGTGATTAGGGAAGGGAAGGGGGAATCTGGGCCTCCGGATATCTCACTTACCATACGAAACGCGACAGTAAACTGTCACTTTACGTTGGTTTTCTGTGAGACAGTGGTACTACCCCGGTCGAGCCGGCCCATTCATGCTATAGACAAATGTGTCTACGGCGTGGCTCTACCACTTCCAAAGCCGTAGGTCTTTTGTAATTTGTCATTACAATTTATTTTTAATTATCTGTCCTGATGTCCATATTTATCCTGCCATTTCCCACGGGATCAGATCAAGGCAATTAATATACTAATCGCTGTCTCAGGCGTGTATAAAACCATTTTCCTAATGATGTTACTACCTGGAGCTACCTGGAGGATCACTCGTTGATCAGTGACAGACAATACGGGTTTCGTCATAACCGATCAACGGGTGATCTTCTAGCGTTTGTATTACATCACTGGGGCGAGGCGATTGACAGGCATGGCGAGGCTCTGGCTGTGAGTCTCGACATAGCCAAGGCGTTTGATAGGGTCTGGCATCGCGGCCTTCTCTCCAAGCTCCCGGCATACGGTCTGCCCGACAACCTGTGCAAGTGGATCTCCGGCTTTCTGCATGAGCGTAGAATACGTGTCCTCGTTGATGGACACGCTTCGCAGCTCATGTCAGTAAATGCCGGAGTACCACAAGGTTCTGTACTTTCGCCCACCTTGTTTATTCTGCATATTAATGATATGTTGTCGCTTGGCAACATTCATTGCTATGCAGATGACAGCACGGTTCATGGGCGTTATTGCAGCAAGCCTCCTGGTTGCCGGGCGGATACTGAAAGGAGACGCGAGGATCTTGTCATTGAGCTCAACCAGGCCTTGGATCTCATATCATCATGGGGTACCAGGAATCGGGTTGAGTTTAATGCCAAGAAAACCCAGGTGTGCGCGTTTTCGTGCAAGAAATCCCCGTTTTCTCCCATCCCCGTTCTTCAGGGTGTTCCACTCGCAATGCGGAATGACCTTAGTGTCCTAGGTATGGATATCCGCTGCGATCTTAATCCAAGGAGTCACATCGAGGGCGTAATATCCGCCACTTCCCGCAGGGTAGGAATCCTGAACAGGGTGCGGCGGTTTTTCACGCCCGGTCAGCTCTACCGCTTATATAAAGCGCAAGTGCGGCCGGGAATGGAATACTGCTCGCACCTCTGGGACGGTTCCGCAAAATACCTTCTCGATGCCTTGGATGGGTTGCAGCGGCGGGCCATCCGCATTGTGAATGATGCAGACGTGAGTAACAGCCTGGAGCCGCTACAGCTGCGTAGGGATATTTCCTCGCTTAGCGTGTTCTACCGTCTGTATCATGGCGAATGCTCTGAAGAATTGTTTGATCTTATCCCATCCTCTCCCTTCCATACCAGAACCACGCGTTCTGGCTTGCGGAGCCACAGCTTCGTGGTGTCTACTACCCCGGCCCGAACCAAGAGGTTCGCAAACTCGTATTTTTGCCGCACCATCAAGCTGTGGAACAGTTTGCCAGCTACCGTGTTCCCTCCTTCCTATGATCCTGGGTCCTTTAGGCGTAGTGTGAAGAAGCTAAACAGCAGGCCGGCATGATTGTGTTGAGTAGCGAGGGATAGACTGTCTCTTGCTACTTGATACTCTATCTGGACGGCACTGCACTTACCATCAGGTGCAGTGTGGTCACTTTGCCGTGCCAGAATAAAAAAAAAAAAAAAAAAAAAAAAGATGTCCGTGAGAGTTTTCTATATGAGTTGGTTCTATGGTATTGTCTGATGAATCTATGAAATTAAAGTATAGCTCGAATCTTTACGATCGACGATTTGATTAATGTAGTGTTTAATTATCCATTGACGAGCTGTTTATAACCACTCCAGAGTGTAACTTCTCATTAGTAGTTTTTAAAGTGATATACTTGCTGTAGAGAGATTTGTCTACAGTATAAATGAGCCGTCTGACCAGACCATTACCACTGTTTATAGAAAACCCTCTTGACGTAACTAGAATGAAATTTCCAAAGTCCTAAAATCCTTCGCTAATTTGCAGTCCTCTCCTTTAAGGCCGGTAACGCATCCATGACGCTTCCTATTGATTGTGTTCTTGGACGGTGGAGTTTATTTATTATCAGGTGACCTGCTTGCTCGCATCAGCCTTTAATATCAAAAAGTCAACATAACAAGATAACATAGTAACTAATTCAAACTGCATTCCAAAACCACAAAATATTTTATCTGTTACAAAACCGCTATCGCATGGAACATGTCAGTCGCCACGATGGCTGGAAAATGGAAATATACTAGCAACTTCCAACGCCTATATTCGTCCGAAAATATCTTGAGTGAATTGACCCTTAAAATAAATACGAAGTCAGTGAACCGCGGCGAATTCCGTAATTATCGAATAGCTTTATACATTAAGCTACTATTAGCTCTACATGACGTCAATATTATCTGAAGAATAGCTAATGGAATATTTAGGGTTTAATAATGATCATTTGATTTTGATTGTGTTGAGCAGCCAGGGATAGATTCTCTCGCTACGTGATACTCCAACTGGACGGCACTGTGCTTACCATCATGTACGTGTGGTCACTTTGCCGTGCCAGGATACAAATAAAAGAAAATAAAAATCATTAGAGGAACCACAATGTTTGTTTTCTCGTATTTTATGCGCTTACATCCTCATCCGATTGTGGAAAAAATATTTGTTACCATTCGTGAAGGTTATAGATATAGTACAATTACAGTAGTTTATCGCGGGTACGATTCTTGCGCTGGGAAAATATTTGGGTAAACTTATTGTACAGCGCGCAGTATCCCGCAGTGCCGATAACCCTTACCACGCATGCGAAGCTGCGGGCAAAAGCTAGTCGTATAAATCAACAAACGTTATATTTCATGCCCTTTTAAAATTATATATGAATCATTTATCTCAATGACGTAAGCCACGTTTTTACGAGCTGTTCTTCTAACCTGGCCATAAAAAGTATGCTTATGACAACTGGTATTAGAAACGATATATCTACCTCTTCTGAAATCAGAACACAAAAAGTCCACGTTATCGCAGTCTCTCAATTTAGCTAAGTCATATAAAAACCCTATTAATATTAAAGGGCAGAGGCCCGTGGCCATCTGATTGCACGCCAACTTAAAGATTTCATCGCTATTGTGTTGCAAATGGAATATTTCAGAGCGGTGACTGAGTACAAAGAGCATTTGGTTTGGTTCTAATACTACCAATATTAATAGTTGAAAAACACAAAGCCTAAGAACTAAGTTTCAGTATTTGTGTTTCGGAGTTTTTGATATACTTAATATAAGTTCTATAAATTTCAAGATTTTATCCATCGACTACTTCCGAGACTTCTGATACAGCTAAGTTCCTTTGGTCCATTATCAGATCCGGATTATCATCTGCAAGCACATTCTATTATTAATATTAATTTAATAACATCAAATTTTAATTATTACATCAAACCAATCACCATTTATGAAAATTGCTTTGTATGTCTATGTATTTATGCTTTTTAACCGACTTCAAAAAAAGGAGGAGATTAACAATTCGTCGGAATCTTTTTTTTATGTATGTTCCCCGATTATTCGAAGACGCCTGGACCGATTCGAGAAATTCTTTTTTTGTTTAAAAGGGTATTCTTCCCAGGTGGTCCCATTGGCACCAAGTCAGGATCTGATGATGGGATCTCAGAAAAATCAAGGGCAACCCTCAAATTTTGACGCATAATTTGTTTGTTATTGAAGTCGATGTACTTTTTATGAATTATATATAAAGCAGCTGATTTCTCATTATTATTGTACTAGTTCTTTTATTGACCCGGATCAACAACCTTACTCCAGATGTAAAAAAACAGGTGATATATTACAGCGAAAATTCCATTGTAAATATCATTTCAAATACACGTGGTATAAAATGAAATAATATATGTATGTGTTTAGTAATATTCAATGACAAACTGTCTCATAAAATAAATGATTGCTTTGAAAACCCACAATAACCTCTATTGACTCTATTAAATGTCATTACTTGTTTTATAAACCCATAATCAGATGCTATAACTTTTTTATTGCCTTCAGATACAGTATCCGCGTAAAATGCAGAATATCCAACTTGTGTTTATCTAGCGAGCTTTTGTCGTAAAATCTCGTTTATGCCAGTTGTAGTAATATCAGCTCTGTGTGACTGTCCATATAAGTAAGAGCCTTCTCCACTTATGGGAAGGGTGCCACCATACTAAGCGGATCTGGTAGACTTCCCATATTTTCTAAAATCTTATAGAGATCTCTCCGTTATATTTTTCTTCATTGTTAAATCGAACAGTGATGTATACTTGGTCTGGTTTCGAATCTGCGACTTCATTCTCTACAGTCCGTATTGCCTTCTAGATGATCACTGCTCTATAAATTATCTTATCAAAATAACTTACCACCAAGATGTCATAATCAAGTATAATTGCGCGAGTAGTTTTTCTCAAAAACAACAAGTTTGAAAGATAACCGTCTTTATTGCGTATCGTGTACGTCTAAATTAGTTCTAGCCGTGTCACTGGCCAAAGATACGTATCACCGCAAATGGTTACTTTAATCGACTTTTTGTTTTTTAAAACCATTGTTCTGGGATCACAATTGACAGAGATAGAAATTGTGATAATACGCTCATTATTTCGTTCCGGGTTTATAATTTTTTTGTTGTTCATTATTGTAATTTTACCGTCATGTTTGTAGTAATTAATTTTAAGATTATAACCCTAGTGACGTAAGTCAATTGTCTTATCTGGAGTAATTCTGAAATCTCTGGTATTAGTACTATCTTATTCTGAACTGTAGGAGAAGACGAAGTAATTGCTATTGATGGTTTTGCTTTGAGTTATGACAGATTTGCAATTATATTCATCCACAAGGGCTGTGGATTATCATTGTAGCTTTAACGAACGAGGTTGAGTACCGGCGATTATGTTTTATTGATTTTTGTTCTTCCAATGTCATTTCATTGCTGGCCAACAACAATCAGAATAAACGCTTTTCAAAGTCGCTCATGTAATTTATAGTACAGGAACTCCAAAACTGTAACGAATAGATCTAATTCCACACCCATTCTTACATCATCGTTTATAATATGAGCAATAACTTTATGATTAATAACAATTACTATTGTTAATTCGTAGTTATGTAACGCAGCACTTATTAGTATGAGAAATAAGTTTCTTGTATCCGAAAATGCATTAGGAGTCTTAGGCACAACCGGCTTACGTAATTCTGTCCTTAATCTCAATTCATTTGCTGTGTTTCTAACGACTTTGAAGTCAGAGAAATTACTGCATTGTGTGACTTAATATGCTGATGTAGTAGGTACAGTGTCACAATTCCATGTTCCGGGAGGTACTGCAACTGTCTCCGCATGCGTTGGGCTAATACTAAGGGCTTAATACTAAGTATCATAAAGAAAATACTACTATTGCCGCACTCAGAGTTTATAATGGCCCGCTAATTCATCACTTAGTAAATATTTAATTGCAATATTGAGAGTGAGTTAATCCTTTATTAGCGTCAGTAATAATGCCAAATATGAATGTTTCAGTATAATCGAAATTACCGGGTTCTTTGCAACACACAACTAGCTACCGATACGACTAAACGAGTTCTACACAGTATGCACCCTTAAATAGGTGAACTAAGGATGAGGTTTTGTCTCTGAGATTGATACTTAAGACTAATAATAAACTTAATATGGTGGTCAAAGAAAGTTCGTTGGCACTTGTTGCCAGCATTTTGGTCTTTAAGTATTGCCGACTGACCAACATTTGGCAAGGTGTAGAATGGTCTAACAAGCTGTAATATCGAGAAAGTATGCCAAGTCTGTGTCATCTTTGAATTTGTGACGCGAAGTGTTGATGTTATGATCTTGGATCACGTTTCTTATATCAGTCACGCGATAAGTTTTTCAAAAGAAAGTTGTTCATTCACTTTCAAATCGCCTTTCATTGTTTCTCCTTTGCATTTTTGCTCAGTGTCGTGATTTATGCATGATTGATTAGTACCGAATCAGTTTTATTGTCTTTCTAAAATTGAATTAATCAAATTGCACATGGAAATGTTACTTACTACTATATTATATTTCAAGTCTAGTTTAATTGTGCTATTCTTTTTAAATTTGTTTCCTTATACCAGATTTAGGTGATGATGATATACTTACAATAAGACAATAAATAAATAATACTCAACAGTCACACACATAGTCCGGATCCCACACTAAGATACGAGTCTTGTGTTGTGGGTATCAGGCACTACGAAACTTTCGGTCTCACAACGCCCAGACCCCGGCCACAAATATCTGTCTATCACACAAACATTTGTCCCGGTGTGGGAATCGAACCCACGGCCTCTCTTTTAACAGGCGGCTTCTTGTCAACTGCGCCACGGAGGCTGTCGACAGCATACTGTCACGTCAAAATCATAGTGTAAACATATTTTTTGTGAGTAATATTCCTGGAAGCAGTACCATTTCCGTTTTCCATTACTTTCTTTCAGAGCCGGCAAAGTGTCTTTCTTGGTATTATAGGTGATCATGCGCTGTGAAGATAATTTACTATAAGGTGAATCTCCTCCTCGTTTTGAATATATATATAAATATGTATTATATGGTGCACAAAACCCTATAGTATCAGCTAAATGAGGCCTATATACAAGATCTTGCAACAATGAAGCAGATAATATTTTAACAAATAAATCCCGTGTAACTTGGATACAAAATGAACTTGCCGAACACATTAGTGTAGGCTGTACTTAACCGTTAATTAAGACAGTGTGGGCCGTTCGCTTCCTATAACATATGCAATGGCACCGGTCCTCCCACGCTGAACCTACCGCAGGCCACTACAATGGCGATTAACTGTCCTAGGAAATTATTTTGATGGAAATGTGCCTTAGAAAGGTGATTGGTAGCTGGTGGTTATATATTTAGGAGTACTATAACTTATATGTAGGCAATTCGTTTTGATCAGTATGATGTCTTAGTATAAAGTACTACAGCCTAAATTCGTGCGTTTGTAGCTGCTTAATCTTGGATTCATGAAATATTTTGATACGACACATTTTAATAAAACTGACTTGATCGTCTCTAGCCATTCGATACTCTTATCTTAAAGACATAATACTTACCATCAGCAGTGGCTGATGGTAAGTATTATGTCTCGGCAAATTGACTACACAGTGGTGTAGTCAATTTGCCGAGCAAGGATAAGCAAAGAGGTCCTGCGTTCAATCTTTAAGGTCGGGCCATCAACTTTTGTGTTAAGTTTTCGATTCCAAAAATTATTAATAAAGTGTCATCAACTAAGCAGAGATATTATATATATTGTATTTAATAAACGACTGTTTTATGGCTTCCGTTTATAGAGTAACTTTATTATATCTTACTAAATTTGGGTCAGTATAATGAGTCAAGCTATAAATATATCACCTTTTAATGAACACTTATAGTATTTGTGTTCACATTTTAGGATACAAAAAAAATTAAATATGTTATTTGATTACAGTTTTACGGCGTCGATTAGCATAAATATGTTGGTTCTTTGTTGTTTAAGCAAGGACGAGTTAACATTTTGTTGATGTGTATAATTTATTGAGTAAAAATAAATCACACCTACATGCATACTCCACATAATTTAGTATTATGTATCTATGCTGTAGAAGAATCATATCTTAATAAAGCTCATTCAGTCAAATTGTTCAATTATTAAGCTACTTTTCTAACCTAAAATCTTTTTTGGAATATTTGAAATAATAAAAAAGAAAGCCGAATTCCTTTAAGCCAGAATCAACAAACAAACAATCAATTATAAATAAGGAGGAATGGAGTAAGAAATAAAAAAAAAACACTTTATAGCAAAGCGGACGACAGAATAATTAACTAAGAAGTATTAATCTTAAGCATAATGACATTTAAATCTACAAAAGCCAGATGTACAGGACCACGGATGTCACTTAATGGATCCCACCATGCGAGCTGTTAAACTTGATTCCAATAATAGGTACGGTAAAAACGACGGAGAGTGCGGAAATTCCTCCTAGTCAGTCTCACATGATTTAAACGTATACAAATCTAGATGTCAGTTTCAGATGTAGTCGGTGGAGTAACAGCTAAAGAGGCCATAATTTAGCTTGCTTGTTACAAGCTGGTAATAAGCGACTAATGCCTTAAAAACGACATCTAATTAGAAGGGTTTTCCTGTAGCAGGTTTTGGAAAATTAGTTAATAATCCCGACCATCCATGAACATCCAAAATACAAGGAAAGGAATTAAAATTGAGAGGATTAGAATGGAAAAAATATTTGTAGTTTTGGAAATCTCTAGGTACGAAACGCAACCAACCAAGGCTTTTTTATTTTGACACATCTAAGTGACCAAACTACACCCGATGGTAAGCGACTAGTAAGACTACAGTTACGTTCTACAGTTACTACGTTAGACGACAGTTTGACTATCAGGTAGCGAGAGACACCTATATCTGGCTACTAGACAGAATCATGCCAGCCTGCTGAGCCGCTTCTTCACACTACGCGTAATGTTGTTATTTCATGTCAGTTTTGTTAAAGGCCTCCATTCTAAAGAAATTGGTACTAACCCGATAGTCAGCCCATTTATGCTGTAGACAAAACTGTGTACAGCGTGGCCCTAGTACTGGCTACTAGTAAAAAGACCTACTACCCATCTACTTCTTATTTATTTACTCTTCATTGTACACTTAAAAATTATTATAAAGAATGACTTCTTCGTTAAGACAGAGCGATTGCAACAAGTAATTTGGATCTTTATTACTCATTCATAAACCGAACATGGAAGTCCATAATGACACGATGTAAAGGAATTTCTATTCAGACATTTTTGAATCTCCGCTAGGAAATATCGAGTTGATTGAATATAATGAACGTAGAAGCGAACCCAGCTAATGACGATGTTCCATAACCGGTACATAATGTACATGTATATGCACGCCTTATTGAGAAATCTTTAGATGATTTGAATAAAGCTGACGTGAACAAGAACGGGTAGACATTTTAGCATAATGGTGTATGCATATTGAGTGGAATTGTGATACTAAGAGCCGCGGGGTTTAGTCGCGAATGCGCTGAGGATTTTTACTTTTAGTAAAGGACGGCGCGGCGGATAACTGTATTAGCCATCATACTATTATGACTGCTTCGACTCAAACAGAACTATATATTCAGGCACTTAAAAACGTATAGTAAAATAAAAAATTGTTTCTTTAATCTCCTTCAGTGATTATATTTTTATAAAAATATTAACTTTAACGCTAGCATTAAATAAAAATCTATATAGAAATAATTTAGCTAATAATTACATACATATATACTCACGCCTGTAATCCCCGAACGGGTAGGCAGAGGTGCAACTAGTACACCCACTTTTCGCCGAATTTATTACGGTCCTATAATGTTGTGTGACAACGTTACACTATGTGCACAATAGCTTAATTTATATTTGAATTAATAATAAATAAATAACACCGACAGTCACACATATAGCCCTGATCCCACAGTAAGATACGAGTCTTGTGTCGTGGGTATCAGGGATTACGAGAGACTTTCGGTCTTACGACACCCAGACCCAAAACAAATATCTGTCTGTCACACAAACATTTTGTCTCGATGTGGGAATGGAACCCACGGCCTCTCGTTTCACAGCGGGCTACCCGCTTACTGCGCAATGGAGGCTGTTAATTAATAAGTTACATTATTATGCAAAGAGTTTAACAAATTCGCTTAAATAAATCTGCTGGTGGTAGGATATTCATATCGCTTCGTAAAACGCCATAGTGGCACACGCAAGTGTCTCGCGTTCCGGGATCAGCCAGTGTACATCCGGCTTTTCTCGGGGTCTAGATTTGGTACAATGGTTGGCCGTGTTGCAGGACATGCATCCGAGTTGTTTCCACACTAGGTAAAACCTGTATCGTGGGTATCAATAACTTCGAGGAACGACGGTCCTATAACACCCAGACCCGAAACAAACATCTGTCTCTCGCAGAAATATTCTCTCGGTGTGGGAATCGAACCCACGGCCTATAGTTTCTCGTTTTAAATTACTATATGTGCAAACAGTAAAGTAGTAGTAGTATATTACGACAGCTACCACAGTACGCTACACAAATTCACACAGCGACGTGCACAAATGAACCAAACTGCCTGTACAGTACTTTGACCCTTGATTGAGTCGTCACGAACCAATCTACGAATTCACCGGCCGACGGACTTTAGGATGCTTTTTGTCTACGCGTACAGACAGCAAGAAAAACACTGCAACTTTTTTGTGATTATACAATTTGATTACTTCATGATGACAAGTAAATTTAAACGTAGTTTGAGGTCCGAAGAAAATGCTTATTAGAATTTAAGCTTATGCAGAAACGTTAATCAGAGGGCCTGTTCTCGTATTTCATTAACATTGCAATTATACCTTGACTGAATTTCTCGTATTTAATTAAAACTGTGACTTAATATTGACCCTAAAGTTGATTATGGTAACTATACTACTACTACTAGCCCTGTATTAAACATTGTCCCACTGCTGGGCACGGGCCTCCTCTACTAATGAGAGGGGTTAGGCCTTAGTCCACCACGCTGGCCTAATGCGGGTTGGTAGACTTCACATACCTTCGAAATTCTTAGGTACGCAGGTTTTCTCACGATGTTTACCTTCACCGTTAAAGCAAACGTTAATTAACATTTAATACACACGTAACTTTAGAAAAGTCAGAGGTGTGTGCCACTTGGGTTTTGAACATACGACTTTCGTCTTCACAGTCCATACCGCAACCAACTAGGCTATCGCTGCTTGCTATGGTAACTATAAATAAATACAATAAATTCATTCATTTAAATTTCTATGAGCTTTAAAATTATCTTCAATTTCATTTCAATGGACGTTGTATGTTAATTATTGCATTCTTACGGACAATTTTGAATTTTAATTACGATATTTGGCATTCAGGCCATCAAGATGTTATACATTTTTTGCCGTGTACACAGGGAATAAATATGGAATTTGATACAATAATCTTACCATCAAGCTAGGTTTTACAGCGGCATGGTTCAGTAGACGGCTAACCGACTTGAAGTGAGAGACCGCAGGTTCGATCCCTTTCAGAGGAGTCACGACACAAGATTCATATTAGTAGTTCACTTTTATGGTCTGACCGTTGGGTGCAAAAAGTGAACAGTGAACTCTTGTTTCAATCCACAATACTCAAATTTACGGCAACATTTTACATGTCTTTATTTAAAAAACAAACTAGGAAATAAGTATTAGTCAATATTTAAAAAATGCAACAAAGCATATATTACGTACATTAAGTCTTCCGCCAGACTCAACACATAATTTATAATTAAATCGTTCTTATACCGTGAAAAACAACTAACGAAGTATTTTACACTTGACTGTACGACGAACAAGCGCTACCGGTCCATTGTTAATGTAATATTAACGCTTCGAAAAAGGTTTTTCCAACAGCTGCGCCACTAACGAACTCTTACATTCGCGCAATCAGCACTGAGCCGGCGAATGTTCAGAATCGGAACGAGATATAGGGAATTTGATACGCGATAGTTCTACTGGTGAATATTCATTGATTACTGTCATGGTGACATGTCATGTTCTAAGAACCTTAGATGTTCTAGGTGTACCTTTGCTGGTGGTAGGATATTCATATCCGCCCGGATAGTGACCACCGTACACAGGGTGTAAAACCCTCGACCGCTTCTTCACCTTCTTGCCCATGGCGTAGTGTAAAGAAGCAAGCCGGCATGATTGTGTAGCGGGGGATAGAATGTCTCTCGGTACTATAATTAGACGGCACTACGCTTACCATCAGATGCAGTGTGGTCACTTTGCCGTGCCAGGATAAAATCTACCTATTCCTGGATACAGACGAGATCTTATGAAACATGAGAAACCTCCATTATTCAAATTATTTCTCTTAATAACAAGTCTTCTAAAACACATAACTATTATAATGATTCCATTATTCTCACATCTATAGTTCTATACTCACAATGAGGAGCTCAATAATAAAATTAAGTAAGCCTCTGCTACATTCATGACACTTCATTTGAATTCAGAATACCCATAAAGTAAAGTATTAAAATTCAGAAGTATAAGCAGTTACTACAAGAGCACACTAAGCAGTTCTCATTAGACTTCAATGAAGCAAAACATAAAATATTTATTTAGTCATCACGCAACCACGGCAGGTTTACTCTGTTACATTTCCTAGAAATAACAGGCTGTTGTTGATACCAGTTATGGTTTTCGTTTAATATTAGTTTCGTTATCCATCGGTTCTTAATTTTCCGCTATTTATTTTTGATAAACGCCGCCTGTTTTATGCAAAAGAGACCATGGACAATCGACTTATAAATTCGAATTTATGATTCGATTCACATGAGTCGTCGAAATTATGAAACAATTTTTGCAATTTCGGGACTCGCTACTTTCTTTCATTCTATTTTATGTGACGGATTGCTTGAGTGCTAATTTTGTAACATCTTTTAATCAATTTTCTAGTGTACACGCTTTAACCCTTGACTTCGTCCACGTGGAATGAGCTTTAATATTCATTTTTATAAACAACGACCCGCCTTGTAGGCAAAATATGACATCTTATCAATACCAAACTTCACAGGATCGCCCGTTTCGATAATTTGAAAATTGCCTGAAAATTCCATGAAAATAGCTCCAGCCGTTTTGGAGTCCACAGAGAACTTACACAGACATATCTCTTTATATAGACACTGAAAATTAAATAATGGTGATGATGAATTTTCTATCATGCTTAAGAGGAGGTAAAAGACCCTCCTTCCTCTTGAATTAGTATAGCTACAGTTATATAAGATTAAGTTCAATCTTTAAAAAATAATGGCATCATTACGAACTTCTCTGAAGAATTGTTTTATCTTATCCCATCCTCTCCCTTCCATACCAGAACCACGCGTACTGGCTTACGGAGCCACAGCTTCGTGGTGTCTACTACCCTGGCCCGAACCAAGAGGTTCGCAAATTCGTATTTTGCCGCAATGATCTGCTACTTTTGCAAATTTCTTCAACATTTTTAATTAAATATGAACCCGAGATGAAGTGTGGTTATTCACTGCAGCTCGGGCGAACGTCTTCCTATTCGACAGCTTTTTGGGACGCATAGCGCTCAAATTGACAAGATGCTATACGAACAAGTGCAAGTTCGATTCAGATTGTAAAGGTTCCATTAATAAGTTGATTTCAATTGCATAAGAATGTGCATTGTACAGTAACAGTCCGGGAGCGAGGTCAAGACCTTTCCCACGTTTTGTGGTTACATTGACCTGCTCGCACTTGTCATGCGAAATGAATTACATTTCATACCTTGGATCATTGTTCGTGATTAATTCTATTGATGATTGGATCATTATCTTTGAGCGCGTGTTGAGTTTTTGTTAGCACGCTGTGGGGGTCCTGTTTAATTTAAACTTCATATATTGACAGCCTCCATATCGCAGTTGGCGAATAGCCGGCTGTGAAACGACAGGCCGTGGGTTCGATTCCCACACTGGGACAAATGTTTGTGTGACATACATACATTTGTGTCCGAGATTTGGGTGTTGTGAGACCGAAAGTCCCTCGTAATCCCTGATACCCACAACACAAGAGTCGTATCTTAGTGTGAGGTCAGGGCTATATGTGTGACTGATGGGTGTTATTTATTTTTTCACTGCTCAATTTAATGTTATGTTAATCTTGATTTTAAATTATCTATTTTAATTCTACATCTATTACTAAATACTACTACTAGCTCTGTATTAAACATTGTCCCATTGCTGTGCCGGACCTCTTCTACTAATGAGAGGGGTTAGGCCTTAGTCCAACACGCTGGCCTAATTCGGGTTAACTTCACATTTCTTTGAAATTCTTATGATGATACCCAGGTATGCAGGATTCCTCACGATAATAATCTATCACATTTGATAAAGACTCGTATAGCAACAGCTAGTAACAACTCACTGTAACTAAAATACCTTCGCAGAGGATTTACCTATATGGTATAAAACTTCAATCAATTATTCTTTTAGCTCAGGATTTTAAACGATCACATAACTTCCAAGCAGTATAAAACCAATTTGTCCTTATACTGTACACTTCTGATTCATATATAAGCTCACGTCTATACCCGAACGGGTGGCAGAAGTGCACCATAGCAACACAGGTCCCGTCCCGTGATATAATATGGGACGCCTAGCCGTACCAGATTACCTAAGAATTCTCATAAGAATTTCGAATGTATGTGAAGTCTACCAACCCGCATTAGGCCAGCGTGGTGGACTAAGGCCTAACACCTCCTTAGTAGAGAAGGCCCGTGCCCAGCACTGGGACAATGTTTAATACAGGGCTGGTATTGTTATTATTATTACTTAATATTTTGATCGCGCCGCGTCAAACGCCACCACTGTGAACATGCCTCTATTTTTCTTCAAAGGATTGTGGTCACAAAATAAATTATACTTACAAAATACTTAAAATATTAAATAGTCGTTGACGGCTATTACCGTCTTACGTTACACAAACGAAACAGTCAATATTCTCATTTAAAACCAACACTAACTTTTAACCACACAACTACTCAATTGTTTACCTACACATTGACTGGTCGTTAAACTTGGTACACTAATAAATTCTCATCGACAACTGGGTAGCGTTCGGGAGTTTCACGGATATTGCTCAAACCTTACAGTTAGTTCATTAACAGTAAGTTAGCGGTGATGCGATAATTTGATGACATAATGTTACCATAAAATGCTCTGTGAATATAAAAAGCTTTCATTTTATTACAACCTAAATAGTGTCGTAAGTTTATGGGTGTTGGTTGTGACGAAAGGTTCTGTCCCTTATTATGTAATGAAGGAATAGGCAACAATTTTGGTATGGATATGAGCAAAAGTATACTATAGAGTTTTATTGCTCGGTTTTTGTGAAAGATAACATTGTGAGGAAACCAGTATCTGAAGTCTAAGAATCGGTATTTAGCGTGGAACATGGCTAACATAAGCTTTTTGAGTAGAAGGGGTCCGTACCCAGCAGCGCACCAGTGTATGAGTTGTATTATTATCCTACAAATCCTACTAATATTATAAATGCGAATGTTTGGATGGATGGATGTTTGTTACTCAATCAGGTTACAACGGCTCGACGGATCTGGTTGAAAATTGGCACAGAGATAGATTGTAGTCTGGAATAGCACATATGCCACGCTAATCCCGGAAAAATGTACGGTTCCAGGGGGATAGTTTTGTTTTACACAGAGCAGAGATCCACGTGATTTTATGCATAGAGTTAGTTGAGGGGCTTCTTTTTATACCTTAAAATGCACGGTTCCTACGGGATAGCATTATACAGGAAGATGTAATAGCTTAAGAGGTCTCCATGGATTTTATACCGTTTCTTCCAAAAATAACCACCACGCGGGCGTAGCCGCGGTCAAAAGCTAGTTTTACTATAATTTTCAAAATGTATTATTAGATTGCACTTTCTTCGTGGAAAAATGAAATTATCTACACTCTATACCGTCTACAAACATAATCGAAACTGGGTCGAAATTAAAATAATGTCTACAGAGAATATTGATTGGAGTTTTTGCAATGCGGTTCATCTGGTATTGGCGGTAGCAAATATTTGAACATTTTTGTGCAATATTATTTCTTTTTTTTTCAGTGATATTTATAGCGTGCCATTAGTTGAGCACCACTGACGTAGGCTGGAAATAAAAGCCTTTAGTTATAAAATGTACGTTCATCCAATTGTTTGAAATCTCTGCCTTTTATGTTATTATCGCTGAGACTATGGAACGAAGTGTTTTATGTTCTGTTAATACTGCAATCGTAAACTTGTTTCCTGTGCAGATATACAATGTCAATAAGACGTGAGAGACTTTGTGTAATCGCTATGCAGGCTTAGTGTTTTAGGAAGTTAGGCATTAAAGCAATATATTATAGTTCTTGATACCCACGATACAGGTTTTACATAGTGTGGGGTCAGAACTATGTGTGTGACTGTTGGGTGTATTTATTATTTATATAAATAAATAAAACAGGTGCTCCAGAGCGCAGCGGGCAAGAAGCCGGCTGGGGAACCAGATGCAGTGGGTTCGATTCCCACACCGAGACAAATATTTGTGTGACAGACACACATTTGTTTCGGCTCTGGGTGTTGTGCGACCGTAGCCCCTCGTAGTTCTTGATACCCACGATACAGGTTTACCTAAGGTGAGATCAGAAATGTGTGTGTGACTGTTGGGTGTATTTATTATATTATTATTATATACCTTTGATAAAAGCTTGTACTAGGAAAACATTCCTAAACCACGATACCACTCGGAAACAAAGTCAAATATTACTTCATACAAGAATAGCCGCAACGAGACATCTGGCATCTGACACAGATGACATAACATTTGAAGCTATCTTCGTAGACCGCGGAGAGAATGTGCGATCCTGTTGATATCTTTATCGGACGTCGACTTGATGTTTTATAACTACAGGTATTTTTATTGCTTTTTAAGAGCTGGTGTTTTCGGGGTATTTATTATTATAGTTAATTTAAGTTGTTAGATTTTATTGTTATGGGAATAAAGATAAACCAGCAAGGTCTTTTGATAGTAAACGATCACCGCTTCCCATAAACGCATACAATACCAGAGAAATTATGTATGCCTTCTTAGTTTTATAACCCTGCGGTAACCAATAATATCACTGACTATACGAAAGCCAATAGTAAACTGTTCCTTCCCATTGGTCTTCTGTGAAATCACTGACGAAAGCCAACAGTAGTCCATTCCCGTTGGTCTTCTGTGGGGCATCCAGGTAACACTACGCAACACTATACTAGACCAGGATTTATCAACTCATATGGTAGGATAACTAAATCGAGTAAATCATCCATTTGTAATTAGCTATTGCCCTCAGCTTCGCATGTATAACATAAATATGAAATGGAAATCCTATAGAAAAAGGCATATTCAGTTTTGCTAGTATTTTCTGGATAACTTTAGTTTTTTTATGTTTCGGACTATTACGAACGTTCAAATAATAGTCAAATCAATTCTTCTCGGGTTATTGATTAGCTTACAAACGAACAGCACTTAGTTTTTATTTATAAACAAAGATAGATGAAGCAATTACACGTGGCTAGATAGATACTAATCCAATATAAATCTAATGATTTCGTAACGGTGAGCAGCGCTCGGTTGTGCTCTGACATTGCCAAAGCTAATGAGGGTTGATTGCTTACCATCAAGCAGACCGTTTCGCTCAACTTCCAGCAAAACAATGTCCACTTAGCAGTCTTCACGTAATCTTTATTTAACGCCGAATGAAAAATAAACTAATGCAATGTGTTCACCGCTTTAACACTAACTGTTAACACGTAGATACTGCACTTTTGAAGTTTAATCCAGCGTGTACCGTTGATGTTGATTTATTAATAAACAAACTAAGAAGGTATCTAATGAGAGATTGCTAAGACGTGTTGCAATGAAAACTGCATACAAATTGAGTAATATACATTCCTGTATGGACGGGTAGGCAGAGCAAACTACATAGTTAAGGCTGTACATTGACAATGACCTTACCATTTGTCCGCTAACCACCTCATACAGTTATCGACTGTGTTTTTCTTTATCCTGGCACGGCAAAGTGACCACACTGCACCTGATGGTAAGCGCAGTGCCGTCCAATTAGAGTAGCAGTAGCAAGGAAAATCTATCCCTTTTTTTTTTTGTCGCGGGGAAAGCGTTTTATTACTGCCGCCCGCTCCGGAGGGAAGCGGATTAAGAATAAAACGGGTATGCTGGACTAGCCGGTCTTACGGCCCAGCATCCCCCTCGCACGGATGATGGCTATCCGTGCTGCCGCTGGGCCGAGTCCCTAACCCCTATGTACAACCCACCCGACACTACCAGCTAAAACCCCGCGGTGGCCTTCTTCGGCGCTTACGGAGCGATCCCGGGGTATTCTAAGGAGTACTAGAATTGCAGCCGGAATCGCCCCTGCGCGGTGCTGCGTAACAGCCCATCTCCATGGAGGGCTAAGGAGCCCCCGCGCACCGAACAACGACAGCGAACGAGGCCTTACCACACGCGCTGCCGTCCATCTCGGGGTCGCACGATGCTCCGTATTTGGGAGTGCATCGATACGGGCTGACAGCCCTCCGCTGCGCGCCCGCGACCCCCGATGGCCCCTATTAGTCGCCTCGTACGACAGGCAGGGGTTACCGTGGTGGAATTCAAACGCCCCCATCCCACAGGGCGGGAGACGCCAGTCAGTCGTCCACCTGGCGCCTCCTACGTCTTCTCTGGCGGCGGGAGGGATCATATCGTTCCCGATCCCTCTCAGCACTCTCCTTCTGCGAGATGACGTTCTCGCAGAAGTGGGCCACCGCACGCCAGGACCTCCGGCTGGCGACCATGGACGACACCACGGCCGGCAGCGAGAGGTCTCCTCCAACGACTGCTCTGAGAGCGCTGCGCTCTTCGTCCCAGGCTGGGCACTCCTCCAACGTATGTTGGGCCGTGTCCTCGCGGCAGTTGCCACAGTGGTGGCACACGGCGGACACCTCCTTTCCGATCCGACACAGGAACGAACCGAAACACCCATGGTCCGTTAATACCTGTGTCAGTCGGAACGTAGGCGCCCCGTGGCGCCTGTCTAGCCATCTCTTTAGGACAGGACGCACAGCCGCGACAGTCCTCAAGCCCGCAGTCGGGCTCTCCAGCCTGGTATGCCACTCCTCCACGGCGGTTCTGCGAAACCGGGCCGCAATCTCCCTCGGGGCCAGTCTCTCCTGACGGCGGCTGGACGCCTCCTCCCGCCAGAGGAACGCTGACGAGAGGAGTTTGGCGTCCAACTCCCAAGGGAGTGTGCCGGCTAATACGCAGGCCGCCTCGTGGGAGACCGTGCGGTAGCCCCTTACTATTCGCTGCGCCACCAAACGCTGCGGTTTGCGCAGCAGGGCGACGCAGCGGGCGTTAAGGGACTCGGCCCATACGGGACATCCGTACAGGGCCATTGACCGCACGACTCCAGCGTATAAACTTCGGCAAGGGCTATTAGGTCCCTCCAGGTTCGGCAGCAGGCGTCCGAGCGCGCCCGCCGCCCGCACCAATTTCGGCGACAACTCCTTGAAATGGGCACGGAAATCCCACCGGCTGTCCAGAATCAATCCCAAGTACTTCATTTTACAGCCGATGGGAATCCGCACCCCCTCCACACTTATGTGGGGCTCAAAAGGTGGCCGAATCCGAGGCCTGTGAAAACAAAGGGCCTCGGTTTTGTTGAGGGCCACCTTAAGGCCCAGTCGCCGAATCCTGCCCACCACCTGTTCGGTTGCGAACGAGGCGAGCAGGGTGGCCTCCTGGAAAGACCTGGCCGACGCTGTCACTAGTGTGTCGTCCGCATAACAGACGACAGCGACACCTCGGGGGTAGGTACCACGGAGCACCCAATCGTAGCCGATGTTCCACAAGAGAGGGCCCAAGACTGAGCCCTGTGGAACACCGCAGGCCATCGCTCTTCGGTGCCAACCGTTGGCGCCCGGATACACTATGTATCTATCTGAGAGATACGAGTGCACCAGGCGCCGAAGATACGGTGGCACCACGTGGTATCGCAGTGCTTCCATTATGCAGGCCCAGGGTAGAGTGTTAAACGCGTTGGCGATGTCTAGAGACACCGCCACCACCACATCACCCCGAGCCACTGAATCCTCCGCTTGTGCCTTGACCCGCAAAATCGCGTGTATTGTCGATCGGCCTTGCCGGAACCCGTACTGGCATTGTGCCAGGTCCGGCCCGACCCCTTCAAGATGCTCGACGAGGCGAGCGTGAACAATACGCTCGAAGAGCTTGCAGACCTCATCGAGCAACACGATGGGCCGGTAGGCCGATGGCGACTCTGCGGGCCGCCCCTCCTTCTTGAGCAGGACCAATTTCCCAGTTTTCCACTGAGATGGAAAACGGCCCTGCTCCAGACACGCGGAGAACAGGCCACGGAGCCTAGTACCCAGATGCTCGACGGCTAACACCCATGCACGCCCGGGGATACCGTCGAGACCCGGGGCCGTCTTCTTGCCCCGTAGCCGAAGCACCACCGCCCGAAATTCTTCGGGCGATACCTCCGAAACAACCCTTGCCGAACTTAACGACGATGGCGTCGATAAATGTGACGCCATCGCTGGGGGAGTGACATTCACAGTGGCAGGGAACAAAGCTGCGACGACCTCTTCAACTAGATCGCCCCGGAGACTCTGAGTCAGTGGGGGCGCCCATGGGCGATACCGTCTCATCGCCACGCGATATGGACGCCCCCAAGGGTCGTTATCAAGAGTTCCCCGGAACTCCTTCTGAGCTGCAGACTTTGCCCTTGCTATTGCCACGCGCAGCGCTCTCTTAGCCTCCCTGTGGAGACCGTGAAGTAGCCGTTCCTGGTCCTCGTCGCCGGGAAGACGGACCCGACGACGACGGTGTCTGGCGAGACGACGAAGGGCGGCGACGCAGGAGACACGTAACCGCATAAGTTCCGCCGACCACCAGAACACCTGGCGCTTCTCGGGAAGACGTCGGACTCGGGGCATGGCCGCGTCACAGACGCGCGACATCGCTGCCCCGAACCACGCCGCCTCCTGCTCGACCTGCATCGGTGCCTCCGGTGCAGGGAGCCACGCCTGGGCCAGTGCGGCCTCCTTCAGGGCCTCAACATCGAGGCGTTTTACAGACCAACGCGGGCCGTCCGACCGCGGGCCAGTCGGTCCTCCACTGGACTGGGGGTTAGGGGACAAGCAGACGTCGAACCGAATGTATCGGTGATCCGACAACGTCTCCTCGTCCACCAGAACTCTCCAGTCACGGACACGGCGGGCAATAGCTGGGGTGGCAAACGTGAGGTCCACCACCGATCCGCCATTATGCCGCACGCACGTGTTAACCGACCCGCGATTCACGACGGCCAGGTTGGCCGAGATCGCCCATTCCTCCAGGGCCTCGCCTCGCCTGCTGGTGACCGACGAACCCCAAGCCAGAGACTTGGCGTTGAAGTCGCCGGCAACGAGAACGGGGCGAGGCTGACTGCCTTGCACCACCAGGGCCCCTAGCCGAGCGAGAAAGTGCTCGAACTCGGCCAGGGATCTATTGGGGGAGAAAAAGGAAAATCTATCCCCTGCTACTCAACACAATCATGCCGGCCTACTTCTTCACACTACGCCATGGCCAAGAAGGTGAAGAAGAGGTTCTTGTGTCAGAGTACTCAGAAGGCCGCAAAACAGCCAATCATCGTTCCCCAACTCTAAACCCCCAACAAAAATCAGATGAACACTAGCTGATCCCGGAACGCGTCACACTTGCGTGTGCCACTATAGCGGGTTTTACACCCTATGTACGTTGCTATTCGGGCGGATATGAATATCCTACCACCAGCAAAGTTCAGTTAGAGTATCAAGTACCTAGAGATAACTATACCTCAATACTCCATACAATCATACCGGCCTGCTGAGAAGCTTCTGTGCACTACGCCTGCTACGAGTTTCGGGCATGCGAGATACGTTTTTGATGCCTTTTATCTGTTGCTTACATGTTATATTGAATAGCGGTAAATCAACTTAATTTGGCTAAACGGTTGTCTCATTTACATATTGATTTGTTGTTTACAATTAAAAACATTGATAATTGGCACACGAAACTGTCGTTTATGTATTTATAAACATTTGGCATTAAAAGGAGGTTGTTAGACCAGATAATTTATTACCTGTATTGCTTCCGTGAGAAAATTGATTTATTAACATTGTCAACGTCCAGTAAAACAGGTTAGGAATTTACTTTTTCTTTTCAACAATAAAGGCGCTGATGGTAGGATATATACGTCCGGATAGCGACCACCGTACACAGGTTTTGCGGCCTTCCGTGTAATCTACACTAGACCCTCGACCGCTTCTTCACCTACTGGTCCATGGCGTAGTGTGAAGAAGTAGACCGGCATGATTGTGTTGAGTAGCAAGGTATAGATTGTTTCTCGCTACTCGATACTCTAATTGGACGTCACTGCGCTTACCATCAGATGCAGTGTGGCCACTATGCCGTGCCAGGATAAAAAAAGGTGAACATCGATCGGTGATTTCGTTCAGAAAAGCCTTGAACATATTTAGGTAATACAATATCCGCTCTACGAAGGCAATAAATCTCATTTAATTTCTTTAAAACGCATTAATAGTTATGTAATATGTTAAAAACGTACCATTACTGGCGGGAAGTGAATTATTTTGTGTTTGAATTAATCACTAATTTAGTGAACTTATTTTTTGTAATTGTGTAATTTTTCGGTTTACCTTGAGCTCTGTTCCTATTTTTATATATGATTAGAATATTATGTTCAGGTGGACAGTCTATTTATGAAGAAAAAATAAGATCGTTATCACTAAACAGTTTAAATGGTATTCATGTTTTATGGAATTATATCTACGCAATGCTACAATAGTATATTAACATAGATATGAATTAAAATATACGTTGGCTTATCTTATCGCCAAAATTCTTATCGGTCAAAGATAGGAAGTAAAACCCATGCAACATTTATTAAATACTTAACACTGTATTCAGTGTTTGAGGCCACGATTTCTTCCGTAAGGCGCGGGTTTCTGTATCAGCCAGTGTCAAGTATAAAAAATTAACTTTCATATAATTTTCGTCAATGAAGTCCTAAGAATTTAGAATTTGTAACCTTAATATTTCGGAAATAAAGTTGATTTTGGCTAGTATTTATTTTTACTCCCTATTTATTACCTTTTTCCGAACACCGGTGTCCTTGTGATACTTGAGAGGATGTCCTTGTTTTAATGTTAAAAACAAGTCACGTTCAAGTCCAAACGACGCCTAAGTATAGCTCGCTTTACTGGCTTTCTAAGCTTTTGGCTGCACGAAAACACCGTATTATATCATTCGCTCTATGACACCATTTTTCACATTAATATTTAAGGAAACACATCTGCAAAATATAAAGATGCTTCACATGATTATACTGCTTTCCCGCCAAAAACTTTCCAAAGATGTTAAGCTCATAACTATGAGTTACACAAAATTCAATGTCTTCAAATAAGAACAGTGCCTGCACACTTTTGTGGTACAGAAATAGACAATATCTTTGGACGGACTCTTGAATTGAAAAGACCTACCACATAGTAAAGGTGTTAATGAGTAATCTAAACCAACAAGATGCTGATGCACTCGGGCGTTGTCCAAATGTTTACACTGCTCGCGGGGTACGTAAGCGATGGAGCGGAAAACACTACTGCAACCGTTACGTGTTTACACTGCTGCTATGAGTGTGGCTATGTCGAAATGGAATGTTGGATTTGTTTTAAATTAAGTTATCCGCTATATGATTCGCAAAGTTGGATAATTACATAATTAATAATTTCAGGCACACAGATAGTACCCATCCCTAGGTCACACCTGTATCGTGGGTACCAAGAACTACGAGGAACTACGATTCCAGAACACAGACACGAAACAAATATTTGTGAATCACGCAATACATTTGTATCGACGTGGGCATCGAACTCACGGCCTCTCGTTTCACCCGGCTACTCACGCTAGGCCACGGAGGCGGTCAATACTTCTGTTTTTAGAGTTCCAAGCATCTCTCACCAACCGTTATTCAAATAAATCGATTATCTTTCTACTCTATAAACGATCGTCTTGGTGATATTTAAAATAAAATATTATCACACCTTATATTGGTGTATACTTGTTTCTATGGCGCTGTAGCCATCTATCAGAGATTAGCATGACCAGCTTTTTGAAGGTCGAAACGTCAAAGGAATTGGAGTACGTAATTCACATAAGGACCACTCTTATGTATTCTCTGTCATCGCTCATTTCTTCCGGATCAGAAAGTCGTTTGGTACATAAACAAAATTGGTGACGTAATTACGGATGCATAAAATGGACATCGATATTGGAGGTTAATTTGGAAAGGCAAGTTAAAAAACGTTTACGAGTCTTGTGTGTATCAAATTGTATTGCAATTAATGGCTCATGATGAGAAATACAAATATTTTTTATATATTTAAAATATATAGTAAAAATATCGAGTGTCGAACTATCCTCTCCCTTGCCTCTTAAATAACTAAGTATAGGTTTTGAAAAAAAAACAGGAAATACAGTGTCTCACATAGACACAACTGTTAAAGTAGATTATGCACACAAAAATGTAGTCAAAATAGACCTGGCCAGATTATTCCTTCCTAATACTTTCAAATATTAATGATAAAAAATGCGTGGGATCCGAATAACTGGTAGGCATACTTTAATTATATTGTTTAGCTAATATTGGTCCGTTATTAATACAAAGACCGGCAAGCACCACAATTATAACACGTTTACTTGCACGTACTGCTGTTTGAAAAACGGAATAACCAGTTCCCGAATGTGTACCTGTAAGAGCATTAAACTCCCAAAACTAGATAGAATTTTAGTGTCAAACAGGTTTTGATGTCATAAACCATATACGGATTCTTATATTAAATAACAGTATATTAGCGTATTTACTATTATTAGAAATACCGAAGGTATAACTGAAGTATTTAGGAGACTAGTTGGGGGTAGTTAATAATGACAACCAAAGTGGGAGTAGTAAATGTTTAATATAAAACAGAGTGCCTTCCGCGCTCCGGTGTTCAGTTGGTTCAGTTCAGTTTAGTTGAGTGGAAGACAAGACGATAGCCAGTATATTCGTGGTTCGGTGTAGTAAGTGTAAATGGTAATTATAATGGTAATCAGTTCAATGGCGTTGTTCAGTTTAAAAGGGTAATGCTGGTAGATTAATTATAAAGATAAGCCTTAAAGTGAATCCTGACATGCGTGTGTGTTTATATTAAGCACTGAGATGTGTAACAGTGTCGTGTAAATCAATCAATAAATTATAAATATTGTATTTGTGCCTTTTAAATATCCATTTTGCATAGATTTGTTGATGTTGCTAACAAGTAGCTTATTATCATGTCTAGAATCTTCTATCTTATCAAGATATCGACTAAGTTATTTTTATCGCTGCCCTACATTCTCAATGATGTATCAATAGATATAAGGATAAGGAAGCCTCACATAAGAAAGCTTCGAAGTAAACCTGGAGTAGGATAATTTGCAAACGAATAGAATACGTAAAAGAAACCCTTTTGCGAAAACAGAATCAAAATTGCTTGATAATTGAGGTCACAATATTTATTTCAAATATCGATATGAGCAAAAATGCTTGCGTAGTGGGAACATATAACTATCTCCCTCGCACAACAGCACAGTAATGGCCATTCTGAGAACCGTGACGTCGCGGAACATATCATGCATCCTTTTACTGTTATTTCACAATTACCCCTTCCAGCAGATATGAATGGCGTGTAATTTACTTATTTTTGTTCGGATTCATAAAATTATTTCGGTAATAGGATTTAGGTAATGTAACTTGTTGATTAAGTTAATAAAAAAAACGTGTCAACTACCCTATTGACGATTGCCGTAACTACGTTTTCCTATTTTGTTTCATAACAGTATCAATATTATCATTTAAGTTAAGAAATTAAATAGTTTTACTTATATTTAAATAAAATTATTTAATATGAATCAGCCCGGATTCTGGAATTGTTCCCGGTATGGCTATAGGCTCGTCCCCTATCACATTATGGGACCGTAATAAATTCGGCGAAAAGTGGGTATACTAGTTACGCCTTTGCCTACCTCTTCGGGGATTATAGGCGTGAGTGTGTATGTATGTATGAATCTAAATACTCAGCACGAATTGTCATTGCTTGACCTAGGATTTGAACCCAGAATCTTACCAGATTCTAAACTAAATACATTTAAAGCAATAAGGTGAAATAATTAAAAGCATATTAACAACAACACCGATAACAAGCAAACTAAGTTAATCGTGTCATTAAGATAAACTGCGTCTGAGACAAATTGATGGATACAATTAAGGACGGACATTAGAGGCAAGTCGTAGTGTCGGGCGTCGATGACTGTATTAAGAATGTAGATAATCATATTTAACAGTAGATAAATACTAGTGAGAATAAGTGATAGATTTTGTTAATACGTCTTTATTAGAATATTATATATGTCTGCCCAAAATACATGTCATTAAGACGCACTTAACCATAAAAACACGTTGCACTAATCAAATACATAAAATGAACTTTGACAGCATCGTGGCCTTAAGGGCGAGTAGCCGCTTGTCAGACAGATAAATGTTTGTGTGACAGACTGATATTTCGGGTCTGGGTGTTGGGACCGTAGTCCTTCGTAGTTCTTGATACCCACGATACAGGTTTTACCTAGTGTGAGGTCAGAACTATGTATGTGACTGTTGGGTGTAATTATTTATTTTTTTAAAAACCTTTTCACCATAATACATACATGGTATAAAAGTGTGTCAACTTATATCGATTCATGAGTAAAACACGTGAACACATCAAGTACTTATCAATAAAATCCTCCACTAATAAGGTAAATTACTAATTTCGATGGCAATGTCGGGTTCTCAGAAATGGCGATAAATGGCGCCGACGCTATGGAATTAATAAGAACTTCAGAGAATAACGACCGGATAGGGCGAGCGTGAGTCGATGCAACAGTTTCTCGTATTAAAACTTTTACTCAGAATGGATAATGTATGTGCGACGTTTGGAAGTTCCACCTGGATGGTTAATATATAATTATAAAACAAAACAGTCACACACATAGCACCGACACACTAAGATACGAGTCTTGTGTTGTGGGTATCGGGAGACGCACGAGAGACGCACGGTCTCACAACACCCAGACCCCGGACATAAATATATGTCTGTCACACAAACATTTGTCCCGGTGTGGGAATCGAACCCACAGCCTCTAGTTTCACAGCCGGCTACTCGCCAACTACGCCACGGAGGCTGTCGATTTCTACAGTATCTGTAGATTTTATGTGTGAATTACACCGTTGGGAGACGTTTGTTCAGTAAACCATAGATGATTTCAAACGGTAATCTAATGATTATATTTACTTTTACCTTCACTTCGAAAATGCCCACTGGTCTGAGAAGTGACTAAAAACTCAGCTGTTGGTCTTTTGTCTTTAAAAATTAAATACAGTCAAAATATTTATTGAATCCATAAAATGTTATAAGTACATACATGCCTACCCGGCAGAGATGAAACCAGTACACCCACTTTTCGACGAATTTCAGTCCTATAATGTGATTGGGGGCGAGTCTATCGCCATACTAAGTAGTTTTAAATAGAAAAACCCAATATCACGTTACCCAACCCGGGGAAGAGATCTCAGCACAGCAGTCGTAAGGCATGCAATTAGAACTGCTCCACTGAGGAAGTGACACTTCCACTTAAAATATAGTTTTTTTTATTCTGGCACGGCAAAGTTACTACACTGCCCCTGATGGTAAGCGCAGTGCCGTCCAATTAGAATATCACGTAACTAGAGACAATCTATCCCTCGCTACTCAACACAATCATGCCGGCCTGTAGCTTCTTCACACTACGTCATGGGGCAAGAAGGTGAATAAGCGGTCGAAGGTCTAGTGTCAGAATACTCAAAAGGCCGCAATACGGATGTACACTGGCTGATCCCGGAACACACAACACACTTGCGTGTGCCACTATGGCGGGTTTTACACCCAGTGTACTGTGGTCGCTATCCGGGCAGATACGTATATCCTACCACCAGCAAAATAGTGAAACTGATGTATTAACTTAATGTTATTTTCTTATTCCCAGATGGCGTAGCGTAATGGAGGGTGAGTGCTCGGAGGGCGTAGAGGGCTGGCTCCTGGTGCGAGTCCACGTGCCCGAGCTGAACGTCCAGAAGAGCCTGCAGTTCCCGCGAGACCAGCTCATATGGGACGTGAAGCAGCAGTGTCTCGCCGCCTTGCCGAAGGTCAGTATTTATAAAAACCTTAGCCAATATTGATTCAAACCATCGTGTCACCGTGTAACCATTTCCAATAATGGAAGTGGTTCTTTTCCTTACTATTGCGTAAAAATCCGTGTGCGCCTCCGCAAACATATTGTATGCTCTACAACACCACGACAGATCCAACAGTATCCTAAACGCGTTATTGGACACACAAATCGCTGTACGCTTTCTGCGTAAAACTGGTCCAAAGACTGCACGTGTAAACATGGCAGAATGCTTTAAAGAGAGTGACTTTTACTTGATTTGTACAAAGTGCAAATCTTCGAACCAGCATGTTACATCGAACAACCAGCGACCGGCGTTCCCTCTCTATGGGTTTCATTTGTTTTAGTTGTAAAATACGTTAAAAATGTAGAGTTGTGAACCTATGCTTCTTAAAAATGCTTTTACGATTTCAGACCCAATCCAATTTGCTAGTTACCTATAAATATGTGACATTACTACAATGATACTATGATTATGTAAACAAATTGTAACATACTCTACCGAATAATTCATAATAACTCGATACAAATTAGGTATCAACGTATGCGTTGATTTCAACTTAAATACCATACATACAAAAAATAGGTATGCGCTTTGAATGTAAGAAAGTTTTAATTATTATAAACAGGAATGCATTATACTCAACATACACTTTTAATTTAATTATATTCATTCTTTTGCGAGGCGATGGCAACCGCGGACAGTACATCGGCTGTTGCTGGGGTGATTGTTTAAAACATATTAATACGTTAAGAGAAAGCTTTCTTCCCATTTTTGAATATATTGTCATTTGAGTGTCAGATTTGACATAATTGGGGATTATGTGGAGGAAAGCTAAAATTTATTTATGTTTATTTATGTTATTTATTAACTTAATTCATCAAAACACACGAGTACTCATCGCACATAAGACATTGGCGGAATTGTCGTCATCGGCACCATTTGCCATTCATCAAAAATTGAATTGAATTATGTTAATATGTGTTTCAAGTAAATAAAATAAATCATGTATTGCTTACGTTCATACTGCCAATGTCAAACAACACATTCTAATAACATTTACACGCTCGCAGCTTACGGAATGCAACAAAATAAAAAAGTACAATGATTGTAGAGCTAAAAAACAAAAGAAACCTAATAACGTTCGAAAGTAAAAAAATATTTAAAGATGACTACGACTATTGGGAGACAACATAAGTTGTCTCCCAATAGTTGTTTTTTTATTGTGGGTAATGGATCTACTTATGTAGAAAAAATAAAATAAAATACTATAAAAAAACTCAATCATTAGACATATTGTATCTTTATTATGTAATATTTCAAATGAAACTTATCGTATAATACGCCCAATTGTTCATATAAAACCTGTACTATTCTATTCCTGCGAACGAAGCCGCAGGCTAAACAATTAATACGCAATCGGCATTGTCGGCAAATAAGATTGATACCGTTGCTTAAGATAAGGTTCGGACGTAACAACTATTCAAGTAATCGAATAATCGATCTTACATTTCGAATGCCCTGATTCGATAGTATTAATTCGATTACTATTACACCATACTTTATATCTTACCATGACAGATGTAGCAATTTTATTATGCAAGGTGACAACTAGCAGAGCCGTAATGACATCCGAAACAAAAAAAAAATCACCGACCCTTGGTTTTATTGGCCTCTTACATCCCCCGACACAAGCGACAATGACATCCGAAACAAAAAATAAATGTTTTCAACGACCCTTGGTTTTATTGACCCCTAACGCCTGACACAAGTGACGACACAAAGTTTAAATACACTCAACACCGCTAAGGTGTTAGGGGTTAAAGTCAACGTCAATGACCTTGAGGTCTGTAGTCAATGCGGTCACAACAGAGCTACCTCAACGTCAACCGCGCGGCCGAGTTCCAGAGTAGCGGTACAGTTTTTAATTATATTTGTTATCAGCAACACAAATGTAAAATAGTTCTTTAATAAGAGATTTTAATGTAATATAGAGCACGGATGAATAGTTGAGTATTATAAAAAAAATATCTCAAAAATAGTCTTGTTATCAATCTCCATTTCTTTAATATCAGCACACATTAGGGGACATCCATTAATTACGTGAGCTATTTTTCTATCAATTTGGACTCCTCCTTCCTCTTGTTGAGGTTTAGTGACATTTGATGGGACCCCCCTCTCATTT
Source organism: Laothoe populi (assembly GCA_905220505.1). Lineage (NCBI taxonomy): Eukaryota > Metazoa > Arthropoda > Insecta > Lepidoptera > Sphingidae > Laothoe > Laothoe populi. Next base: position 18,194,691 of record HG992153.1, on the reverse strand, counting down.
CTGTAAGATTTACGCTCGAGTTGTAAAAGGACTACATTTATTTTTAAATAAGAAAAATATTAGAACGTTAGTTAAAACTGATTTATTTAAAATGATAAAATATATTTAGATAAATCATATTATCCATATAATTATTTATTTTTCAAATGTTAGCGTTAGATTTTCTATAATGATCAAGTTTCAATGAGATTTTTGCTGAACATCCCTGTCATGTATGTATCTAATGTCTCTTATTTTTCTGGTATTGTGGAAGTTCATGGACAGTGAAGACCACTTACCTTCAGGTGACTCACTTATTCGTTCGTCGCCCTTTGCTATAAAAACACCTCAAGGCCGTTTCAACGTACTCGAAAACAATGAAATAAATCCGTTTGCACGATCCGATGAATTGTAAAAATATCTTTATGGTAAAATTCGTTACACTTTTACACAATTCGCTACAATTTCATTTATTAACCCACATTCGTGAATTACAAATTGCGAGAACGCACGAATTATTCAAAAGATTATGAGTGCATACTTACATGTGGTAAGTATGCACTTGTATAAAATATTTACTCGTTATTTATACAAGCAGTAAATTTAAGTTATGAAGTATCTTTGCATAACAAAAATTTTAAATATTGCACAACCAACATTTTAAAAATGGAACACTTGTTGAGGTGAGGACCTCACCAGGTGTTCCACTGGTACACATACCGTATTCAATATGGCAATAGTGGGAAGAGGAAAGCGAAATACAGTTAGGGAATAGGGCAAAAGGGATAATTATAGGACCAATAAAATAATGAAAAATATAGATAATCCCATCCACCAATTTACAGAAGTTTAGCTGCCTCGGTACATTTGTAATTGTGATATTAGATTTTTCTATCACGGAATACTCAGTATCAGCCCGAAGAATATTGTGCCCAGTATGGCGATAGGCTCGCACCCTACCAGTCCGTGGGAATAACCTCGGTGAAATGTGGGTGTACTGGCTACGCCTCAGCCCTTCGGGGGTTGCAGGCATGAGTAATGGCGTAGTAAAAGTTTAGTATTACATTAGCTTGATATTATGGTACTTGTATTTTTCTCTATTATACTTATCATACATAAGCACGCATGATCTTGTCCTATAATACACGTGATTTCTCCAATAAGAAAACGAGCCGACACACCTATGACACCGTTTACTATATTATTAACACTTAACATAACAGGTTTAAAACTTTCGCTTATTTAGATTCTTTTGTAAAATATTATTCAATGTTACAACTTCACGGTAAGTAAGTAGGTCATAACACTTGGCCATGAACTCCTTTGACATATTGTATGAGTAAAACAATACGTGTGGATAATTCTTTTTAAGGCTGCAATGTAAGCTAAATCGCAATGTTCTCAGAAATTTCTGAGAAATCTGATCCAATAGCTATACAAAAATACATATGCAATATAGCTTGATTAAACTAAAGTAAAAGCCATCAACTGAGAAAAAGGAGTCACTATTGTTATTTATTAATGTGAACAAAATTGACCGTTGAATCGATTTATTAACTTTAGTATCCTGGCACGGCAAAGTGACACTGCACCTGATGGTAAACGCTGTGCCGTCCAGTTAGAGTATCAAGTAGCGAGAGACAATCTATCCATCGCTACTAAACACAATCATTCCGGCCTTCTGAGTAGCTTCTTCAAACCACGCCTAAAGGACCCAGTATTATATGAAAGGGCTTGATATCCTATTGGTCGAATATAAAGATCATGATTAACGCACACTCTGAAAGTAGTTTATTCAGAATAAGCGACTGAATAAATATCAATTTTTTTTTAATAGACGATTTTTTTTTTCAAAAATAATTAACACTCAGGTAAATAATAGTCACCCTTTAATTTAACGTTCAAGACAAACGAAACTGAAATATAACTCGATGCGATAAAGTCTTTTCTAAATGCAATAATAAACGAACACTTTAAAAAATCAAATAATAAAAATTTATTACGAACTTTATGTCGAAAATTAGTACAACTAATTTCATAAAAAACAATATTTATATTCATCGCAGTCTAATTTCAATACATGAATGAAGTAAATTGGGGTGTCTGAGGATGCGAGTTATTCCCGTGACACGTAGTATACACGCTTATATTGTGATTAGGTCAGCAAATCTCTCACGAATTTCTTGAAACTTGTAATTTTAACAATTACGTCACAGCCTTACCGTCTTACTACCTTTCGGACGCCGACATGTTCCAATTTCAAATTTTAAATGTATAATTACGCAATGTACCTACCATCTGTCAGGTGTGAACGAGATAAATAAATACACCCAACAGTCACACACATAGTACTGACCCCACACTAAGATACTAGTATAGTGTCTTCGATATCAAATTCAAATAATATTCAAATCTGAAACAAATATTTCTGGATAACAAATCGGTCAATCGAATCGGTTATAAAGCTACTTGCTATAAGCTATTTGCAAAGCTTTTAGTATAAAATGATCCAATTCGGTAAATCGGCGGCACATAGGCCTAGGATATTTATATGATATAGGACAATATTCAAAAATGACAATATTACTATTGTTTAACAACTTAATTACATATACTTATACACTCACGCCTATGATCCCCGAAGGAATAGGCAGAGGTGTAACCAGTACACCCACTTTTGGTAGAATGTATTACGGTTCCATAAGTGATAGGGGACGAGCCTATCCCCATACCGGGCTCAATTCCAATCTTCGGACTGATACTGAGTATTTCTAAATAGAAACCCCCAATATGACTTTCCCGACCTGGGGGATCGAACCCGAGACCTCCCCACAGTAGTCGTTACGCATGCGCAATTATAACTGCGCTACCGAGGTAGTCTTAAGTTCGACTTTAAATTATTAAACATTTTTAAAGAAACCTTACTCATGGTCAATGGCGTCAAGCTTAGTAAACGAATCCTTTTAAGTTGACAGCGTAGGAGGAAAATTATCGTCAAAATAATTTTTTTGTTTCAATGTACTTTATTTAAATCATACATTAACGGTTCTTACAATTATGTATTCAACGCGCACAATTTTACAGCCTCCATGCTCGGCGGATGAATAACCGGCTGTACAACCAGAGGGCGTGAGATAGATGCCCGTGCCAAGACAAATATTTGTGTAATGCACACATATTTATTTCGGGTCTGGGTGTTGTTAAGCCTAAAGTCTCTCGTAGTTCCTGATACTCACGACCCAAGACTGTGTGTGACTGTTGGCTGTATTCATTTATATTTATCCAACCAACGGAGATCAATTAAAATGACAGAAACCTTACAAATGGTTCATAAATATATTATGTCTTTGCATTCTAAAATCAATTAATCTCAATCGATGTTCAAACTTGTATTGATTCAATCCGGTACTCGGCCATTGCGTGCAATCGAGTTATCAGAGACATAAAATAAACTAGCTGTTGCTTGCGGCTCCGCCCGCGTGGAGGTCATTCATAAGGTCATGCTTGGGAGAAAAAGTATACAATACAAAATACCAATTTTCAGGCGTTCAACTTCAAAAATGTCGGATTTTCATACAAACTTTCATCCCCTAGATTACCCCCTTTGGGATGGAATTTCCAAAAATCCTGTAATATAATTTTTTTATTTTTAACTAAAAGGCTAAATACTATTTTTCATGAATTTAACTTCAGAAACGACGGATTTTCACACAAACTTTCATCCCCTATTTTACCCTCTTAGGGTTGGTATTTCCAAAAACCCTTCCTTAGTGGATGCCTAAGTCATAAAAGACACCTACTGTCAAAATTTCAAGTCTCTAACCCCAGCCGTTTAGGCTGTGCGTTGATCGATCAGTCAGTCAGTCAGTCAGTTTCTTCATTTATAGATACAGATTGAAGGCAGAAGACGCACATCAAATGAGTTAATCAAATTCGCGAACCCTATACTCATATAAATATTCATTTGAGTTTCTTAGTGTGTGTCCTCTTCATGACATATTGGAGCGTTATAACTACATGTCTTAAGACCTAGGATTAAAGGCCGTAATTATCATTAATAAATAAGCATAATAAATTATGAAGATTCGTATTACGGTGTTTAATAATAACTTGTTTATATTATATGAATACTGGATTGGAATTTAGAATCTTTAAAGTCTAATATTCTAATCATTGTTTCACTTTATTATCTTCCTACTTTGTTGATTTTGCCCTATATTCACCAATAGGAGGCTACATTACCCCTAAATGATATACCTAGGTTTTTTTCATTACGGTAAAAGTTTTCAGTAAGACTTTCACATAAGCACAGCTGCGAGTAAAAGCAACCTTACTTGCTTGTAATAACATATCGATTGTATTACATCTACTATCCAAATATTATCATGATATTTAACTTAAAAATAGATTAAAAAATATGACACTGGCATTATTACGTTTAACATACTACTTTTTTATTTGATAATAGTTTCCCCATCGTGTTTTATGGAAATATGCTGACTTTATTACTATGCTTCATACATTATTACAATTAATACCTACAATACTATACCGTTATTTTAATAGTATTGTATTAATTACAAATAATACAATACTAAACCGTTATTTTAATAGTATTGTATTAATTACAAATAATACAATACTAAACCGTTATTTTAATAGTATTGTATTAATTACAAATAATACAATACTATACCGTTATTTTAATAGTATTGTATTAATTACAAATAATACAATACTAAACCGTTATTTTAATAGTATTGTATTAATTACAAATAATACAATACTAAACCGTTATTTTAATAGTATTGTATTAATTACAAATAATACAATACTAAACCGTTATTTTAATAGTATTGTATTAATTACAAATAATACAATACTAAACCGTTATTTTAATAGTATTGTATTTATTACAAATAATACAATAATATACCGTTATTATTTTTCTTTTAGTTTATCACAAACACGTTTACGAATAAATCCAGTCGATGAACCAACTAAGATTATATTTCCAGCGGGTTCCGTAAGCCTTGTGTGACAATTGCCGATTTCCGTCTTAATGTCTCCCCTGCAGATGAACGGATGGAAATGTTTGCACAGCACTTTAATCAACGCCCCAATTAAAATTTGAATTGTTCATTGACTGTGTGTTAACTTCTAATATTTATTGAAATGTTGAAGGCAATGTGATTGTAAAAGTGAATAAATGACTATGTTTTCGTAGGGTTGTAGTTATGAGGGCAAACACATACATATAATTATAACACATTTTTATCAAAGTTTGAATGTATAAAGTTTTATTCAATATTTTCACTAATCATTATCCCGTTTTTTTCATTCTTTTTCAATAATTTACCTTTGAATGAAAAAACTTACTATCGTGAGGTAATATATACATTTATGTTAACGCAAAAGGTTAAAATTAAAATATTAAATGGATTTTGAGGAAATGTAAGGAATGATCGTTGGTTTTTTTTTATATTTCAATTTATAAGTATTGCCTAAATATTTTTTTAATTTAAATTCAACGTGGCCGATAAATTACGGAGATTGTGCAAACACGGCTACTAGCAAAACATAAGTTTAATTTACTCACGGTTCGAGTAAAGACGCACCTATATTTATTAGTATCAACTTTATGAACAGCTTTTATGTTATAATAACTAATATTAATATTTCATTTTTAATAGTTTTTCATTAACTTTAAAAGCATTGGTGGACAGAACTCTCTCGGTAGTCCTCATTAATATAATAACAAAGAACAATACATGTCAACGTTAAATATAATTTAGTTTTCGTCATACGGCGTTCAGTAACGTGAATCTGAAATGGGGTCACAGAAGAGAAATAACTGATTTAATTTTGATTTAAAACCTTTGTTATTGCGCATTTATAGTCTCGTAAAGTAACTGGTTATTGGATTTAGTTTAATCAAAAGTTAAAATTCGTTTTTGAGAGCAGCAAAGTAGTCCCCTGATCCTGAATTCCGAAATACGCTTTAATTGAAATAAAACTAATTTTACAGATTTCATTATGGGTTCCGCAAATTTTGTTTTATTTCAATGTGTAATTTTACATAAACTTTAACTTATGTTTTAATCTCTTAATTCTCGTCTGGTGAAGATCATTTACTATCAGGTTACCTACTTGCTCAATTATAGGCCCTTGATAAAACATGCAAATAATAATCGATCGTGCAATAAAAATAAAATTATATAATATTAGGGTATTTACTAATATTACAAATACCGAAGGTATAACTGAGGTATTTAGGAGACTAGTTGAGGGTAGTTAATAATGACAACCAAAGTGCGAGTAGTAAATGTTTAATATATAAATAAAAATTAAACCGCCTTCAAAAAAACCCAGACACAACTAAAAAGCAAAAAATAATTGGTTACATTTAAATCAATTAGTTATATGCAATTTAAATCAATTATTTTTGGAGTCGGTGCCGGTGTTGTTTTCTTTACTTTCAGATTTATAAAAACCAAGTCTGGATCTATTTTATATTTTTTTGTATGCCTGATTATTCTGTTTTTTCCATGTTTTGGCTGGCACCGACTCCAAATAATTGATTTAAATTGCATATAACTAATTGATTTAAATGTAACCAATTATTTTTTGCTTTTTAGTTGTGTCTGGGTTTTTTTGAAGGCGGTTTAATTTTTATTTAAAAAGTAATAATTTATTTTTTGCTTTTTAGTGGTAAATTATATAAAATCGGTTAAAAGCTGCTGAAGATATTAGAATTTACGTGTATTTTAATTTTATCACCCCCCTCCCTCACCCCCACCCCTTTTACCCTCTCTCACTGAAACTTAACTTTTATAATGAACGTAATGCAAAAAGAACCACTGGAATACTACTTAATTTTAAGGAGTTACCCTCTCCAGCTCCGAAGATATTCATCAGATCTTCACCATATTTTTATGGGACCAAATGACAAGCACCAGCTTTCAATCAAAGAAAGAATGGTCGAAATCGGTTCACACAGTACAGAGAAACGAGGTAACAAACATAAAAAAAAAAAAGCAACATACAGTCGAATTGAGAACCTCCTCCTTTTTTTGAAGTCGGTTAAAAACAGAGTGCCTTCCGCGCTCCGGTGTTCAGTTCAGTTGTTTTGGATATTCGTGGTTCGTTCGCGGGGTAGTAAGTGTATCAATGTTTAAACAGTTCAATGGCCGTTTAGTTCAGCTTAAAGGGTAATGCTGGTATATTAATTATAAAGAGAAGCCTTGAGTGAATCCTGACATGCGTGTGTGTTAATATTAAGCACTGAGATGTGTAACAGTGCCGTGTAAATCAATCAATAAGTTATAAACTTTATATTTGTGCCTTTTAAATATACATCTTGTATAGTTTTATTGGTGTTCCTAACAATACAATATGCGGAAATACCGAATGTCGAAAATTAAGAACGTAAATTGCCAAGTACTGACCCGGTTAAGGTATTTTGCCTTAAAAACGCTTCGCGTAGGTGGGGGCCACACAACATGGTTTATTTTGAGGAAATATGTGCGTATTTTATTAAACAAGTTTTGTTCCACCTACTCTAATCCGTAGGTAGGATTACATCAAGACGGAACTAAATATATTAGACATCTTTCATGATCTGTAATACAAAGTAAAATGTAGCAGTCAAAGTATATTCCATAACTCATTGAATCAATACTCATAATTTCCAACGCATTTGTACACATGTCGGAAAAATGATGGACCGACAACAGTCCAACACTCTACATTTCAAACCTGTTCCCACAATACCGTTGTGGCAGTAATTTGTTAAATTACACTCTAGTACGGTCACGCTGCATCGAACATCGACTATCGGACGTCTTATCGATTATTTGCATCACTCAAACACGCCGTGAACTTTCGCACTAGAACTGCTCTAAATCGACTTCGGTGTCGGACGCGATAAACTTGTCCAACGGCAACGGTGACATGACTAATTTGAAATTGGAATAGACCATTCTATTTTTAAATTAACTGTTAATTTTTTCTTATTATGAATATTATGCAGACTTTTATATTTTGAAACGGTTTGATACAAGTATAGTTATTACATTTATCTATATAGTTCGTAATATTTTTGGATGTATCAGGGTGACGGCGGTCTTAAATATTCATGTTGTTTTATATAATGTATGTATATTTAGCTATGAAATATGTGTAAAAAAATATTAAAATATATATTTATTAATATATTATTATTGTTTCCGGTGCCTTCGATGAACCGCAGGTGGCCACTTGGTACAGGGTACGTTTTTGCAAAACCTCGTATTATGATGATATGCATGAATCAAACGTGATTCACTTTAGAATGGATGAAACACGTGTACAAACGTATCCGACTGCATGCTATTAAATAACTATTATGAAGGAATAGCTATTTCCTCAGACAGGAATGCATTGACACTCTTCTGGAAAATTGGATCTATACTTACAATTTGTCAATTGCACATTTCCTTCTTAGTAAAATCGTCCAATTGCTAATCCAGGAGGATGATTGTCAAAATTTATCGGAATTCTGACGATATCAGAACGTGAGAATATGCCTTCAAAATTAGTAATAAATGTGATAGCATGACTTACTTCCCGTATGTACAAGGCATCTTGCATGATTGTACCCTGTTAATAAATACTTCCAATCTAGCCTGTTTATGGCCAAAAAAATGTGCTAAAATTCAAATATATTACTGTCACATTAAAGTATATGTGTATATGGAGCATGTGACTGATATTTTCCTATATTACCTTTCTAGTAATCTACACGACAGGTAAGTTAGTTTATGTTAATTAAACAAAGGAGAAAACCCATCATTATGAAACGAAAATAAGCAATGTTACTTTACTGTATTAAGTTTTTAGATTAGCGTATCAATGAAGACCATGACGTAAATGTCATTATTGAAATGAACTATATAACAACGCCAGTTGACAACAACTACAATATTAGATCTATGCTCTGCCTTCATGACATTTTTTTCAGAGATAAATAGCATTTTGGGAGCTTATCTTTCCTGGAATTTAATATAACAGTAGAATCTGCATCGAAATTTATTCAGCCGCTTTAACGCGATTCGCAATAAACAACAATACTATTAAATTATTAATGATAATATCTTTATTATTACGATATTAAAAAAACAAGTTACATTGTCAAGGCATGGCTTGGATCGTGGGCAATCACTTTAAATAAATAAAAAAGTGTTTACGGATGTGTTTGAATATTAGAAACCTAGTACAAATGAACATTTTTGTTTAATCACCGCCACCAGATCCGTCATTACTTATTTCATCCCGAAAAGGAATTCAAATCTACACTCCTGTTTATGGTCGTCTACCCCAGTATAAAAATTAAATACTGGTCATTAATGAGCGCAACCCTCGAGAATCCTGGACTGGCTATTTTTAAAATGACTACAATAGTCCGAACAAAGTTATTACAGAAAGAAAAATGTTGCTGGGTAAAATTTTAAAGGGCTATCGTTCTATGGAGTTTCTGCCTTTCCGATAAAGCTAACCACGCCTGCAAAGCTGTGGTCCAAAAATAGTATTTTTATAAACATACCCCAACAACAGTCATCACGAAACCCGACGTTCTACTTTCAAATAGCCTCTATTTCGCATACAACTGGACACTTTTCTAACAACACTCTTTGTTGCGTTATTTTCTCGAGGGTACTCTGCATATTCGTGCCATTGTGTCCCTGGCGGTCCATTTTCGCACTCGTAAGGGTTCCGTCCAAATGGTACATCCATTTGCGTCGTATTGGTGTCAAGTAAGTGTTGTTTTGTATGTTTAGCGGGGTTTTGTTCTGCCATGGTTTAGAGATGAGGTATTTCTTGTATGAAAATTGTTTTCAAAATATAAATGTCCAAAACTCTTAGTTTAGGTGTTATAATCTCAGTATGTTTCTGATCATCTGCATCATCTTCCTATGTTTTTACTACCTGAATTAGGTGTCCCTAAATATACACCGTTAAGGTAGATTTTTGCATCATTCGTAAATGATCGCCCATCGTAGGTCATCTATTGCCAACTTTCATGAAATGAATTGGTCATTTTGACTTGTAAAAAAATCCTTTTCCAATCGATAGTATTGATATACCGATTCCCTAGTAACATTAATTTAACACTTTTCTTTACATAACTTGATGGCTAAAGGCTTAAAGTCAACAATATTGGCCTTCTTTTTGGTATAAGAACAACATGTGGTTCTGGGTTAGTTACTGAACTGTAGCCTAATGGAAGTCTAAATATAGATATTCTAAAAAATAAACTAGACATTATTGACTACAGCTTGACCACAATCAATCAAATGTCTCATAAAAAACTGACGTGTAGTGACATTAGCTTAGCCCTCGCACATCTGATTCTTATGGGCGTTAGCTAAGTAACCACTTAACGTAGCTGGAATCCATCTGCTATTTTGACAAAGACATCAGCTGTCAAAGGTACATCCTGCCAAAATGAAAATGAAAAAAAAAGCATTTAAACGTAGACAAAGTAGATAAAATCTAGTTTACTCTAACAAGCATATAGATTCGTTCATTGATCCAGTTCAATTAATCAAAAGATAAGTAAGGCATTGTTTAATATTCAATAAGTTTGGTATCAATGTTTACGCTAATGAATTCGTTAAGGTATAGAATCGTATCTAAGCAAGTTTTAACCTGAATTCATAAGTTCTAGTCAATATATAATTCTTAGGTTATAAATAGGAGCAACGTACTTATACTTTATCGTATACTAAAGTTCACTACACTGTAAAAGGCCGATAAATTTGTTAAGTTCATTTATACAAGCCTGTAAATTATAATTTAATGTACGTAATAAATTGGAGTTTATAAATTACATTCTTAATATAAAATATAATTTTTAATTTTGGCTAATAAATTTTGACTGCCTCGGTAGCGCAGTTGTAATTGCGCATGCATTTACGACTGCTATGCTGAGGTCTCGGGTTCGATCCCCGGGTCGGGTAAAGTGATGTTGGGTTTTTCTATCCAGAAATTCCCAGTATTAGCCCGGAGTCTGGAATCTGCGCCCGGTATGGCGATAGGCTCGCCCCCTATCACATCATGGGACCGAAATTTGGCGAAAAGTGGGTGTACTAGTTACACCTCTGCCCACCCCTTCGGGGATTACAGGTGTGAGTGTATATATATTAATTTTGGCTAATGTTGATTGTTTGTATCCAAAAGACATTGCATTTATAATCAGAATTTTCGTAATATAATATATGAATATTAACGGTAGGCAGCGGCTTTGCTGTGCCCTGGTATTGCAGAAGTCTATGGGCGGCGGTGACTACTTACCATCAGGTGGCACGTCTGCTCGACAGCCTATCGAGCCACTAAAAAAAATGATATTCAGATCTAGTCTCGGAGTAAAGAATGTCGCAATTGGCATACAACGTCTTCTTTATTTTTCATCAACGTCAATCGCGACATTGTATTGAAATAAAATTCAAGTAATAACGTTTTCTAAATGTTATTTATAAAAACCATTTTTAGTCATTTCATAATGTAATCTCTGTTCGATCAACATTAAGTTTGTGTCAACTAATTACGAGAATTGACTCTCAGATTGTTAAACTTAAGCCATTACAGATAGTAATAGCAGTAGGTAAAGTAGTTTGCAACTTTTAAATTTATCATTATTGGTATGTTATCAAGTTTATTACAGTGTGTTTTATCTCCATTATATTTTATAAATTGAGCACTTCCTGTACCACCTTTTATTGTAAACTCTCTGCAAATACCAAGGTAAGTAGTTAACCTTTCTAAAAGAACATTAACCGCGACTACAGTCTAAATAGCTCAACTATGATTATGATTTTATACGTAAACATATACTTACTAAATATTATACTAAAAATGAGTACTTTAAATCGACATGAATGCACCAAAAGATTAATGAAAGTAAATGAAGCTGGTGTGTTAGGATCGTGCAAAGGGGAAATATGTAGTCTCTGCAAACCCCTATGGGATAAAGGTGTCATAATATGTATGTAAATGTACTAAATGTAACGGATTATATTCTTTCTGTCTCGGTTTGGTGTCCGGGTACGCCTTTCTACTTAGTATCTCTCTTTAACAAACATTGCAAAAACATGAAATGTCATTATTACAAAGTACAATCAAATCAAGGCTGAACAAATTTGAATGAAATTTGGCACACAAATAATTTATTAGCTATATAAAAATATTAGGTTCTTTATAAATTCACTACTAGGTAGATATAGAAAGATATAACATGGTAATGCCTCCATGAATTTTATTTCTTTTCTACCAAAAATTCTACACTGGTGGAACCGCGAGCAACAGCTAGAAAGAAGCATATTACTGTTCAAATTAAATTTATATATTTTTTTTATTATTTTCACCCATTAATATACGCATCTATTAATTTCTACAAAGCGACAGTTCGACACGGACCATTTGCACAATTTAATGCATTACTTTGAAGTTTAAAGCTGGTGGTGCTACTAATGGACAAATGAGGCGCTTACCATAAGACAAACGGTTTTCTGCTCTCGTCTCTAAAATACAAAAACTACATTCCTTTATAGTCTATCCAAAGGATACATAAATAGAATGAATACTCAAGACTTGAATATACCACTGTAGATGAATTCCATTATTTACCTAGTTCTAGTTATTCTGCAAATAAGGTACTTTCTTTGAACAAAGGAAGATCGTATCTGGGTTAAGCTGAATAGGACGAAATATTTGATGAAAGGCTATCTTGAATATTGCTCGGAGAATAATACATTTCTGATCGTTATCTCTATACTTTATACTTCGTCACGGTAAATCTTCATAAGAAACATATTTTCAATAGTCTTTATTCTTCGCATAGATATATATCTGAATAGACAACTCTAGTGCTTAATTCTGTACCAAATCAAGTCATTTTTTTGTATCTGCTACTATGTCACAAGAGTAGTTTAATGTCAAGAAACACCCTTAAACTTAAGAATAGCTTACAAAACTTTACGTAATATTTCATGTGTTTGTGTGACTTAATACTGTAACGTTGAAGGCAGACTAAATGAGATTACGCATGCGCAAGACCTCATACTTAGCCTGGCACGCGATATGGGGTACACGCGATGTCTATTTAGTTCTACGTCTAGAGTTAGTCTTTTTGATCTTTTGAGAATAAGTTACAGCATCAGCACCTTGCTAAGTGAATGGATTTAAAATTCATTGTTTTTGCCAGTAAATTCCGATGGCAATTTATTTTAAGGTCGATTCAAACTATAATTAATTACGTTAGGCTATCTGGCGCTGCAGACGCGTAGTCGGCTTTAAACTTTTTTTTGTTTCGCGTCTTGCAGGACCATAGTCCCTCGTAGTTCTTGATACGCACGATACAGATTTGACTTAAAATGAAGCCTGGACTACGTGGGACTGTTAGGTAAGAACATGCTAGTTTTTGTCCATGCCAACTAAAAAAATAATTATTCTCGACGTGTGATTCGTACCAATACTCTACTCGTCTCACAGTTATACGCTGTTAAACGTGAGGCGAACTAAATAATCCAATTACAACTATTAAGTCCCAGCCAATAAACACATGCAATGTTCGTTCTTATCGGCCTGAATAACTAGATACTAAACTAGATTTTAATTAAATTCTCCACTCCAATTATCTAATAGCTGGTTGAAATACGTGTATGTTTCCGTTCCATAGATCCTAGATAATATATAAAATAGTATAACCAAAGGTATGTAAAGGGTTTTTCAGTAGAACCACGTTACAGATAGTTATATCTGTCTGCGGGCGATTAAAATAAGTACGATTTGCGTTGTAGCCAGATTTATCAGCATAAACGGACCACTACTGTACTGCCACTGACTCGAAGATAATTAACGTTGACAGTTTACCGTTGTTTTGTATGAATAGCTGACATTCCAAGTTCCCAAATATTGCACCAATCCGGAGTAATGTGGAGAAAAGCAAGAAAGATTACAATTTACTAGAATATACTACACATAAGCAGCTAGTTGGTTGCGGTACGGTAGTTCGAAACCCAAATGGCATACACCTCTGAATTTTCTAAAGTTACGTGTGCGTTAAATGTTAATTATCGCTTGCTTTAACGATGAAGGAAAACATCGTGAGGAAACCTGCATACCTGAGAATACTTATCAGAATGTCGAAGGTATGTGAAGTCTACCAACCCGCAGTAGGCCAGCGACCAGGGTGGTAGACTAAGGCCTAACCCCTCTGAATAGTAGAGGAGGCCCGTGCCCAGCAGTGGGACAATGTTTAATACAGGGCTTGTATTATTATTATATTTTACTACACTGATATCGAACGCTCATTTAGTGTACTTTTATTTAAAAAAACCGCCTAAACCATAAGTTATAAAATTGAGGAATACATATGAAATGCTTATTCCTCTCAATCCATTCTCGATATTGTAGTACCCACTCAGACACAACGCCAACGATTGCCCATAAAATAATTCTCATGAATACAGCCGAAAATTCGATAACAATCGGAATACAAGACAAATATTGGGATTAATATGAAAGCTCGGTCGGTGGAGTGGAATAAAGGCGCATTTACATTTCGGCGCGATGAATCCGGTTTTATCACGTGTGCATTATGTTTTTTCACGAGAGAAATTAGGTCGGCGAAATCCCCGTTTATTTTTGAGACTAGGCGTTTATGATTCATATCATATAACAAACGGGTTTGTATTGTTGCCCTAATAATACTAGCCCTGTATTAAACAATGTCCCACTGCTGGGCACGGGCCTCCTCTACTAATGAGAGGGGTTAGGCCTTAGTCCACCACGCTGGCCTAATGCGGATTGGTAGACTTCACATACCTTCTGCACATACATAAGCAATTGTTGCTCTGTATGCATCATATTTTTCGAATCATACTGCCGCACTCAGAGAGCATCCTTGAATTAGCTTTAAGTGACAATTAGTTGATCGACATTAAATCTTTTAACGGTCACTCTCAAAGTCAGAATATTATCCTTAATACACTTTCACATTTAAGTATGCATAGTGCGTCAAACTCATCAAGTTATGTGTTGCCTTAAAGAACTTGATAAATTCGTTTATTACAGTAAAACTAATGGAGGAATAATTTATACTGAGTGATGTAATTTTTAAACCTTCCTAATGGATGGGTTAATGATTGATTCTGAGCACGGCATATTATTTGAAATTAAAATATGATACATGCTTGCGTACCTACTTGGTGATGTGATAGTTAAGTTGAACATTTAATTGAATATATGACAAGAAGCCTTCGTTGGCTTGCCATGTCATATCTGTCACCTCTTTATTCCCAAAAGAGCAACATCAGGCGCCATTCATAAACTTTTGGGATATGTAGAATATTAGTGTCTACTACGTTATGTACGCGGACCCGCGTGAAATTTAAATTCTTACTGGAAACTCACTTTGAATAAGAATGTAAAATATCCTCTAGAACTCAGAGATATAGCTTCCTATCTATAACATAAACTCACAAACATCACCTGTTCATAATATTTGTATAGATTTATCTCTGCGTGTATGTCATATTTCTAAGAATTTACGATGGTGGCAAACAAGCTTACGGCCCGCCTGATAGTAAGCAGTTACCGTAGCCTATGGACGTTCGCCACACCAGGAGCATCACATGCGCGTTCCCGATTGATTAAGCCTATAGGATTTCCACATAATTATTTTTTATCCTTTTTAAACTCTTGTTTATCTGGAAAATATGATATTTCTTCAAGGCATACATATGTAATTATCGATAATAATAATATAATAATACTAGCCCTGTATTAAATATTGTCCCACTGCTGGGCACGGGCCTCCTCTACTAATGAGAGGGGTTAGGCCTTAGTCCACCACGCTGGCCTAATGCGGGTTGGCAGACTTCACATACTTTCGAAAAATTCTCAAATATTATTAATATAATTATCGATAGTAATGCAAAAATATTCGCATACAAACATTCCAATACAAGGCCGTCTTGTTTCACTGAGCGATGTTTAAAACTGGAATTGTGTATGTCGTGAAAAAGGTGATTCGAAAGAAAATATGGACATACGGAAAAGTTGAAGGACGTTTTATCGGTTCGAAAATACATTATGCGGTTCCACATTCACTTTCGATACGTGCCTATAAGTTTTAAGTGGGTCTTATGCCTTCGGGAATAAAATAAACACCAAACAGTCATACACATAGTCCTGACTCTACAGTAAGATATGAGCCTTGTGTCGTTGGTACCTATCAGGAACGAGAGACTTTCGGACTAACAACACCCAGACCCGAAATAAGTATCTATGGATCACAAAAGTATTTATTTATTTATTAAGGACAGCCAGTAGTTGTTACAAATAAACTTAAAACTATAACATATAAAGGAACAAATATCGAAAATATTTCTAACGCCTGTTTTTTTTTTATGTATCCATTATAAAAGGTGTATCAATAAATACACCCAACAGTCACACACATAATCCTGACCCCACACTATATCAAACCTGTATCATGGGTATCAACAACTACGAAGGACTACGATCCCACAACACCCAGACCTGAAACAAACATCTGTCTGTCAAACATTTGTCTCAGTGCGGGAATCGAACCCAACAACCGTCTACTTGCACGCTGGGCCACGTAGGCTGTCATAAAAATCTGTATTACATTATATCCTATGAATCCATTTAAACACACGTCTTAAATTATCGTAGTGTCTTTTATCATCACGGTCATCCTCCGTAAAATGTGTTAACAATTATATTTCTATAAGTTATATTAATTTGCTATTTATTATAAAACTATATAAAATACAATAATGGTGAAAAAATCACTAAGCTACAGCTCTAAAACATATTTTAAGGTTCTCTTGTTATTATTTTGCCAAAGTTTTGCCATTATACTTGTTATTTATTAACTGCATTGAATTAGGTTAATATAAAAATATCATAAAAGTTATATTATGCACCTATTAATGTTGTTGAATAAAAACATAAAAAACACCGTGAGAAAATCTCCACACATCGAAATCATTCTAGAAGTATATTATCATTTAAATAGCCTTTTTTATCTGTCTAATATAATATGTTTTTATTAATAATTATAAAAGTGCAAAAAACATGCCATGTAATAAAATAAATCTATTCATTATATGACTGGTCTCTTTTTAAATCTAATTAAAACTCGACTGACGCTATCTTATTAAAGGATCCTTTTTTATGAACATCCGTCAAAAATAATGGAAGATAAAACAACTTTACCATCTTAAGACAATTCAATGTCATTCAGACGTTCACAACAATTTTATCAGATGGACTTTCAATAATAACTTAAGGTAATACAAATACCTTATTTGAATATTGCGAAAATATTACTTTTTATGCCGTTATGTAAAAAGAACAAAATATATTTTATCCCAAAAAAGGATGACGTCGTTCATATTGTTTATGATTCAATACATTCGTATATTACATGCAAAGGAGATTGATCAGGAATATATGGACCACGGTACAAGTTTGCGTCAATTCCAAAGAAGTACGTTTTTGGAATTGGAACGCGGGTTTCCATGTTTTTTGTGCAATAATAATATTTTTTGTGTAAACTGTAGGTATATAAATATTTAAACGTAAGACTAGGTAGCATGGTCGATTGACTATAGCCTGTCCTTTGGACGAATATGAAAAACGTAATAAAGTATTACGTCAATGAACACTGGTGTCATTTTTAATCAATAATAACAACACAGACATTCTGTTTGCCAGACGACTTCAAAAATAAAGAAATTAATTTAAATATAATTTTTATCTTGAGGCGCGAGAAAAAGCAGTACCAAGAATGGGCATTCTCCTTTTGTTAATGCCCTTCAAGGTGTAATATTTGAAAGTAATGATCTAACACTGATGGACAGAATCAACTTTGTTCATAATGGTTTCTTATGCGTACACGAATACTACACATTGAAATAAAACAAATTTTATGGATTTTATCGCGGTTTAAAGAACGGTAAAACTTTACGCTATCCTTTGGTGACGAAATACAACTCAGTCCGCCCCATGACCACGTGGGCTGTAAAGTTTCCGAAAAAGTAAAAAAAAAACAATTAGTTTGATAATAAATACACCCAACAGTCACATACTTAGTTCTGACCCCACAATAAATAAAACTTGTATCGTGGGTATCAAGAACTTCGAGGGACTACGGTCCCACAACACCTAGACCCCGAACACAAATATCTGTCTGTCACACAAACATTTGTCCCGGTGTGGGAATCGAACCCACGGTCCCTCGTTTCACAGCCAATAATTATACCGTTATTTATATTATAGCCAATATTTATATCTAGGTATACATATAAATGGATTATATATAGGTAACCAATGTACCATGTACATAAGGTATAATGAAAAGGTTCTGATGAAACGCGATCCAGCTCTGTTTCAATAATCGAGAACTCCATGATCACTTTTTCAGTAATTGAATATATCATATTAACAGCCTTCGTACTAGACGATGATTACAAAACAGGATTATGATTAAGAATAATGCTAAGTTTAAAAGTGGTAGAGCCACGCTGTAGACATATTTGTCTACAGCATGAATGGGCCTGCTCGACCGGGGTAGTACCACTGTCTCACAGAAAATCAACGTAAAGTGACAGTTTACTGTCGCGTTTCGTATGGTAAGTGAGATATTCAGAGGCCCAGATTCCCCCTTCCCTTCCCTAATCCCTATTCCTGTCCTTAAGGCCGACAGCGCATACGTGATACTTTCGGTATTGTGGATGTTCATGGGCGGTGGAGATCACTTAACATTAGGTGACCCACTGGCTCGTTTATCGGACTATGATATAAAAAAAATAAGTTCAGAACCTCAAGATATATTATGCAAATGAAACTATTGACACGCATTAGCAAATAAATTGGAAAATCGCAAAAGATAATTTAAATTTGACTTAGATTTAGACTTGGGGATCGAACCCATTCGATCCCCAAGTCGGGTAAAGTGATATTGGGTTTTTCGGAGCCCGGAGTCTCGATCTGTGCCCGGTATGGCGATCGCCCGCTATCACATTCTGGAACCGGAATAAATTCGGCGAAAAGTGGGTGTACTTGTTACACCTCTGAGGCGTGAGTGTACATGTATGTAATAATTAATTAACGATGTTAAAACTTAGCACCCGACGGTCATAATCCTAATCCCACACTAGGATAATCTGTAACACTACGAAAAGCTTACGTCAACACCCAGACCCGACACATATACTTCACTCAAGTGTTTTATGCGAGGAACAAATCGCGACCACTCGTTTCACAGCCGACTGCATCTGCAACCTGTCAGTTTATAAAAAAAAATAAAAATCTGTTATTTATTTTTTGGCCTTTGCGTAAGACGTTTATTATGAATTGATATTGTAATTTATACTCGACCTTGGGATAAGCTTTTGTGATCAATGTCAAAGTCGATCGCACGAACATTTTGGGAATATCTTAATCTCCTCGACACCGAACTACATCGCAAATTGCCTCGTAGTAATTTGCATACGCTCTAATTTTCCAATCCTTTCGAGGAAATGTTTGCATATAAATTATGTTTGTTATACAACTTCGTTTAAAGACTCACACACACTCAGCCTTACTAAAAATAGTCTTTCTGAAAGTGATTGTTTTCCACAGCCTCCATGCCTCAGCGTGCTAGTAGCTGGCTGTGAAACGAGAGGCGGTTCAATTTTCCAATCAAGACTAACGTTTGATACCAATATTTATTTCGCGTCTGTGTCTCGTAGTTTCTGATAGCTACGACACAAGACTCGTGTCTTAGTGTGGGTCTGGATTACGAGGATGTATTTATTTATTTTTATACGAGGGGTTGGCAAGGGAGCTATTTTGTTACCTAAGTGATCCCACTGGTATTTGAACCCCGGATCTCATCGGTTTCTTAGCTTAAACACGTTGCCTTTGAAAATAAAGCGATCGGCTTGACGTAATGCCTATTATGCTTATGGCCATGATACATCTAATCTTATTTGTAACTGCCAAACGTATTTAACAGCTCTTGAATCAACCAGTCTGTTATCCAAAATTTATATACAAACAACAATCCTAATATTGAATTAATATAAATATTTCCCCACTCGCTTCATAAATTCTTTTCATATTGAGTACGCATTCTATCCATACGTTAAATTATTGTATAAACGTTGTGTGGAATAAAGTTACATTTGTATGACAAGCATCGCGTGTTGACCGCAGGGAACCCCCAAGAGAACACTTTGGTCTCTTTTACCGCGCCAGAATAAAAAAAACAGTGGTCGGTGCACGCAGTTCACTCACTAAACCTAAATATGTGATGCACATATTTAATGCCTCTATTTACCTTAGAATAATATGCAGTGAATATAGATTCAGTATGAATCACTCGGTTACTGTGTTAAGGTGTTCGCGGTTCACTTCGACATCTGTGATAGTAGCAAGTTAAAAAGCTCGATCAGAAAAGTCGAAAAGTTCTCAGCTGGCCCGTTTTAACAATATAAGTCATTGGAGGATGGTAATCTCGAATACGAACCATTTTATCAATTCATTTAAGTTAGTAATTAAATGTTTATCAACAATAAAAAAAAACTAAGAAAAGCCTTAAAGTTTCTATATTTCCTACTTTCAAGTTCTTTCGTCCGATTAATAACTTTTTTTTATTTTTTTATCCTTGCACGCCAAAGTGACCGCACTTCACCTGATGATAAGCGCAGTACGGTCCAACGATCTATCCCCCGCTACTCAACACAAGAAGCCATGGGCAAGAAGGTGAAGAAGCGGTCGAGGGTCTATTGTCAGAGTACTTAGAAGGCCGCAAAATGGCCAACATTGTACCCCAACTCTAGACCCCCAAAAAACGGGATGTACACTGGCTGATCCCGGAACGCGACACACTTGCGTGTGCCACTATGGCGGGTTTTTCACCCTGTGTACGGTGCTGAAATAAATGCTAATGACGTATTTAAACATCATGTTTAGTGCTTACATAGTAGTTTCATACTCTATCAGGTGTTTTAAAAGCCACAATACCATTCTAAACTCTACAAAATGCCACGAAAAATTCCATTATTTTTTTACCTTTAAGCTACTTATCGCTAGGTACTATACGTGGAGTTTTTGTTACACACAGTACATATCTATAACCAAACATAAATTATAGTTAAAAAACATGCTTTAATAGCTAGTAGAGTTTTTTAACCTGGCACCGGATGGTAAGAGCAGTGCCGTCCAATTAGAGTATCAAGTAGCTACTCAACACAATCATCCGGCCGGCTTTTTCACACTACGCCATGGAGAAGAAAGTAAAGAAGCGGTCGAGGGTCTAGTCTCAGGGTACTCAGACGGACGCAAAACGGCCAAAACATCGAATCCCAACTCTAGGACCCCGGCAAAAACCGAATGTACACTGGCTGATCCCGGAACGCAACACACTTGCGTGTGCCACTATGGCGGGTTTTACACCCTGTGTATGGTGGTCACTATCCGGGCAGATATGAATATCCTACCAGCAGATTGTAAAAAAAGCGCGGGGTTATTATCAGGATATAGGAAAATATCAGCTATTGGTCACACTACACTCAGGATCATAGAATCTTTGCGTTTGATGTGCAAAATCGGCGGCTAACAAAATGTTAAATTGTACATTACCTTATGTCTACATTATTTTAGCCTCGACTGTTTTTAACCGACTTCAATAAAGGAGGAGGTTCTCAATTCGCTGGCATCTTTTTTTCAGTAATCGGGGAACATATATATGCCCGATTACTTGAAGACGCCTGGACCGATTCGAGAAACACTTTTTTTTGTTTAAAAGGGTATATTTCCCAGGGACCACCCATTAGAACCAAGTCAGGATCTGATGATTGGATCTCAGAAAAATCGATCGATCAAATTTTATAGGGACGCATTATTTGAAGTATACTGTATATAAGTGTACTTTTTATGTATTAAAAAACTTTTATCCTTAGAATTTCATAGTTTTTGATTACATTTTCAAAACACATTCTAAGTATAAAATTTAGGTACAAAACAAAACTCGTCAGGTAAGAAATGATATCATCGGCCGTTGACGCAGACGGAAAAATAAGGTTAATGCAATTTTACACAAACATTTAACATCATTACACATTCAAACAACCATTTTAGGTAAATATTTAAAACAAACTATTATTAATGGACCAATAATATTAATTTATTGAACATTATAAAGATTAGACTGCCTCGGTGGCGCAGTTGTAATTGCGCATGCGTTACGACTGCTGCTGTGCTGAGGTCTCGTGTTCGATCCCCGGGTCAGGTAAAGTGATACAGGGTTTTTCTATGTATGTATGTATGTATAAAGATTATAACTTCGCATCTTTTCTGTTAGCTTAATCTATTTAGCTAATAAACTGTAAATTATTCTATCAATAAGATTTAAAGCTGCTATTTAGAACGTAACTCCCATGGC
The DNA here is from genome assembly GCA_905220505.1 of Laothoe populi. NCBI lineage: Eukaryota > Metazoa > Arthropoda > Insecta > Lepidoptera > Sphingidae > Laothoe > Laothoe populi. The sequence continues at coordinate 18,172,208 of HG992153.1, read as the reverse complement.
TCTAAGCCTCCGTGACGCAGCGGGCGAATAGCCGGCTGTGAAACGAGAGGCAGTGGGTTCGTTTCCCGCACCGAGACAATTTTTTATGTGACAAACATACATTATTTATTATTAACAGTAGACAGCGGCTTTGACTGCTGATGACTAGACAGGGCTGTGCCCTCGCCTTGCAGAAGTCTATGGGCGACGGTGATTACTTACAATCAGGTGGCCCGTATGCTCGTCTGCCTTACCAGGCAGTAAAAAAAAAGTTGTTTCGAATTTCGTAGTTCTTGATACCCACACAAGTTTGACTTAGTGCGGGGTAGGGACTATGTTTGACAGTTGGGTGTATGTCTGGTATAGATTGAAACTAAAATTAGTTTTGTTATTGGTACACCCACTTGTGAATTTACGGGTGAAGCCAGAGGTAAGCCTTGATCGAAACCCACCTACCGACAATCTGCTCTAATTGTACACTTTCCACTTGTATACCTTCACGTGGGCGAAAATAATTGATATAAAGTATAATAAATAAAGATATGTTTGTTATTTATATATGTGTTGGCTATGTCGAAGAGAGGACTGGCGTAACATATGTTGCAGGATCAATTCCAACGCCCAAGGCTAACACGAACTTTGATGCTATGTCTATTGATGGCACATTGCTCGCCTTAACTGTCAAGAAAAAGATCAAGAAGAGAGATAACTGAGAATTATAAATACAAATTTTGAAGGTATATGAATACGTCCTAAATCTTCGCAAAAGAATATGTACCCAACAAAGACACAATATATAATACTTGCTGTTGCTCGCGGCTCCACCCGCGTGGAGGTTATTTTCGGGAGCAGAAGTATACAATCCAAGGAGTTGTCTAGCCTATATTAATCAGTGATAATGTGGCATTCAAATTGTGAAAGAATTTTTTAAATCGGTCTATTACTTTTTGAGCCAATTCATTACAAACATACTTACATACAAATCTTTCCTCTTTATAATATTAGTATAGACACGGTGAATAACAACAGTGGTTCACCATTTATACAAACCAAGGGATGGATATAACTTGACGTACCATGTGTTCATTAGCTGAACAGTGTTCTGCTTACTTCACTGGTAAAACCAGCGTACATTTATATGAACTAAAGACGTTTAATAAGGAGATTACGTCAGTCAAATACCGGTCCCAGGTATAGAAAATGAAAGATTCCGCATTTGTAATTTAAGATTTTTAATTAAAATAAGATTGTAAGATTTTTTTGCTAAATATGTATGTATAAATCTGATAGTTATTTGCTTCCTCATACATAATATAACGATCTTTCCATTGGGCTAGAGATTTTTATTTTACATATCACTGCTCCTCCAATTATTCTTTCACGTATTCTCGTCGGCTTAAAGAAGTTCTGAACTGTAATTTTAAAAATATTGCCATCCATTCTTCCGGTCCCTCACCATTAAGCTATTACAGCAATATTAGCCTATCTTTACTAAGATGTAAAGGAAAACATCGTGAGGAAACCTGCACATCTGAGAATTTTTCGAAGGTATGAGAAGTCTGCCAACCCGCATTAGGCCAGCGTGGTGGACTAAGGCCTAACTCCTCTCATTAGTAGAGGAGGCCCGTGCCCAGCAGTTAGGTAATGTTTAATACAGGGCTAGTATTATTATTACTGAGATGTACCTGGTTTACGTGGCCATCCAGTCCGTCTCCATCAGCATTAAACTATTACATATTAGCTTATCTTTATTAAGATATACCTGGTTTACTGGTCGAGTAGCCCTTGATGATTTACAGCTCTCAAAACATCATTTACTCGGTATGTATATGGCGATGTACTCGTCTCCTACATTGTAATTTAAGAGCGATCAAGTCTTTCAATATACGAAAGAGTGTATTAAACAGAGTCTATAACTTGAAGTCTTTAACCAGCTCGTAAAGCTATAAAGACAGTACCCTAAACACCCCCGTACGTAAAACTAAGTTTAAACCGAAGGTATATAAAATTCACGTTTTACAACCTATAAATTGTAAATTGTTTTTGTACTCACAGTATATTCTTATATAGAAATCAGGCTGCTTACCGCCATCATAACTAAGGCTTTTCCTTTACCTAGGTAATGAGGCGACCACGGTACAAGTAAGGAAATAACGAACAGTATGGTAATGTGACGGTTCAAAGTTTGAAGTTACCACTACTGTGTTTTTGTTATATATTTTAATTTCCATCCTCTGTTTACAAGTTTGATAGCTTGGATAACCTATTAAGCGCCAAAGAGCGCCAAATTAAGAGCCAAATGTTTCTGATCCACGAATATTTATTCCGGGTCTGGGCGTTGTGAGATAAGGTCTTCGTAGTTCCAGAAGGTATAAACCCACCATACAGGTTAAACTATTGAAATAAAACTAATTTTTACGGATTCTATCGCGGTTTACTAACTTTTTATCCCGACGTTTCGAAAGCTTTACAGCCTTCATGGTCACGGGGCGGACTGAGTTGTATGTCGTCACGCAAGTATAGTGCAATGTTTCTACCCTCCATATAGTTATTTTTATTTTTTATTTATTGTAGTCCGATCTACGCAGAAGGAGCTGCTGCAGTTGCTGAACATTCTGAAGAAGGTTCCAATCATTATCTTCGGTTTGACAAACCACATATCCTTGCCAAAGAACACCGATTCCTACCTAGGATGATACGCGAGGCTATTGAGATTAAAAAACATCCAAATTTCAATAGAGAAGATGGTTGGAAGCTAGCACCAGCTTGGGATCCAATTATACATTTAATAAAATCGGAACCCAAAAGACCAGCTGCCAGACCTCAGGACACTGTGAGCTCCTTCTGCGTAGATCGGACTACAATAAATAAAAAAAAATAAAAAAAAAAATAACTATATGGAGGGTAGAAACATTGCACTATACTTGCGTGACGACATACAACTCAGTCCGCCCCGTGACCATGAAGGCTGTAAAGCTTTCGAAACGTCGTGATAAAAAGTTAATAAACCGCGATAGAATCCGTAAAAATTAGTTTTATTTCAATGTATAACATTCGCGTAAACATAAGAAACCATTACAGGTTAAACTAGTAAGGAATCAGTACTATCATTAACAATAGAATGTAATTTTAATGAACTGCTCAGGGTGGAAGACGCTGACGGCTGTTGCACAGTTTATACTAGTACAGCCGTCAACGACATACTCTAATATATGCGTATATATTACTATGTAGTAGTTTCTCAATTTTGAATAATTGTAAGAGTATAGATTTGTATCATTTTTGTGTGTATTAAAAAAAAACATTATACATACATACATATACACTCACGCCTGTAATCCCCGAAGGGGTAGGCAGAGGTGTAACCAGTACACCCACTTTTCGCCGAATTTCGGTCCCATAATGTGATAGGGGGCGAGCCTATCGCCACACCGGGCACCATTCCAGACTCCGGGTTAATACTGAGTATTTCTAGGTAGAAAAACCCAATATCACTTTACCCGACCCGGGGATCGAACCCGAGACCTCAGCACAGCAGTCGTAACGCATGCGCAATAACAACTGCGCCACCGAGGCAGGCATAAAAAAACATTATATAATAAAATTAATTCTTAAACTAGAGCAACTTAACTATCCAAAGTCCATCTACCCAGCAGTCACGAACATAGTCCCGACTACAGACTAGGTCAAACCTGTATCTTGTGTACCAACAATTACGTAGGACTACGGACACAACACCCGGACCTGCAACAAATACAAACATTCGTCTGGAGGCTGGGATCGAACCTCTCTTTTACAGTCACACGCTACGCCACAGAAGCTGTCAAAAGTTAGATAGAATGACAGAGTAACAGACCCAAGATAATAGCGGAATAAAATATTACAGAAAAGATTCAGTACGAAATATAATTGTTTTATCAAAATTCAACAAATTAGTGTTTCAGTGACAGTAGCAGAACAAAATAAGAACGTAAGATTTCAATGTGATTCTAGGCCAAAGTAGTCACAAAGGCCACGCAGTATCAAGTGAACCATTTCATACAAAGTAACTGGCACACGTCAATAATACGTGCTAAGTGACTCGAAAGGCTCCTTATACAGTTTTCCTTAAGAAACCCTACTAATATTATAAATGCGAATGTTTTGAATGGTTTGTTACTCAATCACGCTACAGCGTCTGGACGGATCTGGTTGAAATTTGGCACAGAGATAGATTTTAGTCCGGAAGAGCACATACGCTGTTTTTATCCCAGAAAATGTATAGTTCCCGTGGGATAGTTTCGTTTTTCACAGAGCAAGGGATCGACATGATTTTTTGCATAGTAGCAGCTTAGGGATCAGCAATGACATAGGCTACTTTTTATCCCGGAAAAATGCACGCTTCCTATGGGACAGCAAAATATAGAAAGGTGTAATAGCTTAAGATGCCTCCATGGATTGTATACCTTTTCTACCAAAAATAACCTCCACGCGGGTGGAGCCGCGGGGAACATCTAGTTGTCTATAAAAACAAACCATCAACTTATTAAACCTCATTCACTCACGTCAAGATATGTTACACTCAAGTACGCTAAGACAATAGTTTTATCTGCCAACCTATCACAATTATGTTATTCATTTTTTTGTTCTAATTGAACAAAAGAATTGCCAAAGTATACAGACACGTTTAATTTGTTTTTGGTGGTAATTAAACTGATAACTATTGCGAACGAAGTCAATAAACTCTTACTTGATAATACAAACCAGTATGACATCCTCTTTATCTGGTATTTTCGTGAAATTTCGCCAATTTGTTTTTAATTACGTAATCATCAATCGCATTAATCCTTATAGGATTGCGTGAAACAAATTAATTAGTCAATTTTATTATCGTATTACACTTTCTGGGTTGGCTTACGATGACTGACATTTTCACACACAATTTTAAGATGAAAGCTCAAGTTCAACCTCTTGAATATGTGTCTTTTTTTGGCGTATGCCATTCAGATCTTCGCGTTTGTTACATGTACTTGTGTCATTAGTACTTTACTTTCTAAAATATAGAAAGTATATTATAAGTATCTATGCACAACAGCTAAAAATATTTGTGTAGAGACAGCTTGATTTTTTTGTGTAAAATAAATAAATACACCCAATCGACACACATATAGTCCTCAGCCGGCTTTAGTCCGCTAAAAAATGTGCACATTTTTTTTAACTAGGCTCAAAAGATGCAGAAAAATTTGCCAATTCCGAATATTTATATAACACTGTATCGCAAAAATGTCTTTAAAATCTAATAACCCGTCTATCGTCGATATGAGTCATTACAGTACAGGCCTAAAATGTTCTTAGAAATATATATACCCGAGGTAAAAAGATTCAATACGTAAAATCACTACACTATTCTCAATACATTGCGCCGGCAGACACATTATCCGATTCAATGATCACCAGTCACTGGAGAACTGGTTTTATTATACCATAATGCAACACCTAATAATAGAACTGGACACTTGTTAGCAACTTATTTTATCAAATCCGTTTTAATAAGATGCATGGTTTTGTTAGACTTCTTATATGTGTTCTGTATCATGTGTCATTTAACGCAATGTTGATTTGTGAACGATTATTCGATTTTGTGTATAATTAAATCGATTTTAAACTTTGTGTAACGAAGAATCTAAATTTTATTAGTACGTTACTTACCTTTCGGATATCTCTGAAAAGTAGATATTTCCAAAGACATATTTTATGAAATTAGAAATGTACGAAATATCAAGGCTCTTTTAGTTGCCTAATTACTGGATAAAAAAGAATAAAAAATATTATTTAAAATAACATATGCAAGTGTCATTCGTAAAGTAAAAAAAAATTAATTACATAATATCTGTTTGTCCAAAAATACCAGAGTACAGCTATTCAATATGTCATTACTTAATAAAAACTGGATTCCATATCAATGTGGTACTATTTGTAAATAAACTATAAATTAATCAAAGGCCATGTTGGTATTTATATTGCATCGTTGAAAGTTGAAATATTTCAAGACCTCCAACTGTTGTGCTTGGTGATTTTATTACTTTTACATTTTTATATGTATGACGTCAACGGATAGGTAAAATTGTAACGTTTGTATTAAGTATTTTAGACCCGTCACCAAATAGGTAGCTACGATCATAAAGATAAATACACCCAACAGTCATATACAGTCTGGACCCCATGCTAGGTCAAACCTATATTGTACGTATTAGGAACTACGGGAGACTTTCGGTCTCACAACACCCAGACCCTAAACAAATATATGTCTGTCACACAAACATTTATATCGATGCGGGAATTGATCCCACGGCCTCTCGTTTCATAGCTGGCAGCTCGCCCCCTACGCCACGGTTAAAAGAAAAGGAAGGAAATATAGATGTCCTTTATTGTATAAGGCAGTCTCCTAGAATACCGATAAACCTTAACACATGAAACATGAAACACACAAACACATGGAATGAACTCCCTGCTGCGGTGTTCCCTGAGCGCTATGACATGTCCTTCTTTAAACGAGGTTTAAAAAGAGTAGTCCTTCAACGGTAGGCAGTGGCTTTACTGTGCCCTGGCATTGCAGAAGTCTATGGGCGGCGGTGACTACTTACCATCAGGTGGCCCGTCTGCTCGTCGACCTATTAAGGCACTAAAAAAAAACACATGCGATGACTAAACCCAGTAATTTTCCTTTCCCAAACCACGTACCTACCTAATATATAAATTTAATCCTGTTTACATTAATTCGGGAGCATTCATCGATGAAATGATATATTTCTGTAACTCACTAATATCTAAATTTTATTCTATCTGCACCAATTTACGCAAATACTTTTCCATGAAATCCTTCTAAGAAATAAAGTGTAAATAAGCTATAAATAAACCCAGCCATGGATTAATAATGTTCAACCTCTGTTTTGATTTTACGTCAAAATGTCCAAAATAGTAAAAGGCAATTTACAGAGACAATCCCGTTTAAGCCTGCAGGAAACGAACAAATTAGTTTAATATTCAAGCGTATTCGGGACTAAAATAGAATTCCAAGGGATAAGTGAATATTAATATTTATTAATATTGTCTAAATTAATATTCCTTTATCCTCATTCAAATACAAAGTGGGATTCAACCGGTACGGTTCGTAGCGGCTTTGCTGTGTCCTGGCATTTCATAAGTCTATGGGCGTCGGTGTCTACTTACCATCAGGTGGCCCGTCTGCTCGTCTGTCTATCGAGGTTCAACGGTAGGCAGCGGCTTTGCTGTGCCCTGGCATTGCATAAGTCTATGGGCGTCGGTGTCTACTTACCATCAGGTGGCCCGTCTGCTCGTCTGTCTATCGAGGTTCAACGGTAGCCAGCGGCTTTGCTGTGCCTTGGCATTGCATAAGTTTTTTTTTCTGGCGCGGCAAAGTGACCACACTGCACCTGATGGTAAGCGCAGTGCCGTCCAGATAGAGTATCAAGTAGCGAGAGACAGTCTATCCCCCGCTACTCAAAACAATCATGCCGGCCTGCTGTTTAGCTTCTTCACATAAGTCTTCTATGGTCGTCGGTGTCTACTTACCATCAGGTGGCCCGTCTGCTCGTCTGCTTATGCAGGCAGTAAAAAAACACATTTACCATGTAACATTTGAGAATAGAAGCAGTTAAAGAAAATCTTGAAAAACCCGTCGTGGTTTCTACGATTTGACCAGTAGACTAGTTTGACAGTTTGACTAGTTGTAAACGTTACATCATTTACATAAAATATAAATTATAATGTTAACGAATCTTCGCTATTTAATGTCAAAATTAATCAACATGAATGGTCGTGTTTGCAAATATTTGTACCAATTAACGCCAATCAAGCAGGGGCTTTATTTTGGCGTTTGCCCAACTATAAACCAGTTTGCCTTGTTATTTTGAAACTTATGAAATAATTTTAGGCTTTCGGCATTCATACAACTACTAACAATATTATTTCACAATTTATTGGCATTTAAATAATCAATTTAATTGTTATAAGATGACTTAATACTTCAGTGTGTTTGAGAATTGTAATTGTAGTAATTGCCTTAGAATAGGTCTTAATTAAAAATATGACTCAGTAACCCAGAGCTTGTCCCGTATTGACATAAGTTATTTTTTTTATTTCTATTACTGTTATTTTTTGTATGTACTGCTTAAAATATTTATAACGAAATATTGTTATTTTTGTAAAATGAACGGCGTGAAATAAGCATACTTTTTTTTTTTTTTTTTTTTTTATTCTTTATTATTTTAAAAGGGGTTTTGTCACATTTGACAATGTCACCCCCGTAAATCATTGTAACATATTATTGATTACATACATTGTAAACAAAAGTAGTTTTGCCATCAGTATTCAAAAAAGGAAAAATAACATTATCAATAAATTATCAATATTAGCACGAAAATAAGCATACTTAAGATACTTTGCAATTGTCGAGTCTTCTTTACGGCCTAAGTCAGACATTGTATTGATTATTCTTTTTTTTATATCAGTCCGACAAACGAGCCAGTGGGTCACCTGATGTTAAGTGATCTCCATCGCCCATGAACATCCACAATACCAAAAGTATATCGTATGCGCTGTCGGCCTTAAAGGACAGGAATAGGGATTAGGGAAGGGAAGGGGGAATCTGGGCCTCCGGATATCTCACTTACCATACGAAACGCGACAGTAAACTGTCACTTTACGTTGGTTTTCTGTGAGACAGTGGTACTACCCCGGTCGAGCCGGCCCATTCATGCTGTAGACAAATATGATTACAGCGTGGCTCTTCCTCTTTTAAAATAACACCTTTTATGATTTGTGTAAGTACACAATGACTAAATGGCAGTAAGCTATTATCATCAACAATGTCATCTTTTATGACTATGGAAAAATCAGTCTGACTCATTGTTTGCCTACGGAGATTAATACGTGATCTCAACACGAAAATACTCTTTTAAATCATTCATGTTAATGACAATGTATAAACAAACAAAGCAATCCTGAAATGATCGAATTAAAAAGAATTGAGTTGACTACGTTTTACAATAGGACCCAGGATGATACATTTTTCGATACATTACAAGAGTATATGGGATAGCACTATCCCTTAAGCATAAATCAGCAAAACATATATATTTTTTATGCAACACACTAAAGTATTTGTTTATTTATTTATACACTTTATATACATAGGCGGACTTAATGCCAAAGGCATTATCTCCCAGTCAACCTTAAGGTGGTGCAGAGATGAGCAGGGTAGGCTCATAAAAATTTATAATTTTTTTTTAAACAAATTGCGACACCAAGTTATTAGTGTAGAGTCTAAATAAATGATGAACCACAAGGATATAGCAACTATATTCAGGATTTATAAACGACGTACTTCCCAAACTTGTTAGAGAAATAATAAGTCAATTTCGATTTAGGCCACATAAGGCAAACTGTCATGTACAACTATTTAGGACTTACCAAAATAAAAAATACTACTGTACTGTACTGATTGTATTCAGTTGTGTCAAACCAGCCGATAATTCCTGGCTATTTAGATCTGTTACTTTATCTTAGAGTAAAAAATGGAGCCGTTGATTCCAAAGATAATCCCTGTCAGCAACCCTTCCTTAATTCTACCCAAACTTTGTACAAATTGTATTTCGCCGATTAATTAAGAAGTATCGGAATTGGGATGACAAACTCTTTAATTGCTATATTTTAATTGTTCTAACCGAAGTAAACATACTTTATGGATTTTTAACCGACTTCAAAAAAGGAGGAGGTTAACAATTCGTCGGAATCTTTTTTTTTATGTATACCCGATGTATGTATGTTACCCGATTACTCGAAGACACCTGGACCGATTCGAGAAATTCTTTTTTTGTTTAAAAGGGTATACTTCCCAGGTATGATGATGGGATCTCAGAAAAATCAAGGGCAACACTCAAATTTTATAGTGACGCATAATTTGTTTTTTATTGAAGTCGGTGTACTTTTTAAGAATAAAAAAAACTTTTTAAATCAGATGTTTCTCGCCAGCAAGGCCTCCTAGAGTCAAGAATAGTGCAATTTATGATTTTGGATATTGTTGTACAGACCGTACCGACATTGCACTTTAATTGGTATGTACTAAGCATCATTTTTGGTATAACATATTATTTGGATACTAAGATCATAAAAAATTGAGTCATTATTGATAATCCAATCTTTGTAAGAAACGCTGGAACTTTAGCTAACACGACATCATTTTCAAGTCTTGAATTATTTATAGCGGTCGCACTATTACTTGGCCTTGGGTGAGTAGCTTAAATATACTTTATAATTACCCGTCAGTAATCTCGCTTAATCATCACCGTTTAGTATGACATCATGGTTCCAGCAAAACAGTGGTTCTTTTTATTGTAAAATATGGTACTGATTTACCTATACAAATTGAAAATGAAAAATATTTTTACTACAGCAAACCACACACAACACAGGTTATAATTATAAAACAATAAACAAAATCAATGGTAGGGTGTTTTGCTTACCATCAAAATTTACATTAAATGAAAATTTCCTTTGATTTCCTCACTAGGCAAGCCTGTATCGAGGAAATCTTTATAAAATCTCAGTTTTCACACTCACAGCCCTGACTACGATAACATACCAACTCGTAGAATGAGTTTGAAACTATGGAAGGGTCATTATCGCATTCAGACATGAATAAAATATTTTCATATTACATCAACATTTACCATGATAAGCAGCGATAATCTAGTTGGAAGTGGTACACCTATAGACACGTATTCCAAACCAGCCACAGACTTTTCTATGTTACATGTGTATTGATTAACGAAGTAAAACGTAGTGTCTACTACCCCGGCCCGAACTAAGAGGTTCGCAAATTCGTAATTTTGACGCACCATCAAGCTGTGGAACAGTTTGCCAGCTACCGTGTTCCCTCCTTCCTATGATTCCTTTAGACGTAGTGTGAAGAAGCTGCACAGCATGCCCGCATGATTGTGTTGAGTAGCGAGGGATAGATTGATTCTCGCTATTTGACACTCTAACTGGATGGTACTGCGCTTACCATCAGGTTCAGTGAGGAAACCGCCGTGCCAATGAATAAACCTTTAAAACTGAGAATTAACTATAATAATTTCAAAAATATATAAATTCTACCAACCCGAACTATACCAATGTGATCGACTAACCTAACCCTCACCTTTCGTACAAGAAGTTCGTCTCAAACTCTTGGCCTAGCCGGCTATCCAACAACCGATGAGGCGACAGTTCTTGATTGTTAGTCATTACATAAATTATGTCGTTTAGCAAATTTCTTTGAACGTAACATGTTATAAATTCTGGTGTCGCTCGTTTCAAAATTATATGACTTGTCAGAAAATAATATTCAAACCACCAATTTAACGTGTTAATAGCCTTGTATTAACAGTAGTGTTAAATCACAAGCTACACAATTGGTATCAGGCAATTTACCACTTTTGAATAATTCGTTATAGTGACACATTCCACTATTTTGTTCGCCGACCAATTTACACTAAATTATTGGAGTGTATAAATCATACGAAATGTTCTTGAAAACCATTTGTTGTCCACATTCTTGTAGATTACTATGATAAAAACATTTCTTGTCTACTATATTGAATTGTACTATATTTATATTAATTTCCAATTCAAATTATTGTCGAGATTGCTGAGTATTTACAGTAATCTTGTAGTGTGTTGTGTTAGTTGCTTTTTTACTTAAAACTTTATTACTTTGTATAAGTAACAAAGTTGTTTTTTCTCTGTCGATCAATCTGGCTCATATTTTACGATCTATATTAGGTTGTAATATCTAAAGACTACGCTTACGGCGTACTACATCATTTTTAGTGACATCACTTCTACGTTTATGTCGTTTACAATGTCTTAAATCAATTTTTTTCACTGAACTAGAAAATGGACGGCAGTATTTCATTTGACGATTAAAGGAATTATACAATTTTCCAAAATAACTCGAAGTAAAAATGACACGAGTCTTACGTAAAATACATTAAAAATTCTACTTTGACCGTGAATTGAATTGCTTGCTGGATTCAAAAAGCGAATTATATACTCATAAAGCTAATAAATTCCATCAAAGATCTAAGAAACCACTTTACAGCCCTACACCGACGTTTTGAAATTGAATGTAAATCCTTTCCCTTAAGGGCTCCATTACATAATCTTAGAATCAAGCGAGCAAAATCAGTAGCAAATTATAAGCACATATCCCCGAGCGATCGGCTTGACGTTTCAATTAACCATGCAAGGGTAGGATATAGAATTTCAATACACTTGACGTACGATGAACTTTTCTTGTTGGTGGTAGTATTATATTGTTTTGAAAACTGTTTATCGCTAGAGGTTGTTAGGGCACAATCGAATTTCAATGAGGCTTAAGACTATGTTGCGATATAGCAGGATTATAAAAAAACTGCGAAAACACATAGCCTGACCCCACACTAGGTCAAACCTGTATCACAGGTATCAAGAACTACGAAGGACTACGGTGACAACACCCAGAGCCGAAAGAATTATTTGTGGATAACACTAAGATTTGCTTCGTTACGGGCATTGAACTCTCGGCCTTTGATTTCACAGTCGGCTAATCGCCCACTACACGACAGAGTGATATTGATTATCAGGCTTGTATTATATTTCGCTAGATCAGGGGCTTCCCCTGCAAATGAGAAGGGTTTGGTCTTAATCCCACGCCGGTCAAACCCAAGTTGGTAGACCCGACACATCTTTGAAATTATTTTGGATTATCAGATATGCTGACCTGCACACGGTCTTATATGTAACTCCAAAAAGTCATAAGTGCGCGCCTTCGGAATAGTTTCCGTAACTTCCTTAATTTATCAAGTCTTTAATACATTTAGCTACATGTTATTTGTAGGACTTCTTAGAGCCAATAAACAGTTTATAGGAAACGTTTCTTTATTGTTAAGTGTCATTTTTTTTACCTAAACAAAGCACACCAGAACCAGTTCTAAAAGCATTATTTAGTGATACTCATAATATGTATTCATCTCGAAGTACTCCAGTTTTGCTCTAACGCAAACTAAAAGTTTTCGGTTCGACCACATTTAGAGTACTTTAAAATCTAGACAGAAATTCCGAATTCCTCGCATAGTCCAAACCAGAATCATTAACAAACGGAATGTCCTAGAGTTTGCGATGTAAATGGCCTAAAAAGGCATGCATTTTATTTGAATATATTGTTCGTACTTTTTTGTGAGAATCTTTTTTGCATTATATTACTATTGTATTGTAATATTAAACGGGATTTTGAATTGTACGTACATAATCAGCTATTTAGAGATCTTTGAACCCATTTTAATCTGTTTGGGTGAAGAACCTCTCATCCATAGTATCGAGGATAACATTATATCCAAGTTAAAGATTTGCAACGCATTAGTTGCATAACTTAGTTGTCAAGTAAACCACGAGTCTTACAGAAAATATTATTTCAATGTATTTTTGTATTTAATGCAGATATAGCTAGAAATACTCATTTTTCAACTGGCTTGAGTGTACGTTGTCTTTTAGTTATCACTAGAATGCGAAATATGAAAGGGTCAATTTTTGGACTCATCAGACACTACGATTGTACTAAGACTAGATTGTGAATAACTAAAAAAATATTATATGTACGTATGTAATAAGTAATTTGAATTCATCAATCTCTGTTCAATACAATATCAAATTTGACATTCTTGACACCTAAACTAGATTGCAACGTCATAAATTTTACCACCCTACAGGTTTGAACTGTATCGTGGGTATAAAGAACTACAAGGGATTACGGTCCCACAAAACCCAGACCGGGAACAAACATGTATGTCACACAAACATTTGTCTCGGTGCGGGAATCGAACGCACGTCCTCCTTTTTCACAAATCGCCCACTGTGCCACAGAGGCGGTTTATTTGAAATATTTTAACTACCTGAATTAGCCTTCTGATAGTCGTTACGTCTATATCAATACGTCTTACTAGTGTGCAATAAAAGAAGAACTCTATGTACAATTATATTATACAATTATACAATTTATTGCATTTCGACAACACATAAAGTAGACTTCCGATCGTGCGGTCAAGACATCATCACTAACATCGTCGTGAGTCGGCTGTCAAATGTTCAAGAGCCAAGTAATGACGTGTATCGCTACTGTCGAACTCAAACCCAAAAGTCTTGTTTGTATGATCGGGTACATAATCTACATTCAGATACATTCGGATGCGTTTTTTTTTTTTTTTTTTATCCTAGCACGGCAAAGTGACCGCACTTCACCTGATGGTAAGCGCAGTACGGTCCAATTAGAGTATCGAGTAGCGAGAGACGATCTATCCCCCGCTACTCAACACAATCATGCCGGCCTGCTCCTTCACACTACGCCATGGGCAAGAAGGTGAAGAAGCGGTCGAGGGTCTATTGTCAGAGTACTCAGAAGGCCACAAAATGGCCAACATTGTAACCCAATTCTAGACCCCCAAAAAACCGGATGTACACTGGCTGATCCCGGAACGCGACACACTTGCGTGTGCCACTATGGCGGGTTTTTCACCCTGTGTACGGTGGTCGCTATCCGGGCGTATATGAATATCCTACCACCAGCACCAGCGTTGAATATAATAATAAAAATATACATTACTGACTGCCTGGGTGGCGCAGTTGTAATTGCGCATGCGTTATGACTGCTGTGCTTAGGTCTCAGGTTCGATCCCCGGGTCGAGTTTCAGTTTAGAAATTCTCAACCCGGAGTCTGGAATTGTACCCGGTATGGCGATAGGCTCGCCCCCTGTCACATTATGGGATCAAAGTTCGGCGTAAATTGTGTCTACTGGTTACACCTCTGCCTACCCCTTCGGGGCTTACAGGCGTGAGTGTATATATATGTTATATACACTAAGATACACGGAACTCTGCTTCTGAAAAATATAATTATTTGGAAAATTAGTTTAGATGTAGCATAAAAATAAAAAAAATTGTAACAGGTCTCTCAAGAGACGAAAAATATGAATATTTTAATTTAAACAGAACTATTATTATACATATCGCTATATTTCCCACAAGTATACGTACTATACAGAAAAATCCGCAGACGTAGGGGCACTGAATTTTGACGCAACTACGGAAGTCTGTCTTAATACTCATAAATACCTAGACGTAGGGTATTAATAAAATATTTTTTTAAAGTTGAATGTTTTCCGTGAGTATAACATTTTGAAGTAATCCCACTAATTGGATCGTTATGGCAGCCGTACATGCGCTTTTCGTAATTGTAACACGTTTATAAAAGTAGGTTACTTTGAACCAATGAATTTTAAAGATTTCTTTTTGGTCCAGTTTACCCATTAAATCTGGATAGGTATCGAATTTAATACTTGCTAATACTACTAAGCAGCGATAGCCTAGTTGGTTGCGGCACGGACTGTCACGACGAAAAGAAAAATCGTGAGGAAACCTGAGAATTCTCACAATTATTTCGAAGGTATGTGAAGTCTACCAACCCGCATTAGGCCAGCGTGGTGGACTAAGGCCTAATCCCTCATTAGTAGAGGAGCCCCGTGCTCAGGAGTAGGACAATGTTCAATACAGTGCTAGTGTTATTATAATCTATCTGCGGTGGCTCGTAATTGGCTTATTTATTGTATTCGTTTTTTTATATATATATCTCTTTTATTGAGAGCTGTGAGCCATCCAAATAAAATAAAATAAAATAATACTTCTAACTTATACTTTAATAGTATACGAATTTTAGATCGTTTTGACAGCATATCTAACACAGCGGGTGTCTAGCCAGGCGGCTGTAAAACAGGCTACGATATATTTAAATAGTTGAAATCCAGCCATATCTACCTTTATTTAATATCAATAATAACCACATTCCAATAACAATAAAGTACAAAAATATATAAAAGCAGCTGCAGTATATTTTGCCATTTTATACAAGGCATATTCATGTCGGCTGCCGGCGCGGGCAATGAATAACTATCAGATGTAAATCAGCTGAGCGTGGGGGTTTGTGCCTCGAAATCTCAATTTAGCCATTTTGTGAGCTCTAAGCTTGCCCACTGATTGTGCGATATTTTATTGATTATAATACATAAAGTTGTTTATTTTTATCCCGATAAATTGAAATAAAACTATTTATACCGATTTTATCGTGGTTTATTTTTATTATTTTGTCCCGACGCGCTTCGAAAACTTTACAGCATTCATGGTCACGAGGCGGACTGAGTTGTATGTGGTCACGAAAGAAATGAATTCCTTTTTGATAAAATCAAATGTAATCATTTATTCTGTTACTAGAGTCATTAAACATCACTTTTAAATATCAATTCTTGACAAAAGAAAGCCACTGGGCCGCCCCCTATGTACACCCCACCCGACATTACCAGCAAAAACCCCGTGGTGGCTTTCCTCAGCGCTTACGGAACGATCCCGGGGTATCCTAAGGAGACACTTAGTGGGACCAATTGAAAGCCTCTTTAGTTCCCGATAGCTACGACACAATATGACTATGTCTTACTATGAGGTCAGGGCCTATATGTATGTGACTACAGGGTATTATTTATCAGAATTTTTACTTTGTGAAAAATATTACTTGAATTACAAAATGCAAATATCTGAACGAGCAGTTAAATCCTTCACCAGATCTAGGCGTCGCATATCATTTACTGGCACGAGATGGCTGATACGGAGTGGCCGCAAGCGCTCGCTCGTGCCCGCCGGTCGCTCGCTGACTGTGTCACATCACGACAATGACCCTGGATTGCCTGCCGACTGTCTAGTGCCGACCAGAGCCTCTCCATTGTTTTATTTTGTCTACGTGTACAGGTCGGTTTTGGAATGTCTTGTCTATGAATAGTAGCTCTTGAAATTAATGATAAAAACGGAATCAATGAACCTGCAAATCTATTTAAAATGTACAGTAATTAAATAATAAATAAATAACACCCAACAGTCACACACATAGCCCCGACCCCACACCAAGATACGAGTCTTGTGTTGTGGGTATCAGGGACTACGAGAGACTTACGGTCTCACAACACCCAGACCCCGGAGACAACTATCTGTCTGTCACACAAACATTTGTCCCGGTGTGGGAATCGAACCCACGACCTTTTGTTTCACAGCCGGTTACTCGCCAACTGCGCCACAGAGGTATTACCTTTCTATTTTCTACTTTAACAAGTTTTATATATTTTTCATAAATTTTCATACTAATCATTTAATTATAAAATATGCCCTAACCAATTTACAAAACAATTTACATTCGTGTACGCTTCCACACTTTATCATTCTCGTTTTATTACATTTTTCCGGTAGCAATTATCCCACATACGATATTACTAAAACGCCACATGCGCAAAATTTGTGAGCAATAAACTGGTGTTGCTGTTAAACAGTTATTTGGTAAAAATAAGCACAATAGCATATTTTGAAAACGGTTCATGTTTTTCTCATATTTAATTATCTATAACAAAAGGCTTGTAACAGCATCTATGTCATAAAAGTAACTATTATCGTTAATTACTCGTATATTATTTAAAGACCATTGAACCTCTTCGCAGTGGCTATGACTTATGAGGCTACAATATAGTTGTGAAAATTCATAATCTTAGAGTAATATCACTTTAAAGAAGTCTGATGAGTGCTCTCCTTTTTTCACTTGAATTATGGTCCGAGCAAGTCCCTTGGCAGATTTGGACAATGTAATATCATTTGGTGATTTCAAAATACATTTACCAAATCTTAAACTCTTTACAATAAGAAAACAAGGTCATCTACAACATAAATATCTCTTATTAGTTACACAATATTTTGACACGCTATTGAAGCATTTAATGAAACCATTCCACGCGTTAACACATACGACAAGCGTATATGAATGGCCTTACGCTCATTCAAAGTATAATTATTTAATTACAATGATTATAAATTGGTATTACCTCTTCGACCTTCGGTTAGATACGCTTGATAGTGTTTAGAACTCGTTAACCGAATTAAAGTGTGCCGTGGGCCAATATTTGCATTACAAATAAATAATATTCATACACACCATGGCCTCATTATCCTGTATTATAAGTTTCAGGAACTACAAAACACTTTTAAACAATACCTAGGTGTGAAATAAATATTTGAGGATCACATAAACATTTAAATCGTGCCGGATCGAATCCTCGACCTCTCTTTCGACTGCAAACTACTCGCCTACTCCACGAAAACATAATAAGAGCTATGGTGTTATGAAATGTAATTTATTTGACAACAAACTTCTGGAAATTCTGCCATCTTTGGAAATTATTCCATATACTGTCTGGAAATTTGGAAATGTTATGATCCAATAAACCGACTGAATTTGTTAATTGTACTAACAGAGTTGTGCCATTGCCTCATTGGACTAGCGGTACTCAGATTGACAAACGTGTAAAGTTTGATTTTTTAACACGTGAATTGCCTGGGATCGTAAATGTATGTATTGTATATCCGATATGACGTTCGACTTTCCACCCATCACAATATTGACAGAAATGTCACCCACCCGTGTGTACACTTGTTGAATTTCTGCCCGGCTTCTGTACATGCGTGTACATATACAGACATATATGTAAGGTTGCCTAAAACATAACGTCTTTTGTTCATAACCCGACATCAGTACAAGCCGGTCTTTCGACAAGGAGACTCGGCCGTGCGAGACATTTTCTTTTTATCTACATCACGAGTTAGATCCCTGATGACATTATCAGAACGACGCAGACACAAAAGGGCCTACGCCGTTGTATTTTATAAAGCCGTTGCATTAAGTATTTTATACTCAGCATGTCACTGGAATGGTTGACTCCGTAGCGCAGGGGGCGAGTAGCCTGTGAAACGAGAGGCCGTGGTTTCGATTCTCACACCGAGACAAATGTTTGTGTAACAGATATTTGTTTCGGGTTTGGGTGTTGTGGGACCTTAGTCCCTCGTAGTTCTTGAAACCCCACGGCACAGATTTCAACTAGTGTGGGGTCAGGACTATGTGTGTGACTGTTGGGTGTATTATTAATTTATTTTCCTTCAGGACCAACAATGCATTATTGTATAATATATATTCAAGGCCGATGGAGATCTCTCACCATCACTTGTTCCATACGCTATATTGCTGGCCCATATAAAAAGTCAAAAGTTGATATAAAGCTATTTTATCTAAGCTCCACCGAGATGCTAAAACATGATGACTGATGAATCCCTATAACGCGTGATTTTGATGCATCGATCGAACGCATGAGGTTCTCAATGCGATACAGCAATCGCTGAATGCCGGTACTAAAGGTAAATAATATATTTGACTGTTATTTCTTTGAATAATATTAAAAATTAAAATTATATAAAGCTTATAAATTATCTATCTATACTTATAATAAATCTGTAGAGAGGTCAATTCTGTACATGAAATATATTTCCAAAATAACTATCAGCGGGTGATTAGTGATCGATACTGACGCCAAAAATGCAATCAGTAAAATTTTTGTCTGTCTGTCTGTCTGTCTGTCTGTCTGTATGTTCGTTATAGAAACAAAAACTACTCGACGGATTTCAACAAAACTTGGTACAATTGTTCTTCATACACCTGGGCAGGTTATAGTATACTTTTCATCACGCTACGATCAATAGGAGCAGAGCAGTGAAGGGAAATGTTGGGAAAACAGGAGAACTTACTCCATTTTTTAAGCTTCCGTCGTGTGTGCAGCCTTAATAGTTAAAGCTACACAGAAATCATGTATGACGGAAATGTTCTCCTTAAAATTATATAAAAAAAATTCCACGACAGCAAATGTCTATATTTTATGGTTGACTCATAATAACACGTGTAACTCCCGATAGCGTAGCAGTTCGGAGATTTCTGATTATATTTGTCTACTCTTCGTTTATAACACTCTCAATCATCCCTAATTAATAAATGTTAACATTATTACCTATTTAATTTAATAAAAAAAGAATTATAGAAATAGGTACAGAAACACCAGGCTATTTTAATTGCAAGAAAAAATAACTCCTTGGATTGTATACTTCTGCTCCCGAAAATAACCTCCACGCGGGTGGAGCCGCGAGTAACAGCTAGTAAATGAATAAAGTAACTGCTAGTGTATTGATGATGCTATGTATACATTAGCTGATATCCCTTTTCTTAAATTTATTTATGTTTTTTTTAATGTACTGACTTGTCATAAGAGCTACATGATCAATAAACGATTTCATTTCATTTCATAAGGTACTGTGGCCCTTTTATTTTTTAAATATATATATTATTTTAATATCAAAACAATGGTACCGTTTCTGTTGTTAAAAATTATCTGATCTAGACTAGAAATTACTAAAATTAATTGCTTTTATATCAAACGGCGTTTTTGAACTCTTCTAAAGTATAGGACTAAACATATTTCAGTCAGACACTATCTAAGTCACTCCATTTAGTTCTTTCATGATTAATATTTTCATTCATTTTAACGCTTACTTTTTATTTTTCAATGTAATCAAGTATACAATTATTGTAACCCTCTCAATTTTTTATTTAGTAAAGTTAATCAAATTTATTGCTGTTTTAAGACACCAATATTTCGATATCTAATGCAACAACGGCCGATCTTTCCTGAAATCTCTAAAATAAAGTTTGAGTTGTGAAATCGTGTGATGTGCAACAAGATCGGCACCAAGAGCAATCATAAACTATAGTGCTAGAATGTACACCAGAGATCGAATATCATGCAATTTGCCAGCATCTAACCTTCGTATCATTGAAAGTACAATTCCTCCTATCGGATGTAGATTGGCAACTGGATAGTGTCAATTTCTTAGGCACGCTTGCAACACCGCCCTATAATTAAGTTTACTGTACGGCACATTTCTGATAGTGTTTTACTTGACAACCCCTTTGACTTTATCAGTTTTTGCATATCATCTGAACACTGATCAGGTCTATAGCTAGGTCATCTCTCATGCACTTTCTGCTTGGTTATTCTTCTAGCTTTCCGTTCAGCGTATATTTAAGGCTTATGATGTGGGCTTTAAGTTCAATTACCTAGTCATGATATATGGGTATTGTAAATGGAAACATAGATTTTGCTGGTGGTAGGATATTCATATTCGTCCGGATAGCGACCACCGTACACAGGGTGTAAAACCTGCCAAAGTGGCTAACACAAGTAAGTCGCCTTCCGGGATCAGCCTGTGTACATCCGGTTTTTGTTGGGGGTCTAGAGTTGGGGTACGATGTTTGGCCGTTTTGTGACCTTCTGAGTACTCTGACGCTAGACCCTCGACCGCTTCGTCACCTTCTTACTCATGGTATAGTATGATAAAGCAGGCCGGCATGATTGTGTTGGGTAACGGGGAATAGATTGTCTCTCGCTACTCGATACTCTAATTGGATGACACTGCGCTTACCATCAGGTGCAGTGTGGTCACTTTGCCATGCCAGGATAAAAAAAGATTAGAATCAATGTATGTGTATATATGTAACTCATGAGTTTCATCGTTCCAGCAAATACAGTCGTAATGTATCCATACATATTTCTCGACTGCCTCGGTGGCGTAGTTGTAATTGCGCATGCGTTACGATTGCTGTGCTGAGGTCTCGGGTTCGATCCCCGGGTCGGGTAAAGTGATATTGTGTTTTTCTACCTAGAAATACTCAGTATTAACCCGGAGTCTGGAATGGTGCTCGGTGTGGCGATAGGCTCGCCCCCTATCACATTATGGGACCGAAATTCGGCGAAAAGTGGGTGTACTGGTTACACCTCTGCCTACCCCTTCGGGGATTACAGGCGTGAGGTTATATGTATGTATATTTCTCGAATGTAAATTATTCGTACTTGGGTATACTTGTGTATGTAGGGACAATGAAGTGTTTGCTGTAAGCTTCCGTCTATTATTTGTGCCAATTGATACACAATGATGAAATTGTTGTCTTTAGGTCATAACAGGAAACGGATGGACAGGACATTGTCTTAGCTTTAGTTAATGATTGTTATAGAGAAACTGGTTCGTGTGAAAATGGTGATTTAGAATTCGAATAATAATATTTTAGTTATTTCGGGAACAATAAATTTAACCATGATTCTGTAATTCATGAAACAATATTCTATAAGGTAAATTGTTATATGTAGATTCTAACCCGACTCGATGACTGCTTTCAATTACATGATTATATAGTCAAATACAAAGTAATAAACATAATTGAAAGGAATTCACGGGCGATTTTCAAAAAAAATACTTTTTCATTGGATAAGATAGAAATGTGTATTGAAATAGATAATTTGAACAAATAATTTCTATTTTTATCTTATAATTCCTTATAATTATAATACAGCAAACGCTTTTATACATAATACTACTTTAGGTTATTGCCTTATATTAGAATTTAATCAGCGAGCAATTTTCCATCATGTGTAAGGTATTACATATCTGTCCCTGGAGAATAAAGCATTATTATCATATTTGATACTAAGCACACGAGAGATTAAGATAATGGTTTATGTTATTTAAAAAATATATCACCGATGGAAAATTTTATAGGTTGTTTTGGTTTTATGGTGATATTGTATTCGGATATATTAATCATATAGAGCTTAATAATATTATTTTTGTTTACCTTCTTCCTGTATATTTTTATCCACCTACCTTGTTCATCTCTGCATCACCCTAAGGTTGACTGGGAGAGAATGCCTCTGGCATTAAGTCTGCCTATATACATTGTATATGAAGTGTATAAATAAAAAAAAGGGTTTGAAACATCTTAATCAAACGAACACTTATAGAAGAATCGCCTTATGCCTTATAATTCGTTGTCAAAGTGCTCAATTTTATAACACCAACTAGTCTTACTGTATGTTATATATTTCGACTAACAAGTTTTGTGTTAAGCCGCTTGTCGAACGCGAATCCTTTAGAATCCAAACCTAGGCCAAGTGTCCGGCCAAAACTCTGGACAGATTCAAATAGAAGCTATAAAATTCACTGTCCATTTAACGACGACACGTAGCGAGCTTGCTAACTTTGGAACCAAATCGTGTCCACATTCACTGGCAAGTAGATATTTATTCCTTTTACATTTGTAGCTAGAGCTGGCAGTCGACACTGCCGGCGTTCTAAGAAAAATACACAAGCATTGTTGTGTTGGGCGCGTATTGTTCTGTCCGCAGAAATGTTCAACAATTTAGTACCACTCACATCGAACCATGTTGTGCTTGTTGCTTTCCTTTGGTGAAATATGGTATATGGAGCGTTTTATATACATACATACATATACACTCACACCTGTAATCCCCGAAGGGGTAGGCAGAGGTGTAACCAGTACACCCACCTTTTCGCCGAATTTCGGTCCTATAATGTAATAGGGGCCGAGCCTATCGCCATACCGGGCACAGATTCCGGACTCCGGGCTGAAGCTAAAAGTTTCTAAATAGAAAAACTCATTATCACTTTACCCGACCCGCGGATCGAACCCGAGACCTCAGCACAGCAGTCGAACGATTGCGCAATTACAACTGCGCCACCAAGGCGTTTATATACCAGAGGTATTTTTGCAAACGTTTTGAACTCTACTATTTGTTTACCCACTTTAATCTATTTAGCTGTACTATACTGAAGCGTCTTCAGAAATTAAAAATAAAAACAAATTCAGTATTCGAACAGCAATTCCATTTTTAAATATTCAACTCAAATACAGACTATAAAATAAATAGTCGCGGATAACAACTGTCTCCGAACTTCGAACGACCCGACAAAGTCACGTGGGTCGTTCAGAACGGATCGTAATTCGTAAGTGAAGATCCAAACTTTGTTGTGATTAATAAGGTCCGGCTGCGAGGTATCGATTTCTATTTTTATTTTATAGCCATATATTCAATAGTTATGTAAATAGATTGTAAAAATATTAAGTTCATTGCATATATGATGTGTTGCAGAAGGGTGGACCTGATAAAAAATCCACATAGAGAGTTAGAGTTAGTGATTAATCAGTTAATCACTAACTCTAACTCATAGTAAATTATTAGTAAAATTTTAAAAACAATCCATTCGATAAATTTCATTGTGGTAGCGAGATCGTAAATTGTGTTGTTAATTTAAAAACCCTTAATAAAGTATCAACCGGTTATCTAAGCATTAAATATATTTTGATACTGTTTCAGTGATCATAAAATTCTATACAAATTACAATTAACCAGATAAGATAAAGTTTACGGGATTTTCAACTTTACCGATATGTTACCAACACCCTATATTTATATGGTATTGTTATGAATACCATCTTTTTGCACCATCCTGTATATGACTTATGGCATAATGATATGTGGCAGACTAGCTTACGGTCTGCCTCATTGTAAGCGGTTACCGTGGCCTATGGACACTTGCAACACTAGGAGCATCACATGTGCGTTGCCGACCCTTCATAAATCTATTTATGTTATATATTTATAATCCCTTGTTATAGAACCCCATACTGTAGTCCCCTTCGAAAACCTCGTCAGGGAGCTCATTCCACAATCGGGGCGTTCGCGGTAAATTCCTCCAAAACCACGCTGTACGCGACACTTTAGGTTCCAATGTGTGACGATGAATTCCCTATCGATGGCGAGCGTTGCGATGTTAAAAATGTCGAGTTATAAGAACGTCTTTGATTTAATTATTGAATTTGTAACTAATTTAATTTATTTCTTTTTTAGGTAAGTCCTGAGAATACTGGCAGCTGAAAATCTGGTAACAATTTTATTCCTAACCAATACAAAAACCAAAACCAAAAAAACGGACTATTACTACGAACTAAATTTATATTAATTATAACTTTATTAATTATTTTTTGTGATACAATATACGATTGGCAAATACTATAATTATTAGTGAAACCAGACTACATTAGAGATTACACTTACACAGACACTGGGGTACTGAAAGATGTTAGTTGTACTCATTGTACCGATTTAAATCAAATCAATTTCAATACATACATGTTTTTAAATCAACCTGTATAGAGTGCTTATCTATAGCTGCCTTCCGTGACTTCAATATTAATATAAATAAATATTGTAGCATCATAGTAAGTTTTGTCAAAAGCAGAGAAAATCCGTATAAGCATTACCGTGTTATTGACAGACACTTTTCAAGTCTGTAATAATTATACACAATTATATCAGTATGATGAGTGAAATTTAACGTCAGATAAAAAAATTGATAATAATTATTACAGATGTATACGACTAGTAAGATCCTTATGCCTTACGCCTATACTTACTACACATCTTTATATATATAATTCTACTGTACGTGTGTATGTCACTGAACTCCTAAACGGCTGGACCGATTTGAATGATTTCTTGATTGAATGATTTTTTGTATGCGTTTGGGTGGCGACCTGGATGGTTTAGATTCAAAGATCAGCCCGGCAGATGGCGCTGCAGTCGGTGTGGCGCTGCTTTTACGGGCAGAACGTCTGCCGGGCCCGCTAGTTGCTTATAAAATATGTAAATTAAGTGCAGTAGTCAATAACCTCTCATCCACTCATTTAAATAGATAAAAACACGTAATCCAGTCTACATCCAACAATTTAAATTGCATTAACAAAGTTTCTTTAAAATTACTGCAGAATCACGAGTATCCATCTCAAAGTCTATTAACACCATCAACATCACAATCAGTTATTAAATGCTAATCTAAGTGTTATTGGTAGCATTTAAAAACAAAACCAGATAGTGCTTTGTTTCTCATCGCTGACATTTGATTGTTCCCATTTCTCAGAAGATTTAATAACTGTCAGTTGTGGCGGATTGTCTTGTTAAAATGTTTTCATCAGACTTTATGATCAATTGTAAAAGTTTCTGACGCTTTTACAGAATCGGGACAAAATTATTCCGAAGCAGAGTAATACGAGCTGAATTGTTGAAAACCATTTCGTAATATTTTTTATTGTTGGTAACCTGCAAACCCATCTACTGCTATTCCAACTCTGATGAGTTTATTAATAATTAAATAAATTTAAATATTTGTGATAGTCTAGTTGGTTGCGGTACGGACTGTCAAGAGGAAAGTCGTTTGTTCGAAATCCAAATGGCATACACCTCTAACTTGTATAAAGTTACATGTGTATTAAACGTTATCGCTTGCTCTAACGGTCAAGGAAAACATCGAGGAAGCCTGCATACCTGAGAATTCTCATAAGAATTTCGAAGGTATGTAAAGTCTACCAACCTGCATTAGGCCAGCGTGGTGGACTAAGGCCTAACCCCTCTCATTAGTAAAGGAGGCCCGTCCCCAGCAGTGGGAAAATGTTTAATACAGGGCTAGTATTATTATTATATTTGTTATTTATATCACGTACGAATTTCAATTAAATCTTAATCAGTCATAATGTATCAAATCAAATCATTTATTTCGGAAATGCCCACTGGTCTGAAAAGAAGCATCAAAAAACTCAGCCGTAGGTCTTTTGTAATTTCTCATTACAATTTACATTATAAAATAATTCAAATATAAAATACATACATTCTTAAACAAGTCATATTCACATGAAACAAAAAAATAATAAAAATACGGTACCTATACATGTTAATACAAGGCAGAGTCGTAAACGAGGCTATACAACCTGTTATTTATTTTCTCTAACTAACAATCAATGAGCAATCCAGGTAGACCAGTCCACACAAGCAGCATCCGTTCACGAGTATGACGCATGTGCCAGCCATCGGCTTCGTCAACCATGACACAGATGAAGTGACCGACCCGGCACATAACGCCGCCGCAAGCACAGACCCTTAAGCGAGCATGACACACCTTAATCGCGTCAAAGAATGATAGAGATACAAATTCACAAGACAATAGCTTTAAAAAGACAAGAAGCCAAGACTATTACGACTCAGGCATCCTGTGAAAACAATATACATCAAACCGAAATACATTGTATAAAATGCGTAATATGTATATTATAAAATAAGTACCTATCTCTGTGTTGGTGTGTTTAGCTGAGCGGCCATGGTTTTTTATCATTTAAATATTCCGTTATATTGTAATAAGCCCTTTTCAGTAAAAAGTTTTTTAGTTCGACTTTGAATTGGTCGATGGGCAATATTTGTACGGGCTCAGGAATCTTATTATAGAAACGAATACTAAGCCCCACAAAAGAAGCATGTACTTTTTGCAAGCGAAAATACGGCATACACAGTTTATGCTTGTATCTAGTATTTAGAGTATGTATATCACTTTTTTTTTGTATCACCTATATGAAGCCGTGATATCCAATATGAAATTGATATACCGATACCGCTGAGACGGAAGTCATCGTCACACCAAATTATTCCTACCATGTTAGTTGCTAGTCTACCAGACCGACTATTCAAAAAGTGAGAAGTGCATACACCAAAGACAACGTATATCTTGGAAAAATTACCTCATTGACCATTTTTCATACATATTGAAGTACTTACTACAAGTAGGCTTCTATCTAGATTTTGGTCTGTGAGCCTTACGTACAAACGGATTAATATATTTTTATAGCCTAAGGTAAGGTTCTGGTCAAATATTGAATCAGAGCAAATGTTACTTTTGGGCATAATGTTGGCAGATTACACGGGTAACAAGCTGGATTTTCTTATTTCCATTCAGCACACTGCGTTTTCATTAGTTTGGAATGAAATTAGACTAGACTTTTTATATCATTGGAAGCCCAACCTGAAATACTTATACGGTAATTAAAAAACTATTTCTTACCCAGGGTAATAGAGATGAAAGAACTAAGCGTACTCCCTAATCATTCACAGATCATTCATACACCGGTGTCCTGTCAAATAACAACAATGGCAATACTCGCCCTTATTGACGTGCGTATCAAGCATATTTGTAACGTTAATTTTATGGAAATAAAGTTGGTTTTGGCTTGTATTTTTATTTTTTACTTATTACCTATTTCTTTTTGTGAAAAGTTAAATGTGCGCTTATGCGTATTTTTCTAATATAAATAATATAGACTATATAAATAAAGTGAAATGCTGTGAGGTACAAAAACACATAAAACCTTTCGTACCGTAATATTTTGTAACAAAACTCTCTTAAATAGTATCGAGGATGGATACCCATCACTATACTGCCGTCCTGTTGCTAAAAGGCTGTTAAGTGACATTTTAAAAAATTTTAGCTATTTCCACAAAGCAAGGAAGCCGCTTTTTGTCTATCAATCAGTCTGTGTCTATTTTTCTATCTATATCTTAATATATAATTCTCATGTATGCGTGTTTGTCACCTAACTCCTCCTAAACGGCTGGACCGATTTGGATGAAATTTTGTGTGTATATTTCAATGGGTTCCTGAATGGTTTGAAAACACAATTGGACAGGTAAGTGGCGCTGCTGTCAGTATGTCGCCAAATTTGATTTGCTGGGATTTGTGGGAGGAATGCCAAAAAGTGTGATCTTTAAAATATCATATTTAATGTGGCGCTGCTTTCCGGGCAGGATGACGTCTTCCAGGCCCGCTAGTTAATTTATAAGATCTAAAGACTACGCTGACTAAAGACTGCCGTGGTTGCGCAGTTGTAATTGCGCATGCGTTACGACTGCTGCACTGAGGTCTCGGGTTCGATCCCCGGGTCGGGTAAAGTGATATTGGGTGTATCTACTTAGAGATACTCAGTATCCGCCCGGAGTCTGGAATTGGGCCCGGTATGGCAATACGCTCGCCCCTATCATATTATGGGACCGTAAAAAAATCGGCGAAAAGTAGGTGTACTGGTTACACCTATGCCTCGGGGACTACAGGCGTGAGTGTATATGTAAAGAATACGCTAGCTACATCATGACTTCCACGTTTTTAACAATATCTCACAATTAAGTAAGTGTATACTCGACGGCCTTTCACTAACCGAACGGCATTATATTACTCTTATAACGGTACTAATAATGTGACTGTTTATACAAATTCAATTCCTTCGATCTCATTTAAGGTCTATACTAAAGCAAGTAGCCACTTACCACTTACCACCTTCACGATGAAAATCACCGCAACACCTCGTTAACATTCATTAACAAGTGGCGCAATCAGTTTGTTGACCGAGCAATCTCAGTTGCTCATTAGTCGAGGCGAGTCCTTAATTTGAGCGCTATCGTATATCTACGAGGTGCCAACCTCCCGACCACACACTAGTACTGGCACGGTTACACAACTATACTTAGATTTATGTTAATCTCTAGGAAATACGAAGGTTTGGTGAGAGATAATGCTAGATAGGCCTAACCCCTCTCATAGTAGAGGAGGCCCGTGCCCAGCAGTGGGACAATGTTTAATACAGGGCTAGTATTATTATTATATTATTAATGCTTGATTGATAAAAAAATAAATACACCCAACAGTCACAGACGTAGTCCTGGCCCCACAGGTCAAAGGTCAAACCTGCATCGTGTGTATCAGGAACTACGAGAGACTTTCGGGTCATATTAGTAAAAGTTTTTTAATTCATAAAAAGTACACCGACTTCAATAAAAAACAAATTATGCGTCCCTATAAAATTTGAGGGTTTCCCGCGATTTTTCTGAGATCCCATCATCAGATCCTAACTTGCCAATGGGACCATCTGGGAAGTATACCCTTTAGAACAAAAAAATAATTTCTCGAATCGGTCCAGGCGTCTTCGAGTAATCGGGGAACATACATAAAAAAAAGATTCCGACAAATTGAGAACCTTCTCCTTTTTTTTTGAAGTCGGTTAAAAAAGCATATGCAAAGTTTTAATACAAAAACATTTTTTCTAAATTTGTTAAACTCAAAAAATATATATTGTGACAGAAGTTGTATTGATGAATTAATCCATACTAATACTATAAATGCGAAAGTAACTCTGTTTGTTTGTTTGTTACCTCTTCACGACTAAATGGCTCAACGGATTGTAATGAAATTTGGCAAGAAGCTAGATTTTAGCCTGTAGAAGGACATATGCTATCTTTTTTCTCAAAACACAACTTTGAAAGGGGTCAAATAAGAGTTCAATATTTGTATGGGAAATCTATCATTCCTCAAGTTAGGGATCTGAAAATTCATATTTAGGCTGTTGGTAGGAAATAAAGAAATAAGTGTTGCACATTTTTTTTCAAAATCATCCCTAAGGGACTAAAATAGGGGATGAAAGTTTGTATGAAAATCCTTCATTTTTTATGTTAAACGCATGAAAATTCGAATTTTGTATAATATACTTTTTCTCTCAAATACGACCTCTACGCGGGCGGAGCCGCGAGCAACAGCTAGTTCCTAATAATTAACATATTTATTTGTATAGACATTTTTATTACAGTTTATACATACTCTAAATACTAGATACAAGCATAAACTGTGTATGCCGTATTTTCGCTTGCAAAAAGTACATGCTTCTTTTGTGGGGCTTAGTATTCGTTTCTATAATAATATTCCTGAGCCCGTGCAAAAATTGCCCATCGACCAATTCAAAGTCGAACTAAAAAACTTTTTAGTGAAAAGGGCTTATTACAATATAACGGAATATTTAAATGATAAACAACCATGGCCGCTCAGCTAAACACAGCAACACACTGATAGGTACTTATTTTATAATATACATATTACTCATTTTATATAATGTATTTCGGTTTGATGTATATTGTTTTCACAGGACGCCGGAGTCGAAATAGTCTTGGCTTCTTGTTTTTTTAAAGCTATTTTCTTGTGAATTTGTATCTCTATCATTCTTTGACGCGATTAAGGTATGTCATGCTCGCTTAAGGGTCTGTGCTTGCGGCGGCGTTATGTGCCGGGTCGGTCACTTCCCTGTGTCATGGTTGAGAAGGCCGATGGCTGGCACATGCGTCATACTCGTGAACGGGTGCTGCTTGTGTGGACTGGTCTACCTGGATTGCTCATTGATTGTTAGTTAGAGAAAATAAATAACAGGTTGTATAGCCTCATTTACGACTCTGCCTTGTATTAACATGTACCGTACCGTTTTTTTTTGTTTCATGTGAATGTGACTTGTCTAAGGATGTATGTATTTTATATGTAAATTATTACTGCCTTGGTGGCGCAGTTGTAATTGCGCATGCGTTACGATTGCTGTGCTGAGGTCTCGGGTTCGATCCCCGGGTCGGGTAAAGTGATATTGGGTTTTTCTACCTAGAAATACTCAGTATTAACCCGGAGTCTGGAATGGTGCCCGGTGTGGCGATAGGCTCGCCCCCTATCACATTATGGGACTGAAATTCGGCGAAAAGTGGGTGTACTGGTTACACCTCTGCCTACCCCTTCGGGGATTACAGGCGTGAGTGTATATGTATATATATGTATGTATGTAAATTATTTTATAATGTAAATTGTAATGACAAATTACAAAAGACCTACGGCTGAGTTTCTTGGTGCTTCTTCTCAGACCAGTGGGCAATTCCGAAGCACCAGTAGACCTTAACATTATTATGACATGTAAAAAGTGCCCATAGTGGCCTAATTTACAAAATAAATGATTTGATTTAAGTAAAGTCTAAACTAACTATTTAACACTGCTTTTATTTATGTCACAATATTTTTGATCTAATAATAAAAAAATAATTAAGTGAAACATTTTTAAGTTGACTTCTAAAGCATACTACGCAAATACACTTTCTAGAGGACTTATGTCGTATATAGATCTCTGCCTTGGAGCCGTTGCTTGTTTCAATATAGGTCATCATATACAATACACTGTGCAAGGAAGAGGGGAAGAACTTTTGTTCGAGTTCATGATTACGCTGGTATTACAGTGACCAACTCATTAGTCGCTAAGCAAAGATACTTCATTAATTATGGCTCATCGGAAAAACTACATGACTTTCAAACTGTGTCTTATTCTGACCTTTTTTACAATAAATATTGATCACCAAGTATGTTTTGAAATTTAAATGAACCTGGTCTGCAAATTGTCATCATATAAGCTCAAGGCCAAGGCTAGAACTTAACCGTGAGTAAAACCTTCAAGTTAATACCGATAATAGTAATCAATCAACCCAAGAGTTATTATACCGCGTATATAACCAGCTCTGTGTTATACAATGGGCCTTCTGATAATGATATATGTTAGGTCTTAGTCCACGACAAAAACTTATTTAGAATTCTCATGCGTGCAGATTTCCTCACGATGTTTCCTTCACCATTTAGTCAAGCGATAACGGTAGGCAGCGGCTTTGCTGTGCCCTGGTATTGCAGAAGACTATGGGCGGCGGTGACTACTTACCATCAGGTGGCCCGTCAACTCGTCTGCCTATCGAGGCACTAAAAAAAGCGATAATTAATTAATAAAAAGCTTGGAAAAGTCAGAGGTGTCTGCCATTTGGGTCGGTTTAAACAGCGACTGTCGTCTCTGCAATCTGTACCACTACCAACTAGGCTATCGCTGTTTTGGTCAGAACTTTAATAAGTACAAAAATGAAATCATGCATTTAAATTCACACCTTTACAAGCATTATCTCATTGCCAATCTTCTATGTTCTACTTAGATCAATCCTCCAGCTTCCGGATCAGTCTGTCTAGACAATTATCTAGTTTAAATTTTTTCCCATAAAAGTAAAGTACGGCATAATAAATACAATTAATATGTGTCGCCCGTCTGGTTCGCAAGCTAATCTGGCACGTGCGATCGTTACACAAGTTGCTCTACTTGGCCGAAACGCTTCGGAATATTGTGCACTTTTTAAGTATATAAACAACTTACCTCGTTCGTCGGTAATACCTACTGAGGAACGTTTTCAGTTTCGAGATTGAGTCTGAACTAGTACACACACACATACACTCACGCCTGTAATCGCCGAAGGGATAGGCAGAGGTGTAACTAGTACACCCACTTTTTGCCGAATTTCGGCCCCATAATGTGATAGGGGGCGAGCCTATCGCCATACCGGGCACAGATTCCAGACTCCGGGCTAACACTGAGGAATTTCTAGATAGAAAAACCCAATATCACTTTACAACTGCGCTACCGAGGCAGTCTGAACAAGTGTCTGAGTGAAACTAGAGGCCGTGGGTTCGATTTTTAGCAATGAATAAACTCATAACTTCGAGAAGTGTGCTCTGGAGGTTGAGATCAAATCAGTGAAACATGACTCGGCAATCAGTTCTCATCTCTACTATTGTTCATCACTATTTTCTTTATTTTTCTAAAATGACGTCCCTCCGAATGCTACCAAAAATCAATATCCAAACTCTCAAATAACACGATCAGTGAAGTGTTTTTTTTTATACCACGATGGTGGCAAACAACCTTAAGCTTTGAATATGTTTATATATTTTTATAACAAATTAAGAGAATCGAAAAAAATCTATGAATAATTAATGACTTTGAACTGCGAACTTTAATTTTTATCAGGGTTTTTAGAGGCGTAATAAATTTTCGCAACTGCCAATTCCACATAACGTTTGGTAAATAATTAGTGATTTATGGTGTTCATCTGAAATATTTTTTCCCGGAATGATGAGATATCACATAAATAACACCCAACAGTCACACACATAGCCCCGACCCCACACTAAGATACGAGTCTTGTGTTGTGGTTATCAGGGACTACAACATCCGGACACAAATAACTGTTTGTCACACAAACAGATATTTGTCCCCGTGTGGGAATTGAACCCACGGCCTCTCGTTTCACAGCTGGCTACACGCCAACTACGCCACGGATGGTAACAAAAAAA
This sequence comes from Laothoe populi, assembly GCA_905220505.1. Lineage (NCBI taxonomy): Eukaryota > Metazoa > Arthropoda > Insecta > Lepidoptera > Sphingidae > Laothoe > Laothoe populi. Next base: position 18,138,515 of record HG992153.1, on the reverse strand, counting down.
TGGCATAAATGTCTAGAATGTTCTATGTTCATTTATGTTCGTTTATTCAAGCCGTAGTGTTACTTAAGAGGATGAACGTGGTTTAGCCATTTTAAATACTTAAGAGGAAACTTTTTAAGCATAATACGCATACTGAAGAGTGTGGGATTTAACATCGGTAAAATATTTATTTAGGAATGCAGAAATCTATATATTATTTTGCTTACAAATAAATTAATATAAATAATATAAACTATTCATTGCTAACGTTCGAACTAACAATGTCAAACGTGTAACTGACCGATTAACTGAAGGAGTTTCGTACTTTCAAGTTTTGTGTGATTTCAAGTGTTCCTTCTCCTATATGTGTAGTCTATATCAATGCAATACATTTGATAATCTAAAACAGTATACTTGAAACTAGCCCCAAGAAATAATATTTAACGGTAGGCAGCGGCTTTGCTGTACCCTGGCATTGCAGAACTCTATGGGCGGCGGTGACTACTTACCATCAGGTGGCCCGTCAGCTCGTCTGCCTATCGAGGCACTAAAAAAATATATATACTTCTAGTTATTCATCACATTTAGACGTATAAGGCTTTATACAACTTATTGTATAGCGAGTTAATCTCTCAAATCTGTGCAGTCTGAATCACGCCACCTGAGTTTACGCTGCTAACGTTTCCGCTTATATGGAATGTGATCGCATTTCTTCTTAGCCATTAATTCTACGTTGCTATTAAAATTCACACTAATATAAAAAGGTAGTTTGTTACTTTGAGTTTGTAGTGGGTGATCACTGGAATTCTTATTCGAATTTCAAAATTATTTCACAAATGGTAATATAACTTTTAGGTCATATATCGCTGCTTTGAGTACATAGATATAGTATATAAAACCATTTGAGTATATAAATTAACGCTAATATAATTAAAATCGTTAACACATCTTTTGTTTGTCTGAATTTGTGGACGCTATGGAATTATTTAAATCGTTTATAAAGAATTCAGATTTATTTATCGCAAGGTTCGCAATAGGGTATTTGACAATTTTTGAAAAATGATGGACATCGATAGAGGAATCTTCACTTATAGTCCCCGTTATATTTTTATTATTGAAATATACTCAATTTATATAAAATCCGTGATTTAATTTTTTCATATATAATTTCGCGCTAAAACGCGTTGTCACGTGACATTATCTCTATGTGACGTCATCGCACATATACAAACATTCGTGACACCTAACAACATAACAAATTATTTGCATTTATCTGTTAGTTTTTCCACAAAAATGAATGAGCCAGCATATAAATATTGTTCAATGCCTTTGTGGTAAAAACTCGATACTAAATACCGATAAATTGTTCATCCATGTGCCAAAATCAAAAGTTTTAAGAAAGAAGTGGCAGATTTCGACTATCAGCCCTTGTAATGCCTTCTTCCATTCTTATAGAAGACTTGAAGATGAAATTAACACGTTTCCACACGTTTACACATCGAAAAATATGTTCTTCCTTACAATTTTATTTGTCGTAGGATGCAATGTTTATGTGCGATGTCGTCACGAGTAATGGCGGCCGGTATTGCAACGTTTTTGGCACCGAGTGATACAGATTAAAAATTCTAAATTTTAAGGACGAAAATAAAATGTTTATAATACATTAAAAATAAAAAAATGTATTTAATAAATACGTTTGCCCACTATCCTTTCTCGTAGTGCAGTTTTATATTTTTTGGTTACACCAGTCAAACAGCCTATTACCATTAGCCGAATGATCCACGTTATTAAACACGCAAATAAAAAATTATATCGATATTAAAAAGCGTCCTATTACTATGTGTTTCCGACTCCTTCCTATATTTCTATTTAATTAATTTCGTTGCGGGATTAAAGACCGTTAGCATTCCCAGAGACTCACCGAGTTTCATTATTCGGTGTCGAAAACTGCGTGTCATTGTCGATTCTGGCTAAACAGGAGTTAAAATGGCGGGTGAACTCTTCATGGTACTCTTAGCTACTCCTTAGCCAGCCAGCCACTTTAACTAGGAGAAGCTTATGGTGAAAGTTAAAAAGATAGTTGTCATTATTTTAATATACACTGTTGCATTTAAGTGTTTAGATATTGTTTATAACACAGCAAAAAGCAACTTATAATTTTAAATGAATTTTAGATTGCATGTTGAATGAGACATATGTAATCTTATGAAAGAATTTCTAGGTCAGTTAGCAATACAGGATGTTCGACCTTTCGTTCAAGGGAAGTGGATTACGCAGATTGGCTCGATTTTAATTAAGCAAATGCAGAGTCGATCTGTCCTCATATCACAACGCCATAAATTAGATTCAAAATGGCCATTAGTTTAAAAGACTAATCTAGAATTAATATAAATAAATAACACCCAACAGTCACACACATAACCCCGACCCCACACTAACATACGAGTCTTGTGTCGTGGGTATCAGGGACTACGAGAGACTTTTAGTCTCACAACACCCAGACCCGACACAAATATCTGTCTGTCACACACACATTTGCCCGGTGCAATGTAGGAATCGAACTCACGGCCTCTCGTTTTACAGCCGGCTACTCGCCTACTGCGCCACGGAGGCTGTCAATATGAACTAAAACCTTGATCAATAAATAAAAGGACAGACATAACCTAGCTTAAAAGATGTTCATTAACATAATACCAAAACTTCAATGGAATTTAGGCGACACTTGATAACATAACAAACAAACTCACTAGAATAAGCTGAGGTGCACTAAGGGCTTTACGGTTCCCTGGGCTTATATCCGCTCGTATTATTTAAGCCGAGCTTATCGCAATACTGAGCATACATTCCAATTCCAGATAATTCGAAAATCTGAAACTAAATTCGATTAAATCACCTGGGAATCGAATCCAGTTACTTAATGGCTTTACAAGCGAAGTATGCGGCTATGAGATCAATAAGGTAATTGAACATGTGTGGGTTAAAGCGATAAAAATGTATCTCTTTCGTCGCGAAATAAAATTATAGTTGCATAACTTTAACAATATACATCTTTTTAATATTTTTTTAATTGCGGCGCCCTAAAATATTTATGTGAGCAATGTCAAAACTTCAAAAGGCACACTCTGTCACAATTTGTTCATTTAATTTAATTTTGTAATGTTTTTAATTACTACGTCGTTTAATTATTATTAAACTATCTACTAACTGCTATATGCATATAACAGCTACCAAATCTACTCTACTGTAACGAAATAACTGCGATTCATTTCATCATGCATGCTCACAGTTTTATGTAATTGCTATCGTACAATCGCTTTATGTAACCGATCGTTTCGATTAAGACACTTATTTAACTACACACGGTTACGAACCAAAATTAACAGTTATGTATAATAAAAAAGTTAATCTGGTTCAGTTGGGAGTTGTTGAAAATATAATTATGAAATTTGTGAAAGGTATATGATTATATTATAATACTATAGGAGTCAGAGTAACACATCCGCCACTGTTAAATTAAAGCCAGCATCGAGAATGGCACGCATTTTTTGACACTGGCCTAAAGCTCATCGAGTCTCTAGGAATGCTTAACTGACTCTGTCAACGAAATAGTTTAAATGTAATTATAGAACTAAGTTTTTATCTAATAAGGACTCTATTCTGGACAAGTCAGTAATAAAAATATTTGTTACAAAAAATTTACACGGGAATCAAAGTCGCGGCTTCAGGTTTCATAGCCTTTTTTAAGTATAAATAGGTTTGCGTTTGACCACTATCTCGCCTGCTACTCGCCCATTGTGCCTTGAGCCATCAAAATAGTAATGTGGTAAAATATGTTAATGTTTATTTAAACTGTACTGCAATAGTGTAATATCTATTACAATACCGTGTCTATTTTCTCCAATTTCCTTCGTTTTGAATGAAACGACCTCTACCTCCGCACCCGCTATCAACTCTCATTTGGGGTCGCCTTTGTTACCATTTTAAGGTCCAGGAAACTCGCGACAAAACCCAAGACATTTCTATAAATGATCCCATTTAGGACCCGCGTTTAAAAGGGTAATTTGTCCTTGAGTTAACAAAGTTTTTTTTATTGTTATTTATGTGAACTTTTTCACATAAATAACGATCCCCAGTTGAAAATAAGGACCGTAAATCATAAAAAATGAAATGTTTCCTTCTTTTTATTTATAAAAGAATAAACCTCGTCAATAGCTACTAAACAAAAAAATTGTCAAACAGAAGATAAAAAGGTGCTGAACCGTTTTGTCTTTACCTAATTTATATAGATATCTGTTCACATTTTTATTTATTAGAATGTTTTAAGTCCTCATTTCCCAGAAGAGCTGCTCATATAAACAAAGATGCAACAAGTGTACTCACGACTCTATTTCGGTCCCTTGATAGAAGAAAATCCTGCCACTTCGTTATTTTAATGTGCTGAAACCTCAGTTCTAATTAAAGGCTTTATGAGTAACTCCGTACCATAGAATAATTTCTCAGGTCTTTAAATTCGTTAATTACCTAACATTTAAGTTGATTGTATGAGATTATTAAAATTATGTTTATTTAATATAGCTTTAACAGCTATTTATATATACAATTATATTTAATAATAGCTTTCAAAATACGGCCAGTTGCAAGAAACTTGGTCCGACATTAGCTAACCCTCCATTAATATTACTTTCAACGTTAAATTATGTTGATTGCATAGATTTTCATTATTGTGAAGTGAATAAATATAATTTATTATAGTAATTATTTCATTTAAATATGTATGTTCAATATACATTTGTGTGTTTTAAATTGGCAAAATTGCTGTAATTGGGGATTTAATGAAGGCATAAGGGCTAAATGAACATTAAATAACTGAATGCTTAAACTTGCGAACCGGCGCACTCCGTTAGTAATGGGCCATTAACTCATCCCTTAAAGATTTAAAAAATGCAACGCTCAGAGTGTAAGTAATCTTCCTATGTGTCAATAATGTTTCTATCAAATGTTATTTTTACAGTAATAATCACATTTAGCGGGTGCTTGGAGGCAGCACATAACTAAATACCGATATAACTTGACGAGTTCCATGCACTATGCGTATTTAAAGATCCCCGGGTAATGTAATAATGTATGTAATATGATATTGGGTTTTTCTTTTTAGAAATACTGTCTGTTTTAGTCTGGAATCGTATCCGGTATGGTGATCGGCTCGCCCCCTATCACAGTATGGGACCATAATAAAGTAGGCGTACTATTTGAACCTGTGCCCACCCCTTCGGTGATTACAGGTGTGAGTGTAAATTTATGAATGAAGATTAACTAACCATTACTTAAAGGCTAATTTAAAGAAGTTCTCTCAGTGCAGGAGTTAGATCAATGGTAGAAATTTGCATTTGACAATTCAAATGACCAAATGAATCATTAAATTGAAACCATAACGGCATTGTTCGGTTCTCACTTGAGGACCGGTTTTACGAAACGGTCTCATGCAGTCTGCGACCCAATTCGATGCTCTTAATTGGAAAGTACTTACTGTATTTGATAAATATACACAATGAGATCGTGTTATATGGACTGCCTTAGTGGCGCAGTTGTAATTGTGCATGCGTTACAACTGCGGTGGTGCGGTCTCGGGTTCGATCCCCGGGTCGGGTAAAGTTATATTGGGTTTTTGTATCAAGAAGTTCCCAGTATTAGCCCGGAGTCTGAAACCTGTGCCCGGTATGGCGATAGGCTATCACATTCACATTATGGGACCGAAATTCGGCGAAATGTGGGTGTACTGGTTACACCTCTGCCTACACCTTCTTGGATTACAGGCGTGAGTGTATATGTATGTATAGTATATAGACACCACTGCGCATTTTTACATTAAAAAATCATATTGAATATTTGTAGCGGTTCGGTTTATAATTGCATTTACGGTCAGTGAGCTTTCTAAGGTCCAAAAAATACATCACGTTCCTTGAATGTTACGCACCCACGATTTGTCGTGTTATATTATGACTTTTCAAGGTTATTATTTATTTACTTATACACTTATAGGCGGACTTAATGCCAAGGGCATTTCTATTCCAGTCAACCTTAGTTATTAGCGGTGCTGTAGACAGTTTTGCAGTAAAATCCATCTTACGGGTACCTTCTCAAGCTCGGGGGAGGAGAGATGGTTATGTCGGACGCACCGACCTTCCGACCCAGTTTACCCGAGGGACTACTAGATCGAGGCCGTAACCAATTTTTCTGCGCCGGTGCACCGACCAAAAACCCCGCGGTGGCCTTCTGCGGCGCATGCGGAACGATTCCAGGGGATCCTAAGAATTTCTGGATTGCTGCCGAAATCATCCCTGCGCGATACCTCTACGACCCGTCTAGTCTAGGGCTGGATGATCTCCACATTCTACGGCAGCACTTCGAGAGACTTCGGGCCGGCACCCGTCTCGGAGTCGTACCATGAAAATATAAAAATAATGAAGAAGGCCGCACATCCCCCGCTGCGCAGACGCGACCCCCCTGACCCCTTTTAGTCGCCTCTTACGACAGGCAGGGTACACCGGGGAAGAATTCTTCAAAGCCCTCAATCCACAGCCCGGTTAATACCGCTGTCTTACAGAAATCTGATGTATAGAGTAACACAGACTTCAGGCGGCGCAATAATTACCATCCTCTAAGACCGGCAATACACCCATGGTTCTGATATTAAGGGATCACTCATCAGGCAACGCACATGCTCACTCGCCTGCCTTTGGTCTCTTGCTACTTTCTACTCTAAGTGGTCAGCACTGCGCTTACCATCACGTGCAGTGTTGTCACTTTGCCATGCCAGAAAAAAAAATGAGGCATTAGTAACGCAACCAACATCTTGCTATTAATTTTTTTAAATCTCAAGAAAACCGTAATACGTGGTTGCCATATCGTGTTTTAAAGAACAGTTGATAAGGGGCGAGACAAAAGCGATATTACAAATAAGTAAATTGGTATGCCAAGCTAAATAATCTCATTGGCTTCATCGGTTTTTATTATCGAAATATATATTCAGATTAAGCTATAATAGTAACCACATAACAGTAATATTATCTGATTTTCCATAAAAATATTGCAAAAGATGTTCACATAACCTCGGTTCAATGTTTTTGAACGTAACGGCCAAGAACAACTCAATTTATTTTATTGCAAATTATAAATGTTGTGCGTTTTTAAAGCGCATGATGATTTTATACATCACAGTTTGTCGACGTTACGAAAACAAAAATATATTATTTGCTTTATATTATTTGCTTTCATCTGAAACTGGAGCGTTGTGACCATATAAATGTCAAAAGTTTGTATTACTTGTTCACTTTATGTGTCACGCCCTACCATTCGATACGTATTGTCCCTTTCACAATAATCTGCTTGGAGCGAGACGGTAATCGCGTTCTTAATTCGATTTTGCCCAAACTAGACATCTGTTACAAAATACCGCAGTTGCGTGTGTCCCGAATGCCGATTAGACCTTGCCAACCTTGGACCTGTCTGATGATCATGATTGATATAGTCGAAGTCAGAAGCTGTCATACCATCAAGTCGATCTCGATCTCGATTGGAATCTACAGATCGTCAACAGTCAGCCAATAAGAATTGAATGTTACATCTACACAATACATAGTTTGATTGGTTTGTTTTATGATTTATCTGTAAATGTGGATGAATATTGTTTATTGAAATCGGCCATTAGTAAGAGTAAAAATATGACAAGTTTTACGTTTTTATTCCAAAAATCAAAGCCTACTTACGTTTGGTCAGCTGTCGAGATGAATCAACGATATATAAATGTTTTTCTCTAAGTAGTTTTTGAGTTGCATATAAATTAAATCCTTAAATCTTAGACCTATCTCGTTAGTAGAGAAGACCTGTGCTCAGGTATTGCAGTGTATTATGTAGTTTTTGTGTTGCTTCAATCTAATATAAATTAAATCCTTAAATCGAAGGCCTCTTGTTAGTAAAGGAGACTTAGTTAGTGCTCAGCATTGGGACGACAGAACAGTATTATTATTAAATCTATTTTATATCTTGTGTCATTTATGTCAAGCAACAAAATAATGAACTGAAAAATCTCCGAGACTGTGTTTATTTTTCTTGAAAACAAATAGCTCAAAGTTAATTAGTAATTCATTGACAAAACTAATAAAAAGCACGAGACGCGGTCCCAAATTCTGCGTATTTCTTTATTCACACACAGAATCCTAATAATTTAAATAAAATGTATAAATCTGAACATCGGGATGAAAAAAGAATCCGTTTATGCTCCGACACAACAGTTTTTTATTTCAAAGAGTTTTTGTATTTATACAAAACATGGCTCGAGTCATGTTAATATATTTTTTCGTGACATCATCCCGGCACGTGATCAAAGGTAAATTGTTATGTTATATTTAATAACACGTTAGTTTTTGTGGTTGTTTTGTGTTTTGTCATAAAAAACCTTTGTCAGCAACGTTGAGAATTTTTTACTACGCTTAGTTGCGTAAATAACGATTGTAATGGATAATGTCGATAGGTACGAATTATTCGACAAGATTCCAGATTTGATTCGGTTCTGTAGACGTTCATGCCACGTTAAAGTTGCACTATCACGTACAGGCTTGAAGCGATCAACTGCAACTTGATAAACAATTACAATAAAAACTCGCCTGTAAGCATTAATGCTTGTCGTTAAAGTGCTCTCATTTATAAATGAGACATTAACAACCTCTCTCCGTATGATACTGATACGTAATGTAGGCTAATAAGTATTTTTATGACTTACTTATGTTTGAGTATATGAGAATTGAGACGTGCATTTATTTATTTGACAGCCTTCGTGGCGCAGCTGGTTAATCCCCAGCTGTGAAACGAGAGGTCGTGGGTTCGATTCCCACACCGGAAAAATGTTTGTGTGACAGACAGATATTTGTGTCCGGGGTCGGGGTGTTGTGAGAGTGTTGTGAAAGTCTCTCGGAGTCCCTGATACCCACGACACAAGACTCGTATCTTATTGTGGGATCGGGGCTATGTGTGTGACTGCAGTGGTGGCGTAAAGGGGGGGCGGTCCGCCCCGAGTACCAAGCACCAAGGGGTGCCATCGTGGTGATAACTCACTCGAGCAGCTTAGTAGCCGTTTGCGCATCTTATGCCCGACGAGGACGGCACGGGCGGCCAGGAGAAATGACCCAACATGCTGGACTAAGATTGCCAGAAGAGCTGCAGAGAGCTATTTTAAAACGTCTTAATAGATTTCACGGAGACCTAGATCATAGTTACAAGGCAATGAATGACATTCTCATATCTTTTTTTTTTTTATACTGGCACAGCAACGTGACCGCACTGCACCTGATGGTAAGCGCAGTACGGTCCAATTAGAGCATTGAGTAGCGAGAGACGATCCATCCCCCGCTACTCAACACAATCATGCCGGCCTGCTCCTTCACACTACGCCATGGGCAAGAAGGTGAAGAAGCGGTCGAGGGTCTATTGTCAGAGTATTCAGAAGGCCGCAAAATGGCCAAACATCGCACCCCAACTCTAGACCCCCAAAAAACCGGATGTACACTGGCTGATCCCGGAACGCGACACACTTGCGTGTGCCACTATGGCGGGTTTTTCACCCTGTGTACGGTGGTCGCTATCCGGGCGGATATGAATATCCTACCACCAGCATTTGGTGTTGTTCAGCCTTAAGTTCTGCTCACGCGAACTTCGTGGTACATTTCTAATTCTGACAAAATCTATCATGAATTTTCTGCACTGGAAATGATTTTGGAAGTTTTACAACTGAGGCTCCACTTGGAAGCTGGTAGAATTTCTTTTCAAGAAGCAGTGGAACGTGAACGTGGTAATGAATGAATGGGGGCGACAAATAATAGAGCGCATACAACATGTGATGGACTTGGTTGCTGTGAAAGAAATATATCATAATATGTCGGCACAGAAAAGAAGATATGGGCCTGCGACGAACGTTGACGACGCCTTTCAAGACTTGGGAATCCGATGTTTTAATTGTGATGATACCTACAGTTTTTTTATTCGTCCTATGGACAGGCTAAAGTCAAGCAACCATGCTGCCTAGTCTTACGTTTTAATCTTTATATACCTACAGTTTACACAAAAAACAACATAATATGTGTCAAATTTTATTTTCTTCAATTTTGTATTGAACGTTTTGAATCGTGGGAGCTACCGTTGAGGTATTATACTGAAAAGCCTAGACTTTTGCAACTTTCATCCAAGATGGCCGCCCGAGCGACCACTCGTCAAATTTACGAACTTTTGAGATTCCAAAAAATTCAAGTTCAAGATAATAATGGTTATTAAGTAACTATAATATAATACCCCCCTGCTATTGGTGTAGGTGTAGTGTTTTGTGGGTGATAGAAAACCGCCCTGGGTGCCAACCTATGCTACGCCGCCACTGTGTGACTGTTAGGTGTTGGATTTGGTGTTATTTATGTATTTTTACCCAACTACCGTGAAGCAAAAGGGAGGCTTATGTTTTTGACAAGTATAGTAGGTATGTATGTTCATTATTTGTGTTAACCGGCAACAAAGATCTTATGTATATTATAATTTCATAAGTTCACGCCTGTACGCCGGAAGAGCAGACAGAGGTGCAATTAGTACAAACAAACATATCTATACAGACAACGTATCTATTTTGAAGGTTTGAACTTCTATATTTAAAACGCTATATCTGTCACAATATTTAAATATCAAAAACTATATCGAAACATAGTTCAATCACCTCCAATAGCTAAGTAATACATGTCGCACTAAATCGCTTTTTTCGAAGGATATCCTCATTATAACGATATGAGGCTGTCATATGGAATTGTGCATAAATTTAAATGAACGCGAGCAGCGAATTATGGACTAACATTATACGGATATGGAAGTGCAGAGTTTATGCACCTGCTTAATGGGAGTGTGCAAAACTTTAGCACAGAAGCAACTAGTTCACATACTTTTTGAATTTATTAAATGTTATTGTTTATTACCAGATTGTTAAAGTTGATAAATAGCCCCCGTGGCCCAGCGGATGAATAGTCCTAATAATAGTACTGATGGTGGTAGGATATTCATATCCGCCCGTATAGCGACCACCGCACACGGGGTTTAAGACCCACCATAGTGGCACACACAAATATGTCGCGTTCTGGGATCAGCTAATGTACATCCGGTTTTTGTCGGGGGGTCTAGTGGGGTATGGTGTTTGGCCGTTTTGTGGCCTTCTGAGTAATCTGACACTAGACCCTCGACCCCTTCTTCACCTTCTTGCCCATTCCATAGTGTGAAGAAGCAGGCCGGCATAATTGTGCTGAGTAGCGGGGGAGAGATTGTCTCTCGCTACTCGATACTCTAATAAGACGGCACTGCGAACATCAGATGCTGTGTCGTGCCGTGCTAGGATAAAAAAAAGTCAGACGGAAACGAGAGGCCGCAGGTTCTGTCCCCGCACCGAAACAATTGTTTAAACCACAAATATTTGTTTCGAGTCTGGGATGTAGTGAAATCATAGTCCTTGACATAGTGTGGGGTCAGGACTAGGCGTTAGTGACAGTTGAAAAAATTACCCCAGTAAAATACTGCCCTTACTGCCCTGCCCTGACTTGCACTAGTTCAGTTTCCAAAGTTGACGAAATACTAGATTTTAAATAGTTTCCATTTCATGGCCTTCTGTAACAATTGGCCAACTACCCCTACTATTCATAACGGACATATCATTTTCCTAAATGAAATATGCTCTTATCATTTCATACTAACTCTATAAGATGTCCAGAAGAAAAACATTGTATAAACTACTAAATCATTAGTGTTACATAAAAGATTTTAGAATAAAATATCTCACATAGCTGTATTAAATAAAAAGGTTTTAACACAACATATAATAAGAGTAGCAATAATTGTGGTACGTTAACTTGATATACCTACAAAATGACTACACCTTTTATGATAAAAATACTGTAAAAAGCTACAAAAGCTCTAGTCACGATTTAAGACCATCAAAACTATTAATGATCTGTTGTTATTGTTATTTTCACACGTTCATTTCAACACGTTTAAACAGAAATTATCAAACAATAACTAATCGATAACTGTACAGTGTTAGATTTTATATCCAACGCCGTAATACTAAAAACAATTATGATATTAAATCTTAGTTTTATGATTTTAGTGTTGTAGCTTAAGACTCTACCCCTCGCGAATCACCTTGACGATTTGACCTCTGACCACATAATACAAAGACTGGTTGTCGCCACTACCACCCAAGGTGGAAGTGGTAGAGCCACGCTGTAGACATATTTGTCTATAGCATGAATGGGCCAGCTCGACCGGGGTAGTACCACTGTCTCACAGAAAACCAACGTAAAGTGACAGTTTACTGTCGCATTTCGTATGGTAAGTGGGATATCCCGAGGCCCAGATTCCCCCTTCCCTTCCCTAATCCCTATTTCTGTCCTTTAAGGCCGACAGCGCATACATGATACTTTCGGTATTGTGGATGTTCATGGGCGGTGGAGATCACTTAACATCAGGTGACCCACTGGCTCGTTTGTCGGACTATAATATAAAAAAAGCGGTCGCCTTCGATTCCCGTCTCAGCTAACATTGATATTGGATTTTCTATCACGAAAATCTCAGTATTAGCCGGTAATCTGGAATTGCGACTGGTATGTAATATAGATATGGTATATAATAGGCTCGTCCGATATTACATGGGATGGTAATAAGCTAAACGAAATTGGGGTGTACTGGTCACACCTCTGCCTACCCCTTTGAAGAATACAGGCGTGAGTGCGTATGTATGAATATATGTATTCTCACTTACATTTGAGCGAATGAACAGCATTTTGAACTTGTCATCGCAAAGGAGAATGCCCATTCTCGGTCCTGATTTTTCTCGTGCTTCAATATAAAAACAATATTTAAATTAATTTCTTTATTTTTGAAGTCGTCTGGCAAACAGAATGTTTGTGTTGTACAGGGGATTTCTTTTAAAGCGTAATCAGACATATTATTGATAAAAATGACTATCAGTTTTCATTGACATAATGATGATACCTACAGTTTTTTTTGGAAACTTTAGATAGTATTTGGATAGTTTATAGACTATGTAAAACAACTCTGTGCTATTTATTGAATTTGAGTGCGGAATGCAATCAATAAGCTCACCTGCCCTCGCACAAGACGAAAATAAACTCGATGAACCATGTGCGCAAAGTTATAACTCTGTCTGCCACTAAAGATCCAAACCTGAGCTCAAGGTATTTTACATGTTTTTTAGGATGTACATTACCCTGATTTATCATAGATCTCACGAGAAAGCGTTCTTCTTGGTAACTAACATGGGCACAATCTGGTACATATTACACAAGCATCAAATTATAATTAATTGGCACACACATTTCCCACGTTATTTTCTTAGTTAAGATAAGTACCCATATACCAATGCTCAGTTGTATAGGTGTAAACGATGCAACAGAAATGTCACTACGATCTGTCACACGCTTGTGTCCCAGTAATACACGGTTTCTGCTTTGCTACCTGTATTCCAGCGCCTGTGCAGCAAAACACCCGGACTCTAAAACTTTGCAGGCATAATTTTTTGAGAAGCAAGGTACAGTTGTATCTCGCTACTTGTTACTCTAACTTATGGTCGCTTTGCAGAACACAAGCTTATATAACTGCAAATAGTGGCACAAGCAAATATGTCGCGTTCCAGGGCCAGCCAGTGTACACTTGGTTTTTGACGGGGGTCTAGAGTTGGGGTACAATGTTTGGCCGTGTTGCGGCCTTCTGAGTACTCTGCCACTAGACCTTCGACCGCTTCTTCACCTCCTTGCCCCCATTGCGTAGTGTGAAGAAGGAACACAGCAGGCCAGCATGATTCTGTTGAGTAGCGAGGGATAGATTATCTCCAGCTACTTAATACTATAACTGGACAGCACTGCGCTTACCATCAGGTCCAGTGTGATCACTTTGCCGTTCCAGGATAAAAAATAGTGACCATAAGAACCCATTAACCAGGTTGGATACGCAATGGCACATTTTGAATGCAAATCGGTTTAACACGTGATGCACTCAGATTCACCTCTGTATCTGTCGGAAAAAGAAAGTAAATAACAGTAAGTTGATTTTTCAGTGAATATTTCCGGATGACCACAAATGAAATATTCAAAATGAGCATTGGAAATAGGTTCTTAGACCGAAAATCTCTCGATGACTCTGATATCCATGACATATGAGGATGGTATCTTACTTTGGGGTCAGGGATGTGTGTGACTGATATTATTATGTAACCAGCTATTTACATTTATGTGTAATTGTAACATAGACAGACATCAACTATTGTATTATTTTTACTTCTCTCCTTCACAATAACAACTGAACTAACATCATCATCATCAGCCGGGGTCAGTCCACTGCTGGACGTAGGCCTCTCCCAAGATGCGCCACTGAGCCCGATCTTCAGCTCTTCTTTTCCAGTCACTGCCCACCGCTTTGCGTATGTCGTCGCTCCACCTGGTCACAGGACGTCCTACGCTACGTTTGCCGATTCGTGGTCTCCACTCTAGGACAAGTCTACCCCAACGGTTATCAGTCCTGCGGCAGATATGACCGGCCCACTGCCACTTCAATTTGCCAATCCGTTGAGCTATGTCGATAACGTTACTGAACTAACAAGGCAGATATAAATACTAAAACAGCCCTTACAATCTATAGCTAAATACCACTGACTTACTTATTACGAGATATTTAAAAATATACATCAGATTGACTTCGAATTTAACATAGTCATTTCGTGATGTAGACGCTAACTAAGATCGGCTTTTACACAAAATCGTTTTTCATATCTAAGCCACTTCTCACAAAATATTGGATATTTGTTTTAAATATATGTTTTCTATGATACGTATACATAGAAACAAAGAAGGCCTCACAAGTCTATCTACACATATCCCATTATTCGCATAACATCAAAACCCACTTCCAAGAAGGTGAAAGTACTTCGGTGGTACATTGTAACAGGTCACAGACGAGGCCCTAGGTAACCGAGATTGGGTTTGAATAATACAGATATTACGTGTGCATTATGTACCTTATGTAACAGCAAAATGTGTTCTGTTAAACAATCAATATGAAGCAGTAAGCCTATAGTATATATAAATAAAAAATACACCCAACAGTCACACACATAGCCACATCCTTCTGTGGGGTCAGGGCTTTGACCTATCAAACATGTGTCGTGGGTATGAAGAACTACGAGGGGCTACTGAGGGTACCCACAACACCCAAACACGAAACAAATATTTATGGGTCACAAAAACAGATGAGAAGTCAGCCAACCCGCATTAGGCCAGCGTGGTGGACTAAGGCCTAACCCCTCTTATTAGTAGAGGAGGCCCGTGCCCAGCAGTGGGACAATGTTTAATACAGGGCTAGTATTATTATTATTATTTATTATTATATAAAAACATTTGTCTCGGTGCTGGGACCCAACCCTTTTCTTTTTATAGTTGCTCACACCTGCTGCGCCACGACGGCTGTCGATACTAAAGAGCACTAGTTCTCTTCCCGGAAAAGTCATGTTCTTCGAATTTGAACAACATAACAAAGTTGAATGAATAGCCTGGTATGGATGACCTGACATCAGAAGGATGATTATAGCCCTATATTTCATTTACTAGAAATAGAAAGACTTTTTTAATAGTGTGTTAATTGTATTTTATATCACGATGAAAACCTACTAATAAAAATGTATTCTTCACTGGTCACTCTCTACTCAGTAATCATTTTACTAGTTACAAACTTTGAGTAAACCACCGTGTATTATAGACAATAGGCTCGCCCCTATCACATCATAGAACGGTAAAAAGCACGGTGAAATGTCTGTGTACTGGTTGTACTCTTGCCTACCCCTCGGGCATTACAGGTGTGAGTGCGTATGTATTATATAATTACAAAAATCATGAAATATTTTCTTCCCATTCAAAGTTATATCACACTCAAATGTCATATAAAAAGCACAATCCGAATAATCCAAGATCTAATTCCCACGATACAATTCCGCGTTTATTAAATAACACGACTCTATGAATTATTCGTATAACGCCTCTATAGTACCTCTATCGTACTAAGTAAATACCAAAGTTTAATCTAGAGTGGAACTGCGAAGGCCAATTGTCATAATCACATTAGTCATTAGGTTTCGTCTGGTCCTACACTATCCACATTTTACTAGTACTTTTTTATCCTAGGAAGTGACCACACAGTGACTAGTACTTCACTTCCAACTGACTTCTTCAGGACCAAATGATGTAGTTATTTTGTAAGTGGTTATGACGTAATGAGTCCAATAGAAGACAGTCCAGAAGTCCAGTTTTTTTTTTACAATACATTTTATGATACAGGCCCAATACTAGCTCAAACCTGTATCGTAATTATCAAGGACTAGAGAGGGACTAAGGTCTCACTAGACTTATTTGACTTAGTGAGGGGATTGAACTGGCAGCTTTTATTTGTCAGACTAAGCTTTGAAATAAGCATTTCTTTCGGTAAAATCGAATTTTCACACTTGAGTTGCTCCGAATTGGAACTTGTACCCGATGTGGAGTAGACTGCTGTCAATTCATCTGCTTACCCTACGGGAAGCTTATGTTAATTGATAAACCTGTAATTTTGTTATTTAAATAACTCTCACCGCTTTTATCTCCATACATGGTTCCTGTAACAAAATTCGCAGAGCGATAAATCTGCCAATCGTACTCATTTCATTATTTTTAAATTATAAACTGTATTCCAAGTGTACAAGTAAACTTTAACCAATACGACATATATTAATCTACTAGATGTTGCTCGCGGCTCCGCCCGCGTTGAGGTTATTTTTGGAAGGAAAGGTATACAATCCATGGAGGCATTTTAAGCTATTACACGTTTCTATATTTTGCTATCCCATAGAATGCGTGCATTTTTCCGGGATAAAAAGTGGCATATGTCATTTTCTGATCCCTAAACTACCACTTTGCAAAAAATCATGTCGATCCCTGGCTCTGTGAAAAACTAAACTATCCCACGGGAACTATACATTTTTCCGGGATAAAAAGTAGCCTATGTGCTATTCCCGACTATAATCTATCTTTGTGCCAAATTTCAACCAGATCCGTCCAGCCGTGGTAGCGTGATTGAGTAACAAACATCCATCCATCCAAGCTTTCGCATTTATAATATTATTGCCATATAAATAATCGGGGATAACTAATTAAATGACGATTGATCAGTTTTCGACCGGAGAGGAAAAATGATTAAATTACTAAAATGGCTATTAAAAAATAAGGGTTGATCGTAGAAGGGTGAAAATTGAGGATTGTATGTATTTTTGTATGTTATATCATAAAAAAATAGAAATTTAAAAATTTTGTCTAAAAAATAAAAAAAAATTAGGGGTGGACTACCCCTAACATTTAGGGGGATGAAAAACAGATGTTGGCCGATTCTCATAGATACCGGATAAGCAAAAAAAATTCATCAAAATCGGTCAAGCCGTTTCGGAGGAGTACGGCAACGAAAACTGTGACACGAGAATTTTATATATTAGAAGATAGATATAGTAGAAAATAAATTAATAGGCATAGATACAACTAGTGCATCCATATTACGCAAATGGTATTGTGTTCCTGTGCTGTGACAGGGAGCAAAGGAGTTAGCTAATAGCTGTACTTCAAGCAAAATAGGGCACAGATAGTCATATTTGACAAACATTACATTGCTCATGGCCATCACAGTCGCTGCCGAAATACGCTTTCACAAGATCAACGTGATTGATTTTGCTGTCAGGATATAAAAGAATTTAAATCTAGAATAGACTATAACCCAAGGCCAATTGTAATAATTAAATTACTATTTACTTTCATCACAAAATCACGCATTTATGTATCTCCTCAGATGACCTCGATCCACACAAGGAAAGCCATGTTAAATACTTCCTATGTGAAATAATTAGTTATGAAACGGATTGTAATTCAAAATTGATTACTGACAATATGAACATATTCTACTTGGATTATGTTATTAATTGGAATAAATTATTACATACATATACATTCACGCCGGTAATCCCCGAGAGGGTAGGCAGAGGTGTAACCAGTAGACCAACTTTTGCCGAATTTATTACGGTCTCATAATATGATAGGGGGCGAGAATAGCGCCTTATCGGGCTCAATTCCAGGCTCTGGGCTGATACTTGTATTTCTAAATAGAAACCCAATATAATTTTACTCGAGCCGGGGATCGAACCCGAAACCTCAACACAACAGTCGTAACGCATGCGCAATTTTAACTGTGCCACCGAGGCAGTCGTTGGAATAAATTACTAATTAAACACATAAATAATAGCAGCGATAGCCTAGTTGGTAGTACGGACTGCCGAGATGAAAGTCGTAGGTTCGAAAGCAGTTCAAATGGCATACATACATGCATACACCTCTGACTTCTAAAGTTACGTATGTATTCTTTGTTGTGTAGAAAACATACTTACCTTTTCTCATAAGAATTTTAAAGATTTACAGTCAACAACGGGTTGGTTGACTGTAAATCTTTAAATAGGTCAGCGTGATGGCCTAAGGCCTAATTCTTTCATTAGTAGAGGAAGCCCGTGCCCAGCTGTAGGACAATATTAACCATAATGGTACTTTTTTATTTATGTAAATATAGGATTATCAATTTTAATTGTATAACAAGTTTTGGATAAAACTTTATTATTCATGAGTCAAAAATATTGTACAGTTTTAGTAACATCATAAAACAGATCTGTAGATCTGTTCCACCCAGAATCACCCAGATTTTCGTATATTTATTAGTGAATCAAAAAAATTTTATATCCACTACGCTATTCACCGCTTAAGTAGGTCAAATGTCATAAACTAGAATAAATGGCTATATTTTCTGCTTAACCAACATGAAATAACGAATGCACAGACATGTACCAATAAATATGACAAATAAATTTGCACTCAATCAGATATTCCACTTCTGACATAACTTCGTCCGTTCTCTCTGGACTTTCGTATAATACAACGATATTGCACACTTTACATATCAATATTTTTCGCACACAAAGCAAAATCAGAATGATTTAGCGCCCAACCAGGGTATTTCCAATTCAGATAAGGCAGACCAATTCGGTCCAAACTCGGAGCAATTCCTGTAGAATCCATATTACATCACCTCATGCATATGATCACGCTTAGTTGTGTTAGAAATATGAAGGTTTCTTCGTAGCCTATATTTATTGTCTGTTTATATTTTTTCCACCGAATTCTAGCGTGAAGCGGGGGATAGATTGTCTCTCGCTACTCGATACTCTAATTGGACGGCACTGCGCTTACCATCAGGTGCAGTGTGGTCAGTTCGCCGTCGCAAGAATAAAAAAAAGCGTTTACTTCAAAATCGTTCACTTACATTCAAATGTCATACTGTTCTGCAGATATATTGAATGTTAATGAGGCATTATTTTCCTAATGGAAACTGGATGCCCAGCGGTGAAAACGAAAGGGTCTGTGTTGTAGAACATGCCTTTGATGTTACACGTTCGCCGCCCTTTGACCTTACGTCACTCACGTTGTACTGCCAAGATAATCTTTCATCGTAATCGTCTCTATAGATTCTGTAACGTAACATTTATAAATATTACAACATACCATGAACACCGATTGAACTCGGAGTAAGTAAATTATCATAATCACTGTATTGTAAATATAAATACACTATAATATAAAATACACTGCTTTTGCTCGCAGCTCCGCCCGCGTGGAGGTCATGTTTGGGAGAAAAAGTATATTATACAAAATACGAATTTTCATGCGTTTAACATAAAAAATTAAGGATTTTCATACAAACTTTCATCCCCTATTTTACGCCCTTGGGGATGATATTGAAAAAAATGTGAAACACGTATTTCTTTATTTCCTACCAAAAGCCTAAATATGAATTTCCAGATCCCTAGGTCAAGGAATTATGGAATTCCCATACAAATTTTGAACTCCTATTTGACCCCTTTCAAGGTTGTTTTTTGAGAAAAAAGATAGCCTATGTCCTTCTCCAGGATATAATCTAGCTCCTTGCCAAATTTCATCACAATCTGGTCAGCCGTTTAGTCGTGAAAAGGTAACAAACAAACAGAGTTACTTTCGTATTTATAGTATTAGTATGGATTATACATCCAATCCGCCTCCGTGGCGCAGTTGGCGAGTAGCCGGCTGTGAAACGAGAGGTCGTGGGTTTGATTCCCACACCGGGACAAATGTTTGTGTGACAGACAGATATTTGTGTCCGGGGTCAGGGTGTTGTGAGACCGAAAGTTTCCCATAGTCCCTGATACCCACAACACAAGACTCGTATATAAGTGTGGGGTCGGGGTTATGTGTGTGACTGTTGAGTGTTATTTATTATTTAATCTATATAATAAAACACATAAATTGTTTCTATCCGTCATAGACTTTGAAACTACTAAACCGATTTCAATGAAATTTCGTGTATGAGTGGTTGAGTCCAACTTAAAAAATACTATAGTTTTAGATCCGATAGGTGGCGCTGTTGTTGAGATCTGAATTTCTTAATTTTTCAACGAAAATTCGATCCACAGAGTAGGTGGGTATGGCAGAACAACGTCTGCCCGGGACCACTACAAAATAACTGTCTTCCAAAATGCGGGTATTATCTGAAACCAATATAATTAATACAATGCCTTATATTGATAGGTATTATTAGATTTACCTAGTTGTAACAGATGCGTCACATTGCTACTGCGCCGTTTAAGAGATAAAAATGTAATTACCACTAATTGGTTATGATACTAACGACCTTACGGTTACCTAGATACGGTATCTGGAGCATATTTCGATAAAATCACATCGTAAACACATACTGGGTCGACAGGCGGCATGCATTACGTTCTGATTGGTTATCTGATACTATGCGACAGTGTCCGAATATTATTATTAATTTACTGTGGAGCTTGTTATACGAAGCAGTTGAGTTCTTTCAGAATAAATATTAAATGTCAAAAACTATTTTAAATATTAGTATATTAATATTCACTGTTGTTTTTAATCTGTATATATAAAAGAAGAAGCTGACTGACTGACTGACTGATCGATCAACGCACAGCCTAAACGGCTGGGGTTAGAGAATTGAAATTTTGACAGTAGGTACCTTTTATGACGTAGGCATCCACTAAGGAAGGGTTTTTTTAAATACCACCCCTAAGGGGGTAAAATAGGGGATGAAAGTTTGTATGAAAATCCGTCATTTTTGAAGATAAACGCATAAAAGTTGGTATTTGTATTGTATACTTTTTCTCCCAAACATGACCTGCACGCGGGCGGAGCCGCGAGCAACAGCTAGTCTTTAATAAACCCATATCAGTATGCATATAATAAAATTTATGCGTACACAATGATTTTCAATAAGACATGGAAAATTATTTGTATCAATATTATTTTTGTTACACTTTTTTACCATAGAAGGAATAAACAAAAAAATCAATTGGATAATAAGACTTCACATACCTTGAAATTCGTATGAGACTTCTCACGTATGCAGGTTTCCTCTCGATATTTTTCTTCGCCGTTAAAGCAAACAATCATTACCAAGACATATACACGTAACTTTGTGTCAGAAGTGTTCTTTTTTATCCTGGCACGGCCAATTGACCACACTGCACCTGATGGTAAGTGCAGTGCCGTCCAGTTAGTGTATCAAGTAGCGAGAGACAATCTATCCCTCGCTACTCAACACAATCATACCGGCCTGCTATGTAGCTTCTTCACACTACGCCTTAAGGACCCAGGATCATAGGAAGGAGGGAACACGCTATCTGGCAAACTGTTCCACAGCTTGATGATTGTATGCCACTTGGACAGGTGTCGAACATACTACTTTCGTGTTGACAGTCGGTACCGTAACCAACTAGGCTATGGCTGCTATTGCTGGCTATTGATTGCTGCTTTAGTTTTGGCACAGAAATTTTAGATTCGGATAGAAGTTAAGTTGTTTCTATCTACAGTGGCACCAGACATAAATGATTAATAAACTAATTGAATTGCGTAATTAGACCAAATGGAACTTATGCAAATTTCATCCTTATTCCTTTGATTTGCGACACAGATTAGTTTTGCTGATATTTTCAAAGATAAAGGAATGATAACAAGCGAATTAATAGAATAACTAACTTAATGGTAAAATGTTTGTTCAGTGAAACGGAGAACTGGTTGTAATTTCGGTGTAAATAAGCACAAAGATATCTAGTGAAATTAATTACTTCGAAAATCTGGTTTAGAATTTAAACCGCTTCATTTGAGAGGAGGCTACATGGAGGCATTTTTATTTTCTATTACTATTAAAAAAAACATAGTTCGTTACATGGATATTAATCGATATTTTCTTGGGACGGAAAGGCATCATCAGGTAATTGGTTACTTCATTTAACACTAATTAATGTTAGGATTACATGCTCGTATAATAGCGCCATTTTAATTCAATCCCGCAATATTCTTGAAATGTTTTTATGTATAGATTATTTCATAAATTGTAGATTCAATTGCTTATTAATAGTATTTCCGTCTATCGTAATACCTTAGTGTACTGACCACAATGTGTTTAAAAGTTAAAATTTACCATCATTGCAATACGAATTCAAGAATGAATATACTACACATTATGTAAAGAACGAATGATAAACGCGTTTAAACTTATTATAATTTAAAATCTATTATATTCTCGGCTTTCATCGAATATCCATAAAGAAGAATAATTTATTGTTTTTACTATAACCTTCACAACTATTAATTTCAAACCTGCACACCACTGACGATAATTAATCACTAAAACAAATTACGAACCAGTCTATGCCAAAACATAAATGCAAAAAAGAAGATAAAAAGTGACGGGTGATGTGGAGATACTTTAAACTTAATAATAAATCTTACAGGTACGGGATTCAGTGAGATATTTGTGGTTACGACCCACCTTAATTTTTTTTTTTGCATAATAGTGCAGCGTAGTTGTATTGTACTCAAAAATCTAAAAGCAATCAATTACGAAACTCATAGCAGTTGCATCTATTCACAATTTCTAATTTCATTTTTTTTAATACATATGAACTGATCGAATACTAGCAAAACGCACATATTTCTCATTGGCCTTTTACACTACACAAAAAATACGTCGACTAATCAATGCAGTTATGTTCTGTTTCTAATAATAATTCATACTAGCCGTGTATATATACTGTCCCACTGCATAAAGGGCCCCGCTACTTATGAATGATTAGGTCTTAGTCCTCGCTGGCATACGGGTTGGTATTCTTAAAATTCTTATTCCAAATTCTGAGGTGTTTATGTTTTCTCGTGATGTTATCGTTGAAGCAAGCGATAACTAACAATAAATATCGATATTATTTCGGAGAGTCAAGGGCGCGTCGAAATCAAACTACGTCATCTTATCGACAGTCCGCAACTGCCAGTATTTAGGGCGATTATCCCCAGATCTAAAAACTGGATCCGCTCCGTCTGACTATCCGATTACTAGCTCATAATTAAACAGGTTGCTATCGACAACCGTCGCGGTTGGCTAAGAAGTTTCTGTAACGACTCACCTAGTACTTGATTACGCAACCTGTGTGGGAGATTTGCGCCCATTGTGCTCTGGGACAAATCTTGCTTTTAACTAACGAGGTGTGGGTGGTGCTTGGAACAAATGTTGGTGACATATTTTTGTGAACTTTTTATTATGTTTGACTTAGATTTATAGTTTAGTTACGTTTTAATGTACAGAGGTAGAAACAGTGTCTGACTTGTCGTATTGAAATTAGGAGGGATTATTCGTACTCCCAAATAATTGTCTATGATATAGTCAATATGATATAGTCAACACACAATTTGATACCCTGAATGATCCCAAAATCTAAATCAAATATTTATTGAATCCATGAAATGCTATACATTATTTAGATTCAGCCAAAACGATTCATTATAACTCATATTATAAGTAAGATCGATTATAACTCATATATCTCATTTCAAAATCACATTCTGAAAGTTGCAACATAACAAAAAATTTAATACGTTACATTTTATTAAATCCAATTGATTGAACTTTAGCCTCAAATTGAACGTCAAAAATTAGACACTGCTACTAACGTTTGCTCCAATGTTTGTAGACGAGTTGGCCTTAATATCTGTACGATTATCGCATTCGCAACACGTGATTGGTCAGTAATAAGAAGCGTTCTGATGAAACCACTATACTAAGATTAGGCAGTTTGCTCTTGGATTGTGTAAGCATTTGAATTACTTACCTTGTTTCGTAATGATAAATTAGTTTTGTTTATAGATGTAATGTATTTTTATGATGAGGAATGTTTGATCAAATCTGATTATTAACTGTCTTTGAACATAGTGACAGCCTCCGTGGCGCAGCGGGCGAGTAGCCGTGGGTTCGATGCCCACATCGAGACAAAGATTTGTGTGACAGATAGATATTTGTTTCGGTTGTGGGTGTTGTGGGACCGTTGTCCCTCGTAGTTCTTGATACCCACGATGCAGGTTTTCCCTAGTTTGGGGTCAGAACTATGTGTGTGGGTGTATTTATTTATAGTATCTGTGTACTATTTTGTGTTCTAAACACATAACACACGCTAATAAGGTATTTGTTCACAGCTAAAGTTTCTCTTGGACTAAAGTAGAAGTAAACAACTAGTTTCTTTAAATTTAAAACATGACATGTAAACTCATACCTATAGAACTGCGTTCATACCTAAATTAATTACTAAAAATTATTTGGGAAACCTTACTAAGTGACAGCAATTTTAACATTTTCATCCCCTATTTTACCCCCTTAGGGGCGGAATTTACAAAAATCCTGAAACATATATTTTTTATTTTTAACTAAAATGCCAAATACAATTTTTTTCCCCTACTATGACCACCCATTACTTTTGTTTCTCTTTTGATCGAATCCATGTAAAGGTTGTCTGGAAGAGATCGCAGTTAGCGATAAGACCGCCGTTTGTACATTCTATTTTAAGATTATTGCAATGTACTGTTAATATTTGTATTCTGGTGTACAATAAAGCATAAATAAATAAATAAATTTTCATGAATTTAACTTCAAAAATGCCGGATTTTCATACAAACTTTCATCCCCTATTTTACCCCCTTAGTGGTGGTATTTACCCCCAAAAAACCCTTCCTTAGTGGATGCTTACGTGATAAAAGGTATCTGACCCCAGCCGTTTAGGCTGTGCGTTGATCGATCAGTCAGTCAGTCAGTTTCTTCTTTTATATATACAGATATTTATTACGGTTAACTAATTATTACTTAAGGCTGATTTAACAAAACTCCGTTAAACAATTGTATTAAGTATTATTTTATTGGGACAGTTAGACTCTAATGTCAATATTTTTTCACCAGCCATTGCTGTGTAATTTTGGGGCCTAGCCATGCAGATTTCCCCGCATCGCTAGGCCCCAATATTACACAGTAATATACGAATAAATCGCATGGACATAAAGCATAAACTGATTGACGCGGGGGCTACCAGTGACCACGCCGTTTAACATTCACGGATGTCGGTAAAGGTGACAACTTACACACCATGTCTGATCGGCGAGAAATTATATTTTGATATAAATAACAAGAGTTCAAGGATCGACCAACGCCACGCAATCTCCGACTATAAAACAGGTAATTCAATAAAATTCTACGTGGAAAAAAATGATCATTCTATCAATTCGCGGGCACGAATCGACCGATGGTTACGTGCGTGTTGTGATGCGAGAACTTATGTCACTGTTGCGTTAAATTAATTTCAAATAGTCTGTGGGATTTAAAATGAAGGGCATGTTTCACAATGTTAAATTGCACCGTGATATGCGTGGGCGAAAATACTATATGTTAGCAACATTTTTTTTTTAATCTGTCTCGGCAAAGTGACCACACTGCACCTGATGGTAAGCGCAGTGCCGTCCAGATAGAGTATCAAGTAGCGAGATACAGTCTATGCCGGCCTGCTGTTTAGCTTCTTCACATTACGCCTAAAGGACCCAGGATCATAGGAGGGAGGGAACACGGTACCCGGCAAACTGTTCCACAGCTTCATGGGGAACGGGGATGGGAGAAAACGGAGACTTCTTGCACGAGAACGCGCGAACCTGGGTTTTCTTGGCATTGAACTCAACCCGATTCTTAGTACCCCATGATCAAATTCACACGGCACGAATTAACACGGCAACATCATAAGTTGACACGCCTAGCTTCACAATCAATTCTTACCCTACCTAGTTATAAAAATTTATATGGACGTCGTACGACAAAATATATGGTACCCGACCTCATCAATCAGTTACCTAATGAGATTAAAAGACAACTTACAACTAAAAAACTAAAACAGATTCTTAAACAGTATTTTTTAAATAAAATAAATCATAATCTTAATAAGTAACATAAAATTAATAAAAAAAAACAAAAATATTAATAATAAATATTAATCTATCTACATATCTATACACTCATACTTTATATTTTATGACACACACACTTTTATACACAAATCAGAAATAGAAAAAACAAAACAAAAAAGACACTCTGTATTGCTTTGATACAAATGTCGGTGCATCTACCCGCGCCCGCGCCCGCGCTTCCACAAGATATTAATTTTATTATACGTATGAACTACCGTCGGAGGTCGGCCAGTGTAGTTGATCCAACAATGTGTCTTTAGACATTTTATTCATCAAAATAGCTTTGAATTGTAATAACGATGATTGGAATTGATGTACAGAAAAACTAGAATTAGTTTATGATACATCTTTTGTACTAATAAATGATAAGTTTGTTGATAAATAAATAAATAAAAAAAAAAAAAAAATGAAATCCAAGGACTGGTTGAGCTCAATGACAAGATCCTCGCATCTCCTCTCAATATTAACGGTAGGCAGCGGCTTTGCTGTGCCCTGCCATTGCAAGTCTATGGGCGGCGGTGACTACTTACCATCAGGTGGCCCGTCTGCTCGTCTGCCTATCAAGGCACTAAAAAAAGTATCTGCCCGGCAGCAACCAGTAGGCTTGCTGCTATAACATTATATTATACTGCGAATTAAATCTACCATTAAATTCTACTAGTAGCCCGGAAAATACGTAATCCCATACTACCAGTTATCTGTTACGATTGTCTAGTAATGGACAGACGCACTCAATCTGATTTATGAATCGGACCATATCATATCTTCTGTCGCTACATGCCACCGATGCCTAACGATACTGATGCTCGTTAACAGGCACGTAACCAGAGGGGCCGTGACCCCTACACCTGACATTCTAAACTCAGTAAAGTCAATAAGCTTGACCTTAAATTAGTTGCTCATTAAGCGTTCGTATGTATTAGATAAGCCAATTAATACTACATTGGAACTGGATTTAGCATCTTTCATCATAGTTTAGTAAGTTTTTCAACATAATCACAAGTTTAATAGTCTCAAGGGTCGGTTCCCAATTTTCCTCGTGCTGTGTAATTACATCTTTATCGTATTGTATGCATCCACGGACTATTGACGCAACCCCTATTGGTATTGGTATTGGTTGTGGGCTCCTTTCTCCGCGCAGGATCCTCCTGGTGTCTTCACAGGCTTCTCGGAGCGACCTCGGTGTGTCGACAATTTCAGCCGGTTGTGTAGCTACTCCTTCGCATTCCAGGATGACGTGGGAAGCTGTTTCATCGACTGACAGACATCCCCTGACTGTCAGTCATACCTAGAACACATAGATGTTTGTTAAGTGGGCAGTGCCCAATGATAGTGCCTACGATTATGCGTAGGGAAGTTCTGTCTATTGACAGCAGACGCTTACCGCTGACGCAACCCCTATCAACTATAAAAATAATCATCCTTTTATAATAAAAAAAAAACATTAGTAGTCGTGGGGACTACCGACAGAAGTGAAAACTTTAAACTTGGAATTAGTGTGTTCTTTTTTGAAACAGCGTCCATAAAGTAGTAACTTTTTTATTATTATGGTTCAGTAATTATAGAACTCCATAGACGTGCTTATGGCAAAAGTTATATAATCGGAGCATGATGGTCACGCGAATTCAGTGCTTTTCCCCCATTCCAAAAGTGCCCAAATGGCCAAAAGACGTTTTCACTTCAATAATAATATGGACCGATAAAGTAACAATTGCAAGTCGGGTTGGCAAACTTTTTTTGAAATCACCATAAAAAGTGCAAAATAAACTTAAATTATAAGTTTCTAACAGTACCATGAATCAAACGCCCCACATAAAAGTTCCGAATACGCCCCTGTTCCGAAGTTTCAACATACAAGATACGACGGCGCGAAATAAACTTTATTTGCGCTATCAAATTGATTTTTCGTTTCGATATACTTGAGATATTGATTTTATGAGTTAAGTATACGTTTCAGACGTACTTGATGATAAAGGTAACTGTCTTCTTACAGCGGCCCTTTTTTATTTATTATGTACGTATAACAACTTTACTTCAAGCCACGTTTATACAATATAGCTGTTGCTCGCGGCTCCGCCCGCGTGGAGGTCATGTTTTGGAGAAAAAGTATACAATACAAAATACCAATTTTCATGCGTTTAACTTAAAAAATTATGGATTTTCATACAAACTTTCATCCCCTATTTTACCCCCTTAGAGGCGGAATTTCCAAAAATCCTTTAACATATATTTTTTATTTTTAACTAAAATGCCAAATACTAATTTTCATGAATTTAACTTAAAAAATGACGGATTTTCATACAAACTATCAACCCCTATTTTACCCCCTTAGGGGTGGTATTTCCAAAAACCCTTCCTTAGTGGATGCCTACGTCATAAAAGGTACCTACTGTCAAAATTTCAGCCCAGCCGTTTTGGCTGTGCGTTGATCGATCAGTCAGTCAGTTTCTTCTTTTATATATACAGATAGAGGTCTTGATTACAAGACTCTTTAGTTATGTATTCTGGAGAGTGCTTGGAATTGTTATTATCATTAATAATTGTTTTTACATGAATCCAGTATAAAATACTATTATTATAAACATGATAGACACATGGTCCTGAACTATCTATGTCAAACCCTGTATCGTGTGTATCATTAAGGACTACGAGGAACTACGGTCTCACAACACCCAGACTCGAGGCAAATCACGTGGATCACGCAAACACTTGTCTCAGGGCGGGGATCGAACCCGCGGCCTCCGGTTTCGCAGCCGGCTACTACTACACTTTGAAGAATGTCGATGTGATACAGAATACTCTAAAATACTTTAAGTGTAAACAATTCTTATTCGTTATTTTGTTGGCTTTATATTCTTGGCAGAAAATATGCCCATATATCTTCTAAGCTTTTCATCATGACATGTTCTGTATCATAACTCAGCTTCCTGAAGTGGTATTCCAATAAAATATACCTCAGTTCTAAGTTGGAATGGAACATGTCTTAGAAAATGTTTTATATTCTTTCTAAATATACAGGATCATGTAGATGAATGAATACGTAATAATTTACATAGTTTGAGTAAAGACGAAACTTAAGGTTTCTGTATCAATACTTCAGTGCTGCATAAATACGAGCGTATGACTGCCAGGCTCATGAAAATATTAGGAACGATACATACATATACACTCACCCTGTAATCCCCGAAGGGGTAGGCAGAGATGCAGTAAGTACACCCTCGTTTCGCCGAATTTGTTACGATACCATACTATGATATGATGACTATGATATAGGGCGATTATACCGAATATTTCTGAATAGAAAAATACAATATCTCCTTACCCGACCCGGGGATCAAACCCAAGACCTCAGAACAGCAGTTAACAATTGTATTAGGAACGATGTAATGAAAATATTTTTTATAGAGATTAATAAACCAGCAAGTACCTAGATGAAAAGTGATCAGCGCCCATGAATACCGACCATATCAGAAGAATGGGTCGTTGCCGGTCTTAAAGAAATAAATTGGAATTAGGGTCAGGATCTGTTCCGTATCTAATATCTATCTAATCTCTCTTACGTAACAGCAACTTCTATTCCGTTTTCTTTCAGACACAGGTACTAACTAACCTAATCCAGTCAGCTTACTCTTCCGAACTAGTCTCCAGGGTGAAACTACAAATATTTCAGACTCAATATATAAATGTATAGCTTTCGGGATAGCTCTCAAGGTCCATACCCCAATAAAGAAAATTACAATAGGATACGGATACACACTATAATGCGAATCGTTCTTATAATTTTGACTAGTACCCAGGGGACTCGAATAGAGGGAACATTACATCCTTCCGCAGGGGCCTCTCACGTTCCGTTCCGCATATTACGAGAGCGAATTAAATCCGCGGACGGTTGTGTGGAATAACTTTTCCAAATAGGTCAGGTGGGTAGTTTTAATATTTCCCTTCCCGTGCAGTGTGTTTCAATTTAATATGTTGAAGTTAAAAGCGTTGTTTGCGGTTAAAATGCTTTTGTCGAGTATTGTTGAGTGAAACGGAACGGCCGGCATGATTTTAAAGAGCAGATGGAAACTAGTGCTGTTTTAGCAACGTCTTTTTATTTTAAATATAGAAGTCTTGTATTACCTTATGTTAAAATGGGCTTAGGAAATCCAAAAGAGTGATGAATTGGGTTAACGGAAATGAGAAAGGTAATATTTCTTAGAAAGGATTGAACAAGAGAAATATTGTATGAAGTAAATGTTGAAAGATTTCTTTTTATTTGCCTCTTCATATTTCCAAAGACATACGTTATTTCTTTCTTGTTCATGCCTTTACCATTTGATCTCATATTTAAAAAACAAATTAAAAAAAATAAAGTATATCTGTCATTTTTATTAATAAATCCTGCGCCAGATTTATTTATTATCTGACGGATCAACAGAGAACTTACTCAAATGTAATATTTATCAGTCCTTATTTCATCTTATGTTACTAACGATGTGTAAGCATTTTCATGCTGTCCTTGTCCTTTCGGACAATGGGCGAATTTGTATGAGCCCTGTCCCCACCCACCAACAGACACCATACATATACATTATTATTAAGTGTACTATAAAAACTCTTACCACATCATTTAAATTTAATAAATCAATGGAGATTCCTTACAAAAAAAAACATAAATTAAAAATGTTCTTAAACACTGCTATTTTATTGCGTTTTTTTACTATTTTGACATAGTTTTAATAAATATATAAAGAAATATGGTCGCGTAACATTTTGTTACATTTGATAGGCAATTTCACCAGGAACGGTTCGCCAAGTAATTAAACATTAGGAACTATAATTGATATAAAAATAATTGATCCGACAATTGGGGTCCCTATTCAGCTGCATGCTGCAGTACAGGCTAACCCATACTGCAGCGCTGGTTTTCGATAGAACTCAACCAGTGACGTACACATGTTATACAAAATAAAAACTCTTAAAAACTAGCCAGTATTAAATATAACCTAGTAACAAAAATAAACCTGAATGAAGCGTAATATTGCGGAGCCACAGCTTCGTGGTATCTACTACCCCGGCCCGAACCAAGAGGTTCGCAAACTCGTATTTTTGCCGCACCATCAAGCTGTGGAACAGTTTGCCAGAAACCGTGTTCCCTCCTTCCTATGATCCTGGGTCCTTTAGGCGTAGTGTGAAGAAGCTAAACAGCAGGCTGGCATGATTATGTTGAGTAGCGATAGTATAGTAGACTGTCTCTTGCTACTCTATCTGGAGGTGAAGTGTGGTTACATTGCCGCGCCAGCATAAAAAAAAAGTTGACGAGGCATTCGTTAGGTCCCCGTAGTCTCGTTGAGAACGCGAGTCGTTACCGCAAAACTGCAACTTTGACGGTTTTATGTAAGACAGCGGTAACATACCAGTTGAGGTAGGCCATTCAAGCTGTAGAAAAAAATGATTATAATGTAGCTCTACCACCTATATACTATGTTATAGCACGGCGTAATATAGTAAAATCAGCAAAAATTAAATTTTCTATATAAAACAAAAATGTGAATTTAAAAAAAACTCAATACTTTTCGTTGTTGTCGTCATAACAAAAAATCATCACCTTGCTAATATTAATCGATTGAGACCAATTTCAAACCTGTTGACGGGTGGGGACACTTTACCCATTGTCCTTTCGTTAAGTACTATCTTGGTCAATACTGAACCTATTTAACACACTTTACTGTTTTAACTTTTTGTTTATCTGTGGAAACTATTTTTTGCTTATGTCAAAAAATATGTTCAAATGTTTTGTAAGAGTCGTTTTCCTAAATAAATATAATATACTTCCATCATGTAAGAAAACCAAAATACTTGAATTAGCAGAGCATCCCAGAAACACCATTACTCTCATACACAATTACGCAACATCTTCCCAAACCAATTACGTATGATTTACAATTCTATTAAATGTGGCAATGGTTATTTATTGCTCGAACGCATAAATCTGCGATTGTTGACGGCACCATTTCTGGCGAGGCACATTATAATTGACGTCAATTTGTACGTAACACACATAAGTGGCTGTGGCGTTACATATCAATTCGTTTGATATGTTATATTGGCTCAATTGCAGTTTGGACAGGTTAAATATTGGGTCCAATACCCTGGATGCTGGATTCTGACTCGTAAAATAAAGTGTTATGACATTCTATTTTTGTTGATTGATTGAGTTGCGGGATGACATGGCATTTTGATTTGAATGATTTGAATACACCCAACAGTCACACACATAGTTCTGACCCCACACTAGGTAAAACCCGTATCGCGGGTATCAAGAACTACAACCAGACCCGAAACAAATATCTGTCTGTCACACAAACATTTGTCTCGTTCTGGAATCGAGCCCACGGCCTCTCGTTTCACGGCCAGCTACTCGCCCGCTGCGCTGCGGAGGTTGTCATAAGGTTTAAGACACGATTCTTGAACATCAAAAATTAAATAATTTGTATTACTTGGAGCAGTAAGCAAAATCCATTTTAACTAGATTTATGGCTAACAAGAATGTCACCTAATTGATCAATATATCATAAAACAGAATCAGGTATAGCTTGACCTATATGTCCTAGACGGCTACGAAGGTCGATATACGACAAAAGAAGTCACGTAAGAAAACAATAGTGAAAATGATACCGATATATTTGCCTCGATACAGATTCTCAGATTTATAATGTCTGGAGTCTAGCAAAGAGGACGTGACGCTTAGGTCACCTTGTCAGGGGTTATTACGGTAAATCTCAACGGCTTTGTGGATTTTATAAAGATGGCAGAATCAGAATTTGGCATATTAATAAATTTTATAGGACTTTAGGTTTTCGATCAAATATACTGTGGTGTTTAATGCAAAATTCAATAAAACTATTGAAATAAAATTAATTTTATCGCGGTTCAACCGGGGTTTTCACGGAGCGGACCATGAAGGCTGTAAAGCTTTCCAAACGTCGGGTGAAAAAAGTCAAATAAACAACGATAACATTCGTAAAATTAGTTTTATTTCAATATGTAATTCGAGTAAACCTAAAAATCGTTAATAAAGCAATTTGAGTGATGATAAGTTTTATAATGAACTCATGAGTATCACCACCTCAAGTCGTAACAGCATAAAGCTGACGGGCCACTCAGAATTCTTACTGACATACTTTAGAATACCATTAAATATTTCGCAGATATCATATTCTTCTTCTAATTTAGATAAGCGGAAATAGTAAATTAAAATTTAGCCTACTTACTTTAAATAAGACTTGTTTGCATCAAAAAATGAAGAATATTTCACTAAACGAGTATTTTAAAAATCCAACCTCTTAATATTCCAGTTTGCAATAATAATAAGTACATCATATTTATTGTTATTCCTTTTTTTATTCTGGCACGGCAAAGTGACCACACTGCACCTGATGGTAAGCGCAGTGCCGTTGAATTAGATCGTGTAGCGAGACACAATCTATCCCTCGCTAGTCAGCACAATCATGCCTGCTGATTTTTCTGTTATCTTTAACTTATTGGGATAAGGCCCCCCTCCTGTGTATAGCTAAAATATATTTTCACTATATCTGTCTACGTCATTACTCGTATTTATTGCAGCGTCAGCATGGTTTGTTGGCCACCGTCCAAACAGCTCTGTCTATTTGTATATCTGCTTATGTTATTTTTTGGTTCACTTACATTCTGAACTGCTTCGGGTCTCCGCTTAGCAATTCTAATACAATTTCAGGATTATAGCTCGATTGGGATCGTGGCCATTATTGAATGGTTCGGTTTCTTGAAATGCGTTGGTAGGCGAAATCTTAAGTCCCTGAAGCCACTACCTGACAATTCCAGATTACCTTTTTATATTAAGAAACTTAAACCACTGTTGAAACAAATAATATTGGATATATACATGTAACATACATATATCTAATTTTGACCTGCAACCGAGATCTAAATGTACATACATATACATGAGTGTATACTCACGGCTGTATTCCCCGAAGGGTAGGCAGAGGCACTGGTTACAACTAATACACCCACTTTTCGGCGAATTTGTTAAGGTCTCATAATGTGATAGAAGGCGAACCTATCGCCATACTGGGCTCAATTCCAGACTCCGGGCTAATACTGAGTATTTCTAAATAGAAAAACCCAATATCACATTACCCGACCCCGGGATAGAACCCGAGATCTCAGCATCACGTATGCGCAATTACTTAATTTTAAATTCCAAATAGCGTCATCTATCGGGTCCAAAACTATTCTTTTCTATTCTTCTAACTATTATTTCTTTCAAGGTGGAAACCACAATACTCATTCACAAAATTTCTTTCAATACGGCTGGGTGTTTTCGGAGACACGTTATATTTTTGATAATGTAAGACCACTGAGAACATAATCAAAAACCACTAAGTGAAGTCTACCAACCCGTATTAGGCCAGCGTGGTGGACTAAGGCCTAACCCCTCTCATTAGTAGCGGAGGCCGGTGCCCAGCAGTAGGACAATGTTTAATACAGGGCTAGTATTATAAGAACATAATGATAAGCTTAATTTTCATTTTTAAAAAGATGATATTAATTATACATTATCATAAATCTACATAGGTAGTTCAAGTTAGCCTTTAAACAAAACGATCTGATCGTACCTATCCCTCCCCTCGAACAAATAATCACTAAACACTTTACGGTAGGCAGCGGCTTTACTGTGCCCTGGCATTGCAGAAGTCTATAGGCGGCGGTGACTACTTACCATCAGGTGGCCCGTCTGCTCGCCAGCCTATCGAGACACTAAAAAAACTTAACACAATTTTCACAAACAAAACGTCAGCGGTTAATGAATATTAATGAAATAATTGTTCACTTCCGTCAACGCCCGCATGCACCGAAATATAGTCGAATTAACTACAGTTTTAGTATTCCCGAATTATCTCTAAGGCCGTGTTGTATACTGTCGTTTCCTTTTATCGTATTCGTCTATATCATGGCGAATGCTTCTACGAATTATTTATTCTTATCCCATCCTTTCCCTTCCACACCAGAACCACGTGTACTGGCTTACGGAGCCACAACTTCGTGGTGCCTACAATCCCGGCCCGAGGTTCACAAATCCGTATCTTTGCCGCACTATCAAGCTGTGGAACAGTTTGCCTATTACCGTGTTCTCACTTTGTTATGACCCTGAGTACTTTAGGAATAGTGTGAAAAAGCTACTCAGCCGGCCGACATGATTGTGTCGAGTAGCGAGATATAGTTGTCACTCGCTATTTGATACTGTAACTTAGAGTTGCCAACCGTCCTGTTTTCCCAGGACATGTCCTGGTTTTTAGAGTGTCCTGGGACGTCCTGGATAGTTTTTAAGCAGCGTTCTGGGTTTTTAGGCAGTGTCCTGGGTTTTTAAAGCGCCCTGATAAGGTCCTGTATTTTAAAATTAACACACCATATTTGCAATTCTGGGGGAGGCGGGTTCGTCTCGGCTCGCAAAAGATGCGTCCTGTTTTTTGTCCTGGTTTTTCTAACTTCAAAAACAAAAAATCCTGGTATTTGAATTTCGGGGTTGGCAACCCTACTGTAACTGGACGGCACTGTGCTTACCTGATGGTGCAGTGTGGTCAGTTTGCCGTGCCAGGATAAATAAAACTATATTCAAGTTATGACTATTGTCTTTTTCATAATTATAACGTTATCATATGGTTTCAGTTCTAGCTAAACATAACTAACTATTCTCACTATTTGTAACAAAAATAGAGGACAATCGAATCTACTGAAACACGATGTACTTTTACAGTGATCCCAAATGTCAGTATAGCATCACAACACACTCCGTAATGATAGTTACCAAACACCAATCCGTTAAAGTTGCTAATTGTTTGCAATTCATCCACCGTCATCACACCGGGGATAATACCGTAATTATGTCCGGACTTGGGAACAAAACCCGAAGTAATTTGTGTTTTGGAACGAATAACGATAATGAATTTGAGGATTCGTGTCATAAATACCAGCCCTGTGTTATACGTTCCACTGCGGGGACGGGCCTCTTCTACTGATTTTAGGCCTTAGCCCACCACGCTGGCCTAATGCAGTTCGGAAGACTTGACCCACCTAAATTCTTATTACAATTTTCAGGCATACAGGTTTCATTTTTTTTTCAGCGAAAATTAACAACGATTACACACGTAACTTCAAAAAGTCAGAGGTGTATGCTATTCGGACTGGTGTCGAACCTGTGACTTTCACTCAGCTCAGCAATGCCATTCCCAACGAGGCTATTGTTTACTTCAAGGATTTGTTTACTATAAAAAATGACGTGTTATAAGCAAACTATAGGTCGTAAGTTCAAACCCATATCAGTATATTGATTGTTTGATCGCCAAATATTACTATCAGTGTAATTGTTTTAAACAGGTAAATAAAATTTATCAGTATTTTATCTATACAACTATAAATATAACTGAATTATTTGGACGTATTATATTCCTGCTTGCTTTTGCCTGAGACACAAACGAAAGATAATAAATTTCACTTAAAAATAATTTTGCAAATGGCGCCGAAGTCAAATAAACAATAAATACACCCAATAGTCACACACATAGTCCTGACCCCACAATAAGTCAAACCTGCATCGTGGGTATCAAGAACTACGAGGGACTACGGTCCCACAACACCTTGACTCGAAACATGTATCTGTCACACAAACATTCGTAACGGGGATCGAACCGACGGCCTCTCGTTTCACAGCCGCCTACGTGGCACTCGCCCACTGCGCCACGGAGGATGTCAAGTCTAAGATAAATCAAGGATATATACAAACAATGGTAGGCAGCGGCTCAACGGTAGGCAGCGGCACTGCTGTGCCCTGGGATTGCAGAAGTCTATGGGCGGCAGTGTTTTCTTACCATCAGGTGGCCCATCTACTCGTCTGTCTATCCAAGCAGTAAAAAAAACAGAAAAGTACAGTAAGGTACGCATCGTCACTCCATGTGTGGTCTATTTACATTACATCATTTCATACCGTTTGATTACATATGATTATGACACAATCATATCTTAATTTATTGGGTTTTTACAATCATTAAATCCTTACAATAATCTGATATGATTATTTATACAAATTATTTTTACAATCGTTGTTATCAGGAAAACCTTTTACTACACATTTCAAAAATGTTTAAGCACATTGTATTTATGTACACATATCTTAAAAACTTTTTTTCCCTCTGGAAACCTGATCAAATTATAATATTTTACTGTGAGATCGGGACTTACTGTGTTGTGTTGGATGACGGTTTATCCATCTATGTAATCATTTCAGTCTCACTTTCGTTTCTATCCACCTCTATCTTATTCCCTTCATTTAACGATTTTACATTAACATTATCAGAGTAAGTATTCATACGTTGACACAATGCATTGTCTATCGTCGGCGTCTTGGCACCGACGCGCATGCCCAGGTCGTACTACGCGTCGCTAAAGTATTTCCTGGTAGGGATTTGTTGGAATGGTGCTCTCCTGGCGCCTAGTCCGCCATTATCTGTGCCATTCGTTACACCTCGCTATAACTATCTCGTCCCCATCTCGACTTAACTCGAGTATGCGACTCCAACTGAGAACTGCAACGGAATAATTTCTATATTTAGAATGATCTGTATTATGGAGATTAATATTATCTAATGTTTTATGATTTGTTTTCCAGTAATGCAGTTTTATTTGAATTCCGATCATATCAAATGTTATCTTAAATACTTTGTGTAATATTAGCGATTAACAATTAACGGGTCCTTTCGATACAAGCTTTGCTTATTGCAAAGGACAACGTGTAATGATGTTAATATTAGTCAGTTAAGTTCTGACAGTGCGAAAGTCAAGAAGACTCCTACTTTGCAAGGGAGAAAAGATTCCATATCTATGTGTGTGGAAATTACACCAGTTTTGGAAATATGAGAACTTAACATTAAGGTATCAACTAGGTTTGGCTTGGTTGCGGTGATACATATATTTTTTTCTTGAGAATTAGATTTTTTTATTTATTACTATAATCTGTACTGTCTGGACTGCCTCGGTGGCGCAGTTGTAATTGCACATGCGTTACAACTGCTGTGCTGAGGTCTCGGGTTCGATCCCCAGGTCGGGTAAAGTGATATTGGGTTTTTCTATCTAGAAATGCCTCAGTATTAGCCCGGAGTCTGGAAAATGTGCCTGGTATGGCGATAGGCTCGCCCCCTATCACATTATGGGACCGAAATACGGCGAAAAGTGGGTGTACTAGTTACACCTCTGCCTACCCCTTCGGGGATTACAGGCGTGAGTGTATGTGTGTGTGTGTACTATAATCTGTATGAAATAAAACATATGCCATTATTAATACCTGCGTAAGATCACAAGATATTTAGTGATGAAACGCTTTACATACATGTTTACAATACCTACGTTACAGACCAAAGATATATTTTTCGTGTACTGTTTCTGTAGTACAGTCGGATGTCTATTTAGATTTATATCTATGATTAAGTATCCTATATTAGCTTAAAATAATAATACTAGCTCTGCATCACACATTGTCCCACTGCTGGGCACGGGCCTCCTCTACGAATGAGAGTACTCAGTACTCTAGTCTCTACTAATAAAATTAATATTAGCATATTAATTTCAATTTGCCTATTCTCAGAAGTCGTTTATTTGAATTTATAATCTTCTAAGTAACGACGAAAATAAATTAGCAAAGTTAATCCGCAGCAAAATGAGACACGAATTCCATGAAAATTTTAGTTTCTTGACAGGTTTATGTAGCTCTTGAAGGTTATATTGTTTTAATTTTATAAATGTAACCTGCTATAATAATAATTAAGAGATAATTTCTTCATCATATCATGAAATAACTAGATATTATAATAAATAAATACACACACATAGTCCTGACCCCACACTAGGTCACACCTGTATCATGGGTATCAAGAACTACGAGTGACTACCACAACACCCAGACCAGAAACAAATAGCTGTCTGAAACACAAGCTGTAAGCACATTCCTCATTGCGGGAATCGAACCCACGGCCTCACGTTTCACAGCCGGCTACTCGCAGGCTGCGCCACGGAGGCTGTCAAATAATACCTATTTATTCCTTCATCAACGTTTAAGTGATGTTAACATCTTCTGCCCGTACTTTATGGAACTTTATCTATTAGATGAGTTTCAATATAATATAAGCACCCGCCTGTATCCATGAAGGGTGATCAGAGATACAACTACACACACAGTTTGCGAAGCTTATTCCGTTATCATGTGACAGGTGGCGAAGCGATAGTCACATAGGATACGAATTTGAATCCATTGTCACGTTTGTGAGAAAACAACAACGCAAATTTTGATTACCAGGCAGATAATAAGTTTTAATCCGATGAATATTTTTATCAGTCAGTGATCGATTTAATTAAAGATATAATTTTTATTTATATTCACTACTACAATCTAAGTTATGCGCAGTTTTCGTTGGCCAGTCAATAAGCTCATAATTTAAAGTTGATATACAAAAATAAACAATTACATTTTTAAACTGTATGTAAAATGAAAAAACTGAAAACGGAACAGTGGTTATGCTTGATACATTTCACTTACGTCGTGGCGAACCGGCCTGATTTACTTACATTATGGCGAGTTATTATCAAATATTAGTTAATAAATAATTAAATATTATCAATGAAAATGAATCCCTAATTTATATTTTTAATATAATAATAATAATACTAGCCCTTAACAGTAGGAAAGTATTAAACATTGTCCCACTTCTGGGCACGGGCCTCCTCTACGATTTAGAGGGGTTAGGCCTTAGTCCACCACGCTGGCCTAATGCGGGTTGGTAGACTTCACATACCTTCGAAATGAATATATTAATGTTTTTAAATATTACTATTAATTTTTCGTCACAAATAAAATACTTTTTAATCTGTATAGAATATACAATAAAATTGTTTATTTCAAAATCTAATTTAAATTAAGAACTGCGGTGTCTGTAATGAGCATAAACCTGTAATACATTATACAGACAATATGGCCCTTACCGCACGCTACAAAGACTTACAAATTATTGTAAACACAGCTTCCGCGACGCAGCGGGCGAGCCGGTTGTGAAACGAGAGGCTGTGGTTTCGATTCCCGCCCTGAGACAAATGTCGAGTGGATGTTGTTGGACCATACTCATACGTACCTCGTGGTTCTACTGGTTCTTGATATCAGGATTATGTGTGTTGACT
Source organism: Laothoe populi (assembly GCA_905220505.1). NCBI lineage: Eukaryota > Metazoa > Arthropoda > Insecta > Lepidoptera > Sphingidae > Laothoe > Laothoe populi. The sequence goes on along the minus strand of HG992153.1, from coordinate 18,097,767 downwards.
GTTGGATGTATTTATTATTTATTTTGTCATAGAACCCCTATCATTATTCTTCATATTTATACCTTCTCAAACGTACTGACCGCTACTTTGACCATTCGTTTCATTACCTATATAACTGCGCACGCAATTTATTCTAGGCATTCAGCTGCGTCTTCAACCCTACATGGTCATCACAGAGTTTGGCTCTTCAGGGCTGGCCATCATATTATGTAAACTGGTCTCCTTGACGCGTAGAGTTACTTGACAAGTCTATTTAACTGGGTAATTAATACACAAATCAGTATCAGGGTAAATGTTCTATGTTTAAATATATTTCTCATTTGATACATAAGTTTTGTATCAAATGTTAAGTCAAGTAACATAATCGAAAATAATACGAAAAGAAAACCGGTGTACAAAAATAGAATTTAAATTAAATAAATCCCTATTAATATTATTGTGATTATTGGTATAAACAAAAGAGGAGCATGTGAGTATCTCCCTCGCACGACTGCACCGTAATGGGCTACACTGGGAGGGGACGTAATAACTCATATCGTGCTTTCTTTTTCTATCATTGACAACCACGCTTTCCACCCGATTAAAACGACTTCTGCCTTACTTGTTTTGAGCAGATTTGTATTTTTTTTCAATAATAGGTTTTAGATAACGTAAATTATTGTTTAAAGTAAAAGAAATCATGCCTCCTACGAATACCCTGATATTTACACACACATATACACATACACTCACGCCTGTAATCCCCGAAGGGGTTGGCAGAGGTGTAACTAGTACACCCACTTTTCGCCGAATTTCGGTCCCATAATGTGATAGGGGGCGAGCCTATCGCCATACCGGGCACATTTTCCAGACTCCGGGCTAATACTAAGGAATTTCTAGATAGAAAAAACCCAATATCACTTTACCCGACCCGGGGATCTAACCCGAAACCTCAGCACAGCAGTCGTAACGCATGCGCAATTACAACTGCGCCACCGAGGCACCCTGATATTTAGATTGTTGTAAAATAATACAACTGTTTTTAAGTGTATTGTTTTTCATTTTGACGATATGAGCTTGAGGCTAACTTAATAATAAACGCCATGCTTGCCAATAAAATAGTGGCAAAACCAACTAGAACTTTAAATTACAATGGAACTTCACTGCGCTTGTCAACCCGATATCTTAATGCCCAAAATTTACTTCAGCTACATACAGTCAATAAACTTGCCAAAATAACATCTTGCTTATACTGCTTTTGTCACTTTAACATAATGGTCTGTAAAGTATTCCAAGTTAAGCAATACACAAATCTTGTACACGACAAGGACCAACTGGTCATTGTTATTTAATTGCATGTGCTTATGTTACCGTTCAAATTAATTTCATTATAGTGCAGGAGTAGTGCGCTGAGAATGAGTGTTCAGACTTTTACCACTCGCGTATCAAAATATATTAAAAAGTAAGATAGTACAGAGTAAATAGAAGCCAAAATCAATTTTATTTCCATAACATTAATGTTGAAAATGCATGTAAGAACGGCGACTTCCGGCGCGCCGGCATACCATTTGATACATGACTGGCGACTTTAAACTCTGTTTTAGAATCGGAAAGTAATCAATTAAATACCGCTAGATGGCGTTGTATTAATGTTTTAATGATGAGATTAGTATCACGAAAATTGAATTGTATTTACACATTATGTATGGTTGTATTTCAAAGTATAAAATGCTAGGTCTCACTCGATTATTGGTATGAGTTCACTGTAATTTGATTTTAATTATTCTTTACTCAAATAATCGTTTTATAACTCCTACAGACGTAACATAACCTAACATATGTAAATATAATATGTACAAAATATATTACTTACAAGTCTCTAAGCCGCAAATATGTCTGCGAATGCCTCACATTCATTAACATAATTGTAAAATAATTAATCAAACATTACTAGAAACAATTTGGAATACTTTAAATACCACTTATACTCTGGTATTTAGGTTTAAACTTTGTGGCGAAGCTATGCCAGCCAGTAAGGTATGATGGTAATCACCGTACACGTGGTGAAAAATGTATTAAATTTGTCTTACGGACAAAATGAATAAATGGTCACCCTAAAAATATACCAAGCAGAATAAAGTTTGGAAGACCGCGTTTGATTGGGTTACTTCAAATTTCGATTTGAATTATGGACGTTTTTTATTCAACTATCAGTAAGTTTAGTATTTTGGGACCGACCACTCGATAAACAGTTACATGTGGCTTGCAATTTGCATCCGCTGAGAGTCATCATTTCGTTTTTAGGTAAAAAATAACCTTCTGCGCCACCAAAACGGTTTAAAGTCCCGTGTGTTTTAGAGCTCGCCAACCCTAGAACGCATCTCGGTCCATTAGACCAAACAATTTATAATGAACAAGTCGCGCACTTCACCGGCGCGTCCGCATGTATTAGCGGTCATTTGTCAAACGCCAGCTCCGGATTTGCCGGCAGTTATATCGACAGCGAACAATGTACCGGCCCGTTGCGAAACCGAGATTGATTTATCGGTTGCACTGTAGTGTGTGCACCTGCGCAATATCTATGTGGGCGTGTGTAATGTTATTATATTATTTGTGATCGTCCGGGAATTATAACTACAAAGTAGGGCTGTTCCCTATCATTAGGTAATAATAATAATTCGTGACCAGTAGTCGATAGAACAGTTTAAAATTACAACTGTGTTAAGGACGTACGTTCATCATTAATGTGGCTTCATATCGTAACTTTCTCTCTTAATATTTTTTATAAATATTCTTAAGTATTGTATGAAAATACTTATCAAATGTACTTGGTGCGGGGAACAGCATTATTACGTTGAGGTAGTAAAGAGCATTACATATATTTGCGAATCTGCGTATTAACATTTTCGTGCCTGATTTTAGTATAAGTAAAATTAATATGAAGCTCGAGAACATAAGCGCCTTCCTAGTAATCGTGTTTACATGCAAGTGGCGTTTTACGCCAGAGGATGAAAGAAAAGACTGACTGTGACTTACACACATACCCTCATATGAAACAGTAAGGCACATAGACGTGTTCATCACTCAGGTATTCGTACAAGTACGAGTTTGTACAAATATCATTGTATTGTTACATAATAACAGCCCACACATCCCCAAATTAGGTACCAATATGTCGTGGGTGCCTGACGTATGGTATACTTAACAGATACCTGACAAAAAGGTATGCAAACAAACCGCTTAAGATATTTGTTCTAACAGACCAACCCAATATTCGCATATTTTCCTTGTCCTCTTATGTTAAAAAAAATACAAACTATTTTAATAATAATAATATTTATTGCCTATTATAAATACACATTTTCCTCAAATCAAATATTTAAAAAAAGAATCTGTATTCCGCGAATCAGATGAATGTGTGGCGAGTCCGCGGGCCGGCACACATGCCGGAGTCAAGGCGCACCATAAAAGGTCTGCGCTTAGATCCACCGGACTGGCCGGACAAATGGCCAGTGCCCTTCACCGAACGATTTCTTACATAGCTGTCATTCATTGATACTTTGTTGTCGGCCTTGTAAGTATAATTTGAATCAAGATTTTATTGTTTAGTTTTAATTTAAATAACCTGTACGAAAGTCGAATTCATTAATGATTAAGTCAGACGACACGTGTATCTATTGTTTTAAATAAAGGATTCGACATACTGAAATAATAGCTCAATTTTAACAGTTACATAATTAAAAATTAAAGTTACTTTAATTTTTTTTACAGACTTCAAAAAAGGAGGAGGTCAACAATTCGTTGGAATCTTTTTTTATGTATGTTCCCCGATTACCTCGAAGACGCCTGGACCGATTCGAGAAATTCTTTTTTTGTTTAAAATGGTATACTTCCCAGGTGGTCCCATTGGCACCAAGTCAGGGTCTGATGATGGGATCTGAGAAAAATCGATGGCAACCCTCAAATTTTGTAGGGACCCGTAATTTGTGTTTTATTGAAGTCGGTGTATTTTTATATAAAAATATATTTTCTATTATTTATATCACGATTTTGGTAAACAAGCTTACGGCCCGCATGATGGTAAGCGGTTATCGTAGCCTATGGACGCTTGCAACACCAGGAGCATCACATGCGCTTTGCCGACCCTTTCAACGTTACATCATTAAAGTTACTTTAAAATTACGTAGCCCGACCCTTACTAGTATAAAAAGTAATTGAACAATTCAATGGCAACATTCAAATGGTTCAAGAAATGTCACAGGGCAGTTTCCCCGAGCACGTACATGTGGTGAAATTGTCCGAAGCTCGGTAATGGCGTAATGGCTGGAATTGTACCCCGAGGTGCAGAGACGAATGTCCGACTCACCGCACGAGGTGAAGCGCCCCACACAGATATCAACAGCACGTGATAGATATGGCAGGGGTTTTAGTGATATCATTCTTCCCGGCTTTGTATAAGGATTTACTTTTAATCAGGCTATATCTTGAGGAGTGGTAGATGACTGAAGAACTTAAGAATTACGAAAAATATATACTTTGTGGTTCCGCACTTTTTCCGGATTGGCCGGAATGACCATTTTAACAAAATGATAATAGCTTAACTAATATAATAATAATAACTTAACTTTGTAAGTGGGAACGTCGACGTAAGCGTACCTTAAGTCTGTTATTATTTTTATTAATAAATTGTTGCTTGCATCTGAAAAATCTATTTCTAGCTTAAAGCATTGTTATTATTTAAAGAACCACCAGTAACACATAGCCCGATGTTACGAAAATTTAGTCACACGAATATTCGTATCCTCGGCATCTCATTTCACAGCCACTCGCCCAGAGAGTCACGGAGGTGGTTAGTGTAGAATAATCTACTTGAATACTAATATGTGGATATCTCAGAACTATTTGTGTGGCTGTTTGGTGTATTTATTTATTTTTTAGTTAAATTTGAAAATAATGACATTTTTTTACTGGTGTGAGAATGGCGCCACATCCAGCGCTTCAACATCACCGAGGAGTCTCCGCACGAGGCCTGTGTCCCCGAGGCTTGATTATCGTTTATTACCCATGCATCATGCCATTACCCGCCGATGGATGCTTTTTTCTTTTTCGTAGTCATGTCCATCGGCCCTTGCCTGTGTAATTGATATTTCGTGTCTACAGTTACCAAAAGCAACGTGAAAACATTAGTTATCCAACGATCAATGTTTAATGTGTTATTAATTTGTTGTAAAGAGTTTTAATTGGTAATAACACATATTCAACACTTGGAAACTTAAAACTTTAAAGCATCAACTCTAATCCTACTAATCTGTCAAATTTGAAAATGGAACTTTGAGTGGTCGACAAAACCCTCACCATTGTTTTTTCCAATTATACATATTATATACATACGTATATACACTGTATACACTCACGCCTGTAATCCCCGTAGGTATACGAAGAGGTGTAACTAATACATGTACTTTTCGCCGAATTATTATGGCCCCATAATGTGATAGGGGGCGTGCATATCGCCATACCGGGCTCAATTCCAGACTCCGGGCGATACTGAGTATTTCTGAATAGAAAACCCCATTATCACTTTGCCCGACCAGGTAATCAAATCCAAGACCTCAGCACAGTAGTCGTAACGCATACGCATTTATAACTCCACCGAGGCAGACTTCCAATTTTTTTCCCGGTCTAAGGTATCCCCATATTTGTTGACCGTACACGTCGCAGTTTGTTTAGTTCCACAACTCGCCACTCGATCGCCATCAATCCATGTTCAGATTGTTGTAATTACAGACGCGATCTTCAAATAAATGGTATGCGTAACATTCATTTTGATTGGTTTGCGGCGTGTCATTTATAATTTACTCTTTTTGCATAGGCGCATTGATAGCTTATTAAAATGGAAAAAATTGCAATAATATTGTCGTTGTCTGTGATAACATTTTTAAACATTTTTGGCGGCCATAACGTTTCGTCCCAAATAATCCCAGATTTTACACAAACATTGCCGAATATTAAAAATATTATATAGACAGGTCGTTCGTAATACTATTGATCCAAAAGTTTTTTACGTTTATATTTAGTATCAACCCTATATGACGGGATAAATCTAGAGACTTAAAAAAAGCTTTAGTTTATTCTATATTTAAAATGACTAATAAGTAATAATAATAATCCTATAATTATCCTTTGTTTTTTTACCTTGACGAATTAATGCGAAGCATTGACATTTTAATGTATATAAAATTAATAAAAATACATTTTGTCATTTTATTTATACAAAAGAAGCAAAAATCATAATGTCAGTAGCAAAGGTCATGGAAGCAATTATCCCGTTTAAAATTGGAATACCACAAAAAAATGCAATATGAATAGTCATAAAATCCTTTGTAAGTACTTTTTCACTTCTAAACGGCTCATTAGCTCGTTTAATGGTTTTCTTAGATTTCTAATGGGCGTAATATGACCTCTACTAAACAAATAAAGTAACATAGTGAAAATATCACAAACGTGGCACCGTAACGCCTTCTGATTTATCAAGGTCGATAAGCTTTCCGTTCTACACATGGTTATCATTTATCATCAGAATTGATCAGAACTCATGATTATGTCAAATAGCCAGGAATAGTTGTCTCTGTACTTGCTTCGGCAGTACATATACTAAAATTGAAACGATACAGAGAAGATTAGCATGGCCCCTGCGCAAGGATGACACGCAAAATCGTGAAGCGTTCCACATTTTTTACCATGGAGATGGACTGCTACGCAGCACCGCGCAGGGGCGGTTCCGACAGCAATTCTAGCACTCCTTAGAATACCCCGGGATCGCTCCGTAAGCGCCGAAGAAGGCCACCGCGGGGTTTTAGCTGGTAGTGTCGGGTGGGGTGTACATAGGGGGTAGGGACTCGGCCCAGCGGCTGCCCGGATAGCCATCATCCGGGCGAGGGGGATGCTGGGTCGTAAGACCGGCTAGTCCAGCATAACCGTTTTATTCTTATTCCGCTTCCCCCCGGAGCGGGCGGTAGTAATAAAACGCTTTCCCCGCGACAACAAAAAAAAAGGAATAGTTGTCTCTGGCTAATTGTTGCTATAACTAGACGACAGCCCACTAAACGCCCCCAATCCACAGGGCAGGACGTCGGGTTACTGTGAGACAGGCTATCTACCCAATCGGTCCATTTATGCTGTGGATAAAACTGTTTGCAGCATGTCTACTACTTCTAAAAGAATAATAGAATCTTTGCTTTAAAATAAGAATTGAAATTAAATATATTTGACAAAATAAATAACAAAAAATTATATATCTTCATAGGTAACCTAAATATTTACTCGTAGTATGTTGTTATGTGTTTATTTTATTAACAGACCAATATTTCTTGGAAGAGCCACAGACGAAGTATTTGGTTGCTTTAACAATTCCAATTAAACTCCAATACTTATATTATTATATTATATTATTAGTTTGGAACCTACAAATAATTTGCTCTTAAACACTTTTTATTTCATGTACATAAATATGTATTTATGTACATGAAATAAAATTATTACATTGAGCGGTAATCTTATGTATGTACATAAGATTACCGCTCAATGTTCAAAACGAAAAGCAAGGCCACAGTGAATTAACAGTCATAGCCATCCCATAAGAAAAGCGAGCCTAAAGTCAATCCATGTCGAAATGCCTATAAGTGTGCTTTTATTTAAAACCTTCAATTTGTATAACACCCGTAAATAATATCGATATTAAGAACAATTACATGATACCCTACTTCCGGCTCAATATTTCACTTCATTGTTATAGGACTTTACTACTTCATATGACATATCCACGGCCAATCGACACGCGACACCGGGATTAACCTTAATTCGTTCTAGAAAATTCAATTTCCCAGAGCCGTTACAATTAATTTATTTATGGAACGTGAAGATCGAATTTCTTTGTTAATTCGTTTTTAAAAAACAAATTTGTTTTTTTAATTTGTATGGCATGTCTGTGAAATTGTGATTTTTTAGCACTACAGGCGAATGGCGCCGGCAGCGTGAAGCCGGTTGTGCAATGAGAGGTCGCGGGGTCAAAATATTTTTTTCAGTGGTCCATGGGTATTTGTTTTGGGTCTGGATGTTGTGAGACCGAAAGGCTCCCTTAGTTATATCCACGACGCAAGACTTGTTAGTATCTTAATAGGGGTCAGGACTGTGCATGACTGTTAAATGTATGTATTAATTTATTACTACATACATTTATACATACAATATTTTTAATGCCTTATTTTTCAAATAAGTAGTACAGAAACTTTATTCAAAAATTGAATCTCCTTTATAACAAAAAGGTCTCGTGCAATCATTACCTAGTCGTCGAAAATTTCCAATTTCAAAGTAAATCAGCGAACAATACAACACAAATTCATTGTTACAACAGGATAGTGTTGAAACGGATTGCCAACACGGCAGGTGGAAATATGGTAATCCAGTTGTTACTCTCCGCTCCTACTCGATGACAGCTGTACTAATAATAATGATCAATTATTCTGAGTAATAGTTTCCTAGTCACTTGATTAAACAAGTCAATCTGCCGCAAAAGTCTCCTTAAATTAGCTAAGTAACAAATAGTTGATCTACATTAAATAAGTAATAATAATAATTCATTTATTTCGGAAAAAAGTTATCCATATTAGTAAGTAACAATGACACCTATAAGCTATGTTAGAGTGTAATGCAGTTTACATAAAGAATGTATTAAAGGACAATCTGGTTTAGCCGCAATTGTACTCAGGAGGCCATTGGTACTGTTCCATAGTTTGAATAAAAAAGATGCAGCACGTTTGCGTCTGATCGCTGCGAACCCGTCAGTATTCGCGTCTGCAAACATTCCAGAAGCACTACAGTAGCGAGGCCGGCCCAAAAGCATCCTGAATGCATTATTATACTGTACCCGAAGAGCATTGATTGTTCTGTGCTTACAGCTTATCCAAAGGCTACACAAGGAAGGGCAACGTATTAATAATTACTTATTATTATGTAAGTTATTCGGTCAGTGTAATGGTCACTTTCAGACAACCAGAATTTGATGCATCACTTAAAACACATTTAAGAATGCACATTACTAAGTAGCATTCTTAACTAGTTATGTGAAGCGTCAAAGAATCCGCTAAATACTGTTTCTATCCTATTGTGTCCCATTGCTGAGCAAAAGACACCTCCATTTCCTTCCACTGGATCCTTATTTCCTTTTCTGGCCACGGATTTCAAGGCTAGGTCTAGGTCTTCCCGCCATTTCCTAGCAAACCGCCACCGTCGTCGAGAAGCTTGGTACTTAGTGGCAGTTTTCGCCGATCTCTCTCTCTGTCTCAATGACTCAGGCTCAGTGGGCCGGTTAAAGTAACATAATTCTTATTCTTATTAATTATAAAAAATAATACTAGCTCAGTATTAAACATTGTCCCACTGCTGGGCACAGGCCTCCTCTACTGATGAGATGGGTTAGGCCTTAGTCCACCACGCTGGCCTAATGCGGGTTAGTAGAATTCACATACCTTCGAAATTCTTATGAGAATTCTCAGGTATGCACGTTTCCTCGATGTTTTCCTTCACAGTTAATGCAAGCGAAAATTGTTTCTTATGTTTACGCGAATGTTATACATTGAAATTAAACTAATTTTACGGATTCCATCGCGGTTTATTTAACTTTTTTAATCCCGACGTTTCGAAAGCTTTACAACCTACATGGTCACGGGGCGGACTGAGTTGTATGTCGTCACGCAAGTATATTATTTATGAAAAGGCAATAACATTTGCCTTTTCATAAAAATAAAGATGTCGGAAAAATGTCCGTATTAATTATCAGCAGGATGTGTTTTATATTCATCTAGTTGTATTCATAAACACAACGTGCGCACAACTAGTTGAAGTTTCCGGCGCGACTCGGCCCTCGGGACGGCACTAACTACGGACGGAGTTAATTAGCTCGGCTAGAACCAGAGTGGGGGAATTAGTAAGCGACGGCGATTTAAATTATTTCTACGTTAGTGTTTCATAAGAGGTGGTTTGTGAAAGCGTTAAAAATTGGCCATTAAAATATTATCATCGCGTGTTTCTGCTTTCAATGCCAAAGTTTTATAAATTAAATGTAACACAAGTATTATTATATCTAATAAAAATATGAAATATTTAATACATGTATTAAATATTTCATATTTTTATATGATATTTTATATATCATATATTTTTTGCTTCGATTTTCAAATCTATGAAATGAAATTCGTTTATTAATCACGTGAGTAATTAAATAGCTCATATACGTAGTTGATACAATAAAAATCGTAGATTTTTCCCTACTTAGGACTCAGAAAGACGGGACAGCCTCCGTGAAACAGTGGGCATGTCACTGTGAGACAAGAAGCCATGGATTCGATTACCGCTCCGAAACAAATGTTTGTGTGACAACAAGTATTCTGTGTCTGGGTGTTATGGGACCTAAAGTAGACGACGTACGACAAAAAATAATTATACCTTAATAGGTCAGGACTACGTCTGTGCCAAATAAAAGATATTAGTCAACACATTACAGTATTTCCTACAACATAACTTCGCTACAACCTTGGTAAAAACTATCAGCGGCTCCGCTCTGCCCTGGCATTGCAGAAGTCTATGGGCGGCGGTGACTACTAACCTTCAGGTAGCCCGTCTGCTCGTCTGCCTATCCAGGCACTCAAAAAAAACAACGGATAAAATGCAATGCCGCTATGCCTGTGGATGGTACCACGCGACTCATCCGGCATTCAGCGCCGAACATCAATGGCGCTGGTCGGTCGGGTGACAACTTGACAAATAAGGATGCGTCGCTACCAGCTACCGCGCTACCATTCAATGATTTACTTGTCCATTGATTTATGCAGCTAATTAAATATCGCCTCATTAGTCCAGTATCAACGGAGTTCGAATGTGAAGAGTCACTAGTTCGATTTCTAAACAATAATAATACTTATATATGTCTGTTGTAATACGAGAGGTCGTGGGTTCGGCTCCTGCACCGAGACAAATATTTGTGGGACAGAAAGATATTTGTGTCCCCGGTCTGGGTGTTGTGAGATCAAAAGTCCTTGGTAGTCCCTTATACCCACAACACAAGACTTGTGGGATCGGGGCTATGTGTGTGACTGTATTATTATTAATATTTATTGTTTTTTATCTTTAAAATCTTGGCTTATTATTATAATTGTGAACCAAAAAATACAAATGTTATCAGTTTTATATATATACTATCCATATATGGCACGGGCCTATTTATATGTTAAAAAAAACCCCAAAGTACCTATATGGCAAATTGACTTGGAGGCAGGACCTGCATATACACTCCTTTCGTTCCACAACAAACCCGCTGTCGATTCCGCGACATAGAACTACGGCTTTTAGAGGAAGCTTCAGATATGCCGCCACGCATTGCTGGAACAACATTCCACCACCCTGTAGAACTAAAAACACCAAATTTGCGTTTAAGCATAGCTATACAGAATATTTATTATTGACACAAAAGCAAGCTTTTGTCTAGTGTCATGCGTGATATGATTATCTATTTAAATGATTAGGTACGTTATATGTATGCAGACCTAGCGTCCACACGTCGCCCAGACCCCCCATTGAAAATCAGCGCTGCAGTACGGTCCTGCCGTGCTGTCGCATGTGGCTGAATGGGGGATCCTATTATTGGTTGTAATTACTTTAATATATTATGTATGTAGTGAATAATTTATAAGAAAACCACTAATAAAAATTATTTCTTTCTTTCTTTTCTTTCTTTCTTTCTTTTTAGTCCACCACGCTAGCTTAAAACATGATAGACTTCGCATACATTGAAAACAATAATTATTTAGAATTCCCAGTTATGCTTTACCCGGGATGTTTTCCTTCTCCGTTAAGCGATAATTAACTATGAATACAGTCAACTTCGAAAAGTGACATATGAACCAGCAACATTGGGCTCGGCAGTCCTCATCCCCGCTATACTATCGTTTATAATACAGATTAATCTCTAGCTCCGAAGCTTACAGTTCTCTTTAAACCTCGTTTGACAGATTATGGCGTTAGCGTTATCAGATGACGTATCGAGAACTATTCTAAATAGAACTACCGTTATTATTATTTGCTTGCTCGTGAGGCCGATGCTATGCTTGCTACCTTGACACTACTGTATGTACAGTCAGCTCCATGCATGCATACTACTGTTATGTGTTTTTTCTGGCACGGCAAAGTGACCACACTGCACCTGATGCTCAGTGCCGTCCAGTTAGAGTATCAAGTAGCGAGAGACAATCTATCCCCCATTACTCAATACGATTATGCAAGCCTGCTATGTAGATTCTTCACACTTCTATGTGTGATGAATATTGAAAGTTCAGGAAGCAGTGTATAAATTTTTTTTAATTTTTCTATAGGTTTTTAATTTTTCTGCCAAAACAATGGCTTTTTTAAAAGTCAGGGCGAGACAAGCTGACTCCCAAATTATACATAATTATTAAGAACAATCAGATCTTGTAAGTATATTTTGAAATATGGGCGGAAGCGTTGACTCCGTAAATGACATAAATCGTAATTAGAAGAACTTTTTATTTGACTAGAATTGAATTGAAATTATCAGAATTAAATATTATATTGTGCAGTCAACTGTACCTCGCAGACATGGCGGACCATTAAAACAACTGTTACTGTAAGCCCACTTTAATCTAACTATACGTATTAAGATTGTTTTAATGTTATTAAATTATTTCATCCGATTTCATTGCCAATGACTGGTCCTTTCAAATGCGATGGCTTGGTGAATGTAACCTTCTCTCTTATTAAAGTGAAATAATATTGTAATAGACAAGGCTGTATGAAGCATGTTTCCTTTGCCTGATTTTTGAAAAAGGAACAAGTAGGTACTCTTTTATTTTTCTGACATTTTAAAAGAACTTAGAATAAAAATGAATATCACAATATAAAATATAATTAAAATTTGTAAAAATATTCCCTAGTTAATAATATATTCAACGGTGCACGTGAGCACGTTCCAAAACATTGCTTTTCCATTTTACAAAAGGTTAACCGAAATCCCATTCAAAAACACGTATCAATTAAATTAATTTGTATTTAAAAAACACACAAGTCTCATTCGGGAAATAATTACCGGCGAGGCCTCATTTACATCGAATCCGAACCGTTCGGTGTCGATTCTGATTCGGCACTTTGATAGCAGAAAGTAATGAATCGATACCGTACGCACAAAGCAACTTTCTCTAAACGAGCGTGGAGTTATGATAATAAATTGTTCATTCATGAAATGTCTGCCTCGGTGGCGCAGTTGTAATTGCACATGCGTTAAGACTGCTATGCTGAGGTCTCGGGTTCGATCCCCGGGTCGGGTAAAGTGATATTGGGTTTTTCTATCTGGAAATTTTCAGTATTAGCCCGGAGTCTGGAATTTGTGCCCAGTATGGCGATAGGCTCGCCCCCTATCATTATGGGAACGAAATAAATTCGGCGAAAAGTGGGTGTGGTTGCACCACTGCCTACCCCTTTGGGATTACAGGCGTGAGTGTATATGTAATATGTTCATTCATGAAATCCCCCTGTACATTATATCCAACGCAAATAAGGCAACTCACATTTTATTTGCTTTCTGATAGTTACGAAATATAGGTCAATGCTACTTCATTACGTTTATGTCTTCTATGTTGTATTAACTTTTTGATAGCATGCAATTAGATTTTGAAATATATATTAACGTTGTAGGATGTAAAAAATTACCTTTGCCAGAAATAAGGACCATCTATAAAGAATTACGTGTAGACTCATAAATAATTCAAGATAGTCCATTACTAAACCTTTTTCTAAACAGACATTTTTCTAGACAGTTCTGTCTACATAAAAAATGAACGATATACCACTGTGACAGACAAACGACGTGAACTGGCAACTTGTTGTTGCGTTTCGTATGGTTAGTGACATTCCCAGACGCCCAAATCACCTCTCACTTCCTTATACATATTACAAAATCTTTAATTCCGTGACTTTTTTTATGTAACCAAGAACAATCTTGATAATTAAACTTACCAAGAAAAAAATATTGGGACGCCTGCCTTCATGGGACAGCGGGTGCGTAGTCGGCTGTGAAATGAGAAACCGCGAGTTCGATCTCCATGCCGAGACAAATGTTTGTGTAATTACAAAAAAAACCATGTCTGAGTTTTGACGGACCGTAGGGACGTAGTTCTTGATCCCTCGATACGGGTTTGACCTAATATGAGGTCAAGGTGTATTCATTTATGTATTTATCCTGATAAAATTTACAAAGGCTTACAACTTTATAACGTTTAGCAACTTTTTTATGACACAGACATGGATTAAATCAACATTTTTACGTTTTTTTTCTATATAATTAACATTTATAAAAAATCTATTTAGACTGAAATTTGCATTTAATTTTTCAAGGTGTTTTTTATTTGGTGATTTTTTTGCAACCCAAAGCTATACAATTTAGCCTTAGTTACACATAAGAATAACTCTTGAAAATTCCCACTCAATTCACATGCTAAATCAGTTATAAAGGAAGGCACTCTTCATATTTTCAGGCTTCATCTCTCCCGACGGTGTGCGGCAATAAGTCTTGTAATTGTATTTCTGAATATTACAATATGGCAACTTAATTAACATAATTAAACTTGAATCGTATATTAATTGTTTGACCAAATATTGTTTACCGGTGTTCGAAAAGAGCAACGCTAGAGTTTCTTGCCGGTTCCTCTCTAGCGCAAGTGCATTCCTAACTGGCGGTAGAGTAAAAAAGATTGATATAGCATTTCAAGGATTCAATGAATATTTGATTTTGATTTTTAATTTATTTATTTATATTTTTAATAAAAGCCATAAGTCTTCTATCGGCTTCAGCAACGCGTCGCACACGCCAAGGGGTCGATGTGACAAAACACATCTGTCATATGACCACTGATCCACTTAGGTGTGCCTGTGCTGTGTTTACAAGCTAGGTTAATCCGGCGAGTGCTACCAGCCAGTATTTATATTTAATACCTGTCAGTATCCATGCTTATTTTATTAAGCTAAAGAGACCGTTGTAACATGTATTGCCTTCCATTATTTAAAAATAATTTTACGGATTTTATATCGCGGTTCATTTTACTTTTCAGTCTCAAAAACTTTACTGTTTTTATGTAATTTTATGTCGTTACAAACGCCATTTCTTGAAATGTCGGGAATAAAAAAGATTCCGAATTGAGAACCTCCTCCTTTTCTTGAAGGCGGTTTAAAAGGATAAAGATATTACGGTGATAAAAACTAGAAAATTAGTTTGATTTCAATGCCTAATATTCGCGTAGACATAAGAAACCATTATTCCATTTTCATGCATTCCCTATATCTCTCTGGGATTTACTTGATAGTTTTCAACTCATTGCACCACCACTTGAATTACTATCACACACCAGATATTCCACTTTCAAATATTCATATCTGCCATTGGCTAATCTGCTCCATCAAAATATACTGTCAACTGATCTAGCAACTCGATCAACTGGCGCGAGTACTGGCCAGCTAGCGGTTGGAACACAATCCGTGCCCGTTCACCGGCCCGTCAACTCTGTTGAAGCCGCACATCAATTACAGAGCCACACGGGCCGCTATAAATTGATTGCTTCCCCTCCACTCAAGCGACCTCATTCACTGTTCCGATCTTTTTGTACTACATCTTGCAATCGAACACGTACTGAACTTATGGTGTGAGTAACATTTCGAAGAATGCTGTTGAATTTTTTGTACATAAGATTGTAATGGTTCTTAGACTTCTCTTAAAATCTGCCAATCGCCGTTTATAACTAAAGGTAATTTCTATGAAAGCTCTCAACTTAAAATGTTTTAGTTTCTGGTATGGTTCTTGGATTCACATGAATTCTATAGAAAAGAAACTTTGGAATCTAATAAAAACTCCGTATTATATAACATTTAGTAAAAAGTTGATATAGCAAATAAAGCTCAGAATCGCATCGCGTTAGCCTTACAAATCTTACAATCAAAGTCATTAGCGAGAGTGAAAACTTGCCCTATGACTACTACTAATTTTTCAATCAATTTTGCTTCTATTTTCATAAAACGGTTTTTATTTGTAATATATTCAGTTGCATCTCAATATGTATAAAATTTAACACAGGAAACTACCCTATTATAGACGTTGTTCACACTCGTGCACTTCCGACCACAACATGCTCCTTTAACGTATGCCAGTTGCATCTCCATGCATGCACATGGTTCTGTCATTCAATTCCACACGTTGGCACGTGCGCTACTGCATGCATGATTAGGCTACAACCATGCAATACTGGATGACAAACAAATGCAACGCGTTTTTAGATGTATCGATACATTTGCCCTTTACATTTATCTTACTAACAAAGCATGCTGTGACATGAGTGAATCGACTTTTTCACTAAGATATTAATCTTAGTAACGACTTAGTAATTTACGATTTGCGTGTATAAACAGATGCATTTACTTATAATCTATTATGTTTAGTAATTACAAGTAGTTCATTGAAAATTAATATTTTATAATTTTAAGACCTGATTTTTATGGAAACATAGCGAGACTATAATAAGAATTGACTATGGTGGGACTTTAGAGGTGTCTTCTGTCTTTTATATAGCAGAAAACGTCCCACTGCAGGGCACGGGCCTCCTCTACTAATGAGAGGTGTCAGGCCTTAATCCAATACGATTATAATCATAATTACATAATAAGACTACGTACGCCATTAAGTAAGATTTTTACGAAACGCACACATCTCAAGAAGAACATTATGTTTGTATTTTATCACGCGATATCGTAATTATCACATGAGGGTGTTGATTTTAATTAAGATATACTAGCTCGTGAATAATCCGAGAAATGTGAAAAATCATATAAGATTGGCGTCAGATTTATGTGTATCGTTTATTTTTTTTTATTCTGGCACGGCAAAGTGACCACACTGCACCTGATGGTAAGCGCAATGTCGTCTTATTAGAGTATCAAGTAGCGAGAGACAATCTATCCCTCGCTTCTCAACACAATCATGCCGGCCTGTAGCTTCTTCACACTACGCCATGGGGCAAGAAGGTGAAGAATCGGTCGAGGGTCTAGAGTTAGAGTACTCAGAAGGCCGCAACACGGCCAAACATCATACCCCAATTCTGGACCCCCGACAGAAACATGTATGTACTACAATTCTCCATGGTCGGCATTTTGATTACCGGCATAACCTAAATTCGAACAATACATTATCCAAAGCGCTAATATCTCAAAAACGCCGCGTCATCGCCCCCAAATCACAAATCCAGCTGTCATCGACAACCGAACATTGACCCACAAACTACGTCTCACAGGCCCATTGTGTGCAAACAGCTTTAATTGTTACGCTTAACAAGTAACTGGAACCCCCACGTAATGTCATATCAATTGATTTGTATCGAGTACTGTTATTGAATTCAGAGCAACGGGTCCTAAACTTTGAAGGCCAGGGGACGCTTCATAAATCTCTTTTATTTTATGCATCTTAATCATATGCATAATTAATATCGAATTTTTAACACTAGCTTTTTGCCACAACGTAACATGATTACGTTTTGGGTAGGTAACTGAAAACCTTTAGAAAAAAGCATCAAATCTTCACATATTATTATCTTCCATTTTACCGCTCAACTTTTAAAAGTTTATTTTTAAATAGCCAAATCGGTCCAGTCATTTTTAAGTTAATTTTTCAGGCCGGCATGATTGTCCAGTAGCGAAGGATATATTGTCTCTCGTTACTTGATACTCTATCTGGACGGCACTGCGCAAATACCTACTTACTTTACTTTAACAATAATAATAAAATTTATATACATGAGGTTGCTCGGAAATACCACTTTATTTGATTTACACGCTTATGCTGTTTGTTCGATCACCTATTTACAATTGTCACTCTTCTGCAGAACCCTGATTCCTCTTCCACGGAACCGTTGCATTCCAGAACCCACTTTAAGAATCTTAGTAGTCCAACTGGTTGTGTTATACTTAACGGTTAACATAAGCTTTAAGACGAAATGAGTTCTGTCTGATATAGAATGACTGATTGAAACGTCAAACAGTGCGTAAGTTGAGATGAAAGGGGAAGTATCAGCGCGTTATTTATAAAAAAAGACCAATCGTGCATGATAGGCTGATTTACGATATGATTTACTTGTGAAACAAGAGGCCGTGGGTTCGATTTGCGCACCAAGACAAATGTCTGTGTGACAGACATATTTGTTTCGGGTCTGGGTGCTGTGAGACCGAAAGTATCTCAGGTAATCCTGATACAAGTTAATACTGTTGGGTGTATTTATTTAGATATTTTATTTATTAAAATTGAAATGAACGCTGGCCCCTGAAGCTCTAACTATTGATATGCAGTTTTTATGCTAAGGTCCTGGCGATGAGATCCTATTGGATATCAAAGCAATGCTTTTTGAGTATACCATAAAGAGGCGGCTACGTATACTAATATAATCATTCAAACAAATTCTAAAATCATTATATTGTAAACTACAAGAATTTATATCACCATAAAATTAAATAAGTTAATTATCTTGTAGCCCCATTTTGTAATAGTTTAAATATTTAACATGGTTTTTTTATCGCTAAGCCGATGTGGACAGTGTGATGGAACCAAACAGCACAGCTTAGTGTTATCTGCTGCCATGGTCGCACAAACCAAATAAGATAACATTTCTTTGCTGTGAGATTATATCTTTGGTGCTCACTTACGTGGAAATAAAACAGTTTATTTCTTCAAGGAATTATTTTTGGGTAGTCTTACGCACTCAGAGAGCTAAGTTAACCTTAAGTAACGATAACTGTTATTAAATATATTAAGAAACGGTCACTCTTAGAGATAAAATTTGATCTTTACTTCATCTAGAACTCAACTATGGGTTTGTGTCAAAAAATTACGATAGTTAAAAGTCGTCGCTAACGTTGCAGCGTTGTTTTTTATAATAAATAAATAACACCCAACAGTCACACACATAGCCCCGAACCCACACTAAGATACGAGTCTTGAGTTGTGGGTATCAGGGACTACGAGAGACTTTCGGTCTCACAACACCCAGACCCCGGACACAAATATCTGTCTGTCATACAAACATTTGTCCCGGTGCGGGAATCGAACACACGGCCTCTCGTTTCACAACCGGCTACTCACCCGCTGCGCCACGGAGGCTGTCCATTTGTAATTTGACCATTACTTTATCTAGAATTCAACTATAGGTTTATGTCAAAAAGTTACGATAGTTAAATGTAGTCGCTAACGTTGCAGTGTTGTTTTTATGTATGGAATGTTTTGTTCTTAAAATGTCGTTTCTGACATAACCTCTAGAGGCGCTGTTTATTTTGTCAAATAAATATTTAAGTTTGTCGCCAGCGAATAGTCGAAAACTCATGGTTCTGCTACTGATTTATGGATACATAGTGCGTTGAACGCTTTAATTTGTATCGGCACCTATTTTATTGCCTCAACAAAGTACATGCGCTTATTACTGTATAATTCATAAACTTACATATTATATACACTCACGCCTGCAATTCCCGAAGAGGTAGGCAGAGGTGTAACCAGTACACCCGCTTTTCACCGAATTTATTACGGTCCCAAAATGTGATAGGGGGCCTATCGCCATACCGGGCACAATTCTAGACTCCGGGCTGATACTGAGTATTTTTAACCTGAAAACCCCGATATCACTTTACCCGACCTGTGGATCGAACCTGAGACCTCAGCACAGCAGTCATAACGCATACGCAATAACAACTGCACCACCGAGGCAGTCGTAAACTTAGTAAAAAAAAACTTACGCTAATTAATGATTAACTCAGTGTAAGTGTTGCTCTTTATTAAGTAATGAAATAATGGTCCATTATGCTCTCTGAGTACAGCAGTTAGGTTTTATGAAATAAACTAGTAATGTTTCTTTATATGGATAAGTAAAAGTTTTTTAATTCATAAAAAGTACACCGACTTCAATAAAAATGAATTATGCGTCACTATAAAATTTGAGGGTTGCCCTTGATTTTTCTGAGATCCCATCATCAGATCCTGACTTGGTGCCAATGGGACCACCTGGGAAGTATATCCTTTAAAACAAAAAAAGAATTTCTCGAATCAGTCCAGGCGTCTTCGAGTAATCGGGGAACATACATTAAAAAAAACCTAATTGTTAAATGGAATGCACTTTGTTTCGGGTTGGTTATTTTTTGCCTACACTTATCAGGATCAAAAATATTTTTCTAAGTTGTGTAAAACCTACTTTTTATATTAACGTTGAATATAATATTATACTTTAATGTACCTAACATACATTTTCTTTTCCATTAAATAAATGTGATACTAATCGTGTGGTTTTATATGGCTCAATTTTGTGGAAATCGGAGCCAAGTCGTTAAGTCGCGACAAGCAGTGGCCGCTGTGCGCTGTCAGATTTTAGGTTGATGGTTGGGCATTAACCGCAATGTTGAGGCTTCAGTGCCTGACCACCACGCCCTCGATAACCATCTGAGCTCATTAGTTTTTTCTATAAGCCGGCTTGTTTAGTGTGTACTTATGTATACACTAGATGTTGCTCGCGGCTCCGCCCGCGTGGAGGTTATTTTGGAAGTAAAGGTATACAATCCATGGAGGCGTCTTCAGCAATTACACCTTTCTATATTTGGCTATCGTATTGGAAGCGTGCATTTTCCGGGATAAAAAGTAGCCTATGTGCTATTCCAGACTATAATCTATATCTGTGCCATATTTCAACCAGATCCGTCCAGCCGTTGTAGCGTGATTGAGTTACAAACATACATCCATCCAAACATTCGCATTTATAATATTAGCTAGATTGACAGCCTCCGTGGCGCAGTAGGAGAGTAGCCGGCTGTGAAACGAGAGTTCGATTCCCACACCGGGACAAATGTTTGTGTGACACATATTTGTGTCGGGTCTGGGTGTTGCGAGACCGAAAGTCTCTCGTAGTCCCTGATACCCACGACACAACTCAAATCGTAGTGTGGGGTCGGGGCTACGTGTGTGACTGTTGGGTGTTATTTATTTATTTACATAGTCGTAGCGCAAACAAAGTTATCCAACAGGGAGCTTAATTTTTGCATACATGTTGTTAATAGAATGCTAGTACGCGTGATTCTGGGATAAAACGTTGCGTAGGTTGCAATCTCAATTTGTTAACTACTATCATATCAAGTTTTAACAAAATCAGTTTAGTATGGCCACAGAAAATTTGTTTCGATGACTTAACCTAGGATCGCGATGTGTTCTAAAGATATTCTAAGAATAAATCTTACTTATTACTTTTACTTTCAAACTTGCGAAACTCTAATTCAAAATCTAAATAAAAAAAAATGTGCCCAGCAGCGGCACAGTGTACCTATAATACAAAGCCAGTATGATTATTAAAACTTCCTTCTGTATATCTATGCAAGGAATACAAAGTGCAATATCCTTGAAGCATCATGTACGTACACATTAAAGATACTAATTATTATACATACCAAGCTTCAATCGGTGGTTCCAGTTCAAAATAGGATATCAACATTCTTACAACCCCATAACCTTGAATTTCAACATAACCCTTACTTCATCAATGTTTTTGTACAGGAGTACTCCATATACCTGTGACCTCCATAAAACTGGGAGGTCGTGTTTAATCTCATGATATTACGTGGGCTCCCGCGGGATCGCCGTGTAATCTAAACGCCGAATATCCCGGGTTCCGATATTTCCCAGACATATTTTCTATATCACCAAGGGAAGGTGATATTACGCCGCCGGTATACTGCCCGATCTGCCAATATCTTGAATTTGCTTTTCAAATTCCTTGCAAAATGGAAAAATTTCGAGGCGAATGTTTTATGAATTAATTTCGATCGCGGTTATGTTATGCTTGAAATTGAAGATTTGCAAGTAGTAAAAGAACTATTGAAATGTTTAACAAATATTGGGTTTAGTTTACTAAAATTAATAATAATACATCTAACAGTCACAAACATAGTCTTGATCCCTCACTAAGTCAAACCTATACACATATAGTGGGTATCAACAACTACAACAAAAACATTTTTTGGTCGGTCCCACAACATCCAGATCCAATGAGAATAACTTATATTATCCAAAAATTGTTGATAAACCAACCCTTATACAGAATGTTAAAGCTGATAGTATTCTCTCTAACATAAATACGGCCACAAGTAGTAGTAACAAAAGAATAAAAATATAAGCGAGATCCAAAGAAAAGATGAATGCGTTGTATGAAAGGTGATATTTATAAGAGTGAGGTGGAATGATAGCTGTCAGGAATGTGAAGGAAAAACGTGTGGTGCCGACCTTTACGTTAAGAAATGATAATATTAATAACATAGCAGAGAGTAAATATTTTACTTCTCCGACCTTTGACTTCATTACGTAATTAAAGAGATAAGAAGACTTCTATCTTAATGTTTGGAAAATAAGTAAATACAGAGACAACTAATTAATTATTGAGATACAACACCCGATGTTTCTAAACAAAAATCTCACAATATCGTATTAATATATTGTTATGTTAAATATAGTTTCTAACAAAGTAAGTATTAAATTAGGGCGGAAGATATAAAATTATTATTTTTTTGTCAGAAAAAGTTAGTTCCTTTAATAATAGCGTAGAAGCATAATCAATTTATTATAATGTGTACTTTTTATTGGCAATACTTCAAAATACTTTTTGCGTAATCCTTATAAGGAAACAAGAAATTATAAAAAACGAGGCGACTACCTTAAATAACATGAAAATATCAAGGACTAATATAATACTCAAATATTGATTGACGACTTTATCACAACACAATCAAGAATATATTAAGTTTCAATTATATTAATTTATTACTAGAATTCCGACTTAGAATAGTATGAATGAATGAG
This sequence comes from Laothoe populi, assembly GCA_905220505.1. NCBI lineage: Eukaryota > Metazoa > Arthropoda > Insecta > Lepidoptera > Sphingidae > Laothoe > Laothoe populi. Next base: position 18,074,807 of record HG992153.1, on the reverse strand, counting down.
CGTTGTTGCTTTTCAGCGCATTAACGGGAATCACTACATCAAGCTCCATAAATAACAATATCATTATTAAGCCTTAAGATCAAGCCATTATTTACTCCACCAAGCGTATTTATCATTTCAACATGTTGAACAAAATTCCTAGCACGTTGAACTTCCTACTATAAGTTAGTTGAACATAGTCGTTAGCTGCTAGCACAATATATCATGCTTGTTAATCTGCTGTTGACTCCGTCGGAACAGTGGCTTTGGACTTGTTGTCAACGCGTTCTGATGTCGCATCAGTACTTGCAAATACAAAAGTGGTTGTGTTTATTTCTAAACTGTGTGTAATTGCCACTGTGTTACTTTCCAGACCAGCTTTGCGACCTTTATGTATCAATCTATTTCTAGATTACATTAAATTACCACAAAACTTAGACGTTTTTTCAGCCAGGATAAAAGACTATTAAATTGTTAATTTGAATTCCATTTAACACGTTTGAGATAGCAACTTGAACATCCTTTATAACGAGATTGCAAACACTAATCTATTTATAAAGGTATTTACAATATTTAATACAATTTAACTCAATCAATCGTACTAACGAAGTTTAAACAACAACACAATTAGAACTAACTTTGTGATCGAGGCTGGTCTGATCATAAATATTAAATGTACCAATCATTTGTAGCCCTTTATACTAACTCGGCTATTTCTAAAATGTAACTGCAGTGCCTTCCATGACTGCATGTTCATCAATCGTTCCCACGTCGCGTATCCGTCTTACTTCGTTAAAGCTTAGTGGTCATTTAAATACTTCAACTTGGCATCTCTTTGTATGACCGGCACAAGATTGGATTTGAATATGTCTAGTATTTCCGGTGTTATAGCTGCATTTTTAACCGACTTCAAAAAAAGGAGGAGGTTCTCAATTCGACTGTATGTTGCTTTTTTTTTATGTTTGTTACCTCGTTTCTCTGTACTGTGTGAACCGATTTCGACCATTCTTTCTTTGATTGAAAGCTGGTGCTTGTCATTTGGTCCCATAAAAATATGGTGAAGATCTGATGAATATCTTCGGAGCTGGAGAGGGTAACTCCTTAAAATTAAGTAGTATTCCAGTGGTTCTTTTTGCATTACGTTCATTATAAAAATTAAGTTTCAGTGAGAGAGGGTAAAAGGGGGTGGGGGTGAGGGAGGGGGGTGATAAAATTAAAATACACGTAAATTCTAATATCTTCAGCAGCTTTTAACCGATTTTATATAATTTACCACTAAAAAGCAAAAAATAAATTATTACTTTTTAAATAAAAATTAAACCGCCTTCAAAAAAACCCAGACACAACTAAAAAGCAAAAAATAATTGATTACATTTAAATCAATTAGTTATATGCAATTTAAATCAATTATTTGGAGTCGGTGCCAGCCAAAACATGGAAAAAACAGAATAATCAGGCATACAAAAAAATATAAAATAGATCCAGACTTGGTTTTTATAAATCTAAAAGTAAAGAAAACAACACCGGCACCGACTCCAAAAATAATTGATTTAAATTGCATATAACTAATTGATTTAAATGTAACCAATTATTTTTTGCTTTTTAGTTGTGTCTGGGTTTTTTTGAAGGCGGTTTAATTTTTATTTAAAAAGTAATAATGCAATATAATTACATTGTGTTTAACTTTTCCAATCGTGGCTGAATTAAAATGTGCGTAGTATTTTCTGGGTATACGAAACATGAAAATTAAAATGGGATTTTACTGTTTTGTCGCCTGTAGCTTTTGCACGTCAATTCTTCAATCTAAAGTGTAGGTATCTAAAACAAGGATTTGTCTATATTCACATTATTTCTTATATTTACTTTAATAATTATTTATCCATGGTATAATTTCTGTAATTTTGTTACTCTAAACAAGTTTGACAAGTTTATCTTTTAATTACGCAGAGGACGTCCATCGCTAATCCTCTCGCAAACAGGTACGGATACATTTTAAAAGTCCTTAAGCTTACCTTAAGAATTTAATGGTATTAACATTGGACACTGTTTGTGGGAGATCCTAATCACTCGGCCGTCTCTTATCAGCAAAATATGACATCATAAATATCCCCCGAAACAACACTCACAGCGTTGAGTCTGACAGTAATTAACTGCTACTCATTTTATGGCAGTTCGTAGAAGGTCCAAACAAGATAATTAATTCTTTCTTTCTTAGTGTCTCTGATGTTTATCAAAATCTTGATCAACCTTCTTAATTTTCTTTTATAATAATACTTTTTATCTTACGGTATAATTGTTTAATTCATTACGATGGAGAAAATCGTTTTACAAAAAATACTTTTTCAAATTCATGCTTAATAAGATGATTCATTAGACCAGGTTCTAAATTTTTAGTGCCTCGATAGGCTGAGCAGACGGGCCACCTGATGGTAAGTAGTCACCGCCGCCCATAGACTTCTGCAATGCCAAGGCACAGCAAAACCGCTATCTACAGTTCACTATATGGGTCACTATATAACAATATAGCCTACCAACTGAAAATTTGAATTCTAATACCCAACAACGTGAGCCCAAACTCAGTTTAAACTTAGTTCACACGTGTAGACAGTTGAGGTAGAACTAGTTGCGCGACCTACAAACTTCGCAAGCGATTAATTAATTGTCCCAAGGCGTCTAACGCGGTATTTCAGGTAGGAGGTACATATTCGAGTACAGGTATTTATAATACTATATCAGATAAAAACTCCAACCGTCAAACACATAGTCCTAATCCAACACCAGGTAAAATCTGACTGGACGGCACTGCACTTACCATCAGATGCAGTGCGGTCACTTTGCCGTGCCAGGATAAAAAAAAACCTGTGTGTGTCAAAAACACATTCCCACATCAAATTTGACTTAAAAATTCCGTGACTACGCGATCACCAAAATGAAAATAGAGCAGCATTTACCTACTTGTATTTTCTTAAGATCCTGTTGCCATATCGAACGCAAATCATTCTGATGAAATTCCTTTTTCTGGGAAATACGGATGATATGATATCGGATATCATATCCGATATCATATCATACCTTCTTGCCCATGGCGTAGTGTGAAGAAGCAGGCCGGCATGATTGTGTTGAGTAGCGGGGGATAGATCGCCTCTAGCTACTCGATACTCTAATTGGACCGCACTGCGCTTACCATCAGGTGCAGTGTAATCACTTTGCCGTGCAAGTATTAAAATAAAAAAAATATCCAGCTATAAAGTCAATGATAGAATTTACCAAATCTGCCATATAAATTTAATCGTAATTAACAAATGCAATCCTAAGTCCTAAGTTAGTAATATTATATAGATCGAAACCGCCTCCGTTTTAATTGAATCCACTTCTGCGCACAACAGTACGATTAATTGGTTCGATTACCAAAGAAGATTTACGACATACAATCCGCGGTTAAGTAATGTTGACTTGTGAACATAGTAATTAACTTATTGATAATGCACTAACCACGATAACTATTAGCTGAGAAGATAAAATCCGCCCTCCATTGACGCAACATTGTATGACGTTTTAGTACAGTATGCCATATTGTAGACTTATGTAAATCGATTTATGGGAAACCGATAATCTGCCGTAAAATCTATATGAAAACTTAGAATCGATTCGTTTATGGACGTTAAGACTACACGTTGTAAGAGATAGCATAGATTTCCTAAACTCACAATCAGTAATCAGATTCGTGGTTTATCCGAGTACGAATTGTGTTGGAGACATTCAACGCACTCAAAATAAAAAAATGCATACAATCGAATTAAATCACAATATTTGTTCAATCCATAAAATCTCATACATTATTTAGATACATTCGCGTTATAATTTAAAAGCTATTTTGTTACTACGAATTTAAATCGATTGAATGATTTCGTTTTAAGATGAGTAGCACTCCCACCACATTGTGTGCAAAATAGTGAAGATTCTTTTTATTTAAAGAGTATTACAGCGATCGGCACTTTAACTGCACGATGCCAGAGCGTCTTTAAACAACACGTCACAGTAAACTTACTTCAAGGAGATTTAAATGCAGTCTAAGTTCTTTGAGCTGTTGCCACATTGATGTTTTTAGAATCATTATACATTAATATGTATCGTTGACATATATATGTATTTCTTACCATTTTTAGAATGATAAATGCCAATAAAATGAAAATGTTTTTTATTCTGGCATGGCAAAGTAACCACACTGCACATGATGGAAAGCACAGTACCATCCAATTAGAGTATCAAGTAGCGAGAGGCAATGTATCCCTCGCTATTCAACAAAATCATGCCGGCCTGTAGCTTCTTCACACTTCGCCATGGGGCAAAGAGGTGAAGAAGCGGTCGAGGGTCAAGTGTCAGAGTACTGAGAAGGCCGCAACACGGCCAAACATCGAACCCCAACTCTAGACCCCCGACAGAAACCGCATGTACACTGGCTGATCCTGGAACGCATTTGTACTTTTCATTTACCATAAAATTAATATTTAGAAAGCTGAAAGTTCATATTCTTATGTAATTTTTTGTAATGTTTCTTTTTTTTCGTTTCAGGAGCTGAAAGAGAGCTTCAACTATGGCCTGTTCTGTCCACCGATTAATGGCAAAGCCGGAAAATTTCTTGACGAGGAGCGCCGGCTTGGCGACTATCCCTTTAACGGGCCGGTCGGCTATCTTGAGGTAAATATTTACTTGTTTGTGTGATTTCTTATCATTGAACAATATTTAATTTTCAAAGAATTACACCTCAACAGCTACATTACGCAGATGCAGGTACCTATAGTTAGATATCTGCTTGTAAAAACCATTATATAAAATATTTTTATAGAAAGCCGTTAAATATATTATTCGTTTTGCTCTTGATCGTTAATTGTATTCTAACTTCATATAACTTTTAGGTTATTGATTTAGCCCATTCCAAACTATAGAACTACCATAATATTTGTGTAGGCTGATTCATAATATGAAACTATTTCCGATAAAGGCAATAAAGCTATAAAAATATATCATTATTTCTGACAGATTATGTACTTAATATGTTTATCAATATCCGTTTAGCTAAAATTATTTGTGTACGTATATGGCTGTCGCTCGACTTCATAGTTTTACAAATACATACTTAGTAAACAACTTGCAAGAATCTTGTATCAAAGTTGTCTCGGATTATGATGCTTCAAATATATATACATATACCTACATATACCTAGTCAGGTCATAAATTCTGTCACATGTTTAATATAAAATAATTGAAACAAGTTTATTCATTATGTAACCATTTATATACCAAAATGAACTTAACAAAACATAGATTCTTATGACACTAAAGTTTATTCAAAATGACCTCCGTGATTTTGAATACAGGCCTTCAATCTGCGCGGCCAGTTGTCTATCGCAGCACGAACGAGGTCCATGTCAATATCGGCGGCTGCCTTAATCAAGGATGTCTTGAGTGACTCCAAATTGGGATGAGGCTTTGAGCACGCCTTTTCCTCCAAGTGTTGCCATATCTTGTAATCTAACGGATTCAAATCTGGACTGGAGGAGGGCCAGTCTTCGTGCCGGATGAAGTCGATTTCACGCGCCGCCAGCCAGTCTTGTGTGCTCTTCGGTCTATGAGCTGGCGCCGAATCTTGTTGGAATACCCAGTGCCTGTTATTGAACATGGTATGAGAAACAGGTTCCACAAGGTTCGTCAGGAATGTATTTTGATACACAACTGCATTCGTTTTTACTCCTTTCTCACAAAAATGTACCTCTGTTAAGCCCCAATAAGAAACTCCCAACCATACCATGAGCGAGGATGGAAAATGACCTCGTTGGACACGCGGAATACGGTTGCTCGCTTCTTCACTACTGTGTGCGTACACCTTATCATTTTGTTTGTTGTAGCTCTCTTCTACGGTAAAAAATTTTTCATCTGAAAAAAGAATTTCCCGATATTTTTTTCCCGCGTACCGCTTCAACAAAGCGCGGCATCTCTTCAGTCTCAGGTCCATTAGACGAGCATTCAAACGATGTCCTGTTTTTCTTCGATATGCCCGAAGCCCTAAGTCTTCATTTAACACCCTTTTCACCGTGGTTCTGCTTAACCCCATCTGAAGGGCCAACAGTTTCTGCTTACGTTTGGGATTTCTTTGAATTCGCGCCTTCACAGCTTTTATCACTGCTGGAGTCCTAACAGACCGAGGGCGACCACTTCTTGACCTGTCATCTACACTAGAGTCTTCATTGTATCGTTTGATGGTACGATAAACGAATCTTTTGGTTATATTCAAATTTTTCAGTATGTCAAAAATTTGAATTGGCGCGTAACCGCAACGATGCAACGCAATTACTGCAACACGGTCTTCTTTAAGCGTCCACTCCATATTTAAAAATGAGTAAAATTCTAAAAAGTATACAGTTTTATTTTCATGAACAATTTGAAATTCGAATTCAATAAACTTTTTTGTGGCCAGCATTCTAAAATAAAAGGTTTTACTGTGTGACAATACTTATGACCTGACTGTGTATACTCACGCCTGTAATCCCCGAAGGGGTAGGCAGAGGTGTAACTACTAAACCCAATTTTCACCGAATTTATTACGGTCCCATAATGTGATAGTGGCCGAGCCTATCGCCATACCGGGCACAATTCCAGACGCCGGGCTGATACTGAGTTATTTCTAAATAGAAAAACCCAGTATCACTTTACCCGACCTGGGGATCGAACCCGAGACCTCAGCACAGCAGCCGTAGCGCATGCGCAATTGCAACTGCGCCACCGAGGCAGTTCTTCAAGTATCTATGCAAATTGCAAATTAATTGCAGTTAAAATACAAGCGGCGTGTATACAAGATGCTGAAACTAGACGAGAAGACGTTGAAGGCGCTGCACTCGCGAGCCAACCTGCGCCGATTCCTCGAACACGTTACACACGGACAGATAGACAAGGTCAGCAAGGCATGCTCCAAAGGACTCGACCCCAACTTCCATTGCCAGGAGACAGGAGGTAAGTAGAAAAAACACTAATATAAAACAATCTGCTGCTATGCTGGTGGTAGGATATTCATATCCGCCCGGATAGCGACCATCGTACATAGGGTGTAAAACCCGCCATAGTGGCACACGTAAGTGTGTCGCGTTCTGGGATCAGACAGTGTACATCCGGGTTTTGTCGGGGGTCTGGAGTTGGGGTACGATGTTTGACCGTTATGCGGCCTTCTAAGTACTCTGACACTAGACCCTAGACCGCTTCATTACGTTCTTGCCCATGGCGTACTGTGAGGAAGCAGGCCGGCATGATTGTGTTGAATAGCGAGGGATAGATTGTCTCTCGCTACTTGATACTCTAATTGGACGGCACTGCGCTTACTATCAGGTGCAGTGTGCTCACTTTGCCGTGCCAGGATAAAAAAAATCTAAGCTAATCTATTTGCTAAAACATCTTAAGCATTAATAGTTAATATTTACTTATCAATCTACATCACCAATATGAAAAATGGCTTTCAAACTTATGTATAATATTTATGTTCCAGTATTGTACAGTCCAGTTTCAATATTGAAAGCTATGTCCTATGTGATCGACATAATAAACATAATTAATCTAACCTAACGATCCTCAAACACTAGTTAAACTAATGAAGTCAAGTGTAAAGATGGTTTGTTTTAATATTAAACATCCGCTGCTACCGTACTATCTTCCAACTGTTTGTATTTAAAATCTATTCAAACATCCATACAAACGGATCGCACATTCTCTTTTATCATTAACTAGCGTTTGTTCGCGGGTTTTATTATGTTTAATTTATTAATTTAACATTTGTAATACTATTGCTTTACGCTTAGACATCCATTTATTATCTTCTTTTTTTTATCCAAACATCAAAATGCTTGCATGCAAACTACAGATTTTTTACTCATTGCATTTCATTAACTTTTGTTATTCTTTTACGGTGGACGGAGTGAACCAGGCTAATAATTCCAGCTTATTTATCTATCGGGAAATGATTTAATTCTTGCGAGTACAGCCAAGATCTGTTCTTTTATAATTTTCGCTAACCCTAGTTGCTAAAATGATTTATTAATCCTAAAATGATATAATTTGAATCGAAAATATGATGATAAATAAACTAAACCACATACAAATGTACTAATACTAGCCCTGTATTAAACATTGTCCCACTGCTGGGCACGGGCCTCCTCTACTAATGAGAGGGGTTAGGCCTTAGTCCACCACGCTGGCCTAATGCGGGTTGGCAGACTTCTCATACCTTCGAAAAACTCTCAGATATGCAGGTTTCCTCACGATGTTTTCCTTCACCGTTAAAGCAAGCGATAATTAACATTTTAATACAAATGTACAAACAAACTAATTATCAAACCCACAACAAGCTACGGAATTGGTTTGCCAATACCGTACCGAAGTTATAAAACGGCACTCATTTACATGCAGATCCTTATCAACCATTGTTCCACGTGTATTGAGTATTGTAAGAACCGTATCAATCCAGCCATGGATAATCTGTGATAAATGTCGAATGGGCCTTGAGATTCATTCTCAATTTATTTCGTGATTTATGCCGTCTTGTTTCAGAGGTTTTCTTATTCATTTAGCATATTGTTATGTAAATTTTACCTGAAATATAATGGATTTGTACCATCGATTTCGCTGATCTTTTTTTTTTTTTTATCCTGGCACGGCAAAATGACTGCACTGCACCTGATGGTAAGCGCAGTGCGGTCCAATTAGAGTATCGAGTAGTGCGAGACGATCTATCTCCTGCTACTCAATACAATCATGCCGACCTGCTTCTTCACACTACGCCATGGGCAAGAAGTTGAAGAAGCGGTCGAGGGTCAACATTGTACTCTACTCTAGGCCCCCGAGAAAAACCGGATGTACACTGGCTGATCCCGGAACGCGACATACTTGCGTGTCTTCTTACATTCAAGTGTTTTTTTAACGTGGTCGTCGTCTATTATTCACAATTTTATTTAATTTTGCTAAGTTATCATTGTATATGTTTGTATTTTTATTTATTGGATTACCGCATAATATTTTTCTGTACATTTGTAAGCGTGGATGGGAAAATATATTAAATTACATGCAAATCACTTAACACTTTGGTTCCATAATATTTTATATAATTTGCTTTCAAGATTTTTATCATTTCATTACTACCCTTCCAGAAACACCCTTAACAATAGCAGCTGGCCAAAAATCATCCGGGAAACTTCTAATAGCCCTTGTCAACGGTGGAGCTCTTCTAGACTATAGAACAAAGGATGGAAGCACGGCTATGCACAGGGCTGTCGAAAAGAACTCTCTAGAAGCTGTGAAGACTTTACTAGAACTTGGAGCGTCTCCAAACTATAAAGATGGGAAGGGACTGACGCCGTTGTACTTGTCGGTGACGAATAAAACGGACCCGCTGTTGTGTGAAACGTTGCTGCATGACCACGCAACTATTGGTGCTACTGATCTGCAAGGATGGCAAGAAGTGCACCAGGTGAGCTAATTGATTTTTACGTAATAATATAAGGTGATTATAATATATTAGAGTTTCTTGCCCGTTCTTCTCTAGTGAAACTGCATTCCGAACTGGCGGTAGAGTAAAAAATTGAGTGAAGCTAAATGATGTATAACATTTCATGGATTCAATAAATATTTGATTTTGATAGATGAGAGAAACTCTTGCTAACGTTTTTATAAATGAGTTTTAGATTAACCTACATTTCCAAGAGCAGCTAAAAATACTTAAGTCTACAGAAAGCATTACTTCAAAATCAGAATGTCTAGTGCTCATAAACATGTTTTAAATCGATTATCGCTTGTAAATATCAGTCATCATTTAAGGTATAGTCGAGAATATGGTCATTACGATTTATACCCTTAGTCCATCGTTACTTAACACCACAACATGGTCTTTCTTTTCATAGGCGTGTCGCAATGGTCTCGTGCAACATCTCGACCACCTTCTATTCTACGGAGCGGATATGAATGCTCGCAACGCTTCCGGCAACACTCCACTTCACGTATGCGCTGTCAATGCGCAGGACTCGTGCGCTCGACAGCTGCTGTTCAGGGGCTGTGATAAAGAGGCGCTTAACTTCGCAAATCAGACCCCTTATCAGGTAAATAATCCTTTATACTATCTATTCTGCAGCAATATCTAAAAACACGTTGCGCGTATCTGCTAATTGATAGCAGATAGCAATAGGCAAGACATCTGCTAAGCAATTATTGTTAAGAGACCAGACAAGGAGGCAATTCATTAACCAAATGCTTTATCAGATTTATTCTTAGTTCTTCTCTGGATCTAGTAATGTCCTATTTATCGGGTCGGGAACAAAAAGTATCTATAGATGGCGTCACTTCAATAGGATCTACAGTAAAAATAGGAGTTCCACAAGGTTCCATTCTGGGCCCTTTTTTGTTTTTAATATATATAAATGACCTTCCTTATATGGTAGAGAAGGTTTCAAACATTGTTTTATTCGCTGACGACACATCTTTATTATTTAAAGTAAATCGTAAGGATAAAGACCTAGTTACGCCAAATAATGTTCTAAAATTAATTTCAAATTGGTTTTCTGCTAATAATCTTTTACTCAATCCAGGAAAAACGAAATGCATTCGATTTGCATTACCTAATGTACCAAATATAAATTCGTGCCTGGAACTAAACGGAGAAACATTAGACTTAGTCTCTTCAACAGTTTTTTTAGGAATAACTCTGGATAGTAAATTTCAATGGGGTCCTCAAATAGAAAGGTTATCCGTTAAATTAAGTGCTGCGGCTTTTGCAGTCCGGAAAATAAAACGTTTAACAGATGTTTCAACGGCTAGGTTGGTATATTTCGCATACTTCCACAGTATTATGTCTTATGGCATTCTATTGTGGGGATCAGCTGCTGATATAAACACCATATTTATATTACAAAAAAGAGCAGTCCGAGCTATTTACGACCTGGGTAGTCGGGATTCCTTACGATCTGTATTCAAGGAGAGTAATATATTAACTGTGCCGTCTGAATACATCTATCAAAACATTATGTACGTTCGCAAAAACATAAGTAAATTCCATAAAAATAGTGAAATTCATAACATTAACACCAGAAATAAAGACAAACTTACCGTACCCACCTTTAGAGTGGTGAGATCTAAAAAATCTTTTATGGGTAACTGTGTTAAATTCTATAACAAAATCCCCAAAAACGTGGTTGATATGCCCGATAAAATTTTTAAGGCTCACACTAAACGTGTTCTAATGGACAGGGGCTATTATAATGTTCAACAATATCTAGAGGATAGGGATGTCTGGCATTCGGTTCCTTTCTGCACATTGCGACCTGGCGCCCTGTAGCTTACACAATGTTAGTTGTAGAAATAAAATAAATTATTAACTAAATTTATAAAATATTAATAAATTACATGTCGTAATATTGAATACACTTAATATATAACAAATAATAAACTATGACGACCGATCGCGTATAAAATATAAAACAATAAATTGGCAATTAATATGTGACAGGTCATCTACTAGAAATAATGAACCGGACCAAAAACAAGCCCGCTGAGTTTGATTCGCTGGATTCTCTCAGGACTGGGTCGCGCCGCGTAGTATCCAGCGGTAATATAAGCCCGCTGAGTTTGTTTCGCCGGGTCTTCTCAGGCGGGGTCGCGTTTGGATCCGGTGGTAGATTTTAAAACGTGCGACGTCTCGGAAATACCCATGGTCCTTATCAGACCCATTTAAAAATATTTATATTTGACTGGTATTTCTTTGAATAACATTAAAAATAAAAATTATAAACACCTTATAAATTAATAAATTGATTGCTAGTGTATTGATGATGCTATGTAATTGCCTACATGATCAATAAACGATTTCATTTCATTTCATTTCATTTCATTTCATTTCAGTAGTTCGGGAATCGGTGGTGCCATAGCGACGTTTGAATCAACTGCAAAACATCATTATTGATTAAAAAACTCGTATTATTTTTACTTGACCGCGTAAAGCACATTTGTGACGTCATTACAACGCAGAATGATTTTGCATCTTCTTTGCATTTGCGTCCATCCATTTTAATTTATACCGAGTGACACATAGATAACTTATAACATTAACTTTTCCCAAAAATAACCTTAAATTCTCGAGATATCATCTTCAAATTGTTTCATAAAATGCACTTTATTGTTCATGTCAATCTGTGCAGTGGTTTTCTCGGTTCAATTGCAAATGAGGCGTTAAAAACATATTACGCATTCCAGGTGGCCGTAATAGCCGGGAACTTAGAACTGGCTGAAGTAATAAAGAGTTACAAGTCAGATGAAGTCGGTAAGTCTAATCCTATTCAGAGCTGCATGGCTTTCAGTGTCGCTTTATATCGATATATTTTTAATTATAACCATGTACGGGATTCTTAGGTCAAATTTAGCACTAACACCACTAACGTAATTTATATTATTTATTTCATTATAGTGTAAAATTGTAGTAAGATTTGGGTTTTATGAGATTTAAGGATCCTCTTTGCGATTATTTATAATTTACTAATGTGCAATCCTATGCTATAGCACTATATGTGTGTTACAGATTATATTTAACAGCTACAACTAAACTAATCTTAAATATATGGAACTGCATGCCGTCATCCATTTATCTATCTGTAATCCATTGCTTAATATCATATGGTGATGGTTGTATCGAGTTATTTATCGTAAGATTCGTAGCAAACTAACCAAGTTAAATGTAGACATCGTCCACACATACATATATTTATTTATGAGCAGTTTAAGTATTATTTTGTGCACATTAATTTTTGTATAATTTACGTTATGTTTTTGATGATTTGTATTGTTTTATCGCACGATTCATTATCGTTTTGTTCGGTTTGTTGACGACGCATTCGCAGTACCGTTCCGATGTCCGCCGCGTTACAATCCGAAGCGTCGGTCGGCGGTGTGGGGGGGATGGTGGGCGGCGGGGGACAGGTCGTCGCTGGCGTCGTCCACACGCATCCCTGCCGAGCTCGACGCGCTGCTCCGTCGGCCGGCGCGCACCGGCTCGCCTTGCCTCGACCGTCTTGATCGCCTCGACCGCCTCGATCGTCTCGACCGCCTCGACCGTCTCGACCGACTCGACCGCCTCGAGCGACCTTTCTCCTCCGCCTCGTCCAGCATCAGCGACGCGAGCCATCCGAGCCACGAGGACGACGCGAGCATACTCACAGGTAACTGAGAAGGACTGACCAAATAACCACTGGACTGTAGATGTGACATCAATTGAAACACTTTTCACATTCGCTGTTATATTCGATAGATGTCACATCTCACTCAGTAGATTATTTCCCTAATGTGAAGGATAACAGAGAGCACTAACAATGACACGGACCATGACAACCATCACCATGCACAGACCTCGCCGTCTCCATCAACGATCATACTGTCTGCATGTGTATGTGTGCCTTTATGTACATTAGATAAGACCTGGACGCAACGAGCAGTAAGGACATCAAGCTTTTTCTTTGTCATGCTCAGTGTGACCGGGTCTTTACCTCAATCTGCTTTTAGCTTCCTTCTGTTACAGAGTGTTTGAATTTACCCCTCCCTTTAGAATTTAGATGTGTAGGATTTTTTATTTCATGAATTCATTTAATACATAGTACCTCCCATATAACATATCTGGTTATTCGACCTTCATCAAGGTTAAAAACAGTTTTAAGAAATCTTCTGCTTCGTCGACTTTGAAACGTAATAAAGTAACCAGTCTGAAATACCAAGACATACTGGTGAATTCATCCGTCAGAGGCGACGATGTCGACAGATAAAAGCGGTGGCGAGACTAGCGACATCATATCGGACTCGAGTGGGGTCGGAACTAGCACCTCGGACACCACCACGTGCTCGCTACAGACTGGCAGCACCACGGTCGTGTGTCTGCAGCCGGTGGAGCCGGCGGGCCACGGACATCTGCGGCTCAACCAGGGCGATATTATTGAAGGTATGCACAAACCCCAGTATTGGTTACTATAACTTGCTGACTGATGTCAATGAATGTTATGAATTGTTTTTTTATCCTGGCACGGCAAAGTGACTAAACTACACCTGACGGTAAGCGCAGTGCCGTCCCATTGGAGTATCAAGTAGCGAAAGACAATCTATTCCCCGCTACTCAACACAATCATGCCGGCCTTCACACTACGTCATGGGCAAGAAGGTGAAGAAGCGGTCGAAGGTCTAGAGTCAGAGTACTCAGAAGGCCGCAAAACGGCCAAACATCGTACCCCAACTGTAGACCCCCAACAATAACCGGATGGACACTGGCTGATCCCGGAACGCGACACACTTGCGTGTGTCACTATGGGGGCTTAACACCCTGTCGATCGATTTCATGTAACAGAAATCGACGGATCGATTTCGATCCCGATCGGACCGATAGTTTTAATTAATTAGACACTGTAAGAGAAAGTCTTTGTGATGACAAAGGTTTTGTAACATATGAGTTAAACTCACTTGATCTCTAGATGTAAGTTAATAATTACGTTATGCTATTGACTTTATAGTTAATTTTATGTATCCTAACTTAACAAGTATTTTTCTCTCTTTTGGAATAATTGGTACTTATTTCTTACTATTCCTTTCTATTCAACTTCTATTTATTCTTGAATACATATTAGGTTACTTACACAGAATATTAAATTTCATAAAAGGTAATTTGTTTAAAATTATTTTATGACTTATAGTAACAAAGTCAAAGGGACACAGTAAATGAGGTCAAGTATACGTTCAGATTATTTTTAAAACTAAAAATATATTATTTGAAACAGAAACCTGGTATGACAAAACTACACAGAGTGGTAAGCAGAAGTGCATAGTGCATACACGTAAATAACTTGTAACTAACCTAGCGTTCACTTCACGATTGTGGCTGACCATCTTTCACGGACATGATTATGATTAAAATTACTGACGAATGTACTAATAAAACTATCGTTTTTGACCATGAAAACTAAACCAATATTATATGAGAATTTATTGTGTACGTGCGTCCCAGCTGAATGTGCAAATCTGTCAACTTGTTGGTCTACTGGTTGTCCGACATAAAATAAAACTACTTATACATTTATTTCATTTAACACACGTAATGCAGTTTGTGGTTCAACATGAAATCGAGCATATTAGACAACATTAAGAAAAGAAAGAAAGAAAACAAATTTTATTTGGTCAAACAACAACACTTTAGATGACATACAAATTATAAATACAATGAGTAATACAACAAAAATAAAACAATTATAGACCCTAAGTACACCTGCTACTCCTCAATTTGGAACTCCTGTCTAAAGTATGACCAAAAAGGCCATAGACTCAGCATTTGCTAGGTAGTAAAGTACTGCCTGGCGCTGGGATTTGCCTAGTCCTTATACGCATAGGCATTACGTATAAATTGTTGCCAAGTATACATGCCAGTATTGTCATGACTAGTTGGCCAACAAATCTAACAGTTGTACTTACATACGCAATTTCGTCTTTAAATGAATAACATTGAGGATGATATTGCAGTGACCGGGGCCACTGACGAAGGGTTCCTGGAGGGAACGGTGCGTGGTACTGGTGCGAGCGGGTTGTTTCCCGCACATTGCGTACAGGAGGTGCGATTAAGGCAGAACAATGCCCATTTACATCAGGTAAATAGTTTAAAAATATATTATAAAGTCAAAGGTCAAAGGGTTGTCAAAGGAACAAAAGTGATTTGGTGTTTTAAACAAATATTTGTGGATCACACAACTTTTATCTTGTTGTGGGATCGAACTCGCTTCCTCATTTCACTCCTTTTCTAAACAGAGACTTTTTATTGATACTAAATTTGAGAATTGACATCTCCTTACTTTTAATACGTGTCGTGTTCCAGGTCCTAGCATCAGGTCCCATCCACCACTCCCGAGTGACCGGCCGGCGAGAGATGACACTGAGCAAGACCTACAGCGCCACGGCGCCGAGGGTAAAGAAGTCGTAAGTACATACAGTCATAACAATATATGAAACTGCAGAATTTTCTATTTAACACTAAGCTACAAGCTAAAGCTATTTAATACTGTTACTAGATGCTAGGTGTATCATTGACAGAAATTGTGTAGGTACATTCAGTACATTCCTAAACTTATGTTAAGTCATGCCATGTGATGTGATTTCATGGCATTTCATGTCATGTCATGTGATGTGATATCTTGTCATGTTATGTGTTGTGATGTAATGTATTGTCGTGTTACTTGATGTGATGTGTTGTGATGTGATATTGTTCAGATACGGCAACATGGAGACTCGCACCGTGGTGCTGCACCGTGCTCGGCGCGGGTTCGGATTCGTGCTGCGCGGCGCAAAGGCGTCGTCTCCGCTGATGGAGCTGCGTCCATCGGAGCGGTGCCCGGCGCTGCAGTACCTGGACGACGTGGACGCGGGCGGGGTCGCAGACCGCGCCGGACTCAGGAAGGGGGACTTCCTTGTGGCGGTCAGTACAACATATTTTGACAGCCTCCGTGGCGCAGTTGGCGAGTAGCAGTAGGAGAGGCCGTGGGTTCGATTCCGCGACAAATGTTTGTGACAGACAGATATCTGTGTCCGGAGTCTAGGTGTTGTGAGACCTCTCGTAGTCCCTGATACCCACAACACAAGCCTCGTATCTTAGTGTGGGGTCGGGGCTATGTGTGTGACTGTTGGGTGTTATTTAAAAAAAATATATAATTTACGGTAGCGGCTATGCTGTGCCCTGGCATTGCAGAAGTCTCTGGGCGGCGGTGACTTACCATCAGGTGGCCCGTTTGCTCGTCTGTCTATCCATGTAGTAAAAAAATAATAATAATAAATAGGTTGAAAGTTTGTATGGGCAATCCGTTATTCCTCAAGTAAGGGATCTGATCATATTTAGGCTTTTGATAAGAAATAAGTGTTTAATTTTTTTACAATATCAATCACCATGGCGGTTCCACTTGGTTGGAGTGCGGGCAACGGCTATTCATTGTAAAGAAAAAAAAAATATTCATGAACAGTACACCGACTTCAATAAAAAACAAATTATGTGTCACTATAAAATTTGAGGGTTGCCCTCGATTTTTCTGAGATCCCATCATCAGATCCTGACTTGGTGCCAATGGGACCATCTGGGAAGTATATCATTTAACTAAAAAAAGAATTTCTGGTATCGGTCCAGGCGTCTTCGAGTAATCGGGGAACATACATAAAAAAAAGATTCCGACGAATTGAGAACCCCCTCCTTTTATTGAAGTCGGTTAAAAACAACCTTTAAATGGCTTTACATCTGATAAAATGGTGTTATATTTCAGATAAACGGCGAGGACGTGTCGGCTGCGTCTCACGAGCACGTGGTGGAGCTCATCCGCAGCTCCGGCGCTCTCGTCTCCATGACTGTTGTCTCGTTGAACACCGCGAACGGTAATCGAACCTACACTCATTACATTACACCCATTACACTCAACACAACAGTTATACACATAGAATACACACTCAACAGTTATACACATAAAATACACACCCAACAGTTATACACATAAAATACACACCCAATAGTTATACACATAAAATACACACCCAACAGTTATACACATAAAATACACACCCAATAGTTATACACATAAAATACACACCCAACAGTTATACACATAAAATACACACCCAACAGTTATACACATAAAATAAAGTGCTACTAATAATACACCAATAGTTCGGTGTTTAAATTTATTCCGGTCCTATGATGTGATAGCAAGTCAATAACAAAAAAAAATGACACAAATAGTGATTTTTCTGGCTTGGGGTCTGACTTCAGCTTAAGAACTTTATCCTGAAGTTTTCGGTTATCAGAAGAGGTACGGTTACTGCTGGATGGCACTGCGCATAATCACGCGTAGTGTGGTCACTTTGCAGTCCTGGATAAAAATGGGTTAAAATATGTCGCGACATTTGCAGTGGGTTATATCGTAATATGTTTGTATTTAGGTTTGTGCCCGGTATGGCGATAGGCTCGCCCCCTATCACATTATGGGACCGAAATAAATCGGCGAAAAGTGGGTGTACTGGTTGCACCTCTGCCTACTATCTTCGGGGGTTATAGGCGTGAGTGTATATGTATGTATGTTTGTATTTCCAGGTAACAACGAGCACAACATGTGTACGGTGCCCACGAGCAAGTCCCAAAACCAGTTGTCGAGTTCAGGTCGGCCATACGCTGCGACACTGCCCAGGAAAGCTGCCGGAGGTATATAACTCTTAATATATTCACACTCTTAGCTAATTTAATTTAACATTATCACTCAACATAAAAATATTTTTAATTATTTAATATCGGCGAGTAAATGCTAGAATTTTGAATCGCTACAAATGTAACGAATGGTTCATGTACAAGCGCACGCATAGATTTTTTGTCAGTGACTGATTTTAAAATATAAATTAAGTTTTGACTAGCGAGTTTAAAAATGCCTAATCTAGTATTGTATATAATTCAGTAATGCTTGCTATATATACGGTTGTGTTGTGTGTGCAGGGCGCAGCCCCGCGCCGGCGCCCCCCCGCCGCGACCCGCGCACCACGCTCAGCGTCGGACGCGCCAGGGCCAAGTCCATGGTCGCAGGACTCGGTTAGTACACACACACGCACACAAACATTTAATGCCTCCCTCACACACTCATTCACTCGCTTATTCTCTCATTCACTCACTCACTCCACCTCCTTTACGCACTCTATCAAGCAGCCAATCACTGACTCACGCATTCATTCACTAACTCACTCAATCACGTGCACACTCACTCATTCACCAACACACTTACTCATTCACTCCCTAACTCTAACTCACACTTACTCACTCCCTGTTTGATAATCATGTGGATATTCAAATAGCTTAACGGTAGGCAGCGGCTTTGCTGTGCCCTGGCATTGCAGAAGTCTATGGGCGGCGGTGACTACTTACCATCAAGTGGCCCGTCTGCTCGCCTGCCTATCAAGACACAAAAAAAAAATAGCTTTTACTTATTACCCAGACTTGAAACAAATATTTCTAACACTTGTCTGCCGCTCACACTCACACCAACAGCACTACGAACGCTAATTATATAATTTTATTTAGTTATTCTTTTATTTCAGAAAACGGCGGTGAAAAAGAAGAGAGTTGCGAGCCCCTGAGTGTTGCTGGCAAGTCGTCCTCAGCTGAGTCGGTACAACTACACGGGGGAAGTAACAGTGAGTACACATAGGACACATTCTTCTACATTCACTTGGGTACTTGTGTACTTGCGCTCTGCACTATTTACCAGTAGGGGATTAACATCAACTTTACTAAAAAAAATACCTTTTATAACATCACTATCTGTTGCCCGCGGCTCCGCCCGCGTGGTAGATATTTTTAAAAGAAAAAATATAATATCCATGGAGTCATATTAAGCTATTAATGTATATCTTTCTATATTTTGCTATCCCATAAGAACCGTGCATTTTCCGGGATAAAAGTAGCCTATGTGCTATTCCTAACTATAATCTATCTCTGTGCCAAATTTCAACCAAATCCGTTCTGGCATGATTGAGTAACAAACATCCATTCATATATCCATCCATCCAAACATTCGCAGATATAATATTAGTAAGATAACACTTAATTAGTATAGACCACACGTGAATCGTATGTGTCGCTTTAAAGACAAATTTCATTAAAAAAGGTATCCCATTATAAAAGAACTTTCTGTTTTACATATAGTAAGTAGCTGAGGAGATTACCTAGGATTTTCTTGGAACTTTCACGATATTTATACGAATTATGTATCGATGTGTGGGTCGGTAATGATACATATTTGTACTCTTCTGGGTAGTAAAACACATTAAAAATTTAAATTAATGGCGCGTTCTGGCAAGTTGCATTCCGGATTCAGCCGGTTTGTATCCAGATTGGGCCGGTATAACCCTAATGAGGGACACAACTCTTAAGTCTTTTTTCTGGACTACATTGTACTACCATCAAACGCAGTATCGCCAGGGAGGCACCCAACATAAAATAGCAAAAAAGTACAAAATATTATACTCGTAAACTCAATTCGAACCTTTAAGATTGTGTTAAACATTTAAGGTCCTTTCACCGGAATATTCAAACGAAACTCAAGCATTTAAGATAGTGTTAAATATTTAAGATCCTCTTTTTTATAATTGTATTGCTTTCTACAAAATAAGTAGCCGTTAACACTACAAATTAGCACTACAAATGTTTAATAATAATAATACTATCCCTACTACTAATACTAATACTACTGTGTCCAGCAGGGGATAACCCCCTGCTGGACACAGACCTCCTCTACGAATGTGAGGTTTTAGGCCTTAGTCCACCATGCTGGCCTAATGCGGATTGGTAGATTTTACATACCTTCGAAATTCTTATGAGAATTCTCAGGTATGCGAAGGAAACCTTCCTCTCGATGTTTCCTTCGCCGTTAAAGCAAGCATTAATTAACATTTAATACACACATAACTTTATAAACGTCCGAGGTGTATTCCATTTGGGTTTCGAACATACGACTTTCGTCTTGACAATCCGTGCCGACACCAACTAGGCTATCGCTGCTTTTTAAAGTGATAACTTCTTATGGGAGTGTAAACCGCTTCGTAACGTAACGCGTTACGGCGCCACTCTGTCTGGCTTCTTTAATAATTTCTATTTCTGTCGTTCCCTAAGCTCTGTGCTATATTTTTTTGAAGTGAAACTTCTTTAGAATCGTTGTGATTTGATATGAGTGGGATCGAGTGGGTGGAATATAGTTTATAATCAATAAAAGATTTTATTAATAAATAACCTTTCCTCACATTATCATATTAATATACATAAAGTTTAAGGAATAACCTAAGCTTTTCTCAAGTAAAACAATTTCAATATTAAATAGTTCAACTTAGATTAGTTTAAGTTATCACTCCTGTCGAGCGTCCCGAGACGCACACGTTAATTTCGTTGTGTAATGTGTGTATTGTGTAATATTTAGTTATAAGGATAATATTGGGATGGTCCATAACAAATAAATACATAATGTGATGACAGGCGGCACCCCGTCATCAGGCACGCCGGTGGCCCCTCGCACGGCATCGATCCGACAACGACCTGCCTCGTCCAGGATCACCGCCGCCGAGCTAGAGGAGTTGTTCCAGAGGCAAGCGGATGCTGACACTATGTTAGTACTACAACTATTCAATATGTGGGACACGGAACGTAAGAGGAAATGAGAGAGGATGATGTGTGAAAGGGATGAGATACGGAAGGGGAACATAAAATATAAGATGAGGAAGACGTTAAGACGAAAAGTGTACGCATTGAAGAGATATTAAAAAAGAAATAATTAACTTTAATTTAAATATTGTTTTATTGAACACCGACAGCTCTGTGACGCAGTAGGCGAGTAGCCGGCTGTGAAACAATAGGTCGTGGGTTCGATTTCCACACCGGGACAAATGTTTGTGTGACAGACATATATTTGTGTCCGGGGTCTGGGTGTTGTGAGAGGGTGCGTCTCTCTAGGTCCCTGATACCCACATCACAAGACTCGTATCTTGGTGTGAGGTCGAGGCTATGTGTGAGACTGTTGGGTGTTATTATTTATTTATTGAAGAGATAAATTTACCAACAAATATATAGGATAGATTATAAGAACTCCTTATACAGATGTATGGTCACAGTAATGGTTGTCTTTAGCTTTATCCTACTCGACCGGGTAGGCACCACTGTGTTTTTTTTATCCTGGCACGGCAAAGTGACCAATGCACCGGATGGTAATCACAGTGCTGTCCAATTAGAGTAGCGAGAGACGATCTATCCCCCGCTACTCAACACAATCATGCCAGCCTGCTCCTTCACACTACGCCATGGGCAAAAAGGTGAAGAAGCAGTCGAGGCTCTAGTGTCGGTGTACTCGAAGGCCGCAAACTACCAAACATCGTACCTGTCGGCATGGCGTCATCATGAGGGTAGCGGATATCTGTGTTCGCCGTAAAATACAAGATTGAGTCACGAAACTACTTTGGTGTTTACTCTTTGACAAATCGTAACGAACTGAACAGATTGTATCAACCGTCGCCTATAAATACAAATCTTCTAATGATGTCATTTCCGACACAAACATGACCATACTTATTCTGTTACTAAAACAGTGAATATAAGATTAAATTACATTCATATAACAATATAATTAAATCTAGTCATTTTTTACTTAATATTTAGACAATGAGTTACCGGACGTTGCAATAATAAATCATGAATCAAATCAGCGCCCATATACCCCAACTCTAGACCCTCGACAAAATATAATGATGAAGAACAAATGTTGTGTTCCAGGGGCGGTAACAACGCGATGATGATCAGGTCAGCGTTCCAGGGCGGGTCCACCTCGCCGCCGTACTCCCCCGCCAGGATCCCGGGCAGGGTGTACGCCTCCGTCGCCGAGATGAAGCGGTCCCGGGGGAAGGTGGGTTTACCCTACATCCTGGCAGGGTCGCCATGTAATAGTGAGAGAAATGAGAGACGTGTTGACGGGTTCTGCTAACACTCTTTATTAACATCAGTTGCATACATTTATACTTACATATCTACAACTCTCTTTATATAATCGTCTGCGTCGGTGGCGCAGTTAATGCATTATGACTGCTGACTGCTGACTGCTGACTGCTGACTGCTGACTGCTGACTGCTGACTGCTGACTGCTGACTGCTGACTGCTGACTGCTGTTGAGGACTCGGGTTAGATCCCTGGGTCGGGTGAAGTGATATTGGGTTTTTCTATTTAGAAACATTGAGTATCAGACTGGAGTCTGGAATTGAGCTCGGTATAGCGATAGGCTTAGGATATCACATTATGGGACCGCAATAAATTTGGCGAAATGTACTGGTTGCAACTCTGAAGATTACAATCGTATGTATGTACATATATAATTGTCATTTTGACAGCCAGTTGCGGATTGTGTAGTACTTGTTGTGTGTGTGTATGTATTTATGTTAATGTATGTGTGTATATGATTTTAAGAAATAATGTGTGTACTGTTGGAGAACTTTTTCAAATAAATAAATGTATGTATTTATGTGTGTGTATGTATGTATATGTGTGTGTGTATGTCGGTAGTTGTTCGCGAAGTCGGTGGGCACGCTCCGGCGCGAGTTCCACTCGACTCCGGACCTGGCGGAGCTGACAGACCTGGCAGAGCTGGCCCCACACACCACGCATCCAGTGCGGACGCGCTCCAGCGAGGACGTGCACGGTAACTATTTATATCATCATGGTCATATTGATAACAAATTAACTTATATTAACTAGAGCAGGGTTTCTCAAACCTTTGGTTCCACGAATCTCTGTTAATGTTTCCAGATGACCCTTAACTAACTAATTAAATCCCCCAAAATGACTGTTAAAGAAAATAGGGCTTTTATTTTAATAAAAGGTAACAAATACAGTGCCAAAAGCAATATCTCTTTAATATTAATGTGATGTGTGGGCTTGTTTCTTGTCGCAAATTGAGTCAAGTTTAGGAGTAATTTTGGACAGTTTTAATCTTAATTCTGACTGGGTATCAAGTCGATTTCTGTATTTCGTTTTTATCACGTGCCTGTCAGTCGTCAAGCCACCATTACGTAAATCTTGTTGCGAACCCCCTACCGTCGAATGGCGAACCCCCTACCGTCGAATGGCGTACTCCACTTTGTGAAACTCTGAACTAGAGAAATAACACACTTCAACAACAAACAACTCCTTTGTCTACTGTTTGCACTCAACTAAATTCAAGCGTGCAAACTGTACCACGTATAAACTAGTTCATAATGAGTTATTGCTGAATAATCTATTTGAATGTGTACCAAGCTGTATCACGTCAGTGTGGTGAGTGAGTGAGTACTAGAGATGTTATGGATTTGAAATTTCGGATCTGGATGTGGATACGGATATGTGAATAATATTATATCGGTTTCGGATACGGTTACGGATATGAAATTATTTCGGATTATCCGTCAGTTTTGGATAGTTTCGGTTATTAGATTTTGAAGAAATTGTAAAGTAAAAAACAAATAGCTTTATTTTTAGTATTTCATTTGGTACTATTTTATGTAAGTAATTGTAATCCCACAAGAGTAAATGACTGACAGGCTATGTCTAAGCAATAGAACTAAATGTAATAAATGCATTGAGATACGCGCGCGGTTCGTGTGTCGGTTCGGCCAGGCAAAAACAAAAACCAGTCCTAACGTGTCTCAATTAGAAAATCCGAAATTATTTGAAACTTTTATATCAGATTCGGTTACGGTTACGGATAGAATTTTATTTCGGATATCCGATAGTTTCGGTTACGGTTACGGAGCTCCATAACATCCCTGGTGAGTACAGCTGGCCTGCCTCCACCTCTTAGAGCAGTGTTGTTTTAATGGTACAAAATCGCATTGCAATATTACAATAAGACTGCTCTAAGAGATGGAGGTAGACCGGCAGGAGGGGACGTGAGGTTGTGTTGTGTTCAGCAGGTGCGTGTGTGCCGGGTCGCGTGCCGCCGCCCTCGCAGCCGCCGCCGCCGGTGCCGGGTGCCGGTGGTGGGGGTGGGGGTGCCGCATGCCCGGTGCCGTCGTCCTTCCGTCCGGCCGCCCCCGCCAAGCTGTACGCGGCGCCGGCGGACCTGCGCCCCGTCGCCTACAGGCATCCCGCTGAAGATAACAATGTAACTTCCGCATTATTAATGTTTTTCACTAAATATTTGACTGGCTACTTGGCTAGGTTAGTTTGGTATGGGCGTGTGATGAGGAAGGATGAAAGGCATGTGATAAGACTGGTTTAATTCGGGTCATCGGGGGTCGCGGGTGCGCAGCGTGGGGCTGTCAGCCCATATCGATGCACTCCAGTTTCGGTGCATCGTGCGACCCCGAGATGGACGGCAGCTCGGGTGGTAAGGCCTCGTTCGCCGTCGTTGTTCGGTGCGCGGGGGCTCCTAAGTCTCCATGGAGATAGGCTGGTACGCGGCACCGCGCAGGGGCGATTCCGGCAGCAATTCTAGCACTCCTTAGAATACCCCGGGATCGCTCCGTAAGCGCCGAAGAAGGCCACCGCGGGGTTTTAGCTGGTAGTGTCGGGTGGGGTGTACATAGGGGGTAGGGACTCGGCCCAGCGGCAGCACGGATAGCCATCATCCGGCCGAGGAGGATGCTGGGTCGTAAGACCGGCTAGTCCAGCATACCCGTTTGTTCTTATTCCGCTTCCCCCCGGAGCGGGCGGCAGTAATAAAACGCTTTTCCCGCGACAACAAAAAAATGTGACAAGACTGGTTGTCAATATGAATGTGGATCGACGAAAGAGTCGTGGGAGACCCAAAAAGAGGTGGATGGATTGCGTGAATGAGGACATGCGCATTAAAGGGGTGAATGCAGATTTGACGCATGATAGGGCTGTGGGGAGGGTTCAAACCGTTTGTGCCGACCCCACTTAGTGTGGGATAAGGGTAGGTAGATGATGACTAAATATTTGACTAGGTTACTCTAAAATATATTACAAGAAATTAATATAATTGTTAACGTTGTGTGATCGCGCAAGCGTTGACCGCTTCTATACACTTACTACACTTGCAATACAGATCTCGCACAGTGCACACGTGTTTTATTTCAATTCAAATCACTAAGTAGTGTGAAAGTGCAGTCAAAGAAAAACACACTTTATTACTTCAACAATAATATTTTGGACTTCCAAGATCAAACTAATTTTAATAGTTGTTATGGACCAAACTAAACATGACATCGCCATGTTACGAAAATACGAAAAAACATATTATAAATATTGTTACGCGAATATTACACACTGAAATAATACTAATTTTACGGATTTTACTTTTTTATTATTTTACTTTTTCAACCTGACGTTTCGGAGGCTTTACAGCCTTCATGGTCACGGACGGGGCTGAGTTTAAATAAACCTCGCTAAAACCCATAAAATTAGTTTTATTTGTATGTGTAATATTCGCGGAAACTGTAATATGTCTGTCATACAAACATTTGCCTTATATAAATGTAAAGTTAATCTGAGAGTGGTCGCAGGGTCGCAAGTCGATGTCGCTGCGGTCGTGGTCGTCGCCTGGCCGGTCGCAGTCGGCCGACGAGTCGCACAACCAGTCGCACAACCAGTACGCGCAGCCCTTCAACAACAAGGGCTTTGTACGACAGGTATAGTGTACATCATCATCACATCACATTTTATTCATATTCATGAACGTAGTAGTAGTAATTCACCTAAAAAAAACATTTTTTATCTTAAAAAAATTTCGGAAGTCAAATAAAAAGATCCGAACTACCAGGACAGAGGTTGAAATTCAAAGACAATTCTCAAGATATACAAATTGCTTTTTCTTCTCAATTGTAAATATATCGCAAAAAAAACAAAAACTCTTCCTAAAAGAATCCTAAAAAGTATGTAAGGTTAACCAACCTGTTTGAGGTCAACGTGTTTGACTAATGTACTACTCCTATTGGTAGAGGAAACTCGTGGCATTAATGTTATTTACATCACAAGCCTGATTAAAAATTACCTTATACCGGCCGCTTAAGATTGAATTTAGGTTTAACAGGCGATGCAACACACATTAATATCTCTTAATATCACTTGATATCAAAGTTAATGAAATATGTTGTTCAAGATAGATATTCCAATTCACCTAAGCACGTTGTTTATAACAAAATCCCACAAAAGGAGTCACCTCATGATAAATAATTTCCACCAGCCATGAATAATACTAAAAGGATCATGAATGTGTTACCGACCCATAAGGAAGGGAGTAGGGGTCTGCACATATAATCAAAACCACCATAGTGACTTATTCCACGTGCAGCCGGTGTATATCCAGTTAATTTATTTGCCTTTTTTTTCGAGCGCAATCATTTTGCAAAAAATATACAAATCTTTATATTATTGTGCGTTTTTTTCTAGAATTCAACCCCAGCCCCGCCGATACCCGAGCCGGACTACAGCATGTCGGAGTCAGATGAGGAAGCCGACGCCAAACCCAAGGGTGAACCAGCCGCTGTTGCAGAGACCAGCGCAAACAGTAACGCCAGGTACTTAACTACCGCTGTATTACGGAGTATAATCGATTTTAATAGAAATCGATTATGTTTTAAAAATATTTTCTTTTACAATCGTTTTTTAATAAATCGATTAATATTGTAAAGTGAAAAATTGATTTTTCGGTTCGGATCGGTTTTTCCGCTCAATGTCACATCCCTACTATGAAGTTAGGCACACGTCAATAAGGCTGCCAGATTGATAGACTTTTATTGTCATCCTTCATCAACATCATCACATAAATTTTATTTACTTATTTAACTTTTTATTACGTGACATTGGCAAAATTGTGGAGTTGTTCCTCCGCAGAGGCCATTAAAGCAAGAAGAAGAAGTATAATTGGATACAAAATGTGTATGTGTGTTCACTCTCATCATTTTTTCATAACGCTCCTAAAGAAATAAAACATCAAAAAACTTTTACGTTTTGTAAAGAACGACACACAAAGATAAGGATTTTTTTAGGAGTTGGCTGATAAGGCGGTTGTATAATGAGTTTCAGTTTTGTATTATGTCAGAGAGATGGCGGTAGTCAATAAGTTGTTGCATCTGGCAGCCCTGCACGTCCGTGTCAGTGCAAACACATAGATAACATATAGGATGAGGCGAAGACGCGACACCCCTTATGCAGCTCGTTGAGATGGCTTCGTCGCAGAATGTCCCTTTCGCAAAATGTCCCCTAGTCGCAAAATGTACCTTTCGCAAAATATCCCTATCGCAAAATGTCCCTTTCGCAGAGAGTCCCCCTGGTAGCCAAGATGACCCTTTCGCAAAACTTCCATTTTGTATAAAAAAAACTCTGAAAATCGAAAAATGTTATTCAAATATATAAATTAGTCACGTGTATTTTATTGTTTCTTATATTATTACCAAGAGTACCTATCGTTAGTAAAATTATTCATAAGTATTGATCACAAAAAAACGGTAAATTTGTTTATATTTATTGTTATTAATTAAATAAACAAAATAGGTTTTCTTAGTAAATACGCATATCGTTAATTTTAAGCTTATTTAAAAAGCTTAAAATCGCGAAAAAACTACTTTTCCACATTTAGGTATATAACATTTCTGGGAGCCACCTTCTCACCAAACCCAAAGCAAAAGTGTTTTGTTTTTCAAAATATTTTCAAAACAAATATGGATTTAATCAACGACCAAAAAAGATTTTTAATTCATAAAAAGTACACCGACTTCAATAAAAAACAAATTATGCGTCCCTATAAAATTTTAGGGTAGCCCTCGATTTTTCTGAGATTCTATTATCAGATCCTGACTTCAGGCAAGTATACCCTTTTTAACAAAAACAGAATTTCCCGAATCGGTCCAGACTTCTTCGAGTAAACGGGGAACATAAAGTCGGTTAAAAATGTCATTAATTATGCCGAATGATTAACTATGCCCACTAGACACTACGTAGTTTCTGTCTTCGAATACAGTTTTCATAGAATTTTCTCGATTCTATTATATTCAAATAGGTTAAAATCTTTAACAGATGGAAAGTAAATATACCAGCTATAATATACTTATTTATGTACACTATATTGGAACCAATATTCATTACAAAGTTGCTTTTGAAAACAACTGTTTCTAGCTGTTTACTGCAGTTCAAAATTTGACTATGGTTTACCATAGTCAAATTTTGATTATTTTAAAAATATTTTGTATTTAAAATAAAAGAAATTCTAGGTTGTCACACTTAATTATTATTATCATAATAATATTATAAATGTGAATGTTTGGATGGTAGGCTGTATGGATGGATGTTACTTACTCAATTACGTCAGAATGGCTCAACGGATTTGTTTGAAATTTGGCACAGAGATAGATTATAGTCTGGAATAGCACATAGGAAAGTATAGAAACATGTGATAGCTTAATATGACTCCATGGATTAAATACCTTTTTTTTTAATTTCTACCACGCAGGCAGAGCCACGCGCAACAACTAGTTAGTTATAAAAGTAGTAAAAAATGAATGTAACAATTTATATTTGACTATGATAAAAGACTAACAATGTAAAAATTTATTATGGCTAAAAAATAGGACCTTCAATGGTTACTTTAATAGGGTAGTTTCCTGTATTTGATTTTGTACATTATTCTTTATACAACCGAAGATAATACGCAAAAGAAAATCTTTTGCGAAAACAGAATCAAAATTGCTTGAGAAATGAGGTCACAATATTTTAAATGTTGGTATGAGCAAATACTCACAGGCATGAGCGAAAATGGTTGCGTATTGGGAACATATTGCTATCTCCCTCGCACAACGGCACAGTGATGGGGATTCTGAGAACCGTGACGTCACGGTACACATCATGCATCCTTTTATTGTCATTACATAATTACCCCTTCCAGCAGATTTGAATGTCGTCTAATTTACTTATTTTTGTTCGGATTCATAAAATTCTTTCGATAATAGGTTATGTAAATAGTTGATTAAATTAATAAAAATATTCGAGTTAACTATCCTATTTAAAGTAAAGTTTAAATTTATTTTCACCATCGAAACATTGCATGGGGTTTCTATAACTCAGATTGCACAACTTTCTTTTCGCATTCTTCTTCAAATATCTTAAATACAACCTAAAACTTAATAAACACAATCAAATGGGGTATATGGGATAAAATACCATGCAAAACTAACAAATTTAAAATTTTCAGGACTCCAATTTACGCCACAATATATGAGATCGATGGCGAATAAATTTTAAACACTAATTGCTTGACTTGAAGGTACAGTCAACAAAAAGATCACCACTGGGCAAAGCTTTGTGTTCATGTCTGTCATTAGAAAACAAATAAACACACTTATTTTTGTAATGCAAAGTTATATCGCACAATTTGTAATTAACTTCATATATAATCACATATAAAAATATTATTCGTGGGTTAATATTAAAATGTAGGCTTCTTGTGAAGAGTCCGCATGGTGGTATATACTTTATGTTTCATGTATTACACGTCACAGTAACACAAATACACCTGAAAAATAATAGTCTTTGTAAAGTATCTTTTCCTTTAGTCACTATAATAAAAAGCACTCGCTAATTATGTATTTTACTATTTAATAATTACTTTTATACAGTTTTTACAGAGTGTGAAGAAGCTACACAGCAGGCCGGCATAATTGTGTTGAGTAGCGAGGGATAGATTGTCTCTCGCTACTTGATACTTTAACTGGACGGCACTGCACTTACCATCAGGTGTAGTGTGGTCACTTTGCCGGGCCAGGATAAAAAAAAGTTTTATTAAAATAATAGAAAATCATACAATAAAATAAATACATAAAAAAATCCGCTTTTGATTAATTTGATCTCATTATTTCATGGGTTTAAGATGGTCATTCGTTATTTTTATGTTTAGGCATTATTCGACACAAGGTTATGGTGTGTTATCATTATGTATAGTTTTTCATGTGAATGGTTTTTTTAGCGGCAGCAGCTCAGGGTCGAGTTCGATGCAGCACTCGTTCTCAGTGGACGAAATACAGAAGATCCGAACACGTCTCAAGTCGTCCAAGTCGTGCGGCGACGAGCTCAGCGGCGAGCGTGATGATGGAGACAACTCCTCGTCAGGTGTCTCCTCCGACCAGGAGGCGCAGGCCCGCCCGCGCCGGGACAAGGTCTCCTTCTGCAGCTCCGTCACCGTCAAGTCCTCCAACGACGTGATCAGCACCGAACCCGTGCACTCCTCCTCCGAGAGTCTGGCGCCAGTACCACCGCCCATGCAGCGACACAACTCGCTCACCCGCAAGCGCGCCACGGCTGCGATGTTGCGCGGTGCTGGTGGGGGTATCGGTATGGGTTCGGTGCGGGGTCGGTCTGCGGCCGAGCGGCTGGGAGTGGACGTGGACAAGGCGCCGGGTCGGTGCGGGCGCGGGCGCGGTGTTGGCGGTGTTGGCGGTCGTGCGGCGGTGTTGCTGTCGGCACTGCCGCCGCCGCCGGAGGAGCCGTGCGCGGAGTCGGGCGCGGCGCCGGTGTTGGCCCCCCCTCCTCAGTTTAGTGACCGCGTGCGAGTGGTCGCCGCCCTGCCCAAGCGGCTCGCTCACCTCCAGTAATGCAGTACTGCAGTACTAGTGCAACAGCACTCCGGACTCTCTTCTTGTATTCACGTTTTTTCACATAATAGTGCACCGGTTTGTACGTCTGTGGTCACGTGACGGGTCGGAGGGGTCAGAGGGTCGCACGGGTCGTTCGTGTGCATCTGTAGGGTGCGGGCGGATCCGCTCCCGCTCGCTGTAAACTCGATCGACCCGTTAAGTATAATCAATTGTGCGTTCGTTAACGCCTCGATGTACACAGACGGAAACCGAGCAAAATCATTTTATAATCAATCGACTAAATGAAACCAAAGATTTATAGTATTTATTGTTGAGGAGTTAACGTCGATATAGTTGAAACTAATTTTTATACATTCCCTTATGGACTAGTTGACGCGTTTCATTGTGTTGGTTTCATTTGATTGTAGACATGCGACACATGCGACACATGCGACACATGCGACACAGGCGGCTCTGAGTGCAGAATACATATAATTTAGGTTAAATAATCTGAGACATCAAATCACATATTCTGAAAAATCACAAACAGAAGAAATAACTATTTATAAGAATTTTAATAACCAATTCGTAGTCAAAGAAGTCTGTACTCTGAAGTCATCGATCGATAACAATATATGTGTATTTTATAGTTATTTGAAACTGCACATTTGCACACCAATAGTAAATAATATAGAAATAGCAAAAGTTATACATATGTCGTCTTAAAATTCAATAATAAAAATGTTGGTTCTGAATATTATTTACTAGTGGTGTAGTTTTCACCCTTTCACAACGCAACCAAGTGCCATCTCTATGATTTTAATATATTTTTATATATATGTGTGCATGTAAATATTTACAAGAGCTATTTATATGTGGGGAGAGTGGGGCGGACGCGTCACTGAACTTCCGGCCAAAATATGGAGTATTTTACATATAAATTATTTATCAAATGCATATAATATATATTTATATTTTACGAGATTCAACTCGTGATGTATTATTCAAAATAATGTAATTATTTTTGAATTAATTTGCTTCGTCCAAAACCGTAGAGCCGGCCCACTCTTGACATCGCATTAATCGATTAAATTGAAGGTTATCGAACAATACAGTATCGATTAAAGTTCTTATCGATGGTTGGCGAGCTGTTTGATTTAACATATTTTCTATATTGAGTTATATACATATTCGGAATAAGCACATTTTTCTACATCTGTTGAGCCTAGTTTCAATTTTTTGGCAGTCAAATCAACTGATAAAATAGGGTTAATTTTTTTCAGGGCACATTTTAGAAAATAATTCTTATAAATGTATGAAGATAAGTCACAAATATACAATACGTGCTTACACTAGTAATATATTCTACTAAAATCCACGAAATACGTTTCTATGGTGTTTTTTTCCGAAAAACAAAACTATAAACCTCTCTCCTGTAACTTTTTAAAAATATCTAAAATCAAATAGCCCGCCAACCATCGATATTAACCTCCAAATTCACCTTCCTGGGTTCACCTGTATTCAAATGTCTTACTGTATTTTATGCGTATCGGTGCTGTATTGAATATCGATATCCGATAATTGTCTGATGTCACACTGAACTATCGACCCACCCGTTACACCCCACTACAGAACACCAAAAATACTATTTTAAAGGCCTAAAATCATCATTTTTTATTGAATTAAAAGGAGGTCGTGTTAATCAGCGTGACATTGGCCTGTAAGAGGTCATTCATTAATTAGGTAAGTATCAATTAAAAATGTCTATTATGCATATTCCGACTTCATAAATATTATGTAAGAATGATTTTAAGGCCCCTCCCCCTTGGGACCCTTACGTAATAAATGAATGGCCCCTAAGGGCGAAGGGAAGCCCATTTTAACTCGTGTTCTCATACAAGTAACAAGACTAGCGCTTGTCTCGGCAACTCATTAGTATTTCGTCCGTTGTATTATAAAGTTTGATACTAATCGAAAGCATCCGTGCGTTTACTATATATACATATACATAGATATTACACAAACTAATGCAACACCAACATTGAATTTATTACTTTTCAAACATCGATTTTATCTATAATTTACGACCAGCGCGTATTGTTTCCGTTTTTAACAATTTTAAAATATTAAAAAAGTAATATAAAACCCATAAAACCATATGTTTCTATAGCGACACTGATTTTATAAAACTCAGGGTAGTTTGTCGTCTATGAAAAATCTATAATTTTAGTGGCGTTACTGCATCCTACTGACTGAGAAAAAATTATATTCTACGCTTTTACATTACATTACATTCTAAATTATTTTTGTCTATTTTTGACAAAAAATAGATTTAAAAATGTTTATGGAAATTGTAGCAGCAAGTCTCTAGAACATCTCCATTATTCATAACTGAACAGTATGATTTGGTCGTAAATTGTAAATGCTATGCAATTTTAACCGTGGACGCATACCATGTGAAAATTAATAGAAATTTTGTAAAAATATCTCTGGATGCGGCGCATACAAGACTTGTAAATCGATTTTATAAAAGTTAAATTAACAAATGTTCGTTCGACGTCAAAGGCCATAAACATTCGCAGCCTTAACAACTACCGATAAAGTTTTATTTACGCATACAAATTATTTTAATTTATTGAAAATATGTAAGTATAACATTTTATCAGATTAATATTTCGTGCGTAATTTTAGCTAAATTCTAGCGAATTATATAGAAAATAATAGCGGCTAGCCTTGACGTATATTAGCACAATCAGTTTCTATATTTCAAATGTATTATTTTGTTATATTCGTCTTGTCATTATTTTAAGTTGTATAAAAGTGTTTTTGTCTACTTAAGGCATAGCTAGGTAGTGGTAATTAGGCGATAATTGTAGTGAAGACAGAGGAGTGTGGGGTACCATCGACTCTCGCTCACTTCATTCTAGCTGTTGTCGTCCAAAGATGAGTGTTCAGTGGTAGCTATCACGGCAGGCGGGGTCGAGTGAGCGACTGGCCGAGGCGGTGCTCCCCAATTTTGTATAATAACATTTGTTTTGCGTTTCATTTGGAATCTCAGTATCGAACGTGTCACTACAACTTGGTATACTTTCAAATGAAAAATTAAATGTTTCATCACCAACAGTTGTTTCATTTGCAACCAATTGACATCACCATATATTTTCGAGTATTTTAAAATTAACAAACTGATAATGTGTATTGCAACCATTTTTTAGAAATTAAAAGTATATTGTTTTAAACAATGCTTATACTCATATTATCTTTCTTTGTTGTATATCTCGCATTTTTTGTGTAAATAACTATACGAATTTACAAAAGCCACAAAAGGCGATTTATAGTCAATATCAACGCATGTATGAAAAAGAAACATAGGTTTTTCAATTGCAATTATTTTATTATTTCTATACAAACATTGTTTGTGTACATTTACAATATATCCTAATCTACAAGTATGGACGGACGTAACAGTCTATTTAATAAAATTGCATACGACTAAATAAGATTGTATTCATTTATCATTTTACATACTTTTACATGCATGCTACCCAAATAGCATGACACCTCTGACTTTTCAAAAGTTACGTGCGTATTGAATGTTAATTATCGCTTGCTTTAACGGTGAAGGAAAACTTCGTGAGGAAACTTGCATATCTGAGAATTCTTATAAGAATTTCGAAGGTATGTGAGGTCTACCAACCCGCATTAGTGGACTAAGGCCTAACCCCTCTCATTAGAGGAGGCCCGTGCCCAGCAGCGGGACCATGTTTAATACAAGGCTAGAATTATTATTATAAACACATCCTTAAGCCCACGCCTGTACTCCCAAAGTAAGTATAGATGCAACGATTCCCAGGTTCGCTGACTACATTTCCGTCCCATGTTGTGATGAAACAGCGAGCATATCACTATACCAAGACGCACCAAATACAATCCACAGACAATAATAAATTCAAATCGAAAACTCAAACACGAAATATCATTACTCTAAATAAAGTGCGATCAAAACCAGTGATCCATGTTGACGAAATAAACTTACATACGTATACACTCACGCCTGTAATCCCCGTAGAGGTAGGCAGAGGTGTAACCAGTACACCCACGTTTCGACGAATTTATTACGGACCCAAATGTGATAGGAGGCAAGCCTACCGCCATACCGGGCACAATTCCAGACTCCAGGCTGATACTGAGTATTTCTAAATAGAAAAACCCAATATCACTGAACCCGGGGATCGAACCCGAGACCTCAGCACAACAGTTGTAACGCACGCGCAATTACAACTGCGCCACCGAGGCAGTCTTACTTACAAACATGTTTCTAAAAAAAGTGCCTTTCGATTTGTATAACACTATGGGTTGGATATGTCACGCAATATGAAACTTTATTCATTGGCATTAAGGTCGAGATACAGCGCCACGTCGTCGATCTTCACCAGTCGCCTGTAGTCCACACTCTCAC
Organism: Laothoe populi; assembly: GCA_905220505.1. Taxonomy (NCBI): domain Eukaryota; kingdom Metazoa; phylum Arthropoda; class Insecta; order Lepidoptera; family Sphingidae; genus Laothoe; species Laothoe populi. Next base: position 18,039,213 of record HG992153.1, on the reverse strand, counting down.
CGCACATGGGGCACTTGCCTTCCTCTTTGTATAACACTATGGGTTGGATATGTCACGCAATATGAAACTTTATTCATTGGCATTAAGGTCGAGATACAGCGCCACGTCGTCGATCTTCACCAGTCGCCTGTAGTCCACACTCTCACCGCACATGGGGCACTTGCCTTCCTCTTTGTATAACACTATGGGTTGGATATGTCACGCAATATGAAACTTTATTCATTGGCATTAAGGTCGAGATACAGCGCCACGTCGTCGATCTTCACCAGTCGCCTGTAGTCCACACTCTCACCGCACATGGGGCACTTGCCTTCCTCTTTAAGTATTCTGCGAAAAGTAACAATCATTTTAATATATCGTATGAATAGTTACTTTATTTTTAATTCGAACGACTAATGTGATGTCTAAGATTTTTTCTTCTACATAATTTTTTGGCAATTTGGAATTATTTGATAGATAATAATTACTCTGTAAATTCGGTGAAGATCGCGGGGAAATCACACTCCGGACATGCTGTTAAATCATCCTTCACGATATGAAGGCCCTGTAAGAAATAATAGATATTTTAAATAATAAAAACTAGATAAAACCTGTATTGTGGGTATCAAGACGTACGAAAGACTACGGTCCCACAACATCCAGACCTGAAACAACTGTACTTTTTGTAGAAAACTTCTGGACTTATACATATAATAATATTTTAATTCTACGTCCACGTAGACCATTGACATATCTCTATATTCTTGATACTTTCTGTAGTGTACTACAAAAGTATCAAGAATTAGACATACAATAGTTGTCACAGGTAGGTATATATATGTAGGTACATTAAAATTTTTATTTTTGGGGAATCACTTGGAACTCATCCTAGAGAGTAAGGGTTAGCTTAATATTCCAGAAATGACTTGACATTCAGCTCGAAGGACCAATATTTAAATATGACCTAACTATTTTCCTAAACTTACAATACGCATAACTCAGTCGGCCTGAAGTTAGCTGCAGTTAGAGACTAAAAGGCGATGAGAGGTGAAGAGTGAATTTACAATATTTTTATTGTATTGCTGGTAGTAGGATATTCATACCCGTCCGGATAGCTCGCACCGTACACAGGGTGTAAAACCCGCCATAGTGGCACACGCAAGTGTGTCGCGTTCTGGGATCAGTCAGTGTACATCCGATTTTTGTCGGGGGCTTAGAGTCGGGGTACTATGTTTGGCCGTTTTGCGGCCTGAGTACTCTGACACTAGACCCTCGACCGCTTCTTCACCTTTTTGCCCATGGCGTAGTATGAAGAAGCAGACCGGCATGATTGTGTCGAGTAGCGGGGGATAAATTTTATGTCGCTACTTAGTACTCTAACTGGACGGCACTGCGCTTACCTCCAGGTGCAGTGGTCACTTTGTCGTGCCAGGATAAAAAAAAGATTACAAGAATTACTTAACATAATCTAATACTGTAAAAAATTAAGAACAGTCAGTACGGGCCATGGATATTCAGCTATTAGTCCATGTTATAAGAGTATTTATTATATCTCACCGTGGCCAAACAGAAGGGTATGTCTGCCTCACAGTGTGTGCAGCGCAGGTCCGCCACAGGCACGTCGGCGGCACACAGGGGGCACGCGGCGCACGCGGGGGGCGGGGGGTCCGCACCGCGGGGGGCGTGGCGCACCACAGACTCGATCTTCTTCGCGTACTTCGGATCGATCTGACAGTTATTTACAATCAGTTCTATTAAACAATCACAATCGATATAATTCGTTCGTATTCTCATTTGTGTGAACAAACTACAGATTCTAGTTGAGATTAGTTCCACGGACACATTGACAGCCTGTCGGAAAGTAGACGTATTTTGTGGTTTTAAATAAATATCTAGAAACAAACAAACCTTGCATTTTTATTACCTAGAAGTCACAGAAATGAAACGGTATCAAATTTCCTTACATTTTATGCCAGCCTGGTACTTAACTTTAACTTCAGAGTGTTACTTTTGTGTATGCGCGTATGCGCGCGCGTCCTAAAATTTCACTATCATAATTTTTTCATAACGCCCCTAAAGAAGTATAACTTCAAAAAGCCAGTGAAATAACTAGACAATTTGATATCATCTGTTTCGATATGATAATAACATTTTGTTGAACACAGCCCCCCAGTCCCCACCCTTATATAACTGTTGAGGGAATTTATTGTTATTATTTATTATAATTAGACATGACAACACTCCTATACCTGTGACCTGTATTCCGGCTGCATGAGCACCTTGGCCCAGTGATGTGCCTGGTGCTTGAGACCCGCGCGGCTGCACTCGATCACAGTCGACGTCAGTATCGATACCTGATCTGCAGATAACACATTATTCACATGACAACTTTTATAATACGAACCATTTATCGATGTCTTTATTCCCAGATATCAATACAAAAGTGAACAGTTACATATATTTTGACAAACAGTGGTGACGCATCAATTGCTCGATTCCCGACCCACAATACTCGGGATAGTGAGTTCTTTATAGTTCTTGATATCTTTGATAATTGTTATGTTAGTGTGTTGCTGTGTAATGATTTTATTTACTTATTTTTAACCGACTTAAAAAAAGGAGGAGGTTAACAATTCGTCGGAATCTTTTTTTATGTATGTTCCTGATTACTCGAAGACAGCTGGACCGATTCGAGAAATTCTTTTTTTGTTTAAAAAGGTATACTTCCCAGCTGGTCCCATTGGCACCAAGTCAGGGTCTGATGATGGGATCGAGGAAAACCCTCAAATTTTACAGGGACGCATTATTAATTTGTTTTATATTGAAGTCGGTGTACTTTTTATGAATTAAAAAACTTTAACTCTATATAGTACTAACGTTGTGGCGTGGGAAAGAAACTGATTTCAGCGGCAGTACGCAGCAGCAGCCTCGCGGCCAGGTCGTGGCGGGCGCGCCTCACGTGTGTACGCACCTACCACAAGAAATACCCAAATAGTGCCGTCAAATGTCGATATTCGAGATCGATACTGTTTAATAGAAGCAAAATTATTCTTAAACATATAAACGAATATAAATATTGATATAGTCCCTGTTTATTAGAAATAACTAATTAATTTAAAAGTATGTAGATAGAGCGAAAGGTGTCGATTTGATCTAAAAATCTTAATATCGATTCTTTAATCACCGAATAGCGATGGTCAAAGTATCGATATTTTCTCGTAAATCATACTTTTAAGCTCTAGTCCAAACATGAAATGTGTTTGTGCGGTGTGCGGTGTGCGGTGTGCGGTGTGCGGTGAGCGGTGTGCGGTGTGCGGTGTGCGGTGAGCGGTGAGCGGTGTGCGGTGAGCGGTGAGCGGTGTGCGGTGTGCGGTGTGCGGTGTGCGGTGTGCGGTGTGCGGTGTGCGGTGTGCGGTGTGCGGTGTGCGGTGTGCGGTGTGCGGTGTGCGGTGTGCGGTGTGCGGTGTGCGGTGTGCGGTGTGCGGTGTGCGGTGTGCGGTGTGCGGTGTGCGGTGTGCGGTGTGCGGTGTGCGGTGTGCTGTGTGCAGTGTGCAGTGTGTTGTATACGCACCAGTATGTAGGAGTGCAACAGCGCGGCGGCGTGTCGCAGGTCCCTCGGCACGGACACGGCCCGGGCCCGGAGCGCCACGATCATGGAGCGCGCCACGTCCCGGGCCTCCCGGTACCTCCCCACGCGACACTCCGCACCGGCTATTATCACCTACAGTATAACAAATACACATATACACATACACGTACACTGCCTGCATTCTCGTAGTTTGTTTTTTTTAACCGACTTAAAAAAAAGGAGCATGTTCTCAATTCGTCGGAATCTTTTTTTATGTATGTTCCCCGATTACTCGAAGACGCCTGGACCGATTCGAGAAATTCTTTGTTTTGTTTAAAAGGGTATAACACTTCATAGGTGGTCACATTGGCACCAACTCAAAATTTGATTATGGGATCTCAGAAATATTAAGGGCAACCTTCAAATTTTATAGGGTAGCATAATTTGTTTTTTTATTGAAGTCGGTGTACTTTTTATGAATCAATTGAAGTGATCAACGCGTCACCGACATGCTATACTTCGTCCAACCGTTTATTTTACTTTTGACATAAACACGCCTTTGAAGTGCTATAGTTATTGACAAGCAATCATAAATAAAAAAGTTACTACTTCATAGACGCTGTTTCCAAAAAGAACACAGTAGTTCCAAAATTTAAAGTTTACACTTCCGTCGGCAGTGCCCATGACTGAAAAATGGTTGCGTAGTGGGAACATATCACTATCTCCCTCGCACAACGGCACAGTAATGGCCATTCTGAGAACCGTGACGTCACGGGACATATCATGCATCCTTTTACTATCATTTGACAATTACCCCATCAGATTTGAATGTCGTCTAATTAACTTATTTTTGTTCGGATTCATAAAATTCTTTCGTTTTAGGCAATGTAAGTTGTTGATTAAATAAATAAATAAATCGTGCCAACTACCCTAGTCTAGTCATTATAAAGCACACTGACCGCAGTCTTGGCAGCATCAGCGAACTGTTTCTTCGCCATGTACAATCTGAACAGGTGGCGCGGCTCCCGGGGCGTGCCGTCGGCCTCGCCCAGGAGGAACTCTATTAATCTGAACAACGTAACATCTAGTTTTACACGATTTTATAGTTAGTGTTAAAGAAAAACAATATCCTATACGAAGCTTAATCTAATTTTGATATATCCGCTTTGTGGAATTTAAATTTCACGCCACAAACTGAATTAAATACCTACTAAAATCTCCATATGGTATATAATAAAAACTTAACTTCTAAAAATTAATTAAAAGTTATGATGGAATTAAGAAACATACAAAAGGTTTTTTTACAGATAAATTTATAATTAATTTCATACCTAACAATCAACTAGTATATGAACACAATTAAATAGCGCCAATCGAATCTGACTATTGTTCAACACCATGATCTTATATTTAATACTTACGATACTCGTTATAACGATTTAATATAACGATTCAGTACCACAATTTAATATAACGATTAATTATAACTTAAGTATGATCAAAAGGGCAGGGGGCTTTATTTTCATGGGTATTCGGATAATAATGAAGAGGTCTACCTTCTAGTCAATCTCTCGTCATCACTAGCAGCGGCCGCGTCTATCGCCACACTGATGGCTTCATTCTCTTCTTCCTCCGACCCGCCAGCCTTCAGCAAATGCGACATCGCCTTACTATACTCCCCAGCGTGGAAGTAAAACTTGCCAGCCAATAAATGGTTCTTTTCCCCTTCAAAATGCAGTGCCAGACTCTTAAAGTCCTCAGGTCTTGCCTGTGAAGTCTGAATAAGTATCTCGCCGTACAACTGGAGCTTTCCATTCTTTCTGGCTAAGTTGAAAGCTTCATCATAACATAGAGACATCACTAAAAACTTTATAGCGGACGTCGGATCGTCACTATTTTGGAAATAGTTTGCGACCATTTTCGCGCCTTGAACTGACTTTGTCTCTTGCACAAGATTGACCGCTTCATCGATATCGTCTAATTTGTCTAAATTTAATCGAATCGCTGCTTCGTAATCCTGAGCTTTTAGATATGATTTGAGCGCATCTTGGTACCTTCCTTCGGCTTCTTTGGCCTTCGCGTACTGTATGTGTATGCTCGGGGAGTTTATTTTCGGCAGCAAAGCTTCGACTTTCAGCCAGGATTTCAGTTTTATGTAGAGTGCAGCTGCTTTCTCAGTATTGCCGATGTGATCGTACAGCGCTGCAGCGTGGCTCATATGCTTCTCTTCCTCAAGGAGTTGCGCACAATCTTTAACGAGGTTATGGTCCTCCGAGTGTTTCAAGGCCATGGTAACTCCTCTCATGACGTCGCCGCAGCGGATAGATGTACGAGCGATGCCAGCCTCGCACTTTTTGTTGTGCTCTTTGGTTTTTATATTGTCGTTATTCTCCGTGATCAAGCTTTTCTCGTAATTTGCTAGTGCCTCGTGGTAGTCAGCACTGTAAATAATAGTACTGTTTATAAGAAAATAAGTCAAATAAAAAAGACATAAACATCGATAAAAATAGTAAGTTTGTGTAATATAAAATGGTATTACGAATTATGAATCTCACACAATTTTTTTTATTATCCTGGCACGGCAAGGTGACCACACTGCTCCTGATGGTAAGCACTCACTAGGTCCAATTAGAGTATCGAGTAGCGAGAGAAAATCTATCCCTCGCTACTCAACATACTCATGCCGGCCTACTCCTTCACACTAGACATGGGCAAGGTGAAGAAGCGGTCGAAAGTCTAGTGTCAGAGTACTCAAAAGGCCGTAAAACTGCCAAACATCCCAACTCTAGACCCCCGACAAAAACCGGATGTACAGTGGCTGATCCCGTAACGCGACACACTTGAGAGAGAGATTCAAAATCGAGCATCGATAGGTATCGTATGGTACGTATGTCAAGATATAGTATTGAGTATCATACGTGAGTTCTAGATGTTGCGCGTGATGCAGCGTGAGTTGCGGCGCGTGTTGCGGACATGTGCGCCGCGCCACGGCCGCCGCCGCCGCCCACTCGCCGCGCGCCATCTGCAGCTGCAGCGCGAGCGACGCGCCCACTCCGCCCCCGCCGCCCACTCCGCCCACATCACCCCCGCCGCCCACGCACGACTCCAGCCACCGAGACGCCGCCGCGCCTTTGTTCAAGCATGCGCATAGAGCGCCTCTGTACAACCATCATGATTTAAACTAAGTATGTTTCACGAAAACACGGGCATTTCTAATTTCCAACTTTACTCTGGTTACGTGTAGTTCATATTGCTATGTACTACAATATTACAAATGACTGATTATTAGGATATAGTGGAAATATAAAAATGTAAAAAAAATAACGCACGCATACAATGTACGTGATGGAATTCGAAATACGCGCGTGTTTATAAACTGCATAAATTTTAGATCACAAACACAGACAATGGGAACAACAACTACTTCTTTAATGATTTTAGAATAGTGTTTTCTTGTACATATACATATACATATACACTCACGCCTCTTATCCCCAAAAGGGTAGGCAGAGGTATAACCAGTACACCAACTTTTCGCCGTATTTATTTCGGTCCCATAATGTGATAGGGGGCGAGCCTATCGCCATACCGCGAACAGGTTCCATACTCCGGGCTAATACTGAGTATTTCTAGATAGAAAAACCTAATATCACTTTACCTGACCAGGGGATCGAACCCGAGACCTCAGCACAGCAGTCGTAACGCATGCGCAATTACAACTACGCCATCGAGGAAGTGTTTTATTGTAATTTAGACTACGTAACACTCGACATAATACATATAAGTGAATGAACTCAACTCACGAAAGTAGAGCAAGATCCTCGATGTTCGCGACGTCTTCTAGCGCCCACACCATGGCCACGTCGCTCAGTCGAGTGTACACGCGGATAGCTGACATACAATATATCACATACCCGTATGATACACTAGGCACAATTTCGGAACATCGGTATATCGATAGATCAGGGTAAATATTTATCGATATAATTTTTTTATTTATTTTATTTATTTTTATTTTATTTTATTTGGAAAACAAACAGTAAAATAATAACTTATGAAATTAACAGTATGGTTGTTTAAGTACCAGTTAGATGTTTTCACATATTAATAAATATACATTAAATACAAAATACACAAACTTGTTAAAATTTTACTTAAGTCTACTAAATAAGGAATATAATACAATCCAATATATACATTTGGTATATCGACAACATTATGAAAAACAATCAAGATATCAAAGAAATTAATTAAAAACAGTCAAAGAACCGAATCGAACCAGTCGTTAGCTAAAGTGTGTTTAAATGTGGTCACACTTGAGTTAAATAAATCTAACTCTGGGAAATCCCCGAGATCGTTAAAGAAATTTGGAGACCTTATGAAGAATGAGTTTTGTCTGTAGTTGGTGGTACTGTGAGCGACGTGAAGCAGTTTAGTTCGTCTCAGTGTTCTAGTAGGAACTCGCAACTGAATCTTGGAAACAAGTAAGGGAGAATCAATTTTGCCTTGGACTAACTTTACCAATAAAGAAATGTCCGCCGCTTTCCTTCTTACATTTAATGGTAGAATGTGGTGTCTTCTACATCTCAACTCATAACTCAAGTCGCGAACTCCACATTTGTGTTCTAAGTACCTTAAGAATTTTCGCTGTATTGATTCGAGCCTATCCGTATAAACATCGTACTGTGGATCCCAAATTTGAGAGCAATACTCGAGGATGCTGCGAACATATGAACAATAAAGTACTTTCATTGTTTTAATATTATTAAACTGAGAACAAGATCTCAGAATAAAACCCATAGTTCGGTAGGATAATGAGCAATCTCTATCGATATACAGCATGTCACAATAACGCACAGCTTCAGACACGCCCATTGAAACAATGTTAAATCGTATTGCACTGAAATTACACTGTGATGAACTTAACTTACGTAGGAACCAACCATAATGAACTGCAACATAACGTTCATTTTATTTGATAAGTGATGTCATTTACTGTTGTGAGAGAGGCCTTATCAGTTTTTAAATCCTGGCACGGCAAAGTGACCACACTGCACCTGATGGTAAGCGTAGTGCCGTCCAATTAGGGTATTAAGTAGCGAGAGACAACCTATCCCCCGCTACTCAACGCAATCATGCCGGCCTGCTTCTTCACACTACGCCATGGGCAAGACGATGAAGAACCGGTCAAGGGTCTAGTGTCAGAGTACTCAGAAGGCCGCAAAGAGGTCAAACATCATACCCCAACTAGATCCCCACAAAAACCGGATGTACACTGGCTGATCCCGGAACGCGACACACTTGCCACTATGGCGGGTTTTACAGTTTACACCCTGTGTACGGTGGTCACTATCCGGGCGGATATGAATAACCTACCATCAGATAAACATTTTTTTTATAGCATTGTCCAATAAACGAGCCAGTGGGTCACGTGATGTTAAGTGATCTCCACTGCCCATGAACATCCACAATACCGAAAGTATCATGTAGGCGCTGTCGGCCTTACAGGACAGGAATAGGGATTAGGGAAGGGAAGGGGGAATCTGGGCCTCCGGATATCTCACTTACCATACGAAACGCGACAGTGAACTGTCACTGAGACAGTGGCACTACCCCGGTCGAGCCGGCCCATTCATGCTGTAGACAAATATGTCTAAAGCGTGGCTCTACCACTTCTACATGTTTCAACTCACCGAACTCTACGTTAAGGTCCTCTATGGCCGCCTCGCCGAGTCTCCGCCACGTGTCCGCCTCGTCCACCGCCTCGCAGAACAGCCACGCCTCGCTGAACCGCCTCAGTAACAGTAACTTGTCGATGTGCTTGCGTTGGTTGGCGAGGCGCTTCTCAGTGTCGGCGTCGGCGAGGCCGCTAGTGTGGTGCGACTCCAGTTGGATTTTGACGATACTGGTGATACAGGCTGTGTTTTATTTGTGCTTATCTTTATATATATAATTCTACTGTACGTGTGTGTCACTGAACTCCTCCTAAACGGCTGGACCGATTTGAATGTTTTTTTTTGCATGCGTGGCGCCCTGGATGGTTTAGAATCACAAATCAGCCCGGCAGATGGCGCTGCTTTTACAGGCAGGACGACGTCTGCACGGTCCGCTAGTGATATATATATACTTACAGTATATAATAGGGTGATTGACACTATATTTTTATTAATTAAATTAACAAGTTACATTACCTTAAACCTATTTACGCAAAGAATTTTATGAATGCGAACAAAAAAAAGTAAATTAGATGCCATTCAAATCTGCTGTAAAATTATGCACGATATGAGCCGTGACGTCACCTTTCAGAATGGCCATTACTGTGCCGTTGTGCGAGTGAGATAGTGATATGTTTCCATTTATGCTGATACGAATTTTTAAAATATTGCGACCTTAATTTTCAAGCAATTTTGATTCTGTTTTCACAAAAGGGTTTCTTTTGTGTATATATGTGGTTGCATATCGAATAATGTAGAAAATGAAACTACCCTAGTGTTGCCTAGTGTGCCGCTGCCGTAACTTGACCACCCCCTTGAAATATGTACAAAAATATAACCCAGATTTATGTGTACAGAAAAAACTGCTTTATCACTTTGTATACAAGGCTCAAATTAACCAAAATTACAGTTTTATTCAACAGATGGGTGGTATATACTCATATGATCGCTCCGCTAGCGCCAAAGGCTATGAGGGCTTTTAGCTGATAGTGTCGGGTGGGGTGTTTATAGGGGTACAGACTCGGCCGAGTGGTAGCCCGGACAGCCATCATCCGAGCGAGGGGCTGCTGGATTGTAAGACCAGGTAGTCCAGCATAAAAGTTTTAATTCTTATTCCGCTTTCCCCCCAAGCTGCCCTTTCCCTCTCCAAGGGGGAAAAAGTAATAGAACGCTTGTCCCGCGACAAAAAAGGTAATTTTTTTTATAGCATAGACCGACAAACGAGTCAGTCACAGGGTCACCTGATGTCAAGTGATCTCCACCGTCCATGAACATCCACAATACCGAAAGTGTAATGTATGCGTTGTCGGCCTTAAAGGACAAGAATAGGGATTAGGGAAGGGAAGGGGGAATCTGGGCTTCCGGATATGTCACTTACCATACGAAACGCGACAGTGAACTGTCACTTTACGTTGGTTTTCTGTGAGACAGTGGTACTACCCCGGTCGAGCCGGACCATTCATGCTGTAGATAAAAATGTCTACAGCGTGGCTCCACCACTATATACACAGTCAGGTCATAAGTATTGTCACACAGTAAAAACTTTTATTTTAGAATGCTGGCCACAAAAAAGTTTATTGAATTCGAATTTCAAATTGTTCATGAAAATAAAAATGTATACTTTTTAGAATTTTACTCATTTTTAAATATGGAGTGGACGCTTAAAGAAGACCGTGTTGCAGTAATTGCGTTGCATCGTTGCGGTTACGCGCCAATTCAAATTTTTGACATACTGAAAAATTTGAATATAACCAAAAGATTCGTTTATCGTACCATCAAACGATACAATGAAGACTCTAGTGTAGATGACAGGTCAAGAAGTGGTCGCCCTCGGTCTGTTAGGACTCCAGCAGTGATAAAAGCTGTGAAGGCGCGAATTCAAAGAAATCCCAAACGTAAGCAGAAACTGTTGGCCCTTCAGATGGGGTTAAGCAGAACCACCGTGAAAAGGGTGTTAAATGAAGACTTAGGGCTTCGGGCATATCGAAGAAAAACAGGACATCGTTTGAATGCTCGTCTAATGGACCTGAGACTGAAGAGATGCCGCGCTTTGTTGAAGCGGTACGCGGGAAAAAAATATCGGGAAATTCTTTTTTCAGATGAAAAAATTTTTACCGTAGAAGAGAGCTACAACAAACAAAATGATAAGGTGTACGCACACAGTAGTGAAGAAGCGAGCAACCGTATTCCGCGTGTCCAACGAGGTCATTTTCCATCCTCGCTCATGGTATGGTTGGGAGTTTCTTATTGGGGCTTAACAGAGGTACATTTTTGTGAGAAAGGTGTAAAAACGAATGCAGTTGTGTATCGAAATACAGTCCTGACGAACCTTGTGGAACCTGTTTCTCATACCATGTTCAATAACAGGCACTGTGTATTCCAACAAGATTCGGCGCCAGCTCATAGAGCGAAGAGCACACAAGACTGGCTGGCGGCGCGTGAAATCGACTTCATCCGGCACGAAGACTGGCCCTCCTCCAGTCCAGTTTTGAATCCGTTAGATTACAAGATATGGCAACACTTGGAGGAAAAGGCGTGCTCAAAGCCTCATCCCAATTTGGAGTCACTCAAGACATCCTTGATTAAGGCAGCCGCCGATATTGACATGGACCTCGTTCGTGCTGCGATAGATAACTGGCCGCGCAGATTGAAGGCCTGTATTCAAAATCACGGAGGTCATTTTGAATAAACTTTAGTGTCATAAGAATCTATGTTTTGTTAAGTTCATTTTGGTATATAAATGGTTACATAATGAATAAACTTGTTTCAATTATTTTATATTAAACATGTGACAGAATTTATGACCTGACTAGGTATATATACTCACGTTCCACCGGGCGCGTAGCAGTACACGTCGCCGGAGAAGAGTATGAGCGGCACGTGTCCCGGCGGCAGCGCGGTGGACGCGACGTACCGCACGCGCGCGCCCTGCGTCGAGCTGCACGACAGGAGGTACGTGTCGGCGCGCTCCTCGCTGTACGTCACGAACACGTTGCGCTCGGGCAGGCAGATGTCCCACACCACGCCACTGGAGAAAAAGTTATATTTTAATCAGGTACAAAGCATTTAATAATGAAGCTAAACGCTGAACCAATGTGCTTTTTATATGAAATTTATCGACTAAATTTTAGTTCCTATATATTTCCGTGTTTACAACATACCCGGTTACATCTCTCCCATGCAAGGTATCGATAAAAACTATTTTATACTCACAAACTTCGTTCGTTTAAGCCAGTTTAAACTTTATACAATTATAGTTTTATAATTGTATAAAGTTTAAACAGCAAAAAAACGTACTTAAGCTTGAGTGTAGTTATTTGTTGTTTGTTACCTATTGCCCCCTCCCACGTTTTTTTTAATACACATAGACACATAGATATAATATACATAGGCTTGCGTTTGACCACTATCTCACCTGATGGTAAGTGTTGATGTGGTCTACGGTGGAGCACGCTTGCCTATTCACTCTTTTATTTATTTATTTAAATGGATCGCCAGTGGGTGGTACATATTGTAGTATAAATAAACAAAACGTTTGGTCCATGCTACCCAGTTACAGGCAACCACAGCTAACACAAGTGTTACACCTGACAACTATTTTTTTTTTTTTTTGTATCATAGTCCGACAAACGGGCCAGTGGGTCACCTGATGTTAAGTGATCTCCACCGCCCATGAACATCCACAATACCGAAAGTATCATGTATGCGCTGTCGGCCTTAAAGGACAGGAATAGGGATTAGGGAAGGGAAGGGGGAATCTGGGTCTCCGGTTATCTCACTTACCATACGAAACGCGACAGTAAACTGTCACTTTACGTTGGTTTTCTGTGAGACAGTGGTACTACCCCGGTCGAGCCGGCCCATTCATGCTGTAGACAAATATGTCTACAGCGTGGCTCTACCACTTTTAAATATAAACTATAAACTTAGTTATTAATTACTTTATGTAAAACTAATAAAACTAAATTCTATTGAAGACAACAAATAAAAAACAACATTTCAGAAACACTACAAAACTTGAATATGGAAAACTAAACTGACTTGGTCTCATAAAATGTACATATTTTCATCTTAATCACTCGTGTCTAGTAAGGATATTAAAAATAAGTAGGGAGTAAAATACAAGCCAAAATAATTTTTATTTCTATAACATTAAAGTTAAAAATAGCATGTAAGAACGGCGAAACTGGCCAGTATGTGAACGCACCTCCGCACCGCCGGCGAGCCTATGTGTCATGACTGTTTACATAATATTATATCATCATTAAATATATCTAAAATTAGAGATCTAGACAAGTCGTTATAAAGTTTAGTCATTCTGACCAACGGCGAGTTTAGACCTAGGTTGGCACTCTTGAAGTAAAGATACCCAGGTCATCCTACTAATATTATAAATGCGAATGTTTGGATGGATGTTTGTTACTCAATCACACTACAACGGCTGGACGGATCTGGTTGAAATTTGGCACAGACATAGATTATAGTCTGGAATAGCACACAGCACCTTTTATCCCGGAAAAATTTACAGTTCCCGTGGGATAGTTTAGTTTTCCACAGAGCAAGGGAACGACATGATTTTTTGAATAGTGGTAGTTTAGGGATCAGAAACAACCCCTGTTACTTTCTATCCCGGAAAAATGCACGTATCTTATGGGATAGCAAAATATAGAAAGATATAATAGCTTAAGATGCCTCCATGGATTGTATACCTTTTCTTCCAAACATAACCTCCAAGCGGGCGGAGCCGCGAGCAACATCTAGTAATTTATAATTATAGACTCCGTTCGTGTAACATACCCGTGCAGTGCGTCGGTATGTCCGTGCGGCGGCGGCACGTGTTCCCGGAGGTCGGGCAGTGCGGGCGCACACACGCTGGTGCGTCGCGCCGCGTCCTGCACCGCGAGCCGCGCGCCCGTCGCGTCACACCGCGCCGCCGCCACGCCGCCCGCCACGCCACCCGCCACGCCCGCCACACGCACGCGCACCGACACGCGCCACTCCTCCACGCCGAAGTACACTATGTCGCCTTGCTATACACATACACATATTACAAGTGGTGGAATCATCTGTTTATACACGGTTAGACAGAAGAGCTGTACTAAGCCGTAAGAATAAAGTACTCGTAATTCTAAGCAGCTATACATATCTCAAAGTGACCACACTGCACCTGATGGTAAGCGCAGTGCCGTCCAGTTATAGTATAAAATAGCAAGAAACAATCTATCCCTCGCCACTCAACACAAAAAGTGAGAGAGAGTGGAACTCTTTGCCGGAGTTAATATTTCCCGAAAATTATAACCTGGGTATCTTCAAGTCAAGAGTGAATAGGTATCTTCTAGGCAAGCGTGCTCCACCGTAGACCTCATCATCACTTACCGTCACGCGAGATAGTGGTCAAACGCGAGCCTATTTACAGTAAAAAAAAAACAAATGCCAGCCTGCTGTGTAGCTTCTTCACACTACGCCATGGAGCAAGACGGTAAAAAAGCAGTCGAGGATAGAGGTAGTCAGAGTATTCAGAAGGCCGCAACAGCCGCAACACGGCCAAACATCGTACCCCAACTCTAGACCCCGACAAAAAACGGATGTACTGGTTGATCCCAGAACGCGACATACTTGCGTGTGCCAATATGGCGGGTTTTATACAGGGGTGTACTGTGGTCGCTATCCGGGCGGATATTAATATACCATATCATCACCACTTAATAGATTTTATTGATATTTGGAGTTCAAATATTTTCTTCAAAAATGTAAACTTAAAAAATGTGTTTTCATTAAAGGTCAAAAACGAAACTCATTAATTACAAAGCTAACCGAAATCAGGCGACAAATGATGTCAAAGGACATGCAGACATGTTGGTGCTAGTTTCAAATATCGATGGTTGCTTTGACAGTCTTTTTTGATAAGACAACAACGGTTTCAACGGTAGGCAGCGGCTTTGCTGTGCCCTGGCATTCCAGAGGTCTATGGGCGGCGGTGACTACTTACTACTTACTTACTACTTATTCGAACCTTAATGCCGTCCACCACCATCTTGAGACGGCCCGGCCTGCTCTTCTCTTCCTGACGGAGACGCAGATTTGTAGTCCGACCGATACCACATACTTGCTTTACCCCGGCTACTCACTTGAAGAAAGCTTCAGGCTGAGGGCCGGGGTATGTCTGTATGTTCGGTCGGACGTCTGCTGTCGCCGTCTGCGCTGCATGGAGGACCCCTCCTTCTCCACCCTGTGGGTACACGTCGACCTCGGCTCTCAAAGTCGGGTTTACGTGTGCCTTTACAGGTCACATGACGGGGACGTGGAGACAACACGGCTTTTTGATTACATTAGCCAGGCGACAGACGACGCGCAGGAGCAGTTCCCAACAGCGGAATTGGTTGTTCTGGGGGACTTCAACGCACACCATGAGTTGTGGTTGGGCTCCTCCAGAACTGACCATGCTGGCAGAACTGCTCATGCATTCGCCTTGACTCATGGCTTGACACAGCTGGTGAACCAGCCTACCAGGATCCCAGATGTGGCGAGTCATGCGCCCTCTCTGCTGGACCTTCTGTTGACGAGTCACCCGACCGGGTATACGGTGTCGGTTGGTGCTCCTCTGGGGACCTCCGATCACTGTCTGGTTGGGACGTCAGTACCTCGCGCTTTGCCTCCACGTCCCGTGAAGGTCAAGCGCAGGGTCTGGCACTACTCGTCGGCAGATTGGGATGGTATGCGGGATTATTTCGCATCCATCCCTTGGCAGCAGCGCTGCTTTGAGGGAAAGGATCCTTCTGCGAGTGCGGACGCCGTTGCCTGCGAGATCAGACTAGGAATGGAATATTACATTCCTTCCTCTGAGATCGCGGGCAACGTCCGAGGACGCTCCTGGTTCAATCGTGCATGCGCCGATGCTGTTGGTAAAAAACAGACGGCGTATCGCGCTTGGATCAGGGGTCGCGCTAAGAAGGTACCCAATCTCAAGTCCCTCAAAGCAGCCTACAACCGTGCTGCCAAGGCTTGCAAGAGGGAGTATGTTAGAGCGAATGCCCAGCGCGTCTCCAAGATTGGATGTGCTTTGGCCGATCACCCGACAAGCAGTCGTGCTTATTGGAGCTTGGCTAAGGCGGTCCAATCTAATTTCTGTCGCCCTTCGCTGCCACCGCTGAGATGTCGTAATGGAACACTGGCCCATAGCTCGCAAGAGAAGGCCGATTTACTGGCAAACCTCTTCGCGGCTAATTCGAGACTCGAGGACTGCAATGCTCATTTACCACCTACGCTGCCCGGTTGCGGTCACACAATGCCTGATATCCGTATCAGGCATTGTGATGTGCGGCGTGAGCTGCAGTCTCTCGACGTCCGGAAGGCCAGTGGTCCGGATGGTATCCCAGCGCTTGTTCTCAAAAAGTGTGCAGCGGAGTTGTCTCCTGCACTGACGCGCCTATACCGATCGTCCTACCTCTCAGGTGTTGTGCCTGAATCTTGGAGGGAGGCCAATGTGCAGCCGATCCCCAAAAAGGGTGATCGGTCAGACCCTAACAATTACCGCCCAATCGCCATCACCTCAGTGATCTGTAAAGTCATGGAGCGACTAATCAACAGCCAATTAGTTCGTTACCTGGAGGATCACTCGTTGATCAGTGACAGACAGTATGGTTTACGCCATAACCGATCAACGGGTGATCTTCTAGCGTTTGTATTGCATCACTGGGGCGAGGCGATTGACAGGCATGGCGAGGCTCTGGCTGTGAGTCTCGACATAGCCAAGGCGTTTGATAGGGTCTGGCACCGTGGCCTTCTCTCCAAGCTCCCGGCATACGGTCTGCCCGACAACCTGTGCAAGTGGATTTCCGGCTTTCTGCATGAGCGTAGAATGCGTGTCCTCGTTGATGGACACGCTTCGCAGCTCATGTCAGTAAATGCCGGAGTACCACAAGGTTCTGTGATTTCGCCCACCTTGTTTCTTCTGCATATTAATGATATGTTGTCGCTTGGCAACATTCATTGCTATGCAGACGACAGCACGGTTCATGGGCGTTATTGCAGCAAGCCTCCTGGTTGCCGGGCGGATACTGAAAGGAGACGCGAGGATCTTGTCATGGAGCTCAACCCGGCCTTGGATCTCATATCATCATGGGGTACCAGGAATCGGGTTGAGTTTAATGCCAAGAAAACTCAGGTGTGCGCGTTCTCGTGCAAGAAGTCTCCGTTTTCTCCAATCCCCGTTCTTCAGGGTATTCCACTCGCAATGCGGAATGACCTAAGTGTCCTAGGTATGGATATCCGCTGCGATCTTAATCCAAGGAGTCACATCGAGGGCGTAATATCCGCCACTTCCCGCAGGGTCGGAATCCTGAACAGGGTGCGGCGGTTTTTCACGCCCGGTCAGCTCTACCGCTTATATAAAGCACAGGTGCGACTGGGAATGGAATACTGCTCGCACCTCTGGGACGGTTCCGCAAAATACCTCCTCGATGCCTTGGATGGGTTGCAGCGGCGGGCCATCCGCATTGTGAATGATGCAGACGTGAGTAACAGCCTGGAGCCGCTACAGCTGCGTAGGGATATTTCCTCGCTTAGCGTGTTCTACCGTCTGTATCATGGTGAATGCTCTGAAGAATTGTTTGATCTTATCCCATCCTCTCCCTTCCATACCAGAACCACGCGTACTGGAATACGAAGCCACAGCTTTGTGGTGTCTACTACCCCGGCCCGAACTAAGAGGTTCGCAAACTCGTACTTTTGCCGCACCAACTGTGGAACAGTTTGCCAGCTACCGTGTTCCCTCCTTCCTATGATCCTGGGTCCTTTAGGCGTAGTGTGAAGAAGCTACACAGCAGGCCGGCATGATTGTATTGAGTAGCGAGGGATAGATTATCACTCGCTACTTGATACTATAACTGGACGGCACTGCACTTACCATCAGGTGCAGTGTGGTCACTTTGCCGAGCCACGATAAAAAAAAAAAAAAAAAACCTTATTTTGAGTTCTAATAACAATACGAGTAGCGCCAGAGTACATTAGGATACACGTAGATATAAATTAAAAAGATATTAAACTGGACTGAAAATATATACTCATACGGCAATAACCACTCACGGACCATTCGGACACCGGTGTCCAGCCAAAAACTGTCAATACTCGCCGCTATTTACGTAAGTATTTGTAACGTTAATATTATTATTATGGAAATAAAGTTGGTTTTGGTTTGTATCTATACTCACTATTTTTTAACTTTTTCCAAACACCGCTGTCCTTGTGATCCGGGAGAAGATAAACTAACTAAAGATTACACCATGAAACACAAACTCAGCGAATAAATCAATGTATCAACGAAAAACACTTACATCAGTGACGTATATGAAGAAGTCGTTGGTGAGTTGTATGTCAGTAATGTTGACGCCTTGCATGTGCGGCTCGGGGAACATCATGGACTCTCTGTCCGCCTGCGAGGGCTCCACTGGATCGATCTACACATGTACACTCGTATTATGAACATTGAGGATAAATGTATATAGTATGTAAACCTGCGAGTATGAGTATGGATTTATCTCTTCTATATGACGCCAAAAGTATAGTCATATCCTCTTAAAGTCAGATATTGCCGCGTGAGCCAATTTACAAAATCAACAACCGTCCTAAATGCACGCAAGTCGTCGACTCGAGCTCCTTTGATGTGCTCTCAAAAACCGTCAGCGAGCGGTTCGCCGCACCGCGCCGTTCGCGACACGTTTGAGCGCGGCGCTAATCGGACTGCCACACGCGGCGGCCCTGTCTTCATAGCGCGAGCCAATATTCGAGGGGGTTTGCCGCACGTAATGTGTACGAGACATAACATACCGCATGTAACATCGCCCGTCCGTTGAACAAGGCAGCGGCGTAGTCGGTGGCGATTCGTAGCGTGTGCACGGGTGCGGGGTACTCCCTGCGTCGGAGGGGCCCGCCCCCCGCCGTCTGGAACCACGCCACCGCGCCACGTGAGCACGCCACGTGGCGCGCGCCTAGCGACACGCACGTCGGCTCCGTCGGCAGAGCGTAAGTAGCTATCGCCACGCACTCCGCTAATGATACAATAGTTTCAGTGTATTGCAGTATGTTGCAGTGTTTTACAATGTGTTGCAGTGTGTTGTAGTGTTGTACATACATGCGCCGACAGTATCGCCGTCAGTATCTAGCGCGATGCACTGGTAGACGGTGAGTTCAGCGAGGCTGGTGAGGGCGGCGGCGCGTGTCCCGTGCGCGGCGTGCAGCGGCGGCAGCGCGGCCACCAGCACGCTCAGTCGACTGCGCCCCGCCGTCGCCAGCAGACGTCCGTCCGCACTCCACGCGCACCGCTCCACGCCGCCGGCCGGACTCACTGAACCCACCACCTCGCCGTTGTTCCATACAGATATCAGCTTCAATCTGCCAGATCAGAGACAAACTCTGTGGTGTAGCCGATGAAACTAGAAGCTGCAGTATGTGTATGTTTTTTTAACGAGCAAGTGTCTCAGCTAATGGTAAACGCCACACCTGCTCATGAACAGTGATAAAACTAGGCGGTTTTAAACTCTAAAAGTACCGCATGCCATTTTACGTTTAATCTGATAAAGCTGAATAAACCACTAGCTTTAATGTCTTCATAACGACATTTTATGTTCAGGCAACAACTAAACTACCTTACAATTTGACGGTCTGCTAGCAATCACGTGATCCAGTTTTGACCAATTTATTTGTTTATAAAAATTGTGTATTTAGTGACAGTTAGGAATTCGAAATAATAGAATTTCTAAGGCGGTCAAATTTAAGGAGGTAATATAATTGCTACAAATAAGCTACCATAACAATACAATACACTCACTGCCCATCGCCACACGACGCAGCCTTTCCATTATAAACGGCGACATCAGTCAAATTGTCCTTATGGTTCTTGACTTGAAACAGCTCTTCACCAACCTCCTTGATATGGGTGGAGATGGCTATAATGAACCCGGCACTGAACCCAATCAGGATGTACCCATCACCATACCACTTGTAAGACACTATCGAGCCATAACGCTGTTGGAACGCAAGTTCTATGGGATTCTCTGGGTTTAATAGATTGTATAGGTAAAGCGTCCTTTTTCCCACCACTAAACTTATCTGGAATAGGAAATTCTATTAATTGAAGACACGAAGGTCGTGTACATAAATCTGGACTTAATGCTTTCTATTCTAATAACGAATAAATTTTCTGATGGTAAGCCCCGTACACTCTATAGTCAGAGCTTTGAATAACAAAGTATTATCTAATACTCTCTCTAGGAACGCGAACGATGCAACGATTCGAGATTAAATCCGAAGGAATTGCGATAATATTGAACACAAAAATATCCAAATTCATATAGCAGATTTGTGTTTATTGGTTGTTAATTACCGCCTTCATTAACGGCGAAGGGAAACAACGTAAAGAAACTAAAAAAGACTATTTCAAAGAAATATTTTGTAAACACCGAGTGTCACAGAATACAGAACTAGTAAATTAATAAACTGACTTGTTATACATATTTCCTAAACTTTAACTTCAAAATTGGTGATAACCTGATTCCTAATTACCGTACATTGTTTGCATTATCGCAGGTACTAAATTTGTAAAAAGCAAACATTACCGAAGCATAATCGTAAGTACCTATAGTGTTAACCGTAGCATTGTCTCTGCCTGCCTACCTACAAAAGAGTATTATAAGTAAATAGGTAAATGATTATTTTAAATCATCTTAAACCAAGAACACCGACAAGATCCTACGTGACTATGGTCACGTCAGGCAATCATACCTCCTTTAATAAATTATGAATACTGCCATGTGTATACATCGGCAGCAATAATAGATTTGATTTAAAACCTCGAATACAAAATTTATTATTAAAAAACCCCTAAGTACTTAAAAGTAGATCATAAAAAAAACACTCCCCAGATTTAACATATACGGATAACATTATTACGGTATTACGAAGTAAATATTAGATAAATCTATTAAAATATATAATCCGTTCTACCTTAATTTCTTGTTTTTATTATATTCTAATTTTGACATATAAATAATAATTTACAAAATAGTTTAAATAAATATTAATTTCCTATCGAAAGCAGTGTCAAATATCCGTAAAATACTTTTAAACAAAGCGGAATCTCACGTGGTATTTTTTTTTTCATCATAGCAAACGAGGTCATACCACTAATAATAATTGATATCGAAAAACTAGACAAAGAAAAAAACCTGGCATCATACGACAAATGTAGGTCACAATACAGTTATACTTTCACTTCATCCAATGTAGAGTGCATAGAATTAATGCCTAGCTTTAACACGTCCATTATTTTTATGAAAGTGTATAATAAACTATAGTACTTTCCGCAATCCTACTATATACAATATATAATATTATAAATGCGAAAGTTTAGATGGATGGATGTTTGTTACTCAATCACGCTACAACGGCTGGACGGATCTGGTTGAAATTTGGCACAGAGATATATTATGGTCTGGAATAGCACATAGGCAACTTTTTATCTCGGAAAAATGTACAGTTCCCGTGGGATAATTTAGTTTTTCTCATAGCAAGGGATCGACATGATTTTTTGCATAGTGGTAGTTTAGGGATCAGAAAATGACATAAGCCACTTTTTATCCCGGAAAAATGCACGCATCCACGCATAAGCTTAAGATGTCTCCATGGATTGTATACCTTTCCTTCCAAAAATAACCTTCACGCGGGCGGAATCGCGAGCAACATCTAGTTGCAAATAAAATAAACAAATATTTTACCACAACATAAATTACATTTTTATTAATTTCAAAGGTTTCCGGTTTTTTATGTAGTTTGATTCGATTTATACACCTAGTGGGAACTGATTTGTATGAAATATTTTCTTTTCAATAAATTTTACTGGCTTTGTAGTTTCCTAGAATGTACATGAATATAGGTCAAAGAAGGAGAATGAAGTAAAAAATAAAAACCCCCACTTTCTAGAAATATTTGTAAGACTAAATATTCTAAATAAAAAACTTCAACTAGAAGTTAAACACCGACTACAAAGATTACCTAACAATAACACGTTTCATTCAAGAACGATCGTAGAGTGGTATTTTTTAACCGACTTCAAAAAAGGAGAAGGTTAACAATTCGTCGGAATCTTTTTTTTTTTATGTATGTTACCCGATTACTCGAAGACGCCTGGACCGATTCGAGAAATTCTTTTTTTTGTTTAAAAGGGTATACTTCCCAGTTGGTCCCATTGGCACCAAGTCAGGATCTGATGATGGGATCTCAGAAAAATCAAGGAAAATCAAATTTTATAGTGACGCTTAATTTGTTTTTTATTGAAGTCGGTGTACTTTTTATGAATAAAAAAACTTTTCAAGTGTAGAATTCCAGTTTAACGACACCGATACATACCTATATTTTGGTTTACTATAGTCATCAGAGTATAAATATATTTAAGGATGTGTGAAAACGAAACTGTACAGGAAAATAGAAACATTACCAACGCGCCGCGCCATTGTGAGTCGCGCGGTATATTTGATTTTAGTGATGCTAATATCAGCCGTATGTGTAGGGACATAAGGTCGTATTTCAGTTCTACTAGCGCAATTTAGGGTGACCATAAAAATCACATAGGGATGTAAATATTCAATTCAACTCACGGTATTCTCTCCAGCTACTCTCTCGTCGGTCTTCATTTCTGAAAACTGCAGGTCGTTGGGTACATCCCTCAACGATATGATCCTGAGTGTATCGCCGTCTGAATTGTTTATGGATAAACTCTTGTCTTCCGACGCTAAGACCAGAATACTGTCCCTGTTCCAAGCGGCGCACGTTATCTTCTTCGTATGCTTACCTATTATTGGTATCCTCCTACAAAACCACCATTACATTAACAATACAATAGATCTAGATATGCACTTCGCCGAAAAACATAAATAACCAATGTCTTTTTTTATTTTTACCTATCTATTTAGATTGGATCAGAGATTATCCCGCCCACTCACCGCCATTGTAACTCCTGTTTAGCCAGGATCAACAATGGCACGCATTTTTTCGACACCGAGTAATGAAACTCGGCGAGTCCCTGGGAATGCTTAATAACTGTCTTTTATCCCGCAACGAAATTAATCAAATAGAAATATAGGGAGGAGTTGGAAATATAAATTGTCCACTTCCCTCCATAGCAAAGCGGGAGACAAATACTGAACTAAATTAGATTGGATCAGAAACAATAAAAAACAATAAAAACAGATAGGTACCAAAATATTTTTATAGTAGTTTAGTGAGCCCGGTTTTGGGTTTGTGACGATACTGTCTTCATTTATACTGTATAGTTACGTCATGTTTATGAAAGTAAGGTATAAATCCCGTTATTCCGGATTTTTTTTTTAAGACAGACGAGCAGACGGGCCTCCTGATGGTAAGTAGTCACTGCCGCCCATAGACTTCTGCAATACCAGGGCACAGCAAAGCCGCTGCCTACCGTAAAATAATGTGCAATAATAATGTGTGAATGCAATAATGTCAATGTTTTATGAATCATTTCTTATTTAATTGATTTTATATACATAAAAATTAAATATTGTTCATTGATAAGCGCATTACTTGAAAAAGGTTGGGCTGATGACTATTTTTTTTTTTTATGATTCTATTTTATAGAAACAAAAATTGGATAGTAGGAAAATTCTGTAAAAACTGGAAATGCATTTTTTTATGAGATTAATGGTGTTGACAAACATGATTTCGCATCCTAAGCTGCATGTAGAACCGAAACAAAAAACAATCTATAAAAACGAAATGGCTATGGCTTTCAGAAAGAGAACCAAACTTGAGGTGTCCTGTAAGCCCTTGCATGGTTCTATGAAGCGAGGAATTAACTTACTTAGTAGTATGATGATTGTACAAAACCAAGTTTCCCTTCTGCGTACCAACGGCTAACAATGGTTCCCCATACGCCCATGCGAGACATGATGGTGGTTCTCGCAGTCCCGTCTCTATATTCATCCGCTTGTTAACGTGACATTCCCATAGTAATATTGTGTTGCTATTGGGTGTGATGATGGCTAAGTAATCACCGTCGTTGTCCCATTCCATGGCAGCACATAGACTGGGGATAGAAATATTTAGTTATTTATGTTCTTAGAAAAAAAAGATTTATTTTTCCCCAAAAGTAAATTTTCTTAAATTTCTAATAGTGCTAAAATAAGGTAAGATCATTGACATATATTCTACCGATAGACACGAACTGTCGTAGAAACAATATGTTCCAAATACCACTTTTAGTTAGTATTATTTGACCGAAGAGCAGCACAATGAGCAGATGCGACAGTTCATATCTGTTCTAAAAGTTATAACATTATGTTATTTACCTTATATCCTATTAACAGTTTCACTGTAAATCAATTTATGGCAGATTTGTTCGGGAATGTTGCTACAAATAATTAAAATTCATTCAACACTAAAAGATGCATTGTGGTGTGATTACTTCGGTAGCATGAAGCAAACTAATGTCAGTGCGGTACCGCAACTCGAACATGATGTTTGTTCTGGTCGCCGCATCTAGTATGTAGTACATATAGATCGCTTGGTAAGATGCAAATATTGACAGATTTATTATAGGTACTTAAAACATAGTATGTCTGATTGTGCATCATGTAATAGGGCTGAATGGATTTTGATGCATATTCTGCAAAACTGCGATACACATAATATATTATAAAATCTAGATTTTTTTCCCAAAAAAGAATTGGTAAGAGCAAAAGCTAGCATAATAAAAAAACCAAAGAAAAGTGTTTCCTTCTGTTATCTTTTTTGTGGTACATAAATAAACAAAAGTTGCATAGTTTAAATCCATTACAATGACAAACCGGGCTTCAGTGTAATAAATTACTTATAACATTACCCCTGTAATTTAATCCTCTCCAGCATTTGTCCAGCTCTGTCATGTATAGCAACTGTTGCATCCGTGCCAGTTGTTGCAAGCAACGAATGTGATTCACCCTTCTGCCATACAAAATACAACTCTCCCAAGCCATGTGGCTGTTCTATTACATACAGCAGCTGAGAAATTAAAATTATATATAAATAAACCCAACAGATACTCACATAGTTCTGACCCCATACTAGGTAAAACCTGTATTGTTGGTATCAAGAACTACAAGGGACTACTGTTCTACAACACCCAGACCCAAAACAAATATCTGTCTCTCACGCAAACATTGGACTCAGTTTGGGAATCGAACCTACAGCCAATCATTTTACAGCTGACTTCTCACCCGCTTAGCCACGGAAGCCAGAGATGATATAGTATGATATAATACATTGTTACTTATATAATTATCGACACTAGGGGGGCGAGTTGTGAACCTCACACTAGTCTGTTACCCCAATATATGATACACAAAATCAGATGTAAATAGTTTACCCCATGGTGATGAATCCATCCAATCCCCATCAAGAATGAGAAAGGTAAAAAAGTCACCTATACTTGACCAAATTACTATGCATTTCAGAAAACCTCTCTGATACAGTGGGGAGTTGCTGGCTGTAAATCCAACAAAATGGATAAAAAGTTTACGAGGACCGGTTTTATTCCACATACATATACCCAGGGATCAGACCTGTCTGTGACTACACAGACAGGTCTGATCCCGCCCTAGATGAACCCATGTGTATCTATGTTGCTGATATATGTTTACAATTTATTTTGCAATATTATTGAGATCGTAAGTCAAGCATCATTAATTTCGTTTATTTGAAAGGCACCGGCCACTATTACTTATAAGATTTTTAATTGAGGAATAAATGCAAAGTATATTCTGCGCTTCTGTGTACTTTGTTGGAAATAATCATTTTAACATTGTTTAAACAAAACTTGAAAACTTACTTTTGGAGTTGTCATGTTTTTGTTATATTTTGTCCAATCTAAACTCTAAAATTTTATAAAATAAATTTACACAAAATGCTTAGCGTGTTCATTCCATTGATAACTTAACATGAAGCAGTATAGTTAATTTTTTTAATAATAAAAAGAATGTTTCTATTTTACATAATCATTGTTTGTACTGGGCTGCCGAGTTTTGAAAATGATTCTATTCATGTTGCTAGGCAACTAAGGCAAGAGACAACTATTGACAAATAATAGTGTTGTTAATTATAGTTTACACGATCATCTTTATCATCATGATAACAATAATATATAATCATATTATGATACTACTCGTAGGTATGTTATTTTATTTTATTTACGATTTATCATGCATAAACGATTTCCTTTCATTTACAAAGTAATTGATTTGAGTTTTACCGTGTATAATCTTAACATACTGTTACAACTTTTTAGCCTTTTATTACATAATAGATAAAAACCGTCCGTAAAAATAATGTTAACTAGGCTTAACTAGCTAGCTTATGACAATCTAGTTCGAAGTAATACGACTATTGGCTGAGAGGAAAGACGTATGATCGGAACAAACCCAAATAATTCACCTCAACTATTTGAAGTTATGTATATTAGTGGGGTATTGCTAGGTTTACGTTGCAGGAAAATATCGCGAGAAGCCCTTATACGAAAGAATTTTAATTAAGAATCTCAGAGGTAATTTTAGTCTATCAACCCGCATTAAGCGTGATGTACTAACGTTTATCCCATATCCTTAGTTGGCCCATGCCCAGCAATAGATCAGGGTAATACATACTTGTAAAACAAGACTAGTATTGTTTTCATTATTATCTAAATAACAATGATAATTTTTATGATAATTACTATTTTTTGTGTACTATTCCTTCCTTTATCCTACAATCGTGAATCGACTAGATCGTAACTAAAGCCGTCAGTACAACACTATTAAATAATTATTTGGTAAAAATATGACATTGAAATTATGTAAACATTCATCAGTAACTGGTAATAAAGCTTTAATTTATTATTTATTACTTAAAATACTCTTGCATAAAAATGGGTATCAAATCAAATCTATCTTTAATTGAAAAGGTAATATTTTGATAACCTCTCAGACGTTCCTCAATACCTGTAAAAATTACAAAATTCATTTTATTTTCAATTTATTACAGATAATTCCTCACACTATAAGCAGAAATGATGTGAATAGAAATGTTAAAAATGTTAACGTGTCGTACAAACATAACGAAAGTCGATTTATAGTGAACTTGCAGACTGAAATAACTCAAGACAATGAAATATCTAAAGCGAAAAATAAATCGGATAATACTTCACAACATTCATTTGAAGTGGATAGAAGCAAGTTCATCGAGAATGTATTGCGTAATATAGGATCTCATAAACCCAAAGAATCAAATGGAAAGAAGATAGTAATTGATTATAGTTCACCGAACATTGCAAAACCATTCCATGCTGGTCATTTAAGGTCTACAATCATTGGCAATTTTATAGGCAATATTAATCAATACTTCAATAATAAGGTCACAAGGATCAACTATTTAGGCGATTGGGGCACTCAATTTGGGTTGTTACAATATGGTTTGATGTCAAAAAATATCAATTTAAATGAACTCCAAACAAATCCAATACAAACTTTATATGAGGTTTACGTTCATGCAAACAAACTAGCCACTGTAGATGACGATGTTAAACTACAAGCAAGAAAGTTTTTTGCTGACATAGAACAAGGCAGAGCTAATTTAGACAATTGGAAGAAAATTAGGAACTTTACCGTACAAGAATTGGGGAATGTTTATAAAAGATTAGGCATAACATTTGATGCTTATCATTGGGAATCTGACTATAATGGCAGAGCAATCAAAGATGTAATCAGTTTATTAGAAAAAGATAATGTAATGTGGACAGATGAGACTGGCAAAAAAGTAGCAAGAATAAAGGATAAAAATGTAACTGTAGTAAAAAGTGACGGGTCCACATTATACCTGTCTAGGGATATAGCAGCACTTTTAGACAGATACAAAAAATATGAATTTGATAAAATGCTATATGTAGTTGATAATTCACAGACTGATCATTTTGCTGCTGTTTTTGAAGTGGTCAAACAAATAAATAGAAAATGTGCAGAGGGTTCTGAACACATTAAATTTGGTAGAATCAAAGGTATGAGCACCAGAACAGGAAATGTTGTTTTTCTGAATGATATATTGGATGAAGCTAAACAGAAAATGCATGAAAAACAAATGCAATCAAAAAGTAATTATTTATTTTTTAATAACTTTATTATACAACCAACACTATTTTTGTTATATAAATTGGAATAATACTAGCTTAACTTACATTCCTAAGGTACTGATTATGTTTATCAGTATCCTAGGAAACTAAAATCTCATAGAAAAAAGTACTTTTAGTGCTTCCTCAATTTTCATTAATTATTAATTTTATCATCATATAAATATTAATATTAAAAATAATAATATTTATATGTCTAATAAACATAGAAAAGTCTACTTATATGGCACACATTTTATTTTATTAATTTGCATTACACATTGTTATAGAAAAAGGCTTAAAAACCTTATGTTTAATATTGCTGTTCTTATCAAACCTATGCTTCTGTAGCTGACTTCATAAGTCACCTAGGTCCTATTATGCAACCATACTCAAGCTGGATTATTGTTGAAGTGTTTCATAATAAAATATAATGAGTTCACAAAGTTTGAGCTATAGGCAATAGGCTCGTCCCCTATCACATTATGGGACTGTAATAAATTCTGCGAAAAGTAGGTGTACTGGTTGCACCTATGCCTACCCCTCCGGGGATTGCAGGTGTATATTTATGTAAGATTGAGCTAAAGTTAAACTTGTTTGAAAAATAAATAAGCCAGTTGGAACATACTGTTAAATTTGCTTATGAATTTTTTTATGTGTCATTGAAATATAAGACCTTGATCATAATAGTTTTAATTTTACATTACAGACACAAGAAGTTCTGCAATGAATGAAGAAACCTGTGATATTCTTGGAACATCTGCTGTTTTAATAAATGATTTGAAACAAAGGCGGCAGAAGGATTATGACTTTGATTGGGACAGAATTCTTCAAAGTGAAGGAGACAGTGGCATCAAGCTACAGTATCTGCATTGCAGGCTTTGGAGCTTAGAACAAAACTGTGGTGTTACACTTCCAAATGAATGTAATCCAAGTTATTTGACTGAAGAAATAATTGGAGATGTTATAGGAGCATTGGCAAAATTTGAAAATGTTTTAGAAAGAGCTCATAATGAATTTGAAGCTTGTGTACTAGTGAATTACTTATTTCGGCTCTCTAAACATGTAAATAAAATGTTTAATGAATTGAGAGTTAAGGATGTCGACACTGAATTAGCAGCTCAGCGTCTCCTTGTATTTCACTCAGCTAGGCAAGTTATTAAAAAAAGTTTGGAGATTTTAGGTGTAAGGCCACTGTATGAAATGTAATTATGTACTGTTAAAGTAATAAAGCCAAATTGAGTGAATTGACATGGACCTAAATTGGGTCGAAACTTTAGTTTATATTTGTTAAAAATTTATGGATTGTATATATTTTTAGATAAATAGTAGTAAAGTCAGTTTATATACGTTATAGTATATAGTATCACCTAATCCAGTTTTGTCGTAATTCATCCCTGGGCCCTGTACCTTATTGACCCCAGTTGTAATATAGCCTAGTAAAAAGAATTTCGGTGCTAGTCTTAATTATGATTTAGAACTTAGGAAATAAAATACAAAAAGAATATAAGTAAAATCATAATTCATTATTAAAACTATCGACATTTAAAACTTAATATCGATAAACAAATCGAATAGCACACAGACAGCACTATACCAAGTCGCCATTTACTGTTTTCAACTGACTAGGTATTCACATTTTTTTCGCAGAGTTTAGGTTAGTTTTCTTTTCTCATTGATTTTTTCAAGAACCCGCTCCCTTTACTAATAAATCCAGTCCAAGCTGATGATAAAAAATAGCAGACTTGTACTCCTTTTTATAATTACGTTTCATTTGTATTTTTTTTGTTTTCGTTTTATGTATCAGGATGAATAATAAAGGGTAAATAAATGAAAATATAAATACATGCAAAATTAGTTTTCAATTCACAGACCTTAGTACTACGACGGGATAAATGTATGTCATTGTTTTTAACCGACTTCAAAAAAAAAGAGGAGGTTCTCAATTCGACGTGTATTTTTTTTATGTTTGCTACCTCAGAACTCCGTCATTTATTGACCGATTAGGAAAATTCTTCTTTTATTACAGAGAATATGCTTTCAGATTGGTCCCATAGAATTTTTAACAAAATCGATTAGTACTTTGGTTTTAAAAATATAGGTACATACAATTTAAATCAATTATTTGCCGCGATCTATATGTACTACGTACTAGATGCGGCGACCAGAACAAACATGATGTTCCACCGAGTTGCGGTGTATACACCACACCGACGTTAGTTTGCTTCATGCTACCTAAGCATGCACACCACATTGCATCTTTCAGTGTCGAGTTAATTTTAGTTATTTGTAGCAACATTCTGCCTTAAATTGATTTACAGTGAAACTATTAATAGTATATAGGTAAATAACATCATTTTATAACGTTTAGAACGTAATATCAATAAATATTAATTAATTTCAATTCTGAATGCGGGAAGTCTATATTTCACAACAAAATTCATTATATAGTTTGTCCCGTTTTAGCGCGCATAAAGTCCCGTTCGAGATCAAGTGATGGAGATAACAAATAGTTCTTAGTAAAATGAATAGATGACATTTTCACAACAAAATTCATTATATAGTTTGTCCCGTTTTGGCGCGCGGAAAGTCCCGTTCGAGAGAAAGTGACGAGAGTTATAACTTCCAAACAGTTCTTAGTAAAATGAATAAATAGCATTAGTGGGCGGACAAGGTTTTTGGAACATCCTTCTTCTTCGACAGTTCGTGTCTATAGAATATAAGTCAATGATTAGTTGGAGTTTCTGGATGCTTTTCTAATGCGGTTTTTTTAATTTGTTTTGTTGTGTCTGGATTTTTGTGAAGGTGGTTTTATTTTTATTTAAAAAGTAATAATTTATCATGTCTCATTTTTACTGGCGTGGTTTATGTTACTTGAACAACCAAACTAATGAGCTTAATAAGTTATGGTTTTACAACTTTTAGTGACCATTGACTTTTTGAAAAAAAATGTTCCGAAAACCTTGTCCGTCCACTAATGCCATCTATCATTTTACTAAGACCTATTTGATAACTCCGTCGCTTTTACTCGAACGGGAATTTCCACGCGCTAAAACGGGACAAACTATATAATGAGTTTTGTTTTGAAATATAGACTTCCCGTATTCAAAATTGAAATTAATTATTATTTATTGATATTACGTTCTAAACGTTATGAAATTATGTTATTTACCTTATATACTATTAACAGTTTCACTGTAAATCAATTTAAGGCAGATTTGTTCGGGAATGTCGCTACAAATAATTCAAATTAACTCGACACTGAAAGATGCAATGTGGTGCGCTTGCTTAGGTGTCATTAAGCAAACTAACGTCGGTGCGGAATATACACCTCAACTCGGTGGAACATAATGTTTGTTCGGGTCGCCGCAACTAGTACTTAGTACATATAGATCGCAGAAAGAAAACCATAAAATTTATGAATTACAGAGTTTTAGACTTTTATCTCATGTGTTCGTCCACTTCGTGGAACCGGCTCTGTGATTACCCGATCTGATAAATATTCGTTAAAATTGGTTCAATTTCAGATAAAATATGATATATGCGTGGTCGATCAAAAACATAATTATTAAAATAAACCTTTATCGATAATATTGTTTACTCCACTGACTTATGTACAGCGTCGGCCCTAGTCCTTAAAAGGGTCGGAGATACAAAAAAAATATTTTGGATCATTTTTTCGGAGTACCTACCTTATTTATTAATATTTTTAAAATTTTTATAGTTGTTGAGCATTCATCCGAAATTAAACTTATCGTAAAAAGAAGTATCGACAAGGTTGGTGGTGTTACTTTCTCGTGATTGTTTCAATTTATTGTAATAGTGATGTATGTATGTGAAATGTGATTTGCGAATAATCACGATTCAGATTCTAACCGACATATAATAATTTTTAACACTTTGTACTAAATTGTCTACAAAGTCTTCTATATATCAATGACAAAGTCCCATAAAGAGTTCACCAAATTACTCAGCGTTGCCGGTGAATTATTTTTTAATGAGAACTTTTATACATATCTTATTCAGAATGGTGCTAAACGACTCTTATATTATAATTAAAAAAAATGCAACATTACTTATTATTTTAATTTGTTCAGTTGTAGGCTGAATATTAGAGAGCTAAAGTCTTGGAAGATAAAAATATTGTAAGAGATTGTGGTTGATTACTACCATAAACAATTTACAGACACGTCGTATTGATGATGGCCACTCCCGAATTGGAGGGAAATTTTAAACAACTATTGTGCAACTGATTTTACACGCAGTTATATGGACATATATAAACTTATAAATTAAATTGTGACATATATATAATTTATAAATATTTTTACTGCAGGTTAAAATATTCATTTAATTAATATTAAAACAAAAAACACTTTTACATGATATTATGTTCTTCGACGTACTTCGGCTATTGTCGGATTTATTCGTTTTGACGTCACAATGTACGAACCGATCCTGCGTCAAGTTTGTACTTCCGGTGGTCACGTGGTACGAGCGGACCAATCATAACATCGGGTCTCTTTATAGGCCGACATTTTCTGACAAGCGTAGAAAAAGTTTTCATCAACAGCCGCCATTTTGCGCTGGAGAGACTGAGAAGAATTTCGGAATTTGTCGTGTAAATTTTCTGTTTTTTCTTACATCATTTTATCATAAACTGTACCATTCCGTGTATTTTAACGTGTTAAGTGAAATCGTGTTGTCCGATCGGATAAATAAGTTCAATAAAATAGCTAAAATCTGGTGATATTGTTTTCATTTATTGTGCTAGTTCCGACGGAAGATGGTGAGAGGTTCTGTGTAGCTCTTCGATTCGGAGCTTTGTAATGGCGAATACTTAAGTGAGAAATTTTAATATGTGCCTTCTACGGTGCGAAGGACATCGAACGATCGTGATGTGGGTGAATTATATTATGATGAATGACAAATCGCTATAAAATGTTATTTCTTGAAAATATAAGACATAAAAGTGTTATTTGACTCGGCGGGCCGAAATATTCAAGACGGCTTACGTTTAGTAAACAGAGCCATGGCCGAAGAGCCGCCTAACAAGCGGCCGAAGATGATTAGGGACCCTTTCCAGGGTCCCTCTGACTCTGCGGGTGAGTATTTTATTGTTTTGACGGAGTTTGCAAAGTGTTAGTCTAGTGTTCTGTCATATTTTCTTTCTTGATTTTTGACATTTTGCGTTCGGTCTTGTTAGCGCCTCGGAAGTTTTGCGTCGTATTTATTGTGTCTTTGCTCGTGAAATAAGAAAACATTGCGATGGATACGTATCTTGTGTATTACTAAAACTAAATATGAATTATTTTCTGACATTTCATTTATTATTATGATAGAATACCATGTTTTCGTACATTATTTTAAGGTTGCTATTTATTGTTATCTAAATCAGATATGTAATATAAAGCGATTTTTTATAAGAATACGATGGGGCACAGGCTTAAATTTACATTTCGTTGAAACTGTTTAAGAAATACACTCTAAGTTGCATCAGTGTAAGGCAAATCAGGTCAAGACAGTCAATAGTATTCCAGAGTTTGATAATCACAGAAGAACCTAGCAAGAATAAATAATAATAATAACTAAAGTTTAGATTTTTTTGATCAATGCAAATCCAGTATGACCTACATTATATGCTACTGCCTAAAAAATTAAAAAGTTTTTTTTAATAAATATTTGTGACCACATGAGATCTAAGATTGTTTATATCATGCTAGTTTGACAGTTGTGACAATGCCTAACCTCTCATGCACACTAGCCAGATCAATGTATACACACAAAAGGTCAGCAATTATAATGAAATTCATCACAGTGAAACACATATTGGCTTGTAAATGTATGAAATTGTCTGATATTTTATCTACATGAGGTTACCTTGAATAAATAATGATTAAATTTAACATTGAAGTGTTGGTCAATTTTGTTTAGCAAATGAAATAATGTTGTTTTAAAATGATTTTTGTGACTATTTATCTACTCTGTGTTAGTTTGTTAACATATTTATAGGGCTAGAAAATAAAAATAAAATAATAGATTATCTTAGGAATAATATGTCTGCTTTCTGGCATCTTTTTATGTGGGCAACAGTTTTTATCATACTTTTAATGAATGTGGAAAAAAAATGCCTTGTCAAATGAATATTTTGATGCTTGAGAACCTTATAAAAAATCAGCATGCATTTAAAAATTTAAAGACATGTAAACTTAATTACAGTCTATTTTTAAACTGATATATTTCACAATAAGCTAAGATTTCCCCTCCTTTTTACCACCATGCTCAGTTTAATTAATAACTAACACATCAACTTTGGTGTGTTAAAAACATAAATATATATGAACATGTAAAGCTGTTCTCTCTTATTGCCTTATTAATTAATGTATATGTTTGTAATAGTAATGTAATGCTTCTTCACCTTCTTGTCTATGGCACAGTGTGAAGAAGCTGGCCGGCATGATTGTGTTGAGTAGCGGGGGATAGATTGTCTCTCGCTACTGTATACTCTAATTGGACGGCACTGTGCTTACCGTCAGGTGCAGTGTGGTCACTTTGCAGTGCCAGGATAAAAAAAATTGTCTTGCTTTGATACGGAAAGCCAAACAACACATTACACTGTGAACGTTGTATACAATTTTTTTATTAGTAAGGTCCCAAAAAATTCTAATTAACATAAAAATATGTTATTGAATGTATCATTTTTAATGTTGTGTATTATTCGTCCAATTCTATAGAGTCAAAACCTAATTTCATTATTATGTAAAATTTTATAACATTTGGGGTTAATAACATATGGGAAAATTGAGTAAATATTGCTAAAGTTGATTAAACTGGTCATTGTACTATAATTTGGTATAAATAAAATCAATTGACTGTATAGTTTTATGATGCCTGTTTTGTATTTACAATAATATTTCAAGAAAATTCAATACAATCATAAAAAATACAATATTAAAAAAAACTTTTTCTTTATATATAAAAATATATAAATGGACAACCTCTTAGTACCTCTTAGTGGCTTTAATTATTTTTTGAATAAATTGAGATTTTTTATTGTTGTATGTCCATTTCCAATAATTATTTTAATTAAAATATTTTTTTGTTTATAAAATTTATTCGTAAACAACAATATAGTATTTTAAAACATAGCCAAGTCTACTAAATTTCATATATTTGAGTCAAAACTGTTTTGTTTTGTAAAACCATGTCTTTGCAACAAGTACCTAGTAGCATCTTTTCATAACATTGTTTCAACACAAGTTTTATGTATATTTCTAATTTTTCCAATATGTTTGATATTATGTTAAGATAATAAAAGATTAATCAATAAAGGAAAATTTTAGTATTTATTGTATACATGTATACTACTCGTGTGAGTTGAAGAATGATGTGGTGACTAAGATAGAAAGAGGTATGCTGAGATGGTTTGGCATGGAGAGGATGGATGAAAGGCGATTTACGAAAGCTATTTATCGTGTGAATGTGACTGGAAAAGTGGGTAGAGGCCCAAGGAGAATGTTTACGAATCAGATAAACGATCTTCTCCTAAAAGGGCAAATCAGAAGTACCTCCAACCGACATAAATGTATGAGAAGATATATGAATGTGGAAGAGGCGAAAGAAGTGTGTCAGGATCGTAGCTTGTGGCACTCAATAGTCTCTGCCTACCCCCATGGGATACGGGCGTGAGTGTATATGTATACTAAATATGTTTTATGCATATATTTATAAAATCGAATAGGTGACGCAATTTAGAATTATAGTATTATTTTAAAGAATATTATAATTTATAAAAAATAAATAAAACAAAATGTGTAATAATCAACACAAAACAAGTTTGAGCGATTTGAACAAATCACTGCTAGTTGCAAACTAAACATTGTACATTTAACATAATGATAAATATAGGGTTATATTGTTCTAATAATTTATCTGTTATTATTATTTAATTAGATATATAATTAATACCCACATAGTGTTATGCAGTTGACAAGGATGAGAATGATATTCTATTTAATTTACTGATACTTCGCTTGATTATCCAACATTTGAATACAAGGATTTTTATATTTTAGCTGAAAATAAATGATAGATCTCATAGACTGTAAATGTTATTATTTATTGTTATATTCTTGCTTTAAAAAAATAAGTATTGGTTGCGATACATTGACTTGAAAATTATAAAAATAATGAATTCGTACTCTGCATTGTATAACTGTCGAAAAATATATAATTTCGAATACATAGTTGTTTTATGCAAAATATGATAAACAATTAGGATAAAATAGTTTATACCGGTATATTTTTTATATCAAGAATTGTATATAAAAAAATATCTTTATATATATTATTACATTTGGGTTTCTTTTATTCTAGACTACTTTGTTATGAATTTCTCCAATATGCTAAAAATCAATTTCACAGTTTGTCTTAACTTCAACTTTAAGTGAATTAAAAAATGTGCAATAATTTTCTTGAGCAGTAAAATTCTATAATCTATTGATATACTCCAGCTTAAATTGGTTTAAATCATAAATAATGTTTAACTGAAAACTAACAAAGGACACATTGAAAGAAACTGATTTTGTGTCTAATCAATGTTTAAGCATTTATTAAATACTAGCTGTTGCCCGCGGCTCCGCCTGCCTTGTAGTTATTTTTGATAGAAAAGGATTAAAATCCATTGAGTCATCTTAAGCTATTAAATATTTCTATATTATGCTATCGCATAGGAACTGTGAATTTATTCTGAATTTAAAAATAGCCATGCCATTTTCTGATCCCTAAAGTACCACTATGCAAAAAATCATGTGGATCCCTTATTCTGTGAAAAAACAAAAAACTATCCCATAGGAATCATATATTTTTCCAGGTTAAAAATTGCCTATGTGCTCCAGACAATCTATCTCTGAGATTTTTTTTAATGATCCATTCAGCCGTGCTGGCTTGTTTGAGTAACAAACATGGATAGATCTTTGTTGTCCATCCACCCATGGAAACATTTACATTTATAATATCAGTAAGAAGTAAGATTGATAAACCCCTGATTAAAGGGTTCACAACTTTTAAACGGCTGAACAATTTTTCATGTAGTGTAAACTACATGAAATTGTTTTGTAATGTACATGTCCTGCCCTTTTATTTGATACCCCACTTGTGTAAAATTTAAAATACTCGATTGTTCATCCCCACTTCCACTCCCCATATCCCTTTGTGTCGTAGGTTGAAAATAGATAAAAGCAATCTTGGAATCATGCAGAACTTTTTGTGTTTTTGAAGCATACACAAACCAACATAACACTGAGCATTATGCAATAATTTATAATAATAATAGTACTAGCCCTGTATTAAACATTGTCCCACTGCTGGGCACGGGCGTCCTCTAGGAATGAGAGGGGTTAGGCATTAGTCCACCACACTGGCCTAATGTGGGTTGGTAGACTTCACATACCTTCGAAATTCTTATGAGAATTCTCAGGTATGCTGGTTTCCTCACAATGTTTTAATGAATACATTCAATATAATCTAGTGCGCACTGCATTGATAGTCAGAGTGTGTAGTATAAAATTTTATATACTTTGATTTGATACAAATTGAAGGACTTATAGTGTCCATTAGATCCTTATTCCTAAAATATGACCATTATTGCTGATTTGCTGTTGTATTATGTGTGTAGTCCACATTTAACAATAACAACCTTTACTTCCTTGTAATTATTGGAAATGCAACCGTAATTCATTAGTACGAAGAATGTTAATAATTGGCAGTAACTGCCTGCAAAAAAAAAATTATAAACACATTACTATTTATATGTATGGTATTTCACTTTTGTAAGAATCTACAAATTATAATTATTAAAATAAATGTAAATGCCGCGCCAGAATAAAAAAAAAATGTAATACTTTAATATTACTTAATTTTTCTTCAAGATATTACTTTACTTTTTTAGGTTAATAAAGATTTTAATTTCATTTACTTTCCTATTTTCATTCATAAATACTATACAGAGGAAGGACACTGTCAAAATAGAAGTAATCCAATTAGTTTCCATTGACTGGGTCACTTATAAATCTTTATGCATATAAAGAATACATGAATATTTTTTGTCATTAAATTAAATCAATGTTTACAAACTTATTCATAGGCTAAGATCATAATCTAAATATAACATTCCTGTATCTTTAGTTTTATTTTATAATTCACAATGTATTTATTCAATTTTATATTACTTTGATTAGATATAAAACATTCAGTGCCAATAAATCATAAAATTTTAGCAGTATATTTAATTTTCATAATTTGATTATGCATTTTACTTTATGCACAAATAATTAGTAATGAATAAAAGAAAATCATTAAAGTAAGTAGATTTTTTTGTTTAACCCTACTGTTTGTAAAGAATTTTCACTGAATCAATGCTACGCAAAAGATAATATTTTGTCTATTTTAAAATATAAATAAACCTTTATATTAAAACAATGTTATAAATTTTGTAAAATGTTCAGTACCTCATTGTAATTGACTACCATCTAAGTGCATGTATGCATCATTTAGCTATATTTATTTTGTGAACAGTACAGTAAGTTTGTTGCTACTGTATCTTCAAAAAATCAAGACAACATTTTTATGTAATAATGATAACAAATATTTTTAGAGTTCATAAATGTATTTATAATAACATGTGTTTCTGTTTACAGCAGATGGGTTTTCGAACCTTGACATGTTTGACCTTGAAAAGGACCTCCCTGATGAATTGATGGGGGGTTCATGGGGCGAGCAGCCAGGAGTCACAGGCCCCAAGCCTCCCGCCCAGGGACCGGGGCCAGGGGGGCAAATGGCCCAGCAGCAGCAGCTGAATGGAGATGATCCAACAGCTGGTATGCACAGAATCAACAATCACCTCATACAACAAGTGAGTATCTGGGACTGATGATTAACTTTGATATTTTTGTGTTTAGTTTGCATAAAACCCTTTCAGATTATGTTACTTTAATTTTACTGTTTACTTTTTAGTTTTTCATAGACTAGCTTGGTGTGTCTCAGTATCCAGACAAACCTAAATAAGGTTTTTGAGATACTATGCTGATGTATATCTTATATGTTTTAAATGAGTAAATAAATAAAAAAAAAAAAAGTTAAACTTTGATAATTTAGGGAAGTTCTGATGAACAATAACCAATTTATATAAACTGAGCAGATAGATATATTTAAAAACTATGCTATACTTGTCTTAAATGATAAAATAAAAATGTATCCTAGGATACTGTACCATAAACTGTAAATAAGTAGAGTCTATTTTGTTTAAAACCCTTGTTTGTCTAATACCTCGCCAAAGTTTTATTACAATCAGATACTATAGAAATGTATAATGGACAAACAAGGATATATTTAGTTTTATATAACATATAGAATTGGGTATATTTCATTGTGTTATATAAATAGATATACTAATCTTGTATTTGTCGTCTGCTGGTCTTTTCACAGGGCAACAAAGCTGGCTTAGTAGGCCACAACAATCCTTTGGGATTGAGCAGTTTAGGAAGCAAGAGTCCAAGTTTACAATCACCTCCAAATGTGTCTGTATCAAAGGACCTCATGGGTAGCATGCACCCACAACTAATGCCGAATACAAGTCATCCAAATCAGCTACACTCGACGATGCCAATGAGCTCGATACAGGGCGGCATGAACGTGGCGAACGTTGGCAACATGATCGTGACCAACAGTAACATGACAGGCGCCAGCATGCTCGGCAGCGGCATCATCAACAACGTCAACAAGCAACTGCCGACACTGATGGGCAACAGCCATCACGGCACACCACCGCACCATCCGCATGCACAGGTAGAATCTATTAAACTTAAACATTTTGAAAAACCACATTTTAATAATTTCTTTTATTTTTTGATCGCACGTTATAGTGTTAGTTACATCATTCTTTTCACTTTTCACATCATTCTTCGATCTGTTTAACAGATGACAAACGGCCCATTGGGGAGTCGAGTAGGCGCCATCGGGGTGGGCATGCAGGCGTCCAACTTGAGGAGTACGCTGCAGCACCATGCACGCATGCAGGCGCCGGGTGGCGGCGGTCATCCACTCACTCCTTACCACCCCACGTACGGGCAGCCGGCCACGGGCGGTGGTCCGGGTGGTGCGGCGGGTGCGCCGCTGCCGCAGCGGCCTGCTGGCGTGCGGTTCGGGCCGGCGGGGGAGGGCGGCGCTGGGGGCGGAGGTGCTGCTTCCGCCGTGCCCCCCGCGCCCTCGCCACAGACGCCGGGAGCGCCGGCGGGCGGACAGTCGCAGCCGCAGGCCGCCACACAGGCTCCTGCGTGCCAGCAACCGACCGCGCCGCAGCAGGCGCCCGCCGGTTCCCTCGCCTATGACCCGCAGAAGCGGAAACTGATCCAGCAACAACTGGTGTTGTTGTTGCACGCGCACAAATGTCAGCGGCGCGAGACGGCCTCTAACGGCGAAACATGGCAATGTTCTTTGCCGCACTGCAAGACTATGAAAGGCGTTCTCAATCATATGATGTCCTGTCAGGTCTGTGCCAGCTTTTCATAAATATTTGTCAATATTTTAGCTCTCAAATGTGTTGCAACGATTGACTAGTCGATATTGTTCACAGGCCGGCAAAAATTGCACAGTACCCCACTGTTCCTCATCAAGACAAATTATTAACCATTGGAAACATTGTGACAAAAATGACTGTCCTGTTTGCTTACCACTCAAACAAGCAGACCGGACTAGAAACATGAATGGTGAGTGATTAAATTTTACATTCTAATGAAAATTCTAATTATGAAAAGTCAGTTTGTGGCACTTTAGAGGTCATCGATGGGATATATATAACATATATTTCAACAGCAGCAGCATCGCACGCGGCGACCGGAGTGCCTGGCGTGACTGGTGGTGTGACCGGTGTGGGCAACGTTCCGGGCGGTGGCGTCGGTGTTGGCGTTGGGGGCAGCGTAGGCGGTGGAGTGCAGGGCGGCGTACAGGGCGGCATGGGCGGCGGTGGTGGCGCTGGCGGTGGCACCGCTGGCAACACACCCGGCGCCGACATGAAGCGCGCGTACGAGGCGCTCGGCATCCCGTGCCCCACGTCCGTGGCTAACATGGGCGGCGGGTTCACACGAGCGGCCGTGCGCATGCCGGCGCCGCGCCCGCCTGGA
This sequence comes from Laothoe populi, assembly GCA_905220505.1. Lineage (NCBI taxonomy): Eukaryota > Metazoa > Arthropoda > Insecta > Lepidoptera > Sphingidae > Laothoe > Laothoe populi. The sequence continues at coordinate 17,997,594 of HG992153.1, read as the reverse complement.
CTCACGGACGTGGTGCAGTCGCAGCAACCGCCGCAGCCGCCGCAGCTGGTGCAGTCGCTGTTCGCGCACCAGCACCAGTCCGACCTACAACAACAGCCCCAACAACAGCAACAACAACAGCAGCAACAACAACAGCAGCAGCAACTGGTCAGTTGCACTCACTATAACTAATATATTCTCTTATACAAATACTTGTTGATTTATAATATTATTTCCTAGCCTAGCCATTCTTTGTACATGTTGTAATTTATATACATTCTTTGCCACTTCCAAATAAAGACATTAAAAACATGACAACAGGACTTGTTGCAGATGGGCAGTCTCCAGCTTCCAGGTGGAGCCGTAACCGCCAATCCTGTCTCTGGCACTAAGGAATGGCATCACTCCATTACGGCTGATCTCAGAAACCACCTTGTCCATAAGCTGTAAGTCTAAAAACAACATTTATATTTGTTATCTTAATTTTAAATTAGGTGTTCGATGTTTACGGGTACAAAAGGTCTGCATTATAAACATTTTTATTTGATCCAGGGTGCAGGCGATATTTCCTACTCCAGACCCGACAGCCATGTTAGACAAACGTATGCATAATTTAGTCGCGTACGCGAGAAAAGTAGAGGGCGATATGTACGAGATGGCGAGCACGCGGTCTGAATACTACCACCTGCTCGCGGAGAAGATATACAAAATCCAGAAGGAATTAGAAGAGAAGCGCCAGAAGAGGAAGGAGCAGCAGCAGCTCGCGGCACAGGCGGCGCAGCAGCAAGCGCAACAACAAGTGCAGTCGCAGGTCAGTGTTGAAAAAAATCTGTATATATAAAAGAAGAAACTGACTGACTGACTGACTGATCGATCAATGCACAGCCTAAACGGCTGAGGTTAGAAACTGGAAATTTTGACAGTAGGTACCTTTTATTACGTAGACATCCACTAAGGAAGGGTTTTTGGGGGGAATAGGGGATGAAAGTTTGTATGAAAATCCGTCATTTTTGAAGTAAAATTCATGAAAATTAGTATTTGACCTTTTAGTTAAAAACAAAAAACATATATTTCAGAATTTTTGGAAATTCCACCCATAAGGGGGTAAAATCGGGGATGAAAGTTTGTATGAAAATCCGTCATTTTTGAAGTAAAATTCATGAAAATTAGTATTTGACCTTTTAGTTAAAAACAAAAAACATATATTTCAGAATTTTTGGAAATTCCACCCATAAGGGGGTAAAATAGGGGATGATAGTTTGTTTGAAAATCCGTCGTTTTTGAAGTTAAACGCATAAAAATTGATATTTTGTATTGTATACTTTTCTTCCAAACATGACCTCCACGCGGGCGGAGCCGCGAGCAACAGCTAGTCATTTATATATTCCTACTTAAGACATGTACGGTCTTCATAATCAGTTATCGGAGCTTTATAAGGCCGTTAATATTATTCATAATGGCTCAATGGAGATAAACGCTCCACATTTTTTAACAAGCTCCTATTAACAGCCTTATAAAGCTCCGATAACTCATTATGAATAAGACCTTTTTAACATGAATAAGCAACCACCCTAATTTCTTTAACAGCACAGTAAGAGCGCCGTGTTGTGTATTGTCCATAAACGACTTAACTCATCAATTTATACTAATATACAATAGATAACTGCTGTATCATTTCGCCAAACTTGCTAGGGTCACGTGCAGTGTCTTAATAATTATCATACACATACATTGAGCCAGCGGTGCAGTAGTAAATTTGAACTAGCGTTGTGGCTCGTAACACGCTAGTAGTTTTTACCGCACTCACCGACTTACACGCCTTACGTATGTCACCGCATGCGACTCCCACATGGAAAACACAACTGTGGGGGCCGTATAGATTGTATAGATTTTTTTGTTGGTATATTATTCTGACGCAATAGCAAGGATATGCTTCCCAATGATGATTAATGTGAATATTTGTTATACTGGCTTGTATCGGAGATTATAGTACAAAATCATATTTGACATGTCGCAGTTAGTGATTTTTTGCTAGAAGTCAGTTTCAGTAAACAGTTATTATTTTTAAGTTCATAGTATCTTATGTGTGTGTGGTATACAAAAATTGCTTGGCTGTGCCCTGGCATTGCAGAAGTCTATGGGCGGCGGTGACTTACCATCAGGTGGCCCGTCTGCTCGTCTGCCTCGTTGTATCGTGTTGTATTATTTGGCGCCACGGTTAAGGTTTTGCTGGTGGTAGGATATTCATATCCGCCCGGATAGCGATCATCGTACACAGGTTGTAAAATCTGCCATAGTGACACTCGCAAGTGTGTCGCGTTTCGGGATAAGCCAGTGTACATCCGGTTTTGTCGGGGTCTAGAGTTGGGGTACGATGTTAGGCCGTTTTGTGGCCTTCTGTGTACTCTGACACTAGTCGACCACTTCATCACGTTCTTGCCCATGGTGTAGTGTGAAGAAGCAGGCTGGCATGATTGTGTTGAGTAGCGGGGGACAGATTGTTTCTCGATACTCGATATTCTAATTGAACGGCGCTACGCTTACCATCAGGTGCAGTGCAGGTCACTTTGAAAGACCAGACAAAAAGAGACAATGGTGCCTATCCCGTCGAGTAGGATAAAACTAAAGACAACCACTACTGTGACCATACATCTGTATAAGGATTTCTTTTTATTATATAATCTATCATATATATTTGTCGTGGCCGGATAAAAAAAAAGTAATGGGATGTGATGTGTGCAGGCGCAGCTAGGACAGGGCGGAGTGGTGGGCGTGGGTGCGCGCGGTCCGCTGCCCCGCGCCGCGCTGGCGGGCTCGGCGCCCATGGCCGGCATGCGCATACCCTCGCCGGGCATCGCGCTCGCAGTCACGCCCTCGCGGCTGCCCTTCCAGACCAACCTCGTGGGGCCGCCGGGACCCAGTCCCAACCAGGTCACTACCAAACATTATATATAACACGCCAGTCGTGATGCCTCCGTGGCGCAGTAGGCGAGTAGCCGGCTGTGAAACGAGAGGACAAATGTGTGACAGACAGATATTTGTCTCATAGTCTCAAAGTCTCTCATAGTCCCCGATATCCACAACACAAGACTCGTATCTTAGTGTAGGGTTGGGGCTATGGGTGTGACTGTTGGGTGTTATTTATTTATCTTAGAAAATGAAGCTCTAGTATTTTTAATGAAAATAAAAATATGGCAGGTTTATTGAATTATCCAATTAGAAAACGTATAGTACTAAAAAGTAAGAGTAAACTTCAACAGATTAAAATTAATCCACCTTTCATAAGGCGACCATGTTTCTTTTCTAATTAAGTAGAATACTACTTATTAGTTAGCACAGACTGTATTATCAAACTATTATGCTATTTTCATCATGCTATTGATTAACCGAAATGAGTATGATTTAAAACTATTATCGATTTATTGTACTTTTGTGAAAAAATCAGCTATACATGTGGCAGTCTCTAACAAGATAGTGATTTATTGTTTATAATATTGAAATGAAATATTTATTATTGATATTATTGATTATACAAATTACGTTATCAATATTTATTTTTGACACAAAATTTTAATATCACCCGAGCAGATGCCGCAGACTCCAAACGGTGGGAGCGTGGGAGGCAGTGTCAGCAACCCAGGGATGTCTCCGTTCGGACAGCCGATGACGTCACCCGCGCCGCAGTACCCGCCCGTGCACACCAACGGGCCCGCACCTCTGACTTCGCCCAACCACCAGACTGACAGCACCAAGGTCAGTTCCATCATCCATTGTCCATCTAACGTTGTTCTGACAAGTCATTTGCAAAATGCTTGTATGTGCAGGCGATAGTTTTTAGCTGATAGATTATATTTTTATTTATAACAATCGTTAATATATGCATTAAAAATCACTGTATTCAATTCCAAGGACTATTCGTGTTAGGGGTCTTTAATTGGATTTGGTGGTTGGATAAACTATTTCTGTAACAAAATTACTAACAAATACCGCATCGATCATTTTTGTAGTCAGATTGGCTTAAAAATATTATGTTGATTTAGATTTTTTTTTTCATAAAATGTCACAAGTTTCTCGAATAAAAAAAAATGTGTATATCCAGTGTGCGCAGGCGCGGCTGAGCGGAGCGGGTGGTGGTGGTGGCGGCGGCGCGGTACCAAGTCCGTTCATGAACCACGGCGGCGCGTCCCCTGGCACGCCGGGCACGCCGCACGCGCGCGCCTCCCCCGCGCCCCTGCTGCTGCCGCACCGCGCCCTGCCGCCGCCCACGCACCACGTGCCGCCCTCACACCCCGCGCACCCCGCGCACAACACACACAACACACTCGCAACACACAACACACACAACACGCACACCGTACACCCCGCGCACCACACGCCGCCCGCCAACAACACGCACCACACGCCGCCTGCCAACAACAACACGCACGGCCTCGCGCAGCCGCCGCAGACGCCGCATACGCCCACCACGGAACACAGGTACGCACTCTTAATCTACTATTCTGCTGGTGGTAGGATATTCATATCCGCCCGGATAGCGACCACCGTACACAGGGTGTAAATTCCGCCATAGTGGCACACACGTGTGTCGCGTTCCGGGATCAGCCAGTGTACGTCCGGTTTTTGTCGGGGGTCAAGAGTTGGGGAACGATGTTTGGCCGTTTTGCGGCCTTCTGAGTACTCCGACACTAGACCCTCGATCGCTTCTTTAGCTTCTTGCCCATGGCGTAGTGTGAAATAGCAGGCTGGCATTATTGTATTGAGTAGCGGGGGATAGATTGTCTTTCGCTACTCTAATTGGACCGCACTGCGCTTACCATCAGGTGCAGTGTGGTCACTTTGCCGTGCCAGGATAAAAAAAAAGATACTATTAACTCTTAACAATATTAGTTTTACTGTGTACAATATGCTAGTTGACTGTTTTTGGGAAACATTTTATTTTATTCTTCGTGGTCTATTATTGCTAAAATATTATCATTAATAAACATAAAACAAGTTTTAAAGATTCAATTTGCATTTTTATAAACCAACTTTATATTTCCCACTAAACGCTACCAACTGTCATGGCCTCTCATGTCACGTGTCCATACGCAAAACTAATAGACGTTTGGCTCAGCGTTTTAGATGTTTCGAAGGGTGACGTCATGCATGACGGGGTTTTTCATGTCACGTGACAAAATGCTTTATTTTTACATATTTGTTTCTTGAAAATATTATATATAAAAATGTTTTAATTCTCGATATTTGTAGAATAAAAGCTATTATAAAATCAGCTTCACTTCTATCAGCTTTTTACTTACTGTCAATTACCCTATTATGTTGTTGACACTATAGTATTTATTGTCATAAAAAAACGATTTCTTCTATGTGTATCGATGTCTTCTGTATTCGTGGCGATTGTTTCTAAAAATAATCGATTTTTGTATTAATTCGAATCAAAGTCTGTAAAACTAGATTTAAAAAATCAAGGTCCAAAATATATTCTCAAAAATCTTATTTCATTTTGGCTGTCCTGTAATGTGAGGGTAAACTAAAACCATTCAACAATCCACAGGCCACAAGAATATAAAATAAAATTAACCTTACATATTTAATTGCATTATTTTACAATTTGTGCTCGATCATGCTTGTCTTTCAACAGTCCACAACAAGAGGAAATGAGAATAAAACAAGAACCGGACGAGACTCGCATCAAATCAGAACCGGACGACGACTGTGGAGGCAAGGGCATGAGGGACGAGCCCTGCGGAGACAAGGACACCATCGACCGGCCTGACCGACCCGACCGACCTGACTTCGTCGTCAAGAAGGAGATCAAGCAAGAGATCAAGACGGAGATCAAGGAAGAGCCCGGAGAAACGAGCGTGAACCCCGACACCTCGCGGCGGACCTTCGTGTTCAAACCCGAGGACCTGCGGCAGGCACTGATGCCCACGTTAGATAGTCTGTTCAAACAGGACCCTGAGTCGTTGCCGTTCCGACAGCCGGTCGACGCGCAGGCACTCGGCATACCGGACTACTTCGAGATAGTCGCGAAGCCGATAGACCTGTCCACCATCAAAATGAAGCTCGACCAGGGAATGTACAGAGACCCGTGGGAGTATGTGGACGACGTGTGGCTTATGTTCGAGAATGCGTGGCTGTACAATAGGAAAAACTCAAGAGTCTATAGATATTGTACTAAGGTCAGTTTGTTATACTAATAAATAACACCCAACAGTCACACACATAGCCCTGACCCCCACACTAAGATACGAGTCTTGTATTGTGTGTATCAGGGTGGGACTACGAGAGACGCACGGTCTCACAACACCCAGACCCCGGACTCAAATATCTGTATGTCAAACAAACATTTGTCCTGGTGTGGGAATTGAACTCACAGCCTCTAATTTTACAGCCGGTACTCGCCAACTGAGCCACGGAGGCTGTCTGGCACATTCATTTACTTTTTATTTCAAAGACTATTTTTTAATATTGCGCACAATCAATAGTTGCGTATTTTGGTGCGAAACGACCAATGCTGCAAGGTTGCTTTATTTCAACCCTCTCAGCTGATACTTATAACTTATTCTTTCAATATTTAATTGATGTAGGTTTCCTCACGATGTTTTCATTCACTGTTTTAGCAAGCTATAATTAACAATGAGTACGCACGTATTTTTTTAGAAACGTCAGAGGTGTATGCCATTTGGGCTGGTTTTGAACATACGACTATGGTTTTAACAATCCGTAATGCAACCAACTAGGCTACCGCTGCTATCTATTCTGAGAATTCTCATAAGAATTTCCAAGGTATGTGAAGTCTATAAACCCGCATTAGGCCAGCGTGGTGGACTAAGGCCTAACCGTCTCATTAGTAGAGGAGGCCCGTGCAGCAGTGGGACAATGTTTGTTACAGGGCTAGAATTATTATATATTTTTTAATATATTATTATTTTTGTATATTCGTAGTTGTCGGAGGTGTTCGAACAAGAGATAGACCCGGTGATGCAGAGCCTGGGCTACTGCTGCGGCCGGAAGTATATGTTCAACCCGCAAGTGCTCTGTTGTTACGGCAAGCAGCTGTGCACCATTCCAAGGGACGCCAAATACTTCAGCTACAAGAATAGGTGAGGTTTGATTACTTTTTTTTATCCTGGCACGGCAAAGTGACCACACTGCACCTGATGGTAAGCACAATACGGTCCAATTAGAGTATCGAGTAGCGAGAGACGATCTATCCCCCGCTACTCAACACAATCATGCCGACCTGCTTCCTCACACTACGCCATGGGCAAGACGGTGAAGAAGCGGTCGAGAGTCCATTGTCAGAGTACTCAAAAGGCCGCGAAACGGCCAAACATCCTACCCCAACTCTAGACCCCCCGACAAAAACCGGATGTACACTGGCTGATCCTGGAACGCGACACACTTGCGTGTGCCACTATGGCGGGTTTTACACCCTGTGTACGGTGGTCGCTATCCGGGCGTCACCAAGTACTGTTACTAGTTTACTTGTTAACTCATTACTTTGTTAATACAGACAATCTTTCTCATATAGTTGTGGGCATAAAGTAGTACATACGCTTAAATTGCTTTTAAGGTCCATAATTATTTTCGCGTAGATAGGCACATAAGCTTGGGTCTCTTGATCATGACGCACAATGCTGCGTCGATTGCCCTACACCGCTGACGCATACTGCGACGAAACAAGAGACCATTCTAGACTTTTTCATACGATTATGTTTTCGACACCACATACCTCAGCCTTGTGTGATAGGATCAAGAGACCTACGCTTTAGGGCAGCTTTAAACGCTGTTTCACTTTAAACTGTATGTGCATTAAGCTACGTGTCTGAAGTTAGGTGTGAACAGAATGGGCTTTGTATGAGGGCAGATACCATAGACAACAGTTCTGTAAGTGTGCCGAGGTCCTTATGCTGCTCTAGATATATGAAACAATATTTCTGTTTACACTAGGTAACAATATAACTAATATCCTATATATTACTTAAAATTTAAAGCACTAATTTGTAACATATGTATACTGACTGACCTGTGTACTACACCCGTGGTGGAAGTCTAAGACATGGACGACACAGAAGAGACTTAAAACTAGGCATGGATAAGAAAGTGGAAAATTGAATTAATACTGTCTCTTTTATATAAAAAATATTACCAGAATAAAAAAAATAAGACGAGAGATTAAAAGAGCTGCTTCCATCTCTCGTCTATGTCTTAGTTTTTTTTATTTATTCATAGCCATGGATACTTGTCCTTCAGCCAGATACATTGTAAATATATGTCTTACGTCTATTCTGTGTGGTCTGTGTTTTTCATAATGCAAGCGCATTACAGTATATAATTGATTCCTACCTTACCTAACAATAATAATCACCATAGCTTAAGTCTGTCTGTATCTAGCACTCAAAAATTATTTGACTAAATGATGGTTTCTTAAAACACTAATCAATATATGCTCATCATATATGTTCGTCCACTGCTTATTAGCCAATTTATTAGTCATCATATTTGATCAATGTCTTTGTTATCTAATACACTCCATATCTGTCAAATATGGTGACATATGAGTTGTATAGAATCAAAGTCGGCAAAAATATAATATATGGCAATATTATCTACCTAGCGGGTCAGGACATCAAAATAAGATGACGTTTTGCAACCCCCTAGTGGTCAGTATATCTTAATAAGATGATTTATTCAGTCCTGTCAGTCCACTTAGAAAGACGATTTTATTAGCCTTCACTTTAACCATCAATTTTGCTACTAATAAGCGTATTTCATTCTACACTGGCTTTTTTAATCTGTAGTTCAATAGACAAAGGAGCGATAGAACATTACATGCTAAATGTTCTATGTGTCATTTTTCGTTGGCGTCGGACCGGCTCTTGAGCGTTCTTGACATTGATGACATTAGAAAGAAAAAGAGAATCGCTTGACACTCAACCCCATTTTCGGAAATTAATATCTGCATCGACTATTCCAATGTTTTATGATTAAAAACGGCTATAAACCCTTCTAAAACACAAAACAAAAGTTGATTTAGAACCAAAGTCTTCTCAATCTTTTACTATCAACCAATCAGAAGCATCTGTCTAGTCAACAATCCTATTTCTCATAAAGTACAGTACAGTAGCAAAGGCGGCCATCTTACCTTAGTTGGGATCAAACTCTGCAATCTAGAAAATTTAATAACATTTTTCACGGTTAAGCTTAATTTTTTATCATTGATTATATTAAATATCACCTCAGATATAAATATGTAGCGTTTAGAAGTGAAAAAAATATTAAAAAATTCAGCAGCAGTTCCTAAACAATAATGTATTAGGGATTACTGATGATAAAGTCTAATAATAAAGATATTTCAGTTTAAAGATTTTGAGGTCATGATCTATTTGACATTTCTGAATAAAATATTTTTATCTATGAAGCTGACAAAAATGTTATTTGCCATTTTTAATGCCAACATTATAATACTACTGCTATTGTCACTTGAGGCAGGGGCGTGAACTTGACTTATAACTGTTGTGGGGAAGGATGATCCGCCACACCGTACTTACAAACAAGTGTTCATGTTCAAATATGAACATATTATACTTAATTATATAAAGGAAAAATTTGTTTATTTTTTGGAAATCGATAAATTCTTTAAACGTATAAACTGCTGAACCAATTTTAATAATTCACCATTAGATTATTAAACTTGGTTCAGCATTGTATATTTATTTGTGTATGTATATATAAAGATAAATTAAAAATATACTTTTATTAGGGCTCACTGTTGAATTTATTCTGTAATACACTTTAATTGGTATCCCAAGATACAGGCCAAGCCTAGTTTGGGTACCCTTGGAATTTAGTTTTATGTTGGTTTAAGTAATTGCAATTTTTTTGTTTTTAACCTGTGTTGATATTAATTTTAAGCAAAACTATGTTACCTCAATAAAGAATTATTATTATTATTTATACCAAAAGTAACAAGCCACATATAATTTATTTCAATACAAGCTAAGTTGAAATGGAAGAAACATAGTTTGTCAATAGTTGTGCAGAAAATATCTTCAGACCCTAAATCCTGAAATTAAATTAGAAAATAACATCAAGTTCTGAATAAAAATAAAACACTGTTTCTTTTTAATGTTTATTTATCTTCATAATTATACTATCTTATATTATCTAAAAATGCTGCAGGGGCAGATATGTCTTGATGTCTGGCCCGTCCCAAATACCAGATAACTGTCAGGGCATCCGCGCTGCAGCCTAGTGTACGACGCACAACCAAGCAACCTCAACAGTATTGTATAATGCCTGCGCGACCAGCCTGACATTATTTCAATTAGTAATTAGACAATACTGTTTATTTGAGACATGTTATGATTTTATTTTACCTCTTATTAATAAGGTATCTGAACTGCCTCGTAAATTAAACTCAGATGAACTATTTGTTTCTTTGCACACCTCAATTATAGAACTACTGTGGAAACTGGAAACGTACATGTTCACCATAATAGGAACGTGCTTGTCGAATTTGGTACGTTCTCACGGCAAATATAGCATATCATATCGGTCTGCAGTTATGCTTGCGGCCACTGTTTGCTAGATTATTTTTTATGTGAAATCTTTCTTCTTGCTTTAATGGTCTCTGCGGAGGAACAACTCCACAATTTTGCCAATGTCACGTAATAAAAATATTAACTAAGTAAATAAAATTTATGTGATGATGATGATTGATGACAGATCGAAATCTTTCAAGTATTCGTGTATTTATAATATGTCAGTATGAAATGAGTAATGACGGAAGTAGCGGTCTTTTTTTCTCAAATAAGATAAGCTATGGCCGTAACTAAACAGCCAAATAACAGACGATCCAGTCATTTACTAAGTTGGTAAAAAGTAAAGCTGATTTATTTTTGTTATTTGTAATTGTAGGGACACACACAGTTGCATTGTTTATATAGTTAGTTATATATTTTTTTAACGGCTTATAGAATTCTTATGCAAAATATTTTTCTTTAGTCTAAAAGACCTTAAGCCATTTATTAAAAACTCTTACGGCCACGTTATGAATCAATTGACATAAAAATCAATTGAGTTTTTTAATAAAATAAACGACTTATTTATACTTATACAACTATTGTTAGTATGCTGAAAAATCATGCAAAATAATAATATTGAAATTACAAAGTATGAAATGCCTAAACGCATATTTTTTTTGTAACTACGATTTCGCCATTGTCCTTTGTCTTTCCAAGTCATCAGTCTTTTTTAATTTGCCAAAAAATAAGTCGGCCTTACTTTGGCGACTTTCGTTCTATACGACTCATATAAAAGTATTCAGTTTTTGTTATGGTTACAAGCCGTTGTAAAACTTGAATCCGCGATCGGTTAGTATCAGTCAATTGACACCGCTTTCACTGCGTACTTACAGTGGTCACAGTACGAATCTAATGAGTCTCGGCGCATTTACTTCTAATGAACTGAATGTTATATTCAAATTATAATTATTTATTTCACATACGTCGTATAACGTTTGTTTTAAATTTGATGCAGGCAGCACCGGAATATATTGTCTATTTTGATATTTAGTTGAGGTTGTATTGTCATATATTAACTATAATGTATTATGTATGTGTTCTTGTAATATTCATTCTCGCTTCCAAGGGCGTACCCAACATTTGCTCTAATCCTTTAAGCGTAGTTCCAGGCCGGCATATTGTGTCTAGTGACGAGGTTTAGTTGTCTCTCGCTGCTTGATATTCTTGGTAAAATAAAAATATATGCTTAGGAGTGGGATAAATGTGAGAATATTCAATAAGTAGAAGGAATTTAAAAAAGAAGGTTACTTAATAAAAAGATTATTAAGTAACCTTCTTTATTTTCACAATAACCTGTAAGAGTTCTAGCAAAATCGGATAAAAATTACGATACGTAATCGTCATCTTTATGTGGTAATTTTGAATTTTAATTTTAACATACACTTTCGGCTTCAAGTCAGGGTGAAAATACTGGCCTACTATGGGTACGCCTTCCATCCTTTATTTTCTTTGTTACCTAACACATCACATGTTCATCGTATTCATGAAATTAAAATATGATCTACAAAGTCGGACCCGCGAAGCGTTCGGTTGAACGTATATTCGGAATTAAAAAAATACTATTTACCGAAAACTAAATATATTAAATAATATGTTCAGTACCGCACGCTCCGCCCATCCGACCTTTTGGCTTAAGCTTTGGGTACTCTTGTGTGTCTATGGGATTGTTTGTGCTTCAAAAGTGTACCATATTCGGTACAAATTCGTCCGGCTTATTAATGATTATATTGTACCAAACAATGTTCTCTTCATCTGTTATGCAGAACAGTCAAATGGCCCAGTACGCCAAATGAAACGCAAAAAAAACGAATTTAAAATTTTACTCTCAAACGCAAGCCTATTTCGATAAAAAAAATGAATCAAAATGATGATCAACCACATTTTTGTTAGCTATGCAGATTTATGGCGAGAAAACACATGAAATAGTGTGACATTCTTAAATGTGAAATAGACGCAGCGGTTTGTGCCGCAGTTTTAAAAGACGCTCGACAAACGTCGGGTGCGGTGTGACGTCATCTGTCGGCTTTGAAGTGCAGCGGCTCGTCCGCAAAATGTACTGTAGCCAATATCATAGTACGTCGCAGTGCACAAATTCGTACTATATTGATATCATTTATATTTATTTTTATCGATAATAACACACTTGCGACTAACGGTCTTATTCATTCTGCTGGTGGTAGGATATTCATATACGCCCGGATAGCGACCACCGTACACAGGGTGTAAAACCCGCCATAGTGGCACACGCAAGTGTGTCGCGTTCCGGGATCAGCCAGTGTACATCCGGTTTTTCTCGGGGGTCTAGAGTTGGGGTACAATGTGGCCATTTTGCGGCCTTCTGAGTACTCTGATAATAGACCCTCGACCGCTTCTTCACCTTGCCCATGGCGTAGTGTGAAGGAGCAGGCCGGCATGATTGTGTTGAGTAGCGGGGGATAGATCGTTTCTCGCTACTCGATACTCTAATTGGACCGCACTGTGCTTACCATCATGTGGAGTGCGGTCACTTTGCCGTGCTAGGATATATATATAAAAAAAAGAGTTATCGGAGCTTTATGAGGCCGTTAATAGGATCGTAAATTGAAGGATACGAATGTGTTTATCTAACAAATGTTTTCCTTTTTTGAGCTCACTGGTCCGACTCATTTCATTTGTTTTGATGCTGTAATTCTACAGTTTTTTTTTATTCTGGCGCGGCAAAGTGACCTCACTGCACCTGATGGTAAGCGCAGTGCCGTCCAGATAGAGTATCGGATCTCGAACTAGAAAGAAGATTTAGATTGGACATGTTTTGTTCCACCCTAATATTATAACATCGGGCATTTTCATTGAACAAATCAAAATATTTAGGACATTTTTTGGACTCTTTCATGGCACAAAAATAATATTGATTTATTTCTCATATTAGTTAATACATTGATGTGATATTTTCTATACACCACAATGATTTTATTAAAACTGTTACACCTGAAAACTTAATATCAGTCTTAGGTTGAATATGGCTGGCAAATTGTTCTTCCACAATTTTAGCCTTAATGAATATCAATATTATGCCGAAGCTGGATAATTTTGGGCTTAGTCCAATATTTGATTTCAGTTTATGATGAAAAGTGAAGACACTACACTGTACTTCGATTTAACTACATCAAGAAAGTAACACTGTTAACTGACCATTTTTTAAACTGCGTCGTCTTCTCGTTTTTCAATGTTTTTCATTAACTTTGTTCATAATAATTACGCATCATATGTTCGGGAGTTATTTTGCTTTTACTACGCGAATTTCACTGCCTCTTAACATGGCCTCATATTTCACAATGTTATGTAACTTATCACACATTATAAATAATATGTAAAGCGTACAAATAATATCTACTTACCAAAACCTACCTATAAATATATATTTTTATTCCTGTACTTCTGGACACGCTGCTCCTGCTCGGAGCTTCGTCCGAGTGTCATTTAATTTTGTACTGAAAATTACAATTATAAATAGGCTATAATGCAATCCGAATACAGTTTCCTATTATTGAAAGAAATTATAGAGTCGAATCGGTAGTTCCTCCTATAAACACTCAAAAACTCGATAATGTTACTTATAACAAGATTATTTATACGTATATAATTAAACCAACGAATGCAAAAGATGCGCACGCGCACGCTTATGTCTTTGATCGGTACCGCAATTTGGAGACAGCTGACGTCATCACAACAGAGAGAGCGCTTATGTTTCTATACAGCCGAAATGAAAACTGAATAACTTTCCTGATGGATTCATTTATTATAACAAGTATAATATTTGTAATAGAAAGTCTGTGGAATGTACTATTTAAATATCAAATATCATGAAATGTGGTTGATTCTCGTTGTTATAAAAACAATATATGTATGCGTCATACGGGTCTGCACCAACATAACTAAGCGTCTTTAACACCAAGAAAAGTATGTCTTCTAATAAAAAAAAATCTTTTCAATATCATAGTCGGTTTATGGCCATTGAATGATTCGTCCAATGTATAAAGAGGTTATTAATAGGAAAAAAACTTGGTTCTGTTGATGCAAACGACCCTCCATTTGAAAGACTGAATCTCTGTTCTTGCTAAGTGTTCTGTCTCAACTATTAACACCCTTTATGTTATCATTGCTTACTAATTTTTTTTCGCCCTCTCCACGCACGTCCTTGCCTGCACACAAATGTTCCTGTACACGCTTCACATCACAACCGCTCCACCGCTCCACCGCTACACCGCTACACACGGATGAACATAATGAAATAAACAGTCTAAAAGCATATGGGGTTGTGTCCGATAGATACACCTTCTGCCAGAAATGCTTCAATGAGATCCAGGGGGACACCGTCACGCTCGGAGACGACCCGCTGCAGCCGCAGACGTGAGTATCCACAACTTATTGTACCATTACTGCTCCACTGGGACCCTAGGTCTGTCTGACCCCCAATTGTAATCTATAAAAGCAACATTTAAAATTATAGTAACATATTGATACTTTATTTAAAATATTATGTTAGTAAAGGATAAAACTAGACACACACATGAAAATGATTATAACTGATTATTTTCTTATGCTTTGGGGTAAATGTGACCCCACCACAAGTGATTAAAGTTTTATTCAGGTTTTATTTAGTAACTCAATGTTTTACCTAAATATATTTAATTTTAACGGTACGGGTACATATAAATTGGAGAAATCTGCTATATAGTAACATTTTTGAAATAAAGGAAAAGCCTTGAGTATTTACAGGACTTAAGAATTAAACTTAGCATCCTAAAATTCAAATTTAGCAACAAGTTCTCTATAAGTCTATAAGACAAACAATGTCATACCCAAAATGTATTTGACTCAATTATCTGGTTACCTTCGAGATTATTGTTACATGTAATATTTTACCATTTTACCAGTCATTTTAAATTTACTCGATGCTTCCGAAATCGGTATTTTTACACATTACTACACTATAACACTACTAACGCCTATGTTACATTTCAGTGCGATCAAAAAAGACCAATTCAAAGAATTGAAGAACGATCATTTGGAGCAAGAGCCGTTTGTTGTGTGCTTGGACTGCGGCAGGAAGCAGCATCAAATATGCGTGCTGCACCACGACCAAATATGGCCCCAGGGCTTCTTCTGTGATAACTGTTTGAAAAAGAAAGGGGTCAAGCGGAGAGATAACAAGTTCTGCGCGAAGAGACTGCCCACGACGAAGCTCGGCATTTACATTGAAACTAGAATCAACAACTTCTTGAAGAAGAAGGAGGCTGGCGCTGGGGAAGTGCACATCAGGGTAGTCGCCTCCTCTGACAAGGTATGTATCTGTTATGGAAATACAGGGGGTTGCAAAAACTTTACTTTTAAAACTTTTTATAAAGTGTCAACCGATTATCTAAGCAATTCATGAACTTAGGCACTGCAAAAATAAATCGTTAGCATTTATCATTGGCCTCAGGGATAATAAAAAGAATGATTTCATAAAAAATTCAAATTACAATGACGCATAAGATGAGGATGATTACGGGGTTTTCAACTTTATCGACTTGTCACTAATTACCGACTCTATACATGGTGCTTGCAATAGTACCCCACTATTGCAACACCCTGTATACGGGTCGGTCATACACTTTCAACTTAAGATAAATTATGAAAATACTACCTACTGCATAAAATAAAATGACTTAATGTGTGGCTTGGGTCATACATACTTTTACTATGCCACTATACTATGTAAATAAAGCTTGGGCTGTTTTTGCTGAGTAGTAATATAATAATATCAAATTCCTGTCAATTATTATTAAAGTAATTTTTTGATAATTTATAGATGGTACATTTTGGCACAACTGGGCCCAATTGTGTTTGTGCTTTTTAGGGACGCATTTTCTATAAATAAACTCATTTGCAATAAAAACGGGCACCTAAGCAATGAACCATTTCAAATGTTACTATTGGTTTGTTTGATAATTATAGGTAGTTCTACTTACACAATTTTGTAAATTAATAGGCAAATAATCGTTTTCGTCAGTATTATCATAACATTTTGATAAAATGTATGGGTTTTAATGCTAAAGTTCACTAGTAGTGTATGCTCGCTAGTAGTGCATATGCTCGTGAAGTAAAAGTTAACAAAGGTTTTTGTTTGTTTTTTCTTTAATAAAGTAAAAGCACATAAATGTTTAGTATCGAGTGTGACCCCCTCTAGCTGAAATCACAGCTTGAATTCGTCTGGGTATGCTAGCGAGGATATCCTGGATACTTGCTTGCGGAATACGTTCCCACTCCGCGGTAATCACATTCTTCAGCTCTCTGATGGTCTGCAGAGCCGGTTGTACTGATCTCACGCGTCGTTTCAGAACGTCCCAGACATGCTCTATAGGATTGAGGTCGGGACTTCGAGCTGGCCAATCCAAACGACGAATGCCGACCTCTTGCACATACGCTTCCACATCGCCAGACCGGTGGGCGCGAGCGTTGTCGTCCATAAAAATTGAGTCTTCGCCTAAAGCAGCCAATGCGGGTTGTGCATGAGGAATTAGAACTTCCGTTATGTATCGATGTCCAGTCAGTGAGCCGTTTTCAATGAAGACTAACTCTGTACGATTCATTGAATTTATTCCTGCCCAAAACATAACAGAGCCCCCACATAAGGTGTGATTTCTTCAAAACAAGCCTCTGCAAAGCGTTCTCCTCGTCTTCGTAGCACTCGCCGACGTCGATCTTCACCGAACAGAGATATCCTTGCTTCATCGGAGAACAATACCCTATTCCAGTCTTCTTGAGTCCATGACTCACAATTTCGAGCAAACCTAAGCCTGGCAACTCTGTGCTCACGGAGTAACTTAGGGCCGCGGGCCGGGCGATGACTGCGTATATTGGCCGCGAGAAGCCTCCTCCTGACCGTCCATAGACTAATATGCACATTTCTTACTTCTTCGAGGTTGTTCTTAAGGTCCACATACGAAGACTTGCGATTTCTCAATGCGCGACTCACAAGAAAACGATCATCCCGTGGTTGGGTACATGGTTTTCTTCCAGAACCAGGCCTTCTCTCGACGGAACCGGTGTCTTGATACCGCTGCCAGGTCCTTTGAACCGTCGAGCGACTCACACTTAGCCTCTGAGCCACGAAGCATTGGCTGCAACCCTCTTCGAGCAGCGCAATAATTTTGGTAGCTTTTACCACTTTCTCTAACATTATTGAGACAGCTAAACAGCAATAAATGAAGCTTTGACAATTAAGAATATGAAATAAATTCATAAAAGTTGACTAAAAGTTATGAAAACCGATATTATATTTCGGAACCTCGCACCAAAAATGTAGGATAAAAAGTGGTTTTCTGTAAAAACGAGCATCAAACGAAAATTTGAATTTAGAACGTACTGTTTTAAACACCACGGCATTTTTAAAACCGGCCAGTAACATGTACAAATGATTGAAATCATTTTGGTACCGTATTTTTTTAAAGAAGATTTAAAATCAAAACCGCCCGTTTTTTTTGCAAATGAGTGTATATGAGAATTCTTGAATAATTGATTGTCACTTAGACAATCTACTGTTTCAAGTAAATATATTAATAAAACTGAAATGTAATTTTAACGTCAAAACCTCGAAACAATCTAATAAAGGTTGCGGTACGGACTGTCAAGACGAAAGTCGTATGTTCGAAACCCAAATGGCATACACCTTTGACTTTTCTAAAGTTATGTGTGTATTAATTGTTAATTGTCGCCTGCTTTAACGGTGAAGGAAAACATTGTGAGGAGACCTGCATACCTGAGAATTCTCATAAGAATGTCGAAGGTATGTGAAGTCTACCAATCCGCATTAGGGAAGCGTGGTGGACTAAAGCCTAACCCCTCTCGTTATTAGAGAAGGCCCGTGTCCAGCAGCAGAACAATGTCTATCTAATACAGAATAGTATTATTATTATTAATCTAATAAATACTATGGCAACATATAACAAGTGTGAAACGTGTTGATAGATTGTGGAAGTGAAGCCGGGCATGAAGTCTCGGTTCGTGGAATCTGGTGAACTACAACAAGAGTTCCCATACAGAGCGAAGGCACTGTTTGCATTTGAAGAGGTCGACGGCACTGACGTATGTTTCTTTGGGATGCACGTGCAGGTGAGTTACAAAAATGTTCTCAATGTTACATATACACTCACGCCTGTAATCCCTGCAGGGTAGGCAGAGGTAGGTGGGTGTAACCAGTACACCCCCTTTTCACTGAATTTATTACAGTCCATAACGTGATAGGGGGCGAGTTTACCGCCAATCGGGCGCAATTCTATTCGGGCTGATACTGAGTATTTCTAAATAGAAACACCCAATATCACTTTATACGACCCGGGGATTGAACCCGAGACCTCAGCACACCAGTCATAACGCATGCGCAATTACAACTGTGCAACCAACATAGTCTCAATGTTACATTCAATAAATACACCTAACAGTCACACACATAGTGTGTTTTAATTATTGTGTAAAAACACTGATCTTCCAAGGCCTTTGATACATTAAAGACCACACATCATATGATTTTATATAACTTGATCCATTGTTTAGAATGTCGAATAGATTACATGTACGCACTTGGTTTAATTCAAAATTCCACATTTATATTATTTCAGTTTTTTTCAACGTTATTTTTCTGTACCATGATTTTTTTATTACAATACAATGTTTGCAATAGTTTGTCCTGCATCATACGGCCACACTTTTATAACCCTTTGTTGAATGCTTATAATAATGTTAATGTTGCTGCTGGCATGTTTACGCTACTTTAAGCAGAAGTCCTGGGATTGTCATTGATATCAAATAATCTCCTTATGAATGTACTCGTTGGCTGTTGTCTGCTTGTATATTCTGTTGTTAAATTATTAGTGGCACTGCTCAATTCTTCACCAAGTATTTAAATAAATAACACCCAACAGTCACACACATAGCCCCGACCCCACACTAAGATACGAGTCTTGTGTCATGGCCGGTGGGTATCAGGGACCTAGAGAGACGCATGGTCTCACAACAACCAGACACACAAACCATTGTCCTGGTGTGGGAATCGAACCCACGGCCTCTCGTTTCACAGCCGGCTACTCGCCAACAACGCCACGGAGGCTGTCAATTTAAACATGTTCTGCTCGCTAAAACGTGCTTAATACGTGTCTTGTTTCAGGAATACGGCAGCGAGAGTCCTTCCCCGAACACGAGGCGCGTGTACATAGCATATCTAGATTCGGTACATTTTTTCGAACCGCGCCAATACAGGACCGCCGTGTATCACGAGATCTTACTGGGCTACTTGGACTACGCCAAGCAGTTAGGATATACAATGGCTCACATATGGGCGTGTCCACCTTCTGAGGGCGACGACTACATCTTCCACTGCCATCCGCCCGAACAAAGGATCCCCAAGCCGAAGAGGCTACAAGAGTGGTACAAGAAAATGCTTGATAAGGGTATCATAGAAAGGATCATATTAGACTATAAAGACATTCTGAAGCAAGCGATGGAGGACAATATCTCTTCGGCGGCTGAGCTGCCGTACTTCGAGGGGGACTTCTGGCCCAACGTGCTGGAAGAGTCCATCAAGGAGCTCGACCAAGAGGAGGAAGAGAAGAGGAAGCAAGCCGAGGCCGCGGAGGCAGTGGTCAGTATCCAGTACACTTTACTGCTTCTCTGTTTGCGATTACTATTTATACGTAAAGTACAGCAACCGACAACTATTTCTAACATGGCTTTTAGATATTCCAGTCCTCGGAGGAGACTGAGCAAGGTCCTGATGGCAAGAAGAAGGGTCAGAAAAAGGCGAAGAAGTCCAACAAATCGAAGGCTGCACAGAGAAAGAACAGTAAGAGGCAGAGCGACCAGCAGCAGGGCAGCGATCTCAGCGCGAAAATATTCGCGACCATGGAGAAGCACAAGGAGGTCTTCTTCGTCATCAGGCTACATTCCGCACAGTCGGCCGCCAGCTTAGCGGTAACATATTAACTTTATATTAAATATAATATGGTAACATTATGTAAATAAATTTTTAAAAATAATGTAATTGTTGGTAAATAAATGTTTTTCTTACAGCCCATACAAGACCCAGATCCGTTAATAAATTGTGACCTTATGGACGGACGTGACGCGTTCCTGACGATGGCGCGCGACCGACATTACGAGTTCTCATCGACGAGGAGAGCGAGGTTCTCCACCATGTGCATGTTGTATGAGCTGCACAACCAGGGCCAGGACAAGTTCGTGTACTCCTGCAACAGCTGTAAGTCGCATGTCGAGACGCGCTACCACTGCACCGTGTGCGACGACTTCGACTTGTGCGTGCAGTGTCACGAGAAGGAGGGCCATCCGCACAAGATGGAGAAACTAGGACTCGACATCGACATGGGCGCCTCGCCTGGCGACATGAAACAAGCGAACCCGCAGGAGGCGCGCAAGCTGTCCATCCAGCGCTGCATACAGTCGCTGGTGCACGCGTGCCAGTGTCGCGACGCCAACTGCCGCCTGCCCTCGTGCCAGAAGATGATGCGCGTCGTGACGCACACCAAGAGCTGTAAGCGCAAGACGGAGGGCGACTGTCCGATCTGCAAGCAGTTGATCCTACTGTGCTGCTACCACGCGAAGCACTGCACGGAGACCAAGTGTTCCGTGCCGTTCTGCAGCACGATCAAGCAGAAGCTGAAGCAACAGCAGGTGCAGCAGCGCGTGCAGCAGGCGAAGCTCCTGCGGCGGCGCATGGCGGCGATGAACACGCGCGCGTGCCCCGGCCCCTCCTCCCCGCCGCCGCAGCCCGCGCTCGCCTCGCCGCCGCCCTCCAAGCCGCACGCCGCCTCGCACGCCACCTCGCACGCCGCCTCGCACGTGCCGCACAACGTGCAGAAGGCGCTGCAGCAGGTACGCAACACACTACTCTACTCAAATCTCCCCGCCTCTCCTCGCCTCTCCTGCTGGAGACCTCTGCTCTATTGGCTGGCCTCGCTGATTACTAATATTTTGATCGTCGCTGTGGTGGTATCGCTGTCCTACAACGTCACTATGTTGTCGATAAAATACTCAAAACAAAATTATCAAAATGAATTTTCAAACCTGTTCCCTACAGCTGATGTAGTCATATAAGAATACATGTAAAGCTCGTTTATTGAGTATAAAATTTATAATACCAAATTAAAACGCCTGAGATGGTAGCGTGTTTGACACGCATTCCCTGTGCTCCGTCTGAGGGGTCTGTTCCTCAGACCTTGATTGGCTGTGCACAAGGGCCGCCTCCGCGGAGGCTGCGGCTGGATGCAATTGCGTACTCCGTAGCTTCCGACATAAGGGAGAGACCGGTAAACGCAGGGTTTAGTCGGTAGGACGGCCTAGGCCGGTGACTCCGACATACTTCCTACCTTGGTAGCCATACTGACACACATTTTATTGAAGTGTCTATTATTTTGAACCAGGTACAAGAAGAAGCGGCGCGACAACAAGCGCCGTCGTATGGCAAGCAGGCAGCGATGGGTCCACCTGGCGGCGGTGTGGGTGGCGTAGGCGGCGTGGGTGGTGTGGGCGGCGTGAGCGGTGTAGGCGGAGTGGGCGGCGTAGGTGGCGTGGTGGGTGCGCGCGGCGAGTGGGCGGCGCGGTACCGAGCCCCGCCGCCGCTGCACCATCCGCAACACCACCCGCGACTGCAGCACCACCACGCGCCGCCACAACATCCACATCCGCATCCGCATCCTGCGCAACAACTACAGGTACTGTCTACTCACTACAAGCCAACATAGGTGGAATAACACATAACCTCTCTCATTACACTTGACAGTGCACTTGACGAGTAGCCGGCTGTGAAATGAGAGGTCGTGGGTTCGATTCCCACAACGGGACAAATGTTTGTGTGACAGATATTTGTGTCCGGGGTCTGGGTGTTGTGAGACCGAATGTCTCTTGTGGTCCTGATCTACAAGTTATTAGCTATCATCGATTTTACCTTTGACAATACGCTAGTTGACTGTTTTTAGGAAACCGTGTTATTTTATTTTTCATGGTCTATATATTAAAGTATTCCCATTAATAAAATAAAACATAAGTTTTCTTCAATATTTAATTTGCATTTTTATAAACTAAACTGTAAGTGGTAGAGCCACGCTGTAGACATATTTGTCTACAGCATGAATGAACCGGCTCGACCGGGGTAGTACCACTGTATCACAGAAAACCAACGTAAAGTGACAGTTCATTGTCGCGTCTCGTATGGTAAGTGAGATATTCCGGATATCAGGCCCAGATTTCCCCTTCCCTTCCCTAATCCCTATTCCTGTCCTTTAAGGCCGACAGCGCCTACATGATACTTTCGGTATTGTGGATGTTCATGGGCGGTGGAGATCACTTAACATCAGGTGACCCACTGGCTCGTTTGTCGGACTACGCTATATAAAAAAAACTTTAACATTGTTTTAAACATGTCGAAATAATAACACGGATATTGTGGTATTACAGCAAAGAGCACAAGCGCCGCAACAACAACAACAACAAACACAACCTCAACTCCACCAGAAAGCGCTGCAGCAGCTGATGGCGACGCTCAGGTCGCCCACCAGCCACAACCAGCAGCAAGAGATCTTGCAAATACTCAAGTCCAATCCACCGCTCATGGCCGCCTTCATCAAACAGAGACAGGTGAGTGACCACTGAACCATTACTGAACCAACGACAGCCTCCGTGACGCAGATGGTAAGTAGCCGCCTGTGAAACGAGAGGCCACGGTTCGATTCCCACACCGGGATAAATGTTTGTGTGACAGACAGATATTTGTGTCCGGGGTCTGGGTGTTGTAAGACCGTGCGTCTCTCTAGGTCCCTGATACCCACCGGCCATGACACAAGACTCGTATCTTAGTGTCGGGTCGGGGCTATGTGTGTGACTGTTGAGTTATTTATTTATTTTGCTGGTGGTAGGATATTCATATCCGCCCACCACCAGCGACCACCGTACACAGGGTGTAAACTGTAACATCCGCTATAGTGGCACACGCAAGTCGTGTTCCGGGATCAGCCAGTGTACATCCGGTTTATGTCAGAGGTCTAGAGTTGGGGTACTCTGACACTAGATTCTCAACCGCGTCTTCATCGTCTTGCCCATGGCGTAGTGTGAAGAAGCCGGCCGGTATGATTGTATTGAGTAGCGAAGGATAGATTGTCTCTCGCGACTTGATACTCTAACTGGACGGCACTGCGCTTACCATCAAGTGCAATGTGGTCACTTTGTTGTGAGAAGATAAAAAAACATTGTAATATTAATTCTGTGTTAAATTATCTGTTTCATTTGTTGTATCGGTTTTGATGAAATTCAACAATGAAGATATACATTTTTAATCCTGATAGATAAGTCACATTTATTGATTTAACCAACATCTTATATTGTATTAAAGTAACCCAGTGAACTGATAAATGGAATTCAGTATGGATCTGATAAAGTTTAAGTTTTAATTAGCCTTTTAACAAGTCATTTAATAATTTGTAGTTGTTTGTTTTATTCTTTGTTTATTGAACTCAAACCTATATCTGAGGTGCCCTGTAGTTATAAATAATAGATTGGATTGTAAAATTAAAAATAATGGTCTCAATAAAAATATTTGTATTTTATATGTTTTATAATTGAACCTGAATAACACTCGTGTTGTTACTGTAGAACGCGCAGAACCAACAGGCGGGCGTGGGCAACGTCGGCGGCGTGGGCAACGTGAGCGGAGTCGGTGGGGTCGGTGGGGTCGGCGGAGTCGGCGGGGTCTGCGGGGTACTGGGCGGGGGCGTGCAGCAACAAGCGCCGCTCCAGCACATGATGCCGCAGCAGCAGCGGCTGCAGCAGATGCATCAGATGCTGCCGCAGCAGCCGCAGGTGAGTTACACTTCACACACTCCACCTACTAGAGGTGGGTCGTTGACGGTTTTTGCGTTAACGAAATGAAACCGTTTCCTATAAATGGTCAACTGGTTGAAAAACCAGTTGACGTTTTTAACTGGTTTGTTTCGTTAGCGTCTGTCGTTGATTTAACGACGTTGAATAAAACAGGTTGATAAATTCAACTAGTTTTGCGGTAAAGAGAACTCTCTCGTCTCGGTAAAGACTCCAAATAATTGATTTAAATTGCATATAACTAATTGATTTAAATGTAACCAATTATTTTTTGCTTTTTAGTTGTGTCTGGGTTTTTTTGAAGGCGGTTTAATTTTTATTTAAAAAGTAATAATTTATTTTTTGCTTTTTAGTGGTAAATTATATAAAATCGGTTAAAAGCTGCTGAAGATATTAGAATTTACGTGTATTTTAATTTTATCACCCCCCTCCCTCACCCCCACCCCTTTTACCCTCTCTCACTGAAACTTAACTTTTATAATGAACGTAATGCAAAAAGAACCACTGGAATACTACTACTACTTAATTTTAAGGAGTTACCCTCTCCAGCTCCGAAGATATTCATCAGATCTCCACCATATTTTTATGGGACCAAATGACAAGCACCAGCTTTCAATCAAAGAAAGAATGGTCGAAATCGGTTCACACAGTACAGAGAAACGAGGTAACAAACATAAAAAAAAAAAAAAAACAACATACAGTCGAATTGAGAACCTCCTCCTTTTTTTGAAGTCGGTTAAAAACGGTATAGAGCCTTTAAGTCTAAGGAAAGACATAGCCTCCTTGTGTGTTCTACCGTTTGTATAATGGGTTGTGTTTCGAGGAATTGTTTGATATCATGCCCACTGCCACTTTCTACCATCGCACCGCTCTCCATCGACAGGGAGTTCATCCTCACACATTGAAACCTAAATGGTCGCGCACAGCGCGGTTTCAGAGGAATTTCCTCCCGCGAACGCTCCGATTGTGGAATGAGCTCCCTGCCGAGGTTTTCCAAGGAGACTATGGGGTTCTTCAAAAAGGGAGTAAATGGGTTTTTAAAGGGTCGGCAACGCGCATGTGATGCTCCTGGTGTTGCAAGCGTCCATAGGCTACGGTAACCGCTTACCATCAGGCGGGCCGTAAGTTTGATGCCACTCATAAATTATTATTTTTTATCATTTTTTTATACCACCATCGTGGTATAAAAAAACTACTGAGCTGCTCGAGTGAGTTATCACCACGATGTCACCCCTTGGTGATTGGTACCCGGGGCGGACCGCCCCCACCGCCCCCCCCTTACGCCGCCACTGCCCTGTATTAATCATTGTCCCACTGCTGGGCACGGGCCTCCTCTACTAATGAGAGGGGTTAGGCCGTAGTCCACCATGCTGGCCTAATGCGGGTTGGCAGACTTCTCATACCTTCGAAAAATTCTCAGATATGCAGGTTTCCTCACGATGTTTTCCTAGTCAAGTCAACAAGTACAAGTCGCATATCAAGGTTCAAAGATGTACATCCAGTCAACTGCACTTATCATCACCATCTGGTCACAGAAAACCAAAGATATGACTGAGTTTCTCGATGCCTCTTCTCAGAAAAAGTATCCCTAGTGGCGTAATTCACTAAATAATAATGGAATGCAAGATATAGTTGTCTCTATTTTCTCTTTCATATTCTTTTTTCCTGGCACTGCAAAGTGATCACACTGCACCTGATGGTAATCTCAGTGCGAGAATTAGAGTGGAAAGGGCTCCATGATACTAGGCATTCATGATATTTAATGATGATAATTTCAGACATGGCTTTGTCCTTTTGATATGTGACTATTTCAGACATGGCTTTCTCCTTTTAAATGGATAAAAACCACAGACATGACTTTAGCCTTTTAACTTTAAATTAAGAATCAGAGAAGAAGAAGACTCCATTTTATCCCAGATTTGGAAAAAATACCGACAGACAAGGCTGCATGGTACCATGGAGTACCTTTGTCTTCTCTTTTATATAAAAAATAGATAATATCTTTTATTATTAAATAGTTTTATATAAAAAAGAGAGAATAGAATATCTTTTATATAAAACAAAAAAAATTAATGATGATATCTAAACATCTTATAACAGGTTATTATTTTATTTACAAGGCATGCAAGTTACATTTATGTGTGTATACATATTGTCAATCAGATTCTTTATTAATTGACATCTCTTTGTCGTACAGGTTGGTGGAGTGTCAGGGGTAGGCGGCCCCGGTGGAGTGGGTGGAGTCTCCAACGTGGGCATGGGCGGCCCCGGCGGAGTGGGCGGAGGTGGAGTCGGCGGTGTGGGCGGCATGGGCCACGGCGCCGGCGGCGGCGGGTGGTACAAGCAAGGTGCGGGTGGCGTCGCGGGGCCCACGGTCGGCATGTTGGGCATGCGCGGTGCGTACGGCGGTGTGGGAGGTGTGGGCGGCGTCGGTGGCGGCGCGGGTCGGCTGGGCGGCGGCGGCGCGCGCTACGGGTTCGGCGGAGTAGCGGGCGTGGCGGGTGTGGCGGGAGTGGCGCGCTCGCCCCCCGCCACGCCGTCCCCGCGGCCGCCCACGCCCTCGGAGCTGCTGCTGCTGCGGCAGTCGCCCGCGCCGTCCGCCCCGCACGCGCCGCCCGACGACCAGCTGCCGCCGATGACGCCGCAGGACCAGCTCACCAAGTTCGTCGAGCAGTTGTAGTGTACATAGCCGAGGCGTGCCGCGCCGCCCTGTAATATATAAACTAATCGGCGGTGCTCGCGCTCTCCTCCCACTCTCCCGCTCCCTACATCCCCCTCTCCCCCTCCACCTCCCGCGTGCCCCTCGCTCGCGTCCCTCTCCTGCCCCCCCTCCACCCGCCCCCGCCCTATTTATTGTCGATGAGTTGTCTTTGGCGATGCGAGGGACGTAAATTAAGTATTACGATGACCGAATCGAGCGCTCAATGTACAAATTGTAAATATGAGAGGAGTACGTCCTGTCCGCTTTGCGTATAATAATTGTAAGTTGTTCGTAGTGTAGGTACATTATGATACTTATTCTGTTTATTGTAATTAAATCATTTTATAATATAATTATGTGATCATTATAAACTATTGTTTCAGTTTTAAACATCATTTAATTACCTGATTCTATCCCTTAGAATATTTATGTTTTCATAATGTCTCCAGCTCTAAATAAAACGATGCCAAACTATCGGTTTTTCCACTACGGATAGTTGACCAGCAAAAATCATATCAATACTATTTATCAACCAAGTATCAATGGCATAAAACGTGGTAATACTATTTTTATTTTAGTCAGCAAGCAAGTATTACTTAAAATCAATTATGAAATGATTTTTTTGAATCTGAATAAAAATAAGTAGTCTAGCCATTCAAATCTACTGGAAGGGATAGTTGTCAAATGACAGTAAAAGGATACATGATATGTGACGTCATATCTCAGAATGGCCATTACTGTGCCGTTGTGCGAGGGAGATAGTGAGGTGTTCCCACTACACAGTTTACCGATATAATGGTAGGTTTAAAAATTCAACACAATATATGTAAAACACTTTAATTAAATTCATGTGAATGGTAAAATAAACATTTAGGTATTATAGTATTAGTAACATTTTGTTGTGTCGCACATATCTTTATACTAAGTTACATCTATGAAAATAAGTATATCGCAATAACACTGCAGGTAAGGACATGCTCCGTGTGTTATCTGAAGATGCAACGAAAGCAAAAATAGACAGGTACAATTTCAAAGTGACATTGGGAAGGATTGCCGTAAATATGTTCCATTTAAATAGCATAGATTTTTCGTCTTATTTTCTAGTGATGCCATTAGTCTAAAAAATGACGATTATCGATTATAAACAAATAGGCCGTCTGAGGTTACAAAATATAGTCAACTGATCGCAAACATACAGCCATAAACGTCTTTAGTATTTATTTTCTTTAGTCTAGTATACTTGGTGTTGCCAAACGTCCTGTTTTCCCAGGACATGACGTGGTTTTTAGTGTCCTGCATAGTTATTAAGCAACCACCTGGGCTTTTAAAACGCCCTGATAAATTCGGGCATAACTTTCTCAATTCTTAAGTTACGGACGGCCTCACAGCTCTCAAGTATTCGGGCTACCCGCGCTTTTTAAAACAAAGACAGTCCAGTTTTTCAACTTCAAGTACTAGTTTTCGAAATTCAGGGTTGGCAACCCTAAGTATACCCATTCGGTAGAGTACACGCAAACTATTGCGAAATATAATTTTAAAAATGATGTCACTGTAGCAATAATTATACAGTATTACAATATCAAACTTAACAAGACAAAAATCTAAGTTAGAATAGAACTTGAAACACAGCATAAAACAAGTACTTTATACTTAAGCAACGCCATATACAAAATAATAAGTAGGTACTAATGTTGAGCTGAAACACCACTCAAGTCACAACTTCTTGATATTCACACAATGATGACTTTACAGCAATCTCAGAACAATGTTAAAGTTACAAATATTGATCACCTTAAAACCTGAAAGGTTTCTTGGCCCAACATGTCATTGAATAAGAAGCAAAGATATTTATAATATAGCTAAAATGTACTACATATAATATAGGTTTAAGATTTAGGATCAGTATACCGACTTGGGTGAATATTGAAAAGTAGCTACAGAATATCCTAGCTCAATAAAAGTCGCAGGTAGCTATTGGACGGAAAAACATTTAGCACCCATGTGCAACACAGATCGCTGATCTGTGTACATTAATCTCTCATGTATCACAAGTACACATTCGGAAAAAGGTAAGTAAACATACAAGGCAAAATCAACTTTATTATCATAATATCAACGTTACAAATACGCTTAATACGCACGTCAATAAGGGCGAGTATTGCCAGTTTGGCGTGGACAAATATGTTCATATGATACTTGAGTGGTTAAAACTGAAATATTATGCCTCACAGGCGCGCAACGTACAAAAATGATTTGTTATATATTAAAGGATACACATATTGATGTGATTCTTTTGTAAGCCATTAAAATATAGCTAATGGTGCAAATTCATTAAACCTCATATTAATTGATCATAATATTTTAATTTATTGATCTGAAATATGATTCTATTTTGGAAAATATTTTATGCATTTTTCACTTTGCTCAGTTTGGCATCAAGGTTCAACTTATCTAAACGTAAAAAACACATCATAGCCTCAATTTTTTGGTCCGAAAAAAGTTTTTATAAACGTTTAATTAATTTTAAAAACTTCAACATTATTCTAACGACCGCTCTCACGAAGGAGTAACAAACAAGCCTATAAAAAGTACAAAATATACAAAAACTAATGAAATAGAACAAATAGGTACTTATAACACTATAACATTACTGACAGGAAAATATCAAAATTCTTTACTGCACTTTTCAGGGCTCTATAAAATGTCACACATAAATTATTGCAAACATAGTTGTCACCACTTCTAACAATTTGTTTGTTGTCATTTGGTGATTGAAATAGTGGATAGACTACATATTTAAGATTTTTATATATAGACAATTTACTGAATTATTAGAATACAAAAAAACTATATTTTCACAAATTCCAATTAGCAAATGCAACATCATATAATATTCATCATCATAGCAACTCCTTAATGATTCAAAATTAGGTGTTGGAAAGGACATAAACATAATAGTCTGTGATGCTTTTAAATTTCATATGACTTAAACTTTAAGCAAGTGCCTTTCGAGATTACAATGTTGCATTACGAAATCTAAGTATCTGATTAATTTCATGTACCCTGAGTCAATATGACGATCAAACAAACAAACTACTTCTAACCATGCGAACTACATGGTAGCAACTGACAAGATTTATTTTTGAACAGTATTTTAAAGTTATCAATTATGCCTCCTTGGACAGGGATGGCGAACCTTTTTTTATTAACGCGCCATTTTTAAAACATTTAATTAGTTAACGAAGTGCCGCCAAAGAAGCTAAACATAATGACTAAAAATAAAATAGAAAAGACTAAATACTATCAACATAAAACGATTTGCAATACGCCCTGTTCAAATAATGTAATCAAATGGAAACGAAAAATATTTTGTTAAGTGTCATTTAAGGCTCGACCGAGATCTCGGTTTCGGTCTCGGTCTCGGCATTCTCGGCTATAAATCCAACCGAGAAATCTGTCTCGGTTCTCGGCGAAAACTCGCCGAGATTCTCGGCCATGGCCGAGAACTTAGTAGATTTTTATAAAATTTGTAAAATTGTTGGCACTAATTGCAACACTGATCTCCATGGAAATGTGGGATCAGATTCTCGTGTGACGACATGTGCATCTTCAGCTAACTCGTCAGTCATGGCTACAAGAGATCGATCCAATCTATGGGCAGCTCATGATTCTGTAGAGCTGGAAGGCGAGCTAATGACCAATGACGAAAACAGTTCAAGTTCTGTAATCGAAATAGCGCTAGGAAGCTTCCTTAGAGTACCAAGGCTCAAAGAAACGCTAATATTTTCGAGTATTGGTATTCGTCACTTTATAAGGTGCTTAGGCCTGCAGCTAATAAGTTTATATTAGCGCCGCCTACTTATGTAGGAAGTGAACAACTCTTTAGTAAAGCTGGACAATTGTACGATGAGAGGCGACACTCTTGAAACAAATATCTATCTGTCACACAAATATATGTCTCGGTGCGGGAATCGAACCTACGGCCCCGCTGCGCCACGGAGGCTGTTATGTTATTTGACTTTGATTATTATTAAAGCAGTTAGTTTGTACCGGCAGTATTAAACAGTTAACAGCATATTCGTATTTTTTTTTCACAATTTGTCTATTCTCGGTCTCGGCTCTCGGTCTCGGCCGAGATTTTATTTTATTCTCGGTCTCGGTATCGGTCTCGGCCGAGAATGAAAAATCTGTCTCGGTCGAGCCTTAGTGTCATTGATTCGCCATCCCTGGCCTAGTATGATCGTAGTATCCTGCAGGGCTAAAAAGCACAGTGCCAAAGTCATATAAATATGAAACATATGATGGCTTAAAACATAATTCCTTAAATTGACATTCAATAGAGTCGTAAATTGATAGTTTTATAAAGAAATTCGTAAGCATCAAGAAATCCGCAATAGATTTTTCCTTTTACCTAAGTGTCTGCTTCATCCCAGCAGTGCACATTGATTCAAGTATTGCTAAAACCCTTATTACGTAATTTAGCATCAGAACCTTTCACAATTTGTGATCTGTACGGAAAAAATCTTAAGTCCAAATACTGAAACGCTATTTTAATATTTGAGAACATCCTGTCCTTTAAAACTAAGCTGCGTAACAAAATAAGTACCTACGCTGTTAGACAGTCGGCAAGATAAACAGCATTTCCGTATTCCGGTATTATTTTTGATTAATTATTTTTACACAACCAATAAATTACATGAAGAAATTGACTTGTAAATTTACTTCAGATTTTCTTCGACCACTTACATAATATACACAATGTTACAGAAAAGGGTTCCAAACATTTTTATTAATTTGTATTATATGGCAATGAATAAAAATTTTAATATTTTTTGGAGAATATTCATATTTTTGTTTTACTTGTGTTATATGCAACGAACTGTGTTTCAGAGACTAGAATTAAAGTGCATAAGAAAATTAATGCATTCTATTAAAATAAGCAAAAAACTAATATGTGACAATATTTTGTACTTAAGTAATTTTTATTCGAAATTTATTCACCCGAAAATAAATTTTGATAACAAATCGAACACGAATAAATAAAAAAGAAACAAACACACGACAACCAACACATATATTCATTTAGATTCTAAATTATTATGCACATTTCTTCATCTATAATAATATATTTTTTTATAATTTTTTAACTTGCAACACATATTACATTTTTATATAGTAAGTACCAACATTCGGGCGGCGTTGGAATGCGACGGCGCTCGCTGTATTAGCGACGTAGACATACAGAAATAGATTAATTATTTCCCTTAAAAAAATTACCACTCTAGAAACAGAAAAAGCTACTACTCAAATATGCATAAAAAATCAAATATATCGATCCTGAAAGAAACCAATCAAATGACTTTACTTCATTATTTTATTCTTATCTGCTTATTTGTGAGAAAGAGCTGATATTCCAGATTCATATAATTTATTTGAAACAGCCATACCGTTATAGAACGTTAAGTCCATTTCCTACGTCTGCAGTTAACAATTAACATCCCCGAGTATTCAATATGAAACAATCATAGTAATGCTCTCATTACATTACATCTCTATGTTAATCTATTTATTCAGTTAGAAACACGATTCAAGTAGTTTTACATGGTTAATTTAATTATATTTTCTGCTTCTCTGCAGTGTAACGGAAACATTATCGTATATTTTTGCAAGCTATGTTGCTGTTTTGTTTGGAATAGATGAAGTATAATCAATTTTGACCATAAGTTTTCCAAAAAACGAAACGTTAATACTTGTCCAATAATTCTAAATGCAATTAGCGTACAATGTTATACAAATAAATTTTGTGACATTCATTTATAATTTATGAGTTCATGGTCCAACAGTAAAACATCTTATGGTGCCTCATATCCGGCACGAAGGACCAAATCGCCACACAAGTGACGTCCGTAAGGAATGTGTAGTGATTCCTCCTTATCTTAATATGCCAGCACTCAGTCTTTCATTTCATCAAACTGTGTATATACTATATAATATAATATATCCAAAACTTCCGCAATAAGCAACAGTTTATAGTGACAATGATACAATAGTTCTCGTATATACAATAAAATCTATCTGCAAACTCACTATCAAAGATTTTTAACAGTTGTTAGAGCTTCAAAATATATACACATGATTGTCAAAGATTAGAAATACTATACTTTCAATTCTTATGAATGTTTTTGAATATCCAATTGAAAGACTCAAACTTAATAATACCAATCGGAGAAGTGAATCCAATGTTTATAATTGGTCATACAATATCATTTTTGTCATATCGACAACTATATGGTCTAGGTCAAGCCCTTTACAAAATAATATCCAATATTAGTCTCAAGTACCAATGCGCATTTATCTTATAAAAAAATTAAAATTCAGAAACTCAACAAAACACCCAATTATTATTTTAGAGTTATCTGCCAACACAAAACATATTACATCTGTCCACTATTCATTTTCCTTACCTTTCATAACATATAAACAAACATTTAATTCTGGTACTTAAAGATCAAAATTAAATTTCAATTTATTTTAAATGTCTATTAAATTTTTCACAAATTCCATACTTTTATACGACTTATTAATGCTATAGTTATGATTGTATTTGGTCAAACACATAAGACAGGAAATAAAAAATGAATAAGTGACAGCTATCGCATTATCGCCTGTCAATTTATAAGCATTTGACAAGATACAGATTAGCGACAGAATGGATTTAATATTATGATGGTCATCACTCACTACACCGCCAAAAAATAGCAAACAAATGTTCATTTCAATTATAACTGTAGTGGATTGTAATATAATGTTATAATAATACAAAAGAGCCCCAACCGATATCTCCAGAGGCTCCCCGCAATTCGCGTTTGGGTCAAGTGTGCTCACTGTGTAGTCTTAACCACTGGCGGCTTTGATCCAAAGGACATTTTTTTTTAAATATATTCTACATTTATTTCTATAGATGAAACATCTATGGAAATAAATGTACAGTGTTCAAACAACCAACCGATGGAATGTAAGGTGACCAAAGAACATTTTTCAGACCCAAGACAGTCACACTGCACCAACTACGACCCACTAACGACCCTGGACTAGTGTGATATTTTTATTGGTTCTTCAATTCAAAGGCAAGAAGGTTTGTGACATAAAACATACCCTTTAATTCAATGGCAAAAGTGATTTGTGACATAAAAGGTGTATAAAATGAAAAAAGAACACATAATAAATAAACTTCTATAACAATCCACAACGTAAGGCCTAATTTGAATGACAAGATATTCCATATGCTGAGGCGCTGTTACAATGAGCCATGACCATACGGCGGCAGACGGCGCGGTCGTCTCGCATTAAGGTGAGGTGGACTCAGACAGTTCAGTTCACACTACATTTTTAAACTAATTATTCGATGTTAAAAACTAAAAATATTAACAATATAAAAATTAGTCATGAAAGATGAACATATTTACAAAACGATTGTGCTTCTCGATACACGATTCATTAAAGTTGGCTCGATAGAAAATATTCGCAAAGATGCATCGAAATTTTAAAATTTCAATCCACACGACCCCAAATTAATCCGTTGTATACGGTTATAAAGAAAAATATTGAAACGAAATTTTTCTATAAAATTTTCAATGAACTGCATTAAACGAGTGTGTGAATATTTTATCACATTTCATTTATAAATACAAAGAAATAAATGTTTTAAAATTACGAAACATAAAATGGCAGTTGTATGTTTCGTAATAATAATAATAATAATTGGTTACATTTAAATCAATTAGTTATATGCAATTTAAATCAATTATTTTTAGAGTCGGTGCCGGTGTTGTTTTCTTTACTTTTAGATTTATAAAAACCAAGTCTGGATCTATTTTATATTTTTTTGTATGCCTGATTATTCTGTTTTTTCCATGTTTTGGCTGGCACCGACTCCAAATAATTGATTTAAATTGCATATAACTAATTGATTTAAATGTAACCAATTATTTTTTGCTTTTTAGTTGTGTCTGGGTTTTTTTGAAGGCGGTTTAATTTTTATTTAAAAAGTAATAATTTATTTTTTGCTTTTTAGTGGTAAATTATATAAAATCGGTTAAAAGCTGCTGAAGATATTAGAATTTACGTGTATTTTAATTTTATCACCCCCCTCCCTCACCCCCACCCCTTTTACCCTCTCTCACTGAAACTTAACTTTTATAATGAACGTAATGCAAAAAGAACCACTGGAATACTACTTAATTTTAAGGAGTTACCCTCTCCAGCTCCGAAGATATTCATCAGATCTTCACCATATTTTTATGGGACCAAATGACAAGCACCAGCTTTCAATCAAAGAAAGAATGGTCGAAATCGGTTCACACAGTACAGAGAAAAGAGGTAACAAACATAAAAAAAAAAAAAAAAAAAAAGCAACATACAGTCGAATTGAGAACCTCCTCCTTTTTTTGAAGTCGGTTAAAAATGGCAGTTGTCTCTATGTTGAAATGTATTTTAAACATGATGCGCATGTGCGAGACTTGTCAGACGGCAATTGGGCCGTGTTGAGAGCAGACGTATACGCGATTTTTCGCTCGCGCTGTCAAAAATATTTTCTGTGAAAACATGATGAATATAACATAAAGTGTTCACAAATAACACTAACTCATGACAATATATTGAATATAATCAAATATATTTAACTTATCATAATAATTTCAAACGATATATATTTTATTTATCATAATGACTGTCAATTCTTATCAAAAGTCGTGAATACAGGTTGAGTGATTTGAACAAACTATTTGAGAATAAAATTATGGTATGATACTTGATATAACAAAAATATACTAATATTATAATTACGAAAGTGAGTCTTCCAGTTTGGAAGGTTGCATGGTTAAACCGCTGAACTCTTTTTGATAATAATCGATAAAAATTTACAATAGTATTATTTAATTTAATACCATTATTAAAATGTTGGTGTTCGCGAGACGAGAGGAACCAACAGTTTATGTCCTAAATAGATGTAGAAATATAAAATAAATACATCCAACCGACACACACATAGTCCTGACCCCACACCACGTCAAACGTGTATCCTAGGTATCAAGAACTACGAGGGACAATGGTCACACAACACCCAGATCCTTAACAAATGTCAGTCTGTCACACAAACATTTAACTCGATGCGGGAATCAGGCCCACGGCCTCTCCTTTCACAACTTACTAATCGCCCGCTGCGCCAGGAGGCTGTCAAGAAATGACTAACTTATGTCCAAATTTGATTAATATTTGGTTGGAAATGAAAACGGTCATCAGCGGGCTCATACTATTTCCCACTACGATTGCGACTGATTACCAGATCCCTAGAGCTCGAAGACTATAATCGTAAATAACTGCTTTGGATACAGCACTTTGAATTTCTTTCAATTATATATCATAAGTTCTGCTATATTTATTTTATACTGATTGCGCAAGACTAAAATACGATAATAACAATTCAAAGTCAACCTAAGGCGGGCGACTACAAAGTTCATTATTATAATAATTTTATTAATTTAGCAGTTTGACACACAATACGTATTAAAGTACTCGTTTGTTTTCGGCGGACGATCGATTATACGTTATTGTGTTCGTGTCGATAAAAGAGAAATAATATATAACTATTCTTGTCATTTCGTGCATGACGTCAGGTATGGATGACAATATTAATTGTCAGAAGAATAGATCTTGCAAAATTTATGATTTCGGAAAATGTATCAACTGAAGATATATACTTTTTACCCGGTTCCACCCCTATTAAATATTATCTATACATTTTCTCACTTGTTTACGGCAATGAGTTACTATTATAATTTCCATAGCCAATTTTTATCCTATGATATCGCTGTTACTTTTTCGTATAAAAATTACCCTATTCAGTTTCACTTATCTCGATACCTGCTGGTGGTAGGATCTTCATATCCGGCAGGATAGCGACCACCGTACACAGAGTATAAAACCCGCTATAGTGGCACACGCAAGTGTGTCGCCTTCCGGGGTCAGCCAGTGTACCTCTGGTTTTTGTCGGGGTCTAGAGTTGGGGTATGATGTTTGGCCGTGTTGTTCTGAGTACTCTGACACCTAGACCCTCAACCGCTTCTTCACCTCCTTGCCCCATGGCGTATTATGAAAAACTGAACATCAGGCCGACATGATTGTGTTTAGTAGCGAGGCATATATTGTCTCTCGCTAGTTGGTACTTTAACTGGACGACACTGCGCTTACCATCAGATTCAGTGTCGTCACTTTGCCAGGATAAAAAAAATATCAGATTCCATCATCATCGGAGCTACCCTGACAAAATAGTAAATAGACAAACAGATATTTTTTTTGTAAATTCTAATATCGATTTTCTATTACTATGACATTTGATATTACTTTTTGTTTTGACAGAATATTTGTTTCTAATAATATTCATTCATACCAACGAAAAAGTTTTTATTCCACAACGAAATATTATATTAACCCCTCCAGTCAGGAAGGATATTAAAAAAAAAGTCGGGAGTAAAGCAACAAGCTTTTATTTCCATAGCATTAAAGTTAAAAATTGCATGCAAGAACGGCGAGTGTTGCCAGTGTACGCGCCGCCGGCGTGTCTATCCGTCATGACAGTTTAACATTATTAATTCAATTAACAATATATTGAGTTCTATTATTTTGATAATAGAACTCAAAATTCAACGGATTTATGACAATTCATACTTGACGGTCTGCATTGTGCAGTGGACGTTTAGTCGGTTGTGAAATAAGAAGTCCAAGTTGGATCCCGAAATCGAATATCGAAAGGATACAATTCCTTTACCGAAGATCAAGAGAAGTGACGGGAGATGATGATCGGGAGAAGGGTAAAGAATGGGAGGGTAAAATGAAAAGGAAACTGGACGGATTTGGCAGAGATGGGTGTAATCCCTAGTCTAGCTTAGCTTAGCTAGCTTAAGATATTCCATCTATATGAATATGTTTAGTAACCTTTGCCGAGCGGATACCGTGAGAAAACGCGAGGATCTTATCATTCAGCTCAATCAGACCCTAGATCTCATGTTTATTTTTCTTAGGAATCGGCTTGAGATCTATAGCAAGAAAACCTAGGTGATCGTGTTCTCGTGCAAGAAATCCCTGTTTCCTCACGTCCCCGTTCTTACAGGTGTTCCACTCCAAACGCACAGGATAAAAAAAATATTTTCATAAAAATCGGTTCAGTGTTTTCAGTTCAGTCGTGAAAATGTAACAGACAGAAAACTTTCAACCACTACTAATTCACAATTTTAGAGGCTACATTTTAAAAAATACGTGTACGTTTATTTGTTTGTTTGAACGCGCTTATCTCAAGAAGTGCTGTTTCTAATTGAAAAATTATTTTAGTTTTGGATAACCCATTTATCTGGGAACGCTATAGGCTATATAACATCACGCTGTGACTAATAGGAGCCGAGCAGCAATGAAAAATGTTGCAAAAACGGGAAAATATATTCCTTTTGAGAGCTTGTTTTGCGTGCGCTGCGTATACTGTTAAAGTTACGCAACAATCATGTATGACGGATTTGTTCCTCTTAAAAAGTTATAAAACAAGTCCGCGATAGCATATATCTATCTTTTTCGGTTAGCTCACCTTAACCTGCCTCTGCCTTTTTAATGGTAATGAAATTTGTCCTAAAACAATACATTATATGCGAAGGGGTTTTTATAAACTTGGTATTTATTGTATACTTTTTCTCCCGAAAATGACCTCCACGCGGGCGAAGCCTCGAGCAGCAGCGAGTAGTACATAAAAGACGTGATTACTTTCATTCATATTGCAACTTATTTTACTGAACGTTAAAAATGAGTAATAATTGACATTGTTATCATTATAATTTGTAATAATATAGGTACATATAAATAATACACCAAAAGTCACACACATATTTCTGACCCCACACTACGTCAAACCTATATCGTGGGTATC
The DNA here is from genome assembly GCA_905220505.1 of Laothoe populi. Classification (NCBI taxonomy): domain Eukaryota; kingdom Metazoa; phylum Arthropoda; class Insecta; order Lepidoptera; family Sphingidae; genus Laothoe; species Laothoe populi. The sequence continues at coordinate 17,958,449 of HG992153.1, read as the reverse complement.
GAGAACTACGAGGGAATATGGTCCCACAACATCCAGACCCGAAACAAACATTAGTCTGTAACGATAACATTCGGTAACTTTGTTCCGAGAATCGAGCCCACTGCCTCCCGTTTGAGGCTGAGGCTGTCATATAGGTTTTAATTTTAATAAAATAACATAATAGTTGAGGGTTTTTAAAAAATAAAAATTTATGGTATTTTACGTTCTATTTAATCTGATTTATTTGACATTTGCTCATTTCACTGTTTCAAATAATGAACATCCTTTATATGAGCGCCTATCGCTACTCGTTGGGGGGGGAGCCCCCGCGCACGCCGCCGCCACCCGTCGCATCTCACCCCCTCAATCATACCTCAGCCCAGAGCCGACAAAACCTTAAAACTTTGACTCGTTCAATTTGCATTACTTATACATCGTGGAATATGGTGAGATACGCTTCGATTGACGCCGTTAGTAGAATCAACTTTGAAATTCCATTTTTTTTTAGTGAAAAAGTGGTAGGGGGAACCTTATAGGTTCATGTCTTCAACATGCTATACTTTGTCCAAAGCATGCCTATGAAATTCTATAATGATTTACAAGCGTATAAACAAAAATAGTTACTACTTCATGGACGCTGTTTCAGAAAACCAGTAATTCCAAAGTTTTAAGTTTTCACTTCTGTCAGCAGTCTCCATGACTGGTTGATATTTTTATTTGTATTGACACATAAACTTATATTGTCATTTTTCCTTGGCCTTTGTCTTCTTTATTGCAAACCAGATAAATATTTTGACTTATTGCCAATATGGAAGTATTTACTTTGATCGATCATTTCGTATTGGCGTTAAGAAAAAATCCCAAAGTTACATTTAAGTCGAAATTACAGTACTCTTTGTGGCAGTCTTTTCTAGTCATAAGCGTTTGAAGTCTTTGTAATTATTGTTTTTTTTTTACAGAGACAATGCGAGAACTGGTCGAAAAACAAATCAAGGATACAAACATGATAGCGCTAATTTTATTATACAAGGTGTAACAATATTTACTTTAAATTTGAAAAATAGTTACACCTTGTATAATTTATAGTTTAATATTCTGACATATGATGTACTGACTACAGCGTTTTGTTACACCTTGTATATTCTGTAACTGTCAAATATTATATTTTCCCAATAACCAACACGGATTCCAAACAGCGTATCTCATCCTGACCAAATCAAATGCACAAATATAAAACAACTAACATCTGGTGTGACGGCACATGTCTTATTTTGTCCAGTCTATAGATCTTTTTTGTCTTCAGTCTGTCCGCTTGTGGAAGTGTCCGTTTCCTCTGGCTCCTCATCAGAGTAATTCCTGGGCTCTTCCCCGGGTCGCAGCAGCCGACCTACCACTTCGTATTGCTCTGGAAAATTTGAAATATTTTTGTCGAGTGACTGCTTGCAAACATTGTTAATACATTATATAAGAAAAACTTTATCCTGGTAGGGCAAAGTGACCGCACTGCACCTGATAGTAAGCGCAGTGCTGTCCAGATAGAGTATCGAGTAGTAAGAGACGATCTATCCCCCGCTGCTGAACACAATCATGCCGGCCTGCTTCTTCACACTACGCCATGGGCAAGAAGGTGAAGAAGCGGTCGAGAGTATAGTGTCAGAAGGCCGCAAAACGGCCAAACATAGTACCCCAACTCTAGACCCCGACAAAAGCCGGACGTACACTGATTGATCCCGGAACGCGACACACTTGCGTGTACCACTATGGCGAGTGTTACACCCTGTGTACGGTTGTCGCTATCCGGGTGAATATGCACCAGCAAAATACCATATTTTAAAATAATTTGAAACACCATTTTTTAAAATAATTTTCCATATGGGAATCGAATCTTGAAATGTATTTACAACTAATGTTAGCTGTGGAAGAGATCAAATGGTCATCAATTTCGTGTGGGAAATAACATTATGAGAAGCGTCCTTCTATAAAATTCGGTAAATGTTTGATTTATGTCTAACTGTTATGGCCTCGAAATTCTTCGTAGTTATAGAAAGACACCTAAGATGCGTGGAATCAGATTTCAATATTTGACATTGATTCTATTAATATTTTTGGAAGGTTTTATACATACATACGGTGTTATTAATAAACATGGAGTAACGTGAGATTAAAGTTACGCCGAGGATTAAACTAGTATTAGTCAAAACTTGTATTAATAAACTCGAAGTAACCAAGAATTAGCTTACGCCGAGACTACGCCAAGGATTAAATTTACTCCAACCAATATGTAGGTTTAAGGATGGTTTAGCAATACTGTAATCTGTATCACATCGACATAACGTTTTTATATCAATGTACATCCGACATACCCACAATTTTAGAAATATCGTCGTGCAATAAACAAGTATTTTGTGTTTTTATTAACCGACTTCAAAAAAAAGGAGGAGGTTCTAATTTCGACGCGTATTTATTTTTATTACCTCAGAACTCCATTATTTATTGGCCGATTTGGAAAATTCTTCTTTTATTACAGAGAATATGCTTCCAGATTGGTCCCATAGCATTTTTATCAAAACAGGTTGAGTAGTTTGGTTTTAAAACCAAAATAACTTTAAAAAATATGTTGTCGGAATATACGAAACTGAGAATTTTGCTTTTCTGTGACTTAGTGATGTTTTCTTTTGGTACTCTATCCAACGAACCTATTTTATATTTGTACCACTAAAATGCAAAAAATGAATTGTGACCAAAGAGCATTATAATACTACTGAAAATTATGACTTTTTAAATAAAAATAAAACCCGCCTTCAAACAACTAAAAAGCAATAAATATTGGTTACATTTACATCAATTATTTGGAGTCAGTGCCAGCCAAAACATGGAAAAACCAGAATTATCAGGCGTACAAAAAAATATAAAATAGATCCATACTTGGTTTTTATGAATCTAAAAGTAAAGAAAACAACACCAGAACCGACTCCAAAAAAAATTGATATAAATTTTATGTAATTAAGTGACGTAAATGTAACCCAATTATTTATTGATTATTAGTTGTGTTATTAAAAAGCAGCGATAGCCTAGTTGGTTGCGGTACGGACTGTCAAGACGAAAGTCGTAGGTTCGAAACCCAAGTGGCATACACCTCTGACTTTTCTAAAGTTATGTGTGTATTAAAATGTTAATTATCGCTTGCTTTAACGGTGAAGGAAAATATCGTGAGGAAACCTGCATATCTGAGAGTTTTTCGAAGGTATGAGAAGTCTGCCAACCCGCATTAGGCCAGCGTGGTGGACTAAAGCCTAGCCCCTCTCATTAGTAGAGGAGGCCCGTGCCCAGCAGTGGGACAATGTTTAATACAGGGCTAGTATTATTATTATTAGTTGTGTCTGGGTTTTTTTAAGGTGGTTTATTTTTATTTAAAAAGTAATCTTTTTCTTTCTTACTGTTTTGAGTGTAAATAAAAAAATTAATACATAATTTTTTTTATTAGAAATTCATATTACATAAGGTAAATAAATTCTACATGGTGCCTAACTAAGTGCGCTCTTCACACCCTTTTTTAAACTCAAAAATTGCTCTTCCGATAATTGCGCTTTTAAATATTTCTTTGTGAATTTTTATTAAATGTTCCTCTTCAGCCGTAATCCGTAATTGTCCGTAATTGCTCTTCATCCTTCAACATTTTACCATGGCTTATCATATTATTGACATAGCCACCACGGTCCTGTAAAAATAACAACCAGTTACATCACAGTTGGTTAATAAAACATGTTAACAAAGTTTAACTTACTTTGTTAACATGTGCAAAAAAAATCATTAGGGAGTTAGGTTGGCTAGGGGGAGCTGGTAAGGGGAATGCAAAATACACCCTAAGCGGGACATCAGTGCAGGACTCATCGCCCCCATCTCAAATAACAGCATTATAATAGTACCTCTCTGCAGTGATTTGGTTGATACCAACAGGTCTTCCTTATGATGTCACATCAGAAACACATAGGTGTTGAATCATACCATGCCCGCATATATTACAAACACATGGGTTTTCCTATATGTCCCATTAATCTAGCAAAAGTAGTAGTTACATTACCTTTCTGGACTTCAAACAGTTCTCTGCTATATTCTTTATCTTAATTTTTCTTCTGGGTATCTACAAAAGTTATAAATTAAGTCTATAACAAAGTTTATATTGTGTGTCCATATGTTTTTTTTGTGTGGCCATGATGGATCATCTTCAGAGACCTGTAAGACATTAAAATTTAGGTAAACCACTTAGTATGTATGTGCATAATAAATGAATGTATACTCAATAATTATATTCCTATCTGCTCACCACTACTGGAGTCAATTTTTGAATGTCTACTTTTTCATCAACATTTTCAATAGTTTCAATGAATATATTCTAGAAAAAAATAAAATGTATATTTAATAATTATTCCAGAGATAATTATAATGCTTTCTGCTTTAATAATACTGATTGATACTTACAGCTACATCCTGTTTATCTACATTAAGACTAGTGATTATCAACGGTTTGGAATCCTGAAAAAGAAGATAGTATTATGTATGGCAGACACTAAATAACTATCATTCTTTATCATTATGCGATCTGGCTAAATCAACTGTGACCTGTTCTATAACAACCATAAATGTCTCGCTAGTAGTCACTGGTTCAACTTTATTCTTATTAATGTTGTAAATCCAGGAATTTATTTTCGATTATTGAAGCATATTTAATAAGAACTGGACGAAATAATTGCTGAAACATAAGGTATACAGGTCAATAAATACCAAGGATATCATTCTCTGTTAAATGAACTTGTAACAACCATGCAATAAAATGTTTTTATACATTATTTACCTTTTCGTCTTCATCCCAGTTAATGGAACGAATACTTTTTGAGTTGGTTTCCGTCGAAATTTATTGTAATTTTCTGCTGATAACAACACGCATTTACACAAACTAGAGATCGAAACACAGAACATCCAATTTGATAAACATAGTTTTGTTGATAAATCGCCGGCCAAAATATTGTGTCACTGTCATTAATGTCATCATCGGGGATTGAGTTCATTCATTGACTCACTCTTTTTTACTTTTAATTGATGTGGGTTGCCATAATGCACACCTTAATCCCGGTGTAGCGAATGTATTGCTATTCCGAGGTTACTCCAAGTTTATTAATAACAATGCAATTACGAAGTTAATACGACGTTACTCTGGGAATAACTAGTCTAAGAGTAACTCCAGATTAAGGTTGGAATAAGCATTTTTTATTAATAAGACTGATAGTGTATATAACACTCACGCCTGTAATCCCCGAAAGGGTAGGCAGATGTGTAACTAGTACACCCACATTTCGACGAGTTATTATTACTGTCCCATGATGTGATGGGGGGCGAGCCTATTATTATACCGGACACAATTCCATACGCAATTACAACTACGCCACCGAGGCAGACATTCAAATATTTTAATGGACATTAATAGCACTAATTTGTTTAGAATAATTTAAAACCTGGTTAGTCAGGATGTATGCAGTATTTAGTCATAACGATTTCTTGTAGGCCAAATTTTAATCTCTATCTTTATATATATAATTCTACTGTACGTGTGTATGTCACTGAACTCCTCCTAACTTCGGCTGGACTGATTTGAATGAATTTTTTGTATGCGTTTGGGTGGCGTCCTGCATGGTTTAGATTCACAAATCAGCCCGGCAGATGGCGCTGCTGTCTGTGTGGCGCTGCTTTTACGGGCAGGGCGACGTCTGCCGGGCCCGCTAGTTTAATATAAATTTATATCCTCCTAACTATTTAAAACTGCAAATCTGTATATTCGAGTGATTACTAGACTGATTATAATGTTTTTTGTGTTTACAAGCTTATGATTAGACTCGAAATTTGTTATAATTTTTAATTAACTACGATTAAAAGGCTGGAAATGTTCCAATAAACTTATTCACACAAGTGCAAAAAATATTAACTCATAAACATTCAAAACAGCGTTAAGCAATCATAGCTCCTCTTTTGCTAAGTAAAGTAATTTTAAGTATTTTTACATTTTCACATGAATCGTGAATTACAAACACTCATTGTTCTGTAAATTGTAATTGTATTACAAACAGCCACGTGGTGAGATTTAAATATCGTAGTGACATTGTAAAATCGAAAATTTTATATAACATTTTGGTTTATTACAGAATACAAAGTTTGTTCCTCGACCATTGCATGTTTTAAAACACAATAAAATGTATCCGAAAAAATGGAGCTTCTTTACATAAAAAATAATTCTTGATAATTGATATAAAATGATTTTAAATACCAAATAGTAAAAATTACTAATTAGATTAAGATATAACTGATTAGATTTAGTTAAGTGGTGATTACGTTTAATTGAAATCCTGAAAAAATTAATTAAAAACATATCCCAAAAAAGAATAACAAAATGGTTACGACTTAAAAGTATATGGCAATCTATATTTACATTGATTAGAGTTTTTTTAATTATTTTGCCAAAATAAGACTCAACAACTCTTTAACTATTTAGAAAATAAAAATATCCGATAGCGCATTAATGTTAATTATTGGCCTCAAAAATTATGTCAAACACAGAAAAATACCCATAGATTTAGTATATATAAAAATACCATAGTTTAAGTATGTCCAGCCAGTTTATTATAAGAATACAGCATAAATTTATGAGTATGGTAACCATAATACTGCCAGAGATTAAAAACTTGCTCTATTTGTTTATAATTATAAACCTTTGATTAAAATCGAACATGGTCGATAACAACTATTCGTTATGAAGAATTTCCTGTGAAACAAATCATTTGTAATAATTGTCCATAATTGGCAACAGGGCCATGCTAATTTAAAAGAATAGATCATTCTAAAGCAGCATCGTTGTCCGAATTATAACTCGATTTATTATGATTCGACATGCACCGCGATTTTAGATTTTTGTTCAATAAAATTAAAATTGGAAATAAATTCCATTAAGAATTTTATAGCAAGGTATAATGACGAACGGAAATAAATGGCAGCTGAGAAGTCCGCATTCCACATACAGGCGCTAGATACCTGATGTAGAAATTATAATAACAATATTAGCCCTGTTTTACAGCACTGCTCGGCACAGCCCTGCCAGTCTACTCTCTAACACAATTCTGATCGATCGGTATTGGATTTGTGAGATTTCGTATTCTGAGTGCGACCCTAGCGCCATATTATTTCAATATTGCATAACCATTCATATGATAATCTTGGAATTACTGCATATTAATGGATACACAATATAGAAATAATATTGTGTTCAGGAGAACGAAATCTGTCAAATCCAATACCGATCGATCGGAATTGTGTTACAGAGTAGACCGGCAGCTCTACTAATGACAGGAGTTAAGTCTTAGTCCGTCAGCTAGCCTAATGCGGGTTGGTAGACTTCACATGCTTTTATAGACTAGCTGTAAAGTTATGTCTCGCTACTAGATACTCTAACTGGACGACTCTGCACTTACCGTCAAGTGCCAGGATAAAAAATTATGATAAACTTGTGTTATAAATAAGAGATTTATAATGTTTGTTATAAGGTCCACTTGATATACCTGTAACAATGCTACAGGTATTAAAAGAGAACAAAATTATTTTGTAGCTATCAGTACAATTTTGAAGACTCAGACATAAAAATATATATAATTATGATATACATCGATTTTAAAATCTCCGAAATGTTTATGTTCAACAAAAACGATGAGAGTAAATTTTTTCAATTGCTAAAACATATGTTTCTAAAGCTTTCAATGCGTAATATTCGCGTAAACATAAAAAAGCCACAGACATAAACAGTTCAGCTAAAAAAATATTTATCTGTTTTAATATTTATTCACCTTAGTTAATAGTCCAATACAAACTAAGGACAGCCCACTGAATATTATTAACATGAGATTATCATATATCAGTGTATCAATGGTGGGTACCTGATAAGAATATATTTCTGGCTTTACGCTCTGCAGTGATAAACATTATTTTCATATTATTGCTTATCTTCCTGTTTGCATTGAACCGCAACTGTATTTGCATACAAAACATCAATACATATATACTCACGCCTGTAATTCCCGAAGGGGTAGGCATAGGTGTAACCAGTACACCTACTTATCGCCAAATTTATTACGAATAATTTGATACGGGGCAAGCCTATCACCATACTGGGCTCAATTCCAAACTCAGGGCTGATACTGAGTTAGAAAAACACAATTTTACACAAACACGAGACCTCAGCACAATGCATGTGCAATCGCAATTGAGGCAGTCAAAACATAAATATTTTATTTAAAAATGATATGTTATTGAGAATAACAATTATTTATCCTAAAAAAGGTTTAAATGCTCACAAAGAGGACCAATTACTATCACCTTCTAAAATACAAGTTCATGATATTGCATAGTACAATAACCAAGTGCTTTTTTTACACCCAGGTACAACACAAGGACACACAACTCATTAGAATACATGAATAAACTAGTATAGCTGCTATATTACCTCTCATCTGTACCTCCCACTCTTTTACTGATTCCATTTCCATCGCATTGAGATCACTAAGGTCATCATAATCTTTGTCTGATGATGTAACTGAGAATGTTGCTAGACCTCTTGTTGCGTCTCTGCCACCAAATGGTGCATATGGACCACCTGAAAATGAAACAAATTGTATAATGTTTTGTTTTCTTTTGCTTGTTTAGTTTTTAAGAGAAAAAGATAATGTAAATATTTTTGAATTTGGAATTTTAGAATAATACTGAAGAGAGGGCAGTGCGCTTATCAGATTCAGTGTGGTCACTTTGCCATGCCAGGATAAGAAAAACGGTAGATTTAATTATCCTGAATTTTTTTACAAAATATTTATAATTAATTGTGATATATTTTTTACTATACAATTTTATATTAAAGAGATTAGGGAAAGTGTAAAAGATACACTTCTGCTAATATTTTAGAAGTATTTTTTGGAGGATAATATTCTAAATAAACTATTTAATTTACTATATTCATATCAACAAATTCGATTAATTTTTACACCCAGATACCTAATGTATTTATCATGATTACTATGCTTACTAATACTAGTCTCTTTCCATAAACAAGGCATAGACCGAAGTGTTACTAATAAAAAGACATACTTATGAATAAAATATACAATGGCATACAGCTGCAACACAGAATGCAGTGGGAATGAATAATTAAATGAGTCACTAGCGTCAACTCTATTTATAAACAGCGACGCAACTGCACTTACCAGGACCGTAAAAGCGGCGTCCTGGTGTTGCATCGAATATCCATCCATTGACAGCGAGCAACACTCGGCCGTCTGGCTGCCTACCGTCGTAATGCCGAAGTTCCGCCACGGTCATGTCCTTACGTATCTTCGGTAAACACAACACCGGCTGATCAACCGGCACGACCGCCTTAATGATCTTCTTCTTTATTATTAATTTATATACTAACACACCGATAATCAAAGTCACTATCAAATTTATTGGACTAGATACAAATGTTACAATCACGTTTATGACACTGAAACTATCGGAACTCTCTACGTCGGGTGTTATCGTCTCGGGTGCTGAAGCCATGTTTACGTAGTACGTTAAGCCTGTATCACAGGAGTTTTGTTATTGTATAAATGTTAGAAAAGTATCGCCATTCGCCGATGAAAAATACCTACTAATGTCACTGACGTCAGTCGTCAGCGCCCAGCGGTGTTGCCTTTTTTATTCTTTTGTCCCTTATAATTGGAAGGCAAAGGGTTCTAGCCCATACAGCTCGTCAATCGTGTAAACATATGATTGGTTTTTTTATAGTAAGGCCTAAGCCAAGTCTTCATACTATTCTTTCAATACATGTTTTTTTCAGGTAGGCCTAAGCCAAGTCTTCATTCTATTCTTTCAATACATGTTTTTTTTTCAGGTAGGCCTAAGCCAAGTCTTCATTCTATTCTTTCAATAAATTGTTATTTTTCCAGTAGATCTAAGCCAAGTCTTCATAATATTTTGTTTGTCCAATTTTTACTCAGTAATTCTCCGGACGAAGCCACGTCCCTTCTAATCACAAATAAAAAGTTACATCACATTCCCGCCTTTCTCCATTTTTTAAGTGAAACTTCTTTAGAATCGTTGTGATTTGAAACTCGATGAAACGAAAAAGCGACAGTAAAAAGAGATAAACACATAAATCTATAGGACTAAGCCTAAGAGAAAATGAGAGCCTACGAGAGAGTGGGATCGAGTAAGATCGAGTGGTGTCGAGTAAGATCGAGTGGGATCGTTTGGGATCGATTGGGGTCGGGTGGGATGTGCCTGCTACAAAGCTTACTCGTAGGTAACTTTTCTAAAGTTTCACCTCTACCGTGTGTGAATTGCACACACACTTTTTTTATATATGTAGGTTTCTTAAATGTTTCTGTTTTCTTAAAAAAACTCTTTTTAGGTTATCAAAATTTGCTGTAGACACATTTCACTGGTTTATATTAAACTCGTTTTACGTTTATAAACGACGGAAAGCACGGAAACGTCTTTTCTCATACAGACGTTCCCGCGCTATCCCAATCATCTCTCGCGTTGTTGCCTGTTTTGAGCTCAACCAAACCGTCAATCTATATGTACAACGTAGCCAAAGAGTATAAAGTAGCCTACATTTGTCATTTTTCCCTGGACTGTTAGACCGAGATAAATGTGAGGTTATTTACAAAATAACCTGTATGTACAATTATTGTATACTAGGCTTCAATACCAATAACCTAGCATATAAATATCTAGGCATTTAATTTGGCCGGTCATTTTACGTTTAGGGTAAAATGTCCAGATATACCTTTTTTAATAGCTAATCATAGCTTTTAAAGCCGGATATATGCCCACACCCCGCGCGAACCGCGCTCGCCCAGCAGCCAGACAAAAGCCTAACAGCCGTAACAAAAGCCGGACAGGCCGGACGAGAAAATAATTGGCTGGACACATCCGTAAAAAGCCTAACATGTCCTGCTAAAGCAATCCTAATCCCAATACTTTGATCTAATTTCTTGAACATTCCTTCTCACATTATAAGCCCTATGCTATTAGTGCTAGTAGCCCTTTTAATGACTAGTTCTTACCTAAAATGTCAATCGCAGTCCTAGACGAGACACCAAATCATATCACCTAGAAGAGCTAAGGCAAATTGATTATGAAATGAAACACAAAACAACTGTTACTTTAGAACCAAAGTCGGCAATCTTTCACTATCAAACAATCAGAAATTTCTGTCAAGTCAACAATCCTATTTCTCATGAAGTCGTTGACCAATCAGAAATGACAAACTTGGCAGTATAATAGCAAAGGTGACCATCTTATCTTAGTTGGGTTCAAACTCAGCAATCTAGAAAATTTTATAAGATTTTTTCAAGGTTAAGCTTAATTTTTATCATTTTTGTTGTCATTGTTAAATTAAATATCTCCTCAGATTAAAATAAAATATTCAGTAAAATTATCTTTCGGCTTAAACGAAGGTCATCAGTTTTTTTTATTTTACAAAAAATACACTACTTGGCCCACTTTGGTTCTATACGACTCATATTACGACAAAACTTATGATTGACTCAAATTATTGTCAAATGTCATTTCACTAAACAAGACTAGGCGGTATGGTCGAAAGACCGTATCATGTGTTTTAGAGGAAAAAAAATTGTAAAATGTCAATTCTCAATAAATTGTCATAAAAAAGTTGTTGATGCGGCAATTTTGTAGTGTATACTTGTTATAAGATTGTAATTTTATTATTCGTTTAGTATTTTGTTTGAATAAGAATACTGTATCAATAAAAGCTGGAATAGCGTAATATTCTCTGTAATTTTAAAAAGTTTAAAGTATAAATACTCGAAAATGAAGAACCATGGTTCAGATCTGTGTTCAAGATATATCAAAATATTTATCGTCGTTTCATGTTACTGGTAAATTACCTTATCATTTAATTAACCTAAATCAATAATCACCTACGAACTAGCCTAATGTACTTGATAAGGCTCTCCTATTTAGCAATTTTTAGACTTCACTTCCCAAACATGATACATTTTATATTTATGCCTGATCATTTATTTTAGTGTATTTAACAAATTGACCTAAAATAAGTATATTTTCAGTGTTTTTTTTATATCATTTCATCATCATACACTATGAATTATTGCTATAAAATAAATAAAAATGAAGCAGTTTTTATATAGATAATAATAATAATAATTCTGGACAGGCTCATCACTGGTGCCTGTCTATCTCTAGCCCAAACTGATTATACCCACAGGCATAACCAAATAGCTCATATTGTTCACCAAAAGTTGGCCATTAAACATAAACTGATTCAATCAAAACCAATACCATACTATCAATATGACCTAAAACTGGTGCTGGAGAACCAGAGCCCCAAGATATACTTTGATAGAGCCATTTTAATGGACCGAATGATACACTACAATAGACCTGACATTACCATTATAGATAAATTAAATAAACTAACCTACTTAATTAATATAGCTGTCCCGAACTCACACAATTTACAGAAAACAATTACTGAGAAAATTCATAATTACACAGAACTAAAGGAAGAAATCATCAGGCTTTGGAACATGAATAAAGTATATATTGTGCCTTTGGTACTTTCCAGCACCAGAGTTATCACGAAGCACCTACATCATTTTCTACATCAAATTGATTTACACAGCAACCATATATGACCATGCAAAAAGCCGCCATATTAAATACATGTCGAATTGTTCGAACGTTTCTGCAGGACGATTCACTAAGCGCAAATAACCCCCACTATGAATTCCACTTGGCCTAGTCCTGTGGCTTTCATACACACCAAAACATTTCTAGTATCGAGAAAGAAAAACCTTTTAACAACATAATAATAATACTAGTCCTGTATTAAACATTGTCCCACTACTGGGCATGGGCCTTCTCTACTAATGAGAGGGGTTAGGCCTTAGTCCACCACGCTGGCCAAATGCGGGTTGGTACACTTCACATACCTTCGAATTTCTAATGAGAATTCTCAGGTATGCAGGTTTCCTCATGATGTTTTCCTTCACCAATAAAGCAAGCGATAATTAACAAGTAATACACACATCACTTTTAGAAAAGTCAGAGGTGTGTGCCACTTGGGTTTCGAACATAAGACTTTCGTCTTGACAGTCTGTACAGCAACCAACTAGGCTATTTATATAGATACTTAAATAAAAATTAGCCATTACGTTTCATCTTCCACGTCAGATCTATCATGAATGAAGAGTATGAAGGTATCCACTGTGATACAAGTAAGATGACAATACTTTATAAAATAAAAGTTTATTTCTTTTTCTTCATAAATAAATACAATAGGGTAGTTGACTCGATTTTTTTTATTTATTTAATCAACAACTTACATTACCTAAAACCTATTATCGAAAGAATTTTATGAATCCGAACAAAAATAAGTTAATTAGACAACACTCAAATCTGCTGGAAGGGGTAATTGTCAAATAACAGTACAAGGATGCATATCTGATACCGTGACGTCACGGTACTACGAATCACCTGTACTGTACCGTTGTGCGAGGGAGATAGCGATATGTTCCCAATACGCCATCGTTTTCGATTATGCCTGTGAGTATTTGCTCATACCAATATTTAAAATAAATATTGTGACCTCATTTTTCAAGCAATTTGGATTCTGTTTTCGCAAAAGAGTTTCTTTTGCGTATTATATTCTATTGCATAGAGAATAATGTACTGTATTAGACACAGGAAACAACCCTATTGCACATTGCCTTAGACCCCCCAACCCCATGTCACATCTTGTCTCAGTAAGTACGCCCCCTCCCCCCTATTTTAAACAGCCTCTAGTATAACAAATTCAAAATTCTGGTCTTTTGCTTTATACAGCAACAAAGCAATGGCCTCATATGATATTTTACATAGAGAACATTTCACAAGCAAAAGCTTTATATAATAAAGTACAAAAAAAAATACATATAAGTAAATTATTGACACTGAGACTGTATTGTTTTAATCGTATTGTATGTGTGTAATAATAAAGTGACCACTGACAATGGATATTTCCTTTCAGGATTGTATCAATGGCAACTGTGTTTGTAAATAAGTCTCTCTTGAGCAGTCAGACTGTTGCTCTTGAAGCACCTTTATTCATCACTTGGTTCCAATGTATTGTCTCCTTCGCAATATGCTTCAGCCTGAGTAGATCTGGTGGGATACCAAAAGTCGTCACTTTTCCAACAGGAACACCTTGGAATGTTGATGTTGCAAGGAAGGTAATAACTAGGGGTGATATGGTCTTGTGAAGACAAAAACCCTAAGAAAGTAGAATATAAGTGGGACCGGTTCTTAGCCTGTGCATTGTAGCAACTTCATGAATGGCCCAATTTTTTTCCAGCAATAAAACAAGTTGGTCACATGATATGTGGCTATTGTCCATGACAATATAGAGTGCTAAGAGTTGACAATATTTAAGGAAATATTTTCATAATAACAGATACATATTTATACCATAAATACTTATGGCAATGGAGTGTTCAAAGCCGAATTCGTATTTTAATTACAACATAGTATTGATTATTTCTTATTGGATACCTTTAATATTGTTTATATACAAGTATATTTTTATGAAGAAATCTTATGATACATGCTTAACTTAGTGACTGAAGTTTTGGAAAAACAAAATTATTCTCTGTTACACTAGGATAAATACAGTAAATTTAAGACCATGAAATAAATTTTGCAAATAGAGAACTACATTTCTATTTAATTATAATAATTTGTTGGCTACTATGTAAAAGTTTATACAATTTTATTTTTAGGTGGTGCCTCTATCTATCATGTTCACACTTATGATTGCAACAAATAACCTATGTTTAAAATATGTAGGTGTGCCATTCTATTATATAGGGAGATCTTTGACTACAGTATTTAATGTGATGTTCAGCTATGTGCTATTAGGCCAGACAACATCCTACAGATGCATACTTTGCTGTGGATTTATTATATTTGGATTTTACCTTGGTGTTGATCAAGAGAGTTTATTAGGTAAGTTTATATTAGTATTAGTAGCAAAATAATACTCACTCACTTATAACAACTCTGAAAGTACTTACCTTAGTATATCATAGCCAGCCATAGGCCACAAGTTGAAATCGGACTGTCTCAATTAATTAATTTATAAATAAATTTTTAATTTAATTATTAGTATTTTTATTTTATAAAGTTAATATGGACAGTAGTGTCTAAAAGAAATCATTTATTATTCTTATTATTACATTGTCGCTCTATTTACAGTAAAAATATAATTTGTGCTTTCCACAAATGGTTTATCACTTCATATTTCGAATCCTTTTCTTTGCTTTGCTTTACTAAAAATGCTAAATAACCAACTGGAAAAGTGTGCTTCTTTAAATAAAAAAAACTATAAAGCAAAAATAAAACTTCTCATATAATTTTTTTTTTATATTTTTTCAGGATCATTTTCATTGATTGGAACAATATATGGTGTCATTGGTTCCTTAATGTTATCACTATATTCTATTTTTACAAAAAAAGTACTGCCAAGTGTAAACCAAGAAGTGTGTTTATTGTCATACTACAACAATGCTTATTCCGTCATCCTATTTCTTCCGTTAATCATTCTTAATGGAGAATTGACTGTGTTGTGGAATTACAGCAATTTTGATAGCACTTATTTCTGGTTCCAAATGGTTATTGGCGGAATTTGTGGTTTTGCCATTGGATATGTGACATCTCTTCAAATAAAGGTTTGTTTTAATATTTTATTATTAAAATTAAAACTTTTTATATTTGATTGCTACACTTACACAAAAAAATATTTTTTTATTACCCAATAAAAAATCTTTTTAGGTTACGTCTCCACTCACACATAACATATCCGGTACAGCGAAAGCGTGTGCCCAAACAGTAATAGCGACCCAGTGGTATAATGAAACTAAAAACTCCCTTTGGTGGACATCTAATATCATTGTTCTAGCCAGTTCAGCGCTTTATGCAAGGTTTAAACAGGTTGAAATGGAAGAAAATTCGAGGAAACCACTGCCTGAAGAAAAACAAAGTTTAGTGTGATAGTTCCTTAAAGGGTATAGTGACATTATAATGTTAAGATTTTTTGTACTTTGTAAAGTATTGTTTATGTGGGGAGACTAATTTTTATTTATGTAAATGTATGCTGTGGCATTTTAATACGCTGAACATGCGAAGGTTCGGCTGAGATTAATTATATTTTGTAACAAAAATGCCAATTAAAAGAATCACTTCGGTTAGGCTAATTATTGATTTAAAACAACAGGCATTTTTTTAATCTGTAGCCATATAAGACTTACTGCCAGTGCATGTGAACGTGAATATAATATTATTATATTTACATAACTGTAAAGTTAAGTATTTTTTAATGCATTTATTTTCCAATTTGATATCTGTCACAAATAGGAATATAAAGTATTGTGCAATATATATTTATTATATATTTTATTTATTAAGTTTTCATTTGTAGACTGTGCAACACACTTGCTTTGTTTTAGTGTATCGTAACATAACCAGCGTATTGTGAGCCTCAATTGAAATCCAGTATTGTAGCGGTTGCAAACTGTTGAAGGATCATTAATAAATACTAAAATAATTCTATGTCTTGGTATATTGTATTTTGACAGCAAGTTAAGTATCTTACGCCCAAACGCTACTCAACTGTCCGACCGTCTAGCGGGTACTTATTTTGTAACACGCCAATTATGACAAATAAGAGGATCTCAAATGTTTAACACGATCTTAAATACTTGAGTTGAATTTGATTATTCGGGCGTTAATGTATGAAAGTAATTATTAGATAAAATTACTATACAGTACAATACAACAACTCTTTATTGTATAACCATTAAAGATAATAACATAGCATACATAATAAAGACTTAATTACTAAATGGTCCTACAATGGGCGGTCTTATCGCTAAAAGCGATCTCTACCAGACAACCTTTGTATGGACAGAAATTGAAGTAGAAGAAGTAGACGGTGGTGTACAATAAAGAGAGACTTATACTTTACTGTAAAACATTAATAGCTTTGTCAGTAAATTAATACGCTAATGGCAGCGTAACACAATATGTGTTTTACTGCGCATCGTATATACGCAAGTTACACAATATGTGTGTTTAGAAAAAATATTGTGAAACACGCTAGATGCGTAAAGAAATGTGTACGTGTACCTAGTGCAGTGCTCATAATTTTTACGCGCACTTCACTGCTCTCAAACAAGCGGTCATTTTGGCTAATCTAATAAAATATTTGTTGTAAGTTTTATTAAAAAGGAGTAAGCCTGGTGGCTGACGTGATAGCAATATTCTCGTGGTTATATTATTGTTTACATTTATTGCATTGCTCAGATCGATTTTCTAAAACATATCATTTTAGAACACTATTGAATTGTATAGTATTGATTAACCAAAGACAAAATTGAGATGTACCTACTAAAAAAGCAAAATGTTGGCTATAGGGTAGAGTGTATTTTTTTGACGCAATAATAATCTGTATGAGACCAATTATGTATTCTTAGCAAATGAGTGTATATTATTTTTTTAAATCAAAATGTTAATAACTTGGATCTACGCGTGATCGTAACAGTTTAGATAGATAACGTTTTATGTATTCGTACTTATTCGATACTAAGTTATTGGATTCCTCCGGATCTGTTGTGTGGTCGTACAGTTCCGAGCCATATAATTTGTTCCAGTTTATTATGTATGTGTTATTAAACATCACCCATTCTGTGTATCTGTATCTTTTTGTTCTTATACTGTAGCCCATTATTTTTATATCTTTCAAGCGGGGTTTGTCGGTATTTTTTTGAGGATAGACTCCTGGTCTAGGGTACTGACTGATTGCAAATTCATTGCCTGTATTTGCTTTCGTCAATGGAACCAAACTTTTACCTTCAAAACACAATACTGTTTTATCTTTATTGGCACATTTCGGTACGTTTATTGATATTCCAGAAAGTTCTACGATAGTAGGAAATATGTCAATAAGTTCAACCGGCACGTTTACTTTACTATGTTTTAGACCAGGAGCTATGAATATCAGTGGAACTCGTAAAGCCACTTCAAAGTTGCTGTATTTTGCCCATAAACCATTTTCGCCTAGGGACCAACCTGAAATGTATACACATCCTGAATTCATTTTTATTGCGAAAATTAGACTTCTCAGTAAATTTAATATATCGCAAATCGAAGAGATAGAGAAAGACAAATACAATTAAAGAGATATTCCAATATAATTTTGATTTGGCTTAAATTGTTCAAATTTATTACATCGTCTCATAAGTTATACCAACCCGTTCCACTAATAGTCAAGTTTAATAATCAATCCCAATTCCCCTGACCCTATAGATCCCGAAAATAAAATAAAAACCTATTATTTAGGCGCGGTATTGAAACTATTTTTATTGCTTATTTGTGGCAATGATCTGTTATCTAGATTCAGATACCAGCAGCACCACAGAAACCCTGATCATGACTTTAAAGATTAGGGATTAGACTTAACAACCAAAGGAGATCCGCAGGTTTCCTATGTAAACTGGCATTTACAATAAAAAATGGTAGAAATATTTTTGTGTTATCGTTATATTTCTTCTAAATCTGATTGCATCGGTGTAGGATGAAATAAAAATGAGAAATAAAGTCTAAAAATACAAGTGATTTTTTGGTTATTAAGAATATCTTGTTCATGCAGTTCCAAATCTGCCGATCTCCTTTGATTATTGTTTCTTTTTATCTAATCACTTCCAATAATTAAATAAATCATACACCCAACAGACACTCCTCCTTCTTCCTAACACCACACTAGGTCAAACCTGTATCAAGAACTACGAGGGACTACGGTCGCACAACACCCAGACCCGAAAAAAAATATCTGTCTGTCACACAAACATTTGTCTCGCGAGGATTGGACCCGCCATCTCTCGTTTTACGGCTGGCTACTTGCACGCTGTGCAATGGAAGCTTTAAATAGTTTTTTTTAAATACATTTTTTGTTTTTTTTTTTTTATTTTATCCTGTCACGGCAAAGTGACCACACTGCACCTGATGGTAAGTGCAGTGCCGTCTAGTTAAAGTATCAAGTAGCGAGAGACAATCTATCCCTCGCTACTCAACACAATCATACAAATATATTATGAACCAGTGACCTCTACATGTTGCCTTCGTATTATGCAAATTGGTTTTACTAACATTAAGAATGTAGGAAACTCACCATGGTCGCTGGTCAGAACAACTACAGTTTTCCTCAACTCCACATGTTGCATAAAAGCACCGATCAGATCATCAACGTACATAGCGGACGCGTAGTAGCTTTGCCTTATTTTCAAAGTCCATTCCGCAGGCATCAGGCCCAGGGGAAAGGATATGTTCAGCGAGCTGATGTCATCTCTTCGACGGACATCTGTCCACGGATGCCAAGCTACCATAGGCATATGTTTCGGCATGTAAGCAACTTTAGGGGGTTTCACTTTGTCTATTGGTATTCTGTCTGGAGAGATATATATGTTTTTATTCTGGCACGGCAATGTGGCCACACTGCACCTGATGGTAAGCGCAGTGCCGTCCAATTAGAACTACTTAGATTAGAACAACTCTGTTGAAACGTCGGGAAATAAATTGGTTTTTATAACATTAAATATTGCGCGATTAAGACTCATTCTTAAATTTTATAATAGTGTCACAAAAGTGGAACTAATGAAACACTTTCAGGATTTTGTTTGTTGTAATTTTTTGGTACAATTTTGGGGACAGTCCACTTACACAAAAAATAAGGTTATGTTATACTAGCTTGGGGGACATTTAATTTTCTCTTGTGCAGTAACACTGGATTCTGGATACAAATGGATAATGTAGAACTTCGTTTATTAAAATATATTAATATAATTGTTGTTTAATCTCCTTTTAGGCAATGTATTTTTAAAGATTATTATCTCTTTATAAATAAATTAAAAAAACTTTTATCATAGAGATAATATAAAGATAAAAAACTACATGTATACACATTTAGATTTAACAGTATAGATTAATATACAATGAAAAGGAATGTGATAAAAAAGTGCTAAAACGCACCGAAAACGATTTATACTTTGTCAAACTGGAACTCGAACCCAGACACTCGTAAGTTCATTAGCATAAGTAACCACTAGACCAATTAGGTTATAACCGGTGATATTAGTTAAAAAATCACATACCTACCTAGGTATTCCTTTGGAAATTTCAATGGGATATGAGGTTTATGAAACCCAACAGCTAGTAAAAAGGGTGTGCTGCTGTTCCTCATCTTGAGAAAGTTCACAGCGTGGTCCAAACTTTGCAAATCCGGCAATGACTTTCCAGGTTGCTTCATCACTGTTACTGGACATATAAGGTTCCTTTGAAACTCTTTACCAGTCTTGTCTTTGCACACTGGCGAGTCTTTATATTTTTCAGTTGGCGGATGGTAAGGTAAATACGACCAACTGTAAGGGTAATCGTCGGTATAATTCGAACTTTGCCCAGGATGGAAGATTTTACCAATGGAGTAAGTGTCGTAGCCATTTTCCTTGAAAAACTGCGGTATGGTGGTAAAGTTGCCGACTGTATCACGCCAGTAAGAATTGAAATCGTATAATCGAATGGAGTCAGGACGCCGGCCAGTTAGCATTGAATTTCTGCTCGGAGCACAGAGGGCTTGCTGAAAGAATTTCTTGGAAAATAAATATTCTATTGTTTGTCTTTTTTGACCTAATGTATTAGACCTAGACGGTAGGCAGCGGCTTTGCTAACGGTATGCAGCGGCTTTGCTGTTCCCTGTGTAAGTCTATTATGGGCGGCGGTGACTACTTACCATCAGGTGGCCCGTCTGCTCGTCTGTCTATCGAGGCAATAAAAAAAACCTAGTATAAAGTGCCACGCTGTAAACAAAATTGTCACAAGTATAAGACCGGCATAACCTCGGTACTTCCCCTACCACTGTCACAGAAAGAAAACCAACGTGAAGTGTCAATTTGCTGTTATGCTTTAGTTTCTATATATCAATGACTTTAGTACACTGAGTGAAATATCCGTTGGCCCAATTCCCCTCTTTTCTCCACCCCCAATTATTTTGGGCTGGCTCTATGATTTTTAGGTGTTAAATTTTGTGTTCCTAATCATGGCCGACGGCGATCAGTTGCTAGCAAGGAATATAGTATCTACCTACTCTCTGATGAGAAGAGTGGTTGCTAGTTTGCCAGCCTCCGCTATTAAAGAGAAGTCAAATGCAGCGGTTATTAGTGACGAAGAAACAAATTATCAAAAAGACATCGATGCTAGAATTTAGTTTTATGCAAGTTTCCCCCTTTTGTTACAGATTGTCATAAACATTAGCAATTAAGTTAGGTAAGTAATTATATTTGAAACAAATTAAAATTAAATTAACCCGTAAAATTATACGATACTATAGTCCATCGTTTTTCTTTTTGACAAGGGGAAGCCGGAAAGAAGTGTTGTATGGAACCTTCGCCATAGCCTGTGAAATAATCTAGCTATAATATATCTTACCTGGGCGTAAGCATTTTTAAATGTAACGCCTGAGGAAGCCATATTTCTTAGATGAGGCAAATGTGCATTTTCATCCAGAAGATGGCGTAAGTCGTCAATAAAAATGAGTATTATGTTGTGTCTTGTGTTGATAGAATTTGTCTAAACATTTCCGATCAATACCTCTAGGAATACTATAATTATTATTATCAGTCGCCCTATGCATTTATTATGCATTCTATTGATTTAGCAGCAAAGTACCTTGAACTTATAGTGTTGGCACTTCTAAACTCCTTTCAGTACTAAAAAAACGTTCCATTTTTTTTAATACTTTTATTAAATAACACTACAATTGCTAATAGTTTGACCTATTATTTAATAACAAATATTATTTTTAGAACGCCTATATTATGAGCGTTATATAAATTAATACAGTATTAAAAAAACATAGCTAACTTTGATATAAATTTTGCGTTCATAGGAACGTTACGAATACACGGTTCAACAAAGATTATTTAAAAAACAGAACTGTTACAATATGTACCAATTAATATTAATATAATATGTAAATATTAATACATTCATGGTATTAATATTTGTTATTGTTATTATTTTATTACGGTTATAATATTGAAACTACCTTACTAATCCTAGTATATATATATATATATATATATATATATATATCTTGTCGTAAAGGTAGCTATTTACATTGTTCCATATTATCAATTTGGCATTTTAAGTTAGCTAAAGCAGTGACCGTAGTGTCAGTTTCACAGAAGACGTCGCGTCCTCTGTATTTATATCTTAGACGAAAAAATGTATACTCTTTCGTCATTGATTTATATGTATGAAAATTATACACAGGTTTGGATACATAATACGAAGTTATTAGCGTTGCAGCGTTGTTTTTGTGTATCGAATGTTTCGTTCTTATCGTACTAAATTTAGTTTCTCACGTAACCGCTAGAGGTGCTGAATATACTTTGTCATATAAATATTTTACGATGTCTCTGGCGAATATGCGTGAGAAAAATCATGGTTGAGTTACAAGTATACGATATTTACTAGTAAGTAAGACTCTACGTCTACAGTCATAATTTTTAAAAATACACAAGTAACTGCGACTTTACCCAAAGTTATAGTGTCGGAAGGAACACGAACGACACGTTTCGCCGCAATTTGTCATGTCACTATTTTTATTTATATTTCATTCTCTCTTTTTTATACATAAGAGAAGGCAAAGGTTATTTCCACGTAATAAGCGAGCCGTTGTAAACAAAACTGTCAACAACATCTCTCTTCTATTTAAATAAACTTGAGACATGACGAAATCAAAACACAATTGGAAAAACTCACCATAGCTATTCGTTCTATAGTGAGTTCGTAGCCTAAGTATTACATCTAGGGTTGCCAACTTAAAAAAAAGTATATTTAGGTCTGAGAAGGAAAGTAAATAGTATTTTAGAAGAATGAACAGTATTTTTTTAAGTTTTAAAGACAAATTGTTAAGTGCTGCTCGCACAACTTATCAATTTACAATCATTTTTAAAAGCTTCATAGGCCGCACCACAATCACTTATGCTTTTGATACTGAAAACAATATTTTGTATACTTTATTTTTGTTCAACAGTAAAAACTCAGAATACAGAATAAACATTTTTTTCTGTATTCTGAGAGTAAATAGTATTATGTAGTGAAAAACAGTTGTCAGATTAATACTATTTTTAACAGTATAGTTGGGAATCCTAGCTACATCAGGCCAGCTTAATTCTAGCCATGGTCACCAGTATATTTGGACAGCATTGTACTTACTATCAAATAATATAGTATAGTTACATTGCCATGCTAGGAAAAAATTACTGAAGAACTGTCTGTTCTGTAAGTATTTTATGTATGACAATATTATAGTACTTTTCCACACAGTGACATTTGTATATGTTGAACACTGTACGGACACGACCATCTGTTTGTATTTGATTGACACACGCACACATAAACAAAACTAACAAGTGGGCGTAGAGTATTGTCATTTGTCATTCAAATCATCTGTTCTCGTAAATCGTTGTATATTTTGTACATAAAATTAATTTATTTGTGATAATCTTAAATTTATTTAAATGTGTGTTTGATTAAGTGTAAATATTGCTTGGGACCGCGAGTGATTATGTATGTGTAGGTTTTGTTTTTTATTTGTGTGACGTCATTGTTTTCGACTGCCAGTAAACGACGCAATTGCATTTTACTCGAAAATGGATTTAAAATGAGAATTGTTTTCGTAAACAAGGTGAGTTTTTATTTTTATGCGTAATTTGCGTTCTTTTATAACATGCAAAGTAGTTACATTTTAACATAATACCGTGACGAGTAGTTGCATCGATTTCCTTTGTCCTCGGTCCCTTTTCATGTTTGCTATGTAAAGTGATATACATTTGTGCGATAACTGCCAGCTGTTCCGAAAAATATAAACATTTTTCTAGTTTCTGAAGCGGACATTGAATATTCATTAGGTTGACATTGTTTAGTTACAAAATTATGTAATCTGTTTGTTTGCCAATAGCATAATATTGACGTAAGTTTTTACGAATTCTATTTTTGATTCGCAAATTTTTTTTTCATTTTATTCTAAAGAAAAATCATATAAACAGCCATTTATATAAATTTAATTTGAAATAAATTATAAAGCTTATGTATACCATATGTGAAGCTAAAAACGAAATGTAATTTTTTTTTAAATAATGCCACTATAGGCTTTATTAATTACACCTACAATAGAATTAATTTGCAGTGGATACATATTTGTTTACATTAAGTAATTTCTTGTCTTGAATATGATAAAAATCAGATTTCAGTATATTATTTTAGTGTTCTAGTATTTATTTTGGCCTTCTGTTTAATTTTTTGGGGTTGTAATTTATCCTGAAAGCTTCATACCTGAGAACTTGAATCAAGTAATAGAACTGTTTTTGAAACACCAAAAATTTGGTATATGTTCTTTAATGCTTTGAATGCTAATGTAGATTTTTGGTTTCACAATGGCATGCACTGAGTATATTATTACTAGAAACAGGCCACCAGCAGTGTTTAGGTAGATATTAAAAGTGTAATAGGAGTATATAATAGTTTCATAAATTAATAGAACACCTGTGGCCCAGCATGAATATCTGTGTTGGATTGGACACAAAATGGCAGATTTGGTCATCAACAATACTATATTTTGAACTGATTTTAATAAATAACTAGCTGTAATACTCAATCTGTCGTTATATCTGTAGTCCTACTATTGTTTCAAGTTTATAATCAAAAATCACATAGGGGTCAAATATAGTCATATGTAATGTTTTTATGTACATTAGTTGCATTCTAATTTGATTGTATGTTGTTTGTTTCTATGTATATATATATATATATATATATTTTTTTTTTGTGTGCACAATAAAGAGTTTTTGTATTGTATTCTATTAGTAAACTTAACAACTCATAGAAAAGAAAAAAATTATATAGACCTTTTTTTGTTTCATTCTCTCTTTGTAAAAGAGAAGGCCAAGGTTCTCCACCATGCAGCCTAGTCTGTTGTTATTACATATTCCATCCGCTTAAATGTTTGAGTATAGTATTGATAAATATATATAGACGTTTATTGACAAAAAAATTAAGAACAACACAAATATGGCAAAAGGCTTTTTTTAATGTAGTTCATTGCTAGCTGGTGCAAAAATAACAGACATCACTGGTTTTCAGCCACTCTGACCCTTTTATCATGAAGAATACGCACTATGCACCCATTTATGCTCATACCAATATTTAAAATAAATATTGTGAACTCACTTTTCAAGTAATTTTGATTCTATTCTATATATTATTCAGTTGCATATTGAATAATGTAAAAAATAATCACTGCAAACTACCATATTTTATTTAGATTTAATTTTAAATTTAAAATTATATTATTAATAGTAAAATACATAAGTATCTAAGGTATCCATACATTTCTCATTCAGGTCCACACCTTATAGCGTTAAATGCTCATTCTCTTGAGGTTTTTAAACTCCCCTTACAGACAACCATAACACACAATGTCTGCGGAGTCGCCGCGGCATGTGCGGTCGGGCGGGCCCCTCACGATTCCGTCGCGGCCGCCGAGTGACCGCAGCATCATCGATGCGGTCTCAGGATTCATCAACGATGTCACATTGTCCTCGTCCTCGTCTGTAGACCTTAAAGATGTTATACAGTGGGCACGGTGAGTAAGAGCATTATTTCCAATCAGTGTTGTATATTTAATTATTTTATTTATTAATGCACACCAACAATAAAAACATAAACATATACTAATAAGTATACAATTATTTTTTCCTGGCACTGCAAAGTAACCACACTGCACCTGATGGTAAGCGCAAGTGCCATCCAATTAGAGTATCGGGTAGTGAGAGACAATCTATCCCTGGCTACTCAACACAATCATGCCAGCCTGCTTCTTCACATTACAAGAAGGTGAAGAAGCGGTTGAGGGTCTAGTGTCAGAGTACACACAGTGACAGATCTCCACAACATTTTTATTTAAATACACTTTATGTTAAGCCAGGAATGGATCAAATGTTGTTTTTTGTTTTGTTTATGAGTGTAATTAATGAAATAGATTAGTTTTAATTATCTTCATTAGAGCAGCTAAGTATTTTTCCATGACTATCTTAAAAAACGGTATTTTAAATATTATTGTGTATAATTGAGAGTTTCTTGGCTGCAATTTGTATGGGGGTAATGAACCTTTTAGGGTGGCCATTGTCTATATTTCCTGTCTTTGACCACAAGAAAGTACTATGTACAAAATTACATAACTGAATTATAGAATTGAGTGTCAAGATAATTTTGTTTTACTTATTTACAATATGTATATTGTCGTAATGGTTTTAGTTCTAATATTATTATCTTTATTTACGGAGCTAATAGAGGTCATTAATTATCTCATGTATTAATTATCTTTCTGATGAATATGAGATCTACATAATGGTTTCTTATGTTTACGCGAATGTTATACATTTAAATAAAACAAATTTTACGGGTTCTATCGCAGTTTATTTAACTTTTTATCCTGTTTTATGGTCACGGTTCGCCCCGTAATTCGTAAAATTTATTTTATTTCAATGAATATGAGGTCTTTAGAGAATTCTTAAATTAAAGTGTCACACCAATCATCTGAAATCCAATACGATAAAATACAAATCCAGTTCCTGTTTAATACATTTATTAATTAGGTTCGAAACCGCCGACATAAACGAGCCCACACCAGAAGGGGACAGCGACAATGACATATCTCCCCTACTTCTCATCCTGGGCTACGGGTCTGGGGTGCAAGTGTGGCTGATTCCGCCCTCGGGCGAGGCTCAGGAGGTGTTGTCATGGCGGCAAGGCACAGTGAGAGTGCTCCGTATACTGCCCACTCCGCAGCACGGCGACTGCTTCGCATCGAAGAGGCCTCTCATCGCCTTGTGTGACTCCGCCAGTCCTGGGCCTACCTTCTGCTCGCTAAGCTTTATATCGATTCGAGGTGGTGAACAGGTGAGTTTTTTATACATAATAAGCCGTAATTCAATTAACTTTAACGTGTTTTAAAGTTTAACTTTGACTTCCCGATGTCTTCATTTAACGGATCGCTAAAGGAGCGAGTAACGCTAGTGGCGAATACTAGAATGTAACTGATTTTAAAATGCAATAAATTAAACTTGAACATGGAAATTCTGCATTTTATACTTGAGTATAAGGTAAAATAATAGAAATGACGACTGACGAGTGACGTTTCTTTAAAAAAAAAAATAGATAACGCTTCGACTAAAACTTGAGATTTAGATTTGGAGTCGACAAATGCACTAAAGTTGCTAACTCAGAGCATACGGTATCCTCTGAGTTAGCTGTATAACTAAAAAAAGTAAGCATATTCTATTCTAAATATAAGATCATATTCTTTATGTAAGTTTACTGGACCTTGCAAATCATTTCTATGACTAAGTATTAGTAGTGACTAGTGTAGACGGGCATAATGGTTACAGGTTTTATTTATTAGTCCTCAAGCTTTTTATTACTAATCCTTGTTTGTTTAATGAACGATATACTACGGAGTTATGTTAATTGAGGTCTTTTCGCGTTATCCCAAGCGGCTAGAGTCACGTCATACATATAACATATTTTATTTCAACTACTAGCTATTGCGGGCGGCTCCACCCGCATGGGAGGTAAGTTATACAATCCCATTGACGGACATACGGGCGCAATATAAGGCAATCAAAATTTAGCAAAAATATTTAATGTACAGACAAAGTGACTGCGGTTTTATTATAGTATAGATACACCTCGTTGACCCACCCGTGCTCACTGACACGCGGTTTACGCCTAACCCGATTTATACGTCTGGCTGATTATAGAATTTAAATATAGAATAAACGAGAAAATAGTAGTATTACTATTGATATTATTTTATTATCTCTGATGTCTCTTGAGTAAATATTATAATTGTCTTTAAATAAAATTGTACTAGCGACCGGCTCAGCTTCGTACGGGTGCAGTTTATATTAATTGTATATTAAAAAAGGGCCTTAATTTATTTTGTGATAATAATACTAATAATACTAGCCCTGTATTAAACATTGTCTCACTGCTGAGCACGGGCTTCCTCTACTAATGAGAGGGGTTAGGCCTTAGTCCACCACGCTGGCCTAATGCGGGTTGGCTGACTTCTCATACCTTCGAAAAATTCTCAGATATGCAGGTTTCCTCACGATGTTTTCCTTCACTATTAAAGCAAGCGATAATTAACATTTTAATACACACATAACTTTAGAAAAGTCAGAGGTGTATGCCACTTGGGTTTCGAACCTACGACTTTCGTCTTGGCAGTCCGTACCGCAACTAACTAGGCTATCGCTGCTTATTTTGTGAACTCTACAACAAAACAATTTTTTGCATTAAAACAAAAGAATGTTAGGATACGTTGCCATAGAAACAACGTTCGGCATGAAAGTAAATCTTTTGGCGACTAGGTTCCGAAATATCTTTATTATTTATTACATACGAAATTTTCATTAGGATAAAGTATACATAAGAACCTTCCGGAATCAATTGTGTACATGATGGTGAAAACCGTTGCAAAATCCGTTGCATGGTTTAGAAAGAGTTAGCGGATATACAGACAGACGCGCAAGGCGACATAATTTTATACTATGTATAGATTTTGGAATGAAGCTATCACGATGTTATTTTATAGTGTATCCACAGTTTTTTAATGCACATTTACAGTTGACAAACATTTTAGCCAATAAAATATCATACATTTTAATACGTGCGAATTTTAACACACTTTATGCTGAAGTGCTCGTTTATTTAAAAATCAAAGAATGTCGCTTATTATATATATTTTTAAATGACCAAATATCAAGGTAATTTTTACGTTAAAATCACCTGTTTCCTTTGTGTGCAAGTTTTATACAAAAGTACTTTAGTTTATCGAAAAATAATACAACAAGTAATACCCACTAAGTGAGCGCAAGATACAGACATAGATCTAAATAGACATTGCAATTGCCTACTTCAATCTGTACACTGAGTGCGTCACATGATGATGAGAAGCGTCAAAGAAAAACTTTTGACAGGTATTTTTTTTGTTTTCACTGACAACTTCTTTTTTTTATCGTGGCACGGCTAAGTGACCACACTGCATCTGATGGTGACCGTAGTGCAGTCCAGTTAGAGTATCAAGTAGCGAGAGAAAATCTATCCCTCGCTACTGAACACAAACATGCCGGCCTATTACTGTTGAAACATCGATTATACATGTAGATAAAGATATGTTAGAATCAGTAAGATTTAACAAGTTTAAAATTACGTCTCGTCACGCGACATACAATTAATTCTAGGGTAATAGACATGTCCTAGGATTTCCTAAACTTTTACTTATAATTTTGTTTTCACTTCCAACTGTGGCTAATTCATCCAGTCATCTAGAAAAGTTTAATCTACGGCGATATATACCAAAGGTTCCATCCAAAGGGACAGAAATCAAATCGTGAGCAATAAGTTCCTTGTGGTTAGGGTTGTCACCTTTTATTTGAACAATTAGAGTATATTCGTTATTAAAAGTAAAAAGTACCTTGTACCGAAATTATATATATTATTATATTTTTACAGAAACTTTTGCAATCTTTATTTTAAGATAAATAAATATTTTTTTTACAAATTTATAGAGGCTTTCGATTACATTGTACTTAACGATTCTAATTGATATTAGAGAAAATAAAGTTTGTAAAATTAATCATCATCACGTTCTTTATTATTCTCATAAAATATAGACTACAATTAACCAGATTAACTTCAATACTTTATTCTTTACTACTTTTACTAGAGTACGGGTGGCAACCCTGCTCGTGGTTGTTTTAATGTAAGAACAAGGCATTATCTTTTTGCGCGTACAACCAGTTTATCATACGGGTCGTTAGTGTGGCGTGATGTTTTATAGACATAACATTACTTATGAATTATGTACATCGTCTGTGTTGGACACCGGCCTCCTTTACTAATGAGACGGTAGGCCTAAGGCTTGGGTCATAGGCATAGAGAATAGACTGGGCAACATCCTCACAAAATTGGCCACTTTGTAGAAAGAGACAAAGCGATTGTGCCGCCAACATCTATTTCGTCATGCAAGTCTGTGACGTAGACCAATCAAAATAATTTGAGGTTTTCCAAGGGGACTGCAGTATGAGGTTCTTCAAGAAAGGAGTAAATAAGAGTTTGAAGGGTCGGCAAAGCGCTCTTGGTGTTGCAAGCGTCCATAGGCTATGGTAATCGCTTATCATCAGGTGGGCCGTAAGCTTGTTAGCTACGATCATGGTATAAAAAAAAACTAGATAAAGACAATTGCTGGCCGCACGTTCGCTTTATCTCGCAGATTTTTCCTCCGTGTTCACTTAATAGCTGGATAGACAGCGCTCAGTCTATGTCTATGGGCTTGGTAGACTTCACTATCGCCCAAATTCTTGGGAACCTTTCATGTTCTCCTTCACCAAACTGAGTCATACTTAATAACAAAGAGTACATATATAGCAGCGGCTTTGCTGTGCCCTGGCATTGCAGAAGTCTATGGGCGGCGCTGACTACTTACCATCAGGTGGTCCGTCTGCTCGTCTGCCTATCGAGACACTAAAAAAAAAAGTCCGTTCGACCTCCCACTAAACTAGTGGCCATTATAGACAAAATATAAAATACGTCAACTTGTATCGAAAATCTCCATTTTTTTTTCATAGTCTTATTACGGTTTGAATTCTTGATAATACGAGATACATACGAACAGATGAGTCATTGTCATTGGACAAAATAGCGGGCACGACTGAATTAGAATTAACACTCTATGCTGCTTGGTATACTGTTGATATTGGTATAACAAAAATTAAGTATACCAAACAGTTCAAACTGTCATCTAATATCTACCATAAACTGAAATAATTGAATTAGAATTTTAATTATTATAACATCGTCGGCGATTCGAATGATTACAGATAAATTATTTTTATATCATTCAATTATTTTATTAGAAGTCCCATAATAATATAATGTATTAATTATTACACATAGAATTAATATTATGATAAATTCAATAAATTGTTTTTATACAGCATTTAAATATAGACAAATTATTATGATCAATATAATAATTAATATTATCGTGTGATAAGTAGTATCGTTACATTGGCCTAGTGGCATATACGGCTAAGAAACCGGTGGGGTGTTGGTTTCAAATCCGGTTCCCTCTAAATTAGAGTTGCCAACCGTCCTGTTTTCCCAGGACATGCCCTGGTATTTAGAGTGTCCTGGGGTGTCCTGGATTGTTTTTAAGGAGCGTCCTGGGTTTATAAAGCGCCCTGATAAGGCCGTGTATTTTAAAATTCGCACACTACTTTTTCAATCCTTACTTTAGGGGCGGCCTCTCGGCTCGCAAGTGTTCACGCTATTTTAAAACAAAGATGCGTCCTGTTTTCAAACTGAATTGTCCTAGTTTTTCGAAATTCAAATCCTAGTATTTGAATTCCGGGGTTGGTACCCTACTCTAAATTGAAGTTATGCTACTACTTCACACTGATGCAGGTGTTTGAGCATATCTCAAGAAAAATAAGAACAATGGTAGCCAAAGGAGTGTGGTTTGGTTGGCCAAATCTTCAGTGGCTGGTTTGAAACCAGCCGCAAAGCTATGTTCAAAATGGTCCGCAGAAGGTTTTAAGGGAAGAAGAGAAATTAGAATATTCCAGAAAAACCAAATGTAGATACTTTTTGTATCGGATTTCAATATCCTAGTACCGATAAACGTAATCACGCATGTGAATCGCTTCAAGCAAAAGTTAGTAAAATTACCCACTCCTTTGCAGGTAAAAAGTATAAAATTCAAGAACCCCATCCTAGACGTGCTGGCTAACAGGCGTTCCGTAGTAGTCTCGTTCTCGGAGCGATTCGCAGTGTTCGACGCGGCCACATTAGAGGATCGTATGGCGGTGACCACGTGCTACCCGTGCCCGTGCCCATTGGGGGGAAGCTCCCCCATCAACCCCCTGACACTGGGCGACCGCTGGCTGGCGTACGCGGATAAGAAACTCCACCAGTCTAAGAGAAGCAGTGGCGGGTGTGAAGGTAACCGACTTGTTATAATATGTTTACTTCGTGATGTAAATATCTTTAGCTCATACCAAATGTAGTAATTACTAAATACACTGACTGATCCCGGAACGCGACACACTTGCGTGTGCCTCTATGGCGGGTTTTACACCCTATGTAAAGTGGTCGCTATCTGAGTGGATATGGATGTCCTACCACCAGCAAGTGCCACCGTTTGTCTCGGTGCGGGAATTGAACCCACGGCCTCTCGTTTCACAGCCGGCACTCGCCCGCTGCGCTACGGAGTCTGTCGTTGCTAGTATATTTCCAACATATCTATAAATAAACATTGAATGTTGGTAAGCGTATCATTCAAAAAGGGCTGACTGAAAAATGTATTTGGTGAAAGAAAAAATGGCAAAGTTGCTCGGTAACAAACGGTTCAAATTGTGCTCTGACCTCTTTAAAGCGCGCCTTTGTACTTCTTCATTGCTTAAAATCATTTTGTCTGGCTAGATCGTCATAAGCGCCGCCATATTAAATGAAGCTGTATAAACAATTATAGGCCAACAGCATCGGTCCATTAGAAAAAAAACTTATTAGTACTTTTAAACTAAGGCCCGGCGCTTTTACAATAAGTAAGAAGTCTATAGTGGAAACGTTTACTTATAAATAAACAAAGCATATTATACGCAATATAAGTGATTC
Organism: Laothoe populi; assembly: GCA_905220505.1. NCBI lineage: Eukaryota > Metazoa > Arthropoda > Insecta > Lepidoptera > Sphingidae > Laothoe > Laothoe populi. The sequence continues at coordinate 17,925,527 of HG992153.1, read as the reverse complement.
ATAGCTCAGCTTCCATGTCGCAACAAGATGAAACGTGTTTTAATTTCAAAGTTCATATAACATAATAACAATTAAATCAAATGTTATTGGATTCGATAGATTTTGCGTGATATTTTTGTGGGCCTTAACTAGGGTTGCCAGATTTTTTTTAGTCTAAGGGACAAATGCTTTAATTTAATGGGCCTAGAACATGTCTATTTTTTATATTTTTCTTAGGATTAAAGTTTTACATATTCGTTTTGACATATTTGTAAGCGAATATAAGTGAACGTGCATAAGTACTTGTCAATCGTAGATCGATCAATTTACAGGATAGAGCCTGTCCCACCGGGACATTTTAAATTATGCCTCAAATACGGGAAGTCCCGGGAAATACATACATTTATCATGCGCATCGCTAGAGAGTGGAACTCTTTGCCGGAGTCTATATTTCCCGAAAATTATAACCTGGGTATCTTCAAGTCAAGAGTGAATAGTATTACGCGAGGCAAGTGTGCTCCGTCGTAGACCACATCATCACTTATCATCACATTGCGAGATAGTGGCCAAACACAAGCCTATATCGGTAAAAAAAAAACGGGACGTCTGGCAACGCTAGTATTAACTGATCACCAATGCACATGAACTCTTCAAATGCCAGGAGTCGTGGTTGTTGAGCGGAGCGGAGTGAATTGCTGGAGAGCGGTGCCGGTTTGGGATATTAGGATTTTGTTGACAAATAAAAAGAATAATATTGCCATTTATACAGCCTCCGTGCGGGTGATTAGCCAGCTGTGAAACAAGAGGCCGTGGGATCGATTCCTGAACCGAGACTAATGTTTGTGTGACAGACAGAATTTGTTTCGGGTCTGGGTGTTGTGGGACGTAGTTCCTAGTAGTTCTTTATACCTACGATACAGGGTTTATTTAGTGTGGGGTCAGAACTATTCGTGCGACTGTTGGGTGTATTTATTTATTTGGTAGTAGCGCGTTGGTCTATTGACGCTATAGATGAATGTCTACCATCTACCACTAATTGGTTGGCTTTACCACCTACCATTTTGATAGTTTGAGGAAGTAATTTTCACTGGCACGTAAACACGATATCTTCCTTTGTTTATATATGACGGTTATTGACTTGCGTTTAATGATGACCTTATGTTCATTGTATATGATTGTTTCATAACCGTCCGTGCATGACTAAACTCGTTGTAATCTGAGTACGTGTGTACGCAGTACTGATTTAAACGGCAATTATATTTTTAATGTTATTACACAAAAAAACTTGAATCGAATTATTACCCCTCATTAGAGGACCGTGCCCAGCAGTGGGACAAGCTTAATACGGGGCTGCTGTTATATCTACGGTTGGTGGGCTATTTGATTTAAACGACATTTTTTTCGATTATTATAGTATACATATTCGAAATTAGCAAATTTCTGCGTCTTTTGAGCCGTTAAAATTTGTTGTGCACTTTCTTTATGAAATATGAATGAAAATAAGTTATATAGATGCTGTACGTACTTACACAAGAAATATAATAATCCAAACAATAGTTTATATATAATGTTTTTTTTTTCACAAAAACACAAAACTTTAAACCTTTATCTTGTGTTTGGTAATTAGAACTACGACAGGTTTTTGGTCATAAAACATTAGTTCGGACTCAAAACAAATATTTATTAGACACAGAAACATCTCCGTTCAGGAATTGAACCCCAAGCTCTCGTTTCACAGCCGGTTACTAGCCCAATACCACGATGGATTGCATTGTGCAAATACGCTAATAGGATTTTACTATACAGGATGTTCTCTAAAGGTGGTTTAAAATTTTATCCATATGCATAAAGTGGTTATGAGAGGAATATTCTCAATTTCTCACTAGTTTAAAGGTGATAGTAATAATCTTACTTACTTACCGGTTGTAATTAGTGTTTGAATATTGCGTAAATAATTAGATAGCAATGAGACGAGTATGTTATGCATGTTATATTTGATTGCAGCTGTGGACAATAATTGTATGATGTTTATATGTTACAAGTACACTGAAGCCACAACAAATACGGTTATACACAATATAAACAATGAAACCAAACGTGTGAGCAATTTCTGAGAGATTAATTTACTCCTCAAATATTTCTTGTCATATGTTTTTATTTATATCCATTTATTGTTTTTTTTTCAAATTTAAAATAATCACACCATATAAATTAAAACTTATGATTACGAAATATCCATAGTTTCATCTTATTGATCTCATGGCTGCTTACATAGACTGACTAAGCAACCGATGTGTTTGGGTACAAAATTCAAGTCGAGCAAACTCAATTTGTAATTCAAATTACATAGGAATCCCAAAGGATTGAATTGGTGCCAACAGGCTCATCACCTATCAGTATTATATCGTGGGACTGAAATATCAACGAACCGTGGCTTGTCTTATACCGCGTCTTGTACCGCTGTCCGCCTTCGTGGATAGTTGTAACCTTGTTATATATTTAGCGGAAGGCGTGACCAGCTATACGGCCACCGTGCTACACGCTGCCAAGTCCTTGAGCAAGGGTCTGCGTGGTCTGGGCGAGAGCGTCGCGCACAGTCTGTCCGGAGGCCGCAGCACCTCTCAGTCACCCTCGCCGCCCAACGCAGACATACAGCAGCCCGGCATTGTCACCGTACTAGACATCGAGGTACATACATTGTTTTTGAAGTGACAACTTCTTATAGGAGGGTAAACCGCTTCGTAACGTAACGCGTTACGGCGCGACTCTGGCTTCTTTATTAATTTCTATTTCTGTCGTTCCATAATCTCTGTGCTATATTTTTTTGAAGTGAAACTTCTTTAGAATCGTTGTGATTTAAATTGAGTAGGACCGAGTGGGAAAATATATTTAATAATCAATAAAAGATTTTATTAAAAATTACCTTGCCTCACATTAATTATACAAATATTAATAAACATATAGTTTAAGTAATAACCTAAGCCTTCTCAAGTTAAACAAATTCAATATTAAATAGTTCAATTTAGATTAATTTAAGTTATCATTTCTGTCGAGCGTCCCGAGACACGTTTGAAATTTTTATCCTGGCACGGCATAGTGACCACACTGCACCTGATGGGAATCGCAGTGAGCGCTTAGTGATAAAGCGCAAATTTCTTGCTAATGCTAGAAATGTAAGTTAAGAAGGCACTCTTAAAATTTGGAATTTGTGATGTGATATTGGCGTGCCGCGTTTGCCATAATGATGTCATAGATCGCTAATATAATCAGTTAGTTAATATCATGCCAGCAGAAGATAACTAGTAGGAGATGTGAAATAATATTAAAACGTAAAACTCTTTCTCCAGGGTCTGGACGACGAGGACGGTCAAGACAGCGAGGAGCAATGCGACCCAATCGTTGCTCACTTCGTGGCGCACTCTGAAGCGATCATTGCCCTGAAGTTCGACGCGAGTGGCATGCTTCTAGTGACGGCCGACCGTCGTGGCCACGACTTCCACGTATTCCGCATCAACCCTCACCCCTGCGGACCGAGTCTAGCGTCTGTCCACCACCTGTATATACTGCACAGGGGTGACACCACGGCCAAAGTCCAGGTAAGGCAGTTACGATTTAGTTTGTGAACGCCCTCTGGAGTGAGGAGTGGCATACCAGGCGGGAGAGCACAAGTATATCCTGTCCGAAAGAGATGTCTAGACAGGCGCCACGGTGCGCCAACATGGTTCGTTCCTGTGTCGGATTGGAAAGGAGGTGTCAACCGTGTACCACTATTGTGGCAACTGCCGCGAGGACACGGCTCAACATACGTTGGAGGAGTGTCCAGCCCGGGACGAAGAGCGCAGTGTGGTGGCCCACTTTTGCGAGACCGTCATCTCGCAGGAGAGTGCCGTAATCGGCATTGGGAATGATTTGATCCCTCCCGCTGCCAGAGGAGACGTAGTAGGCGCCGGGTGGACGACTGACCCGACGTCTCCCGCCCTGTTGAATGTGTGAGAATTCCACCACGGTAACCCCTACCTGTATTACAAGGCGACTAATTGGGACCATCGAAAGTTGGGGGCGTGCAGCGGGGGCCTGCCACAGCACTCGTATCGATGCACTTCCAATTTCGGTGCATAGTGTGCCATGATGGACGGCATCACGAGTGGTCTGGCCTCGTTCGCTGTCGTTGAGACGAGGACTTCCTACGGTGCGCGGGGGCTCGTAAGTCTGATGGATATAGTAGGGTAGGGTTTCTGGCAGCAATTCTAGTCCACTTTCGGATACCCCGGGTCGCTTCGTAAGCGACTAACCAAAGAGAGTAGAGGCGGTGTTGTTCAGAAATCCCTGCACTCCGAAAGATGTCCTTGTCGTCTACAGCAGCAATGAGGCTAGCCACCCATGATGCTGTACACCCCAGGGTCATACGATATATACAGCCTTAATAAGATCGTTGTTGTATTATGTGTCCAGGACATAGCCATCTCCGGTGACGCTCGATGGGCGGCGGTGAGCACTCTGCGCGGCACCACGCACGTGTTCGCGGTCAGTCCGTACGGCGGCGCGGCGGGCGTTCGCACGCACTCACAGCCGCGCGTCGTCAACCGCCTGTCGCGCTTCCACCGCTCCGCCGGCCTGCCCATACACACCGCCGCGCACAAGAGACCTTCAGCCAGTCCTGTACGTATCACATCCACACGACACTACACCACACAACACTACACCACACAACACTACACCACACAACACTACACCACACAACACTACACCACACAACACTACACCACACAACACTACACCACACAACACTACACCACACAACACTACACCACACAACACTACACCACACAACACTACACCACACAACACTACACCACACAACACTACACCACACAACACTACACTACACAACACTACACCACACAACACTACACCACACAACACTACACCATACAACACTACACCACACAACACTACACCACACAACACTACACCACACAACACAACACTACACGCACCACGCACGTGTTCGCGGTCAGTCCACCACACACATATAACTGTATAAAAAAGACACACACTCGGCTAGCTGTCTAAACATTCAAATCAAAGCAAACGGACGGAGTGCCTGCGAGGAAGACCAATTCAACAATAAATTATTGAAAATAATCGTATTCACAATTCACTTCTACACACAGTACAAATTGATAATAGACAAGTACTAAAAATTGATTACAAATTGTATGGATTTTTAGAATACTTAGTTATTATATTGTTCAAGTCTCATTACTACCATACCGTACGTCAGAGGCTGGATCAAAATGTTGTTATGAAACAAAATTGCTATACTTACACGATATTACAAATGAAAATACATGATATAATTATACAAGGTGTTGTAAAATGTTGGGACCATATTTCAACTACATATACTAATAATACTAATACTAATTATTCTGCGTTTTTTCATAATACGATACATTGTAAACATGTTCATGTTAATGACACACTTTTTAAGTCTAAATTATACGAAACAATAATTTGCACTCTCAAAATCATATACCAGTAGCAGGGTTATAAGACATTTTACCAACTAACTCTCTTAAGATTAAAAATCATTAGCTCTATTTGTCATGCAGGTTGGTGATGGGTTGTCTCATGGAGCGTGGTACCCCAACCCTCGCCTGCCGCCGTATCCGATGCCTACCACCTGTACTCCACTGGCACAAATACGCCCCACGGCCAATTTACCCACACACACCATCACTAGAACTAGCTCGGGTAAGTCCCATAGAATACTGTTTAATGGAAGTCTTGCCTTGTCTTAGAGTAAGTTCATAGTGTACTGTACACGTAATGAAATCTTGGTAGCCTGAAGTTAGCTACAAATACAAAAAAGAAAAAAGACGCTCCCTAAAAGAGGCTTATTATATTCTTGAAATAGCTGCATAGACTTCGTTCAAAATAATGAAGTGTGTTATATTATTATTGTACCAATGGGTAAATAAGTTACGGCAAAACACCATGTGATTTTAAAGTACTATTTTCCTGACACTGCAAAGTGACCAGACTGCACCTGACGGTAAGCGCAGTGCTTTTCAGGTAGATTATCATGAAGGGAGAAACAACAATCTCTCGCTACTCGATACAATCATGCCGGCCTGCTCAGTAGCTTCTTCACACTACGCTTATAAGACCCAGGATCATAGGAAACACTGTTCATAGCACAGCATTAAGTTGTGTGACAGTTTGCTATGTCATTCTTACTTAGAAGATTCCGTTATGCTTTAGGTCGCCAGCGCCTATCCTCAGGGTCAGAAGAGGGCAGTAGTGCCCCCCTACTTGCTCGTGCACGCTTCGGTCCCGTGGGTGTTATGACGGGGGGCGTGGGCGTCGTGGGTGCAGGGGGGGCACCCCGTCGCCCCTCCCCCTCCGCACCAGTCGCCGCGCTCTATCTCATGGCTGCTGATGGATCGTTGTTACACCTACTGCTGCATCCAAGGCCGCTGTCTAGTAAGTGTTTTTTCTGGTACTACTGAGGTAGTCACTACTGACTATTGGCACTTAGTCCGAGAAACTGGTGAATTTATTTCGAGGTTCAAATCGCAGTGAAAATGAGGTCTACGGGTAGCAGAAGTGAAAAAAGAGGTTTTCTTCTAAAGGAATATTTTAATAGTATCTTCGTGTACAATGTGAGGACGATAGAATAATAATAAATAAGAGGGGGTAGTACCCACTAATGTTATATAACGCCTAATTAAAAATTAATGCTAATAAGTTGCTCTTGTCCACTAAAATTGCTATAAGGCTTCAATTTGTCTGAACACCTGGTTTTAGAATTTGCGCCCAATATGGCTTGTCACTTCGTGGCAAGGAAACCTATGTGTACCAATGCAGTTATGGAAATACAAGAACTTATTGTTAAAGTATTATTTGGTTGGGTTTAGCTGTGTTTACTTTCTTATAATGTAGGAATTTTCAGAACTGATGATATATCGGATTAAGTGTGATATAGGAGCTTGCATTCCAATAGGTATTCCCAAAGAGAAGATCTGCGACGAGTCCGCGATCGAGCTGGAGGTTGAAGCGGTGTCGCAGTGGCCTCTGCAGCGTCCGGCTGTGACTGGGGACCTGCTGGCGCCGCTGCCACCTTCCAACCCACTGCTGCAGCCGCTCACCTCCAGGGTAATCTCAATTACTACTGTCTAGTGGAATATGTAAGAGTCCAAGACTCTGATATAGTATTGTCCGTATGTCTTGCTATAGTGGTTATGAAAATATATGCTTTTATGAGACATGTGTTAAATAACGGAATGTAGTAATTAGGTAGATAAAGGTATTGGTTTCAAATTATTTCCAAAAAAAATCATGACACTAATTAGTAAAAAAATATTTTGATAATTATATCACCCTATATATTATTACAACACTTTAAGACGTGACATGCGTTTGTGGAGACGATTGTGAAGTAGGTCATTTTTCGATAAGTTATAAATGAGGTAGTTTGGTTATAAACACCAATTATATTTACAGAGATGTTCAGACATATGCATGAGTGAGGAGGAGAGATGGTTGTCTCAAGTGGAGATAGTGACGCACGCGGGTCCGCATCGTAGACTCTGGATGGGACCGCAATTCGTCTTTAAAACTTACAACCTGACGGGGTGAGTGAGCAATTTTCGATTTTTTATTTGAGGCTGTCAGTGCAAAAGTCGCCGCCTCGCCTCGCCGTGACTAAATGAACACAGTGTTGTATGATTTGTAAGCTACACTACTATTATAAAGAGGAAAGATTTGTATTTTTGTATGTTTATAATGAATAATCTCAAAAACTACTGTGCCGATTTCAAAAATTCTTTCATCATTGGAAAGCTACATTCGCCCTGAGTAACATATGCTATATGGTTTTTGGAAATACCACTCCTATAAGGGGGTAAAATAGGGGATGAAAGTTTGTATGAAAATACGTCATTATTGAAGTTAAACGCATAAAAATTCGTATTTTGTATTATATACTTTTTCTCCCATACATAACCTCCACGCGGGCGGAGCCGCGAGCAACAGCTAGTTTACTATAAAATCGTTGGAACAAGTTATTTTGAATTACTCATCTTTATCGTCATTCCAAAGTTACCACAATGCACCTGATGGTAAGCGCAGTGCCGTCCAATTAGAGTATCAAATAGACAATCTATCCTCGCTACTCAACACAATGATGGCGGCCTGCTTCTTCACACTACGCCATGGGCAAGAAGGTGAAGAAGCAATCGAGGGTCTAGTGTCAGAGTACTCAGAAGGCTGCAACACGGCTAAATATCATACCCCAACTCTAGACCCCCGACAAAAACCGGATGTTCACTGGCTGATCCCGGAACGCGACGCACTTGCGTGTGCCACTATGGCGAGTTTTACACCCTGTGAACGGTGGTCGCTATCCACTACCACCAGCTAATTTATTCATAAATTGCAAATTATAATTTTTAGTATTTTATTTTCCCCCTTAGCTCATGCTTTATTGATGTACCGACTTTTTGCAACAGCCTGTATATATTTTTTTATTTAATGTACGTTTATGTCGTTAGTTCGAACTCGTCGCTGTCTGAGGCGGAGACGGTGGAGGTGGAGGCGGGCGGTGTGGCGCGCTCCAACCCTGTCAACATGCCTGGTGCAAGACCACTCGTGCCTGTGCTCGTCGACTCCGGCTCTGCCAGTGAGTACCACTCGCTTGTATATACGAGGGGTGGAGGAGCTGGGGCAGGTGTGTACCACTTGCTTGTAGCTACGAGAGGTGAAGGAGGTGGGGCAGGTGTGTACCACACGGTTGTACCTACAAGTATAGATAGAGGGGGAGGTGTGCCAGATATGTACCACGCTACGCTTATAGCTACTAATGTAGCATGTGCAGCAGCAACAGGTGCTGTGCTGCCTAAGTTAGTCGAGTTACGAATTTGATCCTGTTCCATTTCTAATACTTATGTTAGACTAGACCATACAATAATCAACAACTTATAAGGATCTGGACGGCTAAAAATCATTTGTCTCACGAACAGTAAATTAATCCATACACATAGATTTGCGTCCGATCATATTGTTTCGAGTCGGATTTATAAAAATAATAAAATAAAATTTTCATCTTCACCATCCTTGTTGAATAATCTACTATGGTTTATTCGTCCCCAGGCTCTCTAGAACATTCTCCGTCGGACAGCTGTCGTCGCAAGTCGCTGCTTGCCGAGAGTGGTCGCGCCGCCTCCGTGTGTGACGTGCAGCTCCGAGAAGACCTGGCAGAAGCCATGAAAGAGGATCACGGTATGTTATATTAAATAAATAAATAACACCCAACAGACACACACATAGCCCCGACCCCACACTAAGATACGAGTCTTGTGTTGTGGGTATCAGGGACCTAGAGAGACGCACGGTCTCACAACACCTAGACCCTGGACACAAATATCTGTCTGTCACACAAACATTTGTCCCGGTGTGGGAATCGAACCCACGGCCTCTCGTTTCATAGCCGGCTACTGGCCAACTGCGCCACGGATGCTGTCAATATTATATCACTATGGCCAATGTGACAGTTTCGATAAAAACAATTATCGATAATAGATATTGATTATTGCTTGGAACGAATATCGATAAAATGTTGGATCATAAACTAATCGATTGTTAGAGCTTTCGAGTTTAGAATGTATATATTAGATACTTAAATACGACTTGAATTTTATTATTCGCTGTTATACCATAGAGAGTGATTAAAAGTTAGAAATTTGTATAATTTACTCAAAATATAATTTTTATGTACAAAGAAAGTAATTCACAATATTGTTTATTTTACTAAATAAGGTTTGCCATTATGCATGGTTTACTTATTTGCTTATAATTTTGCGTCTACGCGGAATTGTATCGATTCAATTAATAAGTTTTGTGGATAATACACGCGTATTACGTAAACATTATTTTGTGCGGTGTTGATTGGAAAATGCGGTTCAAAGTACGTATGAAAACTGTGATTGTACAAAGTCAAGAGCGGACCCGATATCAAGCGGAGTCACGTGATCCACAAGTGTTACACGCCGCCGGCCCCATATCGAAGCCAAAGGCATCCATCGCACTGACTAACAACTCCCTGGCTTAGAATGTAACGAACTCTCACCACGGCCAGGTGCTCACATTCACGATACGTGCCTGCGGTCCCTCGGTGACACATCCTCAGACTTCGCCTTCCACCTAACCTTCCCAATTCCTGTCACCGAGGGAACGCAAACTCGAATCGAATCGGGCGGGCTGCGGCGAGAGGCGCTCCCTCACATAACGCGGATTTCATAAAACCAATAATAAGGTTGCCTCTGGTTTCGTATAGGGTGGGTGGTGTCCGAGAAGGTGGAGCGGTCAACGACCAGACGCGGCGGTGTGGAGCTGTCCGTGGGCCCGGCGGGTGGCGTGGTGCGGTCGGTGGGGGGTGGGGGTTCGGGTCCACTGGCACGTCCTGCGCCCGACCCGGACACACACACGGCGCCCAACCACGACGAGGCCACGTTCCGACCCGTGGTGCGCGCGCCTGCCGCCTTGCCGCCGCGTGCTGACCTCCCACTGCGTCCACTGCCGCGCACCACCACCATCCCGGTGCAGACCCTGCCTCCCCGCGACCCGCCTCGTGCCCACCACGACCCGCTGCCGCTCGCCTCAGGCGTCGTCATCCCGGCGGCACTCACTGATGTGCGTCCATGGTCGCCGTTACCATTCGACGAACCGCCTGATCCGACCACGGATGCTTGCATCCGAGCGACTCCAAGTCCATGTCAATCACTGCCAAAAGCGACCCAGCCGGATGATATTCAGTCGGCCGAGGCTAGAATTAAGAGATCTCCCACCCCAGAGGATAGGATTAGTGTTGTCAGTTCTAGGAGTAAGAAATCTAGTAAAATTAAGAGATCCGAGCGTATTTGTGATTCCCCTGTCAAGTTTAGGGAAGATATTGTATGTGAGGAACCGAGACCGCGTCAAAAATTCGAGGAGCACGTTGCGGTAGAGACGAGTGAGAGTGTGAAAGCTGAGCAAGTATGTCCTTTATCTTTAACTGAAATAAAATTACAAGCTAAAAAAGTTATTGTAGAGTCTAAATTAGAAGAGGAGCGTCCCAAATATGTCCATAAAGAAATAAGAACTTCCAAGGAATCCGCGTCTTCGAAACAAAAACCTTCAAAAGAAAAGAAGGAGAAGAACAGTGAACTTAAAGAAGTGCCGATAAGTCAGGAACCTGAATCATTTGAACAGATAGAGACTCCTAAGAAGTCGGTGATTGAAAGTGAAGAACTCGTTACTATTCCGATTATAAACGAAAAGCGATTTGTCAAAGATACGTCGCCTATGAAATTAGATAAAATTGAAAAGAAAAAGTCTGATAAGAAAATGAACATATCAGGTAGTGAAGTATGTGTTAAGGATTATGCTGTCAGAGAGATATTGAATATTTCCACTAAAATGGACACGGAATCAAAAGTATTAGAGGGACGCGGGCAAGAGATCAGAACTGAAGATCAAGCATGGGATTTGCTTCTGAATGAATCCGAGAGACCAATAATAACATTTAATCAACCGACGGATGAAGATCCGAAACCAAAATCGAAAAAGAATCGAAAAACTAAGAAACCTCTTGAAGAAGCTCAATCAAAATCTGAAGAGGACAGTTTCGTTGAAATACACGCTATAGAAGAGAACCTTCAGCCTTCTAGCGGTGAATTAGTTTCTATTTCTACTCCTTACGAAGACATTGAGCTTACTACTTCATCCATAAAATCCAAGAAAACTAGATCATCTAAACCACCTGACAAAAAAGATACTTCCGAAATAAGAGATGCAGGGCCTGTAGAAGAAACGGAATCATATACTCAGAATACAGAGACCATTAAATCAAACGACCACATATGTGCTATGAAACCATTACTTAGTGATGATTCTAAGAAAAAAATAAACAAGGAAATTGTAAAACAAAAATCTAGTGATACTCTGAAAGTTCATGCTGATGATAGTGACAACCTTCCTGCGGTTTCAAAAGATTCTGTCAAACCTAAGAAAAGTAAATCTGGGTCACCATATTCTGAACGTCGTAAATCTGTTGAGAAACTACACGAAACAAATGTGAAAGATGTGTATGTTATTGATTCAACCAAGGAAGAATTTCCAGAAATACAAATAACCAAGGCTACTAAACCACGCAAGAAGTCTCCTCAGCCCGAAAAAAGGGTGCCGGATAAAGAAATTACTGTAGAAAAACCTGTTAAATCTTGGAGTTCTATAGCAGCAACAAAAAGTATTAAAAAACCCGAAGATAAAGATGTCAAGGAACCTGATTGCGTTGAAAAAAAGACCGAGGACGCTAAAAAAATAGAAATCATAAAGCCAGACGAAGAAAAAGTTTCCATCACTAACGTGTCTCTTCAGGAGAAATTGATAGAACTTTGTAAACGAACTGATATAATGGTAGCTGAGTGTGATGCACCAACTCAATTGAATTTCGTAGAAGAACATCATTCGGTGATTAATGATTTACCACCACTAGAAGCTTTAGACTTCGGCCTTGATGATTTTAAATTAGAAGTCATGAGGGATAGCCTTCTCGACGTTAGCGATTCAAAAATATCTAGCCCTATTTGTAAAATCAATATCGATAGCATTCTTTCGACAATCAAAGATACATCGAGCAAACCCCTGGAATCGTGCATGTTTAATTTGATTGATCTGGAAAAAGTTCCCACTAAACTAGAAAGAGGATTTAGTGTTGTCGAAAATGATAAAATAACATCGCACGAGGTGAAAGTAGATGATGAAGTGAAAGCAGAAGCCGAGGTGATGGAAAAATCATCGGATGATGATAACACATCGCCTGGCCTTTCCGCCGATAGTGATAAAGAGGATAAGAAATCTTCAGGTGCTCCGAATGTATCCATGCCTTCTTCGAAGCAATTATCTAAAACGAAAAAATCACGTAAAAAGAAGAAGTAGTATAACCATGTGTTCAAAATAGCTTTGAATATTAATTATCGCAATATACATAAGTAGTGTTCAATTGTTGTTGCTATTATTCTTAGTTGTAATACAAGTTAAAATGGTTAAGTACAGGTAAAAAGACAAAAAAAAACATTAAAATAGATACGAAAATGTGATTTAAATATTTGCTACTAAAGCTTAATATTACGTGATAATTTCGTTCTTCGTTGAGAAGGTAGCGTTAACATCATGTCGGAAAAAACAAACATAAAAATGAAAAAAAATGCAAAAACTACCAAAAAATATTTTTATCGGTTTTATTACGTAGATCATTAAAAGGCCCTTGTCGATGTTGATCTTCATAATAATTACGATAAACGGTCGCTTCTCTTAATAGTACTTATTTCTTTAGGTTATATTCAATTAGCGCAGAACGCTAAACAACTAGATCTTTATATTATACTCGTAACCGCATTGTGCGACTTAGTAGAGGGCCAGTAAGAATCCTGAAATATGATTTCACTATTACTTGCGTTGTCTTGTTTACGAAAATTTTGATCCCTATTAAAGGCATTTCTAAATTACTATGACATTTGCTAATTTGAAGTACATGAGAATTTGAGACAGTTTTTATCAATCCTATTTGGAAACCATCATAATTAGACATGCAGAAATATGATATATTTTTTTCATGTTAGGTAAATTATACGACATGCTATTGCATATGCAGGGGTTTTGCCAAAAAGCAATTGATATTTGTTGCCTGTATAGATGGATCTTATTTGTACACTAATCCTAGGTTAGTTGTTATATTTGAACGGTGTCTATAGACTATGTACGTACATTATAATTGTATTTTAACATTATTTTGCATATAAATAAGTTTAATACCTTAATATGATTGAGGCTTTTTACGAAAGATACGTGGCTCATTTGCAAATAGTAATTTATTGCGACAAGAAAAAAAATGTAACTTTTTAGACAATCATTTTTTGTATTGAAATTTAACGGCCCTGGAATCAAGTCCTTTCGGCCAATCTTACAATTTATTCTAAAATATTATACTAATAAAAATAAGATTGAGAAAAATTAGAGACAAAATCATGATATTAAATATTATTATTCGATTTTAATTTAGTGTGTTCCAAGAAATATCTAGAAATTGAATAAAAATATTTGGGATTCTTTTATGTACTATGTGGAAATGATCTATGTCTATGTATTACAGAATACTTGGCAATACCTCAGTATTAATTTATTATCTGCTAACATATTACTCATATTGTACTCGGTAACTAAGTCAATCCGGTATGTGATACCTTTCTCTCGTTCACGGCTGTCTTTTGTACAAATATATAGCGGTGGTCGTCTAAGACAATGAGTATTTTATTGGATATTAATTTAGAATTTGCATTTCCGAAGCACCAGTAGACCTTAACATTATTATGACATGTAAAAAGTGCCCATAGTGGCCTAATTTACAAAATAAATGATTTGATTTGATTTGATTTGAATAAAATGGGGTGTTTAAAAAATATATTTTTGATATTTTATTTATGAAATTCTATAGAAATTATATTAATTTTATTTTAATTTGAGGATATGACAATGGAATAAAGAAAAAATACTAGAAATTATGATATGACCTCAGATATTATATTTTTTTTATTGCATAGTCCGACAAACCAGCATGTGGGTCACCTGATGTTAAGTGATCTCCACCGCCCATGAACATCCACAATACCGAAAGTATCATGTATGCGCTGTCGGCCTTAAAGGACAGGAATAGGAATTAGGGAAGGGAAGGGGGAATCTGGGCCACCGGATATCTCACTTACCATACGCAACGCGACAGTAAACTCTCACTTTACGTTGGTTTTCTGTGAGACAGTGGTACTACAGACAAATATGTCTATAGCGTGGCTCTACCAATTATAATTGCTTGAGTTAACTTGATTTGTGTTTCTAAAATAATTTACATATATGAATAATATTATGTACATTTCATTGATTTGGGTTGAGAGTTGAGACACTAACATTTTACATTTTGTATCTCAACTAATGTTATGGTAAATATTATTGAAAAAGACAAATCGATTATTTTTAATACTAACAAAAATAAATATATATTTAAGAGTGACAATCTGAAGCAAATTTAGATAAGGTTACGTGATTTTTTCCAAAAAATATGCTAATTTTAGCATCTGGACGATCACCGCTTAGTTTATTATATCGGTTATTTAAAAAGTATTATTTAATAATTTTATTTATTTAGCTATAACATGTTGCATCATGACATATATTTATTATTTTTCTATAGCAGTTTTGGAGTTTATTTTTTTTGGAGTTTCAATTTGTAAGAGATACGTAGAATTACTGCGTTTATTTTAAATTTTATTAATTAATTATAATTTTTGGTGTAATAGAGGTCAGATAGCAAGGCGAAAGGTTGAAGCTGATCATATTTTATGATTATGTTTAGCAAAATTCTGAAAAGTTACGATACATAATATTGTTTTTTTCAAAACTGGTATTGAATAACCGCTATTAGTTGTAAACTTACTCTAATGTGTTTTTTTGTTTAATACTTTGGAAGCTGCTTGATATAATAAATTAACATCAACATAAACAATCCTGGTAGCTCACACTTTGCTTCCATTAGCGTATGTTAACGGATAATATGAACAGCTCCCGATGGTGTGCTGTTTTTAAATAATTATGACCATAGCAATAATTTAATTTGTTAAGAAAATAACAGTTATTAACGATACCAATTGTCTTTCAAATTATATCAGATATTATTATGAATAAATTACTTTACAAACTTATTAATAGACGAATCTTGATACGATAAAACTAATAACATTTTAATACTATCTGTGAGGTGGCTATGATTTAAACTCCCTATCGTACAATGTACCCATAGTTTTCTTATGGTTTACAGTTATATTGTTAAGATAGTACAGAGACTTTGAATGTTCGGTAAATTACATCAATCCATCCAATTGATGCTTGTCTATTTTTATTCCTGATATTTACCCCCCGGTGCCGGTGCCCCGGGTACAATCATTGCCACTGATAGAATGTATTTAATAATTGGAAGTACCATTAATAAACTGAAGATCGTTATAATTTTAATGATACTTGTTAAATTATCGTAGGGGTTGCAAACAGGAAATGTCCACCCATCATAGTGTGATAGGCGTAGTGTGAAGAAGCTACACAGAGCAGGCCGGCATGATTGTGTAGAGTAGCGGGGGATAGGTTGTCTCTTGCTTCTAACTGGACGGAACTGCGCTTACCATCAGGTGCAGTGCACTTTGCCATGCCAGAATAAAAAAAAAGATTAGGTTGCTTCTACTTTAATTTTAACTTTATTGTTTTACCAATGTGATGTTTATAGATATTATATTAACTGTGAAGAATTGCTAAAAAATGTTTCTAGTGATAAATGCGTTTTAAAAATTTGCAGAGTTTGTCATCACATATAAAGAATTCTGTCTTTGTCGTCCCTACGATATGGTTGAAAACAATTAAATATATTATTAGCTGCATCGAAATAGGTTAATATCATCCACTTGTAAAATTTCTCTTTATTTTTAAGTAGTACAATTCTATGCAATATAATTTATAATTTGCCCGTTTTCATGTTTGGGGCCATCCATAACATCACACGTAAAGGGGAGGGGAGGGGGCCTACGAAGTGTGTGATTGTGTGACAAGGGGGGAAGGGGTCCTAATTTACGTGACGTCACATTCCAAAATGTTTGTTAGATGTTTGTATAAAAAAAAACAATGAAATTGGAATTACTTCGGAACTCCTATTTTAATTTAATAATTTCTTGATTTAAAATTGCAAAAAATATGTGACGTCACACTAGGGACAACACGTCTTACAAATGTGACCAGCTGTGACAATGGGGGTTCGTCAAAAAAATCATGAAATTCGGGTGACGTAATTTATGGATGGCCCCTTTTAGTACAATTCAAACAGGCGCGGCTAACTATAAATCAAGAGTTCCTATTGATAAATTGGATGTCGGGCCCATGAGGATAACATTTGAATATTTAAACCTATTTCAAATGTAGTCGCGCCTGAGTAAAAATATGCTTATTTTAAATAGAAGTGGCGTTTGTAGCTATTTGGTATTTTAGGTACACAACTTGTCTATTTTTATTGGTCTTCTACCACATGTGAAAAAGCAAGTTTATAAAATTACAATATCGCTGTATTTGAAATGTTACTTGTCGAACTATTGACTATTTTATTGAAAGATTATTGGAAGCTTGAAGAAAATAAGACATTGTTAGGAAATTATAATCGTATTTAGTTGAAATGGTTCTCAGGTCATTTGAAAAAAAATCACTTATGAAATTGTACCAAAGTTTCACTACATTGTCGCTCATATTTAGGCCTTCGAAGAACATTTCGCTTATTTTGGATTTATACTGTATACTATTTTTGGCTGTCTTATTTTGTTGGTAATGTTATGGAGTGTTAAAATCATAATATAATAGAATCTGCATAATAATAATAAAAATGAGAATTCAAAAAACCGAACTTTGCTGTCTTATTTCTAAACATGCATTATTTATTTGCATCTATCAATAGACCCTATGATTTAATTGATTTATAATATAACTTATCAACATTAGATTGGTAATAGAGTTGCCAGACCATTTTAGTTGGAGTAATTTGAATGCTTTGATAGCCTTGCTCTGGTGATTAGCCGGCTGTAAATCGAGAGGTCCTGATCATCGCATCGAGATGCGAGCATCAAAACCATTATGATGTATTATTTTTATTAAAATTATAATCAAAAATGTATGGTCACACTATCATTTAGCTCGATTGTTTTAAACCGTTACTATAAGTGAAGACTTGTAATTGGTTGTTTATTTTGTATACTGTTATTATTCTAACTTAGTTAAACCTGTTAGTCTTCCATAAAATAAATAAATAAATGTTGTATTGTGGGAGTGTAAGTCCCTCATGGTTACTGATACTGGTTATACCTAGTGTGGGGGTCAGGATTTATGACTAATTGTGTGTATTTTTTTAGATCCTTTATCTTACCTTCACCTCATAAAACTCATCTGAAATTCTATCGTTAAATATTCCAGCCATAACATCCAGTGGACGGTACGAGGCAGAACCCGAGGAGTTAAGCTCGAGTAGTTTCAGTTCAGCGTCCCGCGCGTCCCTCGACCCCCCCTCCTCGCCCACCCCCAGCTGCGGCGGCGACAACCAGCTGCACTTCCCCGGAGACTCTAGCAGCTCCGTTTAAAGGAGGTAGGCAGAATAGTAACGGAGATTTAATAAGGACATTGATTAAAAGTAATAAATGTGATTAGATTTGCAGAGATTTATGGAGAAGCTTATTTTCAGTTATCAAATTAGGAAACGGGTCTTAATCGCGTAATAATTATTGTTGACTGCCTCGGTGGTGCAGTTGTTACTGCGCATGCGTTCCCGACTGCTGTGCTGAGGCCTGGGGTTCGATTCCCGGGGTAAAGTGATATTGAGTTTTTCTATTTAAAAATACTCAGTATCAGCCCGGAGTCTGGAATTGTGCCCGGTATGGCGATGGGCTCGCCCCCTATCACATTGTGGGACCGTAATGAATTCGGCGAAAATTGGGTGTACTGGTTACACCTTTGCCTACCCCTTCGGGGATTACAGGTGTGAGTGTGTATGTATGTAATAAATACCAATTTATTTCCTGATGGTTCAAAAGTTGCATCTGTCTGTCACGGCTGACTCACGTCAACTCGAAATATTTATACCATTAAATATTGCGCGATAAAGACCCGTTTACTGTTTTGATAATATGTATGCAAATGGTTAATGTCTAAAAACATCTGAATTCAGATTTCTTTGAACAAACGTGTAAAATAGTACCTAGTGTGTATTAACTAGCGAACATTACTATAATTTACATATTTGTAATAGAGGGTGTTTGTCCCCAGCACTGGCCCTCTGACTACGGACCTGCTTAGTGGTAATAAACACGTCACGACTGAGTGTCGTTTAACGTACCAATATGGTAACAAAATTAAACACGAAGATTAGATATGTAACGTTAGTACTGGTGTAGAGAGAAAAACAATATTTTTTATAAAAAAAAATAACATTGGCCGGTACTTAATTCAAATTACTCAATTGGCGGTAGGCAGCCATCTTGTAAAGTCTTGCAAGACTAAAAAGTTAGCAAATTTTGGAAGAATATCTACTGTAAAATTATGATAGGCATTAAATCTATTTACAATTCCTATGAGAGTTTAGATATTATTTTAGATTTTCGACTTTTCTTCATGTATTTAAGTGTAAACTATATTAAATAATTACCTTTCAGTAGATTTACAGTTTATAGTGATATCCTACTATAGTGCTTATTTTGTATACCCAATAACTTAAATATTCCTACCCCATTGCTTTTTCACTTTCACTGAGTGTTAAATAATCGTTCCCAATAACGAAAGTCTATATTCTTACATTTTAACCGACTTCAGAAATGGAGGTGATTGTCAATTTGGCACGTATTTTATTTTGCTATTTGTTATAAAGGTTTATTATATCGTTAACCTTTATCTTTAATAACTTCGATAGAACCTCAATTCGTTTCCATAGCTAAACTACTTACTAAAATACAAAATTAAATATAGATGGAAAAATGTGGAGACATATTTGTTAAATAGTTAATAGGTAAACCTCCTAAAGGATTTTGACTAGCCATGGAGGTGGAAATATATATATTAAAGTATAAAATAATATCTATTTATATTAAGTTTAAAAATATAATATTAAAACTTCCTTTAAACCCACCCACGTTATTGGGAACGAATATGAGTTTATGCATTTGTTTACTGTTACTGTGATATGTTAAAGAAGTTTTAAGTCCTACGCTGGAAAAGAATAAAAGAAAGTTAGACGCACAGATAATCAAAATTTGTTAATTGCCTAACGCCGTACATTCCAATAGTTTAAAATCGACGGGGAAGACCCTCATTTATTCAAATCTGTTAATCTATTTCCTCTAATCATGTCTAATTAGATTCTTAAAATTTAAGTGTCAAATAGTTTTCGAGTGACTTGGATAGCTTCCGTCAAGCGTCTTCCTAATTGGATACTGTGGAAAAATGCGTTTATTTGTGTATTTATTTTAATTAAGTGCACCAACCACATATGACATATTCGACGTCATTATTGAAAATTTTAAAAGATGACACGAAATATATTTATTAGTATTAGTCATAGACGTAGAGAATGTACTGAGCAATATCCTAACAAAATTGGGTAATTTGTAGAAAGAGACAAAGCGACTGGACAATACCTATTTCATTTCGCTCCTGCAAGTCTGTGACGCAGATCAATAAAAATTCTAGAAAAAGACAACAGCTGGCCGCACGTTCGCTTTATCTCTCTTACATTTTTCTGCCCGTATTCACTTAATATCTGGATAGAGAGCGTTCACTCCATTCTCTATGTTTATTTATTAGTTTTTGTTCTTAGTGATAATTTATTTTGTAGTTACTGTCTGACCTACGTTTTTCATCACAATACTGAATACATTAAAGTACCTACATTACGGTATACAGCCAATTTAGATTTTTTTTTTCATACTTGCGCGGCAAAGTTACCACACTGCACCTGATGGTAAGCGCAGTGCAGTCCAATTAGAGTATCGAGTAGCGAGAGACAATCTACCCCCCGCTACTCAACACAATCATGCCGGCCTGCTTCTTCACACTACGCCATGGGCAAGAAGGTGAAGAAGCGGTATGAAAAATAATTATGAAAAATGCTTTAGTAAAGTTCGCTTATTTAGTTTTATAGCGCTTTTTAAAATTATTTATGTTCGTTTGGATGCTTATTAGACGTTAGGACAGAGTAAGAGAAAATATTATTAGCAAAGTATAGTTTTTATATGAATAAAAATATGTACAGGACACGTGCATGGTTGTAAAGGCTTAGACTGGAAGAAATATGCGAGATTTTTTGTAGTTTTTCCTCCTACTTATGTATTCATTGTTGCGTTAAATGATGATGTGCATCCTGTCCTCCATTAACACTTGATGTTGAAAGTTACCATTTTGAGCCAACATTTCAGAGGCTGTTTGTTTTATATCTGATGTTACAAATTATTGTCATACAAGGCGGTGATGTTTATTCTGACCTAATTTACATCTACAACATGTAACATGATTAATGCACACTCTGAAAGTAGTTTGTTCAGAATAAGCGACTTAATCGATATCAACCATTTTATAATAGACGATTTTTTTCTAAAAATAAATAACTCTCAGGTAAATAATAGTCACCCATTAATTTAACGTTCAAGACAAACGAAACTGAGACATAACTCGATGCGATAAAGTCTTTTCTAAATGCAATAATAAATGAACACTTTAAAAAATCAAATAATTAAAATTACGAACTTTATGTCGAAAATTAGTACAACAAATTTCATAGAAAACAATATTTATATTCATCGCAGTCTAATTTCAATACATGAATAATGATTGTAATAATATTTTTAAATTGGGGTGTCTGAGGATGTGCGTTATTCCCGTTACACGTAGTATATAGATGTTGAAAACCAATCAAGGGAAAATTATTGTTTATGATTGACGTTTTCACTTTTTAAAATCCTTTCCATTTTACCTATCGTATGATTTTGTTAATGTATATATTTTTTGACATCAATATATCTGCACTAGTTAATATTTATAGAATAATTATTTTGTCCATAAAATCTCTCACGTTTTTAATATTGTCATTTTTAGCATTCACACAAGTGTGACCTTGAACGTTGCAGGAATGCGGGGAGACGACAAAGGCTGGCCCGGTTGTCATCCATTGGCTTAATGATTTCATTCCCCGCGCTCCTCTAGCGTCCCAGGAGGCCTAGACAAAAGCCCCTATTGGCTATAACGCCTAAGGAATTATCAAATTGTATGGAAATGACACTTGTATGAGAAAAGTCATGTGACCACTTCCATAAAATTTGATCTTTTCTTATCAGAAAAGGGTTTTTGTCTAGGCTGACGACTGAATTGTGTGATCCGATAGTTAGGCGTTTTGTTTACTTCAAATTCTGAATTTAAATATTGAAATTATGTGTGCGTTTGTGTGCAAGCCATAAGAACGTAGTCAACTTTAGATTATTTATTTGTTGTGTTACTGGTAAAAGGAAAGTCAAATAATAAAGAGTACGTAACCATATAACCATAGCATTTTGAGTTTTGATATAAAATTTATTTTAGACCAAAAATATCTGATATTGTTGTCAAATCATAGATATTTGAACTCTAAACATTACCAGTAACACAGTTATTTAATTTGAAAAATTAATTTATTGACTATATGTGAAGGTCAAGGTCATGTGATGGTTGAATGTGATAAGGCTATGGTGGTTACAATTATATTTTATACGCTAGTTTAAGCTAAATTCCTATATTTTATTAAGACATTTAGTGTTTAGTTATTTTGTAAGATACCAATAAAGTATATAAGTTTGCTATTCTGGTTTTATTTCTGCTTCACCTATAAGTTCACCTATTATATTAAAAAAATGTGGATAGGTATTTATGTGACAAATAAAACACAGTGATTTAAAAAAATTGTATACTCTGCATACAGTACATGATATAAATATATAAACCACAGACAAATAAGCCTAAAGCCACATAGACAAAGCTTATTACATATAAGGCACAAACATATTTTGCGATGGAGGTGGGTATAGTAATCTTTAAATGTACCGCACAAAACCCTTAGTTTAAAATTGATAAATCGAGATTGCTTAAAATATTTTTTTTATTTAAAATACAAATTACATTTGATAAATGCAAATTTATTTGAGATTAAAATGCAACCTAGGGTTGCGAGGTTTTTTTTTTTAAATTAGATGGCTCTATCGCTTAATCCCTCCATTCAGGAAGGATATTAAAAAAAAAGTCGGGAGTAAAGCAACAAGCTTTTATTTCCATAGCGTTAAAGTTAAAAATTGCATGCAAGAACGGCGAGTGTTGCTAGTGTTACGCGCCGCCGGCGTGTCTATCCGTCATGACTGGCTAAATAGCGATTTTGCTAATGTCTAAATACTTTGATATTTTAATTTGTTTTTGTTATCCTGGCACGGCAAAGTGACCACACTGCACCTAATGGTATGCGCAGTGCGGTCCAATTGAGTATCGAGTAGCGAAAGACAATCTATCCCCCGCTACTCAACACAATCTTGCCGGCCTGCTTCTTTACACTACGCTATGGGCAAGAAGATGAAGAAGCGGTCAAGCGGTCGAAGGAAGCCTCTGAGTACGCAAAACGGCCAAATTTTGGTATCACACTACCTAAGATTGGTGAGTGAGGTAAATATTATGTGGCGTTTTTTTAGTGCCTCGATAGGCAGACTAGCAGACGGGCCACATGATGGTAAATAGTCACCGCCGCCCATACACTTCTGCAATGCCAGGGCACAGCAAAACCGCTGACTACCGTTAGAATTGGCGTATTGTAGGCTTATTTACCTGTGATATGAAAACTTAACATAGTTTAAAATTAAAAGTACAAACTTCAAGATCCGAATTGGAATGTATATTACACATAATATTTATAAAATATAAAACATGAAAAGTACACTATGGACGGATTTACAGATTTTCTGTATCGAATAGTTATAACCACTGGTATATAAAAATATTTTTTTTTTTCATACGTTGACTGTGGCGGAACACACCTGCTGCGTATCGCATATCTGTACTTCAGAGGCATACAATATTTTATTTTAGTTTTATTCTAATCTATCTAACACCATGTATTTCAAAATTGTTCTAGCATCAATCAAGAAGCAAACAGAGATGTCCATAATGGTAAAAATCATTAAATACGATGCGAATTAGTTAATTGCGGTAACTTCAAGCAACCTGTCCAATATTGTATTTAAAGTACGCGCATTTATAGCTTTGCTGTCAAATGTATGTTTTAGTATTAAATGTTGTGTACCTCAAGGTACATATGCGGCTGGAGGCGACAACACTGACGAACTATGCCGGGTCTATTTTTAACTTTCCACTTCCAAAAAATGATTTAAAACCATATTTATGAATTACTGCGTGAAAACTAGACGGGGAGGGGAGGCGGTTAGGGTCGTGGTATATACTATGGGTGGTTTTTTTTTATACTGGCACGGCAAAGTGACCAAACTGCACCTGATGGTAAGCGCAGTGCGGTCCAATTAGAGTATCAAGTAGCGAGAGACAATCTATCCCCCGCTACTCAACACAATCATGCCGGCCTGCTTCTTCACACTACGCCATGGGCAAGAAGGTGAAAAAGAGGTCGAGGGTCTATTGTCAGAGTACTCAGAAGGCCGCAAAACGGCCAAACAACGTACCACAAGCTAAATGTTACGTAGTATGTGTACTTTCCCTAATAGAAAACATATTATAGCGTATTGTATAGTTTAAAATCTATTACAGCATCCCCACAGTCAAACTGTTTGGTACAAAAACTTCATATTAATACAATTTATGTACACTTATTAATCTAGACTTATATAGGAATGTGCATTTTAATCTGGTGTCTTACAATATGTTAGATATAAAGTTAAATGTGTATATTTTTCGTAATGTGCAGAATATAATAATATTTATTAAACAGTCGGTATTTATTCTACTGAATTATAATTAAACGAAAATAGCACCTTGAGATAAAATAAATTAATCTTTCGATAAAATATTTTACATAACTTTGCTATTACTTTATTGTTTGTTTAAACTATGTCACGATTCGTTTATTGTTTGTATTAATTAATGTGTGAAGTTTTTATATAGATAGAATTTTTTGAAAATTATTAATACATAAAATACTTATATGCAAGTTAAAACTTTTTTAGGTTATTCTTACATTAATACAGCGTATATTTTGATCACACATCATTAACATTTACCTATTACTTACAAATAAACCGAATACACAATGAGGATACAGATTCTAAATCAATGTATTAGTTAAAATGAGACTATAAAAAAATAAGATTCATTATTTAGATTCTTTAAAAAGTAAATATTGCCTATTGCCCCATAGACTCATAAAAACAAACATCAGAGGCGCCCGACATAAAATTTATAATAAAAATCTGAAAAAGTAACTTTTTAGGACACCATGTATATAAAATTTTCAATAACCTAAAACGTCAACAAAAAAATACAAACAAAAAATCACTCCTCATGTCATACGCACCTTATATTAACCCTTATAATGAGTACGTCATCTTTCACAAACCCGTTTCTTATAACGTCGCCGACTGTCGCGTACTCGGTATATCCGAAACCACGCACGCATATTTCGGAAGTAGGGCGGTTAAATGCGATGAGATTCGAGTTAGACATCATAGTATCTTTCTGCGTCATGTCAGGGTCATATTGGTTGATCATGGAGAAGGAAATTCGGCCATTGAAAGGCCATTCGAGGCAGTTGTCGTTTTCAGTCTTCATTAGATGTACGTGGAGTGCGAAACAACGGTCGTTTTGAGGAGATATGTTGAGGCGGACGCAGAATCTGATTGTAAATAGAAAGAAAGAAAATATTTTATAAATAATAAGAATCGTCTTGATAACTTGCTCAATTGTAAAACAACATCAATTTAAGTACTTAATAATTGTAGTGTAATGGTAAATACAGATATTATCAATTGCATGACAACTGCCTTCCTGATTAATAAATAAAAAGATCTCTGAATTCGTCTCTGAAGACGCTTTATTATAATTACAAGAGGAGAAGACTTATCAATTACAGCTCAAAATTTAAAAAATAACGACAGACAAAGATGCATGGTGGAGAAATTTTGCTTTCTTTTTTGTAAATGAGAATGGAACAAAAAAAAGGAGTGGTACTGCCATGCCAGAGTGAAAGTCGTAAATATCGACCAACGCAAATCACATACACTTCTGACTTTTTTGAAATGACATGTGTCTTAATCATATCTTGTTTTAACTGTGAAGAAAAATATAATGAGAAAACTTGCAAAGAATTTACCATCAGAATTTCATCGAAGGTAAGTGAAGTCTATCTATGTCATACTAGGCCTGTGTGGTGGACTCATGACCTTCATTAAGGGAGGAGGCCCGTGCCCAGCAGTGGGATAATGTATACAGGGCTGGTATTATTATTAATATCTTATTTAAGTGACATTATGGCATCAGAATTCGAAATTATTAGTAAAAAATGACATCTATTTTTATTTCATTGAACGAGGATATGTAAACTATATTTATATTAAACATACCACTTACCTATAACCATTAGGAGAAGTGTAAAATCCTGGGCTGTACAGCATTTTATAATGGTCCTTCACCATAGCGTCGAGTCTGGCTTTAAAATTATCAATCTTCCACACATAGTTGCCCATACAGTATCGCAGAAGCATTTCGTTATTTTGCTTCATCTTCGCAACAGCAAAAGCCGACAGTTGCTTCGATATGTTTGCTATTACTATGTCTTGTTCGCGATTCCTTTGTTCAAGTACCACAACACGTTCGTATAACGCTCTTTAAGACATAAAAAATAAAAACCTATATATATCCATAAGAAAACTGTTTATCTTTATTGTAATAAAATAATAGAACTCAAAGCTGCTTATACAGGGTGTTAGAGAAAGGTGGTATAAAAGTAGATATTTCTATTAGAGTCAGACCTATGTACATTTTATTGATAAATATCAAGAAATAAGCAGTTTGAAAAATATAATTACATTTAATACAATTTACATGCATTCAATTTATAATACGAAATTATAATTTTGTACTCTAAGGCAGCCATGATAGTTGACTGGACTATAATAAAATTTCTAAGCCATTATAATATTGTCAAATACCTATCAAAAGTTATCCTACTACCTACTAATATTATAAATGCAAATGTTTGGATGGATGGATGGATGTTTGTTACTCAATCACGCTACAACGGCTAGATCTGGTTGAAATTTGGCACAGAGATATATTATAGACTGGAAAAGCACATAGGTTACTTTTTATCCCGTGGGATACTATAGTTTTTCACAGAGCAAGGGACCGACATGATTTTTGCAAAGTGGCAGTTTAGGGATCAGAAAATAACATAGGCTACTTTTTACTTGAGACGCAAGCAACATCTTGTTAAATATAAAATTTTGATTTATTATGACAATAAAGTCACACATAAGTGATTTCAGTTTATTTCCACATTACCGTATGAGCGCGCTAGTGTTGTTTATAGGCGGAGTAGCGGCCTGGTTGCCATCCTTGTCTGGCGCTTCCCACAGCGTCATGGCCTCCTGCTCTTTCGCGTCCATACTCGCGTTAGACATGTCATTGTTGATCTTCATCTCTGAATATGCATTCATAAGTAGCTGGTGACAAGCATAATTAATTATGAAAGAAAAATCATTATTGGCAAATAGATAAATAAATTAGTAATTTAGGGAAAGGTTGGTTCCCTACCACATTCATTCATGAATGTGGTAGGGAACACAGATCCGCAAAGAATAAAAGCAGTGGGCATTTATGCTGAAGCAAAAAAGAGAGTTAAGAATGTAGTTGCTAGAAAGAAAGAAAGTAAGAAAGGAACGCTTGAGAAAAAGCTTTCTGGTGATTTCAAAGCAAATATCAAACTGTTCTGGAAACAGGTACGGTTAGCTAGGGGATCATCAGGGGCGTCTAGGTTAGGCGTGATTAGGAGTGAGGATGGGAGAATGTTGAGCAATGAAAGGGAAGTCTTGCATCGGTGGAAAGAGTATTTTAAAAATCTTTTTGAGTGTAGCGATGGGAGCATAGCTCAACAGGATGCTATAGACTCGGCTCACTCAAAAAGCGATGCAGACAAGGTGATTACGGAAGATGAAATAATGAATGCGTTGAACTATATGAAGATAGGCAAGGCTGCAGGGTATGACAGGGTTACTGTCGAAATGTTGAGAAGCGGCAAAAGTATAGTGGCAAAATTGTTGTGGCTACTTTTTAATATATGTTGGAGCAATGGTCGAGTGCCAGAAGACTGGTGTAAAGCCGTTATTGTTCCGCTTTATAAAGGCAAAGGGTCACAGCAAGAATGCAAAAACTATCGAGGCATAAGTCTTCTCAGCGTCGTCGGTAAATTGTATGCAAAGATCTTGATCACACGAGTGATGAATGATAGTGAAGAAAAAATATGGGATGTGCAAGCAGGATTTAGAAGAGGAATGGGTTGCACTGATCAAGTCTTTTCCATAAGGTGCATCGTTGAAAAACACTTGGCCATGTCCAAAAAGGTGTACTGTGCCTTCGTAGATTTGGAAAAGGCTTATGATCGTGTGCCGAGGGATGAACTGTGGTCAACACTGTCACTAACATATGGGATTGAGAGCCGCCTAGTTAGTGCTTTGAAGTCTTTGTACAAGGACTCCAAAGCATGTATAAGGGTAAATGGAGCGCACTCAGACTGGTTTAACATTTCTAGAGGTGTTAGACAGGGATGTGTTGCGTCTCCATGGCTCTTTAATCTTTATATGGACAGCTGTTTGACAGTTTTGAAAGATATGGAATGTGGACTGGGAATGAATGAGTTGCATGTCAAGTGTCTTCTCTACGCCGATGACCAGGTATTGCTTGCGTCATCGGTGGGGGTAACAAGACATGTTAAATGTAGTGAATGAGTCGTTTAAGGAGAAGGGAATGAAAATTAATGGAAGTAAGACGAAAGTTATGGTGATAGAAAGAGAGGAAGATGTTACGGAATGTAACATAAATATAGATGGTGAGAGAGTGGAACAAGTGAAAGAGTTTGTTTATTTGGGAAGCGTGTTAACCAGAAATGGGAAATATGAGAGGGATATTGAAAGGAGAGTGATGGCAGGTAATAAAGTAAATGGTGCCTTGCACGCGATAATGAGCAGCCAGGCGGTGTCACAAAAGGCGCGAATGGCTGTTCATAATGGTGTGCTGGTACCGACACTTATGTATGGAAGTGAAAGTTGGGTGTGGCAGAAGAAGCATGAAAGTGGAGTTAATGCGGTGGAGATGCGTTCCTTACGGAGTATGTGTGGAGTCACCCTTGCTGATCGCATGAGGAATAGTGTGATAAGAGATCGTTGTGAGTTGAAGAATGATGTGGTGACTAAGATAGAAAGAGGTATGCTGAGATGGTTTGGCCACATGGAGAGGATGGATGAAAGGCGATTTACGAAAGCTATTTATCGTGCAAATGTGACTGGAAGAGTGGGTAGAGGGCGCCCAAGGAGAACGTTTACGAATCAGATAAACGATCTTCTCCTAAAAGGGCAAATCAGAAGTATCTCCAACCGTCGTAAATGTATGAGAAGATGTATGAATGTGGAAGAGGCGAAAGAAGTGTGTCAGGATCGTAGCTTGTGGCACTCAATAGTCTCTGCCTACCCCCATGGGATACGGGCGTGAGTGTATATGTATGTATATGTATATGTATATGGAAAGGTTGGTACCAAGCAACCAGTTGCAATGAAATAAAACATCAAGGGGATTTACACTAGCTTCAATTATTTTTATGAAATTATAGGAGATACGGCCCCAGGTGCCAAAATAAAAAAACTAAATATAGTGAACTTGGTGAGTATTTAAAAATATGTATTAATTTTTATTGTTATGCTAGGCAAGAATATACAGAAATAAGTAATTTTTGGCATTTGACAACATACTTTAGGCATAAAGGCAATAAGGTTTGTTTTACTTTGACGTTAGTACATTGTGTTACACTCTTTGCAAAAGCCGGATTAGCATGTGCCAGCTTTAACAAAAGATGCTGATGCTTTAAAATTTTAGCCACGAATACAGGAACATAGATACAAAATTTTTACCATTGATTAAAGGAACCGTTAATAAAGAATTTTACTATACATATGTACAATCATAACAACGTACCGTAACCGTCACCCTGAGTTTTTCTTACGTATTTGCTAGCGACAACTAATAATAAGCGCCTCTAGTGGTGATATGGGAAACTGAATTGGTACTTCAAAAAAACGTTAGCGGCTTTATTTACCTATCTTAATTTTCTGACATAAACTCATGATTGAGCTAATATTTATGAGTATTGCATCTTCAATCACAGCTGTAAAACATTTCCCGAATATTCCGTAAACATTTCATTGGTGTGTCTTAACGCATATACGCGGCTGTTTTAAATTAAGTACTAGAATGTCCTAAAAATAATACCAACAATAAAATTAGACTGCACTTCATTGGTCATGCCAATATGATCCAAAAACTTTCTTAGATTAGTTATATCAAAAAGGATTTTTGTGGCATATTTTGTAAATTTCAAAATTTCTTGTTTATAATACTAGCCCTGTATTAAACATTGTCCCACTGCTGGGCACGGGCCTCCTCTACTAATGAGAGGGGTTAGGCCTTAGTCCACCACGCTGGCCTAATGCGGGTTGGCAGACTTCTCATACCTTCGACAAATTCTCAGGTATGCAGGTTTCCTCACGATGTTTTCCTTCACCGTTAAAGCAAGCGATAATTAACATTTTAATACACACATAACTTTAGAAAAGTCAGAGGTGTATGCCACTTGGGTTTCGAACCTACGACTTTCGTCTTGGCAGTTCGTACCGCAACCAACTAGGCTATCACTGCTATAAACATTAAAAGGTTGCTACAAAATAATAATAGACAGGTGTATTTATACAATAAAGGCAATACGTATTTGAAAATGATTTGATCTGCACTTCTGCACACTATAATGTAATTCATAAATATAATTTTGAAGTCACTGCAATTTACTTACACTCATATGACTTTGTGTATCATTATGCAGATGTTGGTTCATTTCATCTTGACTATCAAAAGTTTCCTTACAGCCCACGGCTTTAAATGCGCATGGTATACGGATCTCAGGCTGAGTTGAAGTCTCTGGCTGGTTGTATTCACACGCAGCTATGTGCGCGTCAAGATCGAGTGGGGTTACTTTTACGGTGCATCCTGTATATTAAATGGTCTAAATAGAGCTTCATAATTTAATGGTCAGTTTATGAGGATCCATAAATAAATAAACACCATACACACCCAAGTGCGTCGCGTTCCGGGATCAGCCAGTGTACATCCGTTTTTGTCAAGGTGTTTGTTAGAGTTGAGTATAGTGTAAAGAAGCAGGCCGGCATGATTTGTTGCGTAGTGAGGTATAGATTGTCTCTCGCTACTTAATTGGCTGGCACTGCGCTTACCATCAGGTGCAGTGTGGTCACTGCCGTGCCAGGATAAAAATAAATAAAGGTGCAGTAAAAATTTACAGTTTCGAAATTGATAACATACCTTTAGCTGAAAATGGACAATTCATTCTCTGTTCTTGTATTTCCCTTTTAGTGTAATTGTCAGGGAATATGTCCACTTTCATACTGAGATTTATATTGTCTATGGGACAGTGTCCACTATTTCTGAAAATAAACATGACTTTGATAAATGAACACAAATATTTGGCCACCATTATTGGTATTTTATACACTGTCATGCCTGTAATACCTGTAGAGGTAGCTAGAGGTGTAACCACTACACCTATTTTTGGCCAAATTTATTATGGTGCCATAATGTGATAGGGGGCGAACTTATCGCCATTCCAGGCTCAATTCCGATTCTGAGCTGATACTGAGTATTTCTAAATAGAAAAACCCATTATCACTTTACCATATATTTCATACAATATATTTTTTTGTTTCCAGTTTTAGTTCTAGAAAATATTGTCTTCTAAACTTATAATATTTTATTTATACTATGTTACAATACTAGGCTATTTGACTAATTTTCGAAAATGATTTAAAACTATTATTTATTACATAATAAGCACACTATATTGATATTTCCGGGAATTCTTCTGTATTTTTAATAAAAATCAATGTTAAAGTTTAAATATCCTAAACGGCGGCAAAAACGCTATTTCTGTAATGGCGCTGATCATATGACATGTGTGACGTCACATGCAAGTAAACAAGCTTATAATGATAAGCAAAGCTAAGTTTTATGATAATTGTTTTATCAACAATTATCATAAAACTAAAATAAATAAACAACGAACTAAAATCACTCAAAGAAACTATGTTTACTTGCGTGTGACGTCACCAGAGTTGCAAACAATCACAGAGTGTTCACATCACACATAAAATTTTAAATAAATGTTGTATTTTATTTCATTTGATTTGCAAAAAATATATATTATTTTGTTTAAAATTAAGTGAAATATGGTTTTTTAAGCTATTGTCTAACAGGATGACCACAATTTGCAGTGTATTTTCAATGTTGTCAAATAGCCTATTCCCCGAAATTTAAATATTCCCTGATATTTAAATATTAAAAAAATAAAATATCAGTTTAAACAAAATTCTAAATTATATTTTTTTATCAAGAGATGGTCAATACATAAAAACAGGTTGTAAATAGCAAATTTTTATCAAACTATATTGTCTTTTTTATCAAGAGATAGTAATGTGGCTTATATTGATGTAGCTTATAGAACAAGAGTTTTGTTGTACCTCATATATTGTCAGTGTTTCTTTATTCATAGCAAGCATATTGCTATGTATAAAGAGGCATGACAAGTTTATTAATTCGTAATGAATCATCTTGCCTTGTTTCTTACTACTACAAGATATTTTTATACTATACACTAACGCCTGTAATCCCTGAAGGAGTAAGCAGAGATGTAACCAGTACACCCACTTTTTGCCAAATTTATTATGCTCTCATAATGTCATAAGAGACGGGCGTATCGCCATCCCGAGCACAATCCCAGACTCAGTGCTGATACTGAGTATTTCTAAATAGAAAATCCCAAAATCACAATACCTGACTAGGGGATCGAACCCGAGATCTCAGCACTCATAACATAATTACAAATGTGTCACCGAGGCAGTCAAATATAGACATATTTTTATACCTTGGGAATTTATTAAGTTTGGTTTAGTTATATAGACAATTAAATCAACATACAAAGAACAAACATATAGTAGGTGTAATAATGATACCTACTGGAGCCAAGAGGTGATACAGCTCTTACAAAATTTATGTCCGCATGTTGTAATCACTGGGTCTCTTAGCCAGTTGAGGCAAACAGGACACTCATAGCGTGACTCTGGCTGATTGCTGAGCACTGTCTCGTTCAGAGCTGTTATACCCATGGGCTGAAAGCAATTTTTTTACAATGTTTTTGTTATGTTGGCACTGTAAATAGAAAGCAAGTGCATGTTTTAAAAATTACTTATTTAGATTTTAAATGCCAGCAATTAATGTAGGAACGTTAGAAGGTAGATATACTAAGTTGGAATATAATATTCAAGATTGCAGACTTCAATGAATGGCGTGTCAAATTACAAATAATTACCACGGCCGGTGTAACGTATCCTCTCGAATTACGTAAATGCATACTACACGCAAATATGTTGCAAGTAAACGGAATTAACCATAGATTAGAGTTTAAATGTATTAAATAAAAACAAGTTTTCCAAGAAAAAGTTTACGTGTAGGTCATTTTTGAAATAAAAAGGTTTTTTTTCTTTTATATATAAATGCTTTGATAGGTACTAACCGCAATACCTTCTGATGCATCTTTCGTTCTGGCACGGTCCATTGCACTAGAATAAAATATTATATATTTACTGTTTTTTCATTTAACTGCTGGATGATAAATAACTTTGAAATTAAAATTGATCGCCAAAACAAAATGCAAATATGACACTTACAACTGACACATGACTAATGTCAAATTGACGTCACAATTTGAACACAGGCTAAATATTTTAGGGTGCGTTTAGTTAACACAATATCACTACTACACAACAAACTTTTATTTATTTTTACATAATAAACGCTACATTTTAATTACTATTTAGCCTACCTATTATTGAGGAAGTTTATAGGATAACTAACATCACTCTATGACGTACTGGAGCAAGTAACGTCGCTAGAAATTGTTTGTTAAAAAATGATCATCTATTGAAAAGACCAAAAGATGTATTCTCACATGATTTATACATTCAAAATCTATTTGTTTAAATCTATGAAAGTAGATCAATTTGAAAAGACATTTAACTTTATGGCACAGTCAATATTTCATTTTGTGTATTCTATTACTGAAAGGCTCGTTAGAATAAATAAAGCGGCGCTGCAGCTTACCTTAGAGATATATTTAGAAAACAAATAGAATTCTGAAACCATTGCATGGGGCCTTAGGGTAGGTTAGATACCAAACATGGTGCAGTATAATCTGATTAATTTCTCGAGCTGCGTTATAAATTATATTATGTATAAATTTAGAAAGAATACTTTAATCTACATTTAAGGATTATATTTTTTATATTTGTACGAAGCTATAAATTGCAATAATTAAACTTCTTTTTTAATTGCATTTCCTTATCTATATATAATATTATAAAGAGGAAACATTTGAATGTATGTTTGTAACGAATTGGCTCAAAAAGTACTGGACCGATTTTAAAAATTCTTTCGCCATTTGCTACATTATCACTGATTAATATAGGCTATTTTATTTGTAAGAAAAAAAATAAGGAATGAAAGGTGTAATAGCTTATGATGCCTCCATGGATTGCATACTTTTTCTTCCAAAAATTATCTACACGCGGGCGGAGCCGCGAGCAATATCTAGTATAATTATAAAAACATACACGTCTCGGAGAAGAAACTGATTTCATTTACACCTACGGCTCCTTTGATGATGACGGTTCGACACTTTGCTAAGATATGCCAAACATGTTCAGATTTTATCGATACAGGAATTTACATTCCACAACAGGTACTTGGGCGATAGACGGCTATAACTAGTATACTTACTCAAAAGATAATATAAGTAGTTACATCTTACTATTACAGTAAATTAAATTATGTTAGATAATTAAAAGCTGCAGAAGTACCTTTTTTTAATTAGGTTTACACCTACGATGTTTTACGAAATTAAATAAAAATAAATTAGATGATAATATTATTATTAAAAATCATGGATGTAAAAACTTGAGCTATAGAAACTAGTAAAATTTGCGTACCTACAGGGCTATAGCAGCTTTTCTGTGGTACCTATCCAAGGAGATCTTTAGCTAAAAATTGACTCGGGGACCCAGAGTTCGCAACCGTTTAAGAAAACAATTGCCATTTTTTTCATGTGTAAAGTAACATGCTCCAAATTAATTCTATTTCCGCATAATACTGCATTTCGGGGACTTCCACCCAGAGACCCAAGGCTATTGCCCTTCTTACTTAGAGTAAAGACGGAACTGTACCTACTTGCACATACACAAATTACAACGTTCGTAGCTTACCTATGTATATCTATATTGTATCAGCTCCGTTATTTAGAAAATACCAGCAGGGTTACTCTTGGCACTCGATCCTCGAACTCGAATTTAAAATTGGCATTGGGTTAGAAAACTGTACAATTAGCACTCTTGAGCGCAACACCAGGACACGATTTAACTGAATACGGCGGAATATTTAGTAATTAAATGAAATATACACTTAAATTCAATAAGAAACTCGATTGTGCCAAGAGTGCCAATATTTTCTAGACTGGAATAGAAACTGTATCGAGTTTGAGATTGGAATTGATTTCAAGAGTAGGCCTGCTGATGGGTCTAGCGATCACATTGTATGCTAATGTAAGGTTCAATCGACGCAACACCGATAGATCTTTATCTTTCATCACACTGACGTTGTACTGTTGTATCTCCGTGTTGTAACACTATTTCATATTAATTATGTTTCTAAAAAAATATCTGGCATTATCTAGTTTGCGTGGGAAGACTGCCTTAACACTGACAGTTTATAAATTCAGAATCTGGATGAGTGTTGAGTAACGACGGATAGATTGTCTCTCGCTACTTGGTACTCTTTACCGGACAGCACTGCGCTTTCCATCAGGTGCAGCGTGGTCACTTTGCCGTGCCAGGGTAAAAAAGCTGTGAACTGATTGTTTGTAAGTTGAATAATGAGAATATGAGGCCGCATAATTTGTAATCAAAATGCTGGCTGTCAGGAACTTGGAAAGATTTCGATGCATTTGCTGGAAATATCTCTTTCGTAGCTGGCATCGACCATACTAGATCCTTGTTTGATGAATAAATAAATACACCCAACAGTCACACACATAGTTCTGACCCAACACTAGGTTAAACCTGTATCGTGGGTGTCAAGAACTACGAGGGACTACGGTCCTACAACACTCAGACCCGAAACAAAGATCTGTCTATCACACAAACATTTGTCTCGGTGTGGGAAGCGAACCCACGGCCTCTCGTGTCACAGCCGGTTACTCGGCCGCTGCGTCACGAAGACTGTCCGTGAAGCCGTGAAACAAGGATCATTTACGTGGTTGACGGTTGGAGTTTGCAGTAGTTATAAAACGAGAGGTCGAGGGTATGTATCCAAAAGTAGGTATTTATTCATTATTTATATTTCAGGTCAGAATTTTTAAAAGATTTCATAGTACCCACAATACACGATTGTCAGATCTAAACGATTTAATATATTATGACCACTGAATTATGACACATGAGATTCTGCTCGTCAATGTGTTGGGGTGCGCGCGTGTTCGGTCGGAGGTTCACATGTAGGAGGATAACCTCTAATGTGAGCCTCTGGCCGGGCACGTGTGTGTCCCGGCGCGTTGACGAGCAGAGTCTAGTAAATACTTGAAAGTTGAAATTCCTACTGACAACTAAAATACCGAACAAAATACTGACTTACTTGACATTGGCGGAATAGCTTCTTAGTTAAGCTCGTCGCCATCAAACAAAGAAGAAGAAGAAGAAGATATTATGACACGATATCTTGCTGAAGGATAGCTGATTGCTTCGGTGGCTCAGTTGTAATTGCGCATGCGTTGCGACCGCTGTGTTGAGGTCTCGGGTTCGATCCTGGGTCGGGTAAAGTGCTATTGGGATTTTCTATTTAGAAATACTCAGTATCTGCCCGGACTCTGGAATTGAGCCCAGTATGGCGATAGGCTTGCCCCCTATCATATTATGAGACCGTAATAAATTCGAAAGTGAGTGTATTGGTTACAGCTTTGTCTACCCCTTCGGGGATTACTAGCGTGAGTGAATACGTATGTATGATAGCTGATTACTGGTACTTTATCAGTAGCATATTGATTAGGTATATTTAGTTTATTTATCTAATTTCCGAAGAAGATTAAGAAATACTTAACTTTTTTTACATAAGGCTAAACTATGACATAATTGTTGCCGTTTACCGTATTAAAACCGTTTAGAATCATAATGATGAGGACAATATGGTTTTATGTAACACGGCGCGCCATGGTGTTGCTTCATCGATCTTAGATTTGATCACTTTATATTCTACGCATATGGCAACATGTGCCAATACCTTGAGGCTGGCTTACTTATCACCTAAATGGGAAGATTAGGTATTTCCAGACAAATAAGGGCAAATCGGCATAACTCGTAATATGGGGATTTAGGATCTTCATTTTAGAGGATTTAATGGTTGATGTTTTGAAATAATAATTAGCGTTGCCATAGCGTTTGTGTACAAATAAAATTTCTATAATACCTAGTTATTTTTACTCCTTGTAAAAATAGTATAAAGAATTAGCTGGTGGTAGGATATTCATATCCGCCCGGATAGCGACCACCATACACAGGGTGTAAAACCCGCCATAGTGGCACACGCAAGTGTGTCGCGTTCCGGGATCAGCCAGTGTACATCCGGTTTTTGTCGGAGGGTATTGAGTTGGGGTACGATTTTTGGCCGTTCTGCGGCCTTCTGAATACTCTGACACTAGACCCTCGACTCCTTCTTCACCTTCTAGCCCATGGCGTAGTGTGAGGAAGCAGGCCGGCATGATAGTGTTGAGTAGCGGGGGA
This sequence comes from Laothoe populi, assembly GCA_905220505.1. Classification (NCBI taxonomy): domain Eukaryota; kingdom Metazoa; phylum Arthropoda; class Insecta; order Lepidoptera; family Sphingidae; genus Laothoe; species Laothoe populi. Next base: position 17,887,704 of record HG992153.1, on the reverse strand, counting down.
TAAATTGTCTCTCCCTACTCGATACTCTAATTGGACGACACTGCGCTTACTATCGGCTGCAGTGTGGTCACTTTGACGTGCCAGGATAAAAAAGAAGAAGTAGAGATCTCCCACACTCTTCGTAAAAATATGGTAAGCATAATGTATATTTCATTGAATCGATTAAATAATGAAATCGGAACTTATGGTTCGTGTGAATGGAAATATACTATATACATTTCGGGCGAGAAATTAAAATATCACCAAAAGAAACAAGGTCGACATTATGTAATCTTAATATTATAATACTCATTCTGTTTGTGTGTTATTGGTTTACGCATATTTTAGCATATTAGTGAACCATAATGTTTACATATATTTTATAACTTCCATGGCGTAACATGGATACGCTTCCTGTTTGTGAATTATAGTATTTTAATGTTTCCTTCCAATTCCAATAACCTTCCAATAAGTCATTAGTGCAGAATTACTTATGCATAATATATTTAATAGACAATTCTAATTGTTTCATTTAGAACTTGGTTCATTTTCTAAAAAGGATATAAAAGAAATCTCGGAGATAAAGCCCTTGGGTTTGTTCATTATAATAATCATTTTACATAACGCCTATAAGGGAATTTTATGTTTTGGCGTAAAATTCTTACACATATGTAATACTTGACAATACATGCTTTCTGAAATATAAAGTATATACTGAATATGTTTTGGGTATACTGCCCACCGCTTCGTCCCAAAGCTGCCACAACCGTAAATTTACGCTTGGAATCCTTAACGACCATTTAGGATTTGGTAATCCCTGACGCAAATCGGTAAAGCATAAAATTATATTTCTCCTACATAATTTTTGCTGGCCATTTAAAGTCGCTAGAGTTGCCACATTCATCCTTAAAGATATCTATTAAGTTTACTAGATATTTTACGATTTAAATGCGTCTCCCATTTCGCTTCCTTTACGTAATGGCTTCGAGATATCAGAACTATATCTGTGTAATTATGTAATAGCAATAAATTGCTACAAATGCTAGCCCTCGGTGGACACGATCGTAAAATTCGTTCTTGCTTGAGAATGCAAATGGGCGCTACCACTGACTCTCGTTTTTAATTCTATGTTAATTATTCAGTGTAGGTTTTTTACACTTTCTGCATATTGATATCAACTCTATATGTGTTGAAATAATAAAAAACGCAAATGAACAATGTATGCTTGTATATTTAACATGTTTTTAACTCTATGAAATCTGTAATTTAAAAGTGCATAAAAAAATCATTTGAATAAAGAAGGTAAGGGAGATAAAAGCAAGAGCGATATATCGATAGTACGAAAATTTCCGAGGCGCTAACTTGGTTGCGTTTCGATATTCTGCAATATAAATATTTGTTAATTCTAGAAAGCGGTTCTAGCGAGTTTTATGAATTATCGAATATCATCTTGCGGGGATGTGCCTGATCAAACAACTGACGAAAGAGAGTTCTGTTGAGTAAATAAGTTAACAACAATGAAGTTATAGAGCAACCTGTAGATAGTTTTGTCTAATAGATCGGCTTGGTCGGGTTAATATTTTCTTATAGAAATCTAGCTGTTGCTCGCGGCTCCGCCCGCGTGGAGATCATATTTGGGAGAAAAAGTATACAATACAAAATACCAATTTTCATGCGTTTAACTTCAAACATGACGGATTTTCATACAAACTTTCTTCCCCTATTTTACCCCCGTAGGGGTGGTATTTCCAAAAATCATCCATGATTCTTCTGGTAGTGTAGATGTTCATGGATGCTGGAATCGCTTTCCGTCTGGTGACCCATTTGAACGGTTGCCGACTTTTGCTATAAAACCTTTTAAAACTTAAGCCAGTCTCTTCTACTGGTAATACACGAGATCTGCAGCTGTATTAGTGGTTCCAAGCCCTTTATTGAAAAGAAAAGGAGCCATTTCAGTGGTCTGTGGGAACATACCGGCCCCATAAAAGAATTTTAGGTGACACACGCTACTGTAAACATAATCTATTGCTTATATTTAACGTTTTCTTCTGTAAAGATAATGCAAAATGTCGACATCATACAGTCAACAACATCTTTGATGTAATAGATCTAGGCAACAATGGGAGTAATTAGCGCTGTTCACAACGTTTTATCCAGGAAAGATCTATTAACACCCATAACGTAACTATTAAGTAACACAGATAAGGTGTTCTTGCATTTTTTGTTAGTGTATATTTACTTACAATTTCTGTAAAAATATTTTGCTTGTGTAACAAATTTTTACTGACTTAGCAAAAGTGGAGTTACCACCACCACCAGAATACCACCGCTCAACAAATTCTATTATGTGTGATGAATATGGATGTGCTACAAATCTTCATTGAAAGAAAAAGGAACTCAGGAAAATTATTGAGCGTTCGGCTGTGTGCAGTCTTACTGGCAGCTCGAAACGAAAAACATCTAGTCATGAATCATTTGGACACCGGCGTCTGGATAAAACCAGTGATAATCGCCCTTATTGACGTGCGTATTAAGCGATTTTTAACGTTAAAATTATGGGAATAAAGTTCATTTTGGCTTGTATTTTTTTACTTACTACTTATTAAGTTTTTTCCGAACACCGGTGTTGTAATACATGAGAGGTTAATTTACCACGTTAGATTATTTTTCTACGGCGCAGTTGTACCATCCTGATCTACTTAAACTAATTATACACAATACTAAACATAGCATGGCTCTACCAAAAACCAAAGAGATCTGGTCTTGCAAGAACAATACGTAGATAGTGTCGCTATAGACGGAGAAAGTAAGGATTGTGCCTATTATTTACATATATAGATAAGCTCACGATAGGCATATACATTAGGTATATCTATGTTTGCTGAGTATTTATAATAAATGATGGCGAATGTAGCCCCACATCGGATGCAATCAGCCCGTGCGAAGCAAGCGTGATTTTGTCAACTGTAAAAACTCTAACAAATTATTAGTCTGTCCAAGGTCTTAAGATCAGGTGCTCAATACTTTCCTAGTCTAAGTGTGCTGCCAAAAGACCATTGAGACATAAACTACACCTTAACAAAATTGATAATCAGTCAGATATCAGATTGATAAGCCGCGAATAATCGCCAACTGATAAAAACTAGATTATGTTCATTTAGACATGTACATTTAGTTTGGAACTGGTTGATAAATTGCTGTCGGTTTCAGATCGACAACCGCTAGTAGCATCTAGTTGTAATGCAGTTTTTATGTGATGGCTACGGTCGATCAACCTCGTTTAACGGTAAACTGAGTCATGGCCACCATGGGCTCGAGTCGGCTTACATCACTGATAACCGAGCACTGCCTTGCCCCTACAGCGGAACTCGTCTAATGTAACGGCTTCCTATCGGCTTGATTTAATTGAAAGCTGTCATGATGTTACTGGTTGATTAGATTTGTTTGCCGTTATGTTTGAATTAGTTTTGTTTTTTCTTTTTCGGTTTCAAGTTATTCGATGTCAACACTTTTTTTGGTTCAGAATAGATTCAACATGATCTTTAGCGGGTTATTTTTTGTCGGTACGAAAGTTGAAACACCTTTTTATTTACAGTAAAGTTCATAAGTTTTTATTTCATTTGCTATCACCTAATGTCTAACTTTTATTTAGAGTTAGGTTATGTTGATTCAATTAGTGCACTTTAGCTAGTGGAAAGTAGAGCATTATGCGTGTGTTTTTTAAGTTTTGTAGTAGCTGAATATCATTAATCTTGACCTTAGCCATATGAATAGCTAAATCAACCCCTTTACAAATACTCAACCCACGGAATTTCTACGCACAAATATTTAATACCGGATAATACCTATTGTGATTCCGCTGGCAGAGCAGTGGCCAAACACTAAATTGCAAATGCAATAGATTGAATCATACATTGATGTTGAATTTGTAAGATGTTGTAATATGACATTTGTATGAGGACTAGGTTTGGTAACTGCGTGGGGTTTTTGTTGTATTCAATTAGATTTACAGGTTTGCATATTATTTGCCAACCGGCTGGAGATTGAAGGTTTTATGTGTGAAGGCCTCGGTGTTGCCAGACGAAAATTAATCTTTTAATAAGTGGTTAAATTCTACAAGGTGGAAGAACCTTATGCGAGAGGCCGTCTGGGTGTCAGGTAGCAGAGGAAGCACTGTTTTTTTGAGGGATATGAAATCCGATCGTCCCGCAAACCGTAACAATCGCGTCGAGTTCCAAGAAATCCCTGAGAAGTCTGCTAAAACAATCTCTGTGTAAAATATATGTGAAATATGGCTTCTTACGAAACTTTATGTTTTAATAGAATTTGTGTACTCAAAATAAAAAAAATATCTTAAAAGGTGTATGGTATCGATTTTAATTTTTTTCTATAAAACTGTTAATTAAATTGACAGGTATTAACTATTAAATAAAAATAAAAAAAAGTACGGCCACATTATCAAGTTATTTATCAAAAAAATAAAATTACAAATAAAACCCACAAAAAAAGGTGCGTCTCAAGGGCTCGGAACCTCTTCTTCAACCGCTGTTTGTATGGGGTGGTAATCACCATCGCCAAGGTCATTAGCGGGTATAGTGGTAAAGCCAGTAATTGGGTATTATTATGAGTCTTAACATGTTGTCTTGACGTAGCGATGATTTCCTATCGCACTCTGTGCTCAACTACGAGTTTGACGAGTGTCAGAGTACTCAGAAGGCCGCAAAATGGCCTAATATCGTACCCCAACAACCCAAAACCAGATGTACACTGGCTGATCTCGGAACGCGAAACACTTGCATGTTTTTTTTGACCACACTGCACCCGATGGTAAGTGCAGTGCTGTCCAGTTATAGCATCAAGTAGCGAGTGACAACCTATCCCTCGCTACTCAATACAATCATGCCGGCCTGCTGTGTAGCTTCTTCACACTACGCTTAAAGGACCCAGGATGATAGGAAGGAGGGAACACGGTAGCTGGCAAACTGTTCCACAGCTTGATGGTGCGGCAAAAGTACGAGTTTGCGAACCTCTTAGTTCGGGCCGGGGTAGTAGACACCACAAAGCTGTGGCTCCGCAATCCAGTACGCGTGGTTCTGGTATGGAAGGGAGAGGATGGGATAAGATCAAACAATGTACCACTAAGGGGGGCTTTACACCCTGTGTACGGTGGTCGCCACCAGCTTAATACTGCTAGTACAGTTATTTTCAAATGCGTTCTTAAATATTGGAATTTGTGATGTGATTTGATCGTGCTGCGTTTGCATATACTGAGTATTAATGTTTTAAACACAACACCTATCGTCAGATCTTGTCATTCAGGCAAATATGTAAATATAGCCGGAACTATTCTATAATGACTGGCTTTTGACACTATGTTGTACCTACGTAATAGGCATCTATATTTTGTAAAAAGAACCTTTGTACCAAACACGACTCTAGAGGTTACGTCGGTTAACCTGCATAAAAACTGAGCCTGTTTAAATATTTACATAAACCTCGTTATATAGACATGACAGGGAAATGTTTTATACTCGCTAATGGGTAAAATACACAGAATCCTGCCTTCATAGTACGAAGGGGACGGACTGAGGAAGACATTGTGTGGGTGCATGTCGTAAAATTTATGGCATTCTACTGCAGTCCGTTTTTAATTCCCTAATAAATAACAAAGTAACGAATGCAATAACATGAATATATCTAGGATATTAGAAAGTGCGAGGACCTCTTTGAACTCCAAATCAATCATCGCGGAACGTTTAATGTTGCTTCGCTACACTAACCAAGACTGCCAGTATTAAAGTATACATAATATTGTATGAAAATTAGAAAGGGTATTTAGTATATTTTATATCTTTCGTGTACTCCTTTGTTTTCCTTAAGTGGGAATGAATAGGATGTATGATTGGATATTATGGTGTTTATCGATCAAACTAAACTACTCGTATGCATTTTAATTATAGGACTTAGAGGAAATTTAAAGGTTATTGAACTACATTATTTAAGGTTAAATACCAATATTTTTTTTACAGTATAAAAGAAATGTACTAATGGTAAATGCACTACCAGGACCAAAAAGTCTTTTATGCCTGTTTATTAGTTATTGAAGTCTATTTTGTGCGCAAAATACAGTATATCTATTTATACAGTACAAAAGATCAGTTAACAGTACATACTAAAAAATAATGCGAATGTCAATTTTGACCACATTTCTATCAATGACCAACATTGATAAAAAACACAACCACCCTCTCATTAATTCCCTCCCATTAATTTCTCCCATTAATGGTCACATTAATCATTTTACTAGGGCATTTATTATTTCGTCATTTCTAGTCTCAATTAAATAGTTACTTATTAATAAAGTACTGATTAAGAACAGATAATGAGAGCCTTACACATTTTATTAGTGTTAATTTAAATTTGCCTGTGTATAAACACTCGTAACTACAAGGAAATTATTTAATTTGCCAAATATATCATGTTATTTTAATTATGTTTGAAAAATCGTGGTTAATGATAGTCTACTTCTATAATATATTTAAATAGAAAGAAACTATGCCATAATCCTGAGTACACCCCATTAAAGTAAGAAAACCAACACCTTATATGCGATGTAATACTATTGCGTATCTGCTAAAATATTTCATACGAGAGTGTAAAAACAAAAATGCTTACGCACTGTATACATAAACTAGCTGTTGCTCGCAGCTCCACCCGCGTGGAGGTTATTTTCGGGAGCACAAATATACAATCCTAGGAGTTGTCTAGCCTATATTAATCAGTGATAATGTAGCATTCAAATGGTGAAAGAATTTTTAAAATCAGTCCAGTACTTTTTGAGCCAATTCGTTAAAAACATACTTACATACAAATCTTTCCTCTTTATAATATTAGTATAGATGAGTACACAAACGATGATGGTTATGAGGTCAAGGGGGTATGGGCCCCGTACGCTCTTGATTCGCGCCTGTCCCTTAATGTTTTACAAGAATAACGTAAGCTTTAACGTTGATATATCTAATTAATATATTACGTTGATGTAGGTGAAAGGCAAAACACGAAATTGTCTCGTAACTTACTTAATTTACTGTAAACACGTCGGAAATGTCAGTAGAACTTTGACTCAAATAAAAATAACTTGCTGTGTTAAAGATTCCATTGATCATTAACATGTGAATAAAATTGTTAATTAAAAATATATTGCTGTAATTAGCGCCCGTAAACCGATCAGTAATCGAGTGCAGCTCAATGTGTTATGACATTTTTATTCACCTGTTTTTATTTTTTTACGAACTCTCTTTCAATATAAATAAATTGTGAAACTAGAGGCCGTGGATTAAATTCCGTCACAGAGAAAAGAGTTTTTATAAAATTATCTATTTTTTGAATTTTGAATTCTGGTCACAATATTTTATTTGTAAAATATTGTGGCCAGTACGTTATGGTATTAAAGACCGAAACAATATATTTTTTAAGCGTGATTAAAAATAACTTACAACTATTTGAACAATTAGGTATTGATTTGTTTCACCTCATGTATATACTTACACGGGTTTTTTCTATAGAAAATATTTGTTCGTGTATTAGAATAAGGTCGCTCTATCTTTTACTGTTGCATATTTTTTTTAACTAATGCAGTTAGTATGGTGCATTTAATCCCATTGTACAGATTTGTTTTACAACCACCTGGCTATACTTATTAAGTATTGTTGAACACGTTTGATGTTAGAAGCAACTCACGTCTTACAGCTTGGTTACTGTAACATTGCGGATGATGACATTTCAGATACTAAAGGGACATGTATTTTTTAACCTGCATTAAATCATTCTATTAAATTAATATTAATCTAATAAATTGTGGTTACGGTAATAAATAACCACAGTAACCATCACCACCGCCTTATTCGAGACAATAAATTTTTATTTTTATTTATACAATGCATTTATTATACCAAAGGCATTCTCTCCCTAACTTATTATGTAAGGTGCTCTATAGGTAATCAGTTCCCATCAAACCTGTACCCCAATATTATCCCGCTCACGAGTCTCGACTAAGCTCGCAGACCCGGCGTCGCTCGTCCCCTAAAGCCTGTAGGCTTGTTGCTCAGTCGTCGGTAGTACGCACGCCGGGGTAAGCGCTGCAGCGGCGCGCGGTGCTTTGCCGATATCGCTATGTTCAGTGATTATTAAGTCGTGAATTATAAACGAAAATAAAAAAGTGCATAAACGATTATATGATTTAGGTATTTAATTTTCATTAGTTCTTAAATGGTTTACGATTAAAAGTTGAAAATAGACAAAATATTCTTAATTAAATATTTAACAAATGTGGTAAATATTTATTTAAAAAAATATTTGTGATTTATTTACATAATTTAATTACTTTGCGTTAATAGTTTATATGTAATATTTTTTGAATAAAATGTCATAATTGTAGTGTAAGTATTTACGTTTTCTTATAGAAATATCTTTCAAATTATTTCGAATATGAATTCGGTAGGTAAATTCTACCAATCTTCATTAGGCCACCCACTCCCTCATTAGTAGAGGAGACTCGTAGCAGTGAGACAGATATAAGGCTTTTATTATTTCATTCTGATGAGATCTGGTTATATATGTACTGGTTATATATTAAATCATAACAGAGTAATGTTTACAAAACTTTCTTCTTTGGTATTTAAATAATATGGTGAGGAAATTGAGATTCCACGACTGACTTTGCGTGATTTCGTGTTTGTAAACATCACGGCATTTTTCGTATTACCTTGTGGAAAATCGGTTTATCTCTTTCGACTTCCGTGGTGCACAGTGCGACTGACAAAGGTCGCAGGTTCAATATGTTTTATCTGTAAATATGTCGACAGTGTTTGTGTGTTAAGATTGTAAAATACCCAAATCGTTTTTGGTTTAGGACTTTGATAATTAGCGCTTATTCATCTACCATTTGATTGACCTTTGTGGCTCAGCGGGCGAGTAGCCGACTGTGAAACGAGAGGATGCCGGTTCCCCAGGCCAAGTCAAATGATTGTGTCATCCATGAATATTGTGTTGTGAGATCAAGGTCTCTCGTAATTCCTAATACCCACGACACAAGATTCACATCGGATGTGGAGTCAGGACTATGCGTGTGACTGTCAGGTGTATTTATTTATTATTTTGTTGGGCTTATGACGCAAATTAAGTCAATAGTTTTTTCTGCACGTAATCATAAATACAAAATGTAGAACTAAAGATTAAGAGAAGCTATTCATATTTTTTGTTTGATTGATGAGCAAACTCTTGGCTGAGGATAAGCACCACGTCTGTTTATAAACAGTGGCAACACTACAAATAACGTTGAATTACATAGTTCTAAGGTTAAGGTTTCATAATTTGTAGCATACTAAACTTATTTTACATTTAATGTTTTTAAAATATAGGTAATAATAGTTTAGTGACGATAGATGATGGAGCATTGCTAAGCCTTCTTAATCCGGACGACTGGCTGGTACTGTGTTCTTTTTTTAAAAAAGAAAATAACAATGCGTTCTAAAAAAGTAAATATGAGGGCCTGGGCAATTGTCTACAATTGCCTATGGAGATACTGTTAAAGTATATTGCTTTATTTGTAATTTATTTTGGAGGATACATGAGGTACTACCGTGGAGACATTTATAGGTAGGTAATAAAATATCCATTAATTTCACTGACTTAAATATCCTGTAAGCCGGAGTACAAAACTTAAGCACTAGCTAGTATTTGGCCGTAGAAATATGCAGTGTTGGTATCCACTCAGGAGGTTCCTTGCTTAGAAAAGACTTGACACCGAGGAAATTATTCATAGAGCCTAAAGTTATTTGACATCTTCGATTTAGAAGTTTCATGTGTATTAAATCGTTGTTATGACACGATTTTCAGAGATTTTTAGTCTGACAATACTCAGACCGAAAAAATATTTCCATTAGTAAAAACATTTGTACAGGTTGGGGGATCCAACCCTCAGTTTTAGTTTTATACCCATAGATTAACTAGGGTAGTGTAACCATTATCATAGAATAATCAGGATATGATATATTCCTGTAAAATTACCATAAGGTCCAGCTATATTAGTCATCAGTTGACTCTATATCCCAATAAGGATATTTGAAGCCAAGAAGCATCTTTCCTTCTCATTGACATGTTTGCACGGAAAACTTAAGTTATTCAAGTTCAAGTCTAGATAAACAGTTGAAAATATTATGTTGGGTTCCCAAAATCATTGTCTTCTTCAACCAGCACGTATTGTTGCCAACACAAAAATCGAATTTAAATCGTATTGTTCTACTTACCCACTTTAGTTAGATAATGCACCTTTGATAACGCTTCGTGAATAACCGCCATGGCATTATAGTGTAATGTCATTAACACAAAATTACAATACGACACATTGCCCATACTTATTTTGTAACTTTTACCGATGTGCCCAAATTATGTTAATGTTCCACCCGCATATAACATTATTACGTTATTTTGTATTTCTTCACAGATATCAAACTTTAATTATAGTTATCTATACTAATATAAAAAGGTAAAGTTTGCCAGTTTAGATGTACGGGGTAATCTTTTTTATTCTGGCGCGGCAAAGTGACCACACTGCACCTAATGGTAAGCGCAGTGCCGTCCAGATAGAGTATCAAGCAGCGAGAGACAGTCTATCCCTCGCTACTCAACACAATCATGCCAGCCTGCTGTTTAGCTTCTTCACATTACGCCTCAAGGACCCAGGATCATAGGAAGGAGGGAATACGGTACCTTGCAAACGGTTGCACAGTTTGATGGTGCGGCAAAATACGAATTTGCGAACCTCTTTGTTCGGGACTTTTTTGCGGTAATACTGATCCGATTTAGAAAATTCTTTCACTGTTAGAAAGGTATATTATCCCGCAGTGCTATAAACTACTTTTTATTTTGGTAAAAATAAACTTCACGCGGGCGGCGCCGCGGGCTACAGCTAGTTATAAATATTTTAAGTTGAGTCTTACGTTTTGAATGCAATCGGTTCGAGTTCACTCGGTATACGTTGATGCAACGCGCATTGTGTAAATACGTCATCAGTGCATACGCACATCGGTATCCGATCAGTGTAGAGTTGCCAACCGTCCTGTTTTCCCAGGACATGTCCTGGTTTTTAGAGTGTCCTGGGGTGTTCTGGATAGGTTTTAAGAAGCGTCCTGGGTTTTAAAGCCCCATGATAAGGTCCTGTATGTTAAAATTCGCACACCACTTTTGCAATTCTAACTATAGGGGCGGCCTCTCGGCACGCAAGTGTTCACGCTATTTTAAAAAAGATGCGTCCTGTTTCTACTTCAAACCCTAGTATTTGAATTCCGGGTTGGTAACCCTAGATCAGTGTGAACTCCGTTCTACTTTAACCACTCATACGGATCATTCGATCACCGGTGTCCAGTCAAAAACTGGCAATACTCGCCTTTATTGACGTGCGTGTTAAGCGTATTTGTAACGTTAATATTATGGAAATAAAGTTGTTTTTGGCTTGTATTTTTTATTCACTACTTATTACCTTTTTCCGAACACCGGTGTTCTTGTGATCCGTGAGAGGTTAATTCAGACGAAAAACACAAAACAACATGGAAAATGGCAAATGAACAATCATAAGCATCGTGTATGAAAAATGCTTCCACTCGTAAAGTGTTTTTTAAGACCTAAGTCATCAAACATACCCAGCCGAGAGCCTTCGTAACATGAAACCAAGATTTTTCAGTGTAAATATTGATCACACTTTTTTTTAGTGCCTCGATAGGCAGACGAGCAGACGGGCCACCTGATAGTAAGTAGTCACCGCCGCCCATAGACTTCTGCAATGTCAGGTCACAGCAAAGGCCGCTGCTTACTGTTTATTTATATATTGATCACATTTAAACAAGAAATACGGACTGCCAAGACGAAAGTCGTAGGTTCCAAACCCAAGTGGCATACACCTCTGACTTTTCTAAAGTTATGTGTGTATTAAAATGTTAATTATCGCTAACGGTGAAGGAAAATATCTTGAGGAAACCTGCATATCTGAGAATTTTTCGAAGGTATGAGAAGTCTGCCAACCCGCATTAGGCCAGCGTGGTAGACTAAGGCCTAACCCCTCTCATTAGTAGAGGAGGCCCGTGCCTAGCAGTGGGACAATGTTTAATACTGGGCTAGAATTATTAATTATTAGTTGAAGCTAGCAAATACGAGAGAAAAACTCAGGGTTTGGCTTTCGGTACATTGATTCTATAAAAGTATATTGCCAGAAAAGCACGAAACTATGTGTTGCAATAGTGAAACTATTATTTAATCGGCAAACAAAAACACGACTAAATATTTGAAAATGCCTTATGTTTCTTTTTTGAGAGTGAAGTTATAAAACGTGCGTTAGTTATGATACGATTTTGATAAAGAATTGTAGAGTGGTTATTTAATCTATTGTATTTGAGAATCGAATGGTTCGATTCTTAAATTGGTAGATATTTTATTTCAAATTAAAGTCAAAATTAAGATTTTGATATAAAACACATTAAGCTCTTGTGTAATTTTACTGAGGTCTTATTTTGGTCTTTTTGGGATAATAAGTTATTCAAGTGAATACTTCTTTAGGCACGTTAGGCACTTTTGAGATGGACATTGAAATTTGGCACAGACATAGTTTATAGTCTGGGATAGTACATAGGCTACTTTTTACCCGGAAAAATGTAAAGTTCCCGTGGGATAGTTTAGTTTTCCACAGAACAAGGGATCGACATGATATTTCGCATAGTCGCAGTTTAGGGAAAATTACATAGGCTACTTTTTCCGAAAAAATAGACGCTTCCTATGGAATAGCAGAATATAGAAAGGTGTAATAGCTTAATATGCCATGGATTGTATACCTTGTCTTCCAAAAGTAACTTCCACGCAGACGGAGCCTCGGGTAACATCTAGTAATATATATATAACTAGTGGGCCCGGCAGACGTCGTCTTGTCCGGGCAAGCAGCGCCACACCGACTGCAGCGCGATCTGCCGGGCTGATTTGTGAATCTAAACCATCCAGGGCGCCACCGTAACGCATACAAAAAAACATTCAAATCGGTCCAGCTGTTTAGGAGGAGTTCAGTGACATACACACGTACAGTAGTACGTAATACTAGCCCCATATTAAACTTCTCGTAATGCTGGCCACGGGCCTCCTCTACTCAGTCCACTATGTTGGCGTAATGCTGGTTGGTAGACTTCACATACATTTTAAATTCTTTTTAGAATTCTCAGATATGCAGGTTTCCTCGCGATGTTTTCCTTCACCGTTGCTAATTTACATTGAATACACACGTAACTTTAGAAGAGTCAGAAGTGTATGCCATTTGAGCTGGTTTCGATCATACGACTTTCGTCTTGACAGTCCATACTGCAACCAACTAGCTATCGCTGCTACAAATAAAACGTTTATATATTATTGTAAATTCATAACGGTGGCAAGTTGGGTGTGGCAGAAGAAGCATGAAAGTCGAGTAAATGCGGTGGAGATGCGTTCCCTACGAAGTATATGTGGAGTCACCCATGCTGATCGTATGAAGAATAGCGTGATAAGAGATCGTTGTGAGTTGAAGAATGATGTGGTGACTAAGATAGAAAGAGGTATTCTGAGATGGTTTGGCCATATGGAGAGGATGGATGAAAGGCGATTTACGAAAGGTATTTATCGTGCGAATGTGACTGGAAGAGTGGGTAGAGGGCACCCGAGGAGAACTTATTCCAATCAAATAAACGATCTTCTCCTAAAAGGGCAAATCAGAAGTACCTCCAACCGTCGAAAATGTATGAGAAGATGTATGAATGTGGAAGAGGCGAAAGAAGTGTGTCAGGATCGTAGCTTGTGGCAGTCAATAGTCTCTGCCTACCCCCATGGGATGCGGGCGTGAGTGTATATGTATGTCATAACGGTAGTATAAAATATCATATTCTGTTGTTGTGATTGATGAATGATCATAATTTTGCCGGTGTTCTATAAAAACAAATTTGTATACACGTTTTATGTTCTCTAATCTTCGCTAGACCCAGAGAGACATCTACACAAGTTCAAGTCAAATGCGGTGGCGTATTTTAATTTAAAAACATATTTATTTTATAGACTGCCTTTGTGGCGTAGTTGTAATTGCGTACGCGGTACGACTGCTGTGGTCTCGGGTGCGATCCCCGGGTAGGATAAAAATGGTATTAGGTTTTATACCACGAAACTCAGTATCAGTCCGGAGTCTAGAATTGAGTCACGTATGGCGATATGCTATCTATCACATCATGGGATGGTAATAAGCTCGGCGTAATGTGGGTATACAGGTGGCACCTCTGCCTACCCCTATGGGGTTTACAGGCTTGAGGCTCAATAATATCGTTATAATAACATCAAGCCTATATCCATCCCACAGCTGGGCACGGGTCTACTAACGAGATTAGGCCTCAATATGTAGAATCAATTTTTTTTAATAAATTGCCATCGTTTTTGACGTAATGTGTACAATGTCTATTATGAATTACGTTCTAACAGCTCATTTAACTCCAGTAATTGTGATCTATTGATTGTGAGTTAAATGAACTGTGTTCGAACTAATTATAGTTAAACACGGTAAAGGCGGGCGTGAATGAAATAACGTATTGCGAATGCATTTAATTAAAGAGCAACGTCGTCGGCGACAGGAAAAAAATTAAATGTAGTCTTGGAAAACATAGTCTAATTGCTTGAAAAAAAACTAGAATAGTCATACGGTGATGTATTGAACGATGAAATATTGGAGGAATTTGATATTGCTAATTTTCATTTAAATCCATACTAATACTATAAATGCGAAAGTAACTCTGTTTGTTTGTTTGTTTGTTTGTTACCTCTTCACGACTAAACGGCTGAACGGATTGTAATGAAATTTGGTAAGGGAATAGATTATATCCTGGAGAAGGACATAGGCTATCTTTTTCTCAAAAAACATCCTTGAAAGGGGTCAAATAGGAGTTCAAAATTTGTATGGAAAATCCATAATTCCTCAACTTAGGGATCTGTAAATTCATATTTAGGCTTTTGGTAGGAAATAAAGAAATACGTGTTTCAACGTTTTTGAAAAATCATCCCTAAAAGGGGCAAAGTGAGGTTAAACTTATGGGGTATTCTTTAGTTGCAATCTCAAGATTCAGGCACAACACCTGAGAGGCTGGACAATCGCTACAGGTGCCTCAGGGCAGAAGACAACTCCTTGGATTGTATACTTCATCTCCCGAATATAACCTCCACGCAGACGGAGCCGCGAGCAACAGCTAGTACATATATATTTTACAGTACACTAATGCTGATAATAGTTCGACAAAACACTATTATTAAGACTATGATGTATAAGCAGATTAGGTACATATGATTTTATAACTACAGATGTGCAAGACATTACAAATAAAAAAACGCAGTTTCAGATAAATTATTTAACATAATCAACAGCTTAAAACATAGGAACAATACTATAGATAAAAGAATACAAACAGTAAGTAATGAGCAAACAATTTAAAGCGACATCACGAGTCTATAACAAAGCTGAGACACATCTAGATATATGTATTATATGCGCTTAAAGCAAAAACACATTTCTATATGTAGTATTCAAAAAAGTTTTTTAATTCATAAAAAGTACACCGACTTCAATAAAAAACAAATTATGCGTCCCTATAAAATTTGAGAGTTACCCTCGATTTTTCTGAGATCCCATCGTCAGATCCTGACTTGGTGCCAATGAGACCACCTGGGAACTTTTTTAAACAAAAAGAGAATTTCTCGAATCGGTTCAGGCGTCTTCGAGTAATCAGGTAACATACATAAAAAAAAGATTCCGACGAATTGAGAACCTCCTCCATTTTTGAAGTCGGTTAGAAATGAATTAAAAGTCTATACCCGCTTTAGTCTTTAACTTGTGCCACGCGAAGCTTACACGTAATCACAGAAGAAACTGGGTTAGACTATAATTGTAGTTCGTTTCGACAGAGTCGGTCGAGTGCCAATACCAAACGGTAACCAACACCGTTATCTTACGATGCAATTGCTCATTGTGGTAGATAATACGCTATACAGCTAACCATTTTGCTTTACAACAAATTACATTTGAAAATTTATAATCAACCGTTACGAAACAGAAAAATGCTAGTTTATGACAGATTATTAGTTATGTTAACAATACTTTTTTAGTTATATCATGGTATTTTAATGTTGATTCTTGCACAATAGGTTTCGGTTTCTTATTCTAATTTTGAAAGAGTGTTAAGTGGCATGAGGTTCAAAGTAAATATGTGTCTGTCTATAACCTCTTTTATCATGGACGTGTTAAGTCGTAAAGACATTGTTAATGATAGAAGTTATTAACCCATAAACGATAGAGTTGGTTCAAAATGAGAACTATAATCTAGTTTTTTTTGTCTCGAATAGCAATAGTGTATTGACTGATAGGGGGCCAAATAAAGTATCACCGAATCAGTTTGGAAGATTGAACAGTTTTTTCTTAATCCGGTAAATTTTTAATACGAATTATGCTTATCGAAATCATGTAAAAATATAGGTCATGTGATTTTGGCTGATCAACTTGGCTTACAATTCGATTATGGTCAAAATCTCTTGTCATTCATCATTTATCTATAGTTTTTACATTTGTATCAAACTGCGTCGAATTTGTGATGTCTCCATAAATTGGCGTTGTTTCAAACGGCCAGCTGTATGCTGTACACGACCGAGATGTTGGGTTTTATTCAACCTAAATAAAATTGAATCTTTAATTGTGATAAGTTGTGCATAGACAAATAAACGAACAGACGCTTTAGGCATCATAACGTCTTCATATGATCACGTTTTAGCTACAATATAAATGTTAATAGGAAGTGGATTGCTCGTGACCTAACACTAAAGTATAGCGCTTGCGGAAATGTGCATATAAGTTATAATATACCAAGCGAGTCAGTGGGCCGCAGTTTGCTTTATCGACTTTCCTTTGATATGTTATTTGTGAATTTATTTACACATTATTATTTTGTGTACTTATTTCTTTTTATTTTATTGATGCAAACTTGTCCTAACTTCGGGTTCAGAACTAGGTTCATCCTAATTTATTATATTTAATATGTTTAATCACCATAACTCATTATCCATCTTGCTAGGTGATTAATTTAATGTAGAGCCAACAAATCAATTACTCCTTCGATTAGAATATAACTGTTGTTATGTGGTATACGATGAGCCTGACTTTACCATGACACTTACCGTTACCACTCACCTACCAACACACTACTGTTAAAAAACTTATGAAATAAACTAGAATAATATTTCCTCTAATTGTCATAGCATTTACAGTGGAGTGTTTAAGGAAATTAATGTGTTACTAGACATTTCTTACTATTAATAGTGACTATAATAAAAGTGACAAGTGAAAAAAGTAACAAATCAAAAACAAACATGGTAGAGTAAACATGAGTGAACATTTTTGAATTTGGAATCCATTGTAACAAAATGGCGGCTTGGATTTGGTTGACTGCACTGCTGTGTGGGTCGCAGGCGGCGGTGCTGCCACCTCCGTGGGCGGATGTAAGGAGGAACCCATGTGCCGCGCATCCTCGTGGCTGGCTCATGCTGTACTGGCCTGCTGATGGGAAATGCTACACAATATACAAGGTATTTTTATGTTTATTTTAAAGCGATAATGTTATGTTTCATACAAAACCTCACGGCATTCTTCTAAGGCGTGCGTGGGTCGGTCCCTGGGATCCTTAATTGTAATTCTGCGCGGATAGCTTTTATTTGCGGTTTTGTTGTATATTTTATATTAATTATGCAACTATAAAAGCGTGGTACTATTTTAGCTTTATTCATTTCAGAATATTGTTTGCACTTAGCGTTAATTCTACTTTCATAACATGTGTTTGAATATTATAAATCTTAAACTTTAGAATACGCTCTCCTACTTTTATTAACACAGACATTAAATTAAGCTCAGATAAATACCATATAATAAGTAATAATTCCACAATCTGTTGTTTTCTCCCAGTTATGGAGCAGATAATAAACTATGTTCCATTTCCACCAGCCAAATATTTTTTAAGATAAAAACTACAGTAGTTAATTGTCACTTTACTCAGTACTTGGTAAAAGTTTATCGTCATTACTCTTTACTTTCGTCGTTCTTTTGCTGTGTATAATTGTGTGATACATTGTTTCTCGCTTATTGCTTATTCTAAACGGACGGAACTGCGCTTACCATCAGGTGCAGTGTGGTCACGTTACGTGCCAGAATAAAAAAATAAATCTTTCTTTTGAAATGCATATTATTTTTGTCAGTAAATTTGACTTGCAAGTGTATGTGATGCAGATTCTTGAAATATAAAGTGCCACTCAGATGTCCATAAAATAATTTTTCAAGCTGAAAAAGGACTACAGTAGTGCTTTCGTCAATTCTGCGTTGCATAAATGGGGTCTTGTTGAATTCATTAACACTTCAAATGTCGGCACTAGTTAGATCCGTTGTAATAGTCAAGTATCTAACATAGCCAAAGAGATGTTTCAGAGCATTGCAACGTTTACACTGCAGAAAGTCGGCGAACTACAAATGATTCACCTGATGTTAAGTGATCAAATCAAATCAAAATATTTATTGATTACAAGAAATATTATAACATTAAATAATGTATACTTTATTTAGATTCAGTCTATCTCTTTTACTCTACCGCCAGTTCAGATTTCAGTATCGCTAGGGCAAGAAATTCAAGCGTCGCTCTTTTTCAATATTGGTTAACAATATTTAGACGTACAAATGAATCACATTAGAATAAAGCAGCTCCATGTATGTTAATTAAGTTGCCTTGTTATTTTTTTATCCTGGCAAGGTAAAGTGACGACAGTGCACCTTAGTAAGCAGTCCCGTCCAATTAGGGTATCAAGTAGCGAGAGACAACCTATCCCCCGTTGCTCAACACAATCATGCCGGCCTGCTTATTCACACCACGCCATGGTGAAGAAGGTGAAGAAGAAAAGTCTATGTCTGAGTACTCAAGGGCCGCAAAACGCCCATACATCTCACACCAACTCTAGACCCTCGACAAAAACCGGATGTACACTGGCTGATCCCCGAACGCGACACACTTGCGTGTGCAAGTATTGTGGGGCTTACACTCTGTGTACGGTGGTCGGTATCCGGACCCATATGAATATCCTACCAGCAAGTAATACCTTGTTGTAATATTGTAAATAAACCTATTGCCGTATATGACCCTCATAAGCGTCATCACTCACAACACGGAGTTCTGGGAGAAACTGACCTTGAAGTAAAAGAATGGGGTTTGGAATCTTCGGAAATCTCATTGACCGTCATTTACGTCAGTCGAAGCGTGGTGTGGGAACGGTCCCTCGTGTTACGCAACACATGACTCTGACCTCGTGGGCATTATACTTAGCATGCACATTACGGCTTAGTAAAGCCCGTTGGAATTTTAAAAGTTCAATGACATTAGTCATTCCGTTTGTGTGTTCTATGTCCTGTTTACGTGCTAGATTAGTCTAAGTAAAATTGGCAGTTTTAGTTTATGATTTCTTGAAATTCTTTCTTCTAATTATTATACAATGAAAAACCGTTGGAGACTCTCAATTTGTTGTGTATAAAGCATAGCAAAGAGGCTGCATAAGTATTGGTTTTACTTTAGGGCGTAAGTGTTTCGTAGTTATTGTTTGCCCATTAGCTGATGGCGATAGAATTTGCTTAGCCAATGTGTTTTTTCTTTCTTTAACTTATAAAATTTACAATAAAATAAGATTTTTTCGATTACTTTTTGTAAAATTGAAAAATATTTTAAATTATTAAATTTATTAAAATGATTAGACTGCCTCGGTGGCGCAACTTTTTAATTGCGCATGCGTTACGACTGCTGTGCTGAGGTCTCGGGTTTAATCCCCGGGTCAGGTAAAGTGAAATCGTGTTTTTCTATTTAGAAACACTCAGTATCAGCATGGAGTCTGGAATTGTGCCGCATATGGCGATATGCTCGCCCCCTATCACATTATGGGACCGTAATAAATTCAGCGAAAAGTGGGTGAACTGGTTACATCTAGGCCTACCGCTTCGGGGATCACAGGCGTGAGTGTATATGTATGTATGTAAAATGATTGAAATAAATATAAAATGACTTGCAGAACAAAAAAAAAAAAAACGGTTATCCATATACGGTTTCAAACCACGGAATTTCAAATAAAGCCAATCAATGCGAGTTGCTTGTATGCTGACTAGATTGGAGTAATGTGGCAAATAACATAGATTGGAACGATGAGTATTTAAATTTGGAACTGATATTAATCGGCATGTCTCGATTACATAATTGTTTATTTGATCATTTCATTTTATTAAAATTGGCTTAGTGGCACACTGAACACCAGTAAAGGTTATAAACATTACAAAATTTATTGCAGAGTATTTATAAAAATGAATCTCTTAAAAAGTTAAATGTGATATAATTGAAAATATTATTTAGCTTTCCTTTAATCTATTCTTTATTTTTTAAATTCATATCCAGTGACTTACTACCTACGAATTTAATGTAAGTATTTCAGCCAAGGATGTTCGTATGCAATTTTCCATTGAAATGCTTAAAATTATACCAAAATTCTTTGGTGTTTCACAAGTAGTTCTTTGTGTTAGATATATAACATCTATCCACACATTCACTCACGCCTGTAATCCTCGAAGGGGTAGGCAGAGGTGTAACCAGTACACCTACTTTGTTACAGTGCCATAATGTGATAGGGGGCGATATATAGAAAAACCCAATATCATTTTACCCGACCCGGGGATTGAACCCGAGATCTCAGTGTAGTATATATCTATAGGACGTATCGGAATGATGTCATTAAGAATATTTTAATAAATTACACCCAACAGTCACACACATAGACCCGACCCCACACTAAGATACGAGTCTTGTGTTGTGGGTATCAGGGACTGCGAGAGACCTTTCGGTCTCACAACACCCAGACCCGGACACAAATATCTGTCAGTCACACAAACATTTGTCCTGGTATGGGAATCGAACCCACGGTCTCTTGTTTCACAGCCGGCTACTCGCTAACTGCGCCACGGAGGCTGTATAAAGATCTAGTGTTGATGCTGTATATAGGAAATAAATAGTTGCTTACAGTTAAAGAAGAACGAAAGTAATGCTTTCAAAATATGACTAACAGTAATGTTAGCTCATAAAATATTTAAATACAACCAATTAGCAAAGAGCATCCACGCCAGAGTCTAAGCAATGCGAAATATTTACTCGCTGTTTCGTTTTATTTCTAGTCACAAACCGTGATGAAATAGTACAATTTAAAAGAGAAAGGAAGAAGCATATCATATAACTCTATGCAATCATTATTTAATCTGTCACGATAATATCTACAGATGTGTGTTTTAGCGCAAATTATTTTGAATAACTCACGAGTTGTTCTTAATACTATAATAGTGTTTTGTGAGGTCATTATTGTTGTTTTTTATTTTATTTACCAACTTTTGTACATTAATACATTAGCAAAAAAAAAATAATAATTTAAAACAAAACAAGATAAGTTTAATGAAACAATTGAAAACACATTACATGAAATGAAACGATTACAGGTAAATACAGTTTGATCCAATATGCGGTATAAAGGTCTGTAACCCGTTTAAAATCTTGCCGGCATGCAATGTTTGACAGGCCGAAGTCGCCCTTATTGACAAGCCAGATTTCATAAGATTTTAAACATTAACTTTATTTATTTTGGCTTGTATATGAAATCGAGTAAAATATTCATAAAAATATAGTTCTAATTTGATATTATTCCAATAATAAGTCGCGCAACACAGAATTCGCAATTTCGCTTATTTTAAATTTTATTTACTTTATTTTGTAGGCATTACAATACCATGTTGTTATGAATACCTTTTAGTTTTCTTATGCCGTTTAGAGGGTAGATAAATACAATATAACTGTTTTATGGACGATGTACCCTACCTTACCTCCGTAAGTTTGAAATTCCCGCGTTCTAAGTTTGAAATTCCCGCGTTTTACGCTTACGTCATTTAAGGTTCATATCTAGGTTGTAAAAATTTTGTCCCTGATCCGTTAGTGCCGATTCCTGTAAATGATTATTTTTTATATGGTAATCATGTGAAACTACATTTGTTTTCGGTTTGTTTGTTTGAATTCATATGTCCTTTCGCATTAAACGAAGTAAAACAAGATTGTTTTTCATTCATCAATGTTTATGTGTGATTAGACGCAAATTTTCTTACAGTTTTTAACCTACATTAAAAACAGGAGGTCATCAATTAGTCTGTAGATTTATACTATTTTTTTTATTGCATCGATAGGCAGACGAGCAGACGGGCCACCTGATGGTAAGTAGTCACCGCCGCCCATAGACTTCTGCAATGCCAGGGCACAGCAAAACCGCTGCCTACCGTTATAGATAGGAGATATCGCGTAACATATACACGATATCTCCGGCAAAACTGGACTGGAAACTCCTGTACTGTTTTTTTTCAGATTGAATAAGGTTAATTTGTAGGTTGTCATATAAGTTTTATTAAAATCTGATGAGGAAAATCTTTATCGGATTATACTAAACTTATAGAGATTCGGCTTTTGAAATCGGTCTTTTAGGTTTTTACTTATACTTATGTTTATTATCTAGTACTGCTCTGGTTCTTAGTCCTTAGTTGTAGTGCGATACACAATCATACCTCTGATACTTAGCTTCTGTAGGGTCTTGAAAATGTTTGAATATTTCACGGCTGCATACTAATTTTGGGAAAGGCAAGCACTGCAAATCTGCTTTGTTACAAACTTTTATTTAATTTGGAATGTTACAAACATCCCAAATTGAATAAAAGTTTGTTTGATTATGTAAACATTTGGAACTGACTTTGAACTAGTTCTCGTAGCTGGAATAGGCTGAAATTTGGTTTCCATTAATGATAAACCTGATGACAATGCAATATGTATTGTTTAAAAAATGATTTTAAGAATAATCCAAAATATAAATAAATAAATCCAAAATCCATATTGAAATTAAACATACAAGAAAAATGTAAGATGGCGGGAAATCGATTGAAGTTTGAATTAAGAAAAAAAACCATAAGTTTTTAAGTTGTGACAATATTTATGGCCATGGCTACGGCCTTTCAAATGGAGACATGGCTTTAAAAGACCTTTTAAATAGAGAAAACTCCTGACATGGCTTTAGACTTTTAATGTGGTTTCGAAGTTTATTTATCAATTTCAGCCTGGATTTGAACAAACGAACAACTTACTAGGCTGCATGGTGGATAACCTTTAACCTATTTATAAAAGAAAATTAAAACAAACAGAAAATATATAAAAAATATGTCAGATTAGTTAGGGACAAATATTGTAACAAATTCATTTATGTGCGAAACAGAAATAACATTTCTATACAGTTTTAGGTACAATGCTGTTGAGGCGTTCCCGGAACGATAGCGAGGTTACCTGCAGAGTTCAAGAGTCATCTTGCACAACACTCTCTCATTGCTTTATACAGTAAGCACGGCTTTGTAAGCTGTAAGCAAATTTAATTTTAACGTTCGCCGAATTAGGGTTTGGCTAAATTATAAGACGTTGGGTCTCAGGAAAAATCTAATTTTTATATATCAATCAACTGACTTTATTGATATATAAAAATATATATTTAATATAGATGTTGCTCGCGGCTCCTACCGCGTGGAGGTTATTTTTGGAAGGAAAGGTATACAATCATACATGGAGGCATCTTAAGCTATTACACCTTTCTATATTTTGCTATCCCATAGGATGCGTGCATTTTTCCAGGATAAAAAGTGGCATATGTCATTTTCTGATCCCTAAAGTACCACTATGCAAAAAATCATGTCGATCCCTTGCGAAAACGAAACTATCCCACGGGAACTATATATTTTTCCGGGATAAAAAGAAGCCTATGTGATATTCCAGACTATAATCTATCTCTGTGCCAAATTTTAACCAGATCCGTCCAGCCGTTGTAGCGTGAATGAGTAACAAACCATCCATCCATCCATCTAAACTTTCGCATTTATAATATTAGTAGGATTGCCTAATCGTGAAAAATCTGCCAAGGTAGAATGTGTATACAAAATCTTTTAAATGTAATTAATTTTAGTAATTGGTTAACCCGAATCTTACTAAAAAGCATTGTGACCTAGTGTTAAACGGTATCTGTACATCGTATAATATTTTTAGCAAAATATTAAATTAAATAAAAATCATTTCAAATATTGTCATTATTACATATATATATTGTAATAATGGCAATAGCAAGCAAGTTAATATCACTATTGTATGAGCGCACAGAGCTCAAATCATCTAAGTCATTTGACGTTACAACTTTACCTAGTGATTTAGACAAGGCTGGTTTTCAGCTATCGTAGATAAGAGTTCTATGTTCAAGTTGTGCAACACGTTGCTTCACGACACTGGCTCTTCATTATGTAACATTAAGATAAATATGTCAAAGGAGTTTATATCTAGAAACAATTTGACTCTATGGTTGACCGCATAGTTTTATACTTATGTAACAAACGGTTTCTTCAACAGATACTAAATATTGTGAGTGAATCAAAACAATAGACGTTTCTGGGTCATAACCAGAGTAGGCTTCTGCACAGAGGGTCGTAAAATATTTGTGCCAAGATTGTATATTTTAGCATAAATTAAGGAAAGTTTAATATCCATAGATCTTCTAAAAAAATGCTGAAAATAATAATCAGTTTAGTTGTAGGCATTGAAACTTTATTCTTATTATCTGACGTAGGAGTATTTGGAGATCCGGATGGGTATTGTTTATTAAAACTGTCTGTTTTTAAGATAAAAATTAGATTCATAATGAAAATATGTTGCTCATCATTACATAGTCATGGGAGATTTTATTGTCTCTATTCACCTGCTTTAAAGCGTAACGGGCTCGACCAACACCTTTGGGATCTTCACCTGCATGTGGTGCTCTCTGCTGATTAAAAGATGAGGCTTTGGTGACCACTACACGCAATTAGACCAGTGTCAAGCCCCTAAATTACTTAAAGTCCGTAGTGGCTTCTTTAAGAGATTGGACGTTCTTTAAAACCACTTTGACTAAGCCACACACTGCTCACCAAGGGTTAGGCAGAAGTATAAATATACCCACGGTTCGCCGAGCTTATTTTCTGTTCATTACGTTGGTGGCGAGCATATCGGACATAAGTTCCAATCCTGGGCATCTAATTAATGAGTGATTATTCAAACCCAAGTTGTGTTTGGATTTGAACCCAGAATTTCATTGGATTCTAAAGCTAAGACTCTAGCACTATCAATAAGGCGATTAAATGTTAGTAGTTCATATTATGAAACTTGGAAGCAATATATAAAATTTCCAAATGTAGATACCCATGTTGTGTAACTTGTACATTTAAGACATCTTTTTACCATCTATGACAATTATTGATAACATTTACTAGCGATAGAAAATCTTTAAGATATCAACTTTTCCTATATATTTTATTTATTTATTGCGAAAAAAACATTACAAAATTTTAAACTTGTGTCGCGTAATCTTACAAGTTATACATAAGCTGGTCTTAATCAGTCTTAATTTTACAGCAGACGCCAGTTCGAAAAATCATATAACAATCCAAAAATAACGAAAGAAATGCACATTGTAGAGACAAAACTATGGCTTGCATGAACTATTACATAATCATAGGTAAGTAGGTAAGTCTGCAAAATGAGATCAGTACTTTTTTTTATAGCATAGTTCGACAAACGAGCCAGTGGGTCACTTGATTTTAAGTGATCTCCACCGCCTATGAACATCCACAATACCGAAAGTATCATGTATGCGCTGTCGGCCTTAAAGGACAGGAATAGGGATTAAGGAAGGGTAGGGGGAATCTGGGCCTCCGGATATCTCACTTACCATACGAAACGTGACAGTAAACTGTCACTTTACGTTGGTTTTCTGTGAGACAGTGGTACTACCCCGGTCGAGCCGGCCCATTCATGCTGTAGACAAATATGTCTACAGCGTGGCTCTACCACTATCAAAGCTTAACCAGTATTTGGTATAAAGAACATCATATGAGTGCCAGATTGGATCGGTCACTTCCCTGCAACATGGTTGAGGAGCCGATGGGTGGCACATGCGTCATTACTCGTGAACGACTGCTCGTGTGGACTGGTCTGCTCAAATTTTTTCTGCCTTCACTACTTTAAAGAATCGTGGTTTTCATAGCACTCATGAAGGTCAAATACTGCAAAAGTTTTGTAACTCATATTTTCGCAATATTACATACAATAAGGCAGCGTATTTAACATACCTTGAGCTGATTTAAATTGTATTTAATGTTATCTAAATATTGTAAAGAAATTTTTAAAAGAGCAAATTTAGTGTTTCTTGCCCGTTCTCTAGCGAAACTGCATTCCCAACTGGCGGTAGAGTCAAAAAGATTCACTGAATCTAAATAATGAATATAAGTTTATGGATTCAATAAATGTTTTGATTTGATTAGATCAGATTAGTCAAGCGGTTTGAGCAGTCACAGTGAGTTATATGCTATTTTGTATCGTGTAGCATACGTCAATAGCTTGTAATTGTATCTGCATTTGTGGTTTAATATGATCCAACCCTTCCGGTGTGTCTTGATCGAGTCATGTTATCTTGGGGGTGATTTAATCCTAGTGGGGAATTACAGCAATCTTTAGGTATTGTTTGTGTATTTACGAGGACGATTTCAGAATTGTATACAATGCATACGCGCGTGATGCTCTTTGCTTATCTTTCCTATTGTACACACACATACACTCACGCCTGTAATATTCGAAGGGATAGGTAGAGGTGTAACAGCTCACCCACTTTTCGCTGAATTTCTTACGGTTCCATAATGTGATAGGGGGCGAGACTATCGCTATACCGGGCTTAATTCCAGACTCCGGGTGATACTGAGTATTTCTAAATATAAAAAAATGCAATAGCACTTTACCGGACCCGGAGATCGATCCCGAGACCTTAGCATAGCATTCGTAACGCATGCGTAATAACAACTGCGCCGAGGCGGTCCTATTGTAATAGCTATATCTATATACCAATAACATATCTTACAGTCACACATGGTCCTGGTCGTATTGTGGGTAAGAACTACGAGGAACTACGGTTCCACAACACCAAGACCCGAAACAAATACGTGTGAATCAAACACACATTTACACGCGATCGAAACCACAAATGTAATAATTCTAATTAATAGTATTGTTATGCATAGCAATGTGAATAACAAGTAGAGTGGAGTTGGAAATACAGAGTACTTGATCTTCGTGATAGAACAAATAAGATTTCCGAGATCAGTATTGCTTCTTAAGTCCACGAAGAATATCTTTTATTCGTTTTCAAATAATCTACATTGCATAACATGGTAAAGCGCCGTCCAGACAGAGTATCGTGTATCTGGAGACGATTGTCTTGCCATTAGACACAATTTTGCCGGCCTTCTCAATTACCTCGTCACGCTTCGCTTAAAGGACTGAGTGTTATGGGAGGGAGGGAACACGTTAGAAACTGTTCCACACATCGGGAGTATAGCATGATGCCAGTTTGGTAACTTGACGTAATTACTTTATGCAAGTACAAAGTACGTTCTTTTTGAAGTAATTTCAATGTTAATAGTTATGAAGTAAAAAAGTTTCTGAAATTTTATGCTAACTTAATTCTTTTCTATGTTTTCGTTATAAATATTTTATTGCAATGAACTATTGTATTGTGTCTCTTATTAGGATACATTATTCCTAATTCAGTCAATCAGTGTTCATTTTTCTATGGTCCCTGCTGTATAGAACAGTCGTGATCATCTTGATCGTGTGAGATTAGTACTAAAGTAGTGGCGTTAAGAGTCCAAAAGTAAGCAACAAAAATAACTTTTACATGTTATCTATCAATACCACAAAACTTTTTTTTCTTAGTGACTCGATAGTCAGACTAGCGGACGGGCCACCTGATGGTAAGTAGTCATCGCCGCCCATAGACTTCTGCAATGCCAGGGCACAGCAAAGCCGCTGCCTACCGTTAATCTTTGCATACAATTTAATGTAATTAAATACAAAGCAGATCTCCATAACATTAATTATTTAAATTTTATTCTACATCATCTATAATTACAAGCGTTTTTATTACAAAATAGTTATGCTTATGAATTTATTTTAATTAACAAAGTAGAAACAATAGTATATTATACTTCCTTATTTTGATTGCGTTTTTGTTTTTATAGTTCTGTTTAAATTTCCATAAATTATGATAATTATTTACGTTTTATGGTGTGGCTTTAACAACGTAACCTATAATGCATATAATTCTTGTATCAAAAAACCTCTTCTGGCGAAAACGGGCAAAAACCACATCTCTATAGTATACTAGAATACTATGAATTGAAAATGAATAATTCCTGTGTCGAAAGAAATCAGACGAATATATAATTTTTAAAATCACTTCTAAACTGTATACCTACATACTATCTTGTATTAGATAGTTGAAAACCCCTTCATCCTCATGGGCTCATATGTCATGGATCTTTTACATCTTCAACAACTAGCTACCACGGACACTGGATTTGGATATTTTCTACAACGAATTGTATTCTATAAAGAAAAAAATTAAGTCACACTGGGCTTAATTAATTCCCATTCTTATAATATTAGATCAAGAGTTTCGATTTTTGTTTCTACTTTTAATTATTACTAGTTTGTAGTTATGTTCTTTTTTTTGTTATTGTTCCATTCCTATAGATTTAAGAATTTATTTTTAACAATTATGATTATAAAAAGTCACTCATTGTATGCTGTAGTTGCCTGTTCACGGAGGTACATTGAGCTTTGTTTCTATTTTTGTAATGATTAATTTATCTTCTGTTGGTAACTCTAAAATTAAATAAATAAATACAAAAGATAGATAGATAAGAGCGTCTGTTTTTGAGGTACAGCACTTACGTAAATGACCAGTAAGGACGATATGGAAGCGACAACGACGGGCACATAATTCATAAACGAATTCTATTTCTGGTGATGAAGGAAGGGCAGCACGTTGATAGCGTCGCTCACTCCTTTGAAGTAAGAGGTCGAACCAGACGCCATCGTGAACCGTTGCTCCCTCACCTGTGGTTTTCCTCCAGCGATTACGGGCTCATCTAGTGTCTAATTACTTTATATGCCGGATTAGCTTCATTAATATTATAAATAGGTTAGCTTCATTAACCCATAGAAGGCTTTCATCAGGATTTAATTGTTATATTTCAGCGCAATTTAGATTCTGCAACTTCAGCGTGGATATATAAGAACAACCATACATAGTTTTCATTGAAATTTGTCGAGTGTAGTTTTATTTTTATTCCTTTACTAATTAGCCGGTGGTAGGATATTCATATCCGCCCGGATAGCGACCACCGTACACAGGGTGAAAAACCCGCCATAGTGGCACACGCAAGTGTGTCGCGTTCCGGGGTCAGCGATTGGTACATCTGGGTTTTGCAGGGGGTCTAGATTTGGGGTGCGATGTATGGCCGTTTTGTGTACTCAGAAGGTCTAGATCCTCGACCGCTTCTTTACCTTCTTGCACATGGCGTAGTGTGAAGGAGAAGGCCGGCATGGTTGTGCTGAGTAGCGGAGGATAGACTTCTCTCGCTACTCGATACTCTAATTGGACTGCACTGCGCTTACCATCAGGTGCAGTGGGTAACTTTGCCGTGATAGGATAACATAAAATTATAATAATGTCAGTCATTCATACCGGTTTGCAACCAAAGAATGTAGTAGCCAAAAGACGATTTACAAAATGATGAAATCCTAATTAGTAACAATATACTATGGCAATGAATGATGTCGGTAGCTGGTTTATCGCATGGAGTCCTAACAAAGAGCCATTAGCTACTCGAGTAATTACTGTTAATGACTTTTAATTTCAAATACCAAGCGCTGGTGTGTGCTTTACTAAGAATCAATAGGTTTTTATCTTACTTCAAGTTAATAGACGCCTAATAAGTCTTGAGCTATTTCTAAAACGTCTGCATCCGTAGCGGAATTATTTGTAATTTGTTCTGTAACTCTTATGACAAACTTTGAGGTTAACGAGACACGACTGCGACATGCGACTTCAGTCAAGAGAGAGCGACAGACCACCTTGTATGTAACTATATGGAAACTGTCCCGCGTCTCGATCTTATGTCGCGGTCGCATATCTCAAAGTCTACCTGTAATATCAGATTTTTTGGTTCTTTATTCATACTGAGGCCGGAAAGATTATGTTGAGTAGCGAGCGACAGATTGTCTCTCTCAGCTTGATACTCTAATTGGACGGGACGGCACTGCGCTTACCATGAGGTGCAGTGTGGTCATCTAACCGTATCAGAAAAAAATACTCGGACCCACATCAAAATCTTAGATGTCGTTTAATATGTATTTCCGAACATACATTTCAAATAAGCTACAATATTCATATGTTTGTTTTCAGAAAGGCCACCCGTGCCCGGAGACTCAGGAGCTGAGTCCCGGAAAATGGGGTGGAAGGACCGTAGCAGAATGCAAGTGTCCTCCGGGAACAGCGCAGTTGCCACACACCACAACATGCCACAAGTTGTTCGAGCGCGGTCCCTGCCGCCAGGGGGAGTACTTCGCTCCTGTCGAAGAGTCCTTCAACAAGCGAGGGTAGGTAAGCATCCCGCCATTTTGGATTTTATTAGCGATTTTTGTGATGGTAAAATCGTTAGGAGCTGTGTTGAATAGTAAACTTTGTTGAAAGACTGTTGCGTAATTGTATGGGAAGAAAATAAATATATTTCTTCAATATTTCATATGATAATTAAAAATGCCTCGGTGGCGCAGATGTAATTGCGCAAGCGTTACGACTGCTGTCCTGAGGTCTCGGGTTCGATCCCGGGTTGGGTAAAGTGATATTGGTTTTTCTATCTAAAAATTCTCAGTATTAGCCCAGAGTCTGGAACCTGTGCCCGGTATGGCGATAGGCTCTCGCCCCTTTCACATTATGGGACCGAAATTCGGCGAAAAATGCGTGTACTGGTTATACCTCTGCCTTCCCCTTCAGGGATTACAGGCGTATATGTATGTATGTATAATTAAAAATATAAGATAAATTTGGCGTCACTTTTTTACCATGAGAAATCCATTTATAAATCTTCCAAGGTAGAAAGTATGTCGGACTCACAGGCATAGTCCGCCCTACCGACTAAACCCCGCGTTGTTCCGCCCTCTCCCTTAGAAGAATCGGTGCGTTGCTGGCGGTTAACTAAGGCATAGCCCCTCTCAGTAGTAGAAGAGGCAGCACTGGGATAGTGTATATAGGGCCAGCGCTAATACCAGTATTGTTATGAACTTAAACGAAACAATTAACGACACACATCGTGGCAATTGTAAAAGCTACCGAAACTGATCGAATAAAAACGATATTGCGTATAAAAACACAGTAGTAATAAAATTCGTAAGCCACTTAATTGAATATTCCGCGTGCTGCGTGACGTGGTGTGACAAATCGACATGTCACATCACTTCCTGTGACATACAAAGTATTTGTGTCAATAGCAGATTTCACTGTTCTGTAACACGTGTTTAATATTATTTCTTATGGTTAGTTGTTAGATGTAAGGGATGTCATTGAAATTTGTGATTCGTTTTGCATTGATTCACCAAATTTCGAGTAAATTTAACCAAAAAGTAACAAATTTTGCAACACTTTTTAGGGATGGTACATCAAAAAATCTTTCGTAGTGGTAAATCCATATATATGCTGTCGAAAGTTCAGCTTTGCAGGTCAAACAGTTCAGTCTGGTCAATGAATCTGGGCGTGTTATTTATGTCCGAAAAATAATAGAAATGTTTTCGGTCATTACATATTGTATAAAGACTACGCGACAATGATGTGGGTTTGAGGGTCGCAAAGGAAATATTCAGTTGTACTCTGTAGTACTGATCATATAGCATGGATATATTTTATAAATAGTGCTCGTTTTGTGTCAGAATTTTATGCAAGACCAAAATTGTAGCAGTATAGACTTATGGGTAAATTGAACATTAGGTAGTATGCAAATATGGTCACATCACTAATGACAATCCACTTCCACTTATAACAACGTTCAAGGACGATTGCAGCGAAAGCCAGATTTCTACGACCTCAATAAGTAAATTCTCTTTAACCTCAAGGCGCCTCTAATTTCTCGCACGTGTGTTGAATTTTCTGAGTTCAATCGGTTAATACTTCCATGCTGTGTTTTACTAAGGAACTCAAACGCAAATTGTTACCAGACTTATACTTGCACCCTCATTGGTCTCTCAGTCTAAGCATCCTGTCATTGGACCAATGACGCGATGTGTTAAATTTATAAATTTTTGGAATTCCTAAATTTTTAGTTCATAATGATGTATGTTGGTGTGCACTGTGCAGTCTGAATAATAATAATAATAGTCAAAAGTCTCTTCATGGGAGACATCGCCACGACTTACAACAACAACATGTCGATATATCAGCGTCGAACGCATGGTTGAAGCGAGGCGATCTCTACCCTGAGGCAGAAGGTTTCATGCTCGCAATCCAGGACCAAGTAATAGACACAAAAAATTACCAGAAACACATCATCCGTAGACCAAATACTATCGATACATGTAGACATTGTCACAGTCACCCAGAAACCATACAACACATAACTGGCGCATGCAAATCAATAGCACAAAGTGACTACAAACACCGACACGATCAAGTAGCAGCAATAATCCACCAATATCTAGCTTTTCAATATAAATTAATCCCTAATAAATTACCATATTGTAAATACCAGCCACAATCAGTTCTCGAAAACAATAAATGCAGAATGTATTGGGATAGGACTATAGTAACCGATAAAACCATTTACAATAATAGGCCAGACATAACACTACTAGATAAAGAAACCATGACCGTGTATATAATAGATATTGCCATATGCAACACTCACAACTTAACTACCACACATACAGAAAAAATTGCAAAATATACTGACCTAGCCATCGAAATCAAATCTCAGTGGAAAGTTAATAATACTAAAACGATCCCTATAATATTGTCAACCACTGGAGTAATACCGAAAACCCTCCATACTAGCTTAAAAACAATAAATATTCACGCATCCGCATATACACTACTACAAAAAGCAGTTATTCTTAACACGTGTCGGTTAGTTAGGAAATTTCTTTCTATTATGTAATTCATCAAACTCGGTGTTATTTACAGTTTACAGTACGCACTTGGCTTCGGCCCGTGCATACTAGTTATTTACCTTCCACGTTTGGAAGAGATTTTAAAAGATAAAGACAAGAAATAATAATAATAACAACATTTATTTATCTTTAAAAACTTTTTTGTTAACCATAAATGGCCGCTGGAGCCATCTTTTAAGCATTAGTGCCTGTGTTAGGAAACTCCGCTCTTCCATAACTAAAGAAAAAAAATAGCCCATTTGCTTACTCAGGTTTCTACTTTAAACTCTGGTCAACCTTATTATTAAATGTTCTTGTCCCTTATCCCTATTATCTTCAATTTCAGAGAACGCCAGGGCATGTGTGTGAGGCCGCAGCAATGTGCAGACGAGACACTTCTGTACTGGCCTGCCGACGGCCGCTGTTACTACAGGCTCAGCCAAGGACCCTGTTATCCCGGCTCTATCCTCGACGTTGGAGATGATGGGCTCGCTAATTGTACAGTAAGTGTTATATAAGTAACGATACGCATTGCAGAAGTCTATGGGCGGCGGTAACTACTTACCATTAGGTGGCCCATCTGCTCGTCTGCCTATTCAGGCGTTAAAAAAGTATTATATATACTATTATTGTTATAAGTATTATATATATGTAAGTATTTTAGGATAGTGGTTGACTAAATTGAAAATTAAGGCGCATCTTTTGGTATTTATCATAGTATTAGTATTTATCAAGTTTCAACAGTTTTCTTTTATGTCTTTAATCAAATGGGTAGAACGCTATTTTTAACGAAGGTTAAAATTTTTCGTATTGATAAGTTTGCCTTTGTGACGAAAAGATTAAGTAAGGTTCGATCCCCGCACCGAGTCAAATGCTTGTGATCCACAAATATTTGTTCCGGTCCTGAGTGTTTTAAGACCTTAGTTCCTCGTAGTTCTTGATAACCAAAAAGAAGAAGATAAGTTTAACCTACAGTGCGGTATCGTCTATGTGTGTTACTGTTGGGTGTATTTATAATTTCATTATACTAATTCCACTTTTTATTTGGAGTGAAATGTGCCAACGAATGTTTCTTACGAACGGCCTTATTCTGAACGTAGATCGATTCCATCGACTGCCTCGGTGGCGCAGTTGTAATTGCGCGTGCGTTACGACTGCTGTGTTGAGGTCTCGGGTTCGATCTCCGGGTCGGCTAAAGTGATATTGGGTTTTTCTATCTAAAAATTGACAGTATTAGCCCGGAGTCTGGAATCTGTGCCCGGTATGGCGATAGGCTCGCCCCCTATCACTTTATGGGACGGAATCCGGAAAAAAATGGGTTTACTGGTTACACCTCTGTAACCAGTACTACCCCTTCGGGGATTACAGGCGTGAGTGTATATGTGTTTAGATCGATTCCAGTACAGATTCCATAGATTTGGTGTTGAATTCCAGTGCGAATCAGACAGTCCGAACTTCTGGTCGGTGGACGGCGGGTGCTACGCGCACTTCACTCGAGGTCCTTGCGAGCGAGGGGAGCTGTTCCTGCCGGGGCCGAGGTGTGGCTGCGAGACCCACATGCCACACTACCATAATGATAGCAGTGGCTGTTTTGAACTAGGTAAGATGCATGAATCAGAATCAATCCAAAGTATATATCTCAAAGTTTCTCAAAGTGGGGTACGCGAACAACCATTCGACGGTAGGGGGTCGCGACAAGATTTACGTAATAGTGACTTGACGACTGACAGGCACATGATAAAAACGAAATACAGAATTCTGTACATATATATATATATATTGACCAAAATTACTCCTAAAATTGACTCAATATGCGACAAGAAACAAGCCCACCCATCATATGAATAATAAAAAGATATTTCTTTTGGCACTTTATTTGTTACCTTTTATTGAAATAAAAACCTTATCTTCTTCACCAGCCTTTTTATTTTTTCCTTTGGGCGTTAATTAGTTAGTTAAGGAGTTCGCTGTCACCTGGAAACTATAACATGGATTTATAGTAATGTCGAGTAATTTTACAGATGAACGAAGAGTTCAAAAGAATATATGGTAAATTATTTCAGGTGTTATCCACATCATGGTAATAAATTATATTCCTTTATTTTGTTACTGAAAACTACAAAAAATAATCATTCACATTAGCATTCGGCATATAAGTGTCGGAGTTATGGTTAAAATACACAGGGATATACAGGACGAATAGACATTTTTTTTGCAATGATGTTAAACACCCATCACTTTAAACAAACACACTAAAGTCATTATTGTTAAGATTAATTTGCTGAAATTGTTTTGGGTTCCACCATAGAGTAGGCACTCTAAGCAAAAAACCAATAACTCTTCCTAAAAGAATCCTAAAAAGTATATAAGGTTAACCAACGTGTTTAACTAATGTACTTAAATACTCTAAGGGTTCCACTTTTATTGCTTTTTTATATCACGTATTTAATAAAATAAGTCCTATAATCATATATTAACAAATACTTCGGCACTTCTTGAGTTGATAGATATAATCTCATTTGTTGAATTTTTAACCGACTTCAAAAAAGGAGGAGGTTAACAATTCGTCGGTTTTTTTTATATATGTTACCCGATTACTCGAAGACGCCTGGACCGATTCGAGAAATTCTTTTTTTGTTTAAAAGGGTATACTTCCCAGGTGGTCCCATTGGCGCCAAGTAACGATCTGATGATGGGATCTCAGAAAAATCAAGGGCTCACCTCAAATTTTATAGTGACGCATAATTTGTTTTTTATTGAAGTCGGTGTACTTTTTATGAATTAAAAAACTTTTTTTCAGATTCCACCGGTCCCTGTCCCAGAGGTCATACGTTCTCTATAACTGAAGTGACGCCACAAGGATCTAAGGCGGAGTGCAAGTGCAAGTCATTCCACGCTCGGGCCTCGGATGGTGCTTGCTACAGACTATACACGCGAGGCCCTTGTGCCAACGACGAGATGATCGCAAGAGGAGGACGATGTACTAAGGTATTCGTAGTTAATACTAGTTTATGTATAACGTATAGTGTATCATCTGTTGAAGAAAGCTATAAACTGACTCTGGGAAACTATATTTTAGATCTTATGTTTTATGCAACCTACATACATATACACTCACGCCCGTAATCCCTGAAAAGGTAGGCAGAGGTGTAACCAGTACACACACTTTTCGCCAAAGTTATTTCGGTCCCATAATGTGATAGGGGGCGAGCCTATCGCCATACTGGGCACAAATTCCAGAATCCAGGCTAATACTGAGAATTCTAGATACAAAAACCCAATATCACTTTACCCGACCTGGGGATCGAACCCGAGACCTCAGCACAGCAGTCGTAACGCATGCGCAATTACAACTGCGCTACCGAGGCAATATGCCACATGTCAGCTACTAAATTGATAAATTTAATGTTTTCATGGTCCGGGTGAAATGTTTGAGCGGCTCCATGTTGTTTCATCAAAGAGTTTTCATTATCTTCCTATTCTTCCTAATCCCTATTGATTACAGCCTCAGCTGGTTTGTGTAATCCATAAATATTTGAAGTTTGGGTGTTGCAGGACCGTAGTCGGAGTTGTTCACTTACAGGTTGAATCTAGTGTGTCTAATGTATTTGGTATTCCACCTCATCCCGGTGTGTTTTGACCCGTGTGTGTTGCGTGCAGGTGCCGTGCGGTCGCGGCCGGCTGTATGTGCCGTCGAGGCGGCGCTGCTACCGGCCGGGCGCGGGCGAGCCGTGTCCCGCGGGCGAGGTGCTCGCCTTCGACCTCGACGCACGCCCCGCGCTCGACGGACTCAGCCACAACGGGGTGTGTGTGTGCAGCTCCGGCGCTTGTACAACACGGGAGGTAGGGAACATCTCACTGTCTCACTGTCTCACTGTCTCACTGTCTCACTGTCTCACTGTCTCACTGTCTCACTGTCTCACTGTCTCACTGTCTCACTGTCTCACTGTCTCACTGTCTCACTGTCTCACTGTCTCACTGTCTCACTGTCTCACTGTCTCACTGTCTCACTGTCTCACTGTCTCACTGTCTCACTGTCTCACTGTCTCACTGTCTCACTGTCTCACTGTCTCACTGTCTCACTGTCTCACTGTCTCACTGTCTCACTGTCTCACTGTCTCACTGTCTCACTGTCTCACTGTCTCACTGTCTCACTGTCTCACTGTCTCACTGTCTCACTGTCTCACTGTCTCACTGTCTCACTGTCTCACTGTCTCACTGTCTCACTGTCTCACTGTCTCACTGTCTCACTGTCTCACTGTCTCACTGTCTCACTGTCTCACTGTCTCACTGTCTCACTGTCTCACTGTCTCACTGTCTCACTGTCTCACTGTCTCACTGTCTCACTGTCTCACTGTCTCACTGTCTCACTGTCTCACTGTCTCACTGTCTCACTGTCTCACTGTCTCACTGTCTCACTGTCTCACTGTCTCACTGTCTCACTGTCTCACTGTCTCACTGTCTCACTGTCTCACTGTCTCACTGTCTCACTGTCTCACTGTCTCACTGTCTCACTGTCTCACTGTCTCACTGTCTCACTGTCTCACTGTCTCACTGTCTCACTGTCTCACTGTCTCACTGTCTCACTGTCTCACTGTCTCACTGTCTCACTGTCTCACTGTCTCACTGTCTCACTGTCTCACTGTCTCACTGTCTCACTGTCTCACTGTCTCACTGTCTCACTGTCTCACTGTCTCACTGTCTCACTGTCTCACTGTCTCACTGTCTCACTATCTCACTGTCTCACTGTCTCACTAGCAAACTACCGACAAATACTAAGCGTTTTCGGTACTTGTTGGGTCATTCGTATTGTAAAACGCTCCTAGCGAATCGTCTTCCAAACGTAGCTTCATACATATTTACAAATACCAATGCCACGGTCATTTCTAAAAGAACTCGCTTTTAGCTAAGAGATGTTAACAATCGGTGAAACAACACAGAATATCTGTTGCATCAAATTCGGCCTCCTTTTACATTTATATTTTTAGTGAGATGGAAGGTTCTTAACTGCTTCGGCCAGAGCTCTTGATTGTAATTCTATTATTATTGTTTTATTATTTATTTATATTATTATCTGTTTCAGATTCAGACCTGTACATCTCGGAAGGGTACCGCAGCCTACGGTGGAGCCTGTCATATCCTTAACACCCAGGGTCCTTGTCCAGATGGCTCGTGGCTCGTCAGGGAGAGCACCGGGAAGATTAAGTGCCAGTGCCGCCCAGGGCGAACACCTCCTGAATGCACCGATACTTCTTTAGCAGAAGTACAGAGTTGACACATGACGTAGATGTTTCTATGATCTCGATTTGGGTAGTAAAAGCTGATTATAGAATTAATTCAGAATCGATTAAGTATCAATTATAGAATCGATTGAAATCGATTATTTTTGGGAGTATCGTATGAACAAGTGACATATCTTGATCTATTAGCGCCCAGATTGTTGTTGATTCTTCTGGAAAGCTACAAAGATGATTTAAGAAAAACTCATTGGGTATTAGAATCATACAATCCGAAATTAATTGATCATCTATGTGTCAAATGATCAAGTTTTATAATCGATTATAACTGTTTTCCTGTTCGATTATTGCATGAAGCAGTAGTTAGGAGACTAAATTATATTTATTAATTAAATAAGTAGTCAACTATAAGATTTCAAATTAGGGTGAAGATTGTATCGATTAATTTCAATCGATTGGAGTTAATATTAATCAATGTATTTATTACTTTTGTGTTATTGTTTGTTCAATGGTTTATTTAAACAGTAATGCTGGTTTTATGTTTTTGACTTTTGATACATTATTGAATTCAAAGGCGCTACTTGAACATACATACATTACAATAATCCATACACAATTACTATTTTCACTACGAATTAGCGTTCATAACGGTAACTTATTACTTTAATTGTAGGTAATGTTGGTCAACGATAGGAATTAGGAGCTCTTATTTCATTGATTGTCGATTATCGATTATTGATGATCGATTATCGATTATCGATTGTTGATTGTCAATTGTTCTGCATACCAAGATTGAAAATACTTAAAAACAGCGAAACCACACTCGAAATAGCAAAGTGACTGACGTTGCCCACAATTTACAATAAATCGAGTTATTAGCAAGTTTAATTCCAGTATTCTTGAGGCTCCGAGAACTGTCATAGTTCAAT
Organism: Laothoe populi; assembly: GCA_905220505.1. Taxonomy (NCBI): domain Eukaryota; kingdom Metazoa; phylum Arthropoda; class Insecta; order Lepidoptera; family Sphingidae; genus Laothoe; species Laothoe populi. The sequence goes on along the minus strand of HG992153.1, from coordinate 17,848,284 downwards.
CATAGTTAAATGTCCTTAAAAGCAATCTCTATAAGTATTACAGAAATACTTCTGTACTAACTCTATTTCTTCAACTTCGTTGTACACAAAGATTATTATTAAATCGATTACGGTTTACTTTCGTAAGATTCGTCATTACAACAATGAATAAAATTTTATTTTATTTCGGTACCAAATTGTACTACTTACTTATTGTAAGCTCCCAGTTATTAACCTCTTATGTATCACAAGGACACTGGAGTTCGGAAAAAAGATAATAAGTACTGAGCATAAATACAAGCCACAATCAATTTTATTTCCATAGTATTAACATTAAAAATACGCCAAAGGGCAATTATTGCATGTTTTTATCCGAATGATACATAATTGGCAAAATATTTATTATTATATTTTTTTATAGTATAGTCCGACAAACAAGCATGTGGGTCACCTCATGTTAAGTGATCTCCACCGCCCATTAACATCCACAATACCGAAAGTATCATGTATGCGCTGTCGGCCTTAAAGGACAGGAATAGGGATTAAGGAAGGGAAGGGGGAATCTGGGCCTCCGGATATCTCACTTACCATACGAAACGCGACAGTAAACTGTCACTTTACGTTGGTTTTCTGTGAGACAGTGGTACTACCCCGGTCGAGCCGGCCCATTCATGCTGCAGACAAATATGTCTACAGCGTGGCTCTACCACTATAAAAATATATTTATCTTGGCCAATGCATATGCTGCTCTCAGTGGCCAGTATGAGCATTTATTGTAGATATTCAGTAGGATTATAGTTAGAAATTATATAAAGGATTAAAGTTAGAAAGTACATTGTAATGAACAATACTTAAGTATGTATTAAGAATTAAATTATTATTTATCAACGAGATGTGAAAAGATTTAGATGATGGTAATGAAGTCGGCTACGTCATTGATCATGGATGGATTTATGATGGCAGAACATGTAGGTAACCCACATTAGCAAGATACTGTCGGCAGCGGCTTTACTGTGCCCTGGCATTAGGCCTATACCTATCAGGTGGCCCGTCTGCTCGTCTGCCTATCGAGGCACTAAAAAAATGGGTGATACCGACCTTAAGAGATTAAGAAAAGGGGATTGGAAAGGGGGTGGAGTTCAGCAGAGCTAAGATACGCACCTCGAAAAAATTTTGACGACTCTTATTGTCGTGTTTTAATCATTTATGTCTATATGTCTACAGACGTTAACATGCGGCTTCATTTTATCGACTTGTTAGGTCAAAAAGTTTATTAATTTATAAAAAGTACTCCTCCTTTTTTTGAAGTCGGTTTAAAAGAAGACATGATAGCAATGTTTAGCTATCTGTGGGTATGTTTGTCAAGAAACCCTAACATGAGCAAACAATTTGGCTGGCCCTTCACAAGTCGTACTCAGCACGAGGTGCAACAGAAGACTACATGTTTTGCCAGTGGTAATACCCCAGTCGAGCCGGCCCATTCGTTGACATAACTGTCTGAATTACCCACTTATAATAATTATATATAGGTAGATATGAAGCGATCATTTATGATTTTTTTTTGTTGCAATATTTGCAATTCCTACCTTTAATTTTTTTTAGGTAATACTGTCTCACTGGGCAAAGACATCGCACTAGTGGACATAAATCATCATTAGAATATTATGGACTTTATAATGCTTATCATTTGTTGATGTCAGCCATGTATAGAATTATATTTTTGTTGTAAAGAAAGGAATTAAAAGAATAATTATTATAAATATGAAAGTTTTATTTTATTTGTCGGTTACGTCTTAAATTATGTCTAAGTATTAAAATATAAAAATAGTCAAAGTACACATTAAATACCTAGGTGATGTTTTTGGCTATTACTAAAAATTAACTTTAATACCACAGCGTTCATTAACCTAAGTTTTCTTGTCGTCTATTTTTCCTTTAATTTTGCCTGTGTTGTTCCTGAAAATAAGAAAATACGTTCCTTTAAATTAAATTCAAAACATAATACGTAAGCTCTAATAGAAACAACATAAGCTGCTGCTCAAATTTGATCCATAATATTGACATAATTAGTTTGAAAACAGATTGACTGTGTAATTTTAGCATAAACAATTTTTTTTTTTAATATTACATTATTCAAACACAACCGATCGTTTACATCTCAAATATCAATAAATTAAAGATAAGAAATAGAATTTACGATATCTTATATAGTTATTTTTATTTTTCAAACACAAATATTAAATTTAAATTCAAATTAAGTTAAAATAAAAATAGATTTATGGGCTAGTATTTATATATAGTATAGAATTAAATAAATACACCCAACAGTCACACACATAGTTCTGACCCCGCACTAGGGCAAACCTGTATCGTGGGTACTGCGAGGGACTACAGTCCTACACCCAGACCAGAAACAGATATCTGTTATACAAATATTTCTCTCATGCGGGAATCGAACCCACGGCCTCGTTTCCGCCGGCTACTCGCTCACTGCGCCACGGAGGCTGTCTATAAGACTAGCATCGTCTTCCTCGTCATAATTTGCTTGTACATTTATCATGCGCACCGCTAGAGAGTGGAACTCTTTGCCGGATTCTATATTTCCCGAAAATTATAACCTGGGTATCTTCAAGTCAAGTGTGAATAGGTATCTTCTAGGCAAGCGTGCTCCACCGTAGACCACATCATCACTTACCATCAGACGAGATAGTGGTCAAACGCAAGCCTATTTATAGTAAAAAAAATTACCGAAATATATCCTGTGGACTTGGTTGAAAGGCATCTCGATGGCCACTGTCGTTATTATTGATATAACAAGAACCGCCAGCATCTCCGGCGCATGCAGCTGGAATACAAAAATTAGGCGTAATTTATATTTATCCTGTGCTTTTCATAACAATGCACCGGTGTAACGTGCCAGGATATTCTATTTTTATCCTGTCAACGTGATCACACTGCAGCTTACGGTAAACGCAGTGCACACTTGATAGACGATCAAGTGGCAAAAGATACCTCGCTACTCGACACAATCATGCTGTGAACTTCGTCATACTACGCCATGGGGTAAAGAGGTAAAGAAGCGGTCGAGGGTCTAGTGTCAGAGTACTCAGAAGGCAACACCGCCATTCATCGTACCCCAACTCTAGGCCCCCGACAAAAACCGGATGTACTCTGGCTGATCTCGAATCGGCACACTTGCGTGTGCCACTATGGCGGGTTTTACTACGGTTTTCCTGTGTACGGTGATTGCTATCCGGGCAGATATGAATATCCTATTTTTTAGTTAGTACTTAGAGTTTATTAATAAGTCATTAGATGTCAATACTATGACTAGGTATATTTAAGATTCAATTAATTTAGAAGAATTTTAAATCTAGAGTAATACATAGTAAGACATAATAGTCTAGTTAAGTAATCTATACTCGATACTGTTTCCCATGCACCAGAATCATCCATATCGCAATTTCTAACTAGCACTGTTTTTGTCTGGTATCATTAAATTGCACGCAGCTGCATTACGTTAATGTATTTTGTTATTTCTGCTATTGATGTTAAATTAACACTAGTTACTAAATAATTCAAATAACTAACAAACTGTTGATCTACATGATATTACTCTTACCTAAATAGATTGCAAAAAAAAATGGTGAATCTAAACCCGGGGTAAATGTTTTACAAAGACAGCATAGTTTCATATTAAGGTTTCGTTAAACTTTGTGGTAACTTAACCGTGGCCTGATCAATATACTTACGAGTAGTAAAGGTGAGTAGAACTCTGCATGTCTTTGTACCCCAACGTTGAAGAAGAATATTGGAAACTGCGTCAAATAAACGCTGTACGCTATCTTATTGAAGAATTTGAACGGCCTTGACTCCAAGAATGCTGTAGCAGAACCTGGATATACCACACACATTAATAAATACAAAAAATGTTCAATATAATATGCTTAAGAACAATTCATATTGAGAATGAGACATGTATGATTTCCAACAACTACTATCTGACCTGACCGCACAAAAGATTATAAGACTTGTAATGTGGGTATTAGGAACTAAATTGTAATCTCACAATTCTTAGACTTGTGAATTCCATAAACAATTATCTCGATGTGAGGATCAAATCTGCAGACTTTTCTCTTTGTATAACCGGTTCCTGAACCACAGAGTTGTCAAGTGAGGTAAGTAAGGAAATAAGAAAAAAAGGAAATTTGGCTCACTATTTGTCTAAATATCTTTTGGAGCCGTAGTCTACCCATAGCTTATATACAAACAAGATTATAGCTTTCTACCATCCCAGATTCGAACGAGTCGTTACTTCTCTGAACCCTTTCCTTCAATTAGAAGACCTGATGGCGTTAGCTACCATCAAAATGTTGCTAGATTTCATTGTACGTGTTATGTAAGTCAACAAAGTGATAAAGATTGATCCGGAATTATTTAAGAATTTGCTTAATTGTAACTTGCTCGCGGTCTTCAATATCATAATCCTTGGCACCTACATAAAATACTCTTTACACGCTACTTTAATCTATGCAACCTTTTCAGGCTCTTTATAATTATAGTACTTAAGTTTTTATCTTGCGATTGATTTCTTTGTGATGATTGTTTTTAATCATCAAAGTATGATAAGTTGTCGCTTTTATTTAAAGCAATTAAAGTGTCTTTCTTTATATTTCTAAAAAACCTAACATTGTCAATGTTTACAATTCTTGAATTGTCTTGTGAATAGGTCTGCGGTTTTTTTAGCTTTAGATCTTTAGAGGAATGAATTGTCAAACGTCAGTAAAATGATGCATATGAGCCGTGACGTCACCTCTCCGAATGGTCATTACTGTGCCGTTGTGCGAGAGAGATAGTGAGTTGTTCGCACTACGTACCAATATTTAAAATAAATATTGTAACCTAATTTTTCAAGCAATTTTGATTATGTTTTCGCAAAAGATTTTTTTTTGCGTATTATATTTGGTTGCATATCGAATAATGTACAAATACCCTATCATTGTAAATCAATGTAGTATTATTGTGAAATGTAATATTATTCTAGTCCAAATATTGTAACCAGTTTTCATAAAGCAACGCTAGCGTTTCTTGCACGTTCTTCTCTAGCGAAACTGCATTCCGAACTGGCGGTAGAGTAAAAGCAGATTGACTGAATATAAATAATTTCATGGAATAATCCATGGATGTTTGGATTTGGAACACAAATTTTGAAGATTGTAATTTACAGTGTGAAGGTAGCTGATAAATTAAACATACTTGCGTAGTTATTGCATATAGCCCAATGCATCATAGACATGAAAATGCCCCATAGGATAGGCGAGAAGGCTGCAAACAAAGCCGCCGGCCCATGCTCGTATGTGTATCCTTCCAGGCCCATTCTGTACGGGCTGACTATGGTGAACGCGGCCAGCGCGAAACATGATGCCCAGAGGAATTTCACTTGCGCCTGAAAGTTAAAGACAATATATCATCAATCCTCAAATAACTTTTAAACTTTTCGACTTGAGTACTAAGTTTATAATGTTCTAATAAACATCTCGCGGGTTTGAAACTTAGTATGATGCATGATAGATTGTTTGCTGTTGCTGAGTAAGTATTAATTATGAATAAAAAAATAACACCCAACAGTCACACACATAGCCCTGACCCCACACTAAGATACGAGTCTTGTGTTGTAGGTATCAGGGACTACGAGACACTTTCCGTCTCACAACACCCAGACCCCGGACACAAATATCTATCTTTCAAACAAACATTTGTCAGCTACTCGCCAACTGCGCCACGGAGGCTGTCAATCTTTAATACTGATTTAGTTATAAACCCAGATTGGCGTGCATGTTTGTCTTTGCGTCATTATACATTCAAGAAATACTTTCAATAATTACAAAAGATAACTAAGACTTTCACTAAATAAAAATATATTCAAATAAAGTCCCGATATGTCTTGAAAGATCAATGCGAATTTAACTGCCATATATATTTTCGATGGATGATAAGTAGCTTTCAAGATTTAGAGCCAATTTGTTATAATATTTTTGACTAAAGTAATCATAAACAAACAAATAAATCCAAACCCACGATAAAATACAATTATCTTGTGTTTTCACAAACTCGGACATAACAAGAAATAGAGGATCACACAATCGCTTGTCTCGGTACGGGAATCTAACCCGCATCATCTAGTTTCTAACCCACTTGCTAATTGCCCCACAGAGATTATTATAACAATGTATTAAAATATCACAGTATTTTAGAATTACATGCAATAGTCAATACGTGCCATACGATAACTACGCCATCTCAGTTGGAAGTGGTTCCGTCTACCGACACAATAGTCACGGGTACTAAATCAGTCCAAAATGCATACCTCTGAGTTTCGAAGTACACGTGTATTCATTGTTAATTATCTTTTAAACGGTAAAGGAAAATATCGTGAGGAAATCTGCATACATGATAATTCTCATGAAAATTTGGAAGGTGTGTCCAGTCTACCAATCCACATTAAGCAGACTAACACCTAACCTCTCATTAGTAGAGGAGGCCTGTGCCCAGCATTGGGATACATACAGGGCTGGTATAAGTGAATACTTACACTAGATAGTGACACCTGGAACTTCTTCGATCTCATGAAGTAAGCCATTACAACGCCTATTAAGTAGATTGTTGCTCTGTGTGTGGGAAGGATGTACGAATATCTAGCGGCATCTAGGAGTTTTTGGACGCTGAAAGAGAATTTTTGAATTGAAAACATTAGCTGCGTTGGGCTGTTTATGGATGCATAAAATCTTATGATGGTTCGAGGCACTGGCACACTAGTGTTAACAATATAGCTGTAGCATACACATAGAGTATGGACAGCTATTAAGTGAATACGAGCAGAAAATATGAGAGAGATGAAGCGAACGTGCGGCCAGCTGTCTTTTTCTAGAAATTTGGTTGGTCTACGTCACAGACTTGCAAGAGCGAAAGGAAATAGGTATTGGCCGCCCAATTTTTCTCTTTCTACAAAGTGGTAAATTTTGTCAGGATATCGCTCAGTTTAACGGTAGGCAGCGGCTTTACTGTGCCCTGGCATTGCAGAAGTCTATGGGCAGCGGTGACTACTTACTATCAGTTGCCCGTCTGCTCGTCTGTCTATCGAGGCACTAAAAAAAGTCCTTTCTCTATGTCTATGAACTGTAGCTATGAGTAGGTATGAATTGTTGTGCGTATGATATATGAAATTCCCGAAGTCTGAAGGCGAATCTGAAGTTGTTTTTACATTCTAAAAGACGTTAATAAAATTACGTCTGGCAGATACGAATAGTATTATTATGATACATAATATTTTATTTAGATATTATGGGAATCATAGGAAATTTTATCATGTTCGTATTAACGATATATATAAACACAAATCAAAATACGTAATTTTATTGCTTGTGTAAATTTCATACGTAAGATTACGTTATCAATCAACGAAAAGGACTTAAGTTGAACTAAAATTGATACGCAGTGATATATTATTACATATTGATATATTTTCAGTAGTAGCAAATTGAAAAACCACACAGCGACTGTATTCTACGCCATAAACAATTTGAACAATGTTAACCTTGTTGTGTCTGTACACCGGTTGAAGCAAAGGTTAAGTTTAAGCGGTGACATAATTAGTTCAAAGTAAACAAACTACATTTAAGTATATTTTCTGTAATGGACGCCTCGTTTAGTTTTGTGAGTACAATTACTAATACTTCCTCGGGACTATGGACAGTGTACAAGCTAACGCTTATTGCTGGAATAACTCGTAGATAAAGATTGTTAGAGTGTAAGTTACAAAAAAAACAATGGAAGTTAAGGCGGATTATCTTTATATATAATCTATGCGTGTTTTTGTCACTGAACTATTCCTAAACGGCTGCAAATATCCTGAAATTTCTATGTGTGTTTGAGTAAGTACACAGACAGACATTCCAGGTTTCACATTTTGTATAAAATAAATTTATAAAGCATGTATCATGTGACTGCTACGTCAGTTACCATAAGGCGTGATAGCGGTCAAATGCAAGCAAACTAAGTTTTTTTTTATAGTATAGTCCGACAAACGGTCCAGTGATGCCGGTCACCTGATGTTAAGTGATCTCCACCGCGCATGAACATCCACAATACCGAAAGTATCATGTATGCGCTGTCGGCCTTGAATCACGGGAATAGGGATTAGGGAAGGGAAGGGGGAATCTGGGCCTCCGGATATCTCACTTACCATACGAAACGCGACAGTAAACTGTCACTTTACGTTGGTTTTCTGTGAGACAGTGGTACTACCCCGGTCGAGCCGGCCCATTCATGCTGTAGACAAATATGTCTACAGCTGCAGCGTGGCTCTACCACTATCCTATACTATAAAAAACGTTTTTCGAAAAACGAAGTTTCCATTTCACACGAAGGGCACAGGGTCTTTTGTATAGTCATCTGTCCGATGTCTATGTAGAAGATTCGGGTATGCGACCCCGACCTCCTTGAGCTTCTACCGTCACCTCCCTTATCCGTCCGTGACAGTAGAATCCCAGTTACCCATCCTTCCAGAACAAGTCCATGATTTCCATCCTTTTGTCAACTCCTGTTTCCTTTCCGCCAATCCAAGGTCAGCAGCGCCGATGGATGCATGGCTAGGGGTGAGTCTAGTCGTAAGTGTGCCTGTTGTCTGGGGCCGGGTAACCCCAGGCACTAATTATACCTTACCCTCGCATGCGGGGCTCTGTGTGGGTGGACTACATTTTCCCTTGCTAATCGTGGGAACTAAATGAGGAAAGTATTTAAACTCGGAGGCGGCGATGCTGTTCGCCACACATCACGCCACTGTATCCCACGAGGCGAAAAGCGGGCTGCGGGATGCCGCATAGCTACGCTAAATATACAGGGAGGGATGAGAGATAAGATGGATGAAGTGTGTCAGGTGATGAAAGAAAGGCAGATTGATATTTTGAGTTTGAGTGAGACTAAAAGGAAAGGAAGCGAAATAACGCAACATGGAGATTTAACGGCAGTTTGGTCAGGAGTCCCAGAAACCGAGCGTGCTCGTCAGGGTGTCGGTATTGTCGTTTCCGACCGATTAGCTCACTTTATGAAAGGGTACGAATGTATAAGTCCCAGACTTCTCTGGATTCGACTCAAAATTGGGCTATACCGAATTTTTGTGCTGGCGGTTTACGCGCCAGACATGGGTTGCTCTGAGTCGGAGAGGAAGAATTTTTGGGAAAGTGTGAGAGGAACTCTGAACATTTGCGAAAGTAATGAAAAGATAGTTATGATAGGTGATTTTAACAGTTGGGTCGGAGTGAAAAGAGATGGTTTGGAAGGTGTTTTAGGACAGTATGGTGACGAGAGAATAAATGAGAATGGCATGAGTTTGTTAGAGGTGTGTTTGGAGAAGGACCTTGTAGTGACAAACATTATGTTTAACCACAAGGAGATCCATAAGTATACATGGGAGAGGAATGGAAGCAGAAGCGTGATCGACTTTGTTATTGTAGACCGTAGGCTCAAAAGGCAAGTTGTCGATACGAGAAGCTTTCGTGGAGTTAGCGTAGGAACGGATCACTATTTAGTTGTAAGCCGAATTAGTGGTCTGTTCAAATGCTGGCGACACAGGCCGCAAACATCGACAACAAGCTTCAGTTGCATCAAAGTCGAAAAGTTGAAAGAGATAGATGTGCAAGAAAGATATTTGGAAGAGTTGCGAGTTAAGACGTCGCACATATGGGAAGATGAATATGAGGGTAGAATGGATGTGGTTTGGGAAACTGTGAAGACCAGTCTGGTTGGAGCAGCTACTAAGGTATGTGGAGTAGCAAAGCGGAAGGAAAGATTGATTGATGATAAATGGTGGGATAATGAAGTGAAAGAGGTCGTGGAAGCGAAGAAAAAGGCATGGCTAGATTTACTAGCTATAAAAGCGAAAGGATTCATGAATGTGGTAGGGAACACAGATCCGCAAAGAATAAAAGCAGTGGGCATTTATGCTGAAGCAAAAAAGAGAGTTAAGAATGTAGTTGCTAGAAAGAAAGAAAGTAAGAAAGGAACGCTTGAGAAAAAGCTTTCTGGTGATTTCAAAGCAAATATCAAACTGTTCTGGAAACAGGTACGGTTAGCTAGGGGATCATCAGGGGCGTCTAAGTTAGGCGTGATTAGGAGTGAGGATGGGAGAATGTTGAGCAATGAAAGGGAAGTCTTGCATCGGTGGAAAGAGTATTTTAAAAATCTTTTTGAGTGTAGCGATGGGAGCATAGCTAATAGACAGGATGCTATAGACTCGGCTCACTCAAAAAGCAATGCAGACAAGGTGATTACGGAAGATGAAATAATGAATGCGTTGAACTATATGAAGATAGGCAAGGCTGCAGGGTATGACAGGGTTACTGTCGAAATGTTGAGAAGCGGAAAAAGTATAGTGGCAAAATTGTTGTGGCTACTTTTTAATATATGTTGGAGCAATGGTCGAGTGCCAGAAGACTGGTGTAAAGCCGTTATTGTTCCGCTTTATAAAGGCAAAGGGTCACAGCAAGAATGCAAAAACTATCGAGGCATAAGTCTTCTCAGCGTCGTCGGTAAATTGTATGCAAAGATCTTGATCACACGAGTGATGAATGATAGTGAAGAAAAAATATGGGATGTGCAAGCAGGATTTAGAAGAGGAATGGGTTGCACTGATCAAGTCTTTTCCATAAGGTGCATCGTTGAAAAACACTTGGCCAAGTCCAAAAAGGTGTACTGTGCCTTCGTAGATTTGGAAAAGGCTTATGATCGTGTGCCGAGGGATGAACTGTGGTCAACACTGTCACTAACATATGGGATTGAGAGCCGCCTAGTTAGTGCTTTGAAGTCTTTGTACAAGGACTCCAAAGCATGTATAAGGGTAAATGGAGCGCACTCAGACTGGTTTAACATTTCTAGAGGTGTTAGACAGGGATGTGTTGCGTCTCCATGGCTCTTTAATCTTTATATGGACAGCTGTTTGACAGTTTTGAAAGATATGGAATGTGGACTGGGAATGAATGAGTTGCATGTCAAGTGTCTTCTCTACGCCGATGACCAGGTATTGCTTGCGTCATCGGTGGGGGAGCTACAAGACATGTTAAATGTAGTGAATGAGTCGTTTAAGGAGAAGGGAATGAAAATTAATGGAAGTAAGACGAAAGTTATGGTGATAGAAAGAGAGGAAGATGTTACGGAATGTAACATAAATATAGATGGTGAGAGAGTGGAACAAGTGAAAGAGTTTGTTTATTTGGGAAGCGTGTTAACCAGAAATGGGAAATATGAGAGGGATATTGAAAGGAGAGTGATGGCAGGTAATAAAGTAAATGGTGCCTTGCACGCGATAATGAGCAGCCAGGCGGTGTCACAAAAGGCGCGAATGGCTGTTCATAATGGTGTGCTGGTACCGACACTTATGTATGGAAGTGAAAGTTGGGTGTGGCAGAAGAAGCATGAAAGTGGAGTTAATGCGGTGGAGATGCGTTCCTTACGGAGTATGTGTGGAGTCACCCTTGCTGATCGCATGAGGAATAGTGTGATAAGAGATCGTTGTGAGTTGAAGAATGATGTGGTGACTAAGATAGAAAGAGGTATGCTGTGATGGTTTGGCCACATGGAGAGGATGGATGAAAGGCGATTTACGAAAGCTATTTATCGTGCAAATGTGACTGGAAGAGTGGGTAGAGGGCGCCCAAGGAGAACGTTTACGAATCAGATAAACGATCTTCTCCTAAAAGGGCAAATCAGAAGTACCTCCAACCGTCGTAAATGTATGAGAAGATGTATGAATGTGGAAGAGGCGAAAGAAGTGTGTCAGGATCGTAGCTTGTGGCACTCAATAGTCTCTGCCTACCCCCATGGGATACGGGCGTGAGTGTATATGTATGTATGTATGAAGTTTCCATTCATTTAGACAAGTACATCGCTGGACTGAGAATAAGCAACTCTCCTGCTCTTAAACATTATATAAACCACACCGCTAAATTAGGAGGTTCTGATACCTAAGATGTTAAGTTTTGAAATAATATCAATTCTGTTATCATACAATTCTCTAAGCTACAATAATCATTGAATTAGTGTTTATGACGTATTGTATTGGGAAATTATTATAATTATTTTAGTTATCATTTCTTGAATCTTTCCTGCGTTTATAGTCCCTAAAGATATTTTAAAATATTTTGTGAGAAGTCCTTCATATTTCTACTCTATTACATAGTCATTTGTAGTACATTGCACCGACATAACTTTGCTCTTAGGTGATTCACTGAAGGTCGTCTCATTAGGAAAAACCATAGTTTTTCTTTAAATCGTAATTTTTCTATTCATTTGGCAGAATCTCATCATGACCGATAATTATTTTTGTGTTTTCTAAACAGTATACGTTGGAAATATAAAATACACTTGGTATCTACATACATATACACGCACGCCTGTAATCCCCGAAGGGGTAGGCAGAGGTGTAACCAGTACATCCACTTTTCGCCGAATTTCGGTCCCATAATGTGATAGCGAACCTATCGCCATACCGGGCACATGTTCCAGACTCCGGGCTAATACTGAGAATTTCTGGATAGAAAAACCCAATATCACTTTACCCGACCCGGGGATCGAACCCGAGACCTCAGCATAGCAATCATAACGCATGCGCAATTACAACTGCGCCACCGAGGCAGTTTGGCACTTGGTATCTGTGATTTCACAATGAAATATATATTACATTTATAATTTTTTTGAGTCTGTCAAGATTGTCGAGTGAGTATTTCGTAAATCTTTTAGGAAATATGACAATGTTCTAGAGTTTAGTACTTTTTAGATTTTCTTTGATGAAGAAGCACTTCATTGTCATTTTAATACTGCTTTTTATAACAGATGCCAAGGCCAAGAGGCAAGTGAGTTATGATGATATAGAAGAATCATGGATGCAATGCCGGTTTTACACGAAAGGAATTGAAATTGTGTTATTGAGAGGGATTTTTAACGGTTCGGACCGTCGAATCGCACTCACAGTACGACTGGTCAAGCTGGCCCATTTATGCTGTAGTTAAAAATGTCTACAGCGATTATTGAGAAACAAAAATAATTAAGCATAGCAATAATTGTAGAAATGTGGACACCGATCGTGAAAATATGTTGCAATCGGATGATGTTAAATAAAACACGGTTATTGTTGATGATTCACATAATAATAAAATATTATGCGTTGTATGACGTACACACAGAGATGAGACGTCCATCAAAAACCAAATTATGGATCTGATTTGGTCATATGTTTTTGTAGTGCGTACATTAATCTAATTCTATATCATAATATTCGAGCTAAATTTAAACCAGAAGGTATGGAGCAAGAGCTTCGAATAAATTGGCTTTGGGAATACCAATTTGAGTATATGACTGTACGGTTCTCCTTTCAACCTAATCCACGATCATTATTATATTAAAAACATTCATATGGTCTGTATCATTCAAAAAACTCTCATCTTATCACACAAAGAGATGATTATCATGACATATATCAAATTAAGAAAGACCATTTTTATGATTATCAAAGATTTTCTATTAGCCATAACATACGATTGCTAATAAAAAGGGCATTATCAGCTGACATATATTATGAGATACAAAGTGTATTGTTTATTATTTGGTACTAACTACTTAGGAAAAACATGACATAAAATTAACAAAAGAAAAAAAACAATTCTGTTGATCCAATTGCTACCAAACTTTAAAGGTTCATCCGCTGGGCTAATCTGAAGATTTTCAGAAAAACTTGAACTAGTTGAACATATGAATGATTAACTGGTTAAAAAATACTCACGATATTCCATAGTAGACAATCATGCTGATGTCGTACCAATGTATGGCTAGGTACCGCAGTACGGTGGATGCGACGGCGATGCCTACAAGCAGGGTCCAGCCCAACCTTTTCGCCTTCCACATGATGGCCATCAGAATTAACGTCCCCACGTATAGTTGCATGTCCATGCCGATTTGATGCGTGTGTGTTAAACACTACAAATACAAATAAGAATATAGAGTGTTACTGTGTAAAAAAAATAGCAGGAGAACCTCCTAAAGATTAATTATGGTATATTTAACACTACACACTGTACAAACAGTGTTTGCACGAAAAAAATTGGAATTGTAAAGTCCATCAAATTGGTTAGGCTGAAGAGATGCATTTACCACCAATAAGTAATATCAACAAATTTATTTGGCCTATATACGTTGGACCCATCGAATATATTTCCGAGCACGGACTCATTATTAAGGGAGGTAGGTCTCTAATTCTATAAATTTAAATACACGACGATTTCTTCATTTCGGCACTGTAAGTAGAAGTGATGAGGAAATTACAAGTAGCAATGGCATTATCATCAAAACTCTCTTAACAGCTACTATATTTGCAGAATATGTTAACAAATATTCGAACACGGGTACTAGATTTGAATACTTCAAAGTAATAGTAAACAAAAGCATTCAAACAAAAACAAGTGATGTAGTTTATGTAGGTGACACGGTAACTAAGTGCAAGTTACATAAGTATCATGAGAAATATGATCTAGCGAGTATGCTCATTGATGCATATCCACAAGTATGCATATCATTGTTTTATACCTACGAGAATTTGAATGTAATAAACTAAAGGTAAAATGATTCATAATATAATTTATTTATTCAGGACAATCAATAGTATTTGTATCATAAATAGAATCTTCAGATGCCACAGCATGCATTGAGAACATAAGACAACAAAGAATTTCAAATAAATACACTCAATAGTCACACATATAGTTCTGAACCCACACTAGGCAATACATGTATAGTGGGTATCAACAACTACGAGGGACTACGGTCTCACAACGCCCAGATCCGAAACTTATATCTGTCACACAAACATTTGTCTCGGTGCGGGAATCGAACTCACGGCCTCTCGTTTCACAGCCGGCTACTCGCCTATTGTGCCACGGAGGCTATATTTTTTTTATAAAAAACAAACAATAAACATTATTGTTATTTTCCATTGACTCTACAAAATATGATAAAAGTATGGTGCGGAGATTGTGAAGTTGTATAGCTATAAATTCTTATGAGTCCTTCATAACTAAAATTAATCCTAAAACTTCTGTAGTTATCGAACCAGCTTGATCTGCTCGACTGGGTTAGTATCACTGTTTCAAAGAAAATTGATGAGAAATAATATTATGATATTGCAATTTGTCCGATGAGTGAGATTTTCGGAGACCTTAATCTCTCTGTCCTGCCCAAACTCCATTCCTTTCTATTAAGACCAGCAACCCACTGATGACTCTTTATGTATTGTGATGTTCATGGGTGGTGGAGATCACATTGGTTCGTTTGTTGTTATTAAAAGGCAGTCACTTTGCCGAAACACGAGCCTTTTTTAGTTTTTCTTGGTCAGGAATTCTATTTGTCAATTCCAAATTAGAAATATTTAACACTATCCGTACCATTTCCTCAAATCCAAAATAATTGTGTATGAAGAGGAAGCTCTTCCACATGTTCTTCTCACAGACCCGGCTGTGCTCTTCCACGACCAGGTTCCACTGGGGGCCGTTGCTTACGTCCGGCAAAATGTATGTGCAAAACAGCATCAGACTCACGAACAGCGGGAATAATCTAGAAAGAAGAAGCTAAATCACCTTTAATTTAGGAACAGATACAAAAAGAAGAAATATTCCCTAAAGAAGATCCCAGGGTATTGTTCGATGATGGTATGGTTAATGAAACTATACTTTCTTGAGGGAAAGACTTCAGCATTTGGATTATTTTGAAATAATAACTCTTATGGGAACAATAAATGATTGTATCTGAATCGATAGCGACCACTGAATTGTGAATACTCGCCATAGTGTCTCATGCCAGGTATAACTATTTAGATGATATATAACCAGTTTCTTCAAGCAGTGATTGTTTGGCGACATTAAAGGACTCGTATCAAGATGATCAATATTATAATTGGACTGCATTATTATAAGGTGAAATGTAAAAAAAACCAAGAACGTTTTTCTTTGTCTATCCTGGTACGGCAACGTGATCATAGTGCACATGGTAAGCGCAGTATCATCCAGGTAGAGTACCAAGTAACGAGAGTCAACTATGTCTCGCTACTCGACTCATAGGTAATTTATCGATAACTATTCTACTCCAAAAATTGAGATTTGTTGCGCCAACAGGAACAGAGCCGGTAAAGATGTTACCTCATTTTTTTTTAACGCGGATGTATCTTAATGAAACACGTGCACCATAGACAAATTATTTAACGATTAAAATACAATCAATTATTAATGGTTCGGTAGATTATATTAATAACTCCAATACCATACTGATACCGGACCTGCATAAAATTTGTGGGAAAACCCTTTAAGCCGGAAATCGAATTATCTTTTTAAAAATGTACATAGGTACTATTGTCTTATTATTTATGAGGTATACTTAGTTAAGGGTTATTTAAGCAGAAAATATTTGCTCTAGGCAGTATATTGTCTTTTCTTAGTTATTATTTTGCTGTAACTTATTTCTTTACAGACCTGTTTGTACAACTAAATATGTTTGTAACGATTACCTAATTTCTTACCTAAACCAACGTCCAATGAGTCTGTTCTTCAAATCAATGGTACCTTTTCTATCTAGCTCTTGCAGAAGATTGTGAGCGTTAAGAAATCCACTGAGGTACAAGAAGCTGTCTGTGTATAGGATCGCAGAACGACCGATAACAGCCCAAGGCATGCCGAATACCTGGGAAATAATATTGTATTTAGCTTTGTAGGACCTCTGCTCCCGCAACGTGTACAACTGGCATCTCTTCAGTGAGTTAGCAGAAGTATTTTATTTTGGAACTAGTTCTAATTTACCCCTAATTCTCACAGAAATAGAAAAAAAATCGCCTCTTCGCCGTACATATTCGAACAAGTCTTAAGCTATAATTCTAAACACATTGATCCCTTAAGTTGAATTGCAAAATTTTAAATACTTCATCTAGGAAAATAGTTTCTAATAGCTGCTGTTGACATTTGGCCATCACCGAATTTTGTAACAATAATTATATTTTCTATAAAAGGTCTTTACCGATGATTGAAATATGAATTAGAAAACAATTAATAGGAATTATCAACTTCTCACGATGAGCAATTCAATTGTACATTACAAAATTCTGACAACAGCGTTTAAATTTCACAGCTTTGAAAATTCGTATCGGATTTGACGATCCAAGATAATCCTTAAAAGTGACGCTGCGAGTGTTAACATCAAATGGAATCCAATAATTCAAATTTAATTTGACACCTCTTTCAGGTGTAAATTGCCAATTTAGTAAAACTTACAAACTTTTAATTGGA
Organism: Laothoe populi; assembly: GCA_905220505.1. NCBI lineage: Eukaryota > Metazoa > Arthropoda > Insecta > Lepidoptera > Sphingidae > Laothoe > Laothoe populi. The sequence goes on along the minus strand of HG992153.1, from coordinate 17,830,933 downwards.
ACATGATTGGGTTAATTCTATTTAAGAAGTAAATGTCAAATATATAAAACATTTTTGGTGCTCATGTAATCCGGTTGGATTTGGGACACTTTTTGATAAAAAGTTGTTTACTAAGTGAAGGTAAAATATGAGGCTTTCTTTAAGTCAGAAAATATCTGGCTTGCTTGCTTTATTTATGCTTTTTAAACATCATTTCATGACCCACAAATTTTTTCTTTTAGTTTCATTTTAATTAAATTATTGTTTAATTCCTTGTGTATTTGTGGGAAGCATCAAGTCTATTCGAAACAAGCAACATTGTGCAAATAAAAACAATAGACTAATTACGTGTACATACATACCTCAGAAAAACTGACTTTGTTCACATAGGGATTGTGAGCCATTGCCATCGATTTGTGCGCGACGAGCAAGGCCAAAGCATTCAGCCCTCTGAAAGCGTCCACCCCTTTTACCTTCGTCGAGGAGTCCGACAAATCAAACACCTTTCTCAAATTCCGCTTCAAAGAGAACGCGTTTAGTAATTTCTCGAAATTAGTCATCCCTTCTTTGCCGTCGTCGAATATCGTTCCAAGGCCCAGCAATAGTAATATCGCCAGGAAAAATGTGCTGGAATAGAAGTTGACTTATTAAAAATTGTATATCGCTTTAATTTGTTTTAGAATCCACAAATTGACGATTATGGGACTTTTAGTACAGACTGATGAGATGGAAGTTATCGAAACTATCCTAAATGGTCATTGATAATTATCATTTGTTGTAACGGTGAAGGAAAACATTGCGTGGAAGCAATACGTGAGAAGTTTATATAAATAATTTTAAAGGTGTATCAAGTCTTCCGGCCCACATTAGCCCAATGCGGTGGACTAAGGCTTTATGTCTTCTATGTGTTGTGTGTGTCTTCTATCTTTATGTTCACTCTTTTCATGAGGAGGCCTGTGTCCAGCAGTGAGACTGAGATTTTTAAAACCTAAAATGTTGACAAAGCCTTTCATGATCATTCAACAGAAGTCATATTTTAATTTACTTTGGAACAAAAGGTACGTAAGGTACAGAGGATCCGACGTATATATGTGGGTATATGGTATATGTAGATACATTTAAGAATATGAAATTTTAATAATTTAATAAGAGGGATGATGCCTTCATCACGTGCATGAATTTAAAATTCATTTGACTGTACCAGAGATTCCAGAGAATATTAACACGTTAAATACTAAACGTTCTCTTATACGAGTATTCAGATTTTACACAAATTGCTTTTATTTTGATTAGCCTTAAACTTTGTATGACTGACTGATCACCATGATTAAAGAGCATATAGTAGAACAGTTATTATTCTGTCAGATTGACATCTCGTCGATTTCAATCCTATACGACATTCAAAGGTGAGATATGATACGGCCATGTTTCCAATTGTTTGTTATAATTATAATATCGTATTACAATATAATGCCAATGTATTTAAGTAAATGGTCAATAAAAAAGGAGTAGAGTAAAATACATAATTACTGATCCTACCTTACAAACAAGAGGTTGGTAGACTTTACATACCTTTAAAATTCTTATACAGAATTCTCATGCAGATTTCCTCACGATCTTTTTCTTTACCATTAAACAAGCGATAATTATCAATGAATAAACACGAAACTTCGGGAAGACATTATGCTATTTTTTATCCTGGCACGGCAAAGTGACCAGACTGCACCTGATGGTAAGCGCAGTCGAGTAGCGACACAATCTATCCCTCGCTATTCAACACAATTATGCCGGCCTGCTTCTTCACACTACGCCATGGGCAAGAAGGTGAAGAAGGAGTCGAGGGTCTAGTGTCAGAGTACTCAGAAGGCCGCAAAACGGGCAAACATCGTACCCCAACTCTACACCCCCGACAAAAAGCGGATCTACACTGACTAATCCCGGAACGCGACACACTTGCGTCTGCCACAATGGCGGGTTTTACACCCTGTGTACGGTGGCCACTATCCGGGCGCATATGACTATCCTATCACCAGCTAATATCCTAATAATAATTGAGCTTCTGGACTGGACTGATTCTGGACCAGCGACTTTTGTCTCTCTCATTGCTTTGTATCTAATTACCAATCTTATTCTGAACAGTGAAAGAATGATTCAGTCACTGTACTGTACTTATTTAATTTATTTATTACTACCTGTTTTCTGCGGCTTCGCCCGCATGGAAGTTTTTTTTGGGAGAAAAGGTGTACAATCCATAGAGGTATCTTAAACTATTACATCTTTCTATATCATTATAGTAAGCATAATGACTGGCTCGGTGGCACAGTTATAATTACGTATGCGGTAAGATTCCAGTGGTGAGGTCTCGGGTTCTATCCCCGGGTCGGGTAAAGTGGTATTGGGTTTTTTTATAACGAAATACTCAGTATCAACCTGGAGTCTAGAATTGCACCCGGTATGGCGATAGACTCGTCCCCTATCACATCGTGGGACGGTAATAAACTTGTTGAAATATGGGTGTATTCGTTACATTCGGGATTACATGCGTCAGTGGGTGCGTGCATGCGTTTGTGTTATTTTATCACATTTTTAAATCTTAATAATAATAACACTAGCACTGTATTAAACATTGTCTCTCTGCTGGGCACGGGCCTCCTCTACTAATGCAAGGGGTTAGGCCTTAGTCCACCACGCTGGCCTAATGCGGGTTGGTAGACTTCACATACCTTCGAAATTCTTATGAGAATTCTCAGGTATGCAGGTTTCCTCACGATGTTTTCTTTCACCGTACATCTTAACTGAAACTAATTATAAAATCAAAAATAAACTTAATAATAGCAACACTTACATAGATAATGCCTTGCCAAAGGAGTACGGTCGTCTGACATCCTTTACCGTGCACATTGTGTTATGGACACGGACGGATACTCCGAGACCTGAGAGCCTGTGGGACAGCTCCTCCTCCAAATCGAAGCTGCTGCAGGAGCTTGGTATGCAGACGCCCCATAGCAAACTGGAGAACCTGGGGACTCTGTGGCCCATCTGTAGAAACGCAGTTTTAGATAGAAGAATTAATAAACTTTTTAGAGATCATCTCATATTTAGGTAAAACCAAATAAAATAAATTTCGTTTTAAATACAACAATAATAGATGTTGAATTAAAATTAGTTTCGCCGATTTTATTGCGGTTTATTTTACTTTTCTAACCCGAAGTTTCAAAGGCTTTAGTATTCATGGTCACGGGGTGACTGAGTTGTATGTTGTCACGAAAGTATAGTGAAATGTTTCTATCCTTCATATATATGATTTTTAATTGTTGTCAATTATTAATTAAAAATTTGTTTTATTTCAATTTGTGATATTCATTATGTTTGTTTTTTTACGGGAGATAATGCCCTTGTCAATAAGTAATGATGTATATAAATAATGTAAACTTTCCACCCTTTTTTCTTATTATTTAAACCCATTCAGGTTTTCTGAGCGACAAAATATAGCCTATACCGAATTTCATCTAAATCGGTTCAGTCATGCAAAACGTAACAAAAAGATACTTTTGCTTTTAGGTATGAATGTACAATATATGGAAATAAATGTACCAGTAATAATGCATGAGGCGTTCTATACGAGTATTATGTACTAGGTTTGCTCGCGACTTTGTCCGCTTCGAATTGGTTTAAATGTTTATTATTAAATTCATTTATATACTATATATATTTTTTTATCCTGGCACGGCAAAGTGACCGCACTGTACCTGATGGTAAGCATAGTGCGGTCCAAATAGAGTTCTGAGTAGCGAGAGACGATCTATCCCCGCTCATTTATTTTGGCTTAAATGTTCTGCCACTAGCTTTTTTAGGTTACTACAATATATGTAATACTTTATTTTCAGGTATTGCTAATTATTTGGACAGCGCATATGGTTTAGCGTTTTTTTCGACTTCATTTACAAATATTGGGAATTGAAACTGAAAAGATGAATGCACTAAAATAAAATATAGTTTTATACTCAAGGACAGTGCAACTTTCTATTAGTGAAACAATTTTAAAAATCAATTCGATAGTTATCGAGATTTCCCTCTACGTACGAAGTTTACCCCCTTAATAATATAATATTAGTAGTAAAGAGTATAGACTATGCAAAATATAATTTTAAAATAAATATTAATTATGATGCTACGTAAAAAAAAGATTGTTTTAAATTGAATAAAATATGCTGCAATTGTACTATTTAATATTAATCTAAGTGAAAAAATAACACAGGTGCAGAATATAAATATTTAAAGCTTTTTAAAACATTTTTTGTGGTTATTAATAAAATGTATATTGTATTTAATAAAAGATTATTAAAGTTTTTTATGTAGTTGAATGCGGGAACTATTTTTATTTTAATATCCTTTATTACAAATATTTTTTTGATAATGTCATGAGTTTTTAACTTATCAGTTATATTATTTTATGTCTATTTCAAATTTCAATCGCCGAGAAAGTTCTCAAATTGGAGTGTATTTTTTTTGTGTTAAATATTGTTACCTGGGTTCTTTATTGATTGATGGCATACGTGCGACCATCAATACAAACTATACTTTTTAAGGACTAAAGGCCTCGATTACAAATATAGTAACAATGTAATTACTGTTCTTAATATTAGCGTAATGGGTTTGTAATATGTGTAACAGGCGATGCTTAGGACCGTCACTCGTCAGGCGTGATGTGCACTAATCAATGATAATTATATATTATGTAATATTGTTAACACATATAGAGAAGGTAAAGGTCGCGGGAGTCCGCTGGATGCGGGTGGCGCTGGACCGGTCATTGTGGCACTCTTTGGGGGAGGCCCATGTCCAGCAGGGGACGTCCTTCGGCTGACATGATGATGACGATGATATAGAAGGTCAGAAAAGGTGTACTAACCCATTGCCAAATTAAGGTATCGAAGATTCTGATTTCTATCATGAATATAACATACCTTTGAAATACAAAATACTGCGTCATAGTGGCACACGCAAGTCATCCGGGATCAGCCAGTGTATATACGGTTTTTGTCCGGGTCTAGAGATAGGGTACGATGTTTGGCCGTTTTGCGGCCTTCTGAGTACTCTGACACTAGACCCTCGACCCCTTCTTCACCTTCTTGCCCATGGCGTAGTGTGAAGAAGTAGGCCGGCATGATTGTGTTGAGTAGGGGGATAGACTGTCTCTCGCTACTCGATACTCTAATTGGACGGCACTTACCATCAGGTGCAGTGTGGTCACTTTGCCGTCCCAATATAAAAAAAAACTCAAAATGTGTTCTGATTAAATAAGCATTCCGTATTTCAAAACAATGTACGAATAGTCTTTATCAGTTCCTTTGTAATCAACAATTCTTTTGTAAACATTGTTAAATGTATATTAAACGATACTATTGTTTTAAACAATACTGCATCTAAAATGGATGTGCATCAAAGATTCTTTGTGTATCCAATGTTTTCTGTACTTTGTGGGCCTTTGTCAAGGGTCCATTACACAATAACAATTGTGATTCAAAATCAGTCCGGAGTCCAAATAAGATGGTTGAAACAGAACGGAGGGTGCTTTTAGAATATTAATTGAGCAGACCTTGGGAACGTTTTGCGTGTTCGCGATACAATTGATACGTTCATGTACTAATGATGCCTATCTGTTGCTCACGTCATTAAATTCTGTACATTAGAAGTGTCCAGAATAATGCCAAGAAAACCTAGGTGTGCGCGTTCTCTTGCCAGAAGTCTCCGTTTTCTCCCATCCCCATTCTTCAGGGTGTTCTACTCTCAATGCGGAATGACCTTAGTGTCCTATGTATGGATATCCGCTGTGATCTAAATCCAAGGACTCGAGGGTTTAATATCCGCCACTTCACACAAGGTCGGAATCCTGAACAGGGTGCGGCGGTTATTCACTCCCGGTTAGCTCTACCACTTAGGTAAATAAAGAGCAGGTGCGGCCGGTATGGAATACTCGCACCTCCGGGACGGTTCCGCTAAGTACCTACTACAGATGTGACCAACAGCCTGGAGCCGCTACAACAGCGAAGGCATGTTTCCGCGCTTAGTGTGTTCTACCGTCTGTATCATTGCGAATGCGCTGAAGAATTGTATGATCTTATCCCATCCTCTCGCTTCCACACCAGAACCATGCGTACTGGCTTGTGAAGCCACAACTTCGTGGTGTTTACAACCCTGGCCCGAACCAAGAGGTTCGAAAATTCGTATTTTTGCCGCACCATCAAGCTGTGGAACAGTTGGCCAGCTACCGTGTTCTCTCCTTCCTATAATCGTGGGTACATTTTTTTAACTCTACCACAAAGTGACCACTCTACACCTGATGGGAAGCCCAGTGCCGTCTAATTAGAGTATCAAGTAGCGAGAGACGATCTATCCTTGCTACTCAACACAATCATGCCGGCCTGCGTATATACCTAACATAAAACGCAAAGCAAATGTAAAACTTAAAATACTACTTTAGACAGGTCGTTTTAAATTTATCGCCATGAACTTGAATTCGCGTAGGTTTTAATGCTTTATACCATTTATGGACACATTTTTGTGTGTTTTGCCTTCTCTGTAAAAAATGTGTTTTGGTGTGTGATATATGCTTGCAAGGTACAGATATAAATAGTCACCCAGCAACAATAACAATGATGAAATTGCAAGCATAATTGCAAGCATTACTATGCATAATCATTATTACCCAATGTAATTATGTTGCAAAGTCAGCAAAGAGTTCGTTGAACTAAGTGCTCGAATACATTGGCGATTAGGCGTCTAATTTCTTAACTATCTATACTTAATGTAGTGCTACATACACATGTATATCAAACTAGATGTTGCCCGCGGCTCCACCCGCGAGGAGGTTATTTTTGGAAGAAAGGGTATACATACAATCCATGGACGCATCTTAAGCTTTTACACCTTTCTATAATGTGCTATCCTATAGGAAGCGTGCATTTTTATGTCGACACCATGCTCCGTGACAAACAAAATTATGCCACAGGAACTGATCATTTTCCGGGATAAAAAGTAGCCAATGTGCTATTCCAGACTATAAACTAAAATGCCATGCCAAATTTCAACCAGATCCGTCGAGCCGTTGTAGCGTGATTGAGTAACAAACATCCATCCATCCAAACATTCGCATTTATAATATTAGTATGATAAAGTGGTGTACCACTTGGTGGGAAGGTACCTACTTGACTCTGTCTTGTCTGCCCTGTCTTATAATATTCTAGTGAAAAGAATTGTCCCAAAACAACACTTCAATTGGTCAGGTGAAATATTTCCCAAATTAGTTACTAGCGGTAGTATATAATACTATCAAGTAAATAAAATATAAGCTTTCTTTGGCAGTCAATTAAAAAAAATACACCCAACAGTCACACATATAGTTCTGACCCCGCACTAGGTAAATCTGTGTAGTGGGTATCAAGAACTACGAGAGACTACGGTCCCACAACACCCAGACCCGAAACAAATCTATCTGTCACACAAACATTTGTCTCGGTCCGGGGAATCGAACCTACGGCCTCTCATTTCACTGTCGGCTACTCGCCCACTGCGCCACGGAGGCTGTCACTTGTAGTACTAAAAATGTCTATAAAAGTTATGCGATATGCAATATTTATATATCTACATACATTCACATATACACTCACGCCTGTAATCCCCAAAGGGGTAGGCAGAGGTTTAACCAGTACGCCCACTTTTCGCCGAATTTATTACGGTCCCATAATGTGATAGGGAGCGAGCTTATCGCCATGCCGGGATAAATTAAAGAATCCGGACTGATACTGAGTATTTTAAATAGAAAAACCCGGGGTTCAAACCCGAGACTTCAGCACAGCAGTCGTAACGCATGCGCAATTGCAACTGCGCCACCGAGGCAATATATATAAGTTAGAATTATTTAAAAATAAACAGTAGGTATCAGAACAATCCTATAAAAATATAATTATTTACACTAAACGGCACTAAACTAAAAGGCAGCGATAGCCTAGTTGGTTGCAGTACGGACTGCCAAGACGAAAGTCGTATGTTCGAAACCCAAGTGGCATACACCTCTGGCTTTTCTAAAGTTATGTGTGTATTAAAATGTTAATTATCGCTTGCTTAAACGGTGAAGGAAAACATCGTGAGGAAACCTGAATACCTGAGAATTCTCATAAGAATTTCGAAGGTATGTGAAGTCTACCAACCCGCATTGGGCCAGCGTGGTGGACTAAGGCCTAACCCCTCTCGTTAGTAGAGGAGGCCCGTGCTCAGCAGTGGGACAATGTTTAATACAGGGCTAGTATTATTATTACACTAAACACATAAGCACTGCATAATTCTAACAATTCCTAAGGACACATGTTTCATACTATATATTTTTTACCACCAAATTTACATGTTAACGACTATTGTGTTCTTATTCGTAAAGCATTGTCGGTGTTTTGGTTCGCGAGTCGAATTTTAAAGGATCGTCCTTGGTTCTGTTCCTTACGCTTAAATTACTTACGTCATTCGTAAATTTTGGACTGATAATTATTGTGTCAAATTGTTTTAGCACCTCGTTAGACTTAGGCACACGATAGATTGTAGCCAAATATAATTATTATAACTTTGTACTAAACCAAAAAGGGTCCCATAAATAAGGTCTACTTTCGCTACATTAATCATGCCGGCCTACTGTGTACCTTCTTCACACTACGCCTAAAGGACCCAGGATCACAAGGAAAGAGGGAACACGGTAGCTGGCAAACGGTTCCACAGCTTGTTGGTGCGGCAAAAATACGAATTTGCGAGCCTCTTGGTTCGGGCCGTGGCAGTAGACACCACTGTGGTTCCGCAAGCTAGTTCATAGCATATGGTTCTGGTGTGGAAGGGAGAGGATGGGATAACATTAAACAATTCTTCGTAGCTTTCGCCATGATACAGACGGTAGAACGCACTAAGCGGGGAAATATCCCTTCGCAGTTATCGCGCATGATATTTTTATGTCTGACTTTTTGTGTAGATTTTAAGATCCTGCCACCGATAAAATACAGTAATACTCAACGACGGATTAATAGACTCACTTGAAATTCACCTTATTGTTAATAAACAATAGTAGGCATAGACATATATAGAGATTCTAGATTAATATTATAAAGCTATAACCAAGTAACATCAGATAGTATTATTATTTTTGAAGTGAAAACTTCTTTAGCCACTTTGAGCGTATTTGGTAGGGAAAAACTTCGGGTTCGCATCACCGACACACTATACTTAGTCCAACCGTTTATTTTACATTTGAAGTAAGCACGCCTATGAAGTTCTATTATTATTGACAAGCAATCACAAAAAAAAGTTACCACTTCATGGACGCAGTTTCAAAAAATAACAGTCTCCATGACTGCCTATATTTTTTGAGATAAACCAATACCACCGACTCAGTGAATCCAAGCGGGTATGCCGGAGTTACTTTATGTTTCCAGGGTACGATCGCGCTTGGAGGAGTTCCCAGCCTGGGACGACGAGCGCAGCGCTCTCAGAGCAGTCGTCGGAGGAGACCTCTCGCTGCCGACCGTGTCGCGTCCATGGTCGCCAGCCGGAGGTCCTGGCGTGCGGTGGCCCACTTCTGCGAGAACGTCATCTCGCAGAAGGCGAGTGCTGAGAGGGATCGGGAACGATATGATCCCTCCCGCCGCCAGCTGCAATTCTAGCACTCCTTAGAATACCCCGGAATCGCTCCGCAAGCGACGAAGAAGGCCACCGCGGGGTTTTAGCTGGTAGTGTCGGGTGGGGTGTACATAGGGGTTAGGGAATCGGCCCAGCGGCAGCACGGATAGCCATCATCCGTGCGAGGGGGATGCTGGATCGTAAGACCGGTTAGTCCAGCATACCCGTTTTATTTTTAAACCGCTTCCCTCCGGAGCGGGCGGCAGTAATAAAACGCTTTCCCCGCGACAACAAAAAAAAAGGGTACAACCGCGCCGCGGTAGTAATCCGCGGTGGCCCTTTTCGACGCACAAAGCACTTTAACATGGTGCCGTGAAATGGTACCTCCGATTGCTACCGAAACCCCTACATCATACCGCATAAACAGTTCCCTGGTATTGAAGGTGCCTTCGGTATCCTCTATAGCGCCAACTGAGCTATCATCCTTCCTAGGCATATTTTTGATTGAGTACACATAGGTTAACTGCGAACCCTAACAACCTCTATTAGTATATATACCCAACGTCGTCAAATGTGTCAAAAAATTTATACTATGTCTGGGTTTCAAATATGTCCCGAAAAGCTCGCCACCAGAAATCAGACGAAAAAGCTTAGCGGACTGTGTGTACTGGTTGCACCTCTGATTACATCTTGGGGATTACAGACGTGAACATATACTATAAATACTATATACTATGTTATCAAATATTTGTGTTACATAAAAACTGGTTTTCTCTACGAAAGATCTATTATTAAAACATCTCTTATTTAATATCAACCCAAAACAGTTTTTTAGATTATTGTTAGGTTTTTAAACGAAAGCTTGAAGGTCATGTTAAAACGAGTTTGTATTTTTCGCGTATAAATGTGTGAGATAAAATTACATGACTTTTATAACTTCTAAAACGTAATCATAATACAATAATCACATTATCATTTGGTGGTGGTAGGATATTCATATCCGCCCGGATAGCGACCACCGTACACAGGGTGTTAAACCCGCCATAGTGGCACACGCAAGGGTGTCGCGTTCCGGGATCAGCCAGTGTACATCCCGTTTTTTCGGGGATCTAGAGGTGGGGTACGATGTTGATGACACTCAACCGTTTCTTCACCCCCTTGCCCCATGGCGTAGCGTAAATAAGCAGGCTGGCATGATTGTGTTGAGTAGCGAGGGATACATTGTTTCTCGCTACTTGATACTCTAAATGGACGTTACTGACTCTTACCATCAGGTGCAATGTGGTCACTATGCCGTGCCAAGAACAAAAAATAACGTAACTCACATCGCGTCCCAATTTTAGTGCTAACCGCCCCAGTATCATAAAATTACCCTCCTGGCGCAGTCGGGTAAAAAGAATTGGCCGAAGAAGATTTGGGTAACCGGGACAGATCATTCCTTATTGGTTAGGAACGTTGATAATACAGCTAGATTCGTTTTAGGATGTCAACACATGTTTTAGTATAGGTCACAAGTGAATAGAAATAATAATTAACATTCAATTTGCTTAATATAGGTATCATCTATTTATCTCCATATCATCTATTGAGACGGAAAGTTTTATAATGAGGCAATATTTAACATATTATTTATACATATTATAAAATTAGGAACGGGTCTTAATCGCGCAATATTATAATGGTATAAATACCACAATTATTTCCCGACGTTTCGACCGAGTTGCATCGGCCGTGGTCACGGGCTGACTCGCCCGTGATCACGATATAATTTTATAATATGTATTCAAATCGCGAGAGTCTAAAAACATTTATATTATTTATATTATTGTAAAACGATTGGGTCAGTGGTCTTTTCAGGTATTTCTTGTATATCTTATACTATTTATAAATACATTTCATCTCTCATAACATCTCTTTGCATAATTCAGATATTCGTCGAACAGGTATAAATTTTGATTGAATGCTCCGATTTAAATCGTATAATCGTAATACAGTACATTGGATGTGGTGCCTTGACAGACAGACAGACAGACAGACAGACAGACAGTAATTCCAAAAACAATTGTTTTGGGTTCTATATAGATAATGTAGTACGCTACAATCAATATTTAAAAGACAAAGTGCCTCTTAAGTTTTACTATAGTATAGATATATCCTAGAGTTGCTAACCATCCTGTTTTCCCAGGACATGTCCTGGTTTTTAGAGTGTCCTGGGACGTCCTAGATAGTTTTTAAGCAGCGTCCTGGGTTTTTAAGCAACGTCCTGGGTTTTTAAACAGCGTCCTAGGTTTTTAAAGCGTCCTGTATTTTAAAATTAGCACACCACTTTTGCAATCCTTAGGTGCGTCTCGGCTCGCAAAAGATGCGTCCTGGTTTTAAATTGAATTGTCCTGGTTTTCTAACTTCAAAAACAAAAAATCCTGGTAATTGAATTTCGGGGTTGGCAACCCTAATATATCCGAATACATATTCACAATCATGCACATATAATGTGAAAAGTGCATGTGCTCATTTATTAAGCTGACGCCTGTATCATAATAGGTAAGAGACTATCCACCACCCGACACTATAACTCCTGTTCAACCAGGATCTGCAATGACGCGTATTTTTTGAATAAGAGCAATGAAACTCGGCGAGTCTCTGGGAATATCTAACTGTCCTTTACCTGGCAACGAATAATAATATAATATAAACACAATATAACACTTTATTGTTACACCACAACATACAGAAACAGATTTTATCATTACAGATATTAGTACAGTGGTACTACCCCGGTCGAGCCGGCCTATTCATGATGTAGACAAATATGTCTACAGCGTGGCTCTACCACTTCACTTGTAACACCTAAATAAGCTGATAAAATCTGTTTCTGTATGTTGTGGTGTAACACAGACAGACAGTGGTCTCACAGAAAACAAACGTAAAGTGACAGTTTACTGTCGCGTTTCGTATGGTAAGTGAGATATCCGGAGGCCCAAATTCCCCCTTCCCTTCCCTAATCCCTATTCCTGTCCTTTAAGGCCGACAGCGCATACATGATACTTTCGGTATTGTGGATGTTCATGGGCGGTGGAGATCACTTAACATCAGGTGGCCCACTGGCTCGTTTGTCGGACTATGTTATAAAAAAAAAAACAAATTGGCGGTCTTATCGGTAAGAGCGTCTCCCAGACAACCATGCACGAAGAAGAATAAAATGCTATAAATAAAATTTGCTTAAAGAGAACCAACCAATCTTTGATAATATTATTTCATCACCCACAGCTTATACGGTAGAGTATAAACCTTTAGATTCTACCAGTCATCTCTTTCTGGCTTTCATCCAAGTAACACAATGTTTGAACCTGGTGTATTGATGAAGTCGGTTTTTAAGTTTACAGTCCCTGACCGAATAGCGGCAATAATGTGAGCATTAAAGAGCACACAAACGTGTATCTTATACGGGGTTGCGCTCTGGTTCTTGTGCAACCAAGGTTGGGTCTCGCAACAAGAACAGCTTTTGGAATGAAGGTCATGGTACTGGCCCAGCTGCATTCAATTGCAACAAGCCTTACGAAACGTGACTTCTCGTCCATTGGAAAAAAGCCGTTGTAAAATTTTGGATAAACTGGTGCAGTTAACCGATACTTATGACGTTGTTATCTTTTGGTTTGATAATGATTATGGCGGGATTATATAACTCCTCGTTTAACCTTAACCTGGTTTTGGTATTAATGTTTTAAGTATAATAACAAACCCAACGGTCACACACATAGTAATGATCCCCATACCATGCCAAACCATTTTCGTGACTATTAAAGAGTGCGAGGGACTACGGTCCCACTGGAGTAGAAGTAATCAATTAAATACGTTTAAAATCATTTTCGCTTTTTCGCATCCTCGTCGCTGTGTGTATGCAGCTATATTTAATGAATCAAATATTAAACGATATTAGCAACTTAATAAAAAAACTGCCTCAGTGGCGCAGTCGTAATTGCGTACGCGGCTACGACTGCGGAGCTTAGGTCTCGGGTTCGATCCCCGGGTCGGGTAAAGTGCTGTGGGGGTTTTCTATCACAAAATGCTCAGTATCAGCCCGGAGTCTGGAATTGTGCCTGGTATGGCGATAGGCTCGCCCCCTATCACATCATAGGACAGTTATAAGCTCGGCGAAATGTGGGTGTACTGGTTACACCTCCTTACCCCTTCGGGGGTTACAGGCGTGAGTGTATATGTATGTAAAAAATCAATTATTATATTTGATCCAAATAAAAAAAAACCAGGTCAAGCTAAATAAAACCGTTTAGATACAAGATGACAATATGATTCAACGTGGCCAATAGAATTAAATTATAGGAAATCGATCGTAGTATACAAAACAGCGCAACAAAACGTATTTCAGAAGTTGACATCATCGTGCTGGTATTTAAACGATGTTTTGGAGACCAACCAGCATCACCATATTAGAAGAGTGCTACTACAGTAAAATACCTAACTAGGAAAATAAATAATAAACATTGCATTGATCATGAGAGATTCAATGTCATTAACACTCATACTCGATCAATTAAAACTGATCGAGCTGTTATAAGAAAACTGCCGAAAGGCTTTTTAAAAACAGATTTAATTATGTTCAAAACTTATTTAAACTATATGGGCCGTTTTTGACGGCAAGTGACGCGTGGATGATGGATATGAACTGAACTGTCCAATGGACTTAGAAATCATAAACCACTAGGCACTATCAGATACTAAGGCAGTATATAACAGAACGATCGATATCCAGTTTTGACAGATGACTCATCGAACATAATATTCAAATTGCCTATAACCACACCAATATTATTAAAGAAGAAACAACAATACGAAGTCATTAGTCATTTGTGCCAATTGACCTGTTACATAAAAAAATCTCAAATTAGTATTTTTAATATTAATCATTTTTTTTAATAAAACATCTAAACTTTGATTGCTTTAATCGAAACTAGCGGTTAGAGATAAAAACTAGTGATTAGCATTGCTGCCTAAAATTTTTCTTAAAAATATTTATGGATTTTTATTGTGGTAAAAACATAATCACCACCGCCAAATGAATCCCGATTTACGTCGACTATAATTTTGTAAGCTTTGTAGTAGCTTGGCCTGTATCTATCTATATATGTAACATAATCTTTCAACGTAATTTTCACCACCTTTAAGACGTCCGATTTATTTGAAAATTTATTGTATCGTGGACCGAGACAATAAAATATTTGGCCTCATATCCTAACCCAAAATTGATTAGTCTAATTGTAAGTACTTTTGATGCTATTTGAAACTAAAGGCAAGAAAAGAAAAGAAAAGAATAGTCCATCGCCACACCGAGTACAATTCCAGACTCCGGGCTGAGTATAAAGACAAAAAATCTAATATAATTTTACCCGACCGGCGTATCGAACCCGTAACCTCAAGCACATAAATCATACCGTGTTTGCAGTTACAACTAAGCCACCGAGACAGTCTTATACTAATTATAGAATTTTTATCGAACAAATGATCGAGCGTGATTTTTTCAATTGATATAACTTTTATATTTATGAACCGATTGATATAAAATATACCCTAAATGTTAAGTGAAGTTTACCACAATACATTAATACAACCACAACCAAATCGGTTAAGCCGTTTCTGAGATTAGCACGCACAAAGGCACAGACAAATAGACAAACAGAAAAAAAAAACTAAAAATAATTGGTTTGGGTTCTATTGCGTTAATAAAGACCCCCAAGAATAGTGTTTCTCAGATATCTTCCATGTACAGACAGCGATCAGTTACAAATATATTATATGTATAGAAAAAAGCGTTTTTTTATTTTATAACTATAATTTATTTAACTTGTTTTTTTATTCTGTTCCTTAGGATTTCTTTTCGGGACGCAACTAAGTTTACATAGTAAAAATAATGGATTGCAATCCATGCCTTTCAAGATTGGCAGCCCTCATGATTCTTTAATTATTTTAATTAATATATGTTCAATATTCATGGTAATATTGGACACAATTATTAATTCTTTCACCTATTTATCGAACAAAAATCTAAAAAAATATTATTGAAATTAATTATTTCATCACGCGCGAATGTTTGTATTACAGCAGTTTAGTTGATAGGGTTGTGAGTTTTTTAGATGCAGCGATTTAATATTAAAAGCTTATATTAGGAACGTTAAGTAATAAAAAAACTCCACACATCGTTGACTCGTAGACAAACAAACCATTATGGCTTGATGATATAAATTAATTCTATTTTTAAATAACATTTTTGTTTAGTTTCCGCACAGTCATAAATAAAATGTCATTAGAGGACTTGAAATTGTATAAAAATAAGTTTGGCGAGAGCATACGTGAGAACCATTTCGTTGAAAAATAGTTAACAAAAAAACTTTAGAATATTCCAGAATTACATTTTCGGTGTCTCTCTCGTACAGTTTTTGAAACCTTGAAAGAACGTTAGCATTTTACACCATTTTCTGTTGAATCAACTAATTAGCACATGTATGAAAGTGGCTAATCTGTTAACAAGGCGATGGATTATGTATAGGTACTTATAAAATTACACGCCCAAATCGTACCCAAAAACTTGAGATTTTATCAAACGTATTCATATATCGTTTTTTTTATTCTGGCACAGTAAAGTGACTACAATGCACCTGCCGTCCAATTGGAGTATCGAGTAGCGAGAGTATATATCCCCTGCTGCCCAACACAATCATGCCGGTCTGCTTCTTCTCACTACGCCAAGGGCAAGAAGATGAAGAAGTGGTCGAGAGTCTAGTGTCAGAGTACTCACAAGGCCGCAAAACGGCCAAACATCGTACCCCAACTCTAGACCCCCGACAAAAACCGTATGTACACTGACTGATCCCGGAACGAGACACACTTGCATGTGCCACTACATGGCGGTTTTTACACCCTGTGTACGGTGGTCGCTATCCGGGCGAATATGAATATCTTATCACCAGCGATATCCTATATTGATAAACTACAATTATCTATTTTATACTCTAATTTTATGAAAATTAACGGGAATATTTTTCTGTGGAATAATATTTGAATTCAACTAAAACTTAGTATAGTACTGTACCTAAATTCAACCTCCAAAGGAAAAGAAAAGCAGTGCGTGCTGGCTCCTAAGAAATAAAATTAAGAATGACGGCTGTCCGCCAATTGTACATATGTAAGAAAAATAGTGATAATTCTTCTTCAAATCAATCATTTGATATAATTATTATACTAGCTTTTGCACGCGCCTTCGTCCGCGTTGAATGAGCTTGACGCTATGTTAGAAGAAATATGAATATTTGAGAATGAAAAGTGGCTACTTAGAGAAACTGTAGCATTCTATTGTTTAAAAATAATATTTCTGAATCGGTTTTAAGATTAGAGCAAAATAACTTTTTACTTACAAACAAATAAAGTTAACTTTTTATTGTAATAAATATAATATATACAGCTTAGTAAAATTTTATAACTTATCGTGTTTGACTTTCTGAAAACGACATTTTGATTTACATTCATATGTGAGTGCATATGTATGTAAATCAAAATGTCGTGTAATCCTCGAAGGGGTAGGCAGAGGTGTAACCAGTACATCCACTTATCGCCGAATTTATTACGCTCCCAATGTAATAGGGGGCGAGCCTATCGCCATACCGGGCACATTTCCAGACTCCGGGTGGATAACGAGTATTTCTAAATAGAAAAAAAAATCAATTTACATTCACGTAGATTTGTCCCTCTGATTTCTGAACTTATTCAACTGGAGTTTTTATCTTTTACAAACCAAAAATTACTGGCTTACATATCACATTTCAAACCAAGGGCATTGGTGTCAGCCGAAATGTTTTAAATACCAACCAAGGCACATAGTCTAGCACTAAGATTCAGAATATGTATTGTGGTTATCAGGAACTAAGGAGCATTCGGGTACCTACTGTATGCAATACACGTACGCTAAGTCTATTGTTTGTCTTATCTAATTTTTGGTCATATTTATTCAGACGATGCCGTAGGATATCCAATACGTTGCAGATACTTCCTCGTCACATTTTTAAAACTTTACCGTGTTTTTCATTTGACTTTGTTAGTGTCTGGCATTATAATTGGCTGTTAAACATATTTAAGTTTAATACACAACTGCGTCTTTGGAAATTCCTATAATTAGAATCTATCAATAATCGTTTTCAATTACATTTGTGTAGGTCTTAATAACACCAAATCTACTTTAATTATTGGTTCAGAGTCGAGATTCCCACTGGATTTGATTCCCGCACCAAGACATATGTTTGGTTAGTCCACAAATATTTGTTTTGGGTTTCCGTTTTGTGGGACTGTATTTTCTCGTAGTTCTTGATACCCACGACATAGGTATGATCTAGTGTGGGGCCAGGAATATGTGTAGGACTATATGGCACCAAACTCCGGACCTCATCGTTCAGTTGAAATCTTACTATCTCGTAAATGGAGAGTATTCGCAAAATTACGAATAAAAAAGTTTTTTTAATTCATAAAAAGTACACCGACTTCAATAAAAAAAACAAATTATGCGTCCCTGTAAAATTTGAGGGATGTCCTCGATTTTTCTGAGATCTCATCATCAGATCCTGACTTGGTGCCAATGGGACCACCTGAAAGGTATACCCTTATAAACAAAAAAAGAATTTCTCGAATCGGTCCAGGCGTCTTCGAGTAATCGAGGAACATACATAAAAAAAAAGATTCCGACGAATTGAGAACCTCCTTTTTTTTGAAGTCGGTTAAAAAGTTACTTACGTCAGTAATATTGCTTCTGATATAATGTCCGCTGTGCACTAAATAGTCCAACTTCTGATACTTCTTGTCTTCGAAGCTCAGTAGGAGCGAAGCTAAACAGTACTTCCCGCGCACCGCTCCATCCACGCTGAGGCACTCGTCGAAGTCGCCATATTGATTGCCGTTGCCGCTCAGTATGCCAGACGGAGGCTTGGCGGTTGCGTCAAACACTGGAACAGACATTGGAGTTAGGTAACAGCCTTGTCCTTCAACATTCAAGGTTCAAGGTCGCTATATATGGTGTTTGAATGGTGGTGACTGCCTTGGTGGCGCAATTGTAATTGCGCATGCGTTACAACCGCTGTGCTGAGGTCTCGGGTTCGATCCCCGGGTCGGGTAAAGTGATCACGCCAGTAATCCCCGAAGGGGTAGGCAGAGGTGTAACCAGTACACCCACTTTCCGCCGAATTTCGGTCCCATAATGAGATAGGGGGCGAGCCTATCGCCATACCGGGCATAGGTTCCAGACTCCGGGCTAATACTGAGAATTTCTAAATAGAAAAACCCAATATCACTTTACCCGACCCAGGATCGAACCCGAGACCTCAGCACAGCAGTCGTAACGCATGCGCAATTACAACTGCGCCACAGAGGCAGTCTAATACTAGTTATATTAACGTTCTATATTATAGGACGTATAAACCAAAATACTTATATTCCAACCATTCACTCATTCACAACCTCCCAAGCGCATGCGAAGTAAGTAAGCGAAGTTTTTCGAATACCAATTTTGACCGTTGAACCTTGTCATGTCAAATGTCATTGGTGAAATGAATGTAGGTGGTGCATACGAAATGTGGCGTACGAAACGTGCGGGCCACGGCGTGTCTCCAAGGATGACATCAGTGATTGGAACATGCTACGCTAGTCAAACGCAGCACGTAGGATTTGGCTTCTACTGACGCGCGACGTTCTAAAAAGTCCGTTTACAGCTTTTGAATTTGGAATTGACTTTCATTGTTATTTTTTGAATTCTTATTCATTTTTTAATCGGCATGCCCAAGGAAAATGTTGCTATATTTTTGTAATCGATTTTCCTTTTGTGTTGTATCGTGTTTTTTAATGCCATAGATTATTTGACAATTAATTTTTAATACGTAATCTTTGACCCTGGTCTGCGAACTCGATTTTTATAATTTTTACTTGTTTTCTGTATATTGATTGATTATATTTAATTGTTCGATAAATACTATTTCTTGATGATATAATTTTGAAATATTTCCTGTTATCGTCGAGACATAACAGGCTTATGCTCTTAAATTGTATTATTCATAATAAACCATTTTTTTTGACAACAGGCGCATCTGTACACAACCATTGATTTATGTAACGATAGCTGATCATTGTATGCTAATAAGAATATATATATTTGTATTTGTTAGGTTTGCCATCTAGGCTGTAGGCTTAAGAGACCGTAGCCACAAACAGTAGTCAAAAATCGCGAGTAAATTTTCGAAAAAGTAAGGCTGTCCGAGGGACAATACAGTACAATACATATTTTTGCGATGAATATTTTGTTATATAAATTACTGGTTTGAATAAAAAAAATTGGTACAACTATAGAGGTTTTAGTTCACGTAACCAAACTATTGGAAACAGTTGGAAGGTTTATATGAAAGAGAATAGAACTGGGTTTAAAAATACCTACATTTATACCAAGCGAGGAAAACGCTATGAGTGATATAAGATTTGTTTCTAGAATAGTTAACGGATTATTTTCGAAAGGGTTTTTTGGCGGTTTACCTCGTCGCCTGCTTGGTAAGCTGTGAGCGTGTCCAGTGTTCACGGACTACTGATGAGAGCATATTATGTCACTGTCTAATTTACCACATGGATGATGATAATGATATTGGTTTCTTCCTTTCGGAAAGGCAAAGGGCAGAGCCATACAGCCAAGTCTTCAATATCTACCACATGGGATTTCGAAGCCAATTCATGAAGGTTCTGTTTGTTGTAGGTTTTTCAAGCAACTTAATTTCATAAAGTCAGATCAGGAGGCAACCGTCAAAATAGTTATACTAACCTAAACAACGCCTTTAAAAATGAGCAAAGTACTTGCAACAAGAAGTTAAAAATAAAATCAATGACTTCTTCAATGACATATGAAAGTTGGATATACACAATCGAATAAAAACAGTCATCAAAATTAGCCTACACTCGCAGATATCGTGTAACCTACATAAAACTTAAACTATTATATTAAACAAAAACTTAATAGGTGAAAAAAATATGAATCTAAACAAAAATAAGTAAATTAGACGCCATTCAAATCTGCTGGAACGGGTAATTGTCTAATTACAGTAAAACGATGCATGATATGAGCCATGACGTCACCTCTCAGAATGGCCATTACTGTGCCGTTGTGCGAGGGAGATAGTGAGATGTTTTTTTTTATCCTGGCACGGCAAAGTGACTGCACCTGATGGTAAGCGCAGTGCCGTCAAATTAGAATATTAGTATTAGAGACAATTTATCCCCGGCTACTCAACACAATCATGCCGGCCTGCTTCTTCACATTACGCCATGGCCAAGAAGGTCAAGGGTCTAGTGTCAGAGTACTCAGAAGACCGCAAAACGGCCAAACATAGTACAACTTTAGACCCCCGATAGAAACCAGATGTACCCACTACGCACCCATTTTTGCTCATACCAATGTTGAAATATTGTGAACCCATTTTTCAAACAAGTTTGATTCTGTTTCCACAAAAGGGTTCCTTTTGCATATTATAATCGGTTGTATATCGAATAATGTACAAAATGAAACACAAGAAACCACCCTATTGAATTTATTAAAAGTGCGTGGATAGTGGAATATACAAACAATATGCGCCCTGAATACTAGACCATCTAAGCGAAAGAAAATGCTGAATGAGTCAAAGGCAGACCCTATTTCCAAACATATTAAGTTCATCGCCCTCCACATCACGCATTTATTTCTTAATGCATTTTTAATAGAGCTGATGCCATTGCTATTTTAATGCTGACAACTGTAATATGAGTACCTACTTCGTTAACGAACTTACGTTATAAGAATGGTACATGCATATCATCGCGCCCACTATTCACGGGGGTAGTCAGAAAAGGCAAATTTAAGTCACCGGCTCAAAAATAATCTCTGTCATAAAAATCTAATTTAGCTTATTTATCGTGGAATGCAACATGCCTTCGACCTTTGCTTGTGGTAGAATATTCATATCCGCCCGGACAGCGACTACCGTACACAATGTGTAAAACCCGCCATTGTGGCACACGCAAGTGTGTCGTTCTGGACATAGCCAGTGTCCAGTGTATGATTGTGTTGAGTAGCGGGGGATAGATTGTCTCTCTCTACAAGATACTCCAATTAGACGGCACTGCGCTTACCATCAGGTGCAGTGTGGTCACTTTGCCGTGCCAGGATAAAAAAACGACTGATTTGGTTACTACCAGACACATCTGACTTTCCATAGTCATCTGGGTTCTTATGTCAAAGTATGTGGTATATATTGACTTATTTACTATTTATATAGGCAGGAGCAGTTTCCAACAGCGGAATTGGTAGTTCTGGGGGACTTTAACGCACACCACGAGTTGTGGTTGGGCTCCTCCAGAACTGACCATGCCGGCAGGACTGCTCATGCATTCGCTTTGACGAATGGCTTGACACAGCTGGTGGACAAGCCTACCAGGATCCCAGATGTGGCAAGTCATGCGCCCTCTCTGCTGGACCTACTGCTGACGAGTCATCCAACCGGGTATAAAGTGACGGTTGGTGCTCCCCTGGGTACCTCCGATCACTGCCTGGTTGGGACGTCGGTTCCTTGCGCTTTGCCTCCACGTCCCGTGAAGGTCAAGCACAGGGTCTGGCACTACTCGTCGGCAGATTGGGATGGTATGCGGGATTACTTCGCATCCATCCCTTGGCAGCAGCGCTGCTTTGATGGAAAGGATCCTTCAGCGAGTGCTGACGCCATGGCTTGCGAGATCAGAATAGGAATGGAATATTACATTCCTTCCTCTGGGATCGCAGGCAAGGGCCGAGGACGCTCCTGGTTCAATCGTGCATGCGCCGATGCTGTTGGCAAGAAACAGGCGGCGTATCGTGCTTGGATCGGGGGTCGCGCTACGAAGGATCCCAACAACCAGCCTATAACCGTGCTGCCAAGGTCTGCAAGAGGGCGTATGTTAAAGCGGATGCCCAGCGCGTCTCCAAGATTGGATGTGCTTTGGCCGATAACCCAACAAGCAGTCGTGCTTATTGGAGCTTGGCTAAGGCCGTCCAATCTAATTTCTGTCGCCCTTCGCTGCCACCGCTGAGATATCGAAATGGAACACTAGCCCATAGCTCGCAGGGGAAGGCCGATTTACTGGCAAACCTCTTCGCGGCTAATTCGAGACTCGAGGACTGCAATGCTCATTTACCAACTACGCTGCCCGGTTGCGGTCACACAATGCCTGATATCCGTATCAGGCATTGTGATGTGCGGCGTGAGCTGCAGTCTCTCGACGTCCGGAAGGCTAGTGGTCCTGATGGTATCCCAGCGCTTGTACTTAAAAAGTGTGCAGCGGAGTTGTCTCCTGTACTGACGCGCCTATACCGATCGTCCTACCTCTCAGGTATTGTGCCTGAATCTTGGAGGGAGGCTAATGTGCAGCCGATCCCCAAAAAGGGTGATAGGTCAGACCCTAACAATTATCGCCCAATCGCCATAACCTCAGTGATGTGTAAAGTCATGGAGCGACTGATAAACAGCCAATTAGTTCGCTACCTAGAGGATCACTCGTTGATCAATGACCGCCAATACGGTTTCCGTCATAACCGATCAACGGGTGATCTTCTAGCGTTCGTATTACATCACTGGGGGGAGGCGATTGACAAGCATGGCGAGGCTCTGGCTGTGAGTCTCGACATAGCCAAGGCGTTTGATAGGGTCTGGCATCGTGGCCTTCTCTCCAAGCTCCCGGCATACGGTCTGCCCGACAACCTGTGCAAGTGGATTTCCGGCTTTCTGCATGAGCGTAGAATGCGTGTCCTCGTTGATGGACACGCTTCGCAGCTCATGTCAGTAAATGCCGGAGTACCACAAGGTTCTGTGATTTCGCCCACCTTGTTTCTTCTGCATATCAATGATATGTTGTCGCTTGGCAACATTCATTGCTATGCAGACGACAGCACGGTTCATGGGCGTTATAGCAGCAAGCCTCCTGGTTACCGGGCGGATACTGAGAGGAGACGAGAGGATCTTGTCGTTGAGCTCAACCAGACCTTGGATCTCATCTCATCATGGGGTACCAGGAATCGGGTTGAGTTTAATGCCAAGAAAACCCAGGTGTGCGCGTTCTCGTGCAAGAAGTCTCCGTTTTCTCCAATCCCCGTTCTTCAGGGTGTTCCACTCGCAATGCGGAATGACCTTAGTGTCCTAGGTATGGATATCCGCTGCGATCTTAATCCAAGGAGTCACATCGAGGGCGTAATATCCGCCACTTCACGCAGGGTCGGAATCCTGAACAGGGTGCAGCGGTTTTTCACGCCTGGTCAGCTCTACCGCTTATATAAAGCGCAGGTGCGGCCGGGAATGGAATACTGCTCGCACCTCTGGGACGGTTCCGCAAGGTACCTTCTTGATGCCTTGGATGGGTTGCAGCGGCGGGCCATCCGCATTGTGAATGATGCAGACGTGAGTAACAGCCTGGAGCCGCTACAGCTGCGTAGGGATATTTCCTCGCTTAGCGTGTTCTACCGTCTGTATCATGGCGAATGCTCTGAAGAATTGTTTGATCTTATCCCATCCTCTCCCTTCCATACCAGAACCACGCGTACTGGCTTGCGGAGCCACAGCTTCGTGGTGTCTACTACCCCGGCCCGAACCAAGAGGTTCGCAAACTCGTATTTTTGCCGCACCATCAAGCTGTGGAACAGTTTGCCAGCTACCGTGTTCCCTCCTTCCTATGATCCTGGGTCCTTTAGGCGTAATGTGAAGAAGCTAAACAGCAGGCCGGCATTATTGTGTTGAGTAGCGGGGGATAGACTGTCTCTCGCTACTTGATACTCTATCTGGACGGCACTGCGCTTACCATCAGGTGCAGTGTGGTCACTTTGCCGCGCCAGAATAATAAAAAAAAAAATATCAATATCCTTTGAGTTTACCCTGAAGGAAAAGATAGTAAAGAAATTATTATACCAAAGAATTTCCTATAAGTAATACGAAGGTTAGAAGAGCAAGATAGCCAAGTGGGGAGTGGTACAAACTGAAGAGACGAAAGTCGTAAGTTCGAAGCCGGTTAAATGGCTAACACCTCTGACTTTTCTGAATTTACATGTGTATTCATTGTTAATTATCGCTTGCCGTGAAGGAAAACATCGTGATGAAACCTGCATACCTGAGAATTCTCATAAGAATTTCAAAGCTATTTGAAGTTTACTAACCCGCATTCGGCCAGCGTGGTCGACTAAGGCCTTATCTTTTTCGTTAGTAGAAGGGGCCTGCGCCCAACTGTGGGACAATATTAAATACAAGGCTCGTATTATTTATGTGGGTATATATAGTCTACCAACCCACATTAGTCTAGCTTCCTACCTAACCTACCTATGGTCTACCTTCTCTAATAAATAGAAGAGGTGCTTGACCACCAGTAACGGTAGGCAGCGGCTTTGCTGTGCCCTGGTATTGCAGAAGTCTATAGGCGGCGGTGACTACTTACCATCAGGTGACCCGTCTGCTGGTCTACCTATCGAGGCATAAAAAAAAGTTAAAGTTTAAATACAGGGCTAATAATGTTGTTAGTAATTTTTCATGACGTCAGCTGTCAGTCAGTACAGTTACTTTCACGGTTGAATCTAACATAATTTTTATTATTGGTCAAGGCAACAGGAAAGTGGTTATGAAATATGAAGCCGTTTTGGAATGTTGCCTCAAAGTATATCTGTCTTTGCGCATTTGGTTTAGTTGTAACCAAATAAAGCGTTAAAGTGATTATTAAATTAATTTGTAACAGTATAATAAAAAGAAAAAAAAAGAAAAAGGACAATGAAATCGTTGAAAAACATTTTCGCTTATTTAGACACACACATACATACAATCACGCCTGTAATCCCCGAAGGGGTAGGACGAGGTGTAACTAGTAGTGTCAAAGGGGGCGAGCCTATCGCCATACCGGTAACCGGGCACAGATTCCAGACTCCGGGCTAATACTGAGGAATTTCTAGATAGAAAAACCCAATATCACTTTACCCGACCCGGGGAATGGACCCGAGACCTAAGCACAGCAGTCGTAACGCATGCGTAATGCATACATACAACTGAGCCATCGAGTCAGTCTTATTATTTTATCTTATTTAAGCGATTTCTACTAAACCGTATTAGACAGTGTGGTGGACTTACCCAACTTATTAATAGACAAAGCTCGTGCCCTTCAATGAGACATATTCAATACAGGGCTAGTATTTATTATTAGCTAGTATTATTATTAAGTCTTACCATATTCATGGCACTATGGAGTCCCGGACCTTTGGAAGGCATGCGTGGGGCTGAAGCCAACACGTACAGACACGTTAAATTTTAATTTAATATTGTGATGTGACACCAACCGACGGTTATCCCTGTATAGTGTATATACTATACAAGTGCATCCAAGGACAACCCCCGGTTGGCGTAGGACCATTGTATGGATAGATAAAAAGTTATGCTGGTCTATCGAGGTGAGATGTTGGTGAATTGGTTAATTGGGTCTGTGGAAGAACTATGGCACCTTTTTTATGTTGTCGCGGGGAAAGCGTTTTATTACTGCCCGCGGGGGGAAGCGGAATAAGAATAAAACGGTTATGCTGGACTAGCCGGTCTTACGACCCAGCATCCCCCTCGCACGGATGATGGCTATTCGTGCTGCCGCTGGGCCGAGTCCCTACCCCCTATGTACACCCCACCGGACACTACCAGCTAAAGCCCCGCGGTGGCCTTCTTCGGCGCTTACGGAGCGATCCCGGGGTATTCTAAGGAGTGCTAGAATTGCTGCTGGAATAAGAACTATGACACCTGCCTGACCAATGTTAAAAACACAAAAAATAAATTGTAAGTTGATAGAAGATAAAACATTTTTTTAAACAACACAGACTAAATACCAATATACCGATTTTGGTTAGTTCAAACTCATTTGAGTTCGGTCAATACATAGCTGCAGTGTCCATTAAATATGATAATTGGCCCGCTTAGTGTCTTGGCTATTCAAACGTGACAACAGAATTTAAATAAACATTTGTTTTTTTTTTTCATTTTATTATTCTATGTTTATCGTAGGTCGTGCGTATTTGCATCTTACGTAATTTTGGATACGCCAAGGACAGCAGGATACACAAAGGTATAATTTTGTGCGACTTAAATAATCTAATCGTTTTACTCAATTTAGATTTATTGTGCGTAGTTTTATAATAAGGAAGTTCAAGATATATTTGAATATTTTTTTTTTATATCATAGTCCGACAAACAAGCCAGTGGGTCACGTGATGTTAAGTGATCTCCACCGCCCATGAACATCCACAATACCGAAAGTATCACGTATGCGCTGTCGGCCTTAAAGGACAGGAATAGGGATTAGGGAAGGGAAGGGGGAATCTGGGCTTCCGGATATGTCACTTACCATACGAAACGCGACAGTGAACTGTCACTTTACGTTGGTTTTCTGTGAGACAGTGGTACTACCCCGGTCGAGCCGATAATTATAAATTAAATGATATTCAATGGTTAAGCACATTTGCAAACGGCTGAACCGAATTAGCATTTCTTTATCATAATAGTCCGGATAAGGTTTTCAAGGAAGTAAATTAGACAAGGTGAGCACCTTGTCTAATTTGCAAAATTAGACAAGGTGCTTGTCTAATTTGCAAAATTAGACAAAATTAAACAAGGTGGAAAATTCGACAAAAACTGAAAATGCTTTTAACAATGGATTTTCAGCCTCCTAAAGTACCAATGAACGTAATAAGGTATGCGAAGCCGCGGGCAAAAGTTAGTCTAATATAAAATAAACTTTTAAATTTAACATCCTCCGTGGTGCAGCGGGCTAGTAGCCGGCCGAGAACCGCAAGGCCGGGGATTCGAACCCTGTACCGAGACGACTGTTTGTGAGATCCAGAAATATTTGTTTAGAGTTTGGGTGTTATAGGACAGTAGTACTTCGTAGTTCTTGATATCCATGATACATGTTTGACCTAGTGTGAGATCAAAACTATGTGTGTGACTGTTGTATGTGTATTTATTTAATTAAGTATGTTATTATTGAAATAAAACTAATTTTACGGATTTTATCGCAGTTTATATTAGACTAACTTACGTCGGTTGTATTTTTATTATTAAATAAATAAGGCTGCATTGGAGCAGTGGTAGCGTATTTATCATGCACCCATGGTTCTTTTATTATTAATTTTTTCATGGTTCAGTTCAGGATTCGGAGTGTCCTATATAGTACTAGTTGTTGCTCGCGGCTCCGCCCGCGTGGAGGTCATGTTTGGGAGAAAAAGTATACAATACAAAATACCAATATTCATGCGTTTAACTTAAAAATGACGGATTTTCATACAACTTTCATTCCCTATTTTACCCCCTTAGCGGCGGAATTTCCAAAAATCCTGAAACATATATTTTTTATTTTTAACTAAAATGCCAAATACTAATTTTCATGAATTTAACTTCAAAAATGACGGATTTTCATACAAACTTTCATCCCCTATTTTACCCCCTTAGCGGCGGAATTTCCAAAAACCCTTCCTTAGTGGATGCCTACGTGATAAAAGGTACCTACTGTCAAAATTTCAAGTATCTAACCCCAGCCGTTTAGGCTGTGCGTTGATCGATCAGTCAGTCAGTCAGTCAGTCAGTCAGTCAGTCAGTCAGTTTCTTCTTTTATATATACAGATATGCCATCGCACAACCATCCTATGCAACTAATTTTAAGACATAAAATGTATCTGTACTTTTGTGGAAATAAATTTATTATTATTATTACTTTTACATGTCAATTATATTTAAGCTAAGGACTGGACTAAGGTCTAACCCCTCTCATTGGTAGAGAAGGCCCATGCCCAGCAGTGGGACAATGTTTAACCCAGGGCTAATGTTTAATAAAGGCCAATTTCTGGATTGGTCATGTAGTGGAAACGTTGTAAGTTTTTAGTAGGTCAATACTATAGCTCTATCACTCCTAAAGCTCACTTACACACTAATTGTTTGTTCCTTTACCTCTAATATGAAAGAAGAAGAAGACAAACACGGGATGCGATATATATCAAGATCATAAAAAGATATGAAACCAGTCATGCCCGGCGTTTTCGTACGTGAGAAATTCGCAATAAAAACTTCTATAGCAAAGTAATGAGCATTACTTTTTGACCGACTTAAAAAAGGAGGAGATTTACAGTTCGATTCGTGGAGCATCAGAATGAAATTTCAGTGCAACACAAATTGGCCAGTAACATCAACTAAAAGATTTCTACTCTTGTCGTTCATGTCAGAAACTATAGTTATTTGTGACTTTTTAGGGTTGTTTATGTTATTAACTTTATTTTATAAGTACTTATTATCAAAGACTAAGAGCATATTGTAAATTGATTTTGTAATTGTAATGTAATTTTGGCAGTAAATACCTTTTTTATTTTTTTTATTCTGGCGCGGCAAAGTGACCACACTGCGCCTGATGGTAAGCGCAGTGCCGTCCAGATAGAGTATCAAGTAGCGAGAGACAGTCTATCCCCCGCTACTCAACACAATCATGCCGGCCTGCTGTTTAGCTTCTTCACATTACGCCTAAAGGACCCAGGATCATAGGAAGGAGGGAACACGGTAGCTGGCAAACTGTTCCACAGCTTGATGGTGCGGCAAAATTACGAGTTTCCGAACCTCTTGGTTCGGGCCGGGGTAGTAGATACCACGGAGTCCGCGGATGTTACCGAACTCCATTGTGAATGCGGTGGTGGGGTTACCTTTATTGTATTGACCGGCATGATGTGTCGAGTAGCGAGGGATTGTTATATCTTGCACTTGATACTTTACTTGGACGGTACTGCGCTTACCATTAGATGCAGTGTGTCATTTTGCAGTGCCAGGATAAATAAAGACATAAGAATATCAGAAGACTAATGAGTGCCTTGCCAGCCTTAAAGAAGGAATGGGGATAGAAAACATAAGGTGGATTAAAAAAAGACATAAGAACACCTGAATACTAATGAGTGCCATGCCGGCCTTAAAGAAGGATTCGGCATAGAGTACGTGATGGGAAGAAATCTTCTACTCTAATATAATCTAATTTAAAATGTTTGTTATTTGAATGTAGTCCAAGTATTGTAACCAGTTTAAAAAAGAATAACAGTAGTGTCTTGCCTGCTCTCATTTGAGAACTAGAAACTACTGCTATTCTAGCGAAACTGCATTCCGAACTGGCGGTTGAGTAAATAGATTAATTAAATCTAAATCTGTATGTACATATATAAAAGAAGAAACTGACTGACTGATTTACATATCAAAGCACAGCCTGAACGGCTGGGGTTAGAGACTTGAAATTTTTACAGTAGGTACATTTTATGACGTAGGCATCAACTAAGGAAGGGTTTTTGGAAATATCACCCTTACGGGAGTAAAATAGGGGATGAAAGTTTTAATGGAAATCAGTCATTTTTGAAGTTAAACTAAGGTTCTAAGGTTGACTGGGAGAAAATGCCTTTGGCATTAAGTCCGCCTATATACATTGTATATGAAGTGTATAAATAAATAAATTAAACGCATGAAAATTGATATTTTGTATTGTATACTTTTTCTCCCAAACATGACCTCCTCGCGAGCGGAGCCGCGAACAACAGCTAGTAAAATATAATATTTCATGGATTCAATAAATATTTTGAATTTGAAGAGGATTTGAACTTCAATAAATTACACTTAAATACGAAACGCGAGGGACAGTGCTATTGAACTTGACAGGTCAGTCCATTCACGCAATAAACACCACTTATAACTTTTTCATATTGAAAAACAAATTTTATGATATATTTCGTCGTTCACACATTGCGACACATCTACTTATGATTAATAACGATATTGTAATAAAATTTAATTCGTGAATGGCTATTACAAATGTGATAGAACGAGTTTATGTGTAGAGGAGTAGACAGTTACGAAAAAGTATTTAGCAAATCGAACCTTGAGAGTAATGTGAAAATTTGCCAATATGTATTATATTGTTAAATGCGGCCTTCAATAAATCAAATTTATCACCTGCTGCATCAAAATTTATTGCCATCAAAATGGTAATTGCTCAGCCTAGCTTTGATATTTGTAATTCATAACTTATGCTAGCAGCTCACGGTTCCAACGTGAAATATTTTTTTTTATTTTTTTTTATGTTAAAAGAAGGCAAACGGGCAGGAGGCTCACCTGATGGAAAGTGATCACCGCCGCTCATGAACATCTGCAACAGAGAGCAGAGGGCTTGCAAATGCGTTGCCGGCCTTTCAGGAAAGAATATGCTCTCTTCTTGAAGGTTCCCAAGTCGTAACGATTCGGAAAGACCCCCGGCGATAACTGGTTCCACAGAGTGGTTGTGCGAGGCAGAAAATGCCTTAAAAATCGCGCTGTTGTGGAACGTTGGACATCGAGGTGGTGTGGATGGAATTTATGGTTTGTGCGCGATGTCCGATGGTGAAATCTAGCCGCGGGGATCAATCACACTCACAAACATAGTCCCGACCCCACTCTAAGATATGAGTCTTTTGTTGTGGGTATCAGGGACTACGAGAGACTTTCGATCTCACAACAACCAGACCCCGGACACAAATATCTGTCTGTTACACATTTGTTCCGGTGTGGGAATCATTGTCACGGCCTCTCGTTTCTCAGCCGGCTACTCGCCAACTGCGCCACGGAGGCTGTCAATTTTGGATTTACTATATGCGCTCGCTAAAACTATGCAAAATGGATATTTAAAAGGCACAAATACAATATTTATAATTTATTGATTGATTTACACGACACTGTTACACATCTCAGTGCTTAATATCAACACACACGCATGTCAGGATTCACTTAAGGCTTCTCTTTATAATTAATCTACCAGCATTATTACCCTTTTAAACTGAACAACGCCATTGAACTGTTTACACATTGATACACTTACTAGCCCGCGTACGAACCACGAATATCCTGGCTATCACCTAGTCTACTTCACAAAACAACTGAACTGAACTCCGGAGCGCAGAAGGCACTCTGTTTTATATTAAACATTTACTACTCCCACTTTGGTTTTCATTATTAACTACCCCCAACTAGTCTCCTAAATACCTCAGTTATACCTTCGGTATTTCTAATAATAGTAAATACGCTAATAATTGCTTCATTAGTTGGCACATGCTACTTACTTGAGCTCGATATATTCCACGACCGGACCACGACATTCAGAAAAAACTCCTAGCCATAGGATTGTAAATTTTCATTCTAATTCTTTATTTAGAAAATTTTATTTATTAGTAATTTAATATATTTAACAGTTTGTTACTGGGTATATATACCCGTTGGGTATACATACTCCAAATAATTGATTTCATTTGTATGTATTTAATTGATGTAAATGTAACCAATTATTATTTGGTTTTTAGTTGTCTAGGTTTTTTGAAGACGGTTTTATTTTTATTTAAAAAGTAATAATTTATTTTTTGCTTTTTAGTGATATATATATCATCGTAATATATAAAATAGGTACGTTGGATAGTGTACTATAAGAAAACACCACTGAAAATGTCACAGAAAAGCAAAATTCGCAGTTTCGTATATTCGGACAACATAATTTTTCAAATTATTTCGGTTTTAAAACCAAACTACTCAACCGATTTTGATAAAAAATCTATGGGACCAATCTGGAAGTATATTCTCTGTAATAAAAGAAGAATTTTCCAAATCGGTCAATAAATGACGGAGTTCTGAGGTAACAAACATAAAAAAACACGTCGAATTGAGAACCTCCTCCTTTTTTTGAAGTCGGTTGAAAACAGGTCTAGCCATGGACTTTCCAAACGAAAAATAAAATCAAATTTAGACAGCAGGCCGGCATGATTGTATTGAGTAGCGAGGGATAGATTGTCTTTCGTTACTTGATACTTAACGGTAGGCAGCGGTTTTGCTGTGCCCTGGCATTGCAGAAGTCTATGGGCGGCGGTGACTACTTACCATCAGGTGGCCCGTCTGCTCGTCTGCCTATCGAGGCACTAAAAAAAAATACTCTAATTGGACGGCACTGCGCTTACCATCAGGTACACTGTGGTCACTTTGGTGTGGTGCCGGTATGCCTCCATGCGCCTCCATAGCGCAGCGGGCGAATAGCCGGTTGTGAAACCTGAGAGCGTGGGTTCGATTCCACTGGGGCACTGGGGCCGTAGTCCCTCGTAGTTCTTGATACCCGTGGATTGACCAGTGTCACTAACTAGGGTCAGGCCTATGTATGTGACTGTTGGGTGTATTTATTTAAAAACCACAAAAAACATTATCTCGAGATCCCGAAACCTCAGTTTTAGCCAATATTTGTATGAGCCTGTCAGCGTTCAAATCGTGAAGAATTGAACGCTGACATCTGTGAAACGAAAGGCCGTGGGTTTGATACCCACACCGAGACAAAATGTTTGTGTGACATACAGATGTTTCTGGTCTGGGTGTTGTTGGACCGTAGTCCCTCGTAGTTCTCGATACCCACAATACAATCGTACCTTAGTGTGTAATTTATTTATTTTATTACATATTTGTTCACCCGTTTGTAATCGATACGGAGAAAAATAACTAACAGACAGTTTTATAATTGAATTAGATTTATTATTATCGGCCAATACCGGTTTCTCATTCGATGGTAAATGGTCTTTACCGCCCACGAACACCCATAAAAACCCAGAAAACTCATGTATGTGTTGCCGATGAATAGAATTTGTGTCTCAAGAAAAGCTATGTATCAAATAAATTGTCACAGCAAACTGCCATGATGTGCTTGCTATGTAGCATAACTGTGGAGACTGTCTCGGTGGCGCAGTTGTAATTGCGCATGCGTTACGACTGCTGTGCTGAGGTCTTGGGTTCGATCCCCAGGGCGGGTAAAGTGATTTGGGTTTTTCTATCTATAAATCATCAAATAAATCGCTACAGCAAACTGCCATGATGTGCTATGTAATATACCTAACTGTGGAGACTGCCTCGGTGGCGCAGTTGTAATTGAGCATGCGTTCGAATGCTGTTCTGAGGTCGATTCCCCCGAGTCAGGTAAAGTGATATTCGGGTTTTCTATCTATAAATTCTGGGTAACAGCCCGGAGTCTGGAATCTGTGCCCGGTATGGCGATAGGTAGGTGATAAATTCGGCGAACAGTGGGTGTACTGGTTACACCTCTGCCTACCCTTTCGGGGATTACAGGCGTGAGTGTGTGTCTGTGTGTGTGGAGAAATAAAGAGATTCTTTCACGTCAGTTTTACGTAAGACTGTGGTACTACCGCGGTTCAACCGGCCTTTATGCTATAGATATTTTCTACAGCGTTGTTATGTTTAAATTTAATATGTTAAATTATTATTGAGCAAAAATTGATTGCACGGAATAAATTTATTTTGTCTACAAGAATATGATATGCAAGTCTATGCACTTTCAATTAACTAGCTGTTATCCGCGGCTCCGCCCGCGTGGTAGTTATTTTTAAAAGAAAAGGTATAAAATCCGTGGAGTTATCTTAAGCTATTAGATCTTTCTTTATTTTGCCATCCCATAGGAACAGTACATTTTCCGGAATGAAAAATAGAATGTGTCATTCCCTAATCCCTAACCGTCCAGTATACAAAAATGTCAATGACTAGCTCTGCGAGAAACAAAAAACTATCCCGCGAGACTAACATTTTTCCGGGATAAAATAGCCTATAATTTGCGCGGTGGAATGATCTAACTGTATTCTAAATTCCTATGCTATTCCAAATGTTATAAAATAAATATTTGACGCAAAATCGGGTAAATTACTCAAAGGTACAGACATACGCTACAGATTTGTATATTAGAATAGAGTATATATAATGCAAGTCAAGTTTTAAATACTAAGAAACTTAAGTGGATGCAAAAATACCAGTTTCCCCACTAATTTGGAATTCAAATGAGTAATCTTTCTTTGTTTTATAAATATATGACCAAAACATAAGTCGTAGACATTCTAGTTAATTTAAAAGGCTATTAGGTAAGATTTTAAATAAAAAAGTTTTGAAATAATTCCAATAATAGTCAAAATTAAACAATTATATTCATTTTAGTGTTAAAAAAACTCATCACCCTAATTTATTTATTTTACGCAAAGATAAAATGATTTATTTATATTTTATTTTTTTAAATAATTAATGGGATGTAGTGAAGTGCGGCTTCAGAATACTTTTTTTTATTTAGAATATGATCAGATAATACGATATAAAGATTCATATAACTAAAAGTAGTGAATTCTACGATCGATTTTCGACTCGGAAGATTGTAATAAGGTTTATATTAGGGTTGCCATTCCCGGAATTCAAATACTAGGATTTTTAGTTTTTGAAGTTAGAAAAACCAGGACATTTCAATTTAAAAACAGGACGCATCTTTTGCGAGCCGAGACGCATCCCCGAAAGTAAGGATTGCAAAAGTGGTGTCCTAATTTTAAAATGCAGGACCTTATCAGGGCGCTTTAAAAACCCAGGACGCTGCTTAAAAAACCAGGACATGTCCTGGGAAAATAGGACGGTTGGCAACTCTAGTTTATATCAACCATAGTTATGGTGTACAGGAAAATCTTATAACGTTATGTTCGCGTAGACCTCTTCAATTGCACTCTAAAAGCGTATTATTTATTGTTATAATTTATTCTGTTACAATATTACGTAAATGTTCCATTTATGAATTTACAAAAGCCACGATTACGTTACTTTGTACGTATTTTATAACTCGTAGTTATTATGATAATTAATATAATTTTATTTATATTATATATTATGATATTGTACGGTGACTTCTTATACTTAATAATTGTAGGTAAATATAACAAAATTCTACGTCTTAAAAGGGCTTCATAATTCCTTATAGAAAATATTGCAAAAATATGAATTTAATTTGTTTCATGTTACTATCGATAAGTGGTTTTTTTGAATACATATCGACAGTTGGCGGGCTATTTGATTTAAGTGACATTTTTGACTCTCGACAGGAGAGTTTGAACGTTTTTTTTCTGTGTATCGATAAAAAAACACTATAAAAAACGATTGCGATTATTTTATTAAAATTAATATATTACTTGTCTAAGCACCTACAATCAAATAGCCCGCCAAACCTCTATTTGGTTTAAAATTTATAAACCTATATTTTAGTCTATATACATGTCATTGTTTTTTATCGTATCACCATAACTACACTATCACTACCCTACATAAAAAAAACAAATAATTACTTTTCAACGCCCACAGCTCCAGCCTTTCCAGACTCTCGACATACAGCTGGCTGTCCCTGCGACACTGTTCGCCCGTACCATTCCTGAGGACCACCATCTTCGGGAACCGCTCCCACAATTCCACCACGTTAACCGGTACACTTTCCTCGACAGTCTCATTTTTCGCCGTCAACTTTAGGAATGTGCTGTTCAGTATACTCTCTGTTATGATACTATTGTCAGATATAGTGAGTTCGATGCACTCCCGCGCCGCGGTGACATGTGCCCACAATACAAGCACGGCGCATGCGATTGCCGCCATAGTACTAGTCGTTATGATGCCGGGCCGGCATTTCGCGGGTATAAACTCTCGTCCCGCGACTCGATGACCCTACGGCTCTGACTCGACAATGGAGTTAGGAAATTAATCTATTGCCCTTAACGCGCAATCCTTTATTCACAATTAAAAATAAATCGCAATTGTTTATTCATAATTAAAAATAAATCGCAATTGTTTATTCACAATTAAAAATAATTCGCAATGTTTTGTTCTTATTTCAAAAGTACTTTTTAATTAATTTATTTCATTATTAATTTTAAAATACACACACAACACTTTCACAAACAATTTTATGAATTATAAATGTATTTAGTTGGAAGCGGTGTATTAGCAACTGGTTGTTTTTTATTTGTAGAAATGTGAGGTAGTTAGCTAATGTTGTTGTTTAAGAGAAGGACGGAGCTATGTTTTAAGTGATTATTATGAAATATAAATTAATTTCACATAATTGTTTATAAAGAAAAATAAATTATTCATGTAACGGTCGAGGTCTTGTTTTAATAATATTTATTCTAAATCTGATTGAAAGATTTACTGCAATAACACCTCTATATTTTTTTAAAAGGTATGTAATACATGGAGACATTTTAAGCTATTACATTTTTCTATATCATGCTATTCCATAGGAACCGTGCATTTTCCGGGAGAAAAAGTAGCCTATGACATTCTTAGACCCTTAACACAATGCAAAAATAATGTCGATTAAAAATCTGTCTTCTCGCGGTCGCGGGCATGTGACTGACGCGTATAAATAAAATGGATTTGGATGGTTTCGGTTTTTAAAACGTTCCGCAATTTTTTTTAGGGTTATCCCATGAAAATGCTGCTACTTCTAGTAAGTGCAGTGCATTCCTTTCATAGCTATATTTATTTTTTCTTTCAAGAATAACTCAGTTTCTATATAAAACATATGAAGGGACATAAAACGACCTTGAAAAGTAGGTATTGCCGGTATAAAAAAGGGAGTAATGGTAGTGGTGAACAACAAAAAAACAGATGTGAAAAACAGATTAGTAGGTATGGTAAGTAGTCGGCTGTGAAACGAAAGGCCGTGGGTTCGATTGATATTATATTGTATTAAAAAATATTAATTATGAAGTATGAGTAGTTACAGTAAGAATATTGATTCAGCATATGAAAGAAAAACTTTGTTTTCTTTGCGAAAAACATGTATCTCAGAGCAGTAGTGATCTAGGTTCCATTTTTAACCGACTTCAAAAAAGGAGAAGGTTAACAATTCGTCGGAATCTTTTTTTTTATGTATGTTACCTGATTACTCAAAGACACATGGACCGATTCGAGAAATTATTTTTTTGTTTAAAAGTGTATACTTCCCAGGTGGTCCCATTGGCTCCAAGTCAGGATCTGATGATGGGATCTCAGAAAAATCAAGGACAACCCTCAAATTTTATAGTGACGCATAATAGTAAAACGCGTATAGTTTTCTATTGAAGTCGGTGTACTTTTTATGATTATTAAAATGAAAAGAAGATTGGGAACTCTAAAACAAGCTTCTGAGAAGATACATTGAAGCCTATAAAAAGCAAGAATTAGCCTATAAAGGGCGACAATTATTATTCGTGATTGATGATTTCGCAATCACGTGTTTTATGCATTTTAGCATTATATAGTGCTCCTAAAAATAATGAAAATATAAATAACTCTCATAAGCCGCGAACAAAAGCTAGTGTAAAATAAATTTTACATCTGCGTAAACCTTAGAGTAAGTAGGTAGCCGAAGCGTAAACCGTTCGGCCACGACCTCAAAATAAGTGTCACTAATGAAATCAGTAAACACAGTAAACAAAATCGAATTCACTGCTAAAATACGTCCTCTGTGATCTTGTACTAATTAAAACTATACCTACGCTGATGACATTGAAGATTTGAACACTGAAAGTCCCAATCACCTACTGAAGGTTTTGAGCCCAGCGCTATTTGTACTTTTTCTTTGTTAGTTTTGATTTTTTCATTAAGGTGAGGTGGACTCAGACAGTTCAGTTCAGACTACATTTTTAAACTAATTATTCGATGTTAAAAACTAAAAATATTAACAATATAAAAATTAGCCATGAAAGATGAACATATTTACAAAACGATTGTGCTTCTCGATACACGATTCATTAAAGTTGGCTCGATATAAAATATTCGCAAAGATACATCGAAATTTTAAATTTTCAATCCACACGACCCCAAATGAATCCGTAGTATACGGTTATAAAGAAAAATATTGAAACAAAATTTTTTATAAAATTTTCAATGAACTGCATTAAACGAGTGTGTGAATATTTTATCACATTTCATTTATAAATACAAAGAAATAAATGTTTTAAAATTACGAAACATGAAATGGCAGTTGTCTCCATGTTGAAATTATTTTTAAACATGATGCGCATGTGCGAGACTTGTCAGACGGCAATTGGGCCGTGTTGAGAGCAGACGTATACGCGATTTTTCGCTCGCGCTGTCAAAAATATTTTTTGTGAAAATATGATGAATATGACATAAAGTGTTTACAAATAACACTAACTCATGATAATATATTGAATATAATCAAATATATTTAACTTATCATAATAATTTCAAACGATAAATATTTTATTTATCATAATGACTGTCAATTCTTATCAAAAGTCGTGAATACAGGTTGAGTAATTTGAACAAACTATTTGAGAATAAAATTATGGTATGATACTTGATATAACAAAAATATACTAATATTATAATTACGAAAGTGAGTCTTCCAGCTTGGAAGGTTGCATGGTTAAACCGCTGAACTGTTTTTGATAATAATCGATATAAATTAACACTAGTATTATTTAATCAATACCATTATTAAAATATTGGTGTTCGCGAGACGAGAGGAACCAACCGTTTATGTCCTAAATAGATGTAGAAATATAAAATAAATACAACCAACCGACACACACATAGTCCTGACCCCACACTAGGTCAAACTTGTATCCTGGGTATCAAGAACTACGAGGTACAAGGTCACACAACACCCAGATTCTAAACAAATGTCAGTCTGCCACACAAATATTTGACTCTGTGCGGGAATCGGACCCACGGCCGACCGAATCGACCCAAGAAATTACTAACTTATGTCCAAATTTGATTATTATTTTGTTGGAAATGAAAACCGTCATCAGCGGGCTCATACTATTTCCCACTACCATTGCGACTGATTACCAGATCCCTAGAGCTCGAAGACTATAATCGTAAATAACTGCTTTGGATACAGCACTTTGAATTTCTTTCAATTATATATCATAAGTTCTGCTCTTGTTCTGCTATATTTATTTTATATTGATTGCGCAAGACTGAAATAACATATAATATAACAATCAAATTCTACCTTATGCGGGCGACTACAAAGTTCATTATTATAATAATTTTATTAATTTAGCAGTTTGACAGACAATACGTTTTAAAGTACTCGTTTGTGTTCGGCGGACGATCGATTAAACGTTATTGTGTTCGTGTTGGTAAAAGAGAAATAATATATAACTATTCTTGTCATTTCGTGCATGACGTCAGATATGGATGACAATATTAATTGTCAGAAGAAGAGATCTTGCAAAATTTATGATTTCTGAAAATGCATCAACTGAAGATATATACTTTTTACCCGGCTCCACCCCTATCA
Source organism: Laothoe populi (assembly GCA_905220505.1). Taxonomy (NCBI): domain Eukaryota; kingdom Metazoa; phylum Arthropoda; class Insecta; order Lepidoptera; family Sphingidae; genus Laothoe; species Laothoe populi. Next base: position 17,791,066 of record HG992153.1, on the reverse strand, counting down.
AATATTATCTATACATTTTCTCACTTGTTTACGGCAATGAGTTACTATTATAATTTCCATAGCCAATTTTTATCCTATGATATCGCTGTTACTTTTTCGTATAAAAATTACCCTATTCAGTTTCACTTATCTCGATACCTGCTGGTGGTAGGATATTCATATCCGCCAGGATAGCGACCACCGTACACAGAGTATAAAACCCGCTATAGTGGCACACGCAAGTGTGTCGCGTTCCGGGGTCAGCCAGTGTACCTCTGGTTTTTGTCGGGGTCTAGAGTTGGGGTATGATGTTTGACCGTGTTCTTCTGAGTACTCTGACACTAGACCCTCAACCGCTTCTTCACCTCCTTGCCCCTTGGCGCACTATGAAAAACTGAACATCAGGCCGACATTGATTGTGTTGAGTAGCGACGCATAGATTGTCTCTCGCTAGTTGGTACTTTAACTGGACTACACTGCGCTAACCATCAGGTGCAGTGTCGTCACTTTGCCAGGATAAAAAAAATATCAGATTCCATCATCATCGGAGCCACCCTGACAAAATAGTAAATAGACAAACAGATATTTTTTTTAAATTCTTGATATCGATTTTCTATTACTATGACAATTGATATTACTTTTTGTTTTGACAGAATATTTTTTTTTAATAATATTCAGTCCATACCAACGAAAAAGTTTTTATTCCACAACTAAATATTATATTAACATTATTAATTCAATTAACAATATATTGAGTTCTATTATTTTGATAATAGAACTCAAAATTCAACGGACAATTTATGACAATTCATACTTGACGGTCTGCATTGTGCAGTGGACGTTTAGTCGGTTGTGAAACAAGAAGTCCAAGTTGGATCCCGAAATCGAATATCGAAAGGATACACTTCCTTTACCGAAGATCAAGAGAAGTGACGGGAGATGATGATCGCGAGAAGGGTAAAGAAGTGGAGGGTAAAATCAAAAGGAAACTAGACGGATTTGGCAGAAATGGGTGTAATCCCTAGTCTAGCTTAGCTTAGCTAGCTTAAGATATTACATCTATATGAATATGTCTAGTAACCTTCGCCGAGCGGATACCGTGAGAATACGCGAGGATCTTATCATTCAGCTCAACCAGACCCTAGATCTCATGTTTATTTTTCTCAGGAATCGGTTTGAGATCTATAGCAAGAAAACCTAGGTAATCGTGTTCTCGTGCAAGAAATCCCTGTTTCCACACGTCCCCGTTCTTACAGGTGTTCCACTCCCAACGCAAAGGATAAAAAAAATATTTCCTAAAAATCGGTTCAGTGTTTTCAATTCAGTCGTGAAAATGTAACAGACGGAAAACTTTCCGCCACTACTAATTCACCATTTTAGAGGCTACATTTAAATAAATACGTGTACGTTTATTTGTTTGTTTGAACGCGCTAATCTCAAGAAGTACTGTTTCTAATTGAAATATTATTTTAGTGTTGGATAACCCATTTATCTAGGAACGCTATAGGCTATATAACATCACGCTATGACTAATAGGAGCCGAGCAGCAATGAATAATGTTGCAAAAACGGAGCGATCCCGGGGTATTCTAAGGAGTGCTAGAATTGCAGCCGGAATCGCCCCTGCGCGGTGCTGCGTAGCAGCCCATCTCTATGGAGGGCTAAGGAGCCCCCGCGCACCGAAAAACGACAGCAAACGAGGCCTTACCACCCGCGCTGCCGTCCATCTCGGGGTCGCACGATGCCCCGAATTTGGGTGTGCATCGATACGGGCTAATAGCCCCCCGCTGCGCGCCCGCGATCCCCAATGGCCCCAATTAGTCTCGTACGACAGGCAGGGGTTACCGTGGTGAAATTCTCAAACGCCCCCATTCCACAGGGCGGGAGACGCCGATCAGTCGTCCACCCGGCGCCTCCTACGTCTTCTCTGGCGGCGGGAGGGATCATATCGTTCCCGATCCCTCTCGGCACTCTCCTTCTGCGAGATGACGCTCTCGCAGAAGTGGGCCACCGCAAGCCAGGACCTCCGGCTGGCAACCATGGACGACACCACAGCCGGCAGCGAGAGGTCTCCTCTGACGACTGCTCTGCGCTGCGCTCTTCGTCCCAGGCTGGGCACTCCTCCAACGTGTGTTGGGCCGTATCCTCACGGCAGTTGCCACAATAGTGACAAAGTGGTAGTGCAAAGGGGGTTGCTTTCAATAAACTGCTTCGATCAGGGTAATGCCTTATTATACAGAAACCAGACCTGAAGTGGCTACTTGGTGTTCTGTTTCTACCTATCCCCATATTTTTAAGGTCTATAACACATCTATGATTCTTCTGATAATCGATGTGGTAATTACATATCGTCATCTGACCTACTTGCTTGTTTTATAAATTGCAGATGTCGAATGAGTAAGCGCAGGGTCGATTCCCGTTTGTATTCTGCAATTTAATTTGTTATATTTAATATAACTGTTATAATTAAGTATTTCTTTTTTCTACGTTGTTCACCAAACTAATGTATAGTTTTAAACTGTAAAGCGAAATAAACGAAATAGGTAGGGTCAAATAGTGGTCTTTAACACAAAAGCTTTGTCTAATATAAATAATAAAACAATACCGCAGACTATTAAAATTGGTACAAAGCGTGTTAAGTTTGCTATTATTCGCGATAACCTAAATTTACGAAATAAATCAATAATCGAGTAAATATAATGAAATTGGCTTCTCTCGTAAACTGTTAAGTATTGATTCTGCTTTTTGGGTTAAACCTATAATTGGCACTTATTAAACAAGTGGCTATTTTTAACAAATAACTTTTGCTTGAATCAATGATTTTTGAAAAGTAACCTGTGTCCTTGCTGTAGTAATTACGTATTTTTATAACAAATTTAAAATCGGGCCAATGTTAGTATATAGCTTTCGGTCTGCAGTTTCGCTCGCGTAGACTGTATATAATTGAAACCCTACTGTCACATCTGATGGTAAGCAGTGCCGTCCAGTTATAGTATCAAGTAGCCAGAGATAATCTATCCCTCGCTACTTCCTTCCCTCGTGTAGCTTCTTTACACTACGCCAAAAAGACCCAGGATCATAGGAAGGAGGGAACACGGTAGCTGGCAAACTGTTCCACAGCTTGATGGTGCGGCAAAAGTACGATATTGTCAATAGAATTCCAAGAATTAATTTCAACGATATCTGGAATATAAGAGGTTGGTTATAAACAAACACCAGCTTTAAACCGTTTTTGTCTGAACGATGATGAATCAGTGAAATAATCAATGATACAGAAACAGCACTGTCGAAACATGAATGTACTTATGATACCTAATCCTTTTTAGGTATACAACAATAACATTGTCATGGTACATGTCAATTGTGCACGTCTTACGTGTGGCTTCATAGACGAAGGTAATTGACATGAAATAAAACTTCTAATACCTAATTAAACCCAGAACACACAAAAGGTTTTAAAACGCTGTTAATGTTCATCAAAAATAACTATGGTATTTAAAAAAAAATCTCAGCGAACAATGTTTTGTTTTGAAGGTTTTGATTTGTTGATAATTAAAACAATGCGGTTACAAAATTGCAAGTGAAGCGAAACGTTGCAAAGGATTCCCAAGAAATCTTGTGGTAATTAGGTGATGGGAGATGGACGTGTTTTCCAACGGTTTCATTATAGTTAGAGGTCGCCCATTGATCGAAATACGTACGCGATTCATTAAATTTTATTATAACATTATTATGGTTCTTTAGTCAGAGTATCTGTATATATAAAAGAAGAAATTGACTGACTGATCGATCAACGCACAACCAAAACGGCTGAGGTTAGAGACTTGAAATTTTGACAGTAGGTACCTTTTATGACGTAGGCATCAACTAAGGAAGGGTTTTTGGAAATACCACCCCTAAGGGGGTAAAATAGGGGATGATAGTTTGTATGAAAATCCGTCATTTTTGAAGTTAAGTTTATGAAAATTAGTATTTGGCCTTTTAGTCAAAAATAAAAAATATATATTTCAGGATTTTTGGAAATTCCACCCCGAAGGGGGTAAAATAGGGGAAGGAAGTTTGTATGAAAATCTGTCATTTAGGCAGTTAAACGCATGAAATTTGGTATTTGGCCTTACAGTTAAAAATTAAAAACACATATTTCAGGGTTTTTGGGAATTCCACCCTTAAATAAAATAAATAATAAATTATTAATACCCTATGGTAAGAAAGTTTGTATGAAAATTCTTCATTTTTGAAGTGAATGCATGAAAATTGGTATTTTGTAGTGTATACTTTTTGTCTCAAACATGACCTCCACGCGGGCGGAGCCGCGAGCAACAGCTAGTACCTTATAATCAGTCTACTAATATTATAAATGCGAAAGTTTGGTTGGATGGATGTTTGTTACTCAATCACGGTACAACGGCTGGATGGATTTGGTTAAAATTTGGCACGCCTGGAATAGCACTTAGGCTACTTTTTATCCCGGAAAAATGTACAGTGTATCCTTGTGGGATAGCAAAATATAGAAAGGTGTAATAGCTTAAGATGCCTTCAATACATTTTCTTCCAAAAATAACCGCCACGCGGTCGGAGCCGCGGGCAACATCTAGTAGGATATAATTTTTTGAATTGCGTTCTGTTACGTCATCTGAGCGTGTACAAATATTAAATTAGCTTTTTTAATGTGTTTGTCATTTGCAATATGATCATATGATAAATAATTAATGTTTTATATAGATTAACACCCTTAAGTCTCAAACATAGCTATTCTAGACCTAAACTACGATGCCCATGGAGTTCGGAAAGAGTTGAGAACGGAAAATTAAACTTACACGTTAGATTTAAGATATATTTATACCTTTGCTACAAGAAAGACTAGTCTTCTATAATTTGAAGCTGGAACCTAATCTGGATCATTATAGTCAACATTAATCCAAATTATCTCAATGCCTATAAGCAGTCTAACGATTTTAACTACTATAAAACCCCATATTTTACGCTTTTAACAAGATATAAAATTCGCTTTAGTATTGAGAACATAAAATCAGTTTACGACTTTTATCAATACTGGACCCTATTGTAGTTTATCTTAATTGTTAAGAACATTTTCTAGACTATTTTGAAGATGATAATATTGGAATTTGAGATGCATATTAGATAAGTCGATTTAGAGTTTTAATGAATTGTTATTTTTTTTTTCGTATAACAAAGGCTATGGTGGCCACCACTATGATCAAAATTGTTGGGTTTAGGAATGGTGTTGAAATAAAACCATGATAAATATAAATATTAGTTTTAAGTATTGTGTACGATGTGACATATATTTTACAATGAAACGAACGCGACTGTTGTTGTTCAGCTAATGTTCAAATCCAATAAATGGCTAAAAAAAACTTTAATTTATCGATGTGTGTATGTGTGTTCCTTATGGACTCCAAAACGGCTGGATCGAATTTGATGAAATTTTCAAGAAAAAATCAGTTTAGCCCAGCGGGTGATCCTGTGAAGTTTGATAGTGATCGGATCAACAGAATTTTTATATAGCAGGATTATGTGACGATAACTACCATAAACTAAGTGACGACCAGTATAAAATTACAATCCCTGATGTATCATCATTTATTTGTCTTAGAATTACATAACATATACACTCACGCCTGTAATCCCCGAAGGGGTAGGCAGAGATGTTATTGTTATCAATACACCCACTTTTCGCCGAATTTCGGTCCCATAATGTGATAGGGGGCGAGCCTATCGCTTTCCAGACTCCAGACTTAGATTCCAGACTCCGGGCTAATACTGAGAATTTCTAGATAGAAAAACCCAATATCACATTACACAGTCAAGAAGTAGTGTCTTAGAAGTTGACATAAAAATAGAATTTTGACAGCTTCCATGATATGGTGAGGTAGAAGCCGCTATAAGATCGATTCCTGGACCGTGACAATTGTTTGTATGACAGACAATTATTTGTTTCGGGTCTGGGTGTTGTGGAACCGAAAGTCTCTCGTAGTTTCTGTATTTGCAGGTACATTCACCAGCTGGTGGTAGGATGGGCCATCTAAGTACTCTGACACTAGACCCTCGACCGCTTCTTCACCTTCTTGTCCATGGAGTAGTGTGAAAAAACAGGCCGGCATAATCATCCCCGCTCTCAACACAATCGTGTTGAGTAGCGGGGGATAGATTGTCTCTTGTTACTCGATACTTTAATTGTCCGGTACTGCACCTACCATCAGATCCTGTGTGGTCACCTTGCCGTGCAAGGATAAAAAAAGCTAATTTTACTTCGCCACCTCTTTCTAATTCACTATCACTAACATATTTTGGTTAATCCTTAATGTGTTTAGAATGTCTCAAATTAATCGAATCTGTGTAGGGGCACGTAGTCATTTTGAAATGACTCATTAATTGCCACAGATATGATGGATATCTGATCAATGTCATCGTACGACGGTAGTGACGACACGGATATGGTTCGTGACCTAGTTTCATATATATACACTCACGCCTGTAATCCCCGAAGGGGTAGGCAGAAGTGTTTACCCACTTTTCGTCGAATTTCGGTCCCATAATGTGATAGGGGGCGAGCCTATCGCGATACCGGGCACAGATTCCGGACTGAGGGCTAATACTGAGAATTTCTATATAGAAAATCCCAATATCACTTTACCCGACCCGAGGATCGAACCTGAGACCTCAGACAGCATTCGTAACGCATGCGCAATTACAACTGCGCCACCGAAACAGTCACTCCGAATTGAACTAGTTTCAAATTGTATTTTCGTAATGGCAAAAATAAAGTAAAAATGGCAACATGTTTGAGGTTTTTTACTCCCTGAAAATACAAAATTGCACCAGTGGTAAGTATAACACAGTGTAAATTATAATAAAACACGACTACAGACATTCCGTCTCTTGCCAAAATTATGGTAATCTAAAGTAATCCTACTAATAAAAAAGTTTAAAAGTGGTAGAGCCACGCTGTAGATATATTTGTCTACAGCATGAATGGGCCGGCTCGACCGGGGTAGTACCACTGTCTCAAAGAAAACCAACGTAAAGTGATAGTTCACTGTCCCGTTTCGTATGGTAAGTGAGATATCCGGAGGCCCAGATTCCCCCTTCCCTTCCCTAATCCCTATTCCTGTCCTTTAAGGCCGACAGCGCATACGTGATACTTTTGGTATTGTGAATGTTCATGGGCGGTGGAGATCACTTTACATCAGGTGACCCACTGGCTCGTTTGTCGGACTATGATATAAAAAAAAAATTATAATGTTTGGATGGATGGATGTTTGTTAATCAATCACGATACAACGGCTGCACTATAGCCTTCTGTCTGTCAGCTATAGCCAGCATATGTTGGTGACGTGTACCAGCGTTTCAGCATACCGGTTGACGAAACGCGACTCACCGGAATAAGATACTACAACCGGTTTTTTTTTGTGTACATTGTCACTATTTATTAGGATCCATCCCACCAGTAAAAAATATTGACATACTTAATTACTTCGTTTTTAGATACACTTAACAGTCACACATATAGTCGCCCATTAGGTCAAAGCTTCGTATCTTTTAAGAAGTACGAGGGACCACGGTACCACAACACCCAGACACGTAACTAATATTTGTTGATCACACAAACATTTGCCTCGACGCGGGAATCGAACTCGCGGCCTGTCGTTTTAAACCCGGCTACTTCCCGCTGTTGCATTGTCTAAATTACTCAATACATGATATCCTCCCCTTTTATCAAGTTTACGCCTCTCTGAGCAGGTTTTGTGGGAAATATTGACTGGCTATTAGTCGTACATGCCCTTTAAATTAGTGTTGAAATAATATTAAGTAATTTAAGTGGGAAAGAGACAAGCTCTCATAAACTTTATAATTTCAGCTAGCATGGTTGGCTACATAAAAATATCGTTTTTATTCTTCGTGAAACGGTTGCTGGTATTTCATATTGGCAAATAATATTCACTAGACAGATATGGTGTAATAGGGCGCAATCAGACAGTATCCTTCAAAGGCCAAATGAAAGAAGTTAATATAAATTATAAATCACTTCCAATATGGTGAAACAGTAATAAAATCTTCGGAAGGAATATAATTTAGTAAGAATTTAATTTAGTTTGAACTCAGTTTATACGAAACATGTGGAAATGCAATATGTTATTTTTACACATCGGGTTCTGTGATATGTGATCAATAATACAATTATTGATGAATGAATCAATTATGATCAAAAGTACAACTAGTTTCGCTCGCGGCTCTGAGTAGTATAGGGATTCGGCGTTTCCTGAGCACAAATCTAGGCCCGAGCTAGGTCGAGCTAGGGAGCTAGGGTCCCTAGACTTGCTCCAGAATCCAGCTACCCTATCAACCGCGAATTTAATTTATACCAACCGCGAATTAAATTTATATCAACCGCGAATTAAATTTATATCAACCGCGAATTAAATTTATATCAACCGCGAATTTAATTCATATCAACCGCGAATTTAATTAATATCAGCCGCGAATAAAATTGATATCACACGCGAATTTGATTTATATCAAAGGAGATTTTATACCTGTCTCGAATTTAATTTATATTTAAACATTTTACGTTTATTTTGCACGTTTGTCAGCCAGCTTGGTCTCATCTTTGTTTGTATGAAGGTATGAAATCCTTTTTCTATGAAGTTACGCTTGTCTTCCTACGGTAATTGTCATGTCTCAACGTGTCTGTATAATTTCTTAGTAGTAGTCTTGCCTGCGTTTCAAAGCTTCATTGTTCATAAGGGAAAGCTATTAAAATTAGTGACGGTATCTATTCTTTGAATATAACAATAGACCACACGGTGCTATTCATGTGAGTCTCTATAAGTTTTAGGTAGCCATTGTCCATAAGAGAAATCGGGTAATTTATTAGGTACATCAATCAAATGTAATGACAAAGCAGTATTACTTATTTTTCAAAGCTTCATTGTTCATATGGGCAAGCGGTGTTAAAATTAATTACGGTACGGTATTGTTTGAATATCACAACAGACCACATGGGGTTGTTAATGCAATGAGTTTTGGGAACCCATTGTCCATAAGAGAAATCGAATACGTGTCTATCAGTATCGGTTTTTGCTTTTGCTACAGCAAAATGACCCTTAGCTGCCGTATAAAAGCGATGACAAAAATTATACTACACCGTATTCCACAGTGTGCTCTACACCACATATGAACTCCGGTTGTTTGTATAGTGAATTTTTAAATAGTGACTCTGCTGCAAAATGAATGTAAGTACCTATGTATAATTCGATGTAATATAATATTAATTATGTTTTATTTACTGTTAATATTGTGTTTTGACCTCAGATTGTTTTAATCAATTGTTGATGATGTGTATATTTTTATGTATCCCATATTCCTACACTCCTCTCTATGCCTTATAATAGTTTACTTTTTGTTTCAGTTCGCTGATAATACTTTCAAAAACTATTATTATGCAGATAACGACGATGATGATCAGCCCAGCGACGAGGAAGGCACCCTGGCATACAAAGTTAAAAAAGCAATAGCAAAGAGATCAAATTGCATCGACGATTTCTTCGAAAAACCTAAGAAGAAAAAGAAGGTGACAAAAAAGTCGTCAAGTGTTGGTCGCTCTTCCAGTGGTGGAGTTTCATACATCACGTCAAATAAGGACGACATCGCCGATGCATCTCATCTTATAAAGATTGAGATATATGATGTCAACAAGATAAAAAATATCGCTCCGATGGAACACTGGAAACATGCTGAGGTGCGTGTTAAATATTACGCAGAAGCCGACGCAGACAAAAACTTGCAGTCAGTGAGAGATACAATATTTAATATCACCAAGCACTTGGCTACGAAAGACGACTGTGTGAAATATTTTATAGACACTGATAAATAAGATAGTGCGTAAGCTTATGTGTAAGTGAGTGTTTAAGGACATTGCGTTATTGTAGTATAAGTTATTATAACTCATTTTGCATGTTAATACTAATTTAGAATATTAATATTTTGTCATGATCATAATTTGGATTTTAATTAATTGTAAACATTTAGTGTTATAAGTGAGTGTTTAAGGTCATTGTGTTATTGTAGTATAAGTTATTATAACTCATTGCGCATGTTAATACTAATCTAGAAAATTAATATTTGGTCATGATCATAAATTGGATTGTAAATTAATTGTAAACAGTTAAGAATTATTTGTAAGAATTTGTATATTATTTAATAGTAATAACTTACTTCATTGTAACATAACGGTGTAATGCATTGAGTTAGCACTATATAAACTTTTTAATTTTTCTCTAAGATATTTATTGTTAAGCATACTATTTTACCATGCATACATTACGCTGTGATGTCTACGACTCAGAGCTCGTCATGCTTCTTAATAACATTGAACCATTGGATCTGATGTCATCACAATTCGATGAAGGGCTCTACGAACTTTGTGAGGAAATAGACCAAAACCATTTTGAAATGTGAGTATTATAACATGTTTATACAAGTTTCTGTGAACCATGTAGAGCGGATACATTTTTAAGTATTTAAAACGTTAGAGTCATCTTTTCGAACTCATTCTGTACGTTTGTTCTCATTGTATTTTTTTTTTACCAAACATTAATAATGTATCACGCTCTTGAGTTACAGAGTTTATGTTTGTCCCAAAGTGATATTGCAAGTTTAAACAAAAATCTTATTTTACACAAGTTTCATCGTTTTATACGACTTTGGTTCATACAAAATTTATTACCCGAGTCAATGTTGAAAGATCCTGATTTTATACCGTATTATTATATACCATGTTCAGGACATAAAATGTTGAATTTGTCTCATTCCGATGAAGATGAAATTGATGGTGTTTTATCAATGCAAGCATATTGTTTGCAATGTAAAAATGTTAGTAATTATGGGAAAAAATGTACATTATTATTATTATATTTTATGGTTCGATATTTTATTTATTTTTTGTTTTTCGATCGGACTTAATCAACATGGGAGTGGTGTACGAAAGAGATCAACATCGACGATGTTAACTGAAGCGGAACCAGCGAAGAAGAGGATAAATACTTATCTTGAAGCTCCTTCATCATCAACATCGTTACCAACACCGAATTCAAATGTAAGTACAGAAAATAATGATAAAATTCAATGTCCCGACTGTCACGTATTTGTATTGGAAAAATATATGACTAACCATTTAAAGAGTAATACTCATAAAAACAATTTACTACGGAATGATAATGAATTAAGGGATGTTCAAATAATTGATAGTGCTTTTGGTAATAGAATTCTTACATATAGAATCATGTCTAATAAAACATCGAACCATTAATTTGAAACGCCTGAATTATTTTTACAAAAAACTAAAGATGTTATATATAAATTACTTACACGTTCTATTCTAGAACACTCTGTTCTGAAAGTAAATTTTATTCTTAATGCAGATTTTACACAGGAAACCAAAAATTTATTTAACACTTTTGACTTTCAAATCTCCAATTATCTTATTTGTCAAGGTGATGATAAGGATATAATTTTTCCTTCTATAACAACCGAAATAACAAACAAAATGGCGAATTTTGAAAAAAGGGTAGTGGATGGACTTTAGTTAAAATAAATCACTTAGATATGAATATAAACAAGTTTAACCCATTACGAGGATCATCATATATAACTTACCGTTAGATATAAAATATAAGAAAGCTGTAATTAACGTTCAAAATAATGATCACGAGTGCTTTCGTTGGGCTGTATTGTCAGGATTGTATCCGGCTTCTCAAAGTTCTAATAGAGTGTCATCTTATATAAAACATAAAAATAGATTAAAATTTGATAGATTATCTTTTCCTTTCAAAATTAATGATATTCATAAATTTGAAAAACTAAACAATATAAGTATTAATGTTTTTGGTTTACATTATGATTCAATAAAAAAGTCAAATAAAGTTGTAGGTCCATTACACTTAACGAAACATAGAAAAACCACTCACTTAAACTTATTGTATATATCTCGCGGTGCCAACGGTCATTATTGTTATATTAAAAATCTTTCGAGGTTAGTATCTAAACAGTTATCAACATCCGAACATGCAGTTCATATTTGCGATGGTTGTTTATTAAGTTTCACATCACGGGATAATTTACAGCGTCATCAAACAAATGACTGTTTTAACGTTTGCATTAATTTACCATCGGAACATGATAAAAAAAGGAATTGGTTTAATGAATTAATTCCATCAAATCAAATCTCATTCAATAATTATGAACGTAAACTAAAGGTCCCTTTTGTTGTATATGCTGATTTTGAAGCATTTTTAAATCCAATAGAAAGTTGTTCTAACAATCCAAATATATCATCCACAACGAACATTCAAAAACATGAGATGTATAGTTTTGGATATTATGTTAAGTGTTCGTACGATGACAACTTTTCGATATATCGATCGTATAATGGAAAAGATTGTGCAAACCAATTTATCAAATTTATCAAAACAGATTTAGAAAATATATGTAAAAAAAACACTTTTGTCAAATCTCCATTACCATTAACGTATGAAAATAAAATAAATATTTCTCAAAGTAAGTTGTGTTATATCTGTAAAAGTAACTTAAATGAAGATGTCACAATAATATACAATTGGCATACTGGTGTTTATGAAGGAGCCGCTCATTCACTTTGTTCTGAAAAATACAAAACACCTAATTTTGTACCAGTATTTTTTCACAATTTAAGTAATTATGATGCTCATTTTATAGTTCATGGTCTTAATTTTGACGAAGGTGATATAGAACTTATTCCTGAGAATAAAGAGAAATATATATATTTTTCGAAGGTTCTGCATATTAATAACCGTGCAGTGAAACTTAGATTTCGTGATTCTTTAAAATTTATGTCTAGTAGTCTTGATAAATTAGCTCAAAACTTACTACCTAATCAATTCCGCGAACTCAAATTAAACTATCCACGCGAAGATGACTTTAAGCGTTTAATAAGGAAAGGTGTTTATCCGTATGAATACATGACTTCATTTGATTCTTTAAAAATAACTTCCCTTCCTGCTCGCGATGAATTCTACAGTTCTTTAAATGATAATCATATTTCAGAGAATGATTACCATCATGCTCAAGATGTATGGAGTCACTTTGATTGTAAAAACATGGGTGATTATTCTGATCTTTATTTAAAAACCGATGTTTTATTATTAACAGATATATTTGAAAATTTTAGGAACGTTTGTCTTAAAACTTATGAATTGGATCCTGCTCATTATTATACAGCACCTGGATTGAGTTGGGATGCTATGTTAATTTATACTAAAATTAATTTAGAGCTCCTAACAGATATTGACAAAATTACTTTTATTGCGAACAATATTAGGGGAGGTATATCACAGTGTAGTAACAGACATGCAAAAGCAAATAACCTATTTATGACTGATTATGATTCTGATAAACCATCTTCCTTTCTCATGTACCTAGACGCAAATAACCTTTACGGTTGGGCTATGTCTCAATGTCTTCCAACAGGTAAATTTGAATGGGTAGATGTAAATACAGATTTTAGCATCCCCGATGATGCCGAATATGGTTATATTTTAGAAGTAGATTTAGAATATCCAAAAATCTTACATAATTGTCATTCAGATTTTCCCTTTTGCCCTGAAAATATATGCCTAGGGAATACCAAAAATACAAAACTGATTCCAAATCTAAAAGATAAAAAGAACTATGTTATCCATTACAGAAATCTTAAACAATGTTTAAAAAATGGTTTGAAACTACTTAAAATACATAGAATTCTTAAATTTGAACAATCTGCATGGTTAAAATGTTACATAGATTTAAATACACGTATGCGTTCTTTGGCAACCTCAGATTTTGAAAAAGATTTTTACAAACTTATGAATAATTCAGTTTTCGGGAAAACTATGGAAAATGTTATAAAACGCGTAAACGTCAAATTAGTGAACCATTGGTTGAATCGTGGGAAAACCCAGGGAGCTCAATCTTTGATTGCAAAACCTGAGTTTCACAGTCTATCCATTTTTTCTGAAAATGTAGTTGCAGTGCAATTAAAGAAAACTACTGTTATATACAATAAACCAATTTATCTAGGGTTTTGTATATTGGATCTTTCAAAAACATTAATGTACACATTTCATTACGATTACATGAAAGAGAAATATCGAGATAATATTAAATTACTTTATACAGACACTGACAGTCTAATCCATCAAATATTTACAGAAAATTTCTATGCTGATATAAAAACTGATTTAGAAAACTATTTTGACACCTCTGACTATCCATCTAATAATGAATATGGTTTACCTTTAATAAATAAAAAACGGTTAGGGTTTTTTAAAGATGAAACTAACGGTAAAATTTTAAAAGAGTTTGTAGGTCTGCGATCAAAAATGTATGCATTAGATGTGCAAAATAAATGTATATGTAAAGCAAAAGGCGTTAATAAATGCATCTCAAAAAAGTTTTGTCTTAATGATTATAAATCATGTTTATATGAAAACAAAATTCAGTATAGTGAAATGCTAAGATTTAAATCCATTAAACACATAATGTATACTCAAAAAATAAACAAAATATCTCTATCACATAATGATACAAAACGGTACTTATTAGAAAATTCCACTGATACTCTTGCTTGGGGTCATTATAAGATAAAGGACATTTAATTTTTTTTCATATTTTCTGTACAATGATAAGAATAATTTATTTATATTTTCGTGTATTATTAAATTAAATTAAAGCACTGTAATTATAGCTGTTATCAGATTATTGTGTTCTTAATTGGACCTACAACTGAAGAGGTTGGTGTTGCTTTCTAGATCACTGGGTATTTGTGAAGCACCAGTAGAGTGGTAACGGGCGGTGTAAATTATAAAATCAAATACATATAATACATTTAATTTTAACGAAATGTTTTATTCATTCCAATACCTCTTCAGAGTTTACACGTATATTCAAAATGATTCATTTTATTCATCCTTTTACTGCCATAGTCGCAGGTCCAACTGGATGTGGAAAATCTAATTTTGTTACAAATTTCATTAAATTTATTAAAGAAATATGTAATAAAAACTTCAGTCAAATAACTTGGTGTTTTGATGAAATGCAGCCTTTGTATAATCTACCAAACGTGAACTATTATCAAGGCATACCAGATTTGAATATGTTTGATGGAAATGAACCAAACTTCATTATTATTGATGACCTTATGAGGGAATCTGATGGTCGTGTTGTTGATATATTTACCAAAGGTAGTCATCATAGAAACTTAAGTGTGTTTTACATAACTCAAAATTTATTTCATCAAGGTAAAGGTCAAAGAGACATTTCTTTGAATTCAAGCTATATAATTTATTTCAAAAACCCTCGCGACAAAACTCAAATTCGTTATTTGGCACGACAAGTTTCACCGGAAAATAACAAATTTGTTGAAGATGCCTACAGAGATTCTACTAAGGAAGCACATGGATACCTGATGATAGATCTAAAACAAGATACCTGCGATATTTGTCGAATAAAAACAAAAATATTTCCGTCCGATGGTTATTGCACGGTATACATCCCTAAAAAAGAGTTTAAATATATCAAGAATCAACAAATACCCGTCATTTACAAATGATGGATCGACACCTCAAGAAGCATAAAGATTTATTAAACGCACTGTATAAACTCAAGCCGAAACATCAACAAGCTCTTTTAAAAGCCTGTAACGAAAAAGAAATTAATTTTATTTGTGAGTGCATTCATAACGTTCTACAAGGAAATATAAAGCTTGAAGAAAAATCTAAGAATAAGCTACATAAATTTAAAAATATACTTCGTAAATTAGTGCGTAAAAGCACAAATAAAATAGGAAAGAATATAATAGTTGAAAAGGGTGGTGCTTTTTTACCGATTATATTGGGATCTATTTTAAGTGGTTTAATAAGTGGTCTTGTTTAAAATGGATCATGCAAAAAAAATGTTATTAGTTGAACCAGGTTTAATAGATAAATTAAATCAAAGTAGAAATGAAAATCCTACCACTCGGTTGGATGCTGAAATGCAAAACATTTGGAATAGTAATATGGAAGACCGAAAAAAATGTAAATTGTACTTGCAAATTTTACAAAGGTATCTCCATTTCACGGAAGAAGATCGAAAACCGTTTGAGCTCCCTATAATAACTCAAAATAATGATTTTACTGAACCAATAGACAAAAGTGAAAATCTAAATATAAATAACGACATCAAAATTAAAGATCTAGTTGCCATTCAGACATCACGTAACCAAGAGAAAAAGCAAGATAATTGTGTGGATGAAAAAAATCCTCTCTACACAAGAAATCAAATTCTAAGCTTGATACCTAAATCATACGTAAAAAGAGGTGAGTTGTTATTGGATTCGCTATCATTGAGTAAAAACAAATTTTTTTGGAACGATGATGGTACGGTAATTACAGACAACGAAGTAATTCCTGAAAGTAATATTATAGATTTAGTAAATGATACACTGCGGCCATTAAAAAGAAATGATCCAATTGGTTGGGAAAAATTTGCTAAAGCATTGAAGGATTTAAAAATACCATTAACCTATATCGGAAATCCCAAAAGACGTGAGTACATAGTACAACTTCAAAAATATATTGAAGATTCTTCACCAAAACACAAAGAGCTATATTATACTCCAAAAAGCGACGATAAGCATATAAGAAAAATAAAGAAAAAGATAGATTGGGAAAAATGGACCCCTTATTAGAAATAAATAGACTATATTATGATGTGTCACACCCAGCTGGATATAGCAGTATTGATAAATTATCACAAGCTATGAAAGGTAAAATGAATAAAGAAGATGTTAAAAAATGGTTGCAAGCCCAGGAAACGTACACGCTTCATAAACCAGTACATAGAAAGTTCCCACGAAACAAATATATCTTATCTAATATAAATGAACTATGGCAAGTTGATTTAAGTGATATGAGAACTTATTCTAAAGATAATAAAGGTTTTAATTATATTCTTTGTGTTATTGATGTCTTCAGCAAATATGCATATGCATGATGCAATGATCTATTGAAAAAGAAAAATTCAGAAACTATAAAAACTTGTTTCGAAAGTATATTTAAGGAAGCTAACATAACTCCTACACACATACAATCTGATAAAGGTACTGAATTCGTTTCAAAAGATGTACAAAGATACTTGAAATCTAAAAATATAAATTACTATACAACAAATAATCCAGATATTAAGGCAAGCATTGTAGAAAGATTTCAAAGAACGCTAAAAATGAAAATGTGGCGTTATTTCACACATAAGAATACACATAAATATATTGATATTTTACATGATTTGATTTACTCTTACAATCACAGTTTTCACTCTAGTATTAAGATGTGTCCTTGTGATGTGAATTCTAGTAATATAATAACTGTGTGGACAAATTTGTATGATAAAGGAAGTACAAAAAAATCATTTAAAACTACGTTACCTAAGTTTTATATTGGTGATCATGTAAGAATAACCAAGTATAAACATATCTTTCAAAAAGGTTACGAATCTAATTGGAGTGATGAAATATTTGTAATATCCTCTATAATAGACCGATCTCCGTGGTCTGTATACACTATCAAAGATTTAGAAGGGGAAGAGGTAGTAGGAACATTTTATGAACGAGAGTTACAGAAGGTGATTTATGACCCCACCATAGAACATAAGATAGATAAAATAATTCGCTCTCGCTACACGGGCGACAGACAAGAACTGTTAGTTAAGTGGAAAGGTTATCCGAATAAATTTTATAGTTGGATTTCAGTTTCTAGTTTAAAACAAATATGAATAAAGACTTTTATCTAACTTTACTTAGCAATAGTTCAATGGAATATTTTCCTGACAAGAAATCATCTATTTTTTCAACTAAATTACCGAAAGCCATCATACTCGAGGGGGAATGGTGTGTGGGAATTGTTGAATTTCAATATCCATGCACTATGTTTACAGTTCAAGATCATGAGAATATTATGTACATAACGAAATTGATGAAGATGCCTAATGAAGTAAATCCTTCTACAGTGTACTATAAGTATTATATACCTGCCACAAACTATGATAATATCAACCATATTTGAACAGCATTGAATAGTATTCGAGAAAAAATTAAATTTACCTATGATAATATATCTAAGTTTGTATACGTTTCTGTGTTAGACGAATCGATAAAATCTGTAACATTGTCACCCAAATTAAGTTTACTATTAGGATATGAAACAGGTAGAAACCTTGCTGAAAAAAATTTTGCAAAATGTCCAGCTAATTTGCATTTAGGATTACCATGTCAGTTATTCGTTTATTGTGATATAGTAGAACCTCAAATTGTTGGTGATGTAATGACTCCTCTTCTAAGAATCATACCATTGGACCCTTCAAAATACATATATGGGGCCAATAAAATGCATGTTTTTTCACCACCTCATTATTTATCTGTAATGCGTAGAGAATTTGATACCATTGAAATAGATATAAGGTCAAGCACTGGTCAAAAGATACCATTCCAATATGGAACAGTGTGTGTTAAACTACATTTCAAAAAACTATAATGTATTATCAACACAAGAACACATGCCCTTACGAACGCTATTATTCTCATCAAGCTGGGTCGGGTATAGGAGTGATTTATAAAGGAGCACCATATCAAAAGGGTCATGGGATTGGTAGTTTTCTTGGGGGTTTATTTAGATCAGTTTTACCATTACTATCTAGCGGTGTCCGCGCTGTTGGTAAGGAGGCATTGAGTGCTGGTGTAGGTCTTTTAACGGATATGGTTAGTGCCCGACCTATGTAAGATTCAATAAAAGCACGTCTTAAAGAAGTCGGTTCAAATTTAAAACGAAAAGCAGATGAAAAAATAGATAGAATTAATATGTCTGGATTGGGATATATAACAAAACGAAAACGAGTATCTGCATTCAGTCCATCGCTGACTGCGAAAGGGAAAGCTATAAAAAAATTGAAAATTAGATCCAAACAAATTAAAGATATATTTTGTAATTAATTAAAATGTCTTTTTTACATAGTCATTCCTGTGAATGCATTAAGTCGGAATTGGATTTATTTGCATTACCATCTACTCAGACTAGTATTGAAAGTGGAATATGGATCCACTACAAACCAATTTCATCACTTGCTGATGATGGTCCTATAGAATTTCAAGTACCTGGAGCAGGTGACGACTACATAGACCTATCACATACATTAATTCACATAAAAGCTAAAATATTGAATCAAGATAACACTAAACTAATGTCATCTACAGTTGTAGCTCCAGTTAATAATTGGTTACATTCACTCTTTAATCAACTTGATGTTTACTTAAATCAAAAACTTGTATCACCACCCAATAACACATATGCCTACCGTGCTTACATAGAAAATTTGTTGAACTATGCTCCGGCAGCTAAGGAATCTCATCTTACTTGTGCCCTATGGTATGAAGATACAGCTGGAAAAATGAATTCTACCGATGAAACTAATAAAGGATTTGGTAAAAGACAAGAGTTGGCTAACGAAAGTAAAGAAATTGAAATGATTGGACACCTACATGGTGATTTGTTCAATCAAGAAAAGTTTTTGATAAATGGTGTTGATATGTGTGTTAAATTAGTTCGTTCTCGAGAAAATTTCAATTTAATGGCTTCTACAGTTGATCTTAAATTAAAAGTGTGTATTACGGATGCAACTTTGATTATTCGTAGAGCCCGCATCAATCCTTCTGTTTTACTTGCCCATCAAAAAGTCTTAGCATCTACAACTGCCAAATACCCAATTACACGTGCAGAAGTCAAAGTTTTAACTATTCCATCAGGAGTTCAAGGAAAAACTCTTGATAACATTTTCCTCGGTCAAGTACCTAAAAGATGTATAGTTGGATTTGTGAATAATGCCGCATTTAATGGGAACCTTACTAAAAACCCATTCAACTTTGAAAATTACAATATTAATACATTTTGTTTGTATATAGATGGTCATCAAATACCCTCAAAAGCTCTACAACCTTCGTTTGATAACAATGTTTATACTACAGTCTATCATACTTTGTTTTCCGGGACTGGTATACATTTTCTTAACGAAGGTAATGGAATATCCCGTGAGAAATATGCTAATGGATACTGTATGTTAGCGTTTGATTTGACGCCTGATTTATCAGCAAACTCTTCTGGTCATTGGAATCTTATAAAGCATGGGAGTGTGAGATTAGAAGTTCGTTTCGAATCAGCTCTAACACAAACTATTAATTGTATTGTATATGCAGAGTTTGATAATGTTATAGAAATAGACAAAAATCGCAATATTTCGGTAGACTATAGTAGCTAAGAAAAAAATGTTTGTAATATGTATTGTATAATAATATGTATGGTATATTTTTATTATGGTTTATTTGTTTATTGTGGACTAATCAATAAAATAAATATAAATTATTTTAGTTTTTTATTATGAATATTCTTGCAACCCTCTTCAACTGGTTACTTTAATTATGAACTACTATAATAACCTATTTCACTGTTATTCCATAACACTACTTCTTTAACATTCGACCGGATAACGCTTCTTTTTTTTTAATAAAATGAACACAACAGAGATAACGAATTACTTGAGGAAAATAGATTCATCCATCCAATATAATGTGTATGCAGCCAATAGATTGCCAATACACGTAGTAACTCCTACTTACATAATAAGCAACCTAGATCCAGATAATAAACCGGGTTCTCACTGGATCGCCATACATATAGATAAAAATGGGATTGGTCAGTACTTCGATTCATATGGTCGACCACCTCAAGGCTATCATCGAATGTTTTTAGCAAGGAATTCTAGGATGTGGAATTATAATACTAATCGAATCCAAAACGACTTAACAATCGTTTGTGGAGAGTATTGTATAATGTATTTATATTACAAATATCATGGTATGACTTTAAAAGATTTTCAAAAATTATTTGATACCAATACAATGTGTAATGATGTATTATTATCGGGATTGTTTAAGTCATGTTTTAAAATAAATAAATAAAATACGAATAAAGAGTTAATTATATCTTTTATTCATTACTAATAACCTTACTTAATCATATATACAAATTCTTACAAATAATTCTTAAATGTTTACAATTAATTTACAATCCAATTTATGATCATGACCAAATATTAATTTTCTCGATTAGTATTAAAATGCACAATGAGTTATAATAACTTATACTACAATAACACAATGACCTTAAACACTCACTTATAACACTAAATGTTTACAATTAATTAAAATCCAAATTATGATCATGACAAAATATTAATATTCTAAATTAGTATTAACATGCACAATGAGTTATAATAACTTATACTACAATAACACAATGACCTTAAACACTCACTTATAACACTAAATGTTTACAATTAGTTAAAATCCAAATTATGATCATGACAAAATATTAATATTCTAAATTAGTATTAACATGCACAATGAGTTATAATAACTTATACTACAATAGCGCAATGTCCTTAAACACTCACTTACACATAAGCTTACGCACTATCTTATTTATCAGTGTCTATAAAATATTTCACACAGTCCTCTTTCGTAGCCAAGTGCTTGGTGATATTAAATATTGTATCTCTCACTGACTGCAAGTTTTTGTCTGCGTCGGCTTCTGCGTAATATTTAACACGCACCTCAGCATGTTTCCAGTGTTCCATCGGAGCGATATTTTTTATCTTGTTGACATCATATATCTCAATCTTTATAAGATGAGATGCATCGGCGATGTCGTCCTTATTTGACGTGATGCATGAAACTCCACCACTGGAAGAGCGACCAACACTTGACGACTTTTTTGTCACCTTCTTTTTCTTCTTAGGTTTTTCGAAGAAATCGTCGATGCAATTTGATCTCTTTGCTATTGCTTTTTTAACTTTGTATGCCAGGGTGCCTTCCTCGTCGCTGGGCTGATCATCATCGTCGTTATCTGCATAATAATAGTTTTTGAAAGTATTATCAGCGAACTGAAACAAAAAGTAAACTATTATAAGGCATAGAGAGGAGTGTAGGAATATAGGATACATAAAAATATACACATCATCAACAATTGATTAAAACAATCTGAGGTCAAAACACAATATTAACAGTAAATAAAACATAATTAATATTATATTACATCGAATTATACATAGGTACTTACATTAATTTTGCAGCAGAGTCACTATTTAAAAATTCACTATACAAACAACCGGAGTTCATATGTGGTGTAGAGCACACTGTGGAATACGGTGTAGTATAATTTTTGTCATCGCTTTTATACGGCAGCTAAGGGTCATTTTGCTGTAGCAAAAGCAAAAACCGATACTGATAGACGGGTATTCGATTTCTCTTATGGACAATGGGTTCCCAAAACTCATTGCATTAACAACCCCATGTGGTCTGTTGTGATATTCAAACAATACCGTACCGTAATTAATTTTAACACCGCTTGCCCATATGAACAATGAAGCTTTGAACAATAAGTAATACTGCTTTGTCATTACATTTGATTGATGTACCTAATAAATTACCCGATTTCTCTTATGGACAATGGCTACCTAAAACTTATAGAGACTCACATGAATAGCACCGTGTGGTCTATTGTTATATTCAAAGAATAGATACCGTCACTAATTTTAATAGCTTTCCCTTATGAACAATGAAGCTTTGAAACGCAGGCAAGACTACTACTAAGAAATTATACAGACACGTTGAGACATGACAATTACCGTAGGAAGACAAGCGTAACTTCATAGAAAAAGGATTTCATACCTTCATACAAACAAAGATGAGACCAAGCTGGCTGACAAACGTGCAAAATAAACGTAAAATGTTTAAATATAAATTAAATTCGAGACAGGTGTAAAATCTCCTTTGATATAAATCAAATTCGCGTGTGATATCAATTTTATTCGCGGCTGATATTAATTAAATTCGCGGTTGATATGAATTAAATTCGCGGTTGATATAAATTTAATTCGCGGTTGATATAAATTTAAAAATATAAATTTAAATTTAAAAAAATTAAGTCCTGTTCGGGAACCTATTCGCGGGTAGTAGGGTACCTGGATTTGTGCTCAGGAAACGCCGAATCCCTATACTACTGTACTAATAATTGGTTACATTTACATAAACGACTGCAATAATCCATAACAGTTTTTGATAATTGAAAGGATTTTTTTTTTGAAAAGGTAAGGTTCTAGTTATTGATTTAGGTAGCTGAGATTTCTCAGGATACTGCAGAAAATACAACTTAAGACTTCAACAAACCCAATCCAAAATGATTACTAAATTTCAAGAAGTATGGCACATATTGAAAGCGTAATGCCAATAATTCCTAAAGGTGACATTCAAGAGTTTGCACAAACTAAAAAAAATGAGAATTATTATAGAGTAACACCTACCTCGAAGAGATTTCACGTAATCGAACTCGTTCATCGAATCGTAACTTTAATTTGAGAACGATAAAACTTTTTCTTTTTCACTTTTTCTTTTCCCTTTTAAATTTTTTTTCCATCCCATGGTTGTCTTGAAAAGATCGCCGAGAGCGATAAGACCGCCAATTGTACTTTAAATAATTTTTGTTTTCCTATTTTTTTATGTATTTTAGTGTACAATAAAGAGTATAAATAAATAAAATAAAAAAAATAAAAATATGAGTTTCTCCAAAAATTACAGTTAGGAGGTCTTGGCTGTATTATAATGCTCTTTAGCATTGGCAATTCACCGTCGATATGAGTACGTATAACAATCGGAATTTGAAGGTATTCATTATACCTTCGCCTGCACAATGCATGTCAAATTTGCGACCTTGATTCAGAAGAAGTTACACGAGAGTTAACAGGTGAAAGGTCAAGAACGGCTTATCACAATTGTTTGTTATTGTAAATGATGTCGCAAGAGAAGCCAGCGCGTGAACGCAAGTGTTATTTGTAAACTGACTCGTACAGCTTTGTACGGGCGCAATCAATACACGCAAAGAAACCGATTCCACGTAGTTATTCTCCAATTTCTTGGATAAATATTGTGATAATTAATCATAAAACTATGGGATGGTATTACTAAAATAATACAAGCACTAATATTGTTACTAATTAATACGTGCCTTGTATTATATACTGTCCACTACTGGGCACTACTGGTTACAGGTCTCATCTACTAGCGATGGCTAGACAGGCGCCACGGTGCGCCTACATTCCAGCTGACACAGTTACTGACGGACCACGGGTGTTTCGGTTCGTTCCTGTGGCGGATCGGAAAGGAGGTGTCTCCCGTGTGCCACCATTGTGGAAACAGCCGCGAGGATATGGTTCAACACAGGTTCTAGGAGTGCCCAGACTGGGATGAAGATCGCAGCGCACTTAGTGGAGACGTCGGAGGATACCTTTTGCTGCTGGCCGTGGTGTCGTTTATGGTCGCCAGTCGGAGGTCCTGGCGTACGGTGGCTTACTTCTGCGACAGCGTCATCTCGCAGAAGGAGAGTGCCGAGAGGGATCGGCAACGATTTGATCCCTCCCAACGCCAGAGGAGGCGCCGGGTGGACGACTGACCGCCGCCTCCCGCCGTATGGAATGGGGGTGTTTGGAGAATTCCAAACAGTAGTAAGTAACCCCTGCCTGTTGTACAAGGTAACTAATTGGGGCTATTGGGGAGGATAGGCCGCTACGCGGCACCGCGCAGGGACGGTTCCGGAAGAAATTCCAGTATACCTTAGGATGCCCCGGGATCGCTCCGTAAGCTCCAAAAAAGGCCACCGCGGGGTTTTAGTTGGTAAGTAGTGTCGGGTCGGGTTAGGTTAGTCTACCACGTTGATTGGTAGACTGGGGTATGGAACAACACGGGTTGGTAGACTATGAAAAATCTTTAAATAATTGAATTTTTCACGATGTTTTTCTTCACCGTAAATCAAGCTATAATTAATATGTAACCTCGAAACGTAAGAAGTTTGTGTCGTTTGGGTCGGTTTTGAACCTGTGACTTTCGCCTTGGCAGTCCGTACCAGCCTAATGGGAGTTGCTGATGTTGCTCCAATTAGATAAATAAATAATAAATACACTCAACAGTCACATCCATAGTTCAGAACCCTCTATGGGTCAAGTGGGTGGTGAATATCAAGAACTAAAAGGGGACTACCACACCCAGGCTCGTAATAAATATTTGAATAATTCACAAACACATCCTAAAGTGTACCGTGATAGGCTCATGTGGTAATGATTTATTTTATATTTTTAACCGACTTCAAAAAAGGAGGAGGTTCTCAATTCGACGTGTATTTTTTTTTTGTTTGTTACCTCAGAAGTACTCAGAACTCCGTCATTTATTGACGGATTTGAAAAAAACTTCTTTTATTACAGAGAATATGCTTCCAGATTGGTCCCTAAGAATTTTTATTAAAATCAGTTTATTAGTTTGTTTTTAAAACCAAAATAACTTGAACAAATATGTTGTCCGAGTATACGAAATTGCGAATTTTGCTTTTGTGACTTTTTAGTGGTGTTTTTGCATTGGATTTTATTCGGTCTGTTTATCCATATTAATACTATAAATGCGAAAGTAACTCTGTTTGTTTGTTTGTTTGTTTGTTTGTTTGTTACCTCTTCACGACTAAATGGCTGAACGGATTGTAATGAAATTTAGTAAGAGAATAGATTATATCCTGGAGAAGGACATAGGCTATCTTTTTTCTCAAAAAACAACCTTGAAAGGGGTCAAATAGGAGTTCAAAATTTGTATGGCAAATCCATAATTCCTCGACTTAGGGATCTGAAAATTCATATTTAGGCTTTTGGTAGGAAATAAAGAAATACGTGTTTCAACGTTTTTGAAAAATCATCCCTAAAAGGGAGAAAGTGAGGTTCAACTTATGGGGTATTCTTTAGATGCAATCTCAAGATTCAGGCACAACACCTGAGAGGCTGGATAATCGCTACAGGTGCCTCAGTGCAGAAGACAACTCCTTGGATTGTACACTTCTGCTCCCGAATATAGCCTCCGCGCAGGCGGAGCCGCGAGCAACAGCTAGTCTTATATATGTGTATAACATCAAGCCCTTTTCAGGAGTGGTTTTCAGTGTTAAATTTTGTACGCATTTCAAAAAATCTTTTAATTATTCAAATCAGTGTTTATTTATTATTGTCTGTTATTGATTATTGCAGTCGGTTATGTAAATGTGACCAATCATTTTTTGCTTTGTAGTTTCTGGGTTTTTTTGAAGACGGTTTTATCTATTACTTTTTAAGCATATAATAGAATATAAAAACATATAATAATAAATTATGTCTTAATGTATCAGTCTTACCTTGGAGCAAGTTGGTTCGATAAAATTATTTAAAATGTAAATTATGTTCATACAACCACTGTTTTATTTCCAACCCAGTGATTATTATAAAGAAATCGAGAAAATCGTCATTTTCATCGCTCTCACAACGCGACGGTCATGTGGGGCAAAAAGTATTGTAACTAGTTTTATTTCATAATATTTGCATAAGGCAATTAAATTAACATATATTGAGCTGCTCTAATGTAATGTGACTAAACTTAAATAGTATATTAATTGTATGACCAACTATTGTTAACCGGTGTTCGAAAAGAGCAACGGTAGAGTTTTTTGCCCGTTCTTCTCTAGCGAAACTGCATTCCGAACTTGTGGTAGAGTAAAAAAAACATTGACTGGATCTAAATAGTGTATAACAACTCACAGATTCAGTAAATATTTGATTTGAATGTAAAGAAAATGTATGCGGTGCTTCATAGTACCATGTCCCTACTTGTAAAATCTCAGTCGCCATGATATTTTCCGGCATCATCAAAAATCATTTTTTAATAATATACCCAACAGCCACACACAATCCTGATCCTACACTAGGTTAAACCTGTATTGTGGGTATCAAGAACTACGACGGACTACGGTCCCACAACACCCAGACTCGAAATAAATATCTGTCTGTCGCACAAACATTTGTCGTGGTGCGGGAATATAACCCACGGCCTCTCGTTTCACAGGCTACTCGCCCGCTACGCCTCTTACCAAGATGTTCTAATAGATTTTATTCATTTTTATTCCCGTCTGCAGCTTTATTAACAAAAATACACCTAAAATATCTCGCAATGAACAAAATAGAAAGATGCTTGCTAATTCGTCAACTTCAGCAGACTTCCCAACTTGTAGCGTTGACTTTTCCGCGACTGCCAACATAGCAAAAACTCCTTTGGCAAAATCATACAAAAAAAATTATTTACTCATACTATGCGCACTATACTATTCATAGGAAGGATGGTGTGGGATACCCACAACCCCAGAACCAATGTTGGTGTTAAGAACTTAGCGCATTGCAAATTTTTACTGACAACTTTTTTGTTAAAAAAACCACCTTCTTGTTTTATAACCTATGAACTATTAATATTGTGTAGAATCGCCTTCCTTTTATTTGTTTTACGCATGATTATGTGACCATTTGACATATTGATAATAATAATTCAATATGTATATAAAATTTTAACAAAGGAATAGCAAATACATTTTTGTTTTTGTTAATGTGTTCAGCCATAATACTGTTAATGTATAAAAAGTACACCAACTTCAATAAAAAACAAATTATGGGTCACTATAAAATTTGAGGTTTCCGTTGATTTTTCTGAGATCCCATCATCAGATCCTGACTTAGTGCCAATGGAACCACCTGGGAAGTATACCCTTTTAAACAAAAAAATAATTTCTCGAATCGGTCCAGGCGTCTTCGAGTAATCGGGTAACATACATAAAAAAAAGATTCCGACGAATTGTTAACCTCCTCCTTTTTTGAAGTCGGTTAATAAGGCACTTGACAATCTTAGTATTCTTAAGAGTTATAAATCGGTCCCCTAACCTCCTCTTCGATAAGACTTGTATATAGAAGAATGACTACCCCGGTGGCGCAGTTGTATTTGCGTATGCGTTATGACTGCTGTGCTGAGGTCTCGGGTTCGATCCCCGGGTCGGGTAAAGTGATATTGGGTTTTTATATTTAGAAACACTCAGTATCAGCCCGGAGTCTGGAATTGCAATAAATTCGGCGATAAGTCGGTGTACTGGCTACACCTCTGCCTACCCCTTCGGAGATTACAGGCGTGATTGTATATATATAGAAGAATGAAAGTATTACGGCTAATAATGGCGTTGACAATCGGCATGACAAATTAGACAAATCTAAAGCCCCAATGAATTTGGGAATTACCGCTTTATTCAGCTATAGTAAGAGCTTGACAAATATGAAGGTACTGAATACAGTGTGTTGCATTATGAACCTTATTAAACAGAAGACAATGTTGTGTTTCATATAAATTTCTCGTTGCTCTTCACATTTTTCGAACTTACACATGATCTGCATTTATCAACTGCGCCAGGATTACTGCAGATATGCCGCATAGCTGTTTCCTTTTAGTATTTGTTCCTTGTGGCAGTGTGATATAATTATAGGTAAGGCTTTGTATTTGCATTGTCTTTATTCGACTTTACGAAAAAAAGAACATTACGTTTTTTTGTAACTGTCAACGTTATAAACGACATTCTTATGAAATGAACACTTAATGTTATTATGGACAAATAGTCGGCCCAGTTGATAATAAAACGTTCGTCATAAAGGCGTATTTGTCTTGCCAAGAAAATATCTAAAAGATCACCCAACAGTCACACACACAGTCCTAACCCCACACTAAGATACAAGTCTTGTTTCGTAGCAATCACGAACTTCGAGGGACTACGATCCCACAACACCCAGGCCCGAAACAAATTGACGGAGAATGGGAAGGGAAGCGAGATTGAAGCCAGATTTGATGCTATGTATCAAGATCATTCCGCCCACACACCTGTCACTGTAACTCCTATAGACAGGTTCGACAATGATACGCATTCCTTCAACACCGAGCAGTAGAGCTCGGTGAGTCTCTGCGAACTACTTATCTGGAAACAACAAGGTCAACCATATAGGGAGGAGTTGGAAATTTATTGTCCACTTCCCCCCATACCAAAGCGGGACGCTAATAATGAACTCAAGAGGTCTATCTCTCAGAACATACGTCTGGAAAAGCCAGATGTAAAGCACCACCTATGTTACTTAATGGGTCCTATCGTGTGGCTGTTAAATATCCTACATTAATAAAAAGTCAGAAGCAGAAGAAGAAGTTCTGGGCAGAAGCCCCCAAATACTTGCTAGACCCACTTGAATCCTTACAGAGGCGGGCCGTTCGAATTGTCGCGGATCCTGCTGTCGCGGATAGCCTGGAACCGTTGGGGCTGCGGAGAGATTTCGGGTCACTCTGCTTGTTCTATCGGTTGTTGCCAAATGGCAATGCCAATGGTGTCAACATCACTATTTTATCATCGCACCACCCGGCACAACAGAGTTCATCCATACCACCTGCAAACGATTCCGTTAAGCACGGTTCGTTTTCTGCGTTCATTCTTACCACGTACGTGCAAGCTCTGGAATTAACTCCCTGCAGCGGTGTTCCCTGACCGCTATGACATGTCCTTCTTTAAACGAGGCTTAAGAAAAGTAGTCTTTCAACGCTAGGCAGCGGCTTTGCTGTGCCCTGGCATTGCAGAAGTCTATGGGCGGCGATGTCGACTTACCATAAGGTGGCCTGTCTGCTCGTCTGTCTTTCCATACAGTAAAAAAACCTACTTGTCAATTTTACAAGCCTTTTATATTTAAAAAAAGGCAGTGAAAACAGTATAAATAATACTTAGGATCCGATGAAATAGTAATACTTAAACCACAACCTCCAAACGTGTACCACAAGACAGCGATACTACCTCTCAAATATGCGGTTAATCTCTGTTTGGATTGAAATTACATCATTATCAAAAAATATGGGATATTTAATGGTTTTAATATTAGAAGTGAAAACTTAAACCTTTGGAATTACTGTTCTTTTTTGAAACAGAGTCCATGATACTTCTCTCTCTTTATTGGCACGTCAAAGTGACTACATGGTAAGCGCAGTGCGGTCCAGTTAGAGTATCAAGTACCGAGAGACAATATATATCCCTCGCGACTCAGTATAATCATGCCGGCCTGCTGTGTAGCTTCTTGACTCTACTCTATAGGTCTCAGAATCATACGAAGGAGAAGCATGTTTATGTTTGCCTATCGGTAATTATAGAACTTCATAGACATGATTATGTCAAAAGTAAAATAATCAGCATAAAATCTGCCCTAATTCATCCCAAGAGTGCCCTACGTGCCTAAAGAAGTTTTCACTTCAATTATGCCAGCCTGAAGTTACTGGATTATACACTGGTTAACGCGACTTGATAGCATCAGTCACTTTAGTATAGTATATAATCTTACTAGGCTTTTCAACATTGTAAGAAGGTCGTTATTCAGTCGGATTCAATAGGGTATTGACAGTAAGTGAAAAACGGGTAGAATTTAGTTTTTTTAGAATTTTAGTCTAAAAATATCGAAAAGTTAACCAATTTGTTAATTTATATGTGATTATTTAATATTTTCAAGAAACAAATATTTATTTATTTATTTCTATGGGAAACATACAATATTTTAAATTCTTATAAACTAGGTAACATAATTGAAAATACATATATCAACAAAGTTTAAAATATATATTAAATAAAATATGAAATAATAAAGCTTATGTCACGTGACATGAAACACAAATAAGTCATGCATGACGTCACCGTACGATACATCTATTAAACAGTGAGCCAAACGTCTATTATTAGGTTTGTGGATGGTCACGTCACATGAGAGGCTATGACTGTTGGTTGTGTTTTGGTGGGAAAAATAAAGTGGGTTTATAAAAATGCAAATTAAATCTTGAAAACTTATTTTTCATGTTTCTTAATGATAATAGTTTATTAATATAGACCATGAAGAATAAAATAAAATGGTTTCCCAAAAACAGTCAACTAGCCTATTATGTATCTGGTACCATCCGACCTTTTCATCATTATTAACTGACTTCAAAAAAAAGGAGGAGGTTCTCAATTCGACGTGTATTTTTTTATGTTTGTTACCTCAGAAGTCCGTCATTTATTGACCGTTTTGGAAAACTCTTATTTAATTATAGAGAGTATGCTTTCAGATTTGTCCCATAGAATTTTTATCCAAATCGGTCGAGTAGTTTGGTTTTAAAACCAAAATAACTTGAAAAAATATACAATACAATACAATAACTCTTAATTGTATAACCATAAAAGATAACATAGCATACATAATAAAGACTTAATTGCTAAATGGTCCTACAATGGGCGGTCTTATCGCTAAAAGCGATCTCTTCCAGACAACCTTTGGATGGACAGAAATTGAAGTAGAAGAAATAGACGGTGGTGTACAATAAAGAGAGCAAAAAGAGAATATATATATATATATATATATGTACATATATATTTATGTATATATATATATATATATATATATATATATATATATATATATATATATATATATGTATTGGAATAATTACAAAACAAAATAATACGAAATACTAATACTTATATAGTTAAACATATACATACACATACATAAATATATATATATATATATATATATATATATATATATATATATATACATACATACACATACACATACATACACACATATATACATTATTGTGTTACAAAATTGACATATAGAAATTCTTGACAGCGTTTTTAAATATAGGTAGGGATTTAGCTCGTCTGATATCTACAGGCAGTGCATTCCAAAGCCGGACAGCTTGGACAGTAAAGGACAGGTCATAGAACTGGGATGTATGGGATGGAGTTTTAAGTTGGAGAGTTTGAGAGGAGCGAAGGGACCGGGAATGCGTAGAGTTTAAAAATTCAAAACGTTCTTTAAGATATAAAGGAGTAGTGGGGTTAAAAAGAATATTGTGCAAGAGAGTTAGGATGTGCACATTCCGGCGAAAACGGATGGGTAACCATTTCAGCTTTTTTCGGTATTCCGTAATATGATCGTATTTGCGAAGACCAAAGATAAATCTAATGCAGAAATTTTGGAGACGTTCAAGTTTATTAAGCTGTTCTTCGGTTAAATCTGCGTATGAGGCGTCAGCATAGTCCAAGATTGGGAGTAAAAGAGACTGTGCAAGTACAGTTTTGGTGGAAGTCGGCAGAAAATTACGTAGTCTTTTTAAAGAATACGCTGAAGCGTACAGTTTTCTGCTCGTTTCTGCTACCTGTGGGACCCAAGTCATCTTTCTGTCCAGAGTTATTCCAAGATTCTTGACGGTATCACTAATTGGAATACATGTTCCGTCGAACATAATTTGAGGCAAGTGAAACCAGTCAATTTTGGATATCATCCGTGAACTACCTATAACAATGGTTTGTGTTTTTAGGGGATTAACCCGGAGACCATACGATTTACTCCGTCCAGCAATTTCACTCAGATCACAGTTGGTTGTATGCATAGCCTTGGGTAAATTCTCAATTGATGACTGAGTGTAAATTTGTAAGTCATCAGCATAAAGGTGGTGGTGGGAAGAAGTAAGCTTTCGGGAAATTGAATTAATAAAAATTGAGAAAAGTAAAGGTGATAAAACGCCGCCCTGAGGCACACCAGCAGACGTAGTACACCACGGTGAGAAATTCTCATCGATGCGAACACGCTGACGGCGACCATACAGGTAACTATGAAACCAATCAATTACCGTTGGAGATATGTTAAGAGACCGTAAAAGCGCTAATAAAACATCAAAATCTACATTGTTAAACGCATTGCTAAAGTCTAGCAGTGTCAGCACCGTAACTTTGCCTTCATCCATACCACATCGAATATCATCTGTTATTTTTACTAACGTTGTAACAGTACTGTGTCCAGGACGAAAGCCAGACTGAAGAGGGTTGAACAAATCATTACTGATAAGGAATGTAGAAAGTTGCTTATGTACAAGACGTTCAAGTAGTTTTGATAGAAAAGGAAGAATAGAGATAGGACGGTAGTCAGAAACAGATAAGGGATTAGGTTTTTTAGGGATAGGCGTGATTTGGGCTTCCTTCCAAATGGAAGGAAACATACCACAAGTAATAGAATGATTGAGGATGTGTTGGAGAATAGGCAAGACTTCGTCGAGTATCAAAATAATCATTTTACGGCTGATGCAGTCACTGCCGACAGCGTTGGATGAGATGGCTTCTACGTTTTTCTTAACATCACAATCTGTAAATTGATTAAATGAAAATAAAGGATGGTCAGGCTTGGGAATCGATGAAAGATAGCGTAAAGTAGAAGCTTTAGTGGAACCATCAAAATTGGCAGAAGAGGAGAAATGCTGATTAAGCTGATCGATATTTACATCGTTAGGGATATTATCTTGGCGAGACTTCCCAATCCCCAGTGACCTAAGAAACTTCCAAACTTTGGAAGGATCTTCATTTTCTATAGAAGTATGAATATGCCGGCGTTGTGCATCCCTACACACCTTATTGCATTGATTTCGGAGTTCCAAATATTTGCGTTTATTATGCTCATTTGGTCTACATTTATACCTCGCCTTGGCAGAAAGCTTTCTGTTTCTAATTGTCCTAATTTTATCTGTGAGCCACGGTGCAGGTAAATGTTTCATCTTCACTGGTCGTAATGGAGCATGCGCGTCGTATAATTTAGTTAAGAGAGAGTTAAAGTGGTTAATTTTATAATCAATAAGTTGAGCATTGATAACATCAGACCAGTCTAGATTACGAGCATCTTTTCGTAAATTCTCTAAGTCGATGCCACCAAAACTGCGCTGCAGAAAAACTTTAGGCTTAGCTTTAGGAGGATGAATTTTGTAGGAAAGGTATATTAGATCATGAAAAGAAAAAGCATCTGCCGTACACTGACCGTGTTTTGCAACTTGAGATAAAGACGATACAAGCATCAAGTCGAGAAGGGAAGGTGTAGAATTCGGAAAATTATGCGTAGCATTTAGTGGCAGAATGGTCAGGTTGCTAGCCCTGATAATAGATTTAAAAGTATATGAGCGAAAATCTTGCTTAAGTAAGCAAGTATTAAAATCACCCATAATGATAGTGTGATTAAAAGAGGGAGATAAATCTTCCAATAGTTTTTCAAAGGCTGAAAAGAAGTTGATTCGAAGAGAAGGACAGTAATAAACGCCAAGTAACACTTTGGTGTGAAGGAGTTGAATTCCAATAAATATATGTTCACCAGCATTAGAAGGCGGTGGCTGTGCTGACATACTCACCACAGTGAAAGGAATATGAGAACGAAGGTAAATAGCAACACCACCACCACCATATCCAATACGGTCATTTCGAATTAGTTGAAAACCTGGTAATGAGTACAGGGAAGATGGAAGACAAGGTTTTAACCAAGACTCAGAAACCAGTATAGCATGAATATTACTATGTTGAAAAGACGCCATCATGTCAGTACAATGAGCCGGAATGCTTTGGGCGTTAATATGAATAACATTGAAGTTTTTTGGGACATCAAACAAAAAGGAATCAATCATACTTTCCAGGCTTGGAATGCTGTGATAACTATCGAGACTGTTGTCCGAGGAACAAGCGGATCGAAAATCATCAGTGTCACTACTGTCACTGTACATAATTACGTTTACACTATAAATACACTAATAATATTTTGATATATATATAT
The DNA here is from genome assembly GCA_905220505.1 of Laothoe populi. Taxonomy (NCBI): domain Eukaryota; kingdom Metazoa; phylum Arthropoda; class Insecta; order Lepidoptera; family Sphingidae; genus Laothoe; species Laothoe populi. Next base: position 17,756,402 of record HG992153.1, on the reverse strand, counting down.
ATCAAAATGAATAAATAAAAAAAATAATAATATATAAATATATACGTTTATATATATATTAATTTTAAAATGTTAAACAAAAGATAAAACGTAATATTATGGTTAGCTGTCCATCTACCAGCTGTGTATATCTGATATAATATTTTACAATAAAATACACTACAATTAAAAACCATTAAATTAAGAATTCAAATACTGTAAAATTTGAATCGCTAAAAAAATTTTTGAATAAAAAATGAAATAGAGCAAAAATGATTTTTACAATACCAAAATATAGACGGAGTATCATAAAAATGTAGCAAAGAAACATGTGAGTAGCAATAACAAAACGGGTAACAATGATTTAGTTATGCTTAAAGTACTGAATAGTACATTTTATAAATACGAATACTATAAAAAAGGAAAACGAAAGAAGGAAAAAACAACGCATAACAAGGAAAGAGAAAGAATACAAAAAAAAAAAGTGACGGTAACTAATAAAAAAAAAGTGTTTATAACAAATAGAAAAAAAATATTATACCTTTCTCAGACGGTAATTGGCATTGTTACATTAAAATAGCGAATCAAGTATCCTATAACATCATTTATTGCTATTTCCGGGTGGAGCGTTTCGCCTTGACTGGTACAGGAGCCACCTTCACCGCTGCAGAAGATTTCTCCACTACCTTTTGCGATATTGCGTCGAGGTCACTTTGGCTGCTGATACGATGACGATTTCCCTCAGAACTGTGGACGAAGACAATTCCTTCCCTTGTCCAACATTTTGTGATGCCAAACCGTTCCCGTGCTGCCATAAACAGAATATGACGGGATTTCGTCAGAAATTCGGAAATAGTCAATCCAGTCCCCTTGAGACAGGTTTTGGATGACCAAATCTTATCCCGTACGGTGACATCACGGAACTTACAGAGAATTGGACGCGGCTTATGAGAACTCCCTGCACGTCCCATCCTATGACATCGGCTGATATCAGCTGCCGCAAAATTTGATTGTTTCAACTGTGCAACAACCGATTTAGTGACGACTTCGGCAGTGACTTCTTGGGGATTCTCCGGCACACCATGAAATAGTAAAATCTTGCGTCTACTGCGCATCTGTATCTGGTCCGTCACATTAGCCAGCCACTCGATTTGTTCCTGCAGTGCCTTCATAGATGCTACTACGAAAGACTTGAAAGCGACAAACTCAGCTGCTAGTGCTTCCGTGGTCGAGGTGGTCGAAGTGCTTTGATGAAGCTTACCTTCAAAGCTATTCATCCGCTCATAGAAGGTCGCCATGAGTTCATCAAGAGATTGTTTAATAGTAACGGCATCCATATCAAATTTTCGCAGTACCCAGTGTAGAACAAAGTAGTGAAAAACTTTAGTTGTCGTGTAGTGGATTGTATAGGACTTACACAGATGGTAGGTGGTGTTTTAATTTAAGTTATGTTGCATTAATATATCATAAAAATTACGATAAATGATTACTTTTATTTTTTTATATAAGAGCTTAAAAGCACGTCCTATTTCAAGCACCTACCGCCGAAAGAAAGAAAAAAAAAAATATATATATGTTGTCCGAATATACGAAACTGCGTATTTTGCTTTTCTGTGACTTTCTCAGTAATGTTTTCTTTTGGTACTCTATCCAACGTACCTATTTTATATTTGTACCACTAAAAAGCAAAAAAGAAATGATTACTTTTTAAATTAAAATAAAAACGCCTTCAAAAAAACCTAGACACAACTAAAAAGCAACAAGTAATTGGTTACATTTACATCAATTAATTACATAAAATTTAAATCAATTATTTGGAGTCGGAACGGGAGAAGAACGGGAGAGAAACCCCTAGCGTTGCTCTTTTCCAACAGCAGTTAGCAATATTTGGTAATACAATTATTATACAATTTTAGTTTAATTACATTAGATTATACCAATGTAAGTTAAGTTGCTTTATTACAATATTGTGAAATAAAACTCATTCTAAGACCTAGTGCCGCACATGACCGTCGTGAGAGTGATGAAAATCTCGATTTGTTAAAGCAGTTGGTCCTTACTGTAACAATCTGAGCAGACCAGTCCACACGAGCCGCACCCTTTTACGAGTAATTACGCATGTGCCAGCCATCGGCCTCCTCAACCATTTTACAGGGAAGTAACCGACCTGGCACAAATTACTAAGAATGGTGACTAAGTAATCACCTAAGTTCAGGAATACTTGATATCTAAAGATTAGGGTATTGGCCAGGAGTATATTTTTTTTATTCTGCAACCTCTACAGTTTACGGTATCTGTCCTATTTACAAGTAATATGTCAATAAAATTATATGTAAATTGACTTGAACCTACTCCTTCGGAAATACCTAAAGATCTGAGCAGAATCAAGGAAGTCAGCACTCGCAGTATTATAATATTTTGTGGGCACCTCCCAGTATTTTGTGGGCACCAATATTTATTAAATAATTATGGGACCATGGAGCAAGTTCATCATAGTGAATGTCCATTTCCTCTTGTATTTTAAATATATCTAAGTGTGACGTAATATTTGAATACCATTTAGATTCAGCCTTGATTTCTTCTTAAACGTGATACATCAAAGTTATGGTTAACGTTTAAATTATATATAATAACACACTAATATTAATAGGAAATCATGGGTCATGAATTGAAAATTATACGTGCCGGAGAGTAATTTTGGATTGTTATGATTTATCAAATTTGGGAATCCCTGTTTCCAAATGCCGTAGTAAACTATACATGTCGTTTGATCAGTGTTTTAGTATAAAATGATTATAGTAACAAAAATTTCCTAGATCATTCTTTCAGGTGATTACCATATACAAAAATGTATTAAAATATCGTCGTTTCGATAGTTTCTATGTGTCGGTTTTTTATCCTCAAGTAATGTAGGAAAATTAAAAAAGAAGATACTATGCAATTCAATAATAAAACTTGTAATATATTATTAACGTATATCCTATTTCAATATAAATGATATTTTAAAAGTCGCTACATTCCAACGATACTAATAAAAAACATAACATATTAAATATATAACATATAAAAATATAAATAATACTGTATGACGCGCAAAACATCCGTTGTAATGGCTTTGTATATTGGGTCAGCGATCAAATCGCCAAGTTCATTAGCGAGGAATATATAATTTTGAAGAGTTCTTTCGAATTCTTTTTAGAATTATTGAATTTAAAAGCATTCCCGTCTGATTCTGTCAATGTGAACGAATTCTTCGCTGGTAAAGGTAAAAAATTGGCTGAAGGCATTATAATGTATGAAACTTCGCGTGATAGACGGTCATATACAATCAATAAACTCACACTTTTGGTCTTTGCTTTCCTAAACACTGACATTCAAGAAGTAAACATGGTTGTTATGAACCTGAAACCTGATAATGCCCTTGGATATGACGACATTCCCACTAAATTCCTGAAACTTGCGAAACATATTGTTGTTCCTGTCCTCACTCACCTAGCAAATCTTTGTTTCTCCCGAGGGGAAATCCCCTTCTACTCAAGCAATCGCTTCTTACACCAGTGTATAAGAGTGGTGAGACAGATGATTTTAATAATTATAGGCCTATCTCGGTTTTGTCTGCTATTTCTAAAATAATTGAAAAGCTAATTAATACTCTACTTATTACATACATTAACAAATATAATATTCTGTCGGACTGCCAATTTGAATTCAGGCAAGGCAAATTCACCGAAGATGCTATCTCAGCTGTTTCTACACTAATAATGAAACAGTTGAAAAAAGGATGAAAATGCCTGGCAGTTTTTTTAGGAAAAAGGCAATTTAATACCGAAACGGGTTTTGTCGGGGATCTAGAATTGGGGTACGATGTTTGGCCTTTTTCGGCTTTCTGAATACTCTGTCACTGGGTCTCTTCTACGAAATATTGGAGTTATACTCGATCAGCGTCCATCTGGCACATGCACATTGAGTATATCACGAATAGGATAAGAAATCTCGATATTTAATAAGACATGTTGCTACCAAGAATTTTTTATTCTAGTTATATCTTGCCTTAGCCTAATCCATTACAAGTTACTACTTAGTTTAGGGTTACCAACCCCGGACATCAAATACTAGGATTAGAAGTGAGAAAAACCAGGACAATTCAATTTACGCATCTTTGTTTTAAAATAACACTTGCGAGCCGAGAGCACCCTCCTCCCCCCTCACAGAAAGCAAAAGTGGTGTGCGAATTTTAAAATACAGGACCTTAACAGGGTTTTTAAAAAACCAGGACGCTGTTTAAAAACTGTCCTGGACACCCCAGGACATTCTAAAAATCAGGACATGTCCTGGGGAAACAGGACGGTTGGCAACTCTAACTTAGTTACATAACCGTATGGGGTGCTGGTCAGCGGTGTCTGTTAAAGGTAATGTTTTTTTAAAACATTTACGTTCCCCGCAGCCAAGTTGTATGAGTTTTGTAGCATGCGCTCTGTGATACAATTTCTGCATTTTAATTAATTATTATTATATAAAAAAATGCTTGAATTATAATTAAACAGTTGAGAAATGTTACGGGTATGTGAAGATAATTGTTTGAATAAATATGCACGTTGCGAAATGTATCCTATCCTTGCCTAATCAAAAACAGTTCATATTTCACTTTAAATGAATAAAATATAAATGTTATGGTAAAAGTAAGCCAGGGTCAATGCACTCCGTCTTGTAATATTGTATATGATTGAACAACTATCGCGAACTCGACAGTTTTTTTTGCACTATGTTAAAAGTTTGTATGTATGTTGCGGGTATTTCGAATTCATTAGTTATTATCGATTTTTTTAGTCATAGAGCAATGATAAGAATATTTTTTTTATCCCGAGACGTCATCCACCCCGTGACCATGAAGGTTGGAAAGCTTTCGAAACGTTTAGGGATAAAAATGTTAAATAATCCGCGATAGAATCCGTAAAAAAATATTTTGTTTTAATGAATTATAGTATTCTAAATTTAAATTAATAAATTTTTATTATAAATAAAATTTATAGAATTAAATAATGTTATAATAATAGAACAAGGCGCGATTGCCTAGCAGTGGCCTAGACCCCAGAATGCTGAAAAGAAAATCACGGGCTTGAAACCAGAACTACAGGTGCGGCTCTTTAAAGTTTAAAAATTTGAACCGTTTTACCTATTACATTATGGGACCGCAAAAAATTCGGCGAATAGTGGGTGTACTGGTTACACCTCTGCCTACCCCTGGGGATTACAGGTGTGAATGTATATACGTTGTGTATATGTATGTAGGTTTTAACCGTGGAAATTTTGTCTCGCACCTAACTCACAGGCAAAGATAATGCGTGAATGTTTGCAAAGTCGATTAATTTTTCTACGTAAGCGGAAATTCGGAATAATAGTGGGCTGGTTTCGATATTCCCTTTGATATATTCCTGCTAGTATTTTTTAATCTTACTAATATTATAAATGCGAATCTTTGGATGGATGGATGTTTGTTACTCAATCACGCTACAACGGCTGGACGGATCTGGTTGAAATTTGGCACAGATAGATTATAGTCTGGAACAGCACATAGGCTACTTTTTAATTGTATGATGAAATTATTTTAATTTATTTTCATTACAAGCTTTTAATTTATTTGTTAAAACATTTTAATATCTGTTTAGGTTAAAAATTGCAACTGTATTTTGTACCAGTTCTCTTAGCCCGAATAGGCTGGCTGGAATTTGGTATTCATGCATATATCTGATGACAAGAAAATATTATGGTGAGCTTACAGCAGCCATATCGGGTTTTGGCTAGATTTGTCTTGACAAGTTATTTTTATTACAAGTAATAATAATAATTAAATCAGTTTATTGCCGTGTTACACTAATAATAACATAGAGATTATTATTATTAAGTAAATAGTCCAAAAATTACAAATACTCCAAATTGAAACATGTGCGTTCGTTCTGTTTACTTGTGTATCTATTGTATCTAATCTTTTTTTTTTATCCTGGCACGGCAAATTGTCAACACTGCGCCTGACGGTAAGCGCAGTGTCGTCCAATTAGAGTATCGAGTAGCGAGAGACAATTTACCTCCTTAATTTTTTCTTTTATCATAATCAAGAGTCATAAATGCAGTGCTGGTCTTAAAGGGATGTGAAAGGGAAGAGAAGGAGATTAGGGTCCCCGAAAGTCCTACACTTAAGCAAGTTATGACAGTAACCCGGTCGAGGAATTCTCACATTTTGAATTTTAATTCAATTTATCATTTATGTTAATTCATTATTTGTATTTATTATGTTGTAGTAAAAGATTGGCGTGAGGAGACACTTTGTCAAATTCGCGTTGAAAATTTTTTCCGGGACCTAGATGTTGACTGCACTCGGTTAACTTACGGTATATCGCAGATGGTTAGTAGAATTCTGGGTCAGGCTATTTTGAGGTGGATCCAGTTTATGTATTTGAAGTGATAATGTTATATTAAATAAATAATAAATCACACCCGACATCCATAGCCCCGATCTCACACTAAGATACTAGTCTTGTGCTGTGGGTATCAGGGACCTAGAGAGACTTCGGTCACACAAATTTCTGTCTGTCAGACAAACATTTGTCCCGGTGTGGGAATCGAGCCCACAGCCTGTCGTTTCACAGCCGGCTACTCGCCTACTGCACCACGGGGGCTGTGAATATTAAAAGTATTTATTGAATCGGATGCAATACGGAGAGGTTAGAATCTCGTCGGTTTCAAATTTACTATTAGTATACAAACGAAAATAAAATAAAGCGTTTACTTATTAACAAAACATCGTGAGGAAATCTGCACGTCTGAGAATTTTGCATAAGAATTACAAAGATTAAATCCGTATTAGGAGAGCGTGATCCGCTAATGCTTAGCTTTATTTCATTAGTAGAGAAGGTGAAATTAGTTCGTGCACCACCAAGTCGGCTTTCAAGTGGAGATTTCGGCAATCACTCCTGGACAGAGTTGAACTCCTCATTAATTCATAGTATATTTATTTTATAGTTATTATAATATGTATGTATTTATATATCTGATTATCAATATTATTATATTAATTATGTATGTATGAAAGTATTTATGTAGGTATGTAGATCCTTATCTGTTTTAATCAAGTAAGGAGGATTAACAAAGTACAGTTAAAATGTAGGGTTAGTATTGACATTTGTTTCTGAAAACCTAGTGTATCTTTGTGATTAAAAATTTCCCTGTTGGTAGGATATTCATATCCTCTGGATGGCGACCACCGTACACAGGGTGTAAAACCCGCCATAGTGGCACACGAAAGTGTGTCGCGTTCTGGTATCAGCCAGTACACATCCGGTTTTTGTCGGGGTCTAGAGTTGGGGTACGATGGTTGGCCGTGTTGCGGCCTTCTGAGTACTCTCATACTAGTATTGAGAAGAAGCGCTTCTTCACCTTCTTGCCCATGGCTTAGTGTGAAGAAGCAGACCGGCATGATTGTGTTGAGTAGCGAGGGATAAATTGTCTCTGACTACTTGATACTCTAAATGGACGGCACTGTGCTTATCGTCAGGTGCATTGTAGTCACTATGCCGTGCCACTTTAAAAAAAAGTAAAAGAGATAAACAGCGTTTTAACAATTGATGGGATACAAAGAACCTGGTGCTCATTAAATATAGGTTAATGTACCGGGATTTTAATTTTAGTTGATAGAATAAAAGTGGAGTTTCGTCTGTAGCATGAATTCATATCTATTCTATCATGCACTCTTTCAAAGAAGACCAGCGTAATGCGTGTAAGGATCACTATCATTAGGGTCCCACTTGCTAGTTTATCAGCTTCTGCTTGAAAAATCAATGCTTTGGCTGCGTGTTACTGATCCATGATCCCCCGAAGATTTGTTTAGATTGTGAAACTCCGAACACATTTCATGATCAGATCTCTGGGTCAATGTCCATTGCTCCACTCGAACAATCGTACCGAATTATAATACAATGTGATATCTGGGACCTTTTGTTAATTCTAATCGCGAATGATTGCGACAGGGTCGAGTTGCGGCAAGTGTATGATCGGAGCATTTTTGTATAAACAGAAGATGTGAATCTTCACATTACGGTGTATTAAGAGTCTCCATGGCGTAGTGCATTATTAGCCTGATGTGAAACGAGAGGCCGCGGGTTCGATTCCCGAAACGTGATCAACGGAATCCGTGACCGGTGACCACCAAAAAATCTGTGTTTTAATTCCCAGCACAGCATTATACTAAGCGGTCACCACATGCCACAGCCATGTGGCATGGCACTGTGCATCAATAAAAATGTATTTTAATAGTTTTGTTTTTATCCCCAATATGGACGATGATAATAACTGTGGTAAAAAGATAGTGTTTAGTTAAAGATAGTTACAGTCAAACTTGTATAACACCAGCTTCCTTTTGGAAACAGCTGGCCGGCATTTAGTGTCCGGTCAGACAGGGGTTTTCGCAATCGTAACCACAATGAAATGGAGCTATTAACTCAAAATTTGCCTCTGACTTATATTATATATCTGACATAAATAAAAAGGGATACGATCTCATAGTAAGATATAAACTACTACTTAAAAGTATTAGACGTGAAATCATTCCTGAAGTTGCATCTTAATGTGCGGTTTTGATGTCAACTAAAAATGTTACCATTTCCTTAATTAAAAATTATAAAATAATAATAAAAATAAAATAAAAACTTTATTGGAACTAAAACAGGTTTACAATATTTTGTGTACGTTAACAGCTGCATTAGTTTGTTAAAAACTGTGTCGCAGCCATTAGCGCCCACCTCCAGGAGGAGAGACGACAGTGTCCCAACAATACAATAAAAGTAAAATCTAATATTATAAAAACAAAAGAACATTAACCTAATAGTTTTTTTTTTTTTCTTACATTATATTATATTTATATTTGTATGTGTGTTTGTGTGGAGTGTGGTAAGTATGTGTAGGGTGAATGTACATGTATGTGAGTAGTATGGAAATGAAATGAAGGAATAATGCCGCTATTTTATGGTTTTAAAAGATTCTCCAATCCGTCGTAGGTCAAGGTACTGAGCCATTCATTTAATATATTTTTGCATTCTCTTAAAGTAAGGGGATAAATATTGAGCATTTTGTTATACAAAATTGGGCCTAAAAAGCGATAGTGTCTTCGTACTAGTACAGTATTTGCTGCTTCCGTCTGGCACACTCTATCAGATCTGCGTTTCAGTCTACTGAGCTTGGGATCAAATAAAGTTTCTGAGTGTTTGCGCAAAATTGTATTCAGTAGAAAAGCATGTCTGACTGTTGGTACCTTACAAAGGGCGTAGAGTTCATGTGTAGGGAACCGAATTGGTTTATGCAGCATTACCTTAAGGACCGCCCTCTGTGCTCTTTCCAAACGGAGCAACAAACCTTTACCGCAGCTCCCCCAAGCTGTATTACAGTAACTTAAAATTGAGTGCACAAGGGCATAATAAACAGTTTTTAGAGTGGATAAATCAGCGGAAGATCTTAGATTTTTGAACACGTATATTAATTTTCTAACACGCGGAACTAGTGACCCAATGTGTTCATTCCACGACAGTGTACTGTCGATTATGACCCCTAGATATTTAATGCTATTTGTGCGTAAAACTTCATTACATTTGCAGTCAGTACTAGCGGCCACGCAATTGTGTGCAGTTATAGTGAAAGAAGGCGGCGGTTGTGACGCTATTCTTGGAGCAAATGTTACGAATTTGGTTTTGTCCAAATTTAGGGTAAGAAGGTTATTTGTTAGCCAGTTCAAAACTGTCCGCAAAGCAGACTCGGCATAGGAGCGGGTTTCATGCCAGTTTTTACCATGAACGAGTATTGCCGTGTCGTCTGCGTAGGTTAAGATTTTTGAGTTGGTTAGAGGCAATCCGCAAAGGTCGTTGATGTATATTAGGAACAGGGTAGGTCCTAGGACACTACCCTGAGGTACCCCGTAGCTAAGAGTCTCTACCTTGCTCGTGTAGTTGTTAAGTTTTACTATTTGGGAACGACCAGTAAGATAGCTCTTGAAGATATCAAACGGCAAGCCTCTAACGCCAATTTTATGGAGTTTTGTAAGCAAGTGTGGGACAGAAACAGTGTCAAAGGCCTTTGATTAATTATTATGAGATTTAGTTTATCAAACGTTTTTCTCACAGTCGGAATCTTTCTCTAATACCAATAGGGTATTACTTAGCCTCTAAATTTAAAATTAGACGATTGGGTTTGTAATCCCTAAAAAATAAATACGTATTCGATGTTAGATTTTTTATAATATTTGTTTATTTTTTATTTAGTTATGAGGCATAACGTGGCTAATTAATGTCAGTTAGCGCCTATTTTATTTATATAGCAATGCAGTCCACAGCCAACTCCTACATCCTTGATCCACAGGCGCTGCATCAAATTATACGGCGTGATTGCTAAAAAAATAAAAATAAATCACATAACCCGTTATGGCCCAATTGGTTAAATAGTTAACTAATTTAATTTCGAAAGTAGACTGACCGCTAAATTCTGAAGGAAATGATTTAGAAACAGTCTTTGAAGGCTGCATTGCACAAAATATGTAGCTACCCGGGTAGTACTCTCGTTAAAAACAATTTACGTAATAAAATAAATGATTAATACAAACTAGTTTTTAACGTAATGCAAAATAGTTACAAAGAAGTGATCATAAGGTTACGTGTTGTCAAAGAATTTGTTGCATTATAACAGTGGGTAGTTGAAAGGATGGGGTAGTTCATCGGATTTCCTCCTGGAAATAAATTCAAAGTCTTATCTTTTATATAATGCACCCACAGTTACACATATAGCAGCGATAGCCTAGTTGGTTGCGGTACGGACTGTCAAGACGAAAGTCGTAGGTTCGAAACCCAAGTGGCATACACCTCTGACTTTTCTAAAGTTATGTGTGTATTAAAATGTTAATTATCGCTTGCTTTAACGGTGAAGGAAAACATCGTGAGGAAACCTGCATATCTGAGAGTTTTTCGAAGATATGAGAAGTCTGCCAACCCGCATTAGGCCAGCGTGGTGGACTAAGGCCTAACCCCTCTCATTAGTAGAGGAGGCCCGTGCCCAGCAGTGGGACAATGTTTAATACAGGGCTAGCATTATACTATGTTACAAACTTCTTTTTTAATTTTAAGCTAAATCTAAGCACGTACAGTCAGCAGCAGAAGTAGCTAAACAACCAAGGTGATCATATAGTACTACACACTCAAAGTGACCAAAATTATCTACACACCAAAAGTTTCAAAATGATGTGAGCACTCAATCTGTCAATTATAACTGAGCACATACATTGTCAAATATTTAGTAGCAAACTGAAGGCCGTTGTTATGATAAACAATCTGGTATCTAAGCAGATTTCCAGAACAAATTAAGAAACATGAATAATAAATCCTATACATATATGTATTTAGACTCATAATTGTTTGGAATAACATTACTATAATGCCATGATTTGTCAAATGGATTTATTTTATCAAATACTAGTCAAGTATTGATTTCATTCCTTGTATGACGTCAGTGACATATCTTTGTTTCGAATTACTTGAATACTGTCCAAATTATATGAAATCAAAATAAAATATATCCACTGATATATTTTCTCACGCGTACGATTCATACAAGTGCTCCTTACTCACCTGCCAAATCCAAAGCCAAATAATTATGAATTATATTTTAAAGATATAGATATCATAGCTTTCATAAATTCGTTGTGTATTATTATAATGTTAACATAATGTAACTTAAGATGTTTAATTTTTTTTTTTTGTAAATTAAATTATCCTCATTATTAAAAATGTCATGCATGCCTATGATCGGTATGATTACATTGTATTTTAAATAATTAGTTTTACAATATGTAAATTGAATTAATATATAATCATTCTGTTGGTGTGCTAAAAAATAAAAATAGAGTGATTCGATTTTGCCTTCTCCGTAAGTAATCTTTACCAGCGGACCCACATGGAATGTATCACTAATTAATCTTAGAAATATTCTTTTGAAGTTAAATAATATTAAAATTATAAAAATTTAAAATCGCTGTGATTTGAAACTCGATGAAACAAAAATTTAAAATACGTCACAACTAAGAGACAATCACATAAATATAAGTCGGCAAGAAAATGAGATAGAATACATTACACAGTATATTATATTCTAGGTTTATGTATTTTTTTAATGTGTGTTAATACGCGTGTACGCGCCTGCGTATAACAAAGCTTACTCGTAGGTAATTTTTTTCATTTTAGTTTTTTTATGTTAGTACGTGGGTTATTACGCTTGTATGCACCTGCATATTATAAAGCTGACTCGTACGTTTCTTTCTCAAATTTTAGGTTTTGTTATGTTAGTAAGTGTTAATACGCGCGTATGCGCCTGCGTATTACAAACCTTACTCGTAGGCTAGAGACCTCAGCATAGCAGTCTTAAACGCATGCGCAATTACAACTGCGTCACCGAGGCAGCCTTACCAAATTACTAAACAAAAAAAGGTAATTTCTTACCAAAAGCCTAAATTAGATTTTCCAGATTTGAGAAAAGAAATTGAGGTATTACGGTTTGCCCATACAAACTTTCAACCCCTATTTCACCCCCTTCAAGAATTTTTTTGAGACATAAGTAAAAGTTATTAATTCGTAAAAAGTACACCGACTTCAGTAAAAAATAAATTATGCGTCTATATAAAATTTGAGGGTAGCCCTCGATTTTTCTGAGATCCCATCATCAGATCCTGACTTGGTGTCAGTGAGACCATCTCGGGAGTATTCCTTTTTAAACAAAAAACTAATTTCTCGAATCGGTCAAGGCGTCTACGAGTAATCGGGAACATACATAAAAAAAAAATCCGACGAATTGAGAACCTCCTCCTTTTTTGAAGTTAGTTAAAAAATAGCCTATGTCCTTCCCCAGGATATAATCTATCCCTCTGCTGAATTTTATTAGGATTCGTTCACCCGTTTAGTCATGAAAAGGTAACAAACCATCATACAAATGACAATATTAATTTTGCTGTGGAGATATTTTAAAACTGTTATATCTCCGATATTCATTGAAATCAAATGACGTTAGAGACGTAACTTTTTTCAAAATTAAATACTTGTGATAAATAAAGTATTTATTTGGATAAGGAATAATACCATGTTTATAAAAACCCCTTCCCAAATAATACAATTGTACATATACACTCACGTCTAAAATTCCCGAAGGGGTAGGCAGAGGTGTAACCAGTACACCAACTTTTCGCCGAATTATATATATATATATATATAAATATATATCCTACTATATATATATAGTAGGATTATTACTAGCCCTGTATTAAACATTGTCCCACTGCTGGGCACGGGCCTCCTCTACTATTGAGAGGGGTTAGGCCTTAGTCCAGCACGCTGGCCTAATGCGGGATCTACCTTAGCCTCAAGTTATTACAGTAGATTTATTGACATTTTTGGAAGTGTTTTTACAATAAGTTTTATAATAAGCGGGCACTTACTCGTTTGAAAAGAAAAATTGAAATTGTATTAAAATTATGTGGATAAACAATAAAAAGATAGAACAATACAATTGGCTGGTGGTAGGATATTCATATCCGCTCGGATAGCGACCACCGTACACAGGGTGTAAAACCCGCCATAGTGCCACACGCAAGTGTGTCACGTTCCGGGATCAGCCAGTATACATCCGGTTTTTGTCGGGGGTCTAGAGTTGGGGTACGATGTTTGGCCGTTTCGCGGCCTTCTGACAATAGACCCTCGACCGCTTTTTCACCTTCTTGCCCATGGCGTAGTGTGAAGAAGCAGGCCGGCATGATTGTGCTGTGTAGCGGGGGACAGATCGCCTCTCGCAACTCGATACTCTAATTGGATCGCACTGCGCTTACCATCAGGTGCAGTGTCGTAACTTTGCCGCACCAGGATAAAAAAATGTCGATTGATCTATGACTGTTAGAAACGTGATAACTCCGTCCCTTTTTGGGGACAAAAATGGGACAAACTGATGGCCAATTTTGTTGTGAAAAATAGACTCTCCTATATTCAGAATTGAAATTAATTAATTATGTCATTTACCTTACATACTATTAACAGTTGCACTGTATATCAATTTAAGGCAGATTTGTTCGGGAATATTGCTCCACATAATTAAAATTCATTCGACACTGAAAGATCCATTGTGGCGTGATTACTTCGGTAGCATGAAGCAAACTAATGTCAATGCGGTATCGGAACCGCAACTCGATGGAACATTATATTTGTTCTGGTCGCCGCATCTAGTACGTAGTACATATAGATCGCTGCTCATAGGTAACTTTACTTTTGTTTTTAATAATATTTTACGTTTCTAGTTATGTTAAAACGATTTCACTTTCAGTTAGAATAGCTCATAGGCATTACAATGCCAGTTTAAATTATCCAATTTCCAAGTTGACATTCCTTGGAATCAACCACCCCCAGGGCGGACGGCAGTACTAAAACGCTTTCCCCGTGATAACAAAAAAAGTTTCTTCGTTACGTTTTTTTTTACCATGAAAGCAAGCTATAATTAAAAATGAATATACACGTAACCATAGAAAAGACAGAGGTGTATGCCATTTGAGCTGGTTTCGAACATACTACTTTTTGACAGTTTAAACCACTACCAACTAGACAATTGCTGCTATTCAATAAATTATAAAAAAAATATACTACAAGTAAGTAAGTTAAATATCACAATTCAACAATGTGATAGCATGAAATGCCGCTGCGTAATAGAACTTAGAAAAGAGTTTATTGTATTTACGTGCATTTTATATGGAAAATCTTTTCACACTCTGGGAAAGTATTTACAATTAATATTAAGGGCTATACATAACTTCCAGGGAATTATTTTTACGACATATCGAATCAAATTTTAGATGGGGAGTCATAAAAATAGTCGAAAAAACACTATATTATTATATATAAGATATACAAGGTTAGTCAGAAAGGGTTTACTAAGCCGTGGCCATAAAGTTTCGGTGACAAGGATTACAATCGTGAATATCTCATCTCTTAAAGACAATATTTTTATTTTCATACAAAAATCTAATATATATATTTTTATTTTAAATACGCACAGCCCTGTATAGGTTAGAGAATTGAGTCAATTCCTACTGTGAAGATTTGTTTACAAATATTTGAAAATCGAGTGTGTAGATCATTTTGACGCAATGGATGCTCACGATAATTTGACTACTTTTGTTGTGTAGATGTTATTGATTTTCTTGGGTGTATAGAATTATTTGAACACATTATGTGCTCATTTATATCTGCTGCTGACTGTACTTTTGAAATATCCAGAAGCAGATTTCGGCGAACCTTACAACAAGTTAAGACCAATAAACCCGATTACATATAAAAATTGGAATTCTGATTATGCAAAGAAATGTGGTTACTAGATGTTGCTCGCGGCTCCGCCCGCGTTCGTGTTATTTTTGAATGAAAAGGTATAAAATCCATAGCGTCATCTTTTACTATCACATCTTTCTACATTTTGCTATCCCACGGGAACCGTATATTTTTCCGGGATAAAGAGTAGCATATGTGCTATTCACGACTATTATCTACCTGTGTGCCAAATTTCAACCAGATCCGTCAAGAGTGCTGCACTTAGATGTCTTTCATCTTTGTAGGACAAGGCATGGTCATGTCAAGCGTCAGCCGCGAACTGTCACATCGTGGTCAGTCAACTAGGCTGCTGGTGAGGGCGTGTGTTAGACACTATTATCGAATATCTCCCATTGATTTACATAATAGATAGAAAGGTGCAGACGCTACGGCATAGACGTCGTCATTGATGCTCCTCGCCATTGGGAATCAGTTACTGTAGCTAGAAGACACCTAATAATAATCTTATTTAGTAGGCTTTGTTGGTTTTGTGAAAATCATTAAGTATAGACGCTTGGCAGTGGATGGGTGGTAATGGGTGGATAATTAATGCATTGCGAGAATTTTTATTGCTAGTTCTTACCATTATATTATGACTGACAACTAACTAAATAGAAATACGTATATACTATAGCAAAATAATAATATTTTGGTACAATTTCAGTCTAGATATTTCAAACCGACAAATTATGATGCGAGGGACCTCGCGCTTTGGTAAATAACTAAATAAAAATGCTATAAACCTATCCTTAGCTGGATGGTAGAGCGATAGTGTTACTTTTACAATTATTCATTATTTTCTGATAAACTTTCATTACAAATGTGTGTCAGTTTGTGTATTTCGTAAAGGTCATGAATCTTTAGTTCACGTCTTTCAAATGTTTATTTGTGACGTTAGTTATGCATAGTTCGAAGTCATGGCAACGTTGTGGCATCCATATGCAAATAGAATTCGGTTACATAATCAATTTAAAATTATGAAAGAGTATTAGCATTTTTTCATATAATACGAGACGATAGAATTCATTTCTATTATAATTCAATATTTTTGTATAAATTCTTTTCGAGGTGATATTTATAGTAGATTAATATTAGGACAATATAATGTCTCAGCGATCCGTCACGAACCAGTCAACCTTATCATCAAATCGTTGCGTGCGCCGGACAATCGCCTTAACAGCACTATTTTTACACTGCTCTTGGAAGCATGCCATCAGCTCGCCCGTTCGCCAGTACGTTAGTACATTTTGCTCAAACACTCCTACCTATCTTAACCAAACAACAATTGTTCCGATCCCATAACCTAGACCGCGAAATATCAATGAAATCAGGCCGATTGAATGAGATACAAATAAACGGCAGGGTCCATGGGTGAGAACGTTCCCAGTCGTGTCTAGAATGGCGCCGTGAGCGTCTCCCGCGTCGATCATGGCGCAACGACGGTGTACGCTAGCTCTAATTATAATCTGCTTACCGATCCTAGCAACATTGATAACCGCATTCCGCGTACGTGATTTACCCAAAAATACGCATGAAAGTGCTAAAAACCCACCAAAATGTGACGATTGTGAAGTGAAGGTCGGTCAAAAGTTTCAAAGTGTTAAAATTAATAGTGAGAAGCAGTCATTTGTGGATTCAAAGAAAAACACCCGTGATAAAGAACACGTCATTAATAAAAAACAAGAAATACCATTGTCTCATAAATATGAAGATAAAAGCGATGAATACAAGGGCGACCACTTGGAGTTCTTAAAAAGCAAGCCAGCTTTTCGGCAAGAAATACCAACACCTAGTAAGGTCGATAAAATATCCATAAAACAAGAAATTAAAAAACCTTGGGCTTCACACGATGACTATGACAGTGAATTTGATGTTAAAAGAGATGATGATGAGGATGTTGATTATGAAGCGGCTGACTATGAAGACGACGACATTCAAATTCCAGAGGTTTTACGTAAAGCCAAAAGGGAATTAAAAAAGAAAGATATTCTTGATTTTGACTCCTCTTCTGAAAGCTCAGAAATAAGAAAAACTGAATCAAAAACTTCGATTAAAGACCGAAAAAGTGAGCATGATATTAAATCGATTAAAATTGACAGTGAGAAAAATAATATAAAAGTACCCGAACCAATAAAGAAATCAGATAAAGATAAAACCCTAAAAGAAGAAATATATAAAAAAAGTTCCTTTAACTTAGACTTCGACGACAGTGACGACGAGGATGACGATGACGATGATTCTAGTGAACCTAAAGTTAAAAAAGAGCAGGAAAAGAAAAAAAATTACACAAAAATAAAAAAAACTACGAGTAACATTAAAACTGACAGTCAATCAAAGCTCAAATTAAGTTCAATAGAAACAAAAATTAATGACATGCTTAAAGCTATTCCTTATTTTAACGATTATGGCGAAGCCGATGACGATAATGACGACGACGACAATGATGATGATGATCGTGATGATGACGATGAAATTGTTAAGAAAAAAGATAAAAGTACTGAACGTCAATTTAAAATGTCTGAGAAAATCGTTGAGAAAGACAGTAAATCAAAAGCCAATTCTAAAGAAATAAAAAACAAAGAAACACTTACATTGAAACACAAGAAAATAGATAGCAAAGATAATGACAATGCTGAGGATAACAAAAGCAAAATGGATAAACGGAACGTTAAAAACAAAGGCTTAAAATCAAGTCCTACTGAATCAAAAGTAAAAATTTCTATTGAAACTTCATCAAAAGAAATGAAAAAGATTTTCAAAGACTATGATGATTATGAAGATGATGAAGACGATGAAGAAAATGAAACACCAAAACCTACGCCTCCACCTAAGGTATTTGTCATAAAACCAATTGAGAGACATGAAAAGAAAGATACTAAGCCTGCAGATAAAAAAGTTGAAACGAAATCTAAGGAAAATGAAGGTAAGAAAGGCGAAGGTACCAAAAAAGAGAAGATATATGATGTGAAAAAAACAAAATTGGAAAAATCTACCGAGACTGAGAAAGTGGAAGCTGGACCCACGAAGGAAGATAAGAAGGGCTCTAAAACTCTTAATGAAAAATTAAAGAAAGAAATACCCAAGTCAAAGGACACAGAAAAAGAGAGTTCCAAGGAAAAATTAAGTTCCGATAAAGCAGATACTAAAAAAGACACATCTCAGTCAAATATAAAAGAAGATAAGATTCAAGACACAATCAAAATAACAGAGCCTAAAAATAATAAGATTGAGTTAAAGAGTAAACACGAAAGAAAAGACTACGGACAATGGGATAAAACGTCAAAAGAAAAGCTTTTTGATAGCCAGGAAGCGCTCGCGTCTAGTGAAAGTAATTTAAAACCCGTTACGGATGCTTTGCACAGACGTAACTTGCTCAAAAGTGAATTTGAAGACTTTTATGCATTCCTTCCAACTTTTGCACCGAATTTTTCACGCATCCATAACCCGGAATGCAGGCGTCACGGGCAGATTGTTTTAAGACAGCTCCGAGGAACGAAATTGTGGGCTTTGAATAGTAAGTTGAAATTTAAACATATTTACAGAGCTTGAGCTATAACAAAAACCATTTTGTTTGTGCAAAATTAGGAAGTCATTAGGGAACTATTGTGATATATGATCAAGCTTGTTTTTACATCTTTGACAAATCGCAGCTGTGATAAAAGAGTTGAATTATGACATAAAATTACAGCTGCAGAATAAAAAGAGTTCATTACTTCGATAGAATTGTAGCAATTAAGATATTTTTAAAAGTATAAGTGACATTTTTGTGCGTTCTAAGATTTCTTGGATTTATTGACGTCGGTTGTGATGATTCTTTTACGCTACAACTTTTTATTTGAACTGGCATCGTTTCAGAGATTTCAACAACAGATGTACGAAAAAGTATTTCGTTTTATAACTAACTGTTCACGGTTAATGAAGTACACAGTTTATATATTTTTAACTGACTTGAATACAATGTGAGCCAGTTATCAAAATCTTTTATGTTATAATGACTATGGTACTATAAGTGAACCGCGTTTACAATATTTAGTCTTATTACAAATAGCAAACAATTGAACAATAGTTTGACAAAACAAGAAAGCAAAATAAATAAAGCTAGTACTTAAAAATGATGCCACCTACACACTACATACTATTAATGTTATCTGTTTAAACAATTTTCATACTCTGGAATATAATTATTTTAACTGTGTATGTTTATTAAATTTATTATGATTTTTATTTTTTACTGTACTAAAATAAAAAAGTGCCACGGTAACAGAAATGGTTTTACATTATGAATGTTATAGTAGGGTATAAGGCTGCGTGTTAACAAGCATTTCCCAAAAGATTAGCATGCGTAACTGGTATTTTTATTACAGTGCTCGATGCCACAGCTAAGATCCCCTCGGGATTACTGCAAGGTAATGGGATCCAGCTTGGTGACTTCGATCAGTGCTTGGGATGTCGTGCTCGAGTACAGCTAGACACTGGCAGTGTTGTCAAGGTTCAGGGGAAGTACTGCTTGGCTCGAATCGATGTGAAGGCCGAACACCCAGAGCTGGAAATGCCTGTTCATTTGGCGCAAGCTAAAAACTTGATTAGGAGCAGAATAGATGATGTGAGTTCTTCAAAATTACTATTTATTCAACTATCTCTAAAAGCTTATTTGGTGCTCTGTGAATTTTCTGATTCATAAATTTTCATATTTGATACTCAATCATTTTCCGAAGCAGATATTAAGCGGTATTATAATTTGTTCAGCCAGGTCACTTCGTGCCACGTTTTTCGACGCTGAGCTGGGGGGTGTGTGTGCCTACCGTTTGCAGCCACGAGGACGTCGAGTTTATTCTTAAAGATGCCATCAGGCATTATCAGAAGACCAGTGGAGTGGCTGTACGGATCAAGGTTGATGAATACGACTGCCATGTCGAGAAACGAGCTGATTGGTGGAATGATTTGTTGGAGACGCCTACTATTTTGACGTTGTGAGTTACAATTTTTTTTTATTATTGAAGTTTTTATCAAATATAAGCCTTCTGCGCTGTTGAATGGTGTCAGTATTAGAATCCTCTTATCTTATTAGAAATAACCTTTATAGTATATAGTCTGGAGTTGTCACGATTTCTCGGCATTCGCTTGAGGGCTTGCCTCTTCGTTCACAACATTACTACATATCCTGAAATCAGAAATTCAGTTTAAAGTTAATTAATGGAAAGTGTGCGACTGCGCCAAAATCAAAACCAAAAAGGAAAACATTGTGAGGAGACCTGCATACCTGAGAATTTCGAAGGTATGTGAAGTCTACCAACCCGCATTAGGCCAGCGTGGTGGACTAAGGCCTAACTTCTTTCATTAGTAGAGGAGGCCCGTGCCCAGCAGGTGGACAATATTTAATACAGGGCTTATATTATTTATTATTTTTTTTAGAGGTTTTTAAAAATATAACGTCAATGATACAAATGTTATTTTTATTGTAGGTCGTTCTATGGCTTTATTATTCTGTTGGTGATTTTGGCGACAGCTCAAGACTTTGTTGCAAGTAGAAACACGGATGAAACTCAACATGGGACGGAATCAAACGAAAAAGTCGAGTGTGATCAGAGAGAAAAACAAGGTGGGAAAATTACAGAAATTAAAAAAACTATGTTTTTCTAGTTCTAGTTTGAGTTGTTTCGAATCAATAGTTTACAAGCATAAAACCAAATTAGATAATTATATGACGCATTATTTTATGATGATTAGTAATTAGTAATTCTAATATATTCATAATGAATACATAATAATTTACATAAAATCTCCTGATAAATAAATTTAATTTGATATGACAATTTCTCTCTAGGCTTCATACATCGTTCAGGGTATACAAGTTTTATTTCTACAGGATTAAATTAAAATTTAATTCTGATATTGTAGTTCATAATTGTCAATATTATGATCACTTTACAGATACCATCATTAGTCCATTCTCCCTCTACCGTACGGTAAAGAAACTAATAGCCCCTGGAACTACAGAAGATATCACCTGCATCCACGGCGTTCGAGCCATCGCCACCCTGGCTCTCCTGGTCGCACACAAGTTCCTCCCAGTCGCTGCTATTCCTTATACTAATCGAGTTAATTTTACTGAGGTATGATTTAAATCTCTTATAGAATATGTATAGATAGTAATAGTTTGTGTTCTATAGGTTGGCTGTAACTGCCATACCGTATACTCTGTGGCAGTCAAGCGGTAGTTTTGATAGAAATTACCGTAGCATCTTTATATGAAACCTAATAGACCAAAGTTAATAATTTTGTACTTAGATTTTATAACAATTTATAAAATTCTAAATATAATACTTATATCCATCCTAGGGCCTAGACAGAATATCAGCGGTAGGCAGTATTTTACTACGTAGTAGTAGTACGTACGGATGTACGTAAAGTAGTAGTGTAAGTTCAGTATCCCCTTAAAACAGCACAATCAACTGTTCTGGTTGCTTATTTAAAGTAATCCGAACAATATTTAAATTTACATACATACATACATATACACTCACGCCTATAATCCCCGAAGGGGTAGGCAGAGGTGTAACCAGTACACCCACTTTTCGGCGAATTTCGGTCCCATAATGTGATAGGGGGCGAGCCTATCGCCATACCGGGCACAGGTTCCAGACTCCGGGCTAATACTGAGAATTTCTAGATAGAAAAACCCAATATCACTTTACCCGACCCGGGGATCGAACCCGAGACCTCAGCACAGCGGTTGTAACGCATGCGCAATTACAACTGCGCCACCAAGGCAGTCAAGTTTTCCAAGTAAATATTTAAATTTACTTGGAAAAATACATTTGTTAGGAAAGTGGATTGAAAGTCAACAGATTTTTTTAATTTCACTCTTAAAACAGGGAAATCTGGAATACCATGTATTTCAAATATTTAAAGAACAATGAATAATTAATTGAGATTTAAGAAATTCAATACAAATTTTAAATGACTTAATAGAAGTCCAAATGACATTGAAATAATTTTAAAACCACTCGACTAATTTAGTTTTCTCAAGCAGATTAATACTCTTAATACATTAAAAACAAGCATTAGTGAAAGTAATAAAGTAATTTATTCATATTTAAACTTAGGAGTAATGCAATACATTTAAATTATAACCTTACCGCAGTAACAGTAGTCAGTCTTGCGACATGTTTTATTAGTTGTAATTATAGGTAACATTTTTTATTTTTATCCTGGCTGTAATCAGTGTTGTTTAAAATATAAATATTTGTATTCATACATATACACTCACTCCTGTAATCCCAGAAGGGGTAGGCAGAGGTGTAACCAGTACACCCACTTTTCGCCGAATTTATTGCATTCCCACAATGTGATAGAGGGCGAGCCTATCGCCATACCGGGCACAAATTCCAAACTCCGGGCTGATACTGAGAATTTCTAGATAGAAACACCCAATATAATTTTACCCGACCCCGGGATCGAACCCGGGACCTCAGCACAGCAGTCGCAACGCATGCGCAATTACAACAGAGCCACCGAGGCAGCTAAGGCAAAATAAAAATATTTACAACACAAATATAAATGTTCCAATAAACACATGTAGAACCAGTAGACCACAGTAGATACCAGAACTAGGTATGATGTAGAACTAAGTATATGAATGCCTGGAATAAACCGATTGATTTAGATTTAGAATTCTGGACTTCATGGTCAACTGATTCTTCTTCCAAGTAGATCGAAAAAACTTTCTCAATTCATTACACTACACCAATTGCTATGCTATCGTTTTTTAACGAAGTTATCTAAGTT
This sequence comes from Laothoe populi, assembly GCA_905220505.1. Lineage (NCBI taxonomy): Eukaryota > Metazoa > Arthropoda > Insecta > Lepidoptera > Sphingidae > Laothoe > Laothoe populi. The sequence goes on along the minus strand of HG992153.1, from coordinate 17,733,213 downwards.
ATACTATCTAAGTTATTATATAATAAAGATAACGATTTATTATAACAAAAAATATCCAGTGAAATCATTACAAATAAAAGAGTACTGGTTGTACATTATTTCTGGAAACGTTACCATCTGGTTCCTCGCATTGCCAGAACATTATAAAATATGCGTGCAATGTATTAAATGAACAATATCCAAACACTCCAGTATATTTAGTACAGTGTTGCAAAATGACATTGAATATCCAGTTCATGCCGACCACTAGTTCTCGTGTCCTTGAGTGAAAACTAAAATTTTGTTTTATTAAAATCAGTATTAACTTCTTTACGTCAATAATCTTCATCATCTTTATTCCCAGGGAGTAAAAGCCATATTCTGTTGTATTGTTAGCAGTTGAAATGTTGTTCTGTCTCAGTGTTTTGGCGGCTCGCCATTCAGTTACGGAGTACGTTTGGCCTGACGTGGCTTGACTCATCGGATTCAAATTATATTGTTTCTGGGGTCAATGCAATGCCTTTGTTTTACTTGTTACGACACGTTTGTTATTTGTTGTTGTATATATTACACTTTTTCAAAGTAGATTCGTTTTTTTAATATTTGTTATAATTTTGGTGACTTTTTTAAGGCCTGTTTATTTAAGCCTAGTTTTCTCTATTGAGACGTAAAGCATTGTTATTGATTAATGTTATATGATTTAGTAGTTGTTGCTCGCGGCTCCGCCCGCGTGGAGGTCATGTTTGGGAGAAAAAGTATACAATACAAAATACCAATATTCATGCGTTTAACTTAAAAATGACGGATTTTCATACAAACTTTCATTCCCTATTTTACCCCCTTAGGGGTGGTATTATCCAAAAACCCTTCCTTAGTGGATGCCTACGTGATAAAAGGTACCTACTGTCAAAATTTCAAGTCTCTAACCCCAGCCGTTTAGGCTGTGCGTTGATCGATCAGTCAGTCAGTCAGTCAGTTTCTTCTTTTATATATACAGTTGGTAATTTAAACCTATCATTCACTAACTAAGCTAGAATCTAAGAAATTTAACAGTAGGCAGCATCTTTGCTATGCCAGGGGCATTGCAGAAGTCTATGGGCAGCGGTGACTACTTACCATCAGGTGGCCCGTGTGCTCGTCTGCCTATCGAGGCACTAAAAAAAAAATCTTTTTGGGACAACACGTTAAATTTATCATCAACTTTAAAAAAAATCGTCTGTCAAATACTGTCCTACTTAAATAAAAGAGCAGACTCTAAGGACACTTGTGCTGTCAAGGCCCATCTCCTTTCTAGACCGTATACCATCTCCGCGTCTCCTTGCATCACGACCATGTAGAACGACTACCAATGTGTATAGTTTGGCAATGTTCGAAGGTGATCTGAGAAGCATCAGCATGCAAGTTGGATGATATTGTACAATAGTACACTATTATGATTTATGTAGTAGTAGTGAATCAAGGGAATGCGAAATCAAATTTATGGAACGCATTTCGAATTACAATATAGGTATCTAATGAAATTATAGAATCATATCATATTATTATCAAAAAGATGAGAAATATAAGTAAGTAATCCTTCGTGGTTCAGTTGGTGAGTTGATTGAAACTAGCGAGTTCGATTCCCGCACGGAGACAAATTTGTATATGATCCATAACTATTTGATTCGGGTCTGGGTGTTGTGCTACCGTAGTCCTTCGTAGTTTTGGGATCAGTACTATATGCATGACTTTTGGGTGTTTGTCGTTATTATCTCACATTTTAACCCGCTCTACTAAATCACAATGTACAATACCTGAACATCGGTTTCATGGCTCTTCATATTATTTATTTATTTATTACGCAATTCTTGGAATTTGGAACTTTCAAACTGTTGGCGCGCTAGTTAGAAACAATATTGTGTGTAGTTTGTAAACCATGGTATTATGCATTGAAATAAAACTAATTTTCAGCTTTCGTGTTCACGGGACAGATTGCTGGCGGGGTGGCGGCGGATGTAAAGTTTTATTGATAGTAAAAACTTAAATAAACTGCGGTGAAATTCATAAAATATTAGTTTTATTCCCACATCTGTGTAGACAAAAGAAACCACGGTATTATGGTCACCGTCAACATTGTTCAAATACTCAAACATACATACGTATACACTCATACTTGTAATCCCCAGAGGGGTAGGCAGAGGTGTAACCAGTACACCCACTTTTTGCTGAATTTATTACGGTCCTATAGTGTGATAGGGGGCGAGCCTATCGCAATACCGGGCTCAATTCCAGACTCCGGGCCGATACTCAGTATTTCTAAATAGAAAACCTAATATTACTTTTACCCGACCCTTGAATCGAACCCGAGAAGTAACGCAGCAGTCGTAACGCATTCGCTACAACTGGGACACCGAGGCAGTCTCATACTTTCCTACTAAACCATTCTACTAAATTACTAATAACTGTTCACAGATTGTCAGTTCTCCACTATGGTCGTGGTGCCGAGCTGGGTGGATGTACACCGACTGCTTCCTTCTTCTGAGTGGTGCTTTAACTGCTCATTGTATTTCCAAAGACAAGGATACTATAGGACCTAAGCGGCTGCTTTCCAAATATTTCAGGTAAATATATTTTTATAACAGTATTTCAAATTATTATTGTTATGATGGGTACGACAATCAAACGAGCGTGTTGCGCCAAGACTAATTTATTTACCATCACAGGACATCCATATATTATTTATAATTTACACATATAAATATTTCATATCTACCGACAATAATGGGCAGCGATAGCCTAGTTGGTTGCGGTACGGACTGTCAATACACCTCTGACTTTTCTATAAGTGACGTGTGTATTCATTGTTAAGTATTACTTGCTTTAACGGGAAAATAACGTAAGGAAAACTGCATACATGAGAATTCTTATAATTTCTAAGGTATGTGAAGTCTACTAACACGCATTAGGCCAGCGTTGTGGACTAAGGTCTCATCCATCTCATTGTGTAGACCTGTGCCCAGTAGTGGGAGAATGTTTAGTACAGGGCTGTTATTATTATTCTAGAAAAAAGTTACTAGGGGCATGTAAATTCTACCTTGACTCATTAATGGATTTTCGTCGCATAATTTTGGCCTCGAAGTCTTAAAAGCTGTGTTCTATAATTATAATTTCAAAACTAAATGGTTATTTTAGGTCACGTTTTGTTTTTATTTATTAAGAAACAAAAATTATAGAATTCCATATTACCTTTTAAAAATAATAAAAGAAAATTTATTTTATAAAGCGCCTGATGCTTTTTGAACTTCGTCTGTTGTGTATTGCTATGCGAGAACTACAGGCGTTTACAGTGGTAATTTAATAGAAAAAACAAACGTGATAAAATAGCGCATATTACATTTATTTGGATGCAAGCTGATGTCAGTTTAGAGAGGAAAATAATATTCATTTAGTTTATCTAGTAATTATAATTTTCAAGCTAGATTTCTTAGCAATGATTACTTTTTGCTAACAAAGGAGACTGGTCATAACATTGAAATAACAGGCACCAAATCCCAAGAATATATTTAAGTTTACGACGTCCCAAATGTAATACGTATAATTTTATTTCTATAAACTTATAACAAAGGATGAGAACAATATAAATAAAGAGCACGTGAGCAGTTTTATAAACTCGTTTGCGACGTTTAGGCTAGGTAAACGCGGAAACAAGGTTTTGATGGACTTGTTATTTATTATTAAAAATAACCACGCGACATATTTATGTATATCGTAGTATATATAATAATAAGGTATGTAAGGCGACGGGTCATATGTAGACAGACAAAACTCTACAAGTTTAATTTCGGTATAATTTAACACGATAAAGATGTTTTACTGCTATAAAACATAGTGCTTCCAGGAAAAAATTGGATTGAACATAAACATTTCGACCAAAAAGTCTAAATCGCCAAAATGTTAGCTTATACAATGTATCAGGTATTTTAGGAAAGTCGGTACACCGGCGTAGGAAAATTGGTTAGGGCCCCGATCTAGTCGTCCCTCGGGTAAACTGGGTCGGAAGGTCGGTGAGTCCGGCATAACCATCTCCCCTCGCCCGAGGTTGAGAAGGTATCCGTAAGATGGATTTTCCCCGCGGCAAAAAAAAAAAGGTATTTTAGGAAAATTATAATGGAACTGCTCACAGTGACATTTGAAGCTGAGCTACTCAGCAGGTTGGCATGATTGTGCCAAATAGTGAGGCATAGTTGTCTCTCACTACTTGATGTGCTAACTGGACGCACTGTGCTTACCATCAGGTGCAGTGTGGTCGTTTGCCGCAGTATAAAAATAATGTTGATTTTTCATAGTCGAGGCCGGCGAACTAAGTTGTTATTGTGGTAGTGAGTTATTTATTTATTTATTTGTATAAAACACGGTTTTGGTCCCCTGACACCCAAACTAGGCATTAGCCTGTATTTTCGGCGTCAGTGTTCCTCCACAAAATAAATAATAATAATCAGTGACATAATTTGGGATATAACATATGTGTTAGTAACTATAAGTAAGTCTTATTTTACATGGTTCAGGCTCTAGGAGTGCTATGGAATTCTACTGTTGTTCATGTATGGATGTGTGTGTGTGTTTCCATGTGTGTGTGTGTGTGTTATCTCCATCACTCATGAACATCGAGAAACATCTGAAGAATGGGTACGCTGCCATAAAGGAGAGATATAAGATTTGGAAGGGGAGAGGGATTTCGGCTTACGTTTATCTCATTCATCATACAAAATGGATCAGCCAGATACATCGTATTTGTGAGATGCTGTAGACAAAATAGTCTGCAGCCTTGCTCTACCCCTTTAAACCCTCACACACACCTCTAGGATACCGGTGTTCCCTGTGGAATGGGGGCGTTTGAATTCCACCACGGTAACCCCTTTTTTTTTGTTGTCGCGGGGAAAGCGTTTTATTACTACCGCCCGCTCCGGGGGGAAGCGGAATAAGAATAAAACGGTTATGCTGGACTAGCCGGTCTTACGATCCAGCATCCCCCTCGCCCGGATGATGGCTATCCGGGCAGCCGCTGGGCCGAGTCCCTACCCCCTATGTACACCCCACCCGACACTACCAGCTAAAACCCCGCGGTGGCCTTCTTCGGCGTTTACGGAGCGATCCCGGGGTATTCTAAGGAGTGCTAGAATTGCTGCCGGAACCGCCCCTGCGTGGTGCTGCGTAGCAGCCCATCTTCATGGGAGGGCTTAGGAGCCCCCGCGCACCGAACAACGACAGCGAACGAGGCCTTACCACACGCGCTGCCGTCCATCTCGGGGTCGCACGATGCTCCGAAACTGGGAGTGCATCGATTCGGGCTGACAGCCCCCCCCGCTGCGAGCCCGCGACCCCCGATGGCCCCTATTAGTCGCCTCGTACGACAGGCAGGGGTTACCGTGGTGGAATTCAAACGCCCCCGTTCCACAGGGCGGGAGACGCCGGTCAGTCGTCCACCCGGCGCCTCCTACGTCTTCTCTGGCGGCGGGAGGGATCATTTCGTTCCCGATCCCTCTCGGCACTCTCCTTCTGCGAGATGACGCTCTCGCAGAAGTGGGCCACCGCACGCCAGGACCTCCAGCTGGCGACCATGGACGACACCACGGCCGGCAGCGAGAGGTCTCCTCCGACGACTGCTCTGAGAGCGCTGCGCTCTTCGTCCCAGGCTGGGCACTCCTCCAACGTATGTTGGGCCGTGTCCTCGTGGCAGTTGCCACAATGGTGGCACACGGCAGACACCTCCTTTCCGATCCGACACAGGAACGAACCGAAACATCCGTGGTCCGTCAGTACCTGCGTCAGCCGGAAAGTTGGCGCACCGTGGCGCCTGTCTAGCCATCTCTTTAGGACAGGACGCACTGCCGCGACGGTCCTGAAGCCCGCACTTGGGCTTTCCAGCCTGGTATGCCACTCCTCCACAGCGGTTCTGCGAAATCGGGCCGCAATCTCCCTCAGGGCCAGTCTCACCTGACGGCGACTGGACGCCTCCTCCCGCCAGAAGAACGCGGACGAGAGGAGTTTTGCGTCCAACTCCCAAGGGAGGGTGCCGGCCAATACGCAGGCCGCCTCGTGGGAGACCGTGCGGTAGCCCCTTACTATTCGCTGCGCCAACAAACGCTGCGGTTTGCGCAGCAAGGCGACGCAGCGGGGTTTCAGCGACTGGGCCCATACGGGACATCCGTACAGGGCCATTGACCGCACGACTCCAGCGTATAAACTTCGGCAAGGGCTATTAGGTCCCTCCAGGTTCGGCAGCAGGCGTCCGAGCGCGCCCGCCGCCCGCATCAATTTCGGCGACAACTCCTTGAAATGGGCACGGAAATCCCACCGGCTGTCCAGAATCAATCCCAAGTACTTCATTGTACAGCCGATGGGAATCCGCACCCCCTCCACATTGATGTGGGGCATTAAAGGTGGCCGAATCCGAGGACCGTGAAAGTAAAGGGCCTCGGATTTGTTCAGGGCCACCTTAAGGCCCAGTCGCCGAATCCTGCCCACCACCTGTTCGGTTGCGAACGAGGCGAGCAGGGTGGCCTCCTGGAAAGACCTGTTACTAGCATGTCGTCTGCATAAAAGACCCACGGTAACCCCTGCCTGTCGTACGAGGCGACTAATAGGGGCCATCGGGGGTCGCGGGCGCGCAGCGGAGGGCTGTCAGCCCGTATCGATGCACTGAAATTCGGAGCATCGTGCGACCCCGAGATGGACGGCAGCGCGGGTGGTAAGGCCTCGTTCGCTGTCGTTGTTCGGTGCGCGGGGGCTCCTTAGCCCTCCATGGAGATGGGCTGCTACGCAGAACCGCGCAGGGGCGATTCCGGCTGCAATTCTAGCACTCCTTGGAATACCCCGGGATCGCTCCGTAAGCGCCGAAGAAGGCCACCGCGGGGTTTTAGCTGGTAGTGTCGGGTGGGTTGTATATAGGGGTTAGGGACTCGGCCCAGCGGCAACACGGATAGCCATCATCCGTGCGAGGGGGATGCTGGGTCGTAAGACCGGCTAGTCCAGCATACTCGTTTTATTCTTAACCCGCTTCCCTCCGGAGCGGGCGGCAGTAATAAAACGCTTTCCCCGCGACAAAAAAAAAAGGATACCGGTGTTCGGAAAAGGCAATAAGAAGTGATTAAAAATACAAGCCAAAATCAACTTTATTTCAATAACATAATAAGGGCGAGTATTGCCATATTGGCGTGACCAAATATGTCCTGATGATACTTGAGTGGTTAATTTCCGTAGGTTAACCGTGAGGGAATCTTAAAGTTACCACAGGTAAACAAAGACTTCTTGAAGAATAGGTATTGTAGTATTGTTTTTTATTTATGAAATGTTTCGTTTTTTAATACCAAATTTAGTTTCTTACGTAACCACTAGAGGCGCTGTATTTTGTCATATAAATATTTTATCGCTAGCGAATTAACGTGGGAAAACTAATTATTGAGCTAATGTTCCATTGTTGTTTGTATTTTTTATGTTACGTTAATACGTTATTATTTAAAATGTAGCCGCGATAGTTTACATTATTTTCCCATAAAAATTCTAAATGTGTGCACATTGCCCAATTATTGCGTATGTTGTGTGAATCATTTATTGTCTTTAGCCTGGCGTAGATTTATTTACTTGAACACCTTTCCGCACTCTTAAAATTCACTAAGGACCATATTGTACATTATAATTCTCAAATCAAGTATTTGAGAATAACCTCGACTTTTCGGACGTCTAAGAACTTTAGCACCAAACATACGCAGCAAAATAACTGCGCCCGTGAATTTGCGTGGAATTGATTTTGACTTATTAACTTTGTATACAACGTTTGATTTAATATGATTAACGAGACCATTATTTTGCAACCCTCCAAGCGGGACGACCTAAAATTATTATTAATTTACAAATAAATACACCCAGCAGTCACACACATAGTTCTGACCTCACACTAGGTAACACCTGTATCGTGGGTATCAATAACTACGAGGGACTACGGTCCCACAACACCCAAACCCGAAACAGATATCTATCTGTCACAAAAATATTGGTCTCGGTGCGGGAATCGAATCCACGGCCTCTCGTTGCACATCCGGCTACTCGCCCGCTGCGCCACGGAGGCTGTCAATCTGATTTAAAAATAAAGCACATTAGTATATTTTAAGATTTGCTATTACTTAAATATATCGAGCTTCAAAAATACAGCAGACGTAAGATGTCCCCAAATTATTACAGGAAAAAACTTTTTTGTATCCTGGCACGGCAAAGTGACTACACTGCACCTGATGATAGGCGCAGTGCCGTCGAAAAACAGTATCGAATAGCGAGAGATCATCTATCCCCTCCTACTCAACATAATCATGCCGGCCAGCTTCTTCACACTACGTCATGGGCAAGAAGGTGAAGAAACGGTCGAGTGTAGTGTCAGAGTACTCAGAAGGCCGCTAAACGGCCAAACAATGTAGGTACCCCAGTCTCTAGACCCCCGACAATTCAAGACAAGACGAAATTCGTATATTTGGGATTATTTGTTTGCAAAATGAATGACGATCTTGTTTGCTTTACTAACACGGTAGAGAACCACGCAGTGGCTGTGCGAAAAGCAAATGACATTAAAGTCTATTCCAACAACACTCAATCTGATAGTGTGTTTCATTTATGATCATGGAGTTACATAAGCTCGACGGGAATTTATAAAATCAGCAAGTAGCATTTATACCTTCGAGGATACAGACTGATGACGGTATTTTCATTACAGGTTGACTCCCGCATTGTTAGCAGTGATGCTGTTCTACGCGTACATTTGGGACCACCTATCTATTGGTCCCATGTGGGGGAGCCTGGTTACGAAGAACGCTGAGGTGTGCCAGCAAGGATGGTGGTGGAACATGCTCTACATTCAGAATTACTTCGGTCTGGAGGAAATTGTGAGGGTTTATCAACAATCTTTATAAGTGCTACAACATGTTATGATAATTGTCCATTGATCCAGTTGTATAATGTTCTGTAGCGAAGTCATAACCTTAGCTAGTTAAAGGGTAACGGTAGTGTTGAACCAGGACTGATCATCGGCTGGTCTGAATCTCTTATAGCAAGCTCGTCTACTGTGTCGTTTTCCAGAAAGCCACATGCACCTGAGGATTGTATTGATGGCATTCACCTTTGACTTTTCTAAAGTTACGTGTGTATTCATTGTTAATTATCGCTTGCTTTAACGGTGTGAAGCAAACATCGTGAAGAAACCTGCATACCTGAGAATTCTCATAAGAATTTCGAAGGTATGTGAAGTCTACCAATTCGCATTAGGCCAGCGTGGTGGCCTAACCCCTCTCATTAGTAGAGGAGAGCCGTGCCTAGCAGTGGGACGATGTTTAATACAGGGCCAGTACTATTATTATTATTTATTTAATCTTGCGTAGGCAATGAGGTTCTTGGAGGCTCTAGAAATAGTCCCAAATTTCTCTTTTATAAAATGCAACGCGTCTACACCTAGTTATGAAACTGGGTGACATGAATTTTTATCCCGCAACGAAATTAATTAAATAGGAAAATAGGGATGAGTTGGAAATATTTCCATTAAATATGCTACTTTAATGAATTATGACACTTGTTCAAGTACTTGTTAGAGTGTGCAGACTCATCTTTGCACGTGACTGAGAGTGCCTCTTGCTCGGAAGTTCGAAGTTCAATACACTTTATGTAGCAGACCAGGAATAATTTCGATTTTGACGGCGCAAAGACTTATCAGGCGCGTGTTCTAGTGTCGTAGAAAATTATTTAGTCAGTATGCGATGCCCTTCGATACTACTGAAAAGTTGTTCCGTTTTATTAACAAAATTTCATATGGCGAGATAAGCTTTGCGAGGCTCACTGGTGGTGCAAGATATTGAAAAATGCAAATATCTTCACTTTAATCTGGTTAATTTTCTCTTAATCTATAGAATAATAATAACAAAATAACTGATGACTCAGCTGGTGGTATTAGCTGTATTATTATATTATATGAGTTGAAGATAACGGCATACACTTTGGAGGCGTGAGGCCCATTGGGCCGCGAGGCCGTTGGTGATGGCCTCGTCACCACTGATTTTATCACCCACGGCACTGCTATTAGTACCACTAGTACTATAAATAATAATAGAAATATGATGATTATTATTCAATCATTAAAACCTATTTTTCAGTGCGCACCTCAAACCCACCAACTTGCGTTGGACATGCAGCTGACCGTACTAGGAGGTATGCTAGTTTGGGTAGCACAACAAAATGGATTCTTTAGACTTGTCATACCTGGTCTTCATGTACTAGCTGCATACTCAAGATATAAGACAGTGCGGGATCATCGTCTTACATTGCTGGCTTACCATGGAGTTAGGTATGTTGGATTTGTTAGCTATTGAGGAAAAATATGAATTAAGCTGTAAAGATAAGACTTTTTGCTGGTGGTAGGATATTCATATCCACCCGGATAGCGACCACCGTACACAGGATGTAAAACCCGTCATAGTGGCACACGCAGGTGTGTCGCGTTCCGGGATCAGCCAGTGTAAATCCGGTTTTTGTCGGTGTAGAACTGGAGTACAATGTTGGGCCGTGTTGTGGCCTTCTGAGTATGCTGACACTAGACCCTCGACCGCTTCTTCACCTTCTTGCCCATGGCGTAGTGTGAAGAAGCAGGCCGGCATAATTATGTTGAGTAGCGGGGGATAGATTGTCTCTCGCCACTCGATACTGCAATTCGACGGCACTGCGCTAACCTTTAGGTGCAGTGTGGTCACTGTGCCGTGCCAGGATCAAAATAATAATGCATCGGAGGGTGCACATTTTTATAATTTAAATGTAGTTTTTTTAATAATGACATTTTTATTCCAGAAAGTAAAAAAAACATAATTTAATTAATTAATTACAAATCAATGGGGATGCACGAGGTTAAGCAAAAGTATGTGATATTCGTTTAGTGACGCTAAGCAAATTATGTCGCAGACATTTGTATATTGCACAGAATAAACGGCAGTATTGACACTATATCACTATTACGTCTGATTCTTGACGCAATCATTGGAAGGCAGTCTGTATAGTTTTTTTACTTTACATAGGCTTGCGTTTGATCACTATCTCGCCTGATGGTAAGTGATGATGTGGTCTACGGTGGAGCACGCTTGCCTAGAAGATACCTATTCACTCTTGACTTGAAGATACCCAGGTTATAATTTTACGGGAAATATAGACTCCGACAAAGAGTTCCACTCTCTAGCGGTGCGCATGATAAATGTACTAGCAAAACGCTTCGTGCGCGCTGGTGGAATATTGAGCATGTATCGATTTCGATGTGTCTCTTGTCGTCCGATGATGGAAAGGGGTTGGGGGAATCAAATTGTGTAATTTCAAGGCACACTCGCCGATTTCAGTAAAATTGTACGAACAAAATGAGTCCCGCCAAATTACAAGACTGTAGTTAGCACATGAGATCATTTAATTAGTCGTATAGAACAATTCGTATATTCTAGACACTAATACTCTACAAACCAGCAATTTTGGAGCTAAATGTTTGATGTATTTTAGTGTAAGCCAGCTATACAGAACTGCGCGGCTCAGCTATACGTCTATGTTGCACCGATCCACGCCCTACTTAGTGGGACTTAGCTTGGGGTTAGCGCTGACGAAGCCCGCACGACATGGCAAAGTGAGTGAACGCTTTATGTACACCGAATACACGAAAATTTGCTAACTTTGTGCATTGAAACGTGAAATTGAAAGTCTGGAAGACTGGCTGGAGATAAATGGTTAAACTCTAGTCTGGAAGAGTTGCTATTTTCACACTTTATACTTTGCTTCGTAAATCATAAATAAGTCATAGTTCAGTTCATATTTCCACCTCTAGCTATGTATTGTGGTGCTACTAATGGCTGTTATGCCACTTTCATACACATCATATTTACAAGTGCACACAAGCCAAGATGTACAAGAATGAACTGAAATATCTATGTGATTATTATTGTTATAATTATCAATAACAATGAGGAACAGTATTACGGGCAATGCTCTGAGGAGTTGTTCAACGTGATACTATCTTCTCTTTTCTATAATAGAACCACACTTGCAGGCTTACAGAGCCACACCTTCGTGGTGAGTAGCACTGCGCTAACCATTAACGCTACTGCATGTCTTTTGCGAATCATCAAACTGTGGAACAGTTTCTCAGCCCACGTGTTCCATCCTATCTATAGCATTGGGTCCTTTAAGTGCATCATAAAGAATTGAGCAGCATAATTTAGAGATAATAGCCCTAGCGATTTGAAACTGCGGACGGCAGCACTTATTATCAATGCAATGTTTGCTGAGAAAGAATACAAACAAAAATTAGGAAGATTCTTTAAGCAAATATTTATATACCACGAAGATATTGAGCAATCTGTAATCATTTCAATTTCAGTTATTCCTCGCATGTGGCTGGATTTTGAGTGGGATACTTTGGGGATCGGTGTGGTGGGCAGGCATGGATTCAGGGTCTATCCAGTACCGATACACTACTTCTTTCGCCGCTCCGTATGCAGCCCTGGCACCTGTAGCTGCTGCCATAGCTATTGCTTGGGTTATCTACGCTGTGAATAATGGAACATGTGGTAGGTAAACAAAGTTTTTTTTATAACAGGGCTGGCACGTGATCATAAATTATACTGCCATTAAAAATACTGGGAAGTGAGGGATGTTTAGGATCCAGAAGTTTAATTAATAACCACACTATTCGCAAATATCATTTTATGTTTCCGATTGAACTTATAAAATGTAAAACGTTTGTAAATAAGTATATTCTTTTAATTAAAATTGATAGTTTTCCTACAAATTGTAGCTCAATTATCATATATTGTCTGGTCGAATTTTATTATGCATGAACTTTATTTTTTTATTTTATTTTGGCTTGCTCTTATTAGTTAGAGGAGATTTGAATGGACTACAGAGCTAGAGGTCGTGGGTTCGATCCCAGCCCTAAGTACACATCATGCCTTTCACGTGCAAGTTATGTAAATTGATACAATACACTTCATTTCATTATCATTTATCGTTCGCGGTAACAGTGAAAGAAAACATCATCATCATTGTGTATTCTCGAAATTTCTTTATATTATTTAGAATTTCAAAGGTCTACCAATCCAAAAAGCAATAAGCCAGCGTGGTGGACCGAAATCATCAAGAAATTTGCTGGATATTGCGAAATGTTTTGCTGGTGGTAGGATATTCATATCCGCCCGGATAGCGACCACCATACACAGGGTGTAAAACACGCCATAGTGGCACACGCAAGTGTGCCGCGTCCGGGGTCAGCCTGTACTTTCGGATTATGTCGGGGTCTAGAGTTGGGAAACGATGTTTGGCTGTTTTGCGGCCTTCTGAGTACTTTGACACTAGACCCTCGACCGCTTCTCCACCTTCTTGCCCATGGCGTAGTGTGAAGAAGTAGGCCGGCATGATTGTGTTGAGTAGCGGGGGATAGATCGTCTCTTGCTACTCGATACTCTAATTAGACGGCACTGCGCTTACCATCAGGTGCAGTGTGGTTATTTTGCCGGGCCGGGATAATAAAAAATGTTAATACAAATATTTTAAAGTTTTCTTTCTTCGTCTTTTAAGTTAATACCAACATCTCATACAGAAAGGTTGATTGGTTAATTGCTATGAGACTTAATTTTGGAATGTTTATCGAAATATTGTTAACGCGATCTGAAAATAGCGTTGAGACATTTAAAACCTGATATAATGTCAAAGTTAGGGCGCTAGTATAATAATATTTGGTTGTATATCTTCCACAGATTGGCTGTCACGTCTTCTTAGCTGGCGACCATTGATGTTTATAAGTCGTCTTTCATACGCACTCTATCTCTGTCAGTTCATAGTTTTCATCACTAATGCAGCAACAGTAAAGACGTCCAGCGAATTCACACTGATGTCATTGGTAATTGTTTTTTATATCACAAATATCTGCCATGGTATAAACAATACTATTTACTTGTAAATAATTGTCTACTATAGTGGTAAAGATTATAATTTTTTATACTGGTACGTCAAAGTGACCACACTGCACGTGATGGTAAGCGCAGTGTGGTCCAATTAGAGTACTGAGTAGTGAAAGACAAGACAAAGTCAAGGGTATATCGTCAGAGTACTCAGAAGGCCGCAACACGGCCAAACATCGTACCCCAACTCTAGATCCCCGACAAAAACCGGATGTACACTGGCCGATCTATCTATTGCGGGTTTTACGTACGGTGGTTGCTAACCGGGTGGATATGAATATCCTATCACCAGCAAAATAGGATAAAATTATGGATGGTTTAAAAGATATGTTTTTAGAATAATGAGAAAATTCTAGGTTGAAAAATGGTAATGTTATAAAAAGAAATAACTGTACTATTATTATATAATACATTCAAAAACAGAAATACATTACAAAAAAACTTATTTACAGATCGATGTTCAAGAAATATCTACAATATTCCTATCATCAATAATTCTGACTGTTGCGTTAGTTATACCTTTACAATCATTTTACAAGATATTCTCTTCCTCAACTAAATCAGAAGTTTCTGAGACATGTAATGAACCCAAAAACGATGAGAAGCAACAAGAACAAGTGATTAAGAAGGTTCCAGAAGGAACACCACAAATACGACAGAGGCAACACCTAATGGTTCATAGAGAAATGTTGCAAGAAATACCAGAAACAGAAGTAGAATTTCAGGCGCAAAGAGATAGGCGAGATGCTTTAGAAGAAATTTTGGAGGAAGAGGAAAATGGGGAAGAAATTGAAGAAGAAAGTCAAATGCATGATGATGATGATTTGGAAATTATTGAAGAGGAGGAAGGTGGGGAAGAATCGTATCGAGAGAGGCAATATGATACGAGATCTTATTCGAGGGAGGATGATCACGACCTTGATGAGTGGGAGTGGACGGCGAATGGAAGGAATGGAGCTCAATTTTATCGGTATACAAGATAGCAGTGTTTATGTGTGAATAAAATTATTTCGGTTGTATTCAGTCTTTTAGTTTTTTTTCCTGGTACGGCAAAGTGACCACACTGCACTTGATGATAAGCGCAGTGCTGTCCAGTTATAGTACCAAGTAGCGAGAGACAATCAATTCCTCGCCACTCAACATGATTGTGCCGGCCTGCTGTGTAGCTGCCCCATGGCGTAGTAGCAAGGAGGTGATGAATCAGTCGAAGGTCTAGTGCCAGAGTACTCAGTGTGGTACTGTAACCGGTGAGAATGCTGGGGGCATGGTAAATTTAGGAGGTAATAGTAGAAATGTTCAAATATTTCGACATTATCTATGTTTTTGGGCGCTAATTATAATGACTATTATATATTCTGATTTATGATAATTATAAAGCCTACATTGAGACAAATAGTATTGTATTTATCCAGTCACGTCAAAGTGAGCAGGTCAAAGTGCATGCTTAATTTTGACAGTATACTTATAACGTCATGCTGATAATTACATATAAACAGTCACATTCGGTAGTCGGCTCATCAGAATTACCTTCTAAAAATCGTCTGTCACGTCTAGAAGTATTATTCACTTTAATAATATCGCAATCAGGTTTAACGTTTATAATTTGTAAAATGTTTACGAATTTGCAGGTTTCCTCAATTAAGTTAAATTCTTAGTTTTTTTTTACATATTTACATAATCGTTTTATATTTTATGTTGTTTTAGTAAATCAAAGTCTTTTTGGAAATAAAAAAAAAATATGTTTTCCCGAAACACACACGGATCTGTTTTATTCGTTCTTTGATTTTACAATAAAATTAGGTAATCATATGATGCTCATACATTTAAACATACAATTAAAATAATAATTGGCACATTAACTGATTTTCATATATGTACATTTATTAAGTAATATTATATATTTGGATACTACGGAAAATACGGAACTGGACCTCAAAGTAATTGGTGTCAGAAGCTGGAAAGAGAAAGCCATGAACATATCTGTCTGGAAAAAGATACTAGACCAGGCTAAGGCCAACCCTCTCGGACAGGTACATAGTGTATCCAGGCGCCGACAGGTGGCACCGAAGAGCGATGGCCTGCGGTGTTCCACAGGGATCAGTCCTGGGCCCTCTCCTGTGGAACATCGGCTACGATTGGGTGCTCCGTGGTACCAATCCCCGAGGCGTCGCTGTCGTCTGTTATGCAGACGACACGCTAGTAACAGCGACAGCCAGGTCTTTCCAGGAGGCCACCCTGCTCGCCTCGTTCGCAACCGAACAGGTGGTGGGCAGGATTCGGCGACTGGGCCTTAAGGTGGCCCTGAACAAAACCGAGGCCCTTTACTTTCACGGTCCTCGGATTTGGCTACCTTTAATGCCCCACATCAATGTGGAGGGGGTGCGGATTCCCATCGGCTGTAAAATGAAGTATTTGGGTTTGATTCTGGACAGCCGGTGGGATTTCCGTGCCCATTTCAAGGAGTTGTCGCCGAAATTGGTGCGGGCGGCAGGCGCGCTCGGACGCCTGCTGCCGAACCTGGAGGGACCTAATAGCCCTTGCCGAAGTTTATACGCTGGAGTAGTGCGGTCAATGGCCCTGTACGGATGTCCCGTATGGGCCGAGTCCCTGAAAGCCCGCTGCGTCGCCTTGCTGCGCAAACCGCAGCGTTTGTTGGCGCAGCGAATAGTAAGGGGCTACCGCACGGTCTCCCACGAGGCGGCCTGCGTATTGGCCGGCACCCTCCCTTGGGAGTTGGACGCAAAACTCCTCTCGTCCGCGTTCTTTTGGCGGGAGGAGGCGTCCAGTCGCCGTCAGGTGAGACTGGCCCCGAGGGAGATTGCGGCCCGATTTCGCACAACCGCTGTGGAGGAGTGGCATACCAGGCTGGAAAGCCCAAGTGCGGGCTTGAGGACCGTCGCGGCAGTGCGTAATGTCCTAAAGAGATGGCTAGACAGGCGCCACGGTGCGCAAACTTTCCGGCTGACGCAGGTACTGACGGACCACGGGTGTTTCGGTTCGTTCCTGTGTCGGATCGGAAAGGAGGTGTCTGCCGTGTGCCACCATTGTGGCAACTGCCACGAGGACACGGCCCAACACACGTTGGAGGAGTGCCCAGCCTGGGACGAAGAGCGCAGCGCTCTCAGAGCAGTCGTCGGAAGAGACCTCTCGCTGCCGGCCGTGGTGTCGTCCATGGTCGCCAGCCGGAGGTCCTGGCGTGCGGTGGCCCACTTCTGCGAGAGCGTCATCTCGCAGAAGGGGAGTGCCGAGAGGGATCGGGAACGAAATGATCCCTCCCGCCGCCAGAGAAGACGTAGGAGGCGCCGGGTGGACGACTGACCGGTGTCTCCCGCCCTGTGGAACGGGGGCGTTTGAATTCCACCACGGTAACCCCTGCCTGTCGTACGAGGCGACTAATTGGGGCCATCGGGGGTCGCGGGCTCGTGTCAGCCCGAATCGATGCACTCCCAGTTTTGGAGCATCGTGCGACCCCGAGATGGACGGTAGCGCGGGTTGAAGGCCTCGTTCGCTATCGTTGTTCGGTGCGCGGGGGCTCCTAAGCCCTCCCATGGAGATGGGCTGGACGCACCACCGCGCAGAGGCGGTTCCGGCAGCAATTCTAGCACTCCTTAGAATACCCCGGGATCGCTCCGTAGGCGCCGAAGAAGGCCACCGCGGGGTTTTAGCTGGTAGTGTCGGGTGGGGTGTACATAGGGGGTAGGGACTCGGCCCAGCGGCTGCCCGGATAGCCATCATCCGGGCGAGGGGGATGCTGGGTCGTAAGACCGGCTAGTCCAGCATAACCGTTTTATTCTTATTCCGCTTCCCCCCGGAGCGGGCGGTAGTAATAAAACGCTTTCCCCGCGACAACAAAAAAGGCTAAGGCAACCCTGGGTTGTAAGGCCTATGATAATGATGGTATATTTGGATAATTGAGCAGAATTATCCAAATATAATTTACCCATTGATCATAATCCATGTCATCATAATTTTTAAACCTTTCTTTTCTTACGTAATATCCATACAAATTAATTGTCGTTCAATTGACGCGCAAAAAGGTGACTAGATTTTTTTATCCTGGCACGCCAAAGTGACCACACTGCACCTGATGGTAAGCGCTGTGCCGTCCAATTAGAATATGCAGTAGCGAGAGACAATCTATCCCCCGCTACTCACGCCACACTACGCCATGGGCAAGAAGGCGAGGAAGCGGTCGAAGGTAGTGTCAGAGTACTCAGAAAAACGGCCAAACATCGCACCCCAACTCTAGACCCCGACAAAAACCGGATGTACACTGGCTGATCCCAGAACGCGACACACATGCGTGTGCCACTATGGCGGGTTTTACACCACGTGTACGGTGGTCGCTATCCGGGCGGATACGAATATCGTACCACCAGCCGGTGGTTTTATATTATATTAAAACCGAATTAATGAAAGGGAATTTTTTTTTAGCTAAACTCTACATGTATTAATTATCTGTTGTCCTTTTGATATTAAAAAAATAAAGATGACGTTCGTCGTTTGTAAACAATCAAATAAACCATTGGTAATAATTATCTATCTGTCTTTAGATCAACACAATTTTCCATTAAATTTATATACACATATATATATGTGTATATATAATAAATAAAATAAATAAACTAGACTGTCCGGATCTCCTTAGAAATATTAAACTCATCACTCCTACTAGAAGGTTGCGTTCCAGCAATCTGCTCCACATTCCATTCTGCCACACTAATTATCGATGCAATAGTTATTTACCAAGAGTTTTCCGTTTATTTAATAAGTTAAACCATAATGATAAAATTGACTTATTTTGCAGTAGCACGCACCAAATCAAAAATATCTTAACGAATGAGCCAAATTTATTGTTGTGGTTGTGTTGTGTATATAAGTTTATTGATGTTTGTATTGTATTCTTCCTACATGTGGTAGCTTGTAATTGGCATATATATATAATAATATAATATTAGCCCTGTATTAAACATTGTCCCACTGCTGGGCACGGGCCTCCTCTACTAATGAGAGGGGTTAGGCTTTAGTCCACCACGCTGGCCTAATGCGGGTTGGCAGACTTCTCATACCTTTGAAAAATTCTCAGGTATGCAGGTTTCCTCACGATGTTTTCCTTCACCGTTAAAGCAAGCGATAATTAACATTTTAATACACACATAACTTTAGAAAAGTCAGAGGTGTATGCCACACTTGGGTTTCGAACCTACGACTTTCGTCTTGGCAGTCCGTACCGCAACCAACTAGGCTATCGCTGCTATTGGCATATATCTACTTATATATTTAACCTAACTTGTAAATGTAGCCGTAAGCTTCCCAAATAAATAAAATAAAATATCTATACTAATTTATAAATATGTAGCGTCAGACTGTACATTTTAGAAATTCACCCGATTTAGCGTGAAATAATCATTTTATGACTCACAGATCCCAATTCTAATTTTTTTTTATTTTTGTATTTCTGTATGTCCGATTATAAGTTAAAAAACGGCTTGACCAATCATCCTGAAATTTAGAATACAGTCAGATCATTCGATCGCGCAAATGATAGACTACTTTTTATCCTGGACATTTAACATAGGCTATTTATATAAGAAAATGGTTCCATGAGATAGTAAAATAAAGAACCTTTTTATATATAGGATAGTCCGACAAAACCAGCCAGTGGGTTACCTGATGTTAAGTGATCTCCACCGCAACAGCTAGTCATAAATAAGATTTTATTGACAAACAATTTAATAATCCTCTTGTCCGCTAATCCTTGACTTTTTATATTTGGGTTAAGCTTAATTAAATAAAAAATCCTATCAAAAGATTTTTTAATCCATGAAGCAATATTTATGAGACAATTTAATCGATAGACAGAACCATCGAGAGTGTTTATTAAATACGTCGTTCCTTATTGATTAAAGACAATGAATCTATTACGGTAGAGCCTACGAGGCTGTCTGATCGATTAAGGCTTTAGTATGCTTTTGAGAGCGCACGGTGCGCACGCGTCGCTATGCTCAAATTCGGCGGTATCCTCG